>OY728163.1:840704126-843204126 GCA_963277665.1 Viscum album | reverse complement strand
ATTTTTGTGTGAGTGATGAACAAGAATATTAAAAGAACATATGTTGGCTTGAGGGTATGTCATATTCTAATAAGTGGCCCTAGAGAGTAATAGTTTGTGGTCTGCTGGGAAGGAATCCCAGAAATTACAGAAGACCCATGGGGTCAGATGACCAGGTTCATGGCCCTTTTTTGTTGTGTCATGAAAAAGATAATTAGGATAAATACTTATAATTAAGTGTTTTAGTGTTAAGAACTATACTCAAAACATCACACAATGATAGTTCCTAACTATAATATCACGATGGTGGAAATATATCTCTGAAATAAATCCTCATAGATTCAATGTTCCAAAACATGGAAGTGGAAAAATTCACCCTAATGACCATAAACAATTTAACTTTATCATGATGGTTCACTCAAATATCCATTGAAATTCAATAAGATAAATGAAATTAAAGAAATATAAAGTATAAAAAAAAATTACTGCTTAGAATTTTTTCTTACGTCCAAATGTATAAGAAAGAAAATCATTATATTGGAAGAATAAGAACTTTCAATCACAACTGACTAGAGAGCCACATATATAACTAACTCATATGAATGATCAAAACCTCAGAAAAGGTGTTCCTAGCATTAATTTATACTGGGTCCCACCTGATCATTCAGGAAACATAAAATTATTATAACTACAGGTATTCATTCATTACACTAAGAAAATGTGTATTCTATATTTTTTGTGTGGTAATAACCACCAATCACCAGTAGATAAATACTTATCCACACATCTCAAATATTCTGAAAAAATTCATGCTATAAATTAATCAAATTTAAACTTAGTTCCCATTTTGATGACAAGAAATATTATTACACATATGGTATGTTGACCACCATTTTAAACATCATTCAAAAAAAATATAACTTCTAATATCCTCATATTTATCATGATGAATATTTTCACTTATGATCTAACAATACCGAAGGGTTATATAGATTTTTTCCATCCCATTAAACTAACATTATCATTGGAATTGTCTTAAAAATCCCAACAAGTTCCGCAACATGGCTTTGAGGTGTGGGTTCCACAATGAGGTTGTTCTGCTATAAAAAAGTGGAGTTTGTAAAAACTATTGAACAGTGATAATTAAAATACTAAATGTTATTATCCATTTCAAAAAGGTGAACCATTTGTTTAGGATCCTACCTGTTTATAACTCCACAATTGAACAATATTTTCTTAGAGTACTATCAGGATGGGTTATCTCCTAGGATTATTTTGGGATGTGTGTGAGTGAGGAAAAATAACACTAAAAGAACATGTGTTAGCCTATGGGAGATATCATTATTCAAATAAGTGACCTAGATAGGTAATAAAATGTTGTGTGGTGGAATGGAAACCAAGAATACTGAAGACTCATGGGGTAGTATGATAATGTTCATGGCATGAGTAGGGCAGATCATGACGTAGAAAAATATATATAGTAACACAGATATACCCTTGTGTGTGTGTGTATCCACATATACTAAATATAATATATATATATATATTTTTGTATATATTTTTTTTCTATAAACATATATTTACATATATATATACATTGTGCATATATATATACACACATTATTAACATAATATAAAAATATATTTATATATGTGTGTATACATATATATGACATAAGTGAAAACATGTTTTAAAAAAATTGGGGTCCAATCCTCTTTATTTTAATGAAAAGGAATCATTCTATCAAGGATTAGGGAGACCAATTACAGAGCTTGTAGGCCTAAGTTCTTGTGTCCTAACAACTTGGACTGAAGGACCTGTATAGTGTCATTCCAGCATCATCCTGCATGCATCACTAGGCTTGCAACATGCCTACTTCACCACATTTATTGTAAATACCATAAGGGGGCTTTGAGGATTCGAATCCTAGTATTTTTTATGCAGGATTATGGGGTTTACATCCCAGTAATCCCCCCAACTACAATATAAGTGAAAACATTAAAATAATTAATTTTTTATATAAAAATTATATACATACATATTAATATATTAATGTTCATATATATATATATATAAATAGTATAAAATATATAAAAATCAGTAGTTTAAACAAAAAAATATTATATACATAAATTAATTAATTTTATTAAATATATATACACTAATATACAATTAAAAATATATTAATTGATATATAATATATATATATATATATGCGTACTCACACAAAGATAGATTAATGTGTTTGGGTGTAAGTAAACCATATATATTATCCAACTTACCAAATAATAACCATAAAAAGTCATGGAAACAAAATAAAATCTCAAAATTATTTCAAAATTGCTTTAAAAAAATGAGATTCACATACTTGTAATTTTATGTTGATTTAAGAAAGAAAATCGTGAGATAGATGAATATTTATAAGTGATAATCAAGCATCAATTAATGGAGAATAAGGAAAAGAAATGGGGGATAACTATGAAATTTAGGAAGGGGTGATAATTGGTACCTTTACAAACACTTGTCATAAAAATCTCTAAAAATGAAACTTTTCATAATAGTAAATAAGAACTCAAAAAGGGTGTCACTTAAAATATGTGATTATGGAATAATATTTTCATCCATATTAATAAATAATTTATTAATTTTAGTTAATTTAAATGAATAATAAATATATATTTTTTAGTGGTGTTTTATTAAGGGAAGTGTCCCAATATTACTAGCATCAGATGATAGAACTTGCTTTCAAAGGAAGATAACACACACTGATTATTTATTCATAGTGTAAATCAATTCATGAAAACTTCCCATGTCATAGAGCACTGAAATTAGGAATTCGGCTACACCTTAATCACCGCCACTAAGTTACACTTCACAAAAATTATCCTTAGAAACTCTCACACAAACATCCAATCAAAAAATTAAAAGAGGATGTAAGAAATATATATGGTTCATACTATAATCATACATCAATGGGAGAATACTGAAATAACATAATATTACTATAAAAACAAGTATTAAAGTAAACGTATCAATAGATATAGTGATTAAACATTTTAGTTACATGTTATAATCAAAATGTAACATCCCGACAAGGGTGCCACATGTTGGTGCCCTGATCTGGTTCACTACATGGCCTCAATAAATGCTCCCCATACACTAGAGGCTCCCAACAAGTATTGATGGTATAATATATAGTATGGTGAGATGATACACTACTTTTCAAAGCAACACGACAATGGAAAATAATTAATCTATAGAAAAGTAGTATCATAATCAATACAGACCATTGTCACATGATAAAACAAAATTGGAAACTAATATCCATTCCAAAGAATTAGATATGTCATCTCATGTAAGTTCCATGTATCAAATGAAAAACCAAAAATAAAGACACTAACAACTCCTAATAGGGTTTCAATATCATTTCTTGTTCCCTCAATAATGCTTCATCCCAATATCTGCAATTTAAAAAATAGATTTCTCCATTATTGTGTCCTAAAAACATGAATTTTATTCTAGTACCAATCAAGATGCCTTAGTAGGGTGTGAGTCCAAATCAATAAGCCACCACCAATGATATCTAAATGTATTTTCAGTCTATTACAGTGTATGCAGTAGTATAAAGAATAAATTATAATAAATAAAATAAATTGTTATAAAATTTCATTATTATTTAATTGACCAAATAATTCCCTAATTTCAAGATGACACCCAACCCTTCAATACTTGCTTCAGCCCATGTTAGAGTCTGAACCACCCCCAAAGTGATATAATAATTAATTACACCATGGGTTTCATTAATTAATTCATTCCACTTTCATATCACAACCACTATGAAACCCAGTCCAATTATAATATCATAGGACTAGAACATCATGCCTATCACCCCATGGGTATTTGTAATATCAATCTTTATCCCACACCACATGGGTATTTGGAGCATCAGTCCCTATCCCATTAAATAATATTCACATTCATGCTTTGGGGGCCTAGAACAACAGTCTAGTTCCTTGTGGGTATTTAGAGGATCCTTCATTATCCCTCGCATAATTTATCAATCAATAACATATATCACATATATCACATTTACTAAGGTTAATCATTGTAATCCATCTTTAATTTTGTTCAAAACATTATGCACCATTCAATTTTTCAAAAAAATATGGTTCATTACTTTAATCACGTATAATAATATGAACATTTCCCAATTAATCCATTTATCAACATTTAATCATAATAACCATTAACCCATTATGGTTAGGCCATCCAACCCATTAATTCCAATTTTCACTGAATTAAAAACCCATTAATCAGACAATTTAATAAACATTATTTTCACCAATTTCAAAATCACATTATTCCATCAATTCTATAAACCCATTAATTAATTAACCACTAAATTAATTCAATTTAAGATGAAATTTATAGATCTAGTTAATGGAATTCCACAATTATATAAGTTAAATTATAATCAAGATAAAGTTTATTGACAATTAGACCACCATCCTCAAAATCATTGATGAACACTATCCCAAACACAACCAAGAATTGATGCAAAAAAGGACATATTAACAATGAAAGATGATATCTATGATCAAAACATAGGATCAATATAAACCCCCAAAATAAAAATAAAAGTCAAAAGGTTCCACTGCTTCATTTGGAGAATGTGGAATGGAAGGAAACCAAATAAAAAAAAGATTACCAGATATCTAAGACCAATCTATGATGTGCTTAGTTTAATAAATCACTCTAAATCCTCCATGAATTTCCCTAGGGTAGAGTGGAGGAAATTTAATGATGCTATCAAAAAAAAATGAAACATTCCATATAAAAAAATTTCTTGGGGAAATATATAGTGTGGAATTGATTTACACATTAGGTAACTGTTTTTAGTGGTTTACACCAAAAAAATACACTTACTCAAGTTAGTATTTATCCTAATTTATTATTACATGGACTATAGTATTTTAATTCCATGAACTAGTCCACCACAAAAAACCTTTAATTAAAAGTGTCTAGATAAATTTATATATTGTGTACCCATTTTCACAACATATAAATATTCAGAAGACTTTTTTCATCCCAAATAAAATAAAATGTACCTGAAAAAAATGACAAGATCTTACCATCTCCCCTCCCTTTTCAGTTTTTCCTCAGGCTATACTGCCAAGAATCTATACACTCCTGAGGGGAAAAGATTGGTCCACTGAGCATTTGTATCTTCTTTACTCTCCCATGTTTCCCCCTGAACACATCTATGTTTCCAAAATACTCGAAATGGAATCCTGATATTTTTCTAAAACGATTTATCAATAAGATCCATAACACAAATCAGATTCTACTGAAAGGAAACATCTTCCCCAATCTCAACATCATCATCATTGATAACATGATAAGTTTAGGGGTGATACTATTATAGTTGTGACACATAAAAAAATTATGAATGGAACTATACCTATGTAGAAAACCCAATCATTACACCACCAACCCGCTTCTCTCCATAATGACAAAAGGTCCAACAAACCTAGTCACTAATATTCCCTACCTATTAATCCTAGAGTTATCAAATCTAAGTTAAACCTTGAAAAAAACAAGATCACCCACTATAAACTCAAGGGGTCACCATTATCAATAAGAATCGATGGAACATGCTCTGATGTCTCGAACCCAATACTTGGTCCCAACAAATCTAACTCACTAGACTCTATCTAACATAGAGGTGATCTACATCGCCGACAATAAAGTGACTCATACGGTGCCATCAAAAATGTCTCCAAATAACTATTATTATAAGAGAACACAATTAGTTCTAGGTTCTTATCCCATGTCCCACCAAAGTATAAGAATCATTCTCATAGAATATCCTCCAACACATGTGTAACATCCCAGGTAAATAAAGAATAATACATTTTCATATTTATTAATATTTACGAATTAAATATTAATTTTACTTTAAAGGGGTTTCTATGTTCGATAGCATACCCGATACGCAACAAAGAGTTTCTTTGAAATCTTACGTTGCACACTAGTAATAAAATAATATTATTTTAAATGGTAGTTAACACATAGCCGTTGTATTGGTGGTAATGGATAGAAATAACTAAAATATGATTATATATGTTTTTAAATGTTTTTAGATTTATACAATAAAAGATAAAGGCTTAAAATACGAAAAGAATTCAATTTTAGGCATATATGCCCTAATTTTCACTAAAGGTTCACTTATGACCTTTTGATGGAGAACTGTAATTAAATATATTTTTTTTCACTCTTATACATTCTATTGGACCAAATAAAACTCTTCTTTAGAATCGGGACATCAAAATTTACTTTGTGTAAATTTTTGGTATCTTTCTGATAAAGTTCATTTTTTTAATGAATAGTGTAAAATGTTGTATTTTAATTCAAAACCTTATTTTAATCTAATTTATTTATATGATTAGATTATATTTTGAATTGGTTTTAAAATTAAATTAGAATATATTTTTACCATTAAATCCAATAGTGTTTGTTGGAATTAAGTTCACTTTGAAATCAAACTTAAACTAGTGTCAATCTTTTGATACTTATTATTTCATAAAAACACGCTATTTGTCATGACAGCGGTAATTAATTATTAAATTAATTAATGTGAATTATATGATTTGAATTTTGTAAAATAGACATAATTTTTGAATTCAGAATATCAAATATAGTTCAGGGTGAAGTTTTGGTATTTTTCTGAAAAACATCAATTTTTGATCAATAGTGAAACCACTAAGTGGTAGTTAAAGAAACTGATTTTTCTTTTAAATGAAACTTTGTCACTTCTGTGATTTGATTTTCAAAAATCCTACATAAATGGTTTTAATTAAGAGGTAAAATGTGGTTCAATGAGATTAAAATAATTTTTTGGTGAATAGTAACTTTTAAGTTCTTAATCGCGATTAGAGGTAATTAGTGTAGTTTAAAGTAAAAATAATATTTTACTAAACTGAGATGAGCTTGACACATGTCCTACCCTCATTGGATGTGTCATGTCCGACTAATACAATCCATGGGTCAACTTGGGGACACCATGGAGCCACTTTGGTTGGGAAATGACATAAATAACTTTTTATTAAATGTAAAAGTAAAAATGACACAAACATGAGATGTTTTACTAAAGGAATTTTTACATGGGGTTATAAAAGTCATATTTTTGACTATAAATATTCATTATAAAGATAAAAATATTTCATACATCATAGTATTTTTTGTATAATTTTTAGACTTTAAATAAATTAAATTATTTATGACAGCATGATGATGCAGCGATTACCTCATTAATAAAAGATTTAAATAAACTGAAATGATAATGTAAAATCTATGACCTACACATGTCCAAAACCTATTGTATGGGTGTATTTCGAACCCTTATCACCTTACCCTCTAATTATATCAATGTGGGACCTTTTTAATCCTAAACTCATTTAAAAATAAAGTAACTTATCTTTACTTTCCAAGAGTGCCCCTCCTCTCCTCTTATAAAAGGCCCCCACCTCTACCTCTTTACCCACACTTCCAAAGCCTTTGGCTCGGCCAACCCCTGCCCATTTTGTCTCTAAACATCCCTATCTTACTCCTTCAAGCCTCACTTTGGGTATAAGTCTTCCCAAGGAAGCCTTTGAGCTCAAATTTAAGAGAGTTACCCGATTTTAAGGTAATGTGTTCACTTGTGTTCTTTTGTTTTATTTTGCTTCTCCAACCCCCTAAAATCTTTTTATTATTTTCTTTTGTAAGAAATAAAGTATCCTCAATATACTAGGTTGTTTTTATAAGAAGTATTCGAGCTACACTTACACACACCTACATCTAATGGTTAAAGAACATACTGTTTCTGTGGATGGCGAATTTCTGCCTCCCGAAACGATGATTGTTCAACATTCTTTTAACACCTTCAAAGGTGGCCATTAATATGACACTATATATATATATGATATATAATATTTTTATGTTTTCCTTAAGCTTATGTATTTTTCATTTTGAGCATAACTTTATGGCTTCCATTATGGGTAAACACGATAATTTCATTTTAGGAAGTGCAGACTACCGCCCCCTCAAAGTGATTTGATTCGTTAATGCCATATGTGGGACGTATAAAGGATGGATTTAAAGTTATTATATATGATGTTACACTAGAATTATAATATACCTCTATATCATTATTATTTCTTCCCATTAAATAATGAGATAGAAATGAAAGTAGCGTTCATGCGTACGTACGGCTTACCGTCTCCATGAACGGTGCATTTCATTTCTTATCCCAAAATGTAATGTAATATTATAAGTACATATATATAATGGATATATATGATGTATGTTACATCTAAATGATTAATATAATTCTGTAATTAAAATATACATACCTCTCATCTAGTTTTAATTCCATTAATATGACATAGAAATGAAAGTAGCGTTCATGCGTACGTACGGCTTACCGTCTCCATGAACGGTGCATTTCTTTTATTACCTCTAAATTATTATGTAATATTATAAATGCATTTATATACTAGATATATATGATATATATGATATCTACATCATGAGTATAACTCTGGATATAATGGATACATGAACAACTTGTAATTATAAAGAGCATATTTTTGAATCAAGTTCCAATGATCGTTAAAATGACCGTTAATAACTTAAATAATTACATAGTGTTCATGTCATGGTAATAAGTGATATAAAAGGAAGAATGAACTTGAAAAAGGTTCTTAAGAAAGTATAAATTAACTTAAGTTTATTATTCAGGAGGTTAAAGAACGATCGAGTCAAGACGGACCCGAGGTAAGGGACTTCATCTCAATCTCCTTTCATTGAGGCATATTTTGTTTTATACACAACTTTATTTTATATGGTGTATAAACCCCTTTGACTTTTACTTTTATAGAAAGGGAATTTTTTTCTACGAAGCATTTTACAAAATGAAAAAAAGGAATGTTTCTTTTAACGTACGCGGTGACAACGACCTTTTCCGCCGCTGCGAGTATTATTTGGACTTTGGCTTCCTGAACAAGCCATAAGGTTTTTTTTAAAATGAAATAAATACCATATACTCTTTTATGTATTTTGGTATTGAAAATGGTTTTTATAATGGATTTTTTATGTCAATATATTTAAGTGATATATTGTGATCAAAGTGTGGAAATGTTTTCTTTCCATTATATTTGTTTTATGTCTTATGATTTTTATAATGGTACTTGGACATTTGACGGGTGGTTACGTGATAAACCATATGACGGGTGGTTCCGTGAATACCAGGACAGGTGGTTACGTAATAAACTCCAATTCATTGGGTATGGAAGTCGGCCGTATGGCTATTCCATTAATTATGTATGGAAGTTGGCCGTATAGCTATTCCATTAAGTGATATGTGTGGAAGTCGACCGTATGGTTATTCAACTTAAATATGTTTATGTCCCAAGTTACCTTTATATGTTATGTGTTTTATATATGGGTTTTATGGTAATCTTTTGGTTACAAAAAGGGTAAGTAATGATATTTTATTCAATGAAGAGTTTTTACTACTTCATAAAGGTGAAGGTATTACTTTGATAAAGTATACATGGTTTACTTGATGTTTGAAAAACTAACAGTTTTCAGTCTTTGTGTATCCCTTACTGAGCTTTTTTATGCTCACTCCAAGTTTTTTTGAAATGTTTTTCACAGGACTTAATGTGGAATAGGGTCAATGATGGGATCAAGGGAAAGTCATGCTATCTAAAACATGGAACTAGACATGTTTCTTTTTAGGAGTTTTTATTTTATGGAAACTTAGTAGAAGTGACTAGTTTGTATTCTTTTGAGATGTAATAGTTATGTTATAATTCTATAAAACTCTAAACCTGAAAAGATCCTCAATGTGAATTATTCATTTAATTCAATATTAAGTAAGGTTTAAGTCTGGGGCCTTATAGTTGGTATCAGAGGTCAGTTTAGACAACTTTAGGAGTTAAGAAATTTTTAAATTATAAGTTAATTTATGGTATGATTGAAATGATATAGCATTTAAAGATTACCATGTTTCTTAACCTAAGTTATTTCAGTGTTAAGAATGTTTTTTCGTAGAGGAAATAGAGAAGCTTATTTGGGAAGGCATACTGAGGGAAATAACCTTCCAAATCAGTATCACGAGATGGTCAGAATCAGAACTAAACAGTTTTTTTGCAGTGATGGCTCAGTTGACTCAGGTGAAAAATGTTGGTTGTTTTTATTGATGGTATTTTGGTGTTTTCTAAAAGTAAAGAGGACCATGAAAGTCATTTAAGGGTTATCTTGCAAACATTAAAAGAAAATAAACTATATGGAAAATTCAGCAAGTGTGAGTTTTGGTTACAACAAATTTCTTTCCTTGGTCACATTGTTTCAAAAGATGGCATAACTGTTGATCCTGCTAAAACAAAAGTTGTTGAAGAATTGCCAAGACCCACAAATGTAACCAAGATCTGTAGCTTCCTTGGTTTGGCAGGTTACTACCGAAGGTTTGTTGAAAATTCTTCACAGTTATCTAGTCCAATGACTAAGCTAACTCGGAATGGTGTTAAGTTTATCTGGACAAAAGAATGTGATGATTGTTTTCAGGAGTTGAAAAGAAGATTGGTGAATGCTCCAGTTTTGGAACTTCCTTCTAGGAATGGTGATTTTGTTATATACAGTGATGCTTCGTTGAAGGGACTTGGTTGTGTCCTTATGCAGAATGATCAGGTAATTGCTTATTCTTCACGTCAGTTGAAAACTCATGAGGTAAAATACCCTACACATGATTTGGAATTAGCTGCTGTTGTTTTTGCTTTAAAAATTTGGAGGAATCATTTGTATGGAGTAAAGTGTGAAATATATACTGATCACAAAAGTTTAAAGTATATATTCACTCAGAAAGAATTGATCAGGAGACAGAGGAGATGGCTGGAATTAATCAAGGATTATGATTGTACAATTCACTATCATCCGGGAAAAGAAAATAAAGTAGCCGATTCTTTGAGTCCAAAAAGTAATGCTTCATTAACCATGCTACGTTTGGAATGAGATCCTTTGGTTTTTGATTTGATGAACTTTGGCATAGAAGTTGTTGGTGCAAGAAGTTATTCTGTTTTGTTTCAGGTATCAGTGAGATCATCCCTATCAGACAGAATTAAGCAAGCACAGAGGGAAGACAGTGAGTCGCAGAAAAAGGTAGAGCTGGTTCAGAAGGGTAAGTTGCATGAATTCAACATTGATAATGATTGTGTTTTGAGGTTTGGGAAGAGATTATGTGTTCCTTGTGATTCATAGTTAAATAATGAGTTGTTTTGTGAGGCTCATAGTTCCCCGTTTTCAGTTCATCCTGGCAGTACTAAGATGTACAGAGATCTGTGGGAGAAAAACTAGTGGAATGGAATGAAAAGAGATATTGCTGATTTTACTGTGAAGTGTTTGACTTGTCAGCAGGTTAAGGAAGAGCAGTAGTTACCGAAAGGGATGCTTCAGCCTTTACCGGTGCCAGAGTGGAAATGGGAAAACATATCCATGGACTTTGTTGTGGGATTACCGAGGAAATCTTGAGGTAATAATGCAATCTGGGTTATTGTTGATCTCTTGACTAAATCTGCTCATTTCCTTGCTATATGAGATACTTTTTCAATAGATCAACTTTCCCGTTTGTATCATAAAGAGATAGTCAGGTTACATGGAGTTCCTCTCTCCATTGTGTCTGATCGTGATCCCAGGTTTACTTCTAACTTTTGGAAAGGACTTCAGAAGTCATTGGGTACTAAATTAAATTTTAGTATAGATTTTCATCCTCAATCAGATGGGCAGTCAGAACAAACAATTCATACCATGGAGGATATGCTACGAGCTTGTTCGATGGATTATCATGGAAGCTGGGACCAACAACTTTATTTGGTTGGATTTTCTAATAATAACAGTTTTTATTCCAGTAGATAGATGGCACCATTTGAGGCATTATATGGGAAGCGGTGTCGAACTCTAGCATTTTGGGATGAAGTGGGTGAAAGGAAGCTGATGGGGCCAGAATTGGTTATGGAGATGGCAGAAAAAGTTCAGTTGATTCAGAAACACATGAGAACAGCTCAGAGCAGGCAGAAGAGTTATGCGGATAACCGGAGGAAGGATCTGTCTTTCGAGGTAGGTGATCATGTTTTTCTCAAGGTTTCTCCATGGAAAAGTGTGATGAGATTTGGTGAGAAAGGAAAGATGAGTCCAAGGTTCATTGGACCATATGAAATTCTGGAGAAAGTTGGATCATTTTCTTACCGAGTGGCTTTACCTCCGAGTTTATCTCAGGTACACAATGTTTTTCATGTTTCGATGTTGAGGAAGTATATGCCAGATCCATCTCATGTTTTGAGCCCAGAGGTAGTTCAGTTGGAAGAGAATCTCTCTTATGAAGAACAACCAGTCCAGATTCTTGACCGAAGAGAGAAAGTGTTGCGAAATAAGGTAATCCACCAGGTAAAGGTTTTGTGGAAAAACCATATGGTTGAAGAGGTAACATGAGAATCTGAAAATGCTATGATGGATAAATACCCCCACTTATTTTGATAAGTGAATAAAATTGCGAGGACGCAATTCCCAATAGGGGGAAGGATGTAACATCCCAGATCAATAAAGAATAATACATTTTCATATTTATTAATATTTACGAATTAAATATTAATTTTACTTTAAAGGGGTTTCTATGTTCGATAGCGTACCCGATACGCAACAAAGAGTTTCTTTGAAATCTTACGTTGCACACTAGTAATAAAATAATATTACTTTATATGGTAGTTAACACATAGCCGTTTTATTGGAGAAAATGGATAGAAATAACTAAAATATGATTATATATGTTTTTAAATGTTTTTAAATTTATCTAATAAAAGATAAAGTCTTAAAATACGAAAAGAATTCATTTTTAGGCATATATGCCCTAATTTTCACTAAAGGTTCACTTATCGCCTTTTGATGGAGAACCGTCATTAAATATAGTTTTTTTCAGTCTTATACATTCTATTGGACCAAATAAAACTCTTCTTTATAATTGGGACATCAAAATTTACATTGTGTAAATTTTTGGTATCTTTCCGATAAAGTTCATTTTTTAATGAATAGTGTAAAATGTTGTATTTTAATTCAAAACATCTTTTTAATCTAATTTATTTATATGATTAGATTATCTTTTGAATTGGTTTTAAAATGAAATTAGAATATATTTTTACCATTAAATTCAATAGTGGTTGTTGGAATTAATTTCACTTTGAAATCGGACTTAAACTAGTATCAATCTTTTGATACTTATTATTTCATAAAAACACGCTATTTGTCATGATAGTGGGAATTAATTATTAAATTAATTAATGTGACTTATATGATTTGAATTTTGTAAAATATACATCATTTTTGAATTCAGAATATCAAATATACTTCAGGGTGAAGTTTTGGTATTTTTCTGAAAAACATCAATTTTTGATGAATAGTGAAACCACTAAGTGGTAGTTAAAGAAACTGATTTTTCGTTTAAATGAAACTTTTTCACTTTTGTGATTTGATTTTCAAAAATCCTACATACATGGTTTTCATTAAGAATTAAAATGTGGTTCAATGAGATTAAAATAATTTTTTGGTGAATAGTAACTTTTAAGTTCTTAATCGCGATTAGAGGTAATTAGTGTAGTTTAAGGTAAAAATAATATTTTAATAAAATGAGATGAGCTTGAAACATGTCCTACCCTCATTGTATGTGTCATGGCCGACCAATACAATCCATGGGTCAACTTGGGGACCTCATGGAGCCACTTTGGTTGGGAAATGACATAAATAACTTTTTATTAAATGTAAAAGTAAAAATGACACAAACATGAGATGTTTTACTAAAAGAATTTTTACATGGGGTTATGAAAGTCAGATTTTTGACTATAAATATTCATTAGAAAGCTAAAAAAAATTCCTACATCATAGTATTTTTTTATAATTTTTAGATTTTAATTAAATTAAATTATTTATGAAATCATGATGATGTAGCGATTACCTCATTAATAAAGGATTTAAATAAAACGAAATGATAATGTAAAATCTATGACCTACACATGTCCAAAACCTATTGGATGGGTGGATTTAGAACCCTTATCACCTTAAACTCGAATTATATCAATGTGGGACCTTTTGAATCCGAAACGCATTTTAAAATAAAGTAACTTATCTTTACTTTCCAAGAGTGCCCCTCCTCTCCTCTTATAAAAGGCCCCCACCTCTACCTCTTTACCCACACTTCCAAAGCCTTTGGCTCGGCCAAAACCAGACCATTTTGTCTCTAAAAATCCCTCTCTTACTCCTTGAAGCCTCACTTTGGGCAGAAGTCTTCCCAATGAAGCCTTTGAGCTCAAATCTAAGAGAGTTGCCTGATTTTAAGGTAATGTGTTCACTTGTGTTCTTTTGTTTTATTTTGATTTTCCAACCCCTAACCTCTTTTTATTCTTTTCTTTTGTAACAACTCCAGTATCCTCAATATACTAGGATGTTTTTCTAAGAATTATTCGAGCTACACTTACACACACCTACATCTAATGGTTAAAGAACATACTGTTTCCGTGGATGGCGAATTTCTGCCTCCCGAAAAGATGATTGTTCAACATTCTTTTAACACCTTCAAAGGTGGCCATTAAGATGACACTATATTTATATATGATATATAATATTTTTATGTTTTCCTTAAGCTTCTGTATTTTTCATTTTGAGCATACCTTAATGGCTTCCATTATGGGTAAGCACGATAATTTCATTTTAGGAAGTGCGGACTATCGCCCCCTCAAAGTGATTTGATTCGTTAATGTCATATGTGGGGCGTATAAAAGATGGATTTAAAGATATTATATATGATTTTATACTAAAATTATAATATACCTCTATAGCATTATTATTTCTTCCCATTAAAGTATGAGATAGAAATGAAAGTAGCGTTCATGCGTACGTACGGCTTACCGTCTCCATGAGCGGTGCATTTCATTTCTTATCCCCAAATGTAATGTACTATTATAAGTACATATATATAATGGATATATATGATGTATGTTACATCTAAATGATTAATATAATTCTTGAATTAAAATATACATACCTTTAATTTAGTTTTAATTCCATTAATATGACATAGAAATGAAAGTAGCGTTCATGCGTACGTACGGCTTATCGTCTCCATGAACGGTGGATTTCATTTCATACCTCTAAATTATTATGTAATATTATAAATGCATTTATATACTGGATATATATGATATATATGATATCTAAATCATGAGTATAACTCTGGATATAATGGATACATGAACAACTTGTAATTATAAAGAGCATATTTTTTACTCAAGTACCAATGATCGTTAAAATGACCGTTAATAACTTAAATAATTACATAGTGTTCATGTCATGGTAATAAGTGATATAAAAGGAAGAATTAACTTGAATAAAGGTTCTTAATAAAGTATAAATTAACTTATGTTTATTATTCAGGAGGTTAAAGAACGATCAAGTCAAGACGGACCCAAGGTAAGGGACTTCGTCTCAATCTCCTTTCATTGAGGCATATTTTGTTTTATACACAACTTTATTTTATACGGTGTATAAACCCCTTTGACTTTTACTTTTATAAAAAAGGAATTTTTTTCTACGAAGATTTTTACAAAACTACAAAAAGGAATGTTTCTTTTAATGTATGCGGTGACAACGACCTTTTCCGCCGCCGCGAGTATTATTTGGTCTTTGGCTTCCTGAACAAGCCGTAAGGTTTTTTTTAAAATGAAATAAATACCATATACTCTTTTATTTATTTTGGCATTGAAAATGGTTTTTATAATGGATTTGTTATGTCAATATATTTAAGTGATATATTGTGATCAAAGTGTGGAAGTGTTTTCTTTCCATTATATTTGTTTTATGTCTTATGATTTTTATAATGGTACTTGGACATTTGACGGGTGGTTACGTGATAAACCATATGACGGGTGGTGTCGGGAATACCAGGACGTGTGGTTACGTTATAAACTCCAATTCATTGGGTATGTAAGTCGGCCTTATGGATATTCCATTAAGTATGTATGGAAGTTGGCCGTATGGCTATTCCATTAAGTGATATGTGTGGAAGTCGACCGTATGGTTATTCCACTTAAGTATGCTTATGTCCCAAGTTACCTATATATGTTATGTGTTTTATATATGGGTTTTATGGTAATATTTTGGTTACAAAAAGGGTAAGTAATGATATTTTATTCAATGAAGAGTTTTTACTACTTCATAAAGTTGAAGGTATTACTTTGATAAAGTATACATGGTTTACTTGATGTTTGAAAAACTAACAGTTTTCATTCTTTGTGTATCCCTTACTGAGCTCTTTTATGCTCACCCTAAGTTTTTTTGAAATGTTTTTCACAGGACTTAATGTGTAATAGGGTCAAGGATGGGATAAAGGGAAATTCATGCTATATAAAACATGGAACTAGACATGTTTCTTTTTAGGAGTTTTTATTTTATGGAAACTTAGTAGAAGTGACTAGTTTGTAATCTTTTGAGATGTAATAGTTATGTTCTAATTCTCTAAAACTATAAACCTGAAAATATCATCAATGTGAATTATTCATTTAATTCAATATTAAGTAAGGTTTAAGGCCGGGGCCTTATAACATGTATAGTACATTCTGACTTCCCATATATCTTTGGTTGGAAATCCAAACTTAGACATTTGAGTACCAAGAACTTGTTGAAAGCCTTGACAGAAACCAAAAGTGAAATGTTACTCATTGTTTTAAACAATATCCCATGGAATCCCATACATATAGACTATCTTGAACATACAGTTATTCCTACAAATCCACTGATAAATTCACTTATATAGAAAAGAAATGTGATACCTTCCTCAATCGATCAACAATTACCCACATAGCATCATTCTTAGGAGTAATCCTTAAGAGACACACCATAAAGTCCAAGGTAACATCATCCCACTTCCATTATGGAATGGGAAATGTCTTTATTAAACCACCATTACATTGATGATCATCCTTCACCTATTTATAGGATTATCATTGTGTCACTAACTCTACAGTATCCATTTTCATTCTATGATACCAATATTGTTGATGCAAGTCCCAGTACATTTTACTCAAACCAAGATGTATTTCCCATGTTGAGGAATTAAATTCACAAATCAACTCCTCCTGTATACATATAAACAGAACAAAATGGTTCTGGATATAGATGATCTAATCCTCATCTATGGTTTAAATAGATAGTGACTCCCCACATTCAAGGATTTCTCTCAATACCAAACACACAAAATCTTGACACTACCTCTCCTTGATCAAGCTAAAAATTGTAATCTCTATTGATTACAATATGAGGGTCATCATCTCCACATTCTCCTAAACTAAAAAAATAATTCCAACATCAAAATTCTTCATCTTCCACTCAAAACTAGACTCCAAAACTGCCTGAGTATACTTTTTCATACTCAAAGCATCAGCAACACAGTTTCACTTCTCGGTTATATGTGCTACATCAAAATCGAATGAATGAATATAATAAATCCATATTATCTTCTATATATTATAATCTAACTATAAAAATATATTATTTATGATCTTTTTGTCAGTATATATTGTAAAAACATTTCTCAATAGATAATGCCTGAAACACTTCATGACATAAATGACTGCAGCTAACTCAATATCGTGTATAAGATAGTTCCCTTAATATAGCCTAAACATCCTTAACCCATATCTATAACTCGATCCACCTATATCAATACTATTAAAATTGATATCCTATATATATATCAAAAAACATTGTATACTCCTCATCAGGATCCAATAGGATAAAAATTGGTATTGTAGTCAAACGCATCTTCAAATCTTGAAAATAATTCTCACTTGCTTTAGACCATTCAAAATTTATACCCTTCTTGTTCAATCCAAAAAGTGGTGTTTCCAAGATAGAAAATTCCGGAATGACCCTACGATAATATCCTTCTCTACCCAAAAATAAACAGATAACCAAAACATTCCTAGGCTACTCTGAAGATACCATTACATAAACTTTCACTAGGTACATGGACCCACCTTCCTTTGAGATGATGTGACCACTGAAATATACCTAATCAATCATGAATTGAAACTTAAATAGCATAGAATAAAGTTTATGATATCTAAATAAACTCAATAAAATTTCAAGATGTTAGGAAAGATCATCATGAATATTTGTGTACACCAAGATGTCATCCATAAAAATGACCAAAAACTGATCTAAGTATGGGTGGAAGATTTAGTTCACCAAGTCCATGAACACATAAGAAGTATTTTTTATCCCAAATGATGTCAATGTGATCTCATATTGGACATACCTACTTCTAAAACCAGTTTGTGGTATGTTAGAAAGTCAAACTCTCAACTGATGATACTCATATCTCATGTAAATCATGGAGAAAACAAAATTTCCTCTCAACATCTGAAATATAATTTTTATAAAACAAAGTTTATATAGGTTCCTCATTATCATATATTTCAACTTCTAGTAATCAACACATAAGTTCATGGTTCTATCAGACTTCGTAGAAAGAAATACAGATGAACCCCAAGGAGGCGTACTCGGACAGATATATACCGCATCAATTAACTCTTCCATCATGTTTTTAAGTTCATGAATCTCAATATTTTCCATTCTGTTAGGTGGAATGGAAACCGTCTCGGCTCCATGCATGAACTCAATCATTAAATGTACATCCCTATTAGGTGGTATACCTAAGAACTAATTTGGAAACACGTCATATAAATGGCGCACTATAGGTGGGAAGGCATTAGGATTCACACCCCCATCATCCAAAAAAATACTTGAATCTTGGGCATTGAGCTCCCCCAGTTTCTAATGAACTATCCATACATCGACTACCTAGATATCCACCACTCTACAATATACATAACTGTTACCCTCAGGCGATGTAATAGTCACTATTTTGTGGTAAAAACCTCTCTGGGATCAGTATGTAACCAACCAGTCCATACCAAAATCAAGTCAAATATTAACATATTAAGCATACCAAGATCCCAAGGAAAATGATATTACCTAATATTGATAGAACACCCCTTTCATAAATAGATATATCTCAACCAGACTCCCCGCGGTGTATCAATTTTCATAACCTTTCTCACAAACTCCACCTCCAGACTTAATGAATGATTATTTCTAGTTCATCCATCATTACCCACTTATTATAAATTCCTATAGACCATTATAGATGTCACGTCCTTCCATAAGCTTATAACTCTACCAGTGCTCAAATACACTATCTATGAATGTGACTTGTCCTACCACACTACTGGTATTTCCATAGACAATATCCTAAGTAAATGATCCCTCCCCTATCCAATCTACTTTCCATTTATATAGTTAACATTCTCAATGCAAAAATTACTTCCCTTAGGATATGTACCTCCTAGTGTTCTATAAGAATCCACATATCCCCCAATAAAATTCTACTTTAGGTTACCCTTAGATATGAGAGATTGATTCCCAACTTCAAAAAACTTCTTCAGCCTAAATATGTTAAAATGGGACTCAATATCGCATTTAATCACATCTTGAAAACACTTTTCTAAAGTATCGTCATATCCAGCCAACCCTAAAAGAAATAGATGAAAATAAATGATGCAACCAGTATATTCCATCACAAACATACTCCTTATGTTAAACTGAATAAACTCAACTTCCCTCCCCCACCTAAGCATATCAGAGTAAATGTTCTCTAATAAAATCCCCTGAATATCCTTCCACACCACATTCTACAGCTGTTAATACCATTTATGGATATCTCTCAAACACTTCTCTTAACTACATAAAATATAAGCCTTTAATTTCACTCTTTTCATAGAAAAGGTCTTTATGTTTTCAAGGACCACCTAGATAGACTCATTATAGAACTCGTCTTATTTATGTCCAACCACATTGGTAAAATTGAAAGGGTGATGTAATTGGAACACTTGTGTCATGTCAAACATGTTCTACACAACCCACCCTAAGTCTCCTTCTATAAACTGCATAAATCAAGAAAAGTTATCATAGAACAACTCTCTGGATCCATCACCTAACACTATTAGATCCTTAGGATCCACTCTTATAGGATCATTTCTAGCCATATCATTCTTTCGTCTTATCAACAATCATCGATTTCGGGGAATTACTCAATAATTATAGACACACATCTTAGGACATATAACACGTCATTAACACACATACATAATAGGGATTCAAATAAATCAATTAAAATTCATCCCTTATACCAATCCACATAGTCCAAACCAAGGAAATATCACTTCCCTAAAAAAATCCCTCATCTAGGTAAGGGATAACATAGAGTAAAACATTTACATAATTTAGGATTTCCCATTATAAAAAAATTATCCATTTCAGTTATCACAATTAGCATCACATAAAATTATCAATTTCACATTAGGAACCTTTTCATTTAAATTACACATTTAAATTACACATGTAAATAAAATCCTTTCCATTTTAACATCTCTCCCAAAAACTTATTTTCCATGATTGCCTAAAATGATGCATGTCAGAACAAGTCATGAGTACCTAAATGAATCATTCTAACTCAATTCTCATGCCATGTTTGTCCATGAGTGAAATATTTGAAAATAATAACATCACACAACATGTGTATCACCCAAGGTGAAATAAAATAAAATTGTAATAGTACACATCAATAACCACAATCCCACCCTGGGTACTTGGGTTTTCATTTGAACATGGGTTAACTACTCCTGGTAATGATCTCGTGCCTAAGGATTTATTCATCCTAGTCTTCTATCTACCTTTCCCAGATAGTAATAAAAATAAAATAAAATAAAATATCTCTTTTGATGCCACTTTGTAAAATCCATACCTAGGTGCCACATGTCGGTCCCCCTTCTGGTTCGCTACATGGCCTCATGAGAACCTCCCCATACACCAGAGGATACTGAATAATAGCGAGTGTCTAATATATTAAATAGGGAGACTATAAACTCTTTATCAAAGCATCACAATAGTGAAAAATACGTAATCATTACCTAAATAATACCATAAACAATTCATCCATGTATCACATGATAAACCAAATTAGGAAAAAAAATATCCACACCAAAGCATTAGACATGTTATTTCATATATGTGGCATGATTAAATGTAAAACCAATAAAATGACACTGACAACTCTCCTGAAGATCCCAATATCATATATGGTTGCCTCAACCATGATCCATAAAAATATAATCCATTTAACATAGGGAACTTTCCCTTATTCTATCCTACAAACTTGAAGTTTATTAGGGTACTGATCAGGCATCCCAAGTAGGGTGTGAGTATAACTCAGTAGTCCACCACCAACAGTGTCTAAAAAAATTCTATTCTTTAATAGTGTATGAAGTTGTATAATGAAAAAAGTAAAATAAATAAAGTCATAATTTATCAAATATCATTATTTGTTAATTAACAACATAATTCCCCAAGATGAGGATGAATCCTAAACCATAAATACCTACTTCAACATGTTTTGAAGTCTAAATCATCCCCAAAGAGATATCACATTTCATTACACCAAAGGTTTTAATTAAATAATTAATTCAAATTTAACAACACATTGGCTTAGAACCCTGGTTCAATGCCAATATCTTGGGCCCAGAACCTCATGTCTAAAACCCCATGGGTATTTGGATCATCAGTCCCTACCTCATGCTCATGGGTATATGGAGAATAAGACTACTTCCCATTCAATAACATTCACATGAATTCATTGGGGTCCTAGAGCATTAGTATGTAACCCCATGGGTATTTGTAGAATCATTCCTTATCTTGCACCACATTTATTGATCAATCACTTTTATCACATATGTGTCATATGTCACATTTATCAATGATAATAATTATTCAACCTCTTATCAATTATACATATCATGGTGCACCGTTCAACTTATCAAACAATTTTGGTTCATCATGTTAATAACATGTAATAATATGAACATTTCAATACTAATCTAGTTTCAAAATTTCATCATAATATCCATTAACTAATCAAGGTTAGTCCAAACAAACCCAGGAATTCCCTTTTTCACTAAATTCTATATCCCACTAATCAACTAATTTCAGAATCATGATTTTCAAAATTTTAAATATCACAATATTCCAACAATTCCATAAACCCATTAATTAATTAACCACATAATTAATTAAATTCAACATTGTGTTTCCATACGTGGAAATTGAAATTCCACTATTAAATACATGCAATTATAATAATGACAATGGGAATTATCAATCATACAAACTACCTCAAGATCATTGATAAATGCTCACCACACAAAAACCCAAAAATGATATTGAATGGATAGAATAAAAATGGAAAAATAGATCTATGATCAAGATCTAGGATCAATATCATCCCCCAAAACAAAATACAGTAAAAAATACACTTGTACATGGGAAGAACAAGGACTGTAAGGAAACCAAAGAAAAAAAATTATCAGGAATATAACACCAATCTATGTTGTTTGTATCTAAATAAAGAACTCCAATTTGGCTATGAGTAACCCTAGGTTTTAGTGGATTAATATTGGATGATGGTGTCAAAACAAAACAACTATGCACCCCACATACAAAATTCTGCTTGGGGAAATAAACATTGTGTAATTACATTACACATCATGTAATTTTTTTAGCCATTTACTCTGAAAAACCCTTCTCCTAAGGATAGTATTTATCACTATTAATAATTAATTGTCATTTAATATTATTAAAAAATGTGTAATGTATTCATTTCATGAACCAATTGACCATGTAAAACAATTCAAGACAAGTTTTTTGATAAATTTACGTGTTGTGTTTTCCATTTATACAATGTGTAAATCTTCTACATACTATTTTTTTATCCAAAGAAAAGAAAACATAACTGGAAAAAAATCAGATCTTACTAAAAATCTAGCCCACAGTATTTTATAGAGATAACCAGTTAGTTGAGAACGTTTCACCACCAATCAAGATTTGTTTCAACCCTTAATTGAATTATCCATCAAACTGAATCCAACACAACCTCAATTTCTACAACATGTATACTATTCATAGTGCATCAAAAAATTTAGTAAGCCATGATCAACATACTCATCCCATCAAAAAAAATATCTTCCAGTAAACATACCTGAGTTCTGAAGTCAATTTCAATTCCCTAGAAAAAACCAAAGGTCACCTAGTGTTCCTACATCTGGTAAAATGAATATAGTAACTTGAGATGATTGAAAATATAGAACAACCTCCATATTTAAGGTTGATACAAGGGTTACAGCAATAACCTTCAACACTTAGTCAAAACATTTCATTCTTCCTCAACATGTAATATTCTCCATATTTATTTATTCAATTGAGTTTAGATGAGAACAATTCTTGTAATGACATAATGTTTTAATATATATTTCCCTCTTATTATGTTAGGGTATTTGATAGCTTTCTCAACAAAAAACAATTATCTTACACCAAATAGTGATATATTTAGATAAAATATAAAAATTTAAGTATGAACATTAAAACATAGCCATTCGATTATCTATAATGAATAGTATTAACCACATTAGGAAATATTTTTAAAAATAATATAAATGACACTTTTAATATGAATGAGATTAATTTTTTTTACCTAAAATGACTAATATTGACATTTTTTAGAAATGTTTTGAAATTTTTTTTATACGCGATATAATTATGTATTTCAAAACGGTAAGCTTATTGATGATAAATAATGATTTATATAAATAATTTTTAACAAAACTTTAGTTCATAATTGTTATGAAATAAAAATAATAACTATTATTATTCTAAAATTTCATTTTCCAATTAAAAAATCCCATTATATTTTATTATTTTATTAAAAAATGAAGTTGAAACTTTTTAGAATTTCAATTTGAAAATTTTAATTTATTTTTTGGATTTGGAATAAAAATATTATCTTTTTTTAAATAATTGGGTTTTATGTTAATAGTGAAAAAATACAAATGTTGTTAAAACCCTCACATTGATGATATTTTCACAATATAATATTTTCATTTATTCCATTGAAAAAAAATTCTATAAATGATATATTTTAATGTAAAATTAATAATTTAAAATAAATATGTGGAATTCATCAAATTGATGTGTAATTATAAAGACTTTACAATAAACATTACATCATCATGACTTTTTAGTCATGAATTCATTTTATTACCGACCTAAGGATCTTAATAGTTTATATTTTTTGATAATTAGTAATAAATCATTCAAAACAAAACAATATTTTTAAAATTGGAATCTTCTAATCAGTATCCATCATTCCAATAATATAAATCTTTTAAAAGGAAACATTTTTTTTAGGAAAAATTATCATGACTATCAACCTAACTTTTTCCCTTTTTCATACCCATCCTTATACAGAAGGATTTTTTTTAAATGGGATAAGTATAAAAATCTAAATAAGGTAAATATAAATAATGAAAGAAACCATTAGTCTAGGACTACTTATAAAAATTTTAATTTTTTAATCTAAACATTAGGATCATAATATTCATTTTCATTCCAATGAAATCAATTTCTCTACCCAAATATTCTCATACGAAATTTCATAATAGATAATAATGGAAAAATAAAACTCAAAAGAATACATTTAAATCATGAAAATATAATGGAATTTATTTCACAAAGTTATAAATCTCACCTAGAATAAGTTGCAATTACTTTTCATTAAACATACACTCATTATCATACCATATAAAATATAATATTTCCATTAAAATGTATAAATTAAAAATATCATAGTTGACTTGAGGAATCATTTTCATATCCCTCTTACATATGAAATTAACTTCATGGATATAATTTAAATATCCACTATTGTAACCATTGGGGTATTATTCATGGTTATAAATAGAAAAACCTGTACGGTTATCTTTCAACATAAATCTTACACAATGCATTAGAGGGATATCATCGACCCACCCATCCTTTGTTTATAATGAAACCACCTATCATTATAGAAAAATAATTCATAACCAAAAAAATAATAACACTTAGTAGAATAATTTTATCAATATTACACTCATAAAAATATTCCTTTCACCCATAAGAAAATATTTCCAGAGATTGAGGTACCCATTTCCTTCAAAACCAAATTATCAAATGTAAAGTATCATAAACAAAGAGAAAAAAGGGTATTATTTTAATAAAACATGGAATATAATATTGTAATTTAAAAATAAAATATTTTTTGAAATGGATAGAATATTCATTGATGATGAATATTTTAATATAAAACATTCCTTTTATGGTTTATAAATAATGTCAAAATGTTTTGTAAAAAATATTTCTTTTGGAAACCTTTTAGAGAATGTAAAAAGTAAAATAAAATAACCTTTATAATTAAATCTTTTACATATTTAAAAATTCATATATTAATTATAATAATATGTGCATGGAAGATAAATATTTATAAAAATAAATCCTTAAAACATTAAAATGCGGTTATTAAAGAAAAGTATCCCTTATATAAAACTGTAAAAAGAATAATTTTAAAAAAAAACACTGTAAAGAAGGTATTATATGGTCAAAAATAAACTTTATCAATTATTTAGAAATAAATAATAATTTTATTCAAACATTTATAAGAACATGGTCGTGGAAGTAAAAGATTTTTAAGTAAAACATTAAAAGAAGAATTTTTAAACAATGTTCCCTACCTTGAGTATGACTCATCACATACATTCCACATATTCCAAAATAATAAACATATGTTAATTATTTACTTCTTTAATATCCTTTTTCAATTTAACTCTTCCATTTATTTTATTTACTACCTATTAATATATAATTAGTCAATTATGTTCACTTCAGCCATTTTGACAATATTTGGGTCATATGTCAAAAATTACTTTGATGGGTTGAAAAGGGAAAAATAAGTCATTATTATATCATATATAAAATGATAATAATGAAATAATTATCATTTTTAAACAAAAATTACTATTTTATAACCAATCATGAAATATTGATTTGAAAAATGAACTATTTTAAAATTAGGGAGATGATTGATCATACGCATGAATGAGTAATGTTTTCATTTTCAAATGATCATTATGGAAAGAAGGTATGTTTTCTCATACCATAATATAATTGTAATAATATCATAGATATCATATTATTTCTCTAAATATGATTATATATAACATCCATGTGATATGTTGATGAAAATCGAATCACAACTCTTTATGGGGGTGGTTGTCCACACATACACACGAACGATGATTTTATTTTTATGAAAATGAAAATATAAGAAGAGATATGAAAAATTCATTCTCTATAATTATAAATATTTCATTAATATCATATATAGATATACATTAAATACATCATTATATCCATCCATTAGAGGTGGTGATGGAAAAAAATTACATTGGGTAGTGAGGTGGAACTCTGTCGTAAACATGAACGATGGTTTTGTTTCCCATTTTATGGAATAAAATATTTATATTGGTCAAAAAATCTACATTAAAAAAATATCAAAATATTTTATAAAATGGTGTTAATAATTGAGGTTGTTTTAATAATGTTTTAATGAGGTGTAATAAGAAATTAAATGAAAATTATTAACTAAAAACGATACATCTTCTTTAGAAAACATCACAATGTAAACACAAAAAAGCATTCCTATAACGGTTTAATAATAACAAAGAGTCCTCCAGTAAGTGTTATTTATTTTTTGTAAATTTATTTGGGTGGGTATGGGATAAAATAATACTTTTATGCGTAAATAAAATAGGATAGGAGGTTCCCTTTTATAAGAAATGAGAGGGGTGCTCTTGGAATTTCTTAAAGTACTAAATTAATATAAATTAATTTTCATTTTTAAAAGAGAAAAAATTGATAATTAAATGATATAATATGATTGTGAGTTGAAATAATCTCATATAATAAAAATTTTATTATTTTAGGTGTTTATTTCACAATTATCATTATTAACTCGAACTAGCACTTTTTAAAAATTACCATAGTAACAATTTTTTTATACATTAGGGGTTGATATAGTTAATATAAACATAGAATTTTTCCATTGATGGAAAATATATTATATTTTTAAACAAATACCAATTAATTATTCAAAATTAGTATATTTATAAAAAATTAAATCATTTAATAAAATATTATTTCTCATAAAATAATATCATTTCCATTTGTCATACTATTCATTTAATTTGATTCTAGAAACATCATGAAAAAAATTTATAATATATTCAAATAAAACATGTATAAAATGTCCTATTTCTATAAAAAGATTCATGTAACACAAAATTTCATTCAATTTATATTATTTCAACATTTTTAAAATCATTAATTTTATTTATTTTTTCTTAATTGAATCAATATTCTGCAAGCATTGCATAAGAATTTTTGGAAAAAATATAATTAATAAAATTAATAAAAATAAAATAATGAAAGTAATTTGTTTATCCACAATATAACTAATAATATTCATTCACAACATTATATTTTCCCTTGGTTTATACAAAATATATTTTTAAAATAAAGAGAGTAGAAATTAGTATTTTTATTTATATAAAGTATTATCTAAGTCACATTCATGAAAAAGTTCCCCATAATGTCACGACCCGTCCTCGGGGCCCATGCCGTGACTACCCCAAGCCCGCCTTCCATAGGCTAGGGGCTGGCGACTAGCACCAAAGGCATAAATCCCGATAACTAGGAAGGCATTTCCTTTATAAAAGTAAACAAAACACCACAGAGTATAAGCAGAAATAGAACACTAAGTACAAAGAGAAGTGTTGAAAGGTAAATGGGCCAGAATACAAAACCAAAAAGTAAGTACAACTACAAATGAACAAAGTACAACAGAAAAAGACAACAGCTGGAAGGACGGAAGTGGCTCCTGGGTCGTCCTCCTCGGATCCTACCTGGAGGGTAGGTACAGATGGCGCAGCTCCTGGATCGTCCACCACGGATCCTACATGAAGGGTAGGTACAGATAGACTTCATAACGCTCTCGCCCGTCAACCTCCTCTGAGTGTCATCTCGCCGTGAAGTCCACTCCCAGATACTGACTCGTCGTGTAGTCCACCTCCGGGTACTGACTCGTCGTGTAGTCCACCTCCGGGTACCGTCCAGTCCTCGAACACTCGGCCTCCGTCAGCACTACCTGTCGTCTACAACCAACACAACGAGGTGCAGGCATAGCTCGTGCAGGGGTGAGTATAACGATACTCAGTAGGGACCCTGAGACCCTCAAGGTCTCACTAAAACCAACACGGATAACCACAAAGAAGATCTCAACAGATAACCTCTACTTAGGTATATGCCCATACATATACCTAAGTTATTAAGTAACCCATCTCAATCATGAGGAAACACAAGGGTTATGAAACCAACGGATAACCACTACCCAGGTATATGCCCATACATATACCTAATTTATCAAGTAAAACATCTCAATCATGAGGAAACACAAGGGTCATAGACTCAGCTCAAACTAGGATTTTCATGATCGAAACCGAACTGCTGAAGAGCCCCGTCTCTGGAGTGTACAGTGGTCCTATCACGACTCTGAGGTACTGCTCACTAACCTAAGACTGTTGAGGTACTCCTCCTATCAAGTACTGTGGGCATGCTGCTACAACCAAGCGCTTCCCACCATGGGTCTGCCGCTACAACCAAGCGCTCCCCCTCATAACCTCAAGAGGTACTCCTTCTGTTGAGTATCGCGGGTCTGCCGCTACAACCAAGCACTCCTCCGCCATGGGTCTGCCGCTACAACCAAGCGCTCCCCCTCATAGCCTCCATAGGTACTCCTTATGTTGAGTACCGTGGGTCTGCCGCTACAACCAAGCGCTCCTCCGCCGTGGGTCTGCCGCTACAACCAAGCGCTCCTCCGCCGTGGGTCTGCCGCTACAACCAAGCGCTCCCCCTCGTAGCCTCCAGAGGTACTCCTTCTGTTGAGTACCGCGGGTTTGCCGCTACAACCAAGCGCTCCTCCGCCGTGGGTCTGCCGCTACAACCAAGCGCTCCCCCTCATAGCCTCCAGAGGTACTCCTTCTGTTGAGTACCACGGGTCTACCACTACAACCAAGTGCTCCTCCGCCATGGGTCTTCCACTAAAACCAAGCGCTCCCCACTGGGTTATCCGAAACACACTGAGTCAATCGGTCAAGCAGTCGTCAGGTCTCAGCCGGCTACACGGTCTCCGTACTCCACACGCTCGTCTCCAGGAGGGTCTGCTCCACGAGCTACTGGTCGATACTACAATTATCACAAAGTTCCATGAATAATTATCTCAAAGGACCGCCTCGTCACAGGGGTCTCAACGCAACAGACGGTACGTCAATCGGACGCCCGGTCTGTGAGTTACTAGCCTTTTCGTCCCAGGGGCCCCGTTGGTTTCGTGAGCGAACCAACTCGGTTGTATCTCAATTGTACCCCGAACTCTCATAGGGTATACTCATAGGGACCGTTTCTCAACCTGATCACCAACGCCGCTGGCAGTTTGTTAAACGGACGTCCGGTCTGAAAGATATCAGCTTTTCCATTCCAGGGGCCCGGTTGGATTTCGAGTACAATCCAACTCGCCCAAACTCCAACTACATCAAAACCCCGGGCGAAGTATGCCAAAATTTCCGTCCCATCAAGAGGAAAATCATTGAGATAGACGGTGCGTCAATCGGACGCTCGGTCTGTGAGTTATTGGCTTTTTTGTTCTAGGGGCACGGTTGGCTTCGTGAGCGAACCAACCCGACCGCACTCCGACGACATCCAAACCTCGAGCGGAGTAAGACAAAGGATCTGTCTCACTTAGAGGAAAGCATCAAAGTCGATGGCACGTCAATCGGACGTCCGGAGCTCAAGATATGAGCGTTTCCGCTCTGAGGGCCCGGTTGGTTTCGTGTACGAACCAACCCGGCCGAACCCAAAGTATTCCGAAACCTTGGGTGCGATATACCGAAACGACCGTCTCGATCCAAGGATCGAATCGCCGCTGATGGTGCATCGTTCGGAGGCCCGTAGCTCACATTATGAGAAATAGACCGAAAAGGTCCAAAAACGGGGGGTCTGGGCCTGGACTGACCCGGCCCGACCCCCCCCCCCCCCCCTAGGTCGGTCCGAACCCCGACTGGTGGGCCCAACTCGGCTCGGCTGAGCGGCCGAGCGAGGGGAAGCCGCGGGGGGGCTTGCTGCCCCCGTGTGAAGAAACGCCGCGGCCCCTGGTGGGGCCGCCTCGCCAGAGGACGTGGCGGCCGGGTTGCGTCCCTCCTCCCGGTTCCGCGCGGCCGCGGAACCGGCTTGCCGCCGCGGCTGAAGCCGCGGCGGGTTTTGCCGGCGAGAGCTTCCGCGGGCCACCGGACGCGCTCCGATGGTCCGTTTTGCGTGCGGTCTTCGCTTGTGGTCCTCCTGGGACTCGATCTTCACTACCAGGCCCTCGAATTGCCCTTGCGGCCCCGTTTGTCGTCGTCCGCCGTTTCGCGCACCAAGAATGAAAAGGTGCGGTGGGTTCGGACTTGTTCGTTAGTCCGCACCCACCGCGTTAGCAGTCTTAAATATATTCACCCAACAATATTTAAACAACTGGGGATTCAATCACAAGGATTTATAGAATCAAACCCCTACCTCGCCATAGTCATCGAGCATGCGTTCTTCACGGAATTGATCGTCGCGGAAGAAAAGAATCGTCGCGTCGCGGAAGAGCGTCGATGTCGCGCGGTACTTGGCGTCGCGTCGACGAACTCCGAGGATAAAAAACATATAGATTTAATTAATAATAATTAAATCCATGTTGTTTTTATATCCACAAAGAATTTAAAAAGGAGCGTAACCCCCTACCTTGTCGTTGTCGATCGAAGGTTGTCGCAGGGTTGGATCGTCGCGAAAGAAGCGTTGCGAAGGGAGATTCGTCGGCGTCGCGGTACACGGCTTCGCGTCGTTGATCTCCGCGGGTTCGGCGTTCTTCGTCCCCTTTCGTCGAAGGCCGGAGTTCTTCGCGTTTTTTGCGTTCTCCACGTTCTTCGCGAAGAAGGAGGAAGATCTTTAGAGATTCTCCAAAGGTTTAACACAACATTCAAAAAGAAGGTGTGTTGGCCTTATTTTATTAACATGCCAACGAAACGAAAACGTGTTAAGAAACGAACGAAATTAATTCATAGAATTCATTCAACGAAAAAACCGCCCAATTAATAGGAGCGTTTAATTGTTTAAGAAAACGCCCCAGTTGACTTTTATTTAATAGGGGTTTTCGCGGGTGCATTACTTAGCGGAAAAGAAACGGTGGGGCTCGTGCGGGCCCCACCTCACAAATATCCTACAAGAGGGTAGGATATTTTGAATTCCACTTTATCCGCTTCAACTCAGCTTAAGCAGCTTAAAGTGGCTTTAAGCGGCTTTAAGTGAAATAAAATAAAGTTTGTCGTACCACATTATTTTATTTCTTAACTTAAAGCCCAAAAATTAAAAACCACACCCGAGCAAACGCAACTCCGGAAGAGGCATTTCTAAGCAAATACCGGTGCTGCGATTCCATCGGTGCCCTCAGAATTTGATTCTGAGCACCGGTTTAAAAGTTATAAAACCCCACTCATTCGTTCACTGAACGTACCCGAGCCAAACTTCCGAAAATGATTCCGGGCACATCGGGCCTCAGAATCAGGTGCCGTCAGAAACTGCATTCTTGTAAAATTCCAAAGAAAATTAAGAAAAAAAATTTCCTTGAGATTTACGGGTCTTTACACATAAACAAAAAAAATATTGATGCTATGTTGATAAGGGTAAAAATGAAATATGGAAATAATATCGAAGATGAAAAATGGTGGCCTTAACACTTAGTTTTAACATAACTTATCATGATTTACCTTTTTACGTGGTGTTGAATTTTTACGGTTTTTTCCATTCATTATGAAGAAAATTATGTTGAACTTATTTAATAATATTAATTGTGCTAATTAAAAATATAGAATCAATTTTATAAAATTCAATCTCTACAATTGGTATAAATTTGTTCTATAATTATCCTGTAAAGCGTGGAAAAAATCGTTTTATAACAAAAAAAATTTTCTATGTGAAGATAGTTTAATACAAAGATCGTATATAATGTAGATTATTATATAAATAGTTGTATAATTTCTAACTAAAGGAAAGTTTATTAATTTTTATTCAAAATCAAGATATTATGGTTCCATCTCAAGGAAATTAATTGATAGTTTTACAAAAAATTGATATTTTCACTATTCACTAGAAAATCAATATTTTCAAAAAAACCCCAAAACATTATTTTAGGATAATTTTGAAATATTAATTACAAAAACTAAATTCATTTCTCAAATTAAAATTCTCTAATTTAGAAATTATTCTTCTAAATAGAACATTATAATAATATATTTTAACAAAAATATTTTGTTTTTTATTTTAAAATTACATAAAATTTTTATAATGAATAAAATTATATAATTAATGAATTCTAAAAACTGTGAAAAAAGATATATTCTATCATTACTTTGGTTGTCACATTATTTCATAATTTTTTAAATTTCATCCTATAAATGTAATTCACATATTAATGATGTGAGAAAATATTTCCCTCATAGCATTTTAAGATTCCCATGTTTTTTCATAAACCATAATGGTTTTCCACAAAACATTAACCTGGTGAATCACTATATTCCACAACAATTTCTCTATAAGTTCAAGAATTGTTTTTGGTTATTATTCATTATAATGTTTATCTTTTGATATAAATACCTTAAATATCAAACCATGTGATGAATCCAGTATATATTTTCTTAATAGTGAAACATAAAAAATGTTGTTTACCTAGGATAAACTCATAGGAATATCTACATGGTAAGAAGAAGATACAATAGTGTATAGGATTTGATATGATCCAATGAACAATTTACATAGCTTCCCATTTTTACTAAAATGCATAAAACATTTACATAGTGATACTTTAATAAAAACATGATCACCTACCTCAAAAGAAAGATCCTTCCTTCAGTTATCCACATAAAATTTCATCCTTCTATATGTGGTATTTATAATTTTCTGAATCATCTTCACCTTCTCAACCATTTTCCATATCAACTCCTACCCCATGAACAGCCATTCTCTAAATTTTTCCCAAAAAGTTGGTATTTGACATCACATTATATACAATTCTTCATAATGTTTCATCTATATACATGAATGAACACTGATATTATAATAAAACTAAACTAATGAAAGTTGTTGATCCTAACTTCCCAGGTAATTCGATGAACAAGAAAGATGAAATTATTGCAATGTATAAATATTTCAATTATACTATCCATCATATTAATCATGAAAAGTTAATTGAAATTTATTTTAGTACCCAATGACTTGTAAATTACATTAAAAAATAAGTGGTGAATATGTGATCATGATCGGATTTAATTGGGAGAGGAAATCCATGTAGCCTGACTATCTTCTTATGGTACATTTGATAAATTTAATCTAAAGACATAGTGTCTATAATGGTAAGGAATTATGTAGACTTAGTTAGTCGATCAATAATAACACAAATTGCATTATTACCTTATGATTTACTTGGATATACCATGTTGAAATCCATGGATATATTTTCCCATTTCTTCTGTGGAACTGGAAATTCTTAAAGGATACACTTATGTAATTTTTATTCTACTCTGTCATGTTTAACTGATTAAAATTTTATTTTAATCTCTATAATATCTCATTTTAATCCACACCACTAGTAATACTCCTGATGTTGTCTATACATCTCAATGCATCCTAGATGAATAGAAAATGTGGAACTATGAGCTTCACTGAACAATTATATTTCCAAATAAAAAAAGGGCACACATAATATTTTTCCAAATCTTATAACACCCAATTTATCAAAATTAAACTCTAGTAAATTAACCTTATTGATATATTTCACCATTTTTTTTAAAACATGATCCTATTTATGAGAATTATTAATTATTTCAGGAAGAGATGATTATACTAACACCTGAAATAAAATATAGTATTTTCTTGCTTTCACAACATCTAGGAAACAATTCATCAAATCATTATCCAAAGGACTATGTTCCAAACATAACATTGTTAATATAAAATTATATTTCTAACACAAATAATCAAATACTTTGTTTTATATTTGAAGATGATAATGAATCATGGAGTCATAATCCATTATCAATTATAGACATTTTCTTTATCTCATCTTAAACTAATTATAGGTGAATATATTATTCCAAATTTTATGATCAATATATATTTTACACTTGGATCCATATAAATGATGTCGCCAAATTTTTAAATCAAACACTACAGCTTCAATTTTTAACGTCATGTGTAGGATAATTTTTCAAATGTTTTAAATTAACATGTGGCATAAGAAATTACTCAATCATTATATATTAAGGCACAACACATACCTCTCAAAGATGCATAATTTTTAATAACAATATAAACATTTATATAAGGTAGTTCCAAAACTAGAGAATTCATAAAATTTATTTTTAATTACTAAAAATATTCATCACATTCTTTTTCCAGATGAGCCTAACTCCCTTTCTTATTATCTCAGTAATTTGATTTGATAACTGTGAAAAAATTTCAATAAATTTATAGAAATAATCTTCTAATATAGGAAAACTGTGAATATCAGTGACATTTTTCGGCATTGTAAATTCATTGACCACTTTAGTTTTATCAAGATAAACTATTGTAAAATCTTTATTTATGATGTATCGAAGGAATAAAATCTAAATCAACAAAAAATCACATTTTATAAATTTTATATTTAACTTCTTTTATATTAGGGTTTACATAACAATAATTAGGTTTCATTCTTGATCCTCGTAAATTTTTTAATAAATCATGATATCACCAATTAAAACAACCACAAAACTATAAAAATATTAAAGAATCTATTCTTAATATCCATAAATATAGTTCAGGAATTTTCCAAAAAAAAGGCATAACCACTAACTCTTAATGCATGTATCTATTCTGAAATATTGTTTTCATAAATCCATCATCATTTAACATCATTTAATGGTACTTAGAACATGGGTAATATGATAAAAAAATTCATCGATATGAGGAAAAATTAATAATCATTAATATTTATATTATTCAATGAAATTAATCAATGTAAATCCTTTTGGAACTATCATTATTTTTAATTGAAAATAAATGTCACCCAATTGTGATTTTACAGAATGAATGATTCCTTTATTAAGAAACTCCTATAATATCCTTCTGAATTCCAAAAGTTCTACATCATCAATTCAATAAGGGGGTTTTAAAATTTTATTAACATCATTCACTAATTCAATAGTAAATTCAACTTCCTGGTCAGGTATAACACCGGGAAACTCATAAAGAATAAAATAAAGGTATTATTTTTCTTTTATCACATAATTAATCTAAACAGATATCATTTTTCAAAAATATGTGTAAAAATAAATTCATTATAATCTTTAAATAATTTATAAACTTCTTGATATTTTTATAAGGATTGAATTAATTCATATATATAAATAGAAATTATTTCTGAAAAATGACTTATTTTTCTCAAAAATATTTGTATGTACGGTAAACATATAGTCAATACATATCAAGAATAACATAAAACTCTACTAGGGTTAGGATTACATGGTTTTTAGGTAATGTATTTCAACATACAATAACATAAATATTCTTATAATTTATTTCTTCCTTAATACATACCTTAGGTGTTTTTACCATAACATCTGGCTTATTTCATGAAGTGAAATTTATAATTTAGAATAAAATTTCTTAAAGATAAAATTATTTGTATAAACTGATTCAAAAAATACATTAGAAAAATTGGAATAAAAAATAAATACCTATTAAAAAATTGTTTAATATCCTAACATATATTGAAGTAGTTGAAAAGGATTTAACCACACACTTATACTTATAATAATGTTAATTATTATCATTCTTATTATTCTTTGGAGACTAATTTTCATAATAAACATTCTCATTTCATTTAAAACACATTGCTACCTACTTATAAAAATTGGTTTTAGCGCTACCAGAATATTTTTCATTTCAATTATGAGCCATATGCACAGACTTACCACATCGGGAGCACCTACCAAATTTCATGTGGAATAACCCAGGTGGGAGAAAAACTCAAACACTGATGGATGGATCAGAGAACCTTCCTCAACAACCTAAGAGAAAAGTGATCTATTTTCAATGTGGTTCTCTTTCCAACAAAATACAAGATTGTATAGAACAACATAGAGCATATCATAACTACAAGGATATGGGGAATCTTCAGAGATATTTTGTAGTGATCTAAGGTCAGGTGCTCGAGACACTTCTCAGGTGTTTCAAGAATCATATGCTTCAAATGGGTGAGGACATAAGAATCAGACTCATCAGAAGAGAAGATCTTGCCATGGTGATTCTAGGAATACCATAACTCCTTAGCAAGGGTAATCTCTACAAGGAAATAAGGAGCCGAGTGTAGTAATAATGAAATTTTATGGAGATGAGTATACTATTTAGGATGATCAGGTTGGACCATCTATGGTGATATGTATGATTATTTTTAATTCTACCCTTATGTAAGTGTTTTTTGATACTGGTGCATCTAATTCATTTTTTTCTTCTCTTTATGTTGATTTTCTAACTATAAAACTTGAGATAATACCATTTGTGTTAAAACAACAACAACATATTGGTAAAATAGAATGAACAGCCTTTGTGTATTAAGCATGTTCTATAACCATTGAGGGAGATGAGTTGAAATGGTACTTCCCAATGTTAGAGATGGATGTGCATTGGTTGACAACATTCAAGCCTCACATTGACTATTATAGAAGAACATTTAGTTTTACAAATAAGGATAGTGTCGAGCATCTATTCAAAGGATAAAGGGTTGTAAAGACAGGTGAAATGGGATGGTTAGAACCAACCCAGGGAATGGTCTCTTACTAGTTAGTGGTGTAGAATATCTAGCAGTTTTCCAATAGTATTGGAACAATTTCTAAATGTTTTTTCCAAGAACTTATCAGGATTACCACCTATAAGGTAAGTGGATTTTATGATTGATATCTTTCTGGAGACTAGTCCTATTTTCCCATTATCTTATAGGATGTCACTAATAGAGTAAAGGTTTCTAAAATTATAGTTATAATAGATGGAAAGAAAAGGTTTCATTCGGTCGATAACTTTTTTCTTAGCAGCACCGGTCTTGTTCATAAAGAAAGAAGATGGAACTCCAAGGCTATGTGTGGATTATTGTAAGCTTAACCAAGTTACGATAAAGAATAGATATCCACTTCCATGCATTAATGACCTTCTTGATCAATTTATTGGAGCTCAGTGGTTATCTATAATTAACTTTCGATCAGGATATGAGTAACTATGAGTTCGGAAAGAGGGTATTCTGAACACAGCTTTCATAAGCATATATGGCCATTATGAATACATAATCATGCCTTCGAGTCTTTATAATTCACTAGCAATCTCTAAGGAATTGATAAAATTGATATTTAAAAGATATTTGGATTCTTTTGAGGTGGTTTTTGTGGATGACATGTTGGTTTATTCAAGGATAAGGTCTGAGCGTGAGCAACACTTGGAGACAGTGATGGGAATCTGGAGAGATCATCGATTATATGTAAAACTATCCAATTTTGATTTTTCGATATAATAGGTATTCATTCATGGCCATTTAATTTCTGAAATGGTGTTTTTGTGGATCCTAAAAAGATAATAGTTGTTATCTCTTAGAAACCATCGAAAAATATCTTTGAGATACATAGATTTTCCGGAATCGCTGGTTATCATAGATGTTTTTTACCAAACATATCATGACTATATTCACCAATGAAAACATGGAAAAATAAAAATGTTCCATTTCAACGGATTGAGGAATGCCATAATTATTTTCAAGAGCTAAAGGTTGACCTGACATCATCATCTATTATGATTTTTCCAAAATCATAATATGGGTATTTGGTGTATTTTGATGCTTCGGGATATGGGTTGGGACGTGTTCGCATGCAAGGAGACCATGTGGTTTCTTATGGTTAAATTTAATTGAGAGTTCCTGATAATAATTACCCTACACATGATTTGGAGTTAGTTGTGGTTTTCCATGCCTTGAAGACATTACATCATTATCTCTTTGGTCATAAATTTATTATGTTCACAAATCATAAGAGCTTGAAACATATTTTCTCACGATGGGATTTGAATCAAATACAAAGATGATTGATGGAAGATCTTCAGATTTTGGGATTTTACATGATGTATACACTAGTGAAATGTAATTCAGTGGCTGATTCATTAGCAGCAATCCATATACTCAGTTGGTAAAAGAAGATTTAGATGAGTGCTAGTTGATGTCGGTACTAATCGATATGCATGTTGAATATAAAGAATGAGGTGATATTGGGGTTTTCTTTTTAGTTTTTGTGATTCGTGATTTGGTAATGATGGTCAATGAGGCACAAACATCTGATATGGAATTCCTTATTATGAGTTCAAAACTCAGTGTTGGGGAGACCATTGAGGGATAGAAACTTAATGGGATTTTGGTTTTGTGGTTCTGAAATAAGATGGTTGTACCAATGTATTTTCAGGAAAAAATTCTTCATGCATTCCACCATTATTTATGGGATGTAAATCTAGGAATACATAAGATGTAAAAGGTGTTTAAGGTGCAATTTTGGTGGATTATCCTGAAATGGAAGGTGGCTGAGTTCATTTTAAATTTCTTAACTAGTCAGTAAGTTAAAGAATAGAATCAATGACCATTGGGTAGGTTGTAATCATTACCTATCCCAGTGTGTAAATGGGAGAATATAGCCATGGATTTTTTCACAGGTATCCCCATAATGGTTTGGAAACACGATTCCATATGGGTGATAGTGGATCAGATCACAAAGTTATATCATTTCATCCATATTTGTGAAACTCATATGTTGGAGGATATATCAAAAATCAAATCCAAGAAGTGGTAAAGAGACATGGAATACCATTTTAGTTTGTGTCAGATAGAGACCCAAGGTTCACGTCTCATTTTTGGAAATCCTTATAGAAAGACCTTGGGACTCAGTTGACTATGAGAACAGTGTATCATCCTTAGACGATGACTGGTCTGAATAAATGATACATACATTGGAAGATAAGTTGTAGGCTTATGTAATGGATTTTGGTGGCCCATGGGACGATCATATACCCTTAGTGGAGTTCTCATATAATAACTAATATCATACCTCGATACATATGTCTTCTTTACAATAATTGTATATGTGTCCTTATCAATCTCCAATTTTTTGGGTGGAAATAGGTGAGACATCATTATTATTGCCGATCCTTGTCCAAGAAAAAACTGAGAAGATTTAACTGATCATAAAGATAATGGAGATGGCTCAGAGTCATCAGAAATAATATGTGAATCATCATCAAAGATTTTTTCATTCACGGAGAGGGATCATGTGTTCTTTAGGATCTCTCCAAGGATTGCACATCATCATTTTTGAGAAGAAGTGAAATTTATATCCTTGATACATTTTCACTTTTGAGATATTGGAATGGTTTTTAGTGGTGGAATATTAGTTTGAATTGACACCATGGTTTAGTTAGGAGAATAATGTGTTTCACATATCTCAGTTGGAAAAGTATTATCCTGATCCTGACCATGTGATCAGATGGGATCACATTAACCTAGATCCAGATGATTCATTGGTATATATCCTGGTATGGATTTTAGATAGGAATGATAAATTAATTCATGTAAAAAACATTAGCCTTGTATGGGTTTTATGATAGCATGGTCAGATTTAGGAAGATACGTGGGAATGTGAGAGTGAAATGAAAGAGCAATGGATGGAACTCTTTCAGGGAAATAATGGTTCTCTAATTTCTGATGATGGAAAGACCAATATTTGGGAAACTTTAGTGCCCATTATTTCAATTATGTAACCCTTTATTTTTGTTTTTTATGTTTATAATGTATAATAGTGATGGATGTGAGATTTTGGGGAACTTTCAAGGAGTATTTGGGGCTAAAGGGGAAGTGCATGGGATGTGCACAATTTGTCTAAACCGTGCAGAAATCCTAGGAGAAACCATGTTCTTTGGAAGATGTTGGAAAATAACTTCAGAATAGTGTGAACATGGTTAGGGATACCATAAAAGTAATCCATTTTAGTTTCAACCCAGATAGTAGCTAACACACAGTTTGTCTAAACATTTGTGGGGTTAAAGGGAGATCCTAAAAAAGTGGATCTCATGAATTTTGGACTCTAAATCTCTCTTTATTGATTTTTTGTGGACCTAACATGGGATCCTTCTCCATTGATGTTTTTATAACATCTCCTAACAGAATATTAATTGATCTAGAGCCTTTCATTGGTGTTTAGAAGCCCGATTCTTACATTATGTCATAGTTCTGCATCTTTCTTGTCATGTTTCATTAGATCTACTTCTCCCCTCTTTATGTATTCTTAGATCTACTCCCATTGTGGCCGCATGTAAGATAATGGATTCCAAATAAGTTGATATTTGGTCTTGATCATGGTAGGGTAATATATCTATGGTGGTTTTGTAGAGAATCGATCCGGTTTCATGAGCGTTCTTCATCCGTTTATCATTTTGTGAAAATGCTCGAGGTGGGTGGATTCACGCTCGACTCCTCTTAGTAGAATTGATTATAATGATTTCAAATTGAATATTTAGTTTTCAATTGATGGTTAATTTCCTGTTTAACACTTTTTGGAAACCTAATTTAGTGATAGTTTAGTGAATTGTGGAAATATTAAAAATTGGTGTTCTTCAAAATGTTCTTTTGAACTTGAATTTAAATATGGATTTTAAAAAAGGGATCTTCTATATTGGTGGAACATGGATTTGATTAAGACAATTTCAATGAAGGTAATGTTTTATTGAAATAAAATAGATGAATATAATTGGTTGGTTAACTGGTTTTTAATAGAGGAATTATTTAATTGAAATGGTTTTAATTAGTTATTTGAAATTGTTTTCGAATATATTGGGTTTTTTGGGTGTTGATGTTAACAGGCCCAGAATAAGGGATGTGTACCTGTGGGGTACAAGGAATGTTACCCTGGATCGAGGTCATGTGTCAGTGGGATACAGGGTGATTTGGACGAGAGACAGCTCATGATTATGGAACTGTCAAACAATCATGCATGTGTTGCTGTGTGGTAAACAATGGAATAGTTATGCAAAAATAATATTTAAAAATGTCCTTAAGGGTTTATTTCATTCTTTTTTGAAAATTTGACTTGCTAGAAAATGAGTTAAAATTGAACTTGTCTAATTTTTGTTAAAAATGGTTCTGTAACTTTTTTATACTTAGTTGTAAACTATTTTGGGGAGTTTTGTTATATAAACAATTTTATATAAATGTTTCTAACCTTTCTATCCTGGTGGCGTGAGTAGGAATTCATTGGGGAAAACCTTCTTAGTTTTATACTCACCCATTCTTTGGAACATTGGTGGGTTTGTAGATGTTATCTTTCAGTACATGATAAAAGGTAAAGTATCACATGTTTTTAGCACCACCTAATGATACTTTTACTTTTTAATGATGTTGGAGCATGGATATTATAGAGCATGGAGTCCTGGTCATCTTATATTCTTTGGTTTTTTTCACTATTTACTTCGAGAGTTTCTTTGTCTTTTATTATAGTATATATTGGTGTGGTTTTGATATAAATTAAGTGGTTTAGTTTTCTTTCATTTATGCAATCATTATATTGTGAGTTGTTTGGTTATGGTTTGTTGGATTAATGGTTTTATTTCATAAAGGGTAAAGCATACCCCACTTGTATTTTAAACCCTTCAGAATTTTTGGTCGACCTCTAGAATTATGGGAATGTTACTTAAGGACTAGTAATGATTCATTGTATTTTCATGCCTATGATAATAAGTGGTTAATTTCAAATTTTATCATCTAGTTTATTCTTTCCCTAGAATTTGGTCTTCAGTTTCATGGTCTTGGAGTTGAATTCATTATTATATATTACTTGGGATGGAATCCTAGAAAGGATTGGGATTTTTGGGAATTAAAATATAATGAATAAAAAAACATATCTAACCTTTTTATTTAGCACTTCATGTTACTATGTATTTGGGTACATAAGTGTTTTGGAGACACTTGTACAATTATAGAAATCTCATTTTCATGGGTTGAGCTAATGATATGGGCATGACATGCATTAGAGGAATGAATTCTCACTAGGATTTCAAATTTCATTATGGGGAAATGATATATGATGTGATTCATAGTGTTTATTTTTGAAAATTGTGAAAATTGTTTTCAAATGAATGATTATGAAAAAGGTAATGGTCAGTAAATTTTGAAAATGGGTTGATATTCAAATGAAAGAATGGATTTTTCAAAAATAGTTAAACTTGGAAAAGGTTTATTTTGAAAAGAAATGTTGTTGTAGTTAATGTGATAGAATTATAAATTATAATCCTTCTGTTTATAGAGATAGATCCTTATATAGTTTGTTTTTTGTTCAGAAAATGGTACCCATTAGTTGTAATAGAAACCAACTAGAAGAAGCTACATAGAACATGGTTGAACCTAAGAAATAGGTGAACCAAGATCTAGATCAGCTTATCATCCAATCATTCTATTCTCTGGAAATAGGAAACATAAGGGATAAACATAGACATGTGGATCATTCCACACAGTTCATGAAAAAAATCCACCCATTTTCTCGGGTGATTCTGAACCCAAAAATGTAGAGGTGTGGATGAATAGAATGAATCTTATCTTTTATTTAATTATCACACTAGCAGAGTTGAAAGTCAAACTGAAAATATATATGATCGAGGATCTTGCACGCCGGTGTTGGGACCTAGTAGTCCAGGCTAAACTAGATCAAGGCCTCAGTTGGGAAAATTTTCAGTAATTATTTAATAAACAATATTAACCTCACATATTTAGGATACAAAGAATGATATACTCCTTCATCCTGAAGTAGGAAAATATATATGTCATAGAGTATGTTGCTAAATTCATGAATTTAGTTCAATTTACACCCAAATTTGTGGTGAGTGTGGCCTTAAAGTCACAAGTATTTGAATCAGTGTTAAGGTTGGATATTTGATTGAATATTTTGGTGCTCTATATTATAGATTATATTGAGATATTGAATATAGAAACAATGGATGGATGTGATATCTCAGGAACTATGGAAGGAGGAAGAATAATGATACCAATGGGAAATGGTGGGAACTAAAATGCTGGGATAAAGTGGAAGAGTGACCTATTTATTAGGTGAAATAAGAACTCAAAATAAGACGGTTGAATCAGTAAACCTTCCTCCATGACGTAATAGAAAATCATATTGTTTCCAAAGTGGTTTGAATGACCACAGAAGGAAATAGTGTATGGAACATCCTAGAGCATGTCATAACTACAAGAACATGGGGCATATTCGGTGCTATTATCCCAGTGCTTTGAGGTCAGGTGGTCAAGACACTTATCAGGTGTCGCAAGCATCATATGCTTCAATGGGGCAAGGATATCAGAATAAAACTCATCAGTAGAGAAAAGATATCCATGGTTATTATAAAAATACAATGACTCCTTAGCAAGGGAAATCTTATAAAGAAAATAAGGATCAAAGTGAAGCTATGAAGAAATTATATGGAGGTGATCAAGTTATTGTGGATGATAAAGATGGACCATATATAATGAGTGGTACTTCATTTGTATTATAACCTTATTAAAGTGTTGTTTGATATTGGTGCATCACATTCCTTTATTTCTTCTCCTGATATTGATTTTATAATTTAAAAACTCATTATCACTCCTTCCATGTTAAAACTTCAAAACTTCTCTCTGTGAAAGAGAATTTCCAGCCTTTGTGTGTAGATCCTGTTCTATAACCATTGATGGATATGAGTTAAAATGGGACCTATCAGTGTTATAGATGGATTTCATTGATGCAATCCCGGGTATGGATTGGTTGAAAACATTCAAGGATCACATTGAATATTATAGAAGAACAGTTAGTTTTACAACTGAGGATGTTGTCGAGCATCTCTTCAGAGGGAATTTTTTTTAAAGAAATGTGCAATGGGATGGTTGGCACCATCAGTGGGAATGATCTCTTACTAGTTAGAGGATTTGTCCTTGGAATCGATGGAAGAGATAGAAGATAGAAGTTTTCTAGAAGTATTGGAACTATTTCTATATGTTTTTCCCATGAAAATATCTGGATTACTATTTATAAGGGAAGTGGAGTTTAGGATTGATCTCATTTGGGGGATAAGTCCTATTTCACTTCTGACTTATATGATGACACAAAAATAATTAAGGAAGATAAATGTTTTGTTGGAAGTGATGGAAATAAAAGGATTCATTCAGATGAGAACATCTCTTTGGGCAACACCAGTCTTGTTCATGAAGAAAGAAGACGGAACTTTAAGGATATTTGTGGATTATCAAAAGATTAACCAAGTTAGGATAAAGAATAGATATCTACATCCATACATTTATGACCTATTCGATCAATTGAAGGGATCTTAGTGGTTATCTAAAATTGATTTCTAATTAGCATATCACCAATTATGAGTTCAGAAGGAGGATATTCTAAAGACATCATTTAGAAGAATATAAGTCCATTATGAATACGTAGTCATGAATTTTGGTCTTAAAAAATCACCAGAACTCTTTATAGAATTGATAAATAGAATATCTCAAAGATATCTTGATTCTTTTGTTGTGGTGTTTATAGAGGACATATTGGTATATTCGAGTACAAGGGCATAGCATGAGAGACACTTGGAGATAGTTTTGGGAATCTTGAGATATCATTGGTTGTATTCCAAATTATCTGAGTATGATTTTTGGACATAAATTATATGATTTAGTAGCCATGTAATTTCTGAAAATGTCATTTCAGTGGATCCTGAAAAGATATATGATTTTATATATTAGAAACCACTGAAAATGTATTTGAGATATGAATCTTTATTGGCATTATTGGTTATTACAAATGTTTTTTTCTTGACTTCTCAAGACTAGATTCACCAACGATAGATTTGAAAAATAAAAATGTTTCATTTAAATAGAGTGAGGAATGTGATAATTATTTTCAAGAGATAAAGGTTCAGATGACATCAGAAACTATCTTTATTTCACTGGAATCATGACCGGGGTATGTAGTATATTTTGATGCTTCAAGATCTGGGTTTGTATGTGTTCTCATGCAAAGATACCATGTGGTTTATTAAAGTTTATAGTAGATGAAAGTGTATGACTAGAATTTCCAGACACATGATTTGGAGTTAGTTGTTCTCATCCATGCCTTGAAGACTTAGCATCATTATCTCTTTGGTGAGAAATTTATTGTGTTCATAGATCATAAGAGCTTGAAACATATTTTCTCACAATGAGATTTGAATCTAAGGCAAATAAGATGGATGTAATATATTTAGATGTTTGACTTTCACATAATGTATACATTGGGGAAAGGTAATTTGGTGGTTGGTTCATTTAGTAGAAATTCATATACTCGGTTGGCAAAAGAAGCTTCAGATTATTGGAAGATTATGTAGGTCCTAGACAATATGAATGTCAACTGTCAAGACCAATGTGATGTTTTAGTTTTTTTTGGTTTCCATGATTCCTAATTTCGTAAATATGGATAAGGAGGCACAAAAATCCGATGCAGAATGGATAGTTATGCATTCAAACCTCAATGGTGGGGAGACGATTTTGGGATTGAAACTTAATGGGAGTTCAGTTTTCTGGTTTATAAATATGATAGTTGTACCTATGTATTTTGGGTAACAACTTCTTCATTCTTACCATCATTATAGATAGGTTTACATCTAGGAATATAAAAGAAGAATAATGTATTGAAACAGAAATTTTGGTGGATCAGCACAAAATTGAAGGTGGATGAGTTCATTTAAAAGTGCTTAACTTGTCTGAAAGTTAAGGTAGAGCATCAATGAACAGTGGGTATGTTGCAGTCTTTACCTATCCCAGTGTGGAAATGGGAGCAGACAGCCAAGGATTTTATTAAAGGTCTCCCAAGAATGGTTCAGAAACATGATTCCATATGGGTGGTGGTGGATCAGATCAGAAAGTCAGCTAATTTCATCCATATTTGTGAAATTAATACCGTGAATGATCCTTCCAAAAATCTATATCCATGAAATGGTAAAGATACATGGAAAACTAGTTTCAATTTTTTCAGATAGAAATTTGAGGTTCACATCTCATTTTTATAAATCCTTACAAGAAATCCCTTGGGACTCAGTTTACTATGAGTACAGTGTATCATCCTCAGATAGATGGCTAGTCTGAATGAATTATATAGACATTGGAAGACTTTTTTCAGGAATGTGTAAAGGATTTTTGTGGCTCATGGGAGAGGTATATACCCTTAGTGGAGTTCTCGTATAACAATAGTTTTCAGGCCTCGATACATGTGGCTCCTTTCAATGAATTGTATGGGCGTCCTTGTTTTTCTTCACTTTGTTAGGTGGAATAGGTTAGAATTTATTATTTCACCCAAGCCTTGTCCCATAAAAAACTGAAAAGATTCAGTTGGTTGGAAAAATAACGGAGATGGCTCAGAGTCATCATAAATCATATTTGGATTATGGTTGGAGACCATTTTCATTCACGGTGAGTGATCATGTGTTCTTAAGGATCTCTCTATGGCACAGAAATCATCATTTTTCAAAGAGGGGAAACCTATCTGCTTGATAAATTGTCTCTTTTTAGATACTATAATGTGTTTTACATGTGGAATATCGATTGGAATTGCCAACATGATTCATTTCATTGTATAATGTTTTCCACATATCTCATTTGAAAAAGTATCAGCCTAATCTTGACCATGTGATTAGATGGGATCACATTGACCTAGATCTAAATACATTATTGGTACATATCACTGGGTGGAATGTGGATAGAAATTATAAAGTCTTATATGGATAAATCATCGGTCTAGTATGTTTTTTATGGTAACATGGTCACATTTAAGAAGATACTTTGGAATTTAATAAGGAAATTAAGGAGTAATGGACAGAACTCTTTTAAGGAAATGATGGCTTTTACTTTCTAAGGATGGAAAGACCAATGTTGTGGAGAATGTAGTACCATTTTTCTTGTATGTAACCATTTATTAATGTTTTTTATGCATATAAAGTATAAGGGTGATGGTTGGGAGAGTTTGGGGAAATTTCAAGGGATTTCTAGGGTTAAAGGGGAAGCACACTGGAGGTTCTTGGTTTGTCTAAAACATGCAAGAATACTTAAAGAAACATTGCAATTTGGAAGGTGCTAGACAGTAGCATCGAAACGGTGTTTTCTAAATTAGGGAGACCATGCAAGGGTCTTCCCAAATAGTACCTAATGCATTCTTAGCACACTATTTGTATAACTGTGTGAACTAACTGTGTGCAGGGTCAATGTGAGATCCTAATAAAATTGATCTCACACCTTTCTTACTGTAACTCTCACATTTATTCTCTATTGTGGCTCAAACTCATAATTTTTCACCATTGAAGGTTGGAGAACCTCTCCCAAGTAAGTTGGAATCAATATAGATCCTTCCTTTTGTTTTTATAATCCCTATTCTTGCGGCATTTCATCATTCTACATATTTCACATAATGTTTCCTTAGATTTACTTGGCCCCTATTCTTGGATTCTTAGATCTACACCCACTATGGTTTTATCTAAGATTATGGAATCCAAGTAATTTTATATTTTTTCTTGATCGTGTTAGGGGAAGAAATATAAGGTTGTTTCATGGAGAATATATCAGGTTTCATGATTGTTCTTCATCCGTTTTTCATTTTATCAAAATTCTTGAGGTAGGGGGATTCAATCTCAACTGCTCTTAGTTGAACTGATTGGAATGCTTTGAAATTTAATATATTGTATCAAATTGATGGTGAACTGACTATTTAACAATTTTTTTGGAAACAAACTTTAGTGACTGTTTGGTGAATTTTGCAAATATTGAAAATTGGACTTCTTGAAAATGTACTTTTGTTATTGATTTTAAATATTAATTTAAAAATGTGAATTTTCTAGATTAGTGGAACATGGATTTGATTAAGATTATTTCAATAAAAATTAATATTTTTTTAAAATGAAATGGTTAATTAGAATTGGTTGGTTAAATGGTTTTCAATAACAAAACAATTTTATTGAAATGTTTCGGAAAGATTATTTGAAATAGTTTTCACATACATTGGGTTTTTTGTGATTTTAGGTTGACAGGCCTTGAATAATTGATGTGTACCAGTAGGGTACAAGGTATGTGACCCTAGATTGGGTGCGTGTGACAGTGGGACACAATGTATTTGGATGATAGATCACTCATGAGTATGGAACTATCAAACAAGACTTCATGTGTAGGTGTGTAGTGAACAATGGAATGGTTATTCCAAAATAATATTGAGAAATGTATATAAGGATATGTTTGGTTGCTTTTCTAGAAATATGAATTTTTGGAAAATTGGTTAAAATATTACTTGTGTACTTTTGGATATATATGTTTTTTGAAATTGTTTATATTTAGTTGTTAACTATTTTGGGAAATTATTTTATATAAACTTGTTTCTGATGGTTTCTCCAGGGCACGCACGTCCGTCTACTTGAGTGCGACAGGTGCAGCTCTGTTACCCCGCATTCCCGCTTTCCAAAGGCGGGCGGCATTCACCCCTTATTCAGGGACATCTGCTCCTTGATCAAAACGGGATGATGGGATGTCAGTTCTTACTTCCATGGATTCCTCCTCAGAACTCATAGCCTATTCCGAGTCTCCCTCATAGATTTAATACGTTGTTCGTGAATCTCGTTCCCAGTTCCATATCTTTATGGACACCGGTTAAATACACTACTTCCGTCAAGACATTCCATGGGGACTAGACATGGTAGCAACCTTTGGTCAGAGTAGACAGTAACATCAGGCTTGTCGAGGCATATCTGGATGCGTGGACATTGGGGAACCTGTATTCTTCCTCATAGTATGGCATCTCAAGGGTGCAGAACCTGAGGCATCCCACGTCGGTCAAGGGGTATCTTATGTCGGGGGCATGTCTTTGAGGTTTTCATTAGATTCACATGTTTAACAAATGGTATTTTGTAAGTTTAACTTCTATCAGTGATGGTTACACCAAAGGTGTGCCTTCCGAGATTTTCCTCAGGGATCTCATGTTTATCACGAGGTAGGCAGTGAGTTTAACCTCTTGCATAGACGGAATGAGAGTGATCAGAACCTCCCATAGAGATGGATCAGATTGGTACATCCCAATGAGGGAACACCTAGAATATGGCTGGATCAGAACTCCCAATTTGGAAGGATCTGAGGTGGTGTTCCCCATGGATGGAAGATGTCACACCGTAATGGCTGATCTGAACACCACTGAGGACGGATCAGGGAGAGTGCACCCCAGAATGGGGGACACAAAGGTTTACCACTGGCTGGGATTGAACCTCATGGAGGCTTACTATGTACCATGTGTAGAGAACAAGGATCAAAACCTACATAGTTCGAAGGGGTGATGAATTGGGGTATACACAAAGGACAACGACCCGGAGACATATTGGGGCTTACATGTGGATAGCGGCCCAAGTACTGCAAGGAGCAGCGAGGAGGTGGATGGTATGATCCCAAAGGGATGTGGAAGCCCAGGTGAGAATCAATATGGATGATGGAGAGTTGAATAAATTGGAGGAGGAATGATATGGGACCATCTCAAGTGCGACGGTGAAGTTGGGCTTGAGCCTTGAAGGGACCTCCTACATATCCCCATGGCATGGAATCAAAGTCCGCATTGTTCGGTTGGTGAGAGCCGATGTGAAGGGGGTCTGAGTGAAAAATGGGTGATGGGCTTGAACCTTAGGGAGGCTGCCTACATACCATGCCATGACAAGGATCAAAGTCCACGTAGATCAGGATGGGTGTCGGTGAACCGACGTGAAGAAGGACCTTGGTCCAATGAGTGTTGTGCTTGAACCTCATGGAGGCTTCCAACGTACCATGCCTTGACATAGATCAAATTCCCCATATTTCGGGTGGTGTATTTCGGAGGGCCTATGTGAATAAGGACCTTGGTCCAATGAGTAGTGGTATTGAACCTTGTGGAGGCTTCCTACATACCATGCCTTGACATGGATCAAAGTCCTCCTAGTTCGGGTTGTGTATGTTAGAGGGCTGACATGAATAAGGACCATGGTCTAATGAGTAGTGGGCTTGATCCTCATCGAGGGTTCCTACATACCCTGCCTTGATATGGATCAAATACGTCGTAGTTCTGGTGGTGTTTGTTGGAGGGACGACGTGAATAAGTACCCTGGTCCAATGAGTAGTGGGCTTGAACCTCATGGAGGATTCCTACGTACCATGCCTTGACCTGGATGAGAGACCTCGAAGTTCAGGTAAGGGGACCGGTGAACCAACGTGAAGGGGGCTAGAATGACCAGGTGGGATTGAACCTCATGGAGGCTTCCTACGTACCATGCCTTGACATGGATCAAAGTCTACGTAGTTCAAAATGGTGTGGGGCTTACACTCCAGGCTGCCCAAGGTGTTGGTAGACTGATGTGAAGGGGGTTGGAACGACCAATGGTTGTGGGGCTTGAACATCATGGAGGATTCTTACGTACCCTACCTGGGCAAGGATAAAAAACCACATAGTTCAAAATAGTGTGGGGATTACACTCTAGGATGCCCAAGGTGTTGGTAGACCGACGTGAAGGGGGTCGAAACTACCAATGGGTGGTGGGATTGAACCTCAAGGAGGATTCTTAAGTACCCAGCCTTGGCAAGGATCAAAGACCACGTAATTCAAAATGGTGTGGGGATTACACTCTAGGCTGCCCAAGGTGTTGGTAGACCGACGTGAAGGGGGTCGGAACGACCAATGGGTGGTGGACTTGAACCTCAAGGAGGCTTCTTGTTTACCCTTCCTTGGCAAGGATCAAAGACCACGTAGTTCAAAATTGTGTGGGGATTACACTCAAGGCTTCCCAAGTGTTCTTGTCATGGTTGGTGCTTTCTCTAAGCCCACGTGAGTCTTGCTCAGTGTGAGAAACAAGAGGCAGCAAGGACCTGATGATGATGGTGCAGGGGTGTGTCTATGAAGGGTGGTGAATGGGATGAAATTGTTATGAGGATGACGATGGTTTCGGGAATGAGCCATGAAGATGCTTCCTACATATCCTTGTGGCAGGGAATCAAAGTCCACGTAGTTCTCCTGATGACGGCTTACCACTGATTGGGGGTTCCAATGGCTTACTACTGGATAAGGATGTCAACGGCTTACTGCTGGATAAGGATGTCGATGGCTTACCGCTGAATAGGATCACAATGGCTTACTGCTGGATAGGATCACAATGGATTACCGCTGGATATGGATGCCAATGGCTTACCACTGAATAGGATCACAGCGGCTTACCGCTGGATAGGATCACAACGGCTTACCGCTGGATAAGGATGTCAATGGCTTATCTCTTAATAGGATCACAAAGTCTTTCCGCTAGATAAGGATGTCAACGGCTTAACACTGGATAAGGATATCAACGGCTTACCGCTAAATAGGATCACAATGGAATACTACTGTATAGGATCACAACGTTTTACCGCTGAAAGAGGTGATGAAGGATTACCGCTGAATGGAGTGACAACAGTGGATGGGGCTTACACAAGGAAGTTGCTTGGGTTCCACTAAGGAGCGGAAATGGTGAACGGGGCTTACGCAAGGAAGTTGCATGGGTGCCGCTATAGAGTGGAAATGGTGAATGGGGCTTATGAAATGAATCTGCCCGGGTGCCGCTATAGAGCAGAAACGGTGAATGGGGCTTACGCAAGGATGCTACCTGTGATGTCTTCCCCATGTCTGGCCATGAGGGCATCCCAACTCACTGGTTAATTGAGGACTTCACCTATGCACTGGTGCATAAGAGGGATAATGCAAAAGGGCATTGGAATTATGCCACTGTAATCATGGAATTAGGCGTCTTATGCTTGGAGCATATGGCATCACTTATTTGGATCAAGAGGAATCCTATGTTTGGAACATAGGGAGTACTACAGTTTAAGGTCTTGTAGATAGGACTATTGGCATCTCATGCCTGGAGTAAAAGGCATCTCTCGTATTGGGAAAGAGTCATACTATGTTTGGAACATAGGGTGTACTAAAATTTAGAGTCTTGTAGATAGGACTCTTAGGCATAAGGCTCCTGGGAATGGATGGTGTTGGGACTTACGCAAGGGCGGCCCTTTCTGGTTCCACCTGAAATAGGAGCTATGTGATGAGGTTTCGAGGAGTTTCTTGGCAAATGGTTCAACTCAATATACTCGGGGAATGGATGATGAGACTCTCAACTCATGACATGGGAATCAAACCAAGAGGAATATGTCGACTCAAGGTGTTTCACGGGATGTAGATGAATATCTCAAATCATGGTATTCCATAGGTGGAAGGTGGGTGCGTATTAGGGCGCAATGGAAAATCCTGACATACCGGCCTGAAAGTTCATGGTGCAACTCTCCATTTTTCATGGGGGTGAGTGATGGTAGGGAAGGGACTGGCCCGGAGGGCCGGGACGGTTGCCCGAGCGGGGGTGCGGGGGCGCAGCCCCCGCGGAATGGACCGGTGGGCGCAAAGGTAGGATCCTCACAAAGGATAGGTCGTCTTGAAGTAGCTTCGTGGAGAAAAGGTCTCATGGAGCAAAGGCCTCTCGCGAAGAGAGGGCGGATCGCAGAGCACAGGCCTCTCGCGGTGCAAGGGAGGCTCCCGGAGCAGAGGCCTCTCATAGAGCAAGGGCGGCTCGCGGAGCATAGGCCTCTCATAGAGAAAGGGCAGCTCGCGGAGCGAAGGGCTCTCACGGAGTACTCGCAGAGCATGGACTCGCAGAGCAGCATCATGAAGGAAGCTGCTCACGGAGCTTCATGAACCAGGAGATCACCCACCCATGGGGCGCCATGGATGTCCGTAGAAGGGGGGAGCTGGGTATTTATAGGTAAGTGGTGTCGCGAAGTAAAGCTCGCTCGGTGCGGAGACGAAGCTTGCTCCGTGGTGGATCGTGAACGTCAAATGCGGTCGCGGAGTGTCCCACCTCCTTGCTTCACAGCGGGTCTTCGTGGCACATCGCGAATGTCAAATGCGGTCGCAGATCATCCCGCCTTCTTGCTTCGTGGCGGCGCTCCGCGATCACAGAGGGGGCTTCGCGAATGGGCTTTGCGAACCAGTTTTCTCGCCCAAATTCAAATGTCCTTAACTCCTAATCCGTAACTCAGTTCGGGCCCTATGACCTACCAAATCAAAGCTTGAAAAAAGGGATACGATATTGGAACGTGTATGGAAGCATTTGGAAAATTTTAGGGACATGTTTTTTGGTTCCAACAAATGCCACCCCTAAGAATGGGGTCCAACGAGGATGAGGAGGGCGAGGAAGACCGCATTCTGAGGAAACGACTGAGGAAAATGTGTGAATTGGTTTCCATTGTATCTCGATCGTATTGAGGAAACAATAGACTAAATCTCTAAGCTTGTGTGATCCATGGTCGGTGCGGGAAACAAGAGATAATAGAAACTCATGTATGAGATTGTTAAACAACGTAATGTGTAATGGGATCAGCATAGGACACCAATCGCCATTTGGTGGAATCCTAAAATAAAGGGGGTTATAGATGGAGAACATGTCTCTCTGGATAGCCGACCTACTTCTCCCTCCGTGCTCTAATGCATGAGTGGGGTAACGCCAGGGGCGTTAGAATCAATCCGAACAGAGGGAAGTTGAAGGTTTGGATCACGATACCCAAGATCTAGAACACTATGGGGGTGGAGTGATAATAAAGAATAATTGTTGAACGCATTCGAAACACAACATTCTTATGTAATTAGCCTGGAGTGGGGATAGCAAATGAGGGTCGACTGTTGACCATGTTCAAAACACGGGACCTGTCAAAAATTCCATCCATTAGTCTTCCAGAATGTTGGCCCAGGACAGTAGGCGGGCCATAGGCCGAGCATTCACACTGTTAGGAGGTTCCTCCATACATGAAAGAGGATGAGAGTCCAAATAAGGGGTACGCAAAGCATGGGATGTTGAGTGATGGTTTTTTTTAACAGAATCCAACACTCATGAAATCATGCCACCGTGGTGGGAGTACGCTAGATGGGCGCATCAGTTTGATCATGGATCATTCCTTTTTTCAGACAGGGCCTCTCTGGAGAGGGGGTTATCGCTTCCCAATGTCATTTTGGGGCATTCTGAACTTGTTCAGGGAAAGGTTGTAGTTACACGGCTCCTCACGAGGGGTCAGGCCAAGGGCTAGAAATGGAGAGGAATAGGACTTATGATCCCTGTGGCTGGACCCTAGGTGAAATATCGGGGTGTCTCTACATATCCCATGAGAATAGAAATCAAGCGATACGTAGTTTTGGGTGCACAGTTTAACGTCATGTGGGATGATGAGAAGCCTGGTTGTTCCAGTAGGCATCCTACCAAAACTGCTAAGTCCACGTGAGTTGTTCTCGGTGTGGAAAACAAGAAGTAATGGTGGGACTTTCCCGAAATAGGAAGGGGCATGTTAAGACGAAGGGACACTCAATGAATACCAGCCCAATGATACTAACTTGTCCATGAGGCGCACCTAGACACGCGAAGAGATAAAGATGAGTATGTTGGAATTCCACTTGAATATGAAGAAGTGGAAATGTATGAATCATAACGCTCGAAATTTGAATCGCAATGATGGCGGCATGACGATGGAGGAAAACTGTTTACCATGGTGGAAACATAGCATCCATATCACGTTAGCCTGGAATGGGGACAAACAAATGAGGGTTGACCGTTGACCATGTTCAAAACACGAGACCATGTTAAAAATGTTGTCAGAGATCCATAGGGACGTTGGTCCAAAATGATTGGAGATCTCATAGGCCCAGCATCCATGGAGAGCCCTTAATCCTAGCATCCAGGTCGTCTGAGGGTCCTTTTGGATGTGGAAGAGGATGAGGATCCAAATAGTGAGCTCACAAATCTTGGACATGGAATGGGAGGAATGTCTCCATGAAGATTCCACACTTAGGGCTCTTTTTCAAAACGCATCTGAATATGACAACAAGACGTATTAGACAGAGGGAGTCGAGCCCCTTCCCCTAGGGAGATCTTAGTATAGGGTCATAGAATTCGGACCATGGATGGGAGGAAGTGTGGGAGACTCGTGGTGAGTAATTACAAAAACTCGATGTGAATGGGAACCGGGGGTTCTAACCACCACGCGTTCCTTGGAGAGGTTTTAGGTCAGGGGACCAAAAACGAGAGTTGAGATGGGCCTGAGGCAGAGTGCATAGGTGTTCATACGTACCCCATGAGGATGGGGATCAAGCTTCACGTAGTTCTTGAGGTGGCACGGTAAGGTACCAGTGCTATGGAAAAAGGGACGTGCGAGCATGGCCCCCACACCAAAAGAAGCGGTATTTGATAAATCTTGTTTGTACTTTAAGGTGAGTGGTTTTTTTTGTGAAGTGACAAGACTAGGGTAGCAGGCCCTGGCGTCGCCACAAGAATCAATCCATAGTAGGCGTTGACAAATGGCATGGTGTGTGACCAATACCAAACATGGTTTCTCCTTGAGTGAGAACATCACGATGTAGTGCTATTTTTCATCGTGCGGCCAGGACGATAATGTCACAATTTAGGATCATGTGATAGGACGAAGCATGCCTTTTAACATCATGCAGCGCAGACATAGCAGAGACGATGTTAGGCGGGGAATGTGTACGGCGCATTAAAACACACCATACGTGAATGGGGACATGGACTCGTATCACACCATACGCCATTCCGAGAAGGGGAACCTTGGGCCAAGGGGAACAAATCAAGTTAAGAGGGAAAGGGGGTAGGAGAAACTTTCTCCCAACTGATCTGGACCTAGAAACGAGACGTACGGGTGGTCCTACGTATCCCATAAGGATGGGAATCAAGCCACACGTAGTTCTTGAGAGTTCCTTTTAATTTCGTGCGGGAAAACATACAGTTTAATGTCATGCGGGATAGGAATAAAGAGAGCTAATTAATAGAACATGGTGCACATGGTGCGGCTATTGCAAACCCTACATGAATGAGGAGATAATCCCACACCATGCCACGTGGTCCCGTAGTCAAAGTCCAGAAGGCGGGACAGAAAATAAAAATTAGCAGAGCTCAAGCTGGACCCAAAGACTAGGGTTCTGGGCATTCCTATGTATCCCATGAGGAGAGGAATCAAGCCATACGTAGTTCTGAGGATATCTTAGTTTATGGTCTTACAGCTTGGACCATAGGAGCCCCGAAGAACGCCGTATTGCAGCTTTGTCCCCCTGACGTGCAGAGGTGCACTGGGGAATAGCACAAATAGTGTCGATATTCCACCTAGAAACGGTGGGGCGGAACATAATTTGAATCGTGAAACTAACATTAAAGTCTTGAAGGGGATATCATGACGACGGAGGATTACTGCTGACCATGTTCGCAACACATCATCCGGTCGCGTTAGCCTGAAATGGGGACAAACAAATGAGCATCGACTGCTGACCATATTCGCAACACGTTATTTGTATCAATTTGTTGTCTGAAACCCTCAGGGGCGTTGGCCCATAATGGTAGGAGAGCCCTTAAGAGTAGTATCCATTCCGTTCTTGGGGGTCCCTCCAGGTGTGAAAGATAACAGCAGTCCGAATTAATGGGAATATGAAGCTTGACAAGTGGAAGGAACTTGCCTAAGTTGAATATGACACTCTTGGTCCTAGATCAGAGTACTCTTAGAACATGGTCGAACCACTTCCAGGGGTCAAGGGACTCAACTTGAGGGCGTCCAAGAGATGGAGGATTCCCGGGAGAAGGGGGGCATAGTGCCTAAAACCCTATACCACACCTATATATCCCCCCCATGGTGAGGGAAAGGCCAAGGGGCCTAGGTGACCGGGAGATCGGGAGATCTCTAAGAGATGGGGCTGGACCCGAAGTCTAGACATCAAGGTGGTCCTACGTATCCCATAAGGATGGGAATTAAGCCATATGTAGTTCTGGACGAGATCTTATTTTATGGTCTTAGAGATCAGACCATGGGTGGAGTGAAAACCCTCCAAGTGCAGACCTCAACCTGATCCCTAAGCCCACGTGAGTCTAAACTCAGTGTGGGAAACAAGGGAGGAAGATTTATTTTGCAATACGTGGAATGCACGCCAAAGGGAAATCGGTGCGGAGCCCCGAATGATGCCCATATCGCAGATTTGGTCCTCCTAACGCATGAATGCACATAGAGGAATAGTGCCAAGAGTTTTGAAGTTCTACTTGGACATTATGAGGTGGAGAAGGATGTGAATCATGTAACTGACATTTTGGGCTTAGTGGGGTTGTCTTGGAAATGGATGAAAACTGTTAACCATGGATGAAATGCAGTATCCATATCGTGTTAGCCTGAAGTGGGAACAAAAAATGGGCATCGACCACTGACCATATTCACAACACGGTATTTGTATCAATTTGTTGTCAGAAACCCTCAGGGGTGTTGGCCCATAATAGTAGGCGAGCCCTTAGGCGTGGTATCCATGCCATTTTTAGGGGTCCCTCCGGGTGTGAAAGGTGATGAAAGCCCTAATGAAGGGGAACACAAATCCTGAAAAGCGGGTGAAAACATGTCCTAGTAGACTCCGACATTCCAGGTACTAAACCAGAGTATCCTTAGGCACATTGGTGAACCGCCGAAAAGGGTCGACGAGGGTGCTCAGGAGGGAGAGGTAAATGGAGTGGTCATTACAATCCCAACATGAATGAGGACATAATCCCATGCCACTCCATGCACTCCCCATAAGAGAGAACCTAGGATGGGGGCCCAAGAAAGCCAAGGGGTCTAAGGCTGGGCCTCAGTTAGGAAGGCCTGACCAACTTGCAGTTTAATGTCATGTAGTGAGGATGAGGGCCAGGGGCCCAAGAAGTCCAAGGGACCTGAGGCTGGGCCTCGGTCAGGAAGTCCTAACCAACTTCCAGTTTAATGTCTTGTAGTGAGGATGAGGGCTCGGGGCCTGAGATGGCCAAGGGGCATGAGGCTAGGACTCGGTCAGGAAGGCCTAATAAACTTTTAGTTTAATGTCTTGCAGTGAGGATGAGGGTCGGGGGACCGAGAAGGCCAGGGGGCCTAAGGCTGGGCCTCGGTCAGGAAGGCCTAACCAACTTGCAGTTTAACGTCTTACAGTGAGGATGAGGGTCGGGGGCCTGAGAAGGCCAAGGGGCCTGAGGCTGGGTCTCGGTCAGGAAGGCCTAACCAAATTGCAGTTTAACGTCTTGCAGTGAGGACAAGGGTTGAGATAAGGTATCTCATCCAGGGATGTGTATGGCACGGTGAACAACCCGACGTGAATGAGGACATAATCCCATACCACACCGCACAATCCCATAAGAGAGAACCTGGGCCGGGGGCCCGAGAAGGCAAAGGGGCCTAACAGTTGGCACCTCCCGGAGGGAGTTCGTCGCTTGGAGATACAACAGGGCTGAATGAACCACTACACTCAATGTTTAGGACTTCATGGGGTGGCCCTAACGATCTAGGACAGCTGTTGACCATGTACGAAACACAACATCCCTATAGTGACCTGAAATGGGAGCAACAAATGAGCATCGACCGCTGACCATATTCGAGACGTGGGGCTTGTATCGTCTTGTTTCTTGACATCCTCAAGGGAGTTGGCCTGAAGTGGTAAGAGAGCCCTTAGGCCTAGCATCCATACCATTCAGGGGCCCTTCCAGACGTGGAAGGTGATGGAATCCCAGTCAAGGAGTAGGTGAAGTATAGCTGTACCCATCTCTAAAAGAGGTGAACGTCTCCAGGGAGTGGGATGTACGACTGGATTGAGATTAGCTCGACGTGAATTGGGGAAAAATTTCACCCTTTCCATACATCTTGACCCAGGGGAAAGATTCTGATGTTTTGGATGGGCCAACTGATGAAATTTTCGGGCATTCCTACGTATCTCATGAGGATGGAAATCAAGCCATACGTAGTTCTTGAAGGCCATGCAGTTTAACGTCTTGCGGTGAGGAAGTTGGTGATCTTTGTTTAAGGTCATAGAGCTCAGACCGTTTTGCATTTTATTGTCATTCGGGACGATAATAAGCAGTTTATCATCACGATGGACGATGATGTAGTTTAACATCGTGTAGGACGAAGATAAAGAGTTTAACATCATGCAGGATGATGATACAGTTTAAAGTCATGCAGGATGATAATGTGCAGTTTAACATCATGACGGACGAAGATGAACAGTTTAACATCACGTGGGACGATGATGCAATTTAATGTCGTTTAGGACGATAATCATCAATTTAATGACACGACAGATGAGGATTAATAGTTTTATGTCATGTAGGATGATGGTGTAGTTTAATGTCATGCAGTAAAATAATGATCAGTTTAACATCATGAAGGACGAAGATGAATAGTTTTACGTCATGCAGGGCGATGGTGTAGTTTAATGACGTGCAGGATGATAATGATCAGTTTAACGTCATGACGGATGAAGATGAACAGTTTTACGTCATATAGGACGATGATGCAGTTTAATGTTGTGCAAGACGATAATGATCAGTTTAACGTCATGACGGATAAAGATGAACAGTTTTAAGTCATACAGGATGATGGTGTAGTTTAATGTAATGCAGGACGATAATGATTAGTTAAACGTCGTGATGGACGAAGATGAACAGTTTAACATCATGCAGGATGATGGTGAATTTTAATGTCGTGCAGGATGATAATGATCAGTTTAACGTCATGATGGACGAAGATGAACAGTTTAACGTCATGCGGGACGATGGCGCAGTTTAATGTCGTGTAGGACAATAATGATCAGTTTAACATCATGACGGACGATGATGAACAGTTTAACGTCATGCGGGAGGATGATGCATTTTAATGTCGTGTAGGATGATAATGATCAGTTTAACATCATGACGGATGAAGATGAACAGGTTTACGTCATGTAGGATGATGGTGTAGTTTATTGTCATGCAGGACAATAATGATCAGTTTAACGTCATGACGAACGAAGATGAACAGTTTTACGTCATGTAGGACAATGGTGCAGTTTAATGTTGTGCAGGACGATAATGATCGGTTTAACGTCATGAAGGATGAATATGAACAGTTTAACATCATGCAAGATGATGGTGCAGTTTAATGTCGTTCAGGATGATAATGTGTAGTTTAACATCATGACAGATGAAGATTGTTATGCAGTTTAACATCGTGCAACTAGGATGTGGTTGTCGCGCAGTTTAACGTCATGCAACTGGGCCATGGTTGTTGCGCAGTTTATTGTCATGCAACTGGGATGTGGTTGTGACGTAGTTTAATGTCATGCACTAGGATGTGGAGCACAAGTATTGTGTAGATAGAGGGATGGTCATCTCTACCCCATTCTGGTGTATCCTTAAAGGCATGGAAGCCTGGACATCGGTACGACGGGGTGATGGATCCCAGAAGGCGTGGAAGCTTGGACGTTGGTGTGACGGGGCGATGAAGCCCAGAAGGCGTTGAAGCCTAGACATCGGTACAATGGGGAGAGGGAGCCCAGGAGGCGTGGAATCCTGGATGTCGGTATGAAAAGGCGAGGGAGCCCGGGAGGTGTGGAAGCTTGCAAGGCATGGAAGCTTGGACGTCGGTACGATGGGGAGATGGAGCCCAGAAGACGTGGAAGCCTGGACGTCGGTACGACGGGGCGATGGTGCCTGGAAGGAGTGGAAGCCTGGACATCGGTACGATGGGGCGATGGAGCCTGGAAGGCATGGAAGCCTGAATGTCGGTACGATAGGGCGATGGAGCTCAGGAGGTGTGGAAGCATGGACGTCATTACGACAGGGCGATGGTGCCCGGAAGGCGTGGAAGCCTGGACGTCGGTACGATGGGGCAATGGATCCGGGAAGGCATGGAAGCCTAGACGTCGGTACGATGGGGTGATGGAGGCCGAGAGGCGTGGAATCCTGGATGACGGTACGATAGTGTGAGGGGGCCCGGGAGGCGTGGAAGCCTGGACATCGGTACGACAGGGTGATGGAGCCCGGAAGCCGTGGAATCCTGGACGTCGGTATGACGAGGCGATGAAGCCCGGGAGGCATGGAAGCCTGGATGTCGGTACGATAGGGAGAGGGAGCTCGGGAGGCATGGAGGCCGGGTAGGCGTGGAAGCCTGGTCATCGGTACGATGGGATGATGGAGCCCGGAAGGTGTGGATGCCTGCATGCCGAACGGTGGAAGTACAGGGAGCACCTTCATAGTGGATGGTGATAACGGTGTGGGGTCGATAAAGAGCCAATAGAGTCAGGGAAGGATTCCCCTTTCACAGCCTCTTGAGGCGGCGGAGTCGGCGAGGAGCCGAAGGAGTCGGGGGCTGATGCCACCTGTGCGCCCTCTTGAGGCTGTAGAGTGGGTGAGGAGTCGAAGGAGTCGGGGACTGGTGCCACCCGCGCGACCTCTTGAGGTAGCGAAGTTGGCGAGGAGATCAAGGATTCAGGTGGAGGATGCCACCTGCACGGCCTTTTGAGGTGGCAGAGTCGGCGAGGAGCCGAAGGAGTCGGGGGCTGATACCACCCGTGCGACCTCTTGAGGTGGCGGAGTCGGCGAGGAGCCGAAGGAGTCGGGGGATGATGCCACCCATGCGGCCTCTTGAGGAGGCGGATTCGGCGAGGGGATGAAGGATTTGGGGGATGATTCCACACCCACAGCCTCTTGAGGTTGTAGGATTGGTGAGGAGTCGAAGGAGTTTGGTGGCGGATGACACCTGCGCGGCCCCTTGAGGCGGCGGAGTCAGCGAAGAGTTGATGTAGTTGCGTGGAGGATTCCACCTGTGCGGCCTCTTGAGGCGACAGAGTTGGGGAGGAGCCGATGGATTCGGGGGATGATGCCACCCGTGCGGCCTCTTGAGGCGGCGGAGTCGGTGAGGAGCCGATGGAGTCGAGGGCTGATGCCACCAGCGCAGCCTCTTGAGGCAGAGGAGTTGGCGATGAGCCGATGGATTTGGGGGCTGATGCCACCCACGCGGCCTCTTTAGGCGGCATAGTCGGCGACGAGCAGATGGAGTTGCATGGGGGATGCCAATTGCGCAGCCTCTTAAGCCGGCAGAGTCGGCGAGGAGCTGATGGAGTCGGGGGCTGATGCCACCCGTGTGGCCTCTTGAGGTGGCGGAGTCGGTGAGGAGCTGAAGGAGTCGGGGGCTGATGCCACCCGCACGGCCTCTTGAGGCGTCGGAGTCAGAGAGGAGCCGATTGAGTTGCGTGGCAGATTCCACCTGTGTGGCCTCTTATGGCGGCGGGATCGGTGAGGAGCCAAACGAGTTGGGTGGTGGATGCCACCTGCGAGGCCTCTTGAGGCAGCGGAGTCAGCGAGAAGCCGATGGAGTTGGGTGGCGGATGCCACCTGCGCGGCCTATTGAGGAAGCAGAGTCAGCGAGGAGCCAATGGATTTTCCTATCGGATTCCACTTGCATGGCCTCTTGAGGCGGTGGAGTCGGCGAGGAGCCGATGGAGTCGGGGGCTGATGCCACCCGCGCGGCCTCTTGAGGCGGCGGAATCAGCGAGGATCCGAAGGAGTCGGGGGCTGATGCCGCCCGCACTGCCTCTTAAGGGGGCAGAGTCTGCGAGGAGCCCAAGGAGTTGGGGGCTAATGCCACCCGCGTGGCCTCTTGAGGCAGTGGAGTCGGCGAGGAGCCGAATGAGGCGGGGGATGATTCCACCCGTGCTGCCTCTTGAGGCGGCGGAGTCGGAGAGGATCCGATGGAGTTGCGTGGAGGATGCCACCTGCGCGGGCTCTTGAGGTGGTAGAGTGGGCGAGGAGCCGATGGAGTCAGGGGGCTGATTCCACCCGCACGGCCTCTTGAGGTGGTGGAGTCGGGGGGCTGATGCCACCCGCACAACCTCTTGAGGATGCGGAGTCGGCGAGGAGCTGAAGGAGTTGGGGGCTGATGCCACCCGCACGGCCTCTTGAGACGGTGGATTCAGCAAGGAGCCGATGGAGTCAGGGGCTGATGCCACCCGCGCGGCCTCTTGAGGCGGCGGAGTCGGCGAGGTGATGATGGAGTCGGGTGGAGGATACCACCTGCGCGGCCTCTTACGATGGCTGGAGTCAGCGAGGAGTCGAAGGATTCATGTGGCGGATGCCACCTACGTGGCCTCTTAAGGCAGCGGAGTCAGCAAGGAGCCGAAGGAGTCGGGTGGTGGAAGCCACCTGCGTAGCCTCTTAAGGCGGCGAAGTCGGCGAGGAGCCGATGGAGTCAGGTGGGGGATGACACCTTCATAGCCTCTTAAGGCGGAGGAGTTGGCGAGGAGCTGATGGAGTCAGGTGGTGGATGCCACCTGCGTGGCCTCTTAAGGTGGCAGAGTCGGTGAGGAGCCGATGGAGTCGGGTGGCGGAAGCCACCAGCGCGGCCTCTTAAGGAGGTAGAGTCGACAAGGAGTCGATGAACAATAGTCTTCAAACACCAGATGTCACACATCCTCTCACATATAATGGAGAGGGTATTCACATGGTTGGTGCCTCAATTTTCCCGACACATTTGGTCTACTCGCTATTGAAGGAGGAGAGATTCACATCGGGTTCACCATTTCTATTTCCGGCAATTTCATCGGGGTGCACGCGTCCATCTACTTGAGTGCGATAGGCATGGCTTTGTTACCCCTCATTCCTGCTTTCCAAAGGCAGGTGGCATTCGCCCCTTATTTAGGGACATCTTCTCCTTGATCGAAATGGGATGATGGGATGTCAGTTCTTCCTTCCGTGGATTTCTCCTCGGAACTCGTCACCTAGTTCGGGTCTCCCTAATAGATTTAATACGTTGTTCGTGAATCTCGTTCTCAGTTCCATATCTTCATGGAAGCTAGTTAATTACACTACTTCCATCAAGACATTCCATGGGGTCTTGACAAGGTAGAAATCTTCAGTCGGAGTAGACGGTAACATCAGGCTTGTCGAGGCATATCTGGATGTGTGGACATTGGGGAACCTGTATTCTTCCTCCTAGGAGGGCATCTCAAGGGGCAGAACCCAAGGAATACCACGTCAATCGTGGGGTATCTAATGCTGGGGGCATATCTCTGAGGTTTTCCTTAACTTCCCATGTCTAACATAGGGTAAGCTACAAGTTTAACATCTATAAGAGATGTTTATGCCAAAGATGCGCCTTCCAAGGTTTTCCTCAGGCATCTCATGTTTATCACGAGGTAGGTCGTGAGTTTAATGTCTTGCGGAGACTGAATGAGAGTGATCAGAATGTCCCATAAAGACGGATCATATTGGTACATCCCAATGAGGTAACCCCTAGAATATGGCTAGATCATAACGCCCAATTAGCATGGATCCGAGGTGGTGCGCCCCATGGCGGGAAGATGTCACACCGTAATGGCTGATTTGAACACCACTGAGGGCGGATCAGGGAGACTGTACCCCAGAATGGGGGACACCAAGGTTTACCATTGGGTGGGATTGAACCTCATGGAGGTTTCCTATGTACCCTGTGTAGATTACATGGATCAAAACCCACGTAGTTCGAAGGGGTGGTGAATTGGGGTGTACAAAAAGGTCAATGACCCAGAGACATACTGGGGCTTATGCATGGATAGAGGCCTAAGTACTACTAGGAGCAGTGAGGAGGTGGATGGTATGATCCCACTGGGATGTGGAGACCTGGGTGAGAATCAGGATAGATGATAGAGATTTGAATGAAGTGGAGGGGGAATGAGATGGGACTGTCACAAGGGCGACAATGAAGTTGGGCTTGAGCCTCAAAGAGACCTCCTACGTATCCCCGTGATAGGGAATCAAAATCCGTGTAGTTCGGTTTGTGAGAGCCGACGTGAAGGGGGTCAGAGCGACCAATGGGTGATGGGCTTGAACCTCAGGGAGGCTTCCTACGTAGCATGCCTTGACAAGGATAAAAGTCCACATAGTTCAGGATGGGTGTCGGTGAACCGAAATGAATAAGGACCTTGGTCTAATGAGTGTTGGGCTTGAACCTCATGGAGGCTTCCTACGTACCACGCCTTGACATGGATCAAATTCCTCGTAGTTCGGGTCGTGTATGTTGGAGGATCGACGTGAATAAGTACCTTGGTCCAATGAGTAGTGGGATTTAACATCATGGAGGCTTCCTACGTACCATGCCTTGACATGGATCAAAGTCCCTGTATTTTGGGTTGTGTATGTCGGAAGGCCAATGTGAATAAGGACCGTATTTCAATGAGTAGTGGTCTTGAACCTCATAGAGGCTTCCTACGTACCATGCCTTGACATGGATCAAAGACCTCGTAGTTCCGGTGGTGTATGTCGGAGGGTCGACGTGAATAAGGACCTTGGTCCAATGAGTAGTTGGCTTGAACCTCATGGAGCTTTCCTACATACCATGCCTTGACATGGATCAAAGACCTCGTAGTTTGGGTAAGGGGGCCAGTGAACCGATGTGAATGGGGCCGGAACGACCAGGTGGGCTTGAACCTCATGCAGGCTTCCTACGTACCATGCCTTGACATGGATCAAAGTCCACGTAGTTCAAAATGGTGTGGGCTTACACTCTAGGCTGCCCAAGGGGTTGGTAGACCAATGTGAAGGGGGTCGGAACGACCAATGGGTGGTGGGATTAATCCTCAAGGAGGATTCCTATGTACCCTACCTTGGCAAGGATCAAAGACCACGTAGTTCAAAATGGTGTGGGGCATACACTCTGGGCTGCCCAAGGTGTTGGTAGACTGACATGAAGGGGGTCGGAATGAAAAATGGGTGGTGGGATTGAACCTCAAGTAGGCTTCCTACGTACCATGCCTTGGCACGGATCAAAGACCGCATAGTTCAAAATGGTGTGGGGCTTACACTATAGGCTGCCCAAGGTGTTGGTAGACCGACGTGAAGGGGGTCAGAATGACCAATGGGTGCGGGGCTTGAACCTCAAGGAGGGTTCCTACGTACCCTGCCTTGGCAAGGATCAAAGACCGCATATTTCAAAATGGTGTGGGGCTTACACTCTAGGCCACCCAAGTGTTATTGTCATGGTCAGTGGTTTCTCTAAGCCCATGTGAGTCATGCTCGGTGTGTGAAACAAGAGGCAGTGAGGACCTGACGATAACGGCGCAAGGGTACATCCATGAAGGGTGGTGAATGGGATTGAATCGTCATGAGGATGACGATGTTTTCGGGCTTGAGCCATGAAGAGGCTTCCTATGTATCCCTGTGGTAGGGAATCAATGTCAACGTAGTTATTCTTATGATGGATTACCACCGATTGGGGGTTTCAATGGCTTACCGTTGGATAAGGATGTCAACAACTTACCTCTAGATAAGGATGTCAACGGATTACTGCTGAATAGGATCACAACGGCTTACCGCTGGATAGGATCACAATGGCTTACCGCTGGATAAGGATGTCAACGAATTACCACTGAATAGGATCACAACAACTTACCGCTAAATAGGATCACAACGGCTTACCGCTGGATAAGGATTTCAATGGATTACCGCTGAATAGGATCACAACGGCTTACCACTGGATAAGGATGTCAATGGCTTACCGCTGGATAAGGATTTCAACGGATTACTGCTGAATAGGATCACAACGGTTTACCACTGGATAGGATAACAATGGTTTACCACTGAAATAGGTTATGATGGCTTACCACTGAATGTAGTGACAATAGTGGATGGGGATTACGTAAGGAAGCTTCCCGAGTTCCGCTAAGGAGAGGCAATGGTGAACGGGGCTTACGCATGGAAGCTTCCCGGGTGCCGCTATGGAGCGGAAATGGTGAATGGGGATTACGCAAGGAAGCAATCCGGGTGCCGCTATGGAGTGGAAATGGTGAATGGGGATTACGCAAGGAAGCTACCTGTGATGTCTTCTTCATGTCTGGTCATGAGGGCATCCCAACTCACTAGTGAATTGAGGGCTTCACCTATGCACTGGTGCATAAGAGGGATAGTTCCAAGGGGAGTTAGAATTATTCCATTGTAATCATGGCATTAGGAATCTTATTCTTGGAGCATATGACATATCTTATTTGGAGCAAGATGCATCCTATGTTCGGAACATAGGGAGTACTATAGTTTAGAGTCTTGTAGATAGGACTATTGGCATCTCATTCTTGGAGCAAAAGGCCTCTCTCGTATAGGGAAAGAGGCATCCTATGTTTGGAACATAGGGAGTACTACAGTTTAGAGTCTTGTAGATAGGACTCTTTGGCATAAGGCTCCTAAGAATGGATGGTGTTGGTACTTACGCAAGGGTGGACGTTTCTTGTTCCACCTGGAATAGAAGCCATGTGATGAGGTTTGGAAGAGTTGCTTGAGGAATGGTTCGACTCAAGGTACTCAGGGAATGGATGATGAGACTCTCAACTCATGACATGGGAATCAAACCAAGAGGAATATGTCGACTAAAAGTATTTCACGGGATGTGGAGGAATATCTCAAATCAAGGTATTCCATAGGTGAAAGGTGGGTGCGCATAAAGGCGCAATGGAAAATCCTGACATCCCGACCCGAAAATTTTGCAGTGCGACTCTCCATTTTTCATGGGGATCAGTGACGGTAGCGAAGGGACCGGCCCAGAGGGCTGAGACGGTAGGCCGAGCAGGGGTGTAGGGGCACAGCCCCCCGTGGTATGGACTGATTGGCGCGAAGGTAGGATCCTCGCAAAGGATAGGTCTTCATGAAGTAGCTTCACGGAGGAAAGGTCTCATGGAGAAAAGGCCTCTCGCGGAGCAAGGGCAGCTCGCGGAGTAGAGGCCTCTCGCGGAGCAAGGGCAGCTCGCGGAGCACAGGCCTCTAGTGGAGCAAGGGAGACTCATGGAGCAAAGGCCTCTCATGGAGCAAGGGCCGCTCGCAGAGCATAGGCCTCTCGCGGAGCAAGGGCGGATCACGGAGCGAAGGGCTCTCGTGGAGTACTCGCGGAGCATGGACTCGCGGAGCAGTATCACGAAGGAATATGCTCGCGGAGCTCCACGAAACGAGAGTTCGGCCGCCCAAGGTGTTCCATGGCCGTTCGTAGAAGGGGGGCGAGATGGGTATTTATTGGCAAGAGGCGCCGCGAAGAAAATCTCACTCGGTGCTAGATGGAGCTTGGTCCACGGTGGATCGTGAACGTCAAATGAAGTTGCGGAGCATCCTGCCTCCTTGCTTCGTGGTGGGTCTTCACGGTGCATCGCGAACATCAAATTCGGCCGCGGAGCATCCCGCTTTCTTACTTCGCGGTGGGTCTTCACGGCGCATCGTGAATGTCAAATGTGGTCGTGGAGCATCCTGCCTTCTTGCTTTGTGGCAGCGCTCCGTGATCGCGGAGGGGGCTTCCCGAATGGGCTTCACACACCAGTTTTCCAGCCCAACTTCAAATGTCCATAACTACTAATATGTACCTTCGTTTGGGCCCTACGACCTACCAAACCAAATATTACGAAAAGGGATACGATCTTGGATCGTGTATGGAAGTATTTGGAAAATTTTGGGGATGAATTTTCCAATGCCAACAAAACTATTTTATATAAATGTTGCTAACCTTTCTATACTAGTGTAATGAGTAGGGAAGTCATTGGAAAAAACCAAGTGAGTTTTATACTCACCCTTCCATTGGAACTTTTGTTCTTTGGCAGATGTTATCTTCCACGACATGGGAAAAGGTAATCAATCACATGTTTTTGCAACACCACGTGATACTTGGGTTGTTTGGTGATCATGAATCATGGAACTTGTGGAGCATAGAGTCTTGGTCATATTGGGGTCATTAGTTTTTTTCCACTTTATACTTTGCTATTTTCCTTTTCTTCAATTTTAGTACACTTTGGTTTGGTTTTGATATAAATGAATTGTTGAGTTTTCATTCATTTATTCATATATCATATACTGACTTATTTAGTTATGGTTTTCTAGGTTAATGATTTTATTTATTAAAGGGTAAACCATCCCCCACTTTTATTTTAAACCCTTCATCATTTATTTCTAGTCTTCGGCATCTTAGGGATGTATCTTATGGCCCAATAAGGATTCATTTTATTCTCAATACAATTAGAATATGTGGTTCATTACATGAAAGAACACTTGATCATTGGTGAACTCCATTTCCATATTATAGAAAAATAAAAAAAAATTGCATAGCATTTAAATTCAAAAGAATCTGATTCCCTTGGATAAATTTTATTTTATTCAAAGTAAATTTGATTAATTTTACAATTATGATCTCAACTAAAATTCATTGCATACCTCTCCAACTGGGTGACATTTTCTTCATAAATATCCACTTAATATCTTTTTTTATCCTTCAAATCTATGAAATATTTCTCCGCCAAATGTTGAACTTCTCTAGTAAAGTATTTCTCAAGGAAAATATTATTAAATTCATCCCACTCCAATACATCAAACTCTTTAGTTTATTTGATATTCTTAATCATTTACCATAACTGGTCGAATTCACTACCGAAATGATAAATAGAAAGGGTTCCCTTATTATTTTTTGAATAACCCAAGAGTTTGAATATATTTTCTAGAGAATTTAAATATCACTCATATACCTCTGGCAGAAACAATTCATTGAATTCTGGATGGTTTTGTCTCATAAAATGATCAACTATTAACATCTTTTATTGTTCATGATCTAGAAGTTCTATTGTATATATTCCACCACCATTTATATCCTCTGTCAAATAAGGCATTACTATAACAAATTTCTTAGTTCCAATCCCATCAATTCTAGGTTGTTGATTTGGGAGGATATTATCCCCTTGGTTCCTTTCAACTTTAGATTCCTTGTTTTCTCAGTGGAAAAAAATACTTAAAAGACGTAGTTTGGATGATGATACAAGGTAATATTAAAATTATATAACATGACAATAGTACATTAAAATTATCTTAATGTCATATACTTGCATTATCCTAACCTATAAAATTATCTACAAATTTTATTTGACACCAACAATAAGGACCTAGTGTTAAACATTAAATAATCTATAGTTTTTAGCCAATAGTTAATTTTCTTACAAAACAGAGGATCTTTAGAGTTTAGATATTTTGAAAATTAGGTAATAAATCATAAAAAAACCTAATATTACAAAAGGGAAACTTTTCATTAGTATCTATTTTTTCCCATTATATAAAACATTTAAAAAGAAACCAGTTTTCTTTTGATGAAAAATATTCATAACTTTAAACATGACTTATTCATTTCCTATACCTATAAGGAATGATCCATAAATGTTACATATTCTAGTGAATTTAAAAAGAATTAACTTTATATCATTCCCAATGACCATTTTGATTTATATTTTTAGATATTTAGGCCATAAAAAGTACATTGAAAACCCATATGTATACACTGGACACTTATAATCAGTGTCCATTTTTTCCATAATGTAAAACTTTTAAAATGAAAAATGTTTTATTTTAATGAAAAACATTCATGATTTTAAACATTTATTATTATCTACACTTACCTATTCTTAAAATATATGAAAATATTTTCACATTGTTGGATGAGAACAAAAATATTAGTAAGGGACATAAAAAGGAAAAAAACCATTAGTCCATGTATACATATAAAAATGTTAATTTTTGAAAATAAACATTCGGCTTTAAATAAACATTATCATACCAAATAAATAATCTTATATACCAAAATATATTCATAAAACATATCATAATAAATACTAAATGTAAAATTAAAACTAAAAAATGTTTCTTTAAAATCATGGAAAACTCATAATTACATTTTCACAAATTTATACATTTCACCTTAAAAATATAATATATTTTCCTTTATATATAATATAATCATATTACCTTGAAAATTTATAATATTTCAATAAAAATCCATAGAAATAAAACATAAATCATGTATTTTCCATGTTACATAATTTCCATATAACTCTTACCAATGAAATAACCATACATTTACCCAATGCATTGGAGGGATATTACGGACCCACTTGTCCTTTGTTTATCATGAAATCACCTGTCCTTGGATAATAATTTAACCAACAGTCCTTTGATTATAATAGAACCACCCATCATCCTTATAATTATTAGTAACCATAACATAATTACAATACATAAAATCATTCAATTTCCCACATTACACTCATAAAAATATTATTTATATCCATAAGACAACATTTCTCGATATTGAAATATATTATCCATTTAAAAACTAATTTTGGAAGATAACTAAAAAATAGGGAAAGTGGGATTTCATTAAAGAAAAAATAAAATGTTTAAAGTAACTAAAAACTAAAATAACAGCTATGATGATGGGAAAATTCGTTGTCACTGTATACGTTAAATTAGAACATTCCTTTTCTTTTTTTTATAGAATTTCAAAAAAAATATTTAAAAAGATTCCTTATGAAAAAAATTTAATTAATGTAAATTGAAAAATAAAACTTCCTTTATATTTATTTTATTTCCACACAAATACAACCATAAAACAATATTAAAAATATGAGCATTGTTGAATAAGAGAGTTTTAAGAGAAACATTAAAGGATGATTTTTAAAAGAAAGTCTCATACCTTGAGTTCGACTCATCGCGTACATTATTTATCATCATAAATAACATAATTATGTTAATTTTTTTTATTGAGAATTGTTTTAAATATTATTATTCCTTTTATCTCACTTATTAAAATGTTATAATGATTATGTAATCATTTAGGTTCACGTTGGATGTTTTGATGATATTTGGTTCATAAGTCTAAAATGAATTTATTAAGTTTATTATAGTCAAAGGGATAATTGTTACATCATCTCTAGAATAATAATAATCGAATAATTATCACTTTTATTCAAAAATTATACTTCTATATGAAACCATTACCTATGGTTATGAAAAATGAACTATGTTACAATCATGGAGACGACAAATAGTATATATGCAATAGTAAGGATTCCATCTCTCAATGAGAATTATGGAAAGAAGATAACTGATATTTTATATTTCTATAATTTTCATAATATCATAAATAACATATTAAATTTTTAAATATAATTATATATATCATCCATGTGATGTGGCGATGAAAAATGAATCGCATCGCTTCGTGGATGAGGTAGTTCACATGTACGCATGAAAGATGTTATCATTTCTCAACGAATGGAAAGGTAACAAGGTAAATTATATATTGTATTTTAATAATGAATTTTTTTTAATAAATATAATATATAAACATTAATTCTATTATTATAATATAGTTTTGAGATACGAGGATAAAAAATGAATTACATTGGTTCGTGAGGCGGTAGTCCACAGTTCACACGAACAATGGTTTCATTTCCCATTTGATGGAATAAGAGATAGACATAGGTTATTCCATCAATATAATAAAATATAAGGTTTTTCATTGTAATTTTTTTTATTATATTATAATGGTTTAAGAACATTTAAATGAGATTCAATAAAAAAACTGAAATGTGTGGTTTATACAGTTTTTTTGGAAAATATCCTTTTTCTTATAACCTTAATACCTCTATGATTATTATTCATCCCAAAATAAAGTATCTAGAATGTGGGTAGTTATTTTAGGAAGGTATTTTCTAATATCATGATTGAAAAAATGTCTTTTGAAGTGTGAACAAATGAGGAGACTTGGTTACCTTTTATAAGAGAGCGTGGGGTACTCTTGAAACTTCTAAAAATATTAATTTCATTTAAATTAATTTACATGTATAAATAGTTAGAAATTGATATTATTCAAATATAATAGTATTATTAATAAAAATAATATCATCATTTTTTTAGATCATATTTATACCCTCATCTTTTGGTTTTAACCAATCTCTAACCCTTTTTACTCTTATTGTGACATTAAGGTTTTCTATACTTTGAGGATCATTGCAGTTACTATAAATGGAATAACATATCATAAATGTAAAATGGTTAATATTTTAAACCATATAATAATAAATTATTTGAATTTAGTATTTTTATGAATTATATATAATTTAATATAATATTAATTTCAAACAATATCAATAATGTCAATTTTAGAACTATTTAATTATTATCATTTTTATAACACCAAGACAACAAATGAAATTAGAATAAAATAATTTAATAAATCCAAAACATGCTATTCTTATCTATAAAATTCATCTATGACCCTAATTTTTTTAAATTATAACATTTTAAATATATTTAATATCGTTTATTTTGTTTTTCCATTAATTGAATAATTACTACGTCATCGTTGTGTAAGAATTTAAGGGAATTATTTCACCACTAAAAAATAAAAATTTACTACCATGATTAATATAAATAATTTATATTCAAAATTATTATTTGTAATAGAAAATATACACTTGTTATTCTTATATGAAAAACATTCTGAATATTAACAACAAGAGAGTCACATTTTTGACTTTTTTTTGTAAAATATTATAATGCTATAATTATATAAAAATGTGATAAAAATAAATATATGATAAATTTGGATGAATATAAATTAAATATAATCATTTAAAAAATATTAAGGAAAGTGATGGTGTCATTTTATAGTCCTTATCAATTAATTTTTAACTTTAATTACCTAATTTACCCTTTATCGTGGTAATAAAATTATTAAATTTATTATTCATATAGACCCAAAAAAAGGAACTATTTAAAAAATTTGGTCCCCCTAATTAAAAATATGGAATCCATTTTTTGTGATTCAAAATATATAACTGTTAGAATTTAATTTATAATTTAACTAGAAAATCGTGATGAAAAACAGTTTATTCAGAAAAATTCAATTTTTAAGTATGTAATGTATTTATACTAAATTAGTTTATAAGGTTAATTTAAAAAACTATAATTGGATTATTGAAATCAAAAATAACTAATTACATCATATAACTAATCAATAATATAATTTGACTATGTAAATAAACAAAAAGAAAATACAATTTTTAATAAAAATTTGTATTATTCATTATTCATTTTGAAATAAATATTTTCAGAAAATTATCAAAACATTATCCAAATATAAATTTAAAATGATGAATTAAAAAAATGAAATTCATTTTTCAAATTAAAATTCTATAATTTTAAAAACAAAATTTTAAATAAAACCATATAATAGAAGAGTTTAATAAATTTATCTCCTTGTTCATTTAAAAATTTATAATGAATATAAATATATATCTCATGAATTGTAATAAATTTGAAAATGGTTTATTCTATCATTAATTGGGTTGTTACATTCTTCTACCCTTTTTGGAAATTTTATCCTCATAATTTTATTCACTTATCAAAAAAGTGGGGATATCATTCCCTCATAGCATTTTCAGATTTCATATGTTGCTTCACCTACCATATAGTTTTTTTAAAAAGATATTAAGCTAGTTAATTACCTTATTCTATAATAGATTCACTTTAGGGTAAAGAATCATAACAATTTGTTTCTCATAATTGACATGGTCGGTGGTTGTCCCGACCCTCAAAATTAAACTTATAGACCAACACTACTAAATATGTAAAGGGTCGAACCCAAAAGAATGTAGGTGAGTACTTTAAGGCTTTTTAAACAGACTAACCCCAATGTTTTTAGTAGTGTGAAGTATTATTTTTACTTTTTTTAACTTTTTAATATTTATTATATTTTGATGAAAATAGTAAATATGAGAATGTAAATTTTTTAAAAACTAGAATGTAATAAAATCTATGTTAAACAAGCAGTGTAGATAGAGGAAAAGGTAAGTGACTCAAGACTAATTCTTTGGGAAAAATGTTCTACTCATTATGCAGATAAACACTTAAATGAAAAAACAATTTAATTTACAACCTCAAACGATGAATAGATTTGTCTCCCTCTCTAGGAGATTAATCACTCAGAATAGTGGTTCTAGAAATTCACCACAACTAGTAACACCAATATGACATAGTGTTCAAAAAGATTTAATGTTGGATTTAATCTCTCTGACATTATCCAATAGTCCAGAATTTAAATTTTAATAAAATCATCCATCATATTTCTCATCGAGAGATCTTGGAATTAAGAAATAAAAGTGATGGAGGTGAAAAACACAACTGATTAAGATCTAAAATTATTATCGCAAATCAATTTCAATTGTTAGAAATGATATTTTTGAAAAGAAGATGCAAAATATGAACTAGTAGAAGTAATCCCCCGAACCTGAACAATTACTGAGAAATCATGGAAAAATAAAAGGTTATACAATTTTGAATTACAGAATCTTTAAACAAATTGAAAAGGAGAGGATTTCTCCCTAAAAATATCCTGAGAAGCTGCTTTGTTCTACTCCTTCTAGTGTCCTCTGGTCTCATATATCTATCTACAAGTCTCCAGCTCTCTAGTTTCTACTGCTCCCCTTGGATGGATGTATCATGGAATTCAAATGAGAGTCACCAAATTGAATCTTAGTGCCGCTCTGTTTTAATACATCTGATATCTCTTGCATGTCACCCCCAAATTATGTTATAATTTTTATTTATTATTATTAAATATATTTTTTAATTAAAAACATTAATCCCCCCCGCCCATCTTCTCCAGCGCGCCAAAGCGGGGGTGTTCTGGTTTGCGGTGAGCTAGCTAGGCCACCCACATAGCTCTCCTTCACCATCACGGCTGTGGCTACAGGCAACGCAGAGTGGGGAGGCGCGAAGATTGCGGTGTGGCTGTAAAAGAGTCTGGTTGGGAGCAGCGTAGAGGCTCCGACTTCAGCCCACAGCCGCGGCTTGGTCCTCCGGCGCAACAGCTTCTCTCCTCAAGCACTGGCGGCTGAACTCCTCGTAGGCACTGTGGCCCTTAAGGCTGGCTTGATTCCAGATCAGGGAGACTAACGAGGTTGGGCTGTCGATAGGAGGTGCAACAATCAATAGTTGTAATATAGGATCTGTGACATAATTATCAAAAAAATATAATTATTAAAAATAGATTAAAGGATTAAATAAAATCTAAACCAAATAAATAATTAAAAACAAGGATTAATTAAATCGATTGAAACATTAAATTAATTAATCAAATAAATTCTAAATAATTAAATTAAATAAAAAACTAATTGATCTATTAAACATTCTAATTAAAATAATTAAAACAAGGATTATATTTTGAATTAAAACAAAAAATTTAGATGAGTTAAATTAATTATTGTAATTAAAATGAAAATGAAAATTAATAAAATAGTGTTTAAATAACGTATACAAACAAATCATTAAAGGTTACTATTAAATTAAATATTAATTAAATTAAATTGAGATTACATTTGATTATATGTTTTATAGAATTAAAATAAAAAAAATTAAAATAGAAAGCAGTTAGTGAGACTGACAGGGTGTCGGTTGGAAGCACGTTAGTGACTCGTTGAGTCACCAAAAGTGGCCAAAGGGAAGTGATGGTGGTTTATGTTTTAACTGCATTCATGAAAAAAAAATAATTAATGAAATTAAGACATAAATGTAATTTAATATTTATGATTCAAAAATAAGACATAAAATAAAAATGAATTCATTAAAAACACACGACTAACTTAATATTTTATCAAATTTAAACTCAAACACTTAACTAATATTAATGAATAACTATGTTGTTAAACAGAATAATTAAACTACGGATTAGATAAATAATTAATACTATAAATTAAATGAATATTAATTATTAAATGCCATCAAGTAATTAGATTGAAATAATTAATAATGTCATGTTAATCTAATTAATCAAGATTAAAATATAAAATGTTAAATTGAAAACTAAGTTAAATAAATGAAAATATAAATGATTAATTGATTAATTAATATAAATGAAAAATTACTAAAAAATCAAGAAGATTTTACCCACACAACTAATTAAGTAAATTATTATACTAGAAAATTTAGTAAGACTCATTTAACTATTTTAAAGGAAAATTTTACATAATTATTTACAAAAATAGATTTACTTATAAATTTAATTATAGAAATAAAAAAAGTGCATTTATTAATCAAAAAGTGAAATAATAATATAATAAATTATTAAAAAATGAATAAAAAGATGTTGCAGGCTATGTTAAATTAAGGTCACATCAAATTCCTCCACACTTAAACATTGTTTGTGCTCAAACAATCCCATGTTTAATATCCTGAAAAACAGAAGTGTGTTGTATTAATCAGCTCAAAATTTAACGTGTTTAACACTTTAAAAATAGAGGACTAAAAACTATCAATAGGATTTTGAAAAATAATGTTCAAATGAATCATTCCCAAAAAAGGAAACACACTGGGTAATATAAAGTAGTGAATCTTCTCTCAAAAAAGGTTTCATGCCTCATATACGAACCTACATAATGATTTAATACCATTAAAATCCATGTTCTATATCTAAGAGTTATAACATGTTAAAAATCATTGGAATTAAAAACATAACAAAAGGAACATTTTACTTTGACTCACACCTAGGTTCCAAAAATAAATAGATTTTGTAACGCCCCGACCCCAGTTACCCAGAGTCGGTGCATTATTTTAATACATTGGCATGATTACAAGGAATCATGTCCCGAAAGACCGATCAGTTTAGCAGTCTTGGAAACACTAGATACATTCATAAAGTTTACATTACATCATAAAATGAAAACTTCAACAACATAGTCTTCATACTCCACACTCATACTATCCCTGCAGGTCATTCATAAATTATTTCTTCACATCCTAGGAAAAATAAAACATAGAAAGGGGTGAGCTCAGATGCTCAGTAAGGATAACAATAAAGAGGAAACTTTCATAAATAAGCATAAACATTTAAGGCAATGTATAACTAAAACAAAAGCCTTTTAAACTTCAACTTCAGCATAATATGTCATAGATAAAATGAAATAATGTCATTTACTTATTCACATGGATATTCTACTAGTCGAATAATCACATGCAATATCAATAACCACTTTCATAATGACGGAATGCATAATGCCAAACTATCATCACCACGTAGCCAAGGCCTCATGCCAAGAATACAAATAAACCACCCTCACTTCGAAACATTCATGTCCATATAAATAAATCCTTAAAATCATTTTGAAAACATGGACATTAATTAAAAATATTTAGAAAGATAAAATTTTAAAACATTTGAAATTCTGATTTTGATAAAGAGTACCCTTCAAAAATTCATAAAATATTCATTTTGAAATCATTTAAAAGTCACATAATTATAAAATAAAATGATTACTTTTAAAATATCCTTATAATCTTGTAAGGGAAGCTTCTAAGATTTTATAACGGCGGAAAATAGCCACACTCTCCATATAAGTTAAAAAACACATTCTTACCTTAATTCCTTCGAAAGGGTTAAAAAGACCTTGTTTGGAAAATGACGGAAAGATTCCTTTATAAACTTCTTATAAAAAGTCAAACAAGGGTATAAATGACTTTAACCCATATTTTGTAAAATATTAAGAATTTTTTGAAATACATTTTTAAGAAACATGGATGTGGATGATAAAGAGGTCCCAGTAGATAATTACGTATAAACAACCTTGAGTAATGAAGAGATTGTGAAATAAACCCTTATCAATTTGGTAACTTACGAAACATACACCCCATGAAAGAGTTATCATACAATTAATATGTAAATACACATAAATTAAAGTTTATTACATAATAAATACAATTATGGGTAGTACATACACCACACAAAAAGTAATAGTGGCAATATGTCATGAATATCACGGGAATAAGGAGTGAGATGAAAACCTCTTACCTTGTACTTTTCCTTGGTCGATGGTAGGTTAACATCATGTATAATATTTAAATAATTGTTATTAAATTATACAAGAATAATATATATAAATATGATATCATATATTATCTTTTAATGTTCCTTTGTTAATAATATTTTAGTATTATCGTCGTTTCGGGTGTTAACTGATTTGTTTTCCTTTATATGCTTCGTTACGTAAGCCGTGTTTGTTATGGATAGGTTGTATCTTATTCATATCCAGAATTATATCAAGTCCTTAAAAATTACTTTTAATCATCAAATGATAATTATTCTTGAATGGATATGATGGGGAAATGAATCTCATCACGTTCGTGGAGACGGTAATCCATACGTACGCACAGACGCTACTTCCATTTCATTTTTAATTTTAAAAGGAATCAAAACCAAATGATACATAGGTATATAATTATTCCAGTATAATATAATATCTTATATGTGTTACTTAAGTTGATGAACACTATCCTTTATACGTTCCATGTATGGTATGAATGAGTCATATCACTTTGAGTGGGCGGTAGTCTGCACTTCCTCAAATGAAATTATCGTATATATATACCACATGAAATGAATAATGGTATGACATATAATGGAATTAAAGAAGATTATATATAAAATAAATATCATTAATATCATATTTAATTATAGTGCCATCATAATGGCCACCATGAGAGGTGGTAGGAGATAATTGAACAATCATCGTTTCGTGAGACATTTGGTTTCCATCCACAGAAACATTATGTTCTTCACCCATTAAATGGATGTGTGTGTAAGTGTAGTTTTAATACTTCTAATAAAAATATCCTAGTATATTTAGGATACTGGTTTTGTTACAAAATAAAATAATAAGAAGAGTTTAGGGGTTGGAGAAGTAAAATAAAATAAATGAAGCTAAGAGAAATCGTTACCTTTAATTTGGGTAACTCCCTTTGGGTTGAACTAAAAAGGACTTTTGAAGTGCCTTATGCCTAAGGTAAGGCTTCTAAGAGGAGCATAGGGATGTAGGGAGATTAATTTGGTATAGGTTGGACGATCCAAAAGGCTTGATAGGTGTGAGGAATTGGTTAGAAGTGGTGTCCTTTTATAAGGGGGAGGAGGAGCTCTGTAGGAAAATCTAGAAATATTATTTTATAATAAATTCATATTTGGTTTCTAATGGATCCAAAGTGGATTATTTAAAGGTTAAGGTGGGTATGGGTTGAAAACCACTCAACCAATAGAATTTAGACAGGTTTGGGTCATTATATTAACCTTATCTTTTAGTTTTAACTCTTAGTTAATTAGTTTGATACTTACTATGTCACTTTGTATTTTTATATTATATAGTTAATAAACTTACTATATACCTCCAAGATACCCCCCAAGTGGTCCATTAATGATAAAACATTCATGATATAAGTCTATTGGCCGAACCTTAGATTTTTAGGAAAAGAATATAAATTAATAATATAATATTTGTTTTAAAAACTCATTTATTTCAATTTTGACACTACTCAATAATTGATTTTTGTTAAAGTCTTAAAAAAATTATTAATTCGAACCAAATTCATTTAAGCAATACTAAAATTTCATATTAACCAATAAAATTCGTGTATGTCATCGAAACTTTCAAATTATATTTATTTCAACATTTATAATATCAATTATTTGATTCTTTCATTAATATGGAAAATACTGCATCATTATTGTTCATATATATTTTTACTTTTTCAATGTCTAAAAATTATAAATAAAATACCATTATGTAGGAAATATTTTTATATTTCTAATTAATATTTATAATCCAAAATATAACAAATATAACCCTATGTAAATTTTTTTTTTCTGAAAGATATAAGCTTATGTCATTTTTGTATTCACTTTAACTTAATTAATATAAAGTGTCCCTATCACCTACAAGTGGCTTAATGGGGTCCCAAAATCAACCCAGAGATTCTCATGGTTGGACATGTATCCACCAATAAGGTGAGGACACATTTTAGGATAATTTATTATTATTATAATATTATTTTTTAACCCTTATTTACCGGATTTACCCTTTAACCATGATAAATAAAATATTTACCGAAGTAATTATTCAAAATGTCTAAAAATAAAAGTTACCTATTTACACAATTTGGAAATCCTGGTTCCAAATATGGAATCCATTTTTCCAAATTCAAAACAGAGAAGTGGCAGAAAGTAATTTAAAATTAATTCCCGCTATCAAAACAAAAAGCGTGTTTTTAAGATATAATAACTATCAAAAGATTGACACTTGTTTATGTTTGGTTTAATTGTGAAATTATATCCAATGACCATCATTGTATTGAATGGTAAAAATATATTCTAAATATACTTTAAAACCACTCAAATTCATATTTTATCACTATTAATTATTTTGATTAAAAAAGTTGTTTTTAATTAAAATTTAGTAATTTTCACTATTCATCAAAATATAAAAGTTATAATAAAAGTACCAAAAATTCACCCTAATATAATTTTGATATTCCAAAGCCAAAAATGAAGTCCATTTTGAAAGATAAAATGTATAAAATTTCAAAAAGTGGGTATTACTATTCATAACTGCTAGTTTGATTGGTTGTGGTGTGTGTTAGAACTCGAAGTTGCGTACAACACACGCTATTGTATTATTCAAAGCGAAGCGTACCGTGGAATCTTAGGGTGTTACATTCTCCCCTCCGTCGATAAATTGCATCCTCGCAATTTGAAATTGTTCTTCAAAAATAAAAGGTTGAAAATAGAAAGTATCTTTGTGGGAAAACCCACATCGGAAATTGGGTTAATAAAATTTAGTCTTAATAAGAGGAAAAGAGAAATGAAAGGGTCACCACCAAATTATGATCTAGATTAGGAGAAAATTGGTGGGAATTAAGGACACATAATTAGAGAAAAAACATAAAGATTTATAGGGATTTATTGAGGTCATCAATCACAAACAATTGTAGAATTGTGGGCCTCAGAGCCACCAATTTATGATGATTTAAAATACCATCAGTTCAACAAAACTTAAGGTATTAGGATAACACATTTTTGTTTTTAATATCCCTTCCCTAAAGTTTAATAATTAATTTATCCGTAAAATAAGAGGAAATATATATATATATATATATATATATTTATATATTTATATATACTTGACAAGTAGAGTTTTATCTTTCAACTAATTCCTACTACAAACTCATATTTTACTCTAAAAGATTTAATATATATATATATATATATTCTATTTATCCTAATCGTATAGGGTTCCAAAAATAATGAATTTATAATTCACATATCAGACCCTTTAAAAAAACTACATTATTCAATCTAGGACATCACGTGGGCTAGTGGTAGGTGATACACCCTTCTCGCCCTTCGGTTGTGGGTTAAAGTCTTGTGGCCTTGCCGGACGCGATGGGTTTCCGCCCAACCTCCGGGTTATCCTTTTATAAAAATCCAAAAATAACCTTTCAAACTAAATCCCTTCCAACCTTTATACTTATCCAAAATACTTCTGTAAACTCTCAGTCCAAAATTTATATGAAAGGTAAACATAATGTAGATCCTTTTTACCCCGTAATAGCATGTGAATACCTTCATCATGTATTCTTTTAAAACACTGAAACATCCTGAATTACCATAAAACCTTATTGATTACATTCATGATCCCTTATTTCTTATAGAATAATGGATATACTTCATCCATCCAAAAATGTTGTAAACTCCAACAATGATGGAATATATAAATATTTAATCAGTTTCAAGGCATTCAAGAATATCCAATATAATTTACCCAAATCAATCATATCTTATTCCAAAATCTATACCTCAATATTAGGACCATATTATGGTTTATCTTTCCTTCAACCATTTAATTTCAAATAAAGTTTAACTCACTATAGAGTCACTCTTCTTAGTAGCATAAAATCTCAAATCCTCAATGGGATAGTAATGCAGTACAATCCTTATTTATTTCCCAGTACATCATTGATACAACACTTTAATGAAATAATTACAAAATAAAAACATAATAACACTAGTCAGTTATCTTCATCTGTGGTAGTATCATAACATGATTATTATCCAATAACATCATTTGCGGTATAGTCTGATGATTTGGACATCGGTTTGCGTATTGTCCAAACTCCTTGCAGATGAAGCATTGTACATTTGAAACCTTTTTCTTTCCCTTGTAGTCATGTACTTGGTGTCCTTTTTATCCACACTTATAACATACTCCCATTCCCTTCAAGAATTTTCCAAGGTGATTATTTCTACAGTTATCACATATGGGAAAATCCTTCTTTACCTTATTCCCTTTATCTGTCATTCTCTCTACAATCCTTTCCTTCTCTGGATTCCCTTCAAATCCATAGGACTCTGAGAATTATTTACTTATCATAAAAACACATGATACCATTTCTTCATATGGTGATAATACATGGGAGACTATTTCCCTTCTAAATTATGGCTTAAGACCATAAAAGATATGATCTTTCTTACTCTTTGGATCATGCGTATTATTGGAGTTCTCATTCCTTCTACTGGGCACCATTTCTAAACAATGGCATAAACTTGATCAGTTTATGAATAAAAATACATAATTCCATACTTGTAAAACACTTAACATAAATTGAACAGTTTATGGATATAATCCATAATCATAAAAATGTTTTCATTGAGGAAGTATATACTCATAAACCCTTCATAATGGTTCGTAAAGAAAATAAGAATTATCCTAAGAATATCTCCCAGGAGTGTCGTAACCAAGAGTGCAGCAAGGCCCATTGTCGTGCACTAGTTCCCGTTCGAGTCTAGCTCAAAGCGGTGTTTTCGGGTTTTACATTTAGGTATATCTGTGCCAGAGCCGCCTCTACCTGCTCGTATCCAGATAGGGATGTATTGCTCGGAAAACTCACAAAATCTCTACAATATCAAAATTCTAGGAAGTTCTTCCCTACTAATCCTCAAAGTCTATCTTAGGGCTATGTGCTCTAATCAGAGTTTTTATAAATCTAGCTTCCAAAGTTATTGCTAAACTTCCTCTGATTCCAACTGTAATGCCCTGACCCCAGTTACCCAGAGTCGGTGCATTATTTTAATACATTGGCATGATTCCAAGAAATCACATCCCGAATCACCAATCATTTTAGCAGTCTTGGAAACACTAGATACATTCATAAAGTTTACATTACATCATAAAATGAAAACTTCAACAACATAGTCTCCATAGTCCACACTCATACTATCCCTACAGGTCATTCATAAATTACTTTTTCACATCTTGGGAAAAATAAAACATAGAAAGGGGTGAGATCAGATGCTTAGTAAGGATAACAATAAATAGGAAACTTTCATAAATAAGCATAAACATTTAAGGCAATGTATAACTAAAACAAAAGCCCTTTAAACATCAACTTCAGCATAAAATGGGATAGATAAAATGAAATAATGCCATTTACTTATTCACATGGATATTCTACTAGTCAAATAATCACATGCAATATCAATAACCACTTTCATAATGACGTAATGCATAATTCCAGACTATCATCACCACGTAGCCAAGACCTCGTGTCAATACTACAAATAAGATTTTGTCAAGGCCTCGTACCAAGACACTAGTTTGTCTCATGAGACCTACCGATGCATCAAGGAGCAATATCAGGCTCTACCAGTCAAATATTAAGTCCAATGCATTCCTCATATGAATAGGTTTAAACATAACATAAAAATTCGTATTAAAACTAGCATATGAAATGTCAATACTTTATCCATAAAATATGAATGGTATAAAAATAACACATCCACAGTCAAACATATCACAAAACCTTCAATACATTATGGATGTTTTGTATCATAATAAATCAACGTCAAATAAACTTAAAATCCATCAAAGGATGTTGACATAGATGAAATCAAAACTATTTGAGAGAAATATTTTTTTTTAAAATCATTTAAAAGTCACACATTTATTAAGGAAGTAATTTAAAGGAGATTTTTGAATCAAAGTGTCCCAAACCACTTTAAAACTATTGAAAAGAAATATCATTTCAAAACATTCATGTTCATATAAATAAATCCTTAAAATCATTTTTAAAACATGGAAATTAATTAAAATTATTTAGAAAGATAAAATTTTAAAACATTTAAAATTCTGATTTTGATAAAGAGTACCTTTCAGAAATTCTTAAAATATTCATTTTGAAATCATCTAAAGTCACATAATTAGAAAATAAAATATTTACTTTGAAAATATCCTTATAAGCTTGTAAGGGAAGCTTATAAGATTTTATAGTGGCAGAAAATAGCCGCACCTGCCGTATAAGTTAAAAAAACATTCTTACCTTAATTCTGTCGAAAGGGTTAAAAAAGACCTTGTTTGGAAAATGACGGAAAGATTCCTTTATAAACTTCTTATAAAAAGTCAAACAACAGTATAAATGACTTTAAAACATATTCTATAAAATATTAAGAATGTTTTGAAATAATTTTTTAAGAAACATGGATGTGGATGATAAAGATGTCCCAGTAGATAATTACGTATAAACAACCTCGAGTAATGAAGAGATTGTGAAATAAACCCTTATCAATTTGGTAACATACGAAACAAACACCCCATGAAATAGGTATAATACAATGAATATGTAAATACACATAAATTAAATTGTATTACATAATGAATACAATTATGGGCAGTACATACACCACATAAAAGGTAATAGTGGCAATATGACATGAATCTTACGGGAATAAGGAGTGAGATGAAAACCCCTTACCTTGTACTTTTACTTGGTCGAGGGTAAATTAAAATCCTGTATAATAGTTAAATAATTGTTATTAAATTATGAATGTATCATATACATAAATATGATATCATATATGATCTTTTAATATTGCTTTGTTAATAATATTTTAGTTTTATCGTCGTTTCGGGTGTTAACTGATTCGTTTTCCTTTATATGCTTCGTTACGTAAGCCATGTTTGTTATGGATAGGTTGTATCTTATTCATATCCAGAATGATATAAAGCCCTTAAAAATTACTTTTAATCACCAAACGATAATTTTTCTTGAATGGATATTATGGGGAAATGAATCTCATCGCATTCGTGGAGATGGTAATCCGTACGTACGCACGAACGCTACTTCCATTTCATTTTTCATTTTAAAAGGAATCAAAACCAAATGATACATAGGTATATAATTATTCCAGTATAATATAATATCTTATATGTTTTACTTAAGTTAATTAACACCATCCTTTATGCATCCCACGTATGTTATGAACGATTCATCTCACTTTGAGGGGGCGGTAGTCCGCACTTCCTCAAATGAAATTATTGTATATATATACAACATGAAACGAATAATGGTATGATATAAAATGGAATTACATAAGCTTATATATAAAATAATTATCATAAATATCATATTTAATTATAGTTCCATCATAATGGCCACCATGAGACCTGGTAGGAGATAATTGAACAATCATCGCTTCGTGAGGCGTTTGGTTGCCATCCACAGAAACATTATGTTTTTCACCCATTAGATGGATGTGTGTGTAAGTGTAGTTATAATAATTCTAATAAAAATATCCTAGTATATTTAGGATACTGTTTTTGTTACAAAAGAAAATAATAAGAAGAGTTTAGGGGTTGGAGAAGTAAAATAAAAGAAAAGAAGCTAAGAGAAATCGTTACCTTTAATTTGGGTATCTCCCTTTGGTTTGAACCAAAAAGGACTCTTGAAGTGACTTCTGCCTAAGTTACGGCTTCTAAGAGGAGGATAGGGATGTAGGGAGATTAATTGGGAAGATTTTGGACGAGGAAAAAGGCTTGAGAGGTGTGAGTAATTGGTTAGAAGTGGTGTCCTTTTATAAGGGGGAGGAGGGGCTCTTTAGGAAAATCTAGAAATATTATTTTATAATAAATTCATATTTGGTTTCTAATGACTCAAAAGTGGATTATTTAAATTTTAAGGTGGGTATGGATCAAAAACCACTCAACCAATATAATTTAGATAGGTTTTGGGCATTATATTAACCTTATCTTTTAGTTTTAACACTTAGTTAATTAGTTTGACACTTACCATGTCATTTTGTATTTTTATATTATATAGTTAATAAACTTACTATATACCTCCAATAGACCCCCAAGTGGTCCATTAATGATACAAAAATCATGATATAAGTCTCTTGTCCTAACATTAGATTTTTTGGAATATAATATAAATTAATAATATAATATTTGTTTTAAAAACTCATTTATTTCAATTTTGACACTACTCAATAATTGATCTTTGTTAAAGTCTTAAAAACATTATTAATTCGAAAAAAAATCATTTAAGAAATACTAACATGTTATATTAACCAATAAAATTCGTTTATGTCATCAAAAATTTCAAATTATATTTATTTTGTCATTTATAATATCAATTATTTGATTCTTTCATTAATAAGGAAAATACCGCATCATTATTATGTCATATATATTTTTACTTTTTCAATGTCTAAAAATTATAAATAAAATACTATTATGTAGGAAATAGTTTTAGATTTATAATGAATATTTATAATCGAAAATATAACATATATAACCCTATGTAAAAATTGTTTTACTAAAAGATATAAGTTTATGTCATTTTTGTATTCACTTTAACTTAATTAATATAAAGTGTCCCTATCACCTAAAAGTGGCTCCATGGGGTCCCAAAATCGACCCAAAGATGCCCATGTTCGGAAATGTATCCACCAATAAGATTGGGACATGTTTTAGGGTAAGTTATTATTATTATAATATTATCTTTTAACCCTTATTTACAGGATTTATCATTTAACCATGGTAAATAAAATATTTACCCAATTATTCAAAATGTATAAAAATTAAAGTTACCTATTTACACAATTTAAACATCCTGATTCCAAATATGGAATCCATTTTTCCAAATTCAAAACACAAAAGTGGCAGAAATTAATTTAAAATTAATTCCCGCTGTCAAAATAAAAAGCGTGTTTTTAAGATATAATAACTATTAAAAGATTGCCACTTGTTTATGTCCGGTTTAATTGTGAAATTATTTCCAATGACCAAAATTGTATTAAATGGTAAAAATATATTCTGAATATACTTTAAAACCACTCAAATTCATAAATTATCACTATTAATTATTTTGATTAATTTTTTTTAATTAAAATTTAGTAATTTTCTCTATTCATCAAAATACAAAAGTTATCAGAAAAGTACCAAAAATTCACCCTAAATTTTTTTCGATATTTCGAATCCAAAAATGAAGTCCATTTTGAAAGATAAAATGTATAAAATTTCAAAAAGTGGTTTTTACTATTCATAACAGGTAGTTTGATTGGCTGTGGTGTGTGTTAGAACTCGAAGTTGCGTACAACACACACTACTGTATTATTCAAAGCGAAGTGTACCGTGGAAGATTGAGGTGTTACAGATTTTTTTTAATCTCCTTAATGATACATCGTAAAGACTCCATAAAAACCAATTGTTCCATTATTCATCTGGAGTTCATTATTCCCCTCACCTTAATAAACTCATTTTTGACCCAATGTACTTTATTTAATTATTCCCAATCCATGTAAAATGTGTTAATCATTTTTCATATGCACTTATTAAAAGTGAAGAGAGGGATTTTGTCAAAGAAACTCACCCAGTCCCTAGGGTCACATAGATTCCCCATGGGATCCCAAATTCCCATTTTACTCTAGTTTCAAAAGATTTATATAAAAACCATTTAAATTGGCTTACTAAGGTGATTACTTTTATTAATTTCAAGAAAGTGAGTCCCCTAAGAACAAGTTCAAACTTTTAGGTCCTAAGTTTATAATCTCAACTCCTATAAAATTTATCCTATATCACTCTCAAAAATAATTCCTAAATTAAATATTCATAATTTCACTAAACTAAATCACTCAGCAGCCATTCACCATCAAAAATTTCAGACTCAAAAAAACGGCCAACTACCAATAAAGAAATTGTTATTAGAAAAGACACATTTGAGAATAGTGTGAAGCATAAAGAACTAAAATTGAGAAATAATTGGGAAATAAATTACCCATTTCTTTTCAGAAAGTTTGAAAAGTAGTAGGATTTTATGGGCGTCATTAAAAGCACAGTTTGGATCAGATTAGTTTGTCCCCCTCCCCTACACTTAAAACCTAACATTTTACCCAAAGTTGAATTCCAATGTGGAAAAGAACAATTTAACATTTAATTTTAAAAATAGATTTTGAATTTTAGTTGATTAATGACATGTTTCAAGGGTCACATTGAAGTCCAAAAAAATGTGTTTGAATAAAAATAAATTTACAACAATTTCACATGCTACATCATTTAACATTTTGAAAATAATTTTCAATTAAGATAAAACAATTGCATGTGTTACATGTAAGTGCAAAGTTAATTTTGTGGAAGAACGTTTTATAGATTGGATCCAATAATATTTTAAGTAAAGCATAAAAATTAAAGCTAAAATACCCTCCCTAAAGGTACAAGAAGATTCAATGAAAAACCAAAAAAACCAGTCTATATGTACCCTTCCCTCCCCCCACACTTAATTTCAAACAGTGAAAATTTTAAACCAGAGATTTTCAATTTCTATAAAATAGGTACATGGAGATTTTTTAACACACCAAAAAAAGTAACAGAACACATATAAAGAAGAATTTTCAGAAAAAATAGGTTGTCTATTAATCCATCCAAGATGTATTTAGAAGACTAATTTTTGAGAAAAATAAAATATAATATAATTTTTCAGCAATAATACATATATATAGAATGGTTTTTTATGATATAGAAATTCTATGACTCACTGAAACTGCTTCTAGTGAGTCACAGTTAAGATGACTCACCGACAGTAGTGGAATGATGGGTCAAATGAACTATCAGTGACTTCTCGGGATTTTTTTTAAAAAGTAAATGAGGAGCTTAATAAAAATACATAATTTAGAGTAAAATACTCCCCTAAAAAGGATTTTTCATTTAGGATTCAACATGGAAATTCCACTCTTTAATAAACACCAACAAAATCTATTTTATATTCTTAAAATTAGAGACAACAAGTCCAAGGAGACATCCATAACATACATAGAATACAAAGAACAACAGAAAGAACATTTTACTCAAAAAAACTAGAAAAAAGTAAAGAAAAAAATGAAACCATGGGTTGACTCCCATGAATTACTGAATTTAAAGTCTTTAGTTAGATATTATTTAATTAAAAAAATAATTCCAAAGAAAACAATAAAATCATGGGTTTCCTCCCATGCAGTGCTAGATTTATAGTCCCATGCCGAACTCACCTATAACTAAATATAGTCACTAGGTGGGTGTGGTTTCCTATCTATAAACCACCACATGTGCTTTGCCCAATTGTTTTTAATGGTGAACTGATTTTTTTTGGGCACCTAAGCTTATGAAAAGAAAAACCAAACGCTGAAAATATGTAAAAACCCCAAATAAACACCCTTTAATAATTGTGTGAATAGTGCTAGCCACATCTTGATTATGTTCAGATTTGACACAATTGACATTTTTAAGAAGGTGCAACAAAGAATTAGGTTCTACTAAGGGTATGACATTATTATAACAACTTTCATTCAGAAAATATACTCTGAAATAATCAAATTCAAGTGTACTTGTGGGTGATTTATGAATAAAAGTTCAAAGAAGGGAATCAATAGTGTATTGAATAGAATTATGAACATTGGAACTCATGTGTATATCCCCTACTAAACTGCCCTCAGACTCTATATGGTCATTTTCACCCAAATTTGTTGGGGATGTAAGTGAAAAATAGTGAAGATAATTTATTTGACCATTAATAGGTCCAGGATAAACAATGTTATAAATTTATTCAAAAATATCCCTACCAGTTTACAAACAGTCAACATCTACTGCTTCTGAAAAATATATTCTACCAAAATCAAGTGTGTGTTCAACCTCTCATTATAATTTAGGTTCAAAAGGCTCACTATTTATACCAATGGCTGCTGAATTTTCCAAGACAGATTCAAGTGGATAATTTTCCAATTCAGATTCAATAAATTCATTTTCAAGACGGTTGAAATTTAAATTGTTTTCCCCAAATTGGATAGCAGTGTTTTCCAATTCAAAACACATAAAATCTGAAAAAATTTCAATTTTATGATATGGAAATGAAATCTCATCACTTAATATCTCTTAAAAATTTACTCCCTCTTCTTGGCATCAAATTTTTTTAGTAATTATTGTTTTTACAATTTCGAAGCCGGGATGATAAGTTTTCAGTTGAGGCACAAAAAATTTAGATTCTGGGATTTCTAGCTTACTGTTCTCTTCCAAAGTACTTCCCATTTCCCGTTCAAGTTCATTATTAAATATTTAAGTAAGGATAAGTGAATAGTTTTTGAAACTCATGTTTTTAATTTCCAAATTCCCTTCTACTAGAGTGATTTTATTTTCAAAACTCAAAAAATAGTGAACCTTATCAATAGTTGGAACCATGTATAGTACATAAAATTCTTATTCAATCTTTTTCAGTTCATTTTCCAAATTTACCTACTCAACTCCATTTATGATCCATAAGGAATCATGAATGTTGTTTTCTTGATTCAGTGAGTTGGTTATTTCAAATTTTGGTTCATCAAAATCAGATATTTCAGAATATAAGGTTTGTTTCCTGGTTCAAAATCAGTCTCCTATTCATTTAAATTTTCAAATATTTTCTCTATATTTTCTTTTCCTTCATCAATTTATCTTGTTTTTTTCTTTAACCCTATCATGTAATTCTAAGATTATTCTTCCTAACCTTTAAATTTTTTTACCTTTCTCTTGAGAATCATTAAGTTGAATTTCATGGTTCTGGTTTGACAAGATTTTTTCAAAATATCTTACTTAGCATCCATTTTAGATTCAATTAGTTCCATTTTAGCAAGGATGTCAGAATTATTATCAAAATGTCCATTATCATCAATGTATGTAGCCTATTGTGGATGATTATAAACACACTACCAATTAGTGTTACATAACACCCACAACATACATAATAAATTACACTAGCATAATTCAAGCCCTATTGTACATTAATAATTTTTAAAGGATCATATTAAACACACACACAATTTCAAATATAACATCATTAGGCAGCACAAGTAGCAAATTTTTACCTATTTTTTTCAAAAAATATATTGTTTTGTATTTTTTATGATTTTTAAAAAATTTTTACCTTAAAACAATAAGTGTGTGACTCCCCCCCAACTACGTCAAATTTGGTCAGTTTTGGGGGTGGTCATGGACCTAAAAATTAAATTTATAGACCTATACAAGTAAAGTAGTGAAGGGTCAAATCGAAATCATGGCAAGTGTGTGATCTTAGGATTTTTAAACAAATTAACCCCACTATTGTCAGTAGTGGAAAGTATTCTTTATATTTTATTTTTATATTTTAACTTTTCTTTTATATTTTGATTAAAACAATAAAGACAAGAAAGTAAATTTCATAAATACTAGAATGTAATAAAATCTATGTTAAACAAGCAGTGCAAATAGTGGAAAAGTTAAGTGACTCAAGACTAATGCTCAAGGGGAATTTTCTACTGATTATAAGAATAATCTCATCATAGAAAAGGAAATTTCATTAAAAACCTCAAATAGTGAATAGATTAGTCTCGCTCACCAAGAGATTAATCACACAGAATAGTGGTTCTAGAAGTTCACCACAACTTGTAACACCAAACTGATAAAGTGTTGGAAAATATTTACTATTGAAGTTAATCTCACCTACATTATACAAAATTTAAGAATTTAAATTTTAAGAAAGACATCCATGATCTTTCTTACCAATAGATCAAGGAATTGGGAAATAAAAGTGATAGAGTTTCTAAATAAAACTGATTAAGATCAAAAACTGATCTCACCGATTAGTTTGAAATCTTAGAAATTATGTTTTAAAAATAAGTTATAAAATATAAACCAATATAAGTAATCCCTTGAAGATGAACATTTACTCATAAATCATGGAAAAATAAAATGTTTTACAATTTTAATTACAAAAAATTGAATTAAATTGAAGAGGAGAAGATTTCTCCCTCAAAAGCTTCTGAAAAGCTGCTCTATTCTGCTCATTCTGGGGTCCAGTGGTCTCGTACCTCTATCTACTAGTCTCTAGATCTCTACATTTTACTACTCCCCATGGATGGATGTATCATGGAATTCGAATGACAGACACTAAATTGATTGTTTGGGATTTTCTATTTTAAAACATATGTTATCTACTGCATGTCACCACCAAATTTCCCCCGAATTAATTAAGTTCTTCTTTGCATGACAACACACATGGGTTTTTCTCTGTATCAGATGTCTTTATAGCCTTTCCCTTGTAACCAAATCCGTCCTAGGAAGTTTAGTGAATGTGTATGCACTTTGTGTACCTACACATATCTGCAAAAGAGATCAATAAAAAATTAAAAGCAACTTACTTTTTTACTTAATTCTTTTTATTATTAATGTTACTTAACTAATTAATATTATATATAGTTTATAAAAAAACTATTAAATTGCATCTTTTTTGTTTTATTTTTTAAAAACTTTTATTATTAAATTATCTAATAGTTATTATAATAAATTTATAAAAGACAATTATCATTTTGAGATCAAAAATTAATATTTATTTATTTAATTAAATTTATTAAATATCATAATTATTTTAATTTATAATTATATTATTCTTAAAGATAAATTATAATTATAATTAACAAATTAAATTATTTAGGTTATTGAATTATAAAAATAATTAAATAATTTTATTTTAGCATTTTATTTTATTTATAAATTATTGTTATTTTTCTTATTTTAGTTTTATAATTTATTTAATTAATTATTTTTATAATTTAATTATTATTAATTATATTATTTCTTTTATTTTTAAATTATAATAATAATAATTATTTATTATATATATATATTAATTAAAAAAATGTAATTCCCACACCGATCTTCTCTAGCGCGCTGATGGGGGGAGGGTTTGGTTTGCTATGAGCCAGCTCGGCTACCCACAGGGGTCTCCTTCAACATCATAACATTGGCTATAGGTGGCATAGAGTGAAGAGGCGAGGTGATTGAGGTGCACCTCTGAAAGAGATTGATATGGAGCAGCCCAAAGGCTCCAACTTTAGCCCACGACTACGGCTTAGTCCTCCAACATAGTGGATTTCCTCCTCAAGAACCGGTGTATGAACTCCTCAAAGGTAGTGCATCACTTAAGGTTACCTTGATTTTAGATCCAATGGAGGACTCCTCGAATCCGTGACAGGGAAGTTCAGATTTCATTAGATCTGAGAATCTATATGGGATTTGGTTCAACGACATCTAGATTGTCCTCCATCCTTGGGTCAGGGTTCAACTCGATTGTATAATATATTGGTCTGAATAATAGATCTATAACCAGTATATTTGAGAGTGAATTTTCATTTATTCTGTTTTGAATCTTGAATTTGTTTGTTTATGGGTAAATAATTCGGGTGGAAACATTGTGTCGCGGAAGCGGTGTGAAGGATGGTCACACCGGTGGTGATGTCTTGGAAGGGGAAGCATTGGTGAGATGTGTGGAGGGATATTGATAGATGGGTGAGAGGATAATGGAGTGCGGCATTATAGAGGATGCGTGATAGTAGCTAAAATAGAGGTTCATCGGTGAGACGTTTAACACGTTGGTGTCGGTGACTCAAAATGGTTTGGTGAGTTGGCATGGGGAGAGTGTCAGTAGCAGGTGCTACCAACATAAGGAAAGGGATGTGTCGATGAGATTGATGAGGTTGGGCTGTCGGTAAGAGGTGTAATAGTCAATAGTGTTAAAAAGGATGTGTGACTTAACTACAAAAAATTAAAATCATTAAAAAAAGATTAAAGGATTAAATAAAATCTAAACTGAATAAATAAATAAACAAAATAATTAATTACAACAATTGAAAAAATAAATTTACTAATCAAATAAATACTAAATACTTAAATTAAATAAAAAAAATTGAGTTATTAAACCTACTAATTAAAAAAATTAAAACAGGGATTATAATTTGACTTAAAAGAATAAATTTAGAAGGGTTAAATTAATTATTGTAATTAAAGTGAAAAATTAAAATCAATAAGATAAAGTTTAAATAAATTATGAAAATAAATAATTAAAGGTTGGTAATAAAGTAAATATTAATTTAATTAAGTTGAGATTAAATTTTATTATATGTTTTAAAGTACTAAAATTAAAATTAAAATTAAAATAACATATAGTCAGTGAGACTGACAAGGTGTCGGTTGGATACACATTGGTGACTCACTGAGTCACTGATAGTAGAAAAATGGGAAGTGACGGTGGGTTATGTTTTTACTTTATACATGAAACAAAATTAATGAAATTAAAACATAAAAGTAATTAAATATTTAAAATTTAAAAAGAAGACATAAAATAAAAATTAATTGATTAAAAACAAATGGCTAACTAATTATTTTATCAAATTAAAACTCAAACACTTAACTAATATCGGAGACTAACTATACTGTCAAAGAAAATAATTAAATTACTGATTATGAAAATAATTAATACTTTAAATTAAAAGAATATAAATTATTAAATTCCATAAAGTAATTATATTGAAATTATTGATAGAGTTATGTTATTTTAATTAATCAATATTAAAAGATAAAATGTTTAATTGAAAACTAAGTTAATTAAATAAAAATAAAAGTGATTAATTAAACAATTAATATAAGTGAAGAATTACTAAAAAAATCAAGCATATTTAACCCTCACTACTAATTAATTAATTATTATACTAAAAAATTAGTAAGGCTAATTAAACTATTTTAAGGGATAAAATTACATAATCATTTATAAAAATATATTAATTAATAAATTTAATTATAAAAATATAAATGTTCATTTATTTTTCAAAAATTGAAATAATAATATAATAAATTATAAAAAAATCCTAATTAAAATATATGGAAAACTATATCAAATTAATGACACATCAAAAAGAAAGTTTGTGTTATAACTAAAATACATTAGTGCTTAAATCATGAGTTAAATCTATCATATAAAATCTTAACATAGAAACCAGGAAAACCTTGTTTACCTATGATAAAATTATAGGTAATTCTACGTGATAAGAAACTGGCCCAAATTTCTCCAAGATTATATATAGTCTATTGAATCATGGGAATAAATTAAAAGTTTTACTAAATTGAATAACAATTATCCATAGAGTTATTTTATGAGAAACAGGATCACTATCATCAAAAGAAACACATTCCTTAGGGATATTCTCATAAATGTTCTTCATGTTCTGATATATCCACATATGTTCCAAAATTACAATCACCATATCAACCATTTACACTACTAATTTTTTCCCATCAACTTCCTTTAACATAATTCATCCCAAGAAGTAAAATTTTGGCATCACTTTCAATATAATTCTTCAAACGATTTCATATCTATACTTTAATGGAAAATATTATTAAATGAAAACTAAACTAAATAATGACATTGATCCCAAATTCCCTAGTAATCCATTCAATAAGAATGAAGCATGTTTTCAATGTTCTGAATAGTTTATTTGGACTGTCCATCAGATCTAGGATGAAAGGTTGTACTAAAATTTAATTTAGTGCCCAATGAATTTTGATGTCTTACCCAAAATTTTAATTCCAACCTGGTATCATAGTCATATACAATGGATCATGGAATTTCATGTAACCCTACTATATCTTTGAGTAATATTCGAGAAAGCTGATCCAAATACATTGTATCTTGAATGTGGAGGAAATGAATTGATTTAGTTAATTGATCCCTAATTTCCAAAATCATATTATCCCCTCAAGAAGTCTTTGGAAATACAACGTTATATTTTCCCATTTCTACTTTGAAATATGAATAAAATTAAGCATCCCCTTTTTTTATTTTTTATTATAATTTATATTTTTTGACAAGTCAAACGTTTCATGGTAATGTTATAAATATCTCTTTTCATTCTATCCCACTAGATATACTCCCAATATCTCTCTATATATTAGTGCTACTGTGATGAATAAAAAATGGGAATCTATGAGCTTCACTCAATAACTCTCTCCATAACTAGGAAATACATGGAATACATAATCTATTTCCAAATTTGGTAACTCCTTATTTATGAAAATTAAATTCAAGTATCTTTCCCTTCTTATGAAATTTTAACTTTTCCTATAAAATATGATCCTACTTCTGATATTTATTAATTATTTCTAATATATTTGATTATAATAAATCCTGAAAGATAATAGAGGATGTTAATACATCCAAAGATTCTAGGAAAAAAATCATCAAATAATTAACTAAAGGGCAATATTCTTAACATAACTTGGTTAATGATGTATTTTTTTCTAATTGAAATCATTAGCTACTTTATTTTCCGTTTTAGAATGATAATGGATCATGAAATCATATTATTTTATTAGTTCTAAACATCTTCTATACATCATGTTCAACTCTTTCGGAGTGGGTATATACTAATTTTTTTTTGTTCAAAATATATTTCACTTTTTACATTATATAAATTATGCCTCAAAATTTTTAAATCAAAAAAACCACTGCAGAAATTTTCCAAAGATTTGTTGAATAATTTAACTATTGTGGTCTCAATTTTAATAAAGCATAATCATTACCTGATCATTCAGTATCCGGACATAACCAATACCATTCAAATAAGGATCACTATAAATTAAAATTTTCCAATTCTTGGAGGGAGAATACATAATTGTAGCATTGACTAATCTTATTTTTAATTCCTAAAAAAATCATCAAATTCGTTCGTCCAGGTTAATTTAATTCCTTTTTAACATAACTAAGTCATTTAGTTAGGAAAATCAGAAAAAATTTCAAAAAATTCCATTATTAACCCACTAATCCATGAAAAATATGAATATCTATGAAATTTATTAATCTTTTACACTATACAACAACTTTAGTTTTATCAATGTCAATTTTTATTACATCTTCATAAAAAAAATTAACCATGGAATTAAATATTTTGCAACTAAAATAAAAATTTACTATATTTTCCACATATATATTTATTTTATTTTAAATAATCTTTATGTGCCATTCACAATCCACATGAATTTTAAATATACAAACATATCAATAAAAAAACTAAAAACATATTCATGAACTCATGGAAAACTATATTTTTTTCATCCATAAATACAACTAGTGCATTAGACATCTCAAATAGAATAACTACATAGTCATAGTTCCCATATCTAGTATAAAGTCACTATAATATGCAATATTTAATGGTGGGTCGTTATATTTGGTATAAGAGAAATGGTTTAGATAAAATTGGATATCAGAATAATATTTATAGAATAATCTTAAAATATTTTACTTAATGGTCATGTATAAATGATATATCATTCATGGTTTTCATATTTCTTTTTCCTAACAAGGTTTTTTCAAAATGGGTTTCCACTAAGGGATCATGGAAGATAAATAATAAAGGAATTGAGGGGATGTTATACTTTTGAATCATAAAATTGGAACTATTAGAATTAGAATATGTTAGTTTATTGTAGTAATGGATTAGTTGACATAATCAATAATTGGTGGTGGTATCAATACATGAGAGAAATCATATCTACAATAGAATAACATGTAAATAGTGGAATATTTTATAATCAAACACACTCATGTATTTAGTGGATCTTTTGACCCATTGGTTGCAGTGGGGTGGATTAAATCTAAAGAAAAAATATTTGATGTCATGGGATGTTCAAATTATCAAAATATCAGTATTTCTATCTACTATTTTGATGGTGTATCTGATTAATGGTGGTCAATGGTCATGAATATCCTAGAAAGATCGGATATTGATACCATATAACGGGAGGAATTTCGAAACCTTTTACTTGAAAAATATCTTAATAAGGAGGTTTGACATATGATAGAAAAGTAGATATTGGAATTGAAACAAAATGAGGAAGCTTTAGTGGTTTCTTATTAAGAAAGTATCACCTAATTGGTAAGGTACATAGTAAATATTATATGGGATTAGAGTTGTAAAATTAATCTGTTCTAATAAAAATTTGAGAAATTATGTTTATATAAATTTGTTTATTGAGAATTAAACAGGCATGATAAACTTGTGAAATGTGTAGATAGTGTAGAAATAAAGTTTTTAAATGATCATGTATACTTCAAAAACAAATATAAAAAGGGTTCCAGGTGGTAGGAAAATTAGAATAATGGATTAATGAAATCATAAGGTAAGAAAAATTAGTTTCTGGTTTGAGAGAGTTATAATAAAGAGAAAATTAATTAATTCCATATGAATTACATTAAGTCTTTACTATGTGACAAATTTGGGAATATGTCTTGTAATTGAGATGAAAAATATCATGGTATTTCTAGGACAAATTCTGATGAACATGTAATAAAGTTTTTTAAATATAATGAGTTGGTTCATTGTGCACATGTGTGACCAAATAAGAACCTGAATGAGGGAAAGATGCTATACTATAAGCAGTATCATGTGGTAAAATCTTTTGGAACTACTTTGTTAGATATTGGGACATAAAATGTCGTGGTATTAGGTACATTGGTTTTTTATTCATATTATGATAATGTGTTGTTTAATTTTGGGTCTACACATTCCTTAATTTATGATAAACTTTTTAGAAAATTAAAAATTCAAACTTAAGAAACAAATACATAATATATATTTAAAAAACATGGATAATTATTTCAAAAAAAAGAAATTCTGAGAATCTTCTTATCATTGTATATGGAAAGACTTTTCTGTTAAACCATTTTATCTTTACCCTAATAGTTCTTCATTTTGGGTAAGTATTATATTTTTGTTTACCATGCTAAGATAGATTGTAGATATAATGAAGTTGTTTTCATAAATAATTTTAGTTTTTATACAAGAATGAAAACATACCATTGATAACATATCAAGAAGCTGAGAAACTATTAAAAGATAGAAATGAAAGTTATATTGAAAATATTTTCTAAAAAAAATGTATAGATTAATGATGTTCCAATAGTAAAATAATTCCTTGATGTTTTCTTGATGTGTTTCCAGGTGTTATACCTAGTTTGAAATTTGAATTTGTTAAGGAATTAGTTCTTGATGATAATAAAATTTCAAAACCCCCATATCGAATGGCTCAAGTAGAACGTATAAAATTGAAAATTTTGTTATAGGAGTTTCAGGATAAAGTTCACATTCATCCTAGAACTTTACCATGGTGTGTTCCTATTTTGTTTCTTTAAAATAATTAAGTTTCAATGAAGTTTTTCATCGATTATAGGGATTTTAATTACATAACTATTAATAATGAGTATTTGTTTAATCATATTAATTAATTGTTTAATTTTATAAAATGAGATAAGTTTATTTTGAAGGTTTAATTAAGGTTTGGATAATATAAAATGAAGGTAAATGAGGTTGATATTCCAAAAAGAATGTTTCAAACTAGATACAAGAATTATGTGTTGGTGGTTATGACTTTTTAGTTTCCAAATTCCTTAGTTATATTTATGTATTTTATGAACATAGTCTTAAAAGAATATTTGGATAAGATTGGGGTTGTTCCTATTGATTACATATTGATATATTCTTAAAAATATTATGATGATAGTGGATAACACATGATTATTATTATTCAAACCCTGAAAAAAATGAAACTATACATAAAATTTATGAAACATTATTTTTGGTTACAACATATTTCATTCCTTGAAAAAATTGTAAACATAGATGGTGTAACTATTGATCACAATAGAAATAAAGTGGTTGATGAATGTCCAAGACCTAAAAATGTTACAAATATTAATTATTTTAATGGTTTAGTAGGTTATATTGGTGATTTGTTGAGAAAACTTCATGGTTATAAGCCTACCAACTATGTTAAATTGAAAATTATTTAAATTATCTTGGAAAAAATAACATGATGAATATTTATAAGAACTAAAATGAGTCTTGGTGAATGCTCTATTTTTGGTCTGTCCTTCTAGAAATTGTGAATTTTTTATCTATATATATGCTTCAATAAAGGTTTGTGGTTGTATCTTGATGTAGAATGATCATGTAATTTCTTATGCTTCATAGAAACAAAAATAACATGAGTTAAATTTTCATACAAATGATCTAGAATTATCTAATGTGGTTTTTTCCATAAAAATTTTAAGACATCATTTATATGGATCAAAGTTTAAAATATTTACTTATAAAAAAGTCTAATGTATATATTAACTAAGAAATATTTGAAAATGAGACAAAGGTTTTGGATATAATAAATGAAGGATTATAACTACACAATTAATAATAATCTTGGAAAATATAAAAAGTATCAAATGCTTTGATTCAGAAAAGTAATGTTGCATTGACATTGTTTTATTAAGAAAATGACAATTTAGTTAATGATTTGGTGATTTTTAGCATAGAAGTTGTAGATGAAGTAACTTCCTCTATTTTGTTCCTTTTTTAGTGAATTAAACCTTTTATAATAGAATTATGAAATCTCATAAGGAAGATAGTGAGTTATAGGAAAAGGTAGAATTGGTTAATAAGGATAATTTTATTCAATTTTATAGTAATAAATATTATGTTTCAAGATTTAGATAGATATTTGGTGTGAATTGTGATTCTTAGTTCAAGATATAATAGTGGAGTGAATCTCATAGTTCTTTATTTTTTGTTAATCTTGGTTTTATTAAAATGTATGTATACATTCAAAAGTATTACTAGTTGTATGGAATGAAAATTAATATTATTGACTCTACTTTGAAATGTTTAACTAGTTAATAAGTTAAGGAAGAATAATAATTACAGATGGGATGATTCATCCTTTTGCAGTACTAAATTGGAATTAGGAAAATATATCCATGGATTTCATAGTAGGGATGCTAATGACTTATGAAGGTAATAATGAGATTTTGGTTATTTTTGATCGGTTAACTAAATCTATGCATTTATTTACCATTAGAGATATTATGTCATTAGATCAACATTCTCAACTACATCTCAAGGATGTAGTCTAGCTATAGGGAGTTATTATCTCCATTGTATATTTTCATGATCTCATGTTCCCTTAAAATTATTCTAAAGTCCTTAAGAAGTCATTGGGTACTAAAATAAATTTTAGTACAACTTATCATTATAAAAATAATGGAATTTTTGAGAGAAAATTTTATAATTTTTATGACATGATTTTTCCTATAAAATGGATAAACAGGTATGTATGTGTCAGTATCATCCATAAATTGAGTATTCTAAAAAAATATTTTTCATTCAATTATATAGATGGAAACTTTTGAGGCCTTATATAGAAATCAATGTCAGAATATGGAATTTTTTGATTAATTATGTGAAAGGTAGTTTTTTGGTTCTATAATTTGTATTTAAAATCACTGATATGGGGAAGATACTAGAGTGATATATGAGGAAATATGATATCGGAAAGAATAGATATGAAAATAACTAAAGGATAGATCCTTATTTCAAGGTATGTGTTCATGTTTTTCATCAAGTATATCCGTGGGAAAGTTTTATGTATTTTGGTAAATTGTGGAAGTAAATTCTATGGTTCATTATACTATATGAAATCCTTGAGAAAATTGGTTAAATTTATTACGGAGTAGAATTTACACTAAGTTTAACCCAGGTACACAATGTTTTTCATGTTTTGATGTTAAGAAACATTGTTGGATTCATATCATGTTTAGAACACTAAGGTAGTTTATTTGAAAGATAAAATTTCTTATAAGGAATATCCTTTTAATATTCTTGATAATATAGATCATATATTTTATAAAATGTTAATTCACTAGTTCAAGTTTTTATGAAAAACACATATGGTAGAGGAAATGACAATGGAGTCTAAAAATGATATAAGGGAAAGGTATCCCCTCTTGTTTTATAAGTGAAAAAATTTATGTGGATATAATTTACGAAAGGTGGAAGAAAGTAATGAAGCAGTCAATGTTGATATAAATCATTTTTATATATTCATTAGTTATATTTTATAGATATGTTCTCATTATAAAAATATTATATAATTTTTTGACCAAATGGAAAAAAGATTTATTTCTAACAAAATTGAGTTTTTATGTATTATATGGTTATATATATTATTTAATTCTAAATTAGTGAATTATAATTTGAAATAATAAACAATATTTTTATTTATTCCAAAATTATATTAATATGAAATTTTCAGAATTTTCAAAAATGATTTATTTTTCAATGAATAGTGAATAATACTAAATTTAATTGAAAATTTATTTTCATTTAAACTATTTATAGATTTAAATTATAATTTTTATTAATCCTAAAATTATATTACTTAATTTTTATTTAAAAGAATAAAATTCTAGATTTTAGAAGGAATATTATACATGAGTTTAGTATAAAAAATTATAATTAAGAGGGATTTTATGAAAAAAAACTATTTTTCGTTGAATTTTTTCAGTTGAATTTTAAATTAAATTTTTACACTTCTATATTTTCAATTTTTAAAAATGGATTAAATATATTAATTAGTGTGTCTAAATATGGTAAATATATCACTTTTATTTTTTTATAATGTATTAAAACCATTATAGTTATTGTTACCATGGTGAAACATAAATCGAGTAATTAAGGTTAGAAATAAAATGATAAAGACTAAATAATCATCCTAAAACTTGAATTAATTTTATTTTATGATTATAACTCATCCATAATCATATAAATTTATAATATATATCATTTTCTCATTTGGATGTGATTGTAACACTTATAATATTTTATGTAAAGAAAACTTAAAAATGTCAAACTCTTGTTTTTAATGACTATAATATTTGTAACATGGGGATAACCAAAAAAATATTCATTTATAAATATTATTTTTAAATATAAATTTTTTAAATTCATGATGGAAATTTATTTTTAATTTTTAGTGAGGAAATAAATACCTTAAATTCTTACAGAACGCTAACATTGTAATTTTTTAATTAATGGAAAAATAAAATAAATGGTATTAAATTTATTAAAAGTAATATGATATGAAATAATTAATGTGATCCAGGATTTTTCAAGAAAAATATAACATTCTATATATATTATAATATATTACATTCTAATTCTTTGGTTTTATTGATTTTATAAAAGGAAAAGTAAGTGAATAGTTCTAAATTTGATAATATTGATATTTTATGAAAAAAATAATTTTTAGATGAAATAAAATCCATAAAAATACTATATTTTTCTAAATTATTTGTAAATGGTTCAAAATACAAACATTGGTCTATTTATTGGCCGTTTTTTCATTTATAGTATCTCTTTTGACATAAAAATAGTAAAAACCCATATTGTCATGGTTAGTGTCGAGATGTTTGACAAAGGTTTAGAACAAAAAAGATAAGCGTATAAATTTCATCCATTTTTGCAAAAAGGTTATTTTTTGAGGATATAAAATTATCATCATATAATATTTAAATATTATAATTTTTATTCATTTATACATCAAAATTAATTTATATTAATCTAATATTGTTATAATTTCTAGAGTGCCCCTCCCCTCTTTTAAAAAAGGGTGCCTCTTCTTCTCATTTCTTAAAACCTAAAAATTCTTTCAGTTCAGGCAATTCCAACCAAAATAAATTCATATAATCCCTCCCATAATTCTATAGGTCTTTTTTAGGAATAATTCCAACCATATAGGTCTTAAGGTGTTAATTTAAGGAGACTTCCCAAACAAGAGGTATAGTTCTTGACGACATGTTTTAGTTTTATTTACTCATCCACCCCCTTAAAATATTCTTCAAACATGAAAAAATAATTTCACCAGTATCATCCATATATGGTGATTTTTTTATTTTAATTGAATAATCGACTTCCATATACATCCTCCATCAAATGGGATAAGAGTTTATCATTCATGTGTATGACAGACTACCACCTAGTGAAATGATGTAACTAGTTTTTCATAACTGACTCTAAATATTGGTTATAATGATGGATTTAATGTATATATAAGTTATTAATTAAATATTTATCATTATTACATGATAAAAAATCATTTAGTTTCTTATGATTGCATTCACTGAAAAATGATAACGCTGCTCATGTGTACGTGTAGACTACCACCTCCACGAAGTGATGTGCTCCGTTTTTCATCACCACATCACATAGATGACATATATAAGTTAGTTTAAAGTTATATAATTATTTTAAAATTTTTATTATCATTATGGAAATATAAAATAACAATTACCTAATTTCTATAATGGTCCTTGAAAAATGGAATTGTTAGTCATGCGTGTGTAAGACCTAACGTCTCAATTATTGTAACATAGTTCATTTTTCATAATCAAATCTTATGATTGATTAAAAAGGTATAATTGATGTATGAAAATGATAATTATTTCATGATTATTATCCTTTATATGAAGTAATAATTTACCCTTTTACCATATTTAACCTATCAAAGTCATTTCATACTTATGTACTGAATATCATCAAAACGTCTAAAGTGAAATTAAATGATTAAATAAGTGGATATAACATGGTAATATTTCATATAAAAGTAATAATAAACTTCAAAAATATTATTAATAAGGAAAATAATTAACCTAAATTTTTTATTCAGGATGATAAAGAATATATGTAATGCATCAGAATCAAGGTAAGGGATTTTCTTTTAAAAATATTCTTTTAAAAGATTCCATTAAAACTATATTTTACTTTTATATCCATATTTTAAAAATTATTTTTTTATTGTTTTTGTGTTGACATAAAAGATTTATAAAGGGAATTTCATTTCTCTTTTCACTTTATTTCAAAGTTTTTCAAATGTAATTTTGTTATGGAATGTTCTAACTTTATTTACAAAATGAAAAAAATGTTCTATTTTAATTATATAATGACAATGAATTTTCCCAACATTTTATCTTTTTTTTATTTTTAGCTTACATTATTAGAATCTATGATTTTTTAAATGAAATACCATCATTCCCTTTTTTCTGGGAATTCCAGTTTTGAAAAAACATTTAATTAAAATGGATATATCAATATTAGAAAATTATTTGTTATGGGTGAAAATATTGTTTTCATGATGAAATATTTTATGTGTAATTATTTTATTATGCTAATTTGGAATTTTTTATGATGATGAGTGGTTCCACTGTAAACTAAGTATTTGTGGCTTCATAATAATCTACGTAGGTATGGTTATATAATAAATCATGGTGGTGAGACAATTATAGCTCCCCAATGCTTTGGGTAGTAGGATAGAGTTAACAAATTTGGTTTCCCTTAATAGATAATGGGAATATACTGCAATGGTTTTTCAAACTATAACAATGATAGTTATTTTAAAAATAATTACAATGGTGAATCCAAGTATTACTATGATGGTTATTATATGTGTAGCCATTAGGGTTACTCTATAAGTAAAAGTGATACAAAAATAGTGCCTAAAGTTACCTAAATGATTTATATATTCTTTCTATGGGTTTTAATGGAAATTTTATGATTTATAATGGTAATTTAAAGTATATGATACTTCATAAGGATTAATAGTACAACTTCATGAAAATGTGATGATGTGTTTTTTTTCATAATTTCAAAGAAAATATTATGACTATTATTTTACCTTTAAGATCTCTTATTAATACACATGAACCAATATATTCTTTAATTCATTCATTCCAAATTTCTTGTTGATCTTCCTAATATGATCCCTTTTGGGATAACATCAATGTAATAGTTTTTTTGTCCCTATGAACTCCGATACCCTTTATTATTTTAGCATTGATAAGTTCTTTCATTTCAAATCGGATAGACAACTTATATTTCACCTTTGGATTCTGTTGAATATATGGTCCCACAAGAAACATCTCATCCACATATATTTGGAGTATGATGTATATCCCATCATTCCATTAATTATGAAAATAATATTGATAATAATCGCTCCATGAGAAAGCATCTCTAGTCATGAATGCATTAAACATTCAATTAAGCTATCATGGTTCATGATTCAAGACATAAGGGTTTCATTTTATTTTAAAAAAATATTTCATTTTTTGACCATCAAATACCATTGGATTTTTCACTTATACATCCTCTACCAAGTCACTATGATAAAAGAGATTCATGAAATCCATCTTCTCTAAATGTAGATCATCATATTCAACTAAACTGAGCTCCATCCATATGGTTATATACTTATCTATCTATGAAAAAAAATTGGTCAATAGATTTCTTATGTATATTTGAGTCCTTTAACCACCATTAATTCCTTGAATCTTCTACTTTCATTATCTTATTCCATCAAACAGAATACATGTCTTTTCTCTAGTCTTCTCTTTCCATTCTGTAGTTGAGGAATCTCCATTGTTTCATTAAACATCAAGGAATCGTTTTCTTTTTCATAGATGAGTCACACAATTTCGATTCAATTTATGTCATTTCCACTCCCAAGAAGTCAAGTTCCATAGAATCAATATTAAGTAACATGTTTTCATCATCCTCATACCAGTGAAAATGCTAGATTACTCTAGAAAATCTCCATATATCTTATTAATAATCTTTAATTTAAAGTAATTCTATTTCTTTTTCCATTATTATTGATGAACTAAAAATTGATTGATCAACTTATGAATATTTTCCTCAGGCATCAGTTGGTCTTGATAATTCTCACACATTTACCATTAAATAAACTTATATTGATTACATGTAGACATCTGATACCTTAAGAGTGTGTGAACTTCTAGTGGTTTCACCAAGTGAAACATGATCTTCAGTAGTTGGCTTTTTATCTTGAATATCTGATTGATTATAGTTCTTATATTTCCATAGGACATTTTTATTGAATATAACATTTTGAATCTTTTCTACTTATTTAATTTAGTCATCCCATTGTCTAAAACCAAATTATAATTCATATATCCTATATGAAAAGAAGATTTGGTATTTTTCTCCATCTTGTTGTTGTCCTTCACATCAATAATAGAGTTTTCTATACCTTTGATGAATTTAAGGTGAGGATATTATGATAAATTACTATACTATATATCTTCTTATATACTCCTTGCAACTAAAAAAATTGGAATTTTATTGATAATATATGTTATCATGGTGATTTATTCTATCAAAATGGCCTTGGGAATTCTGGAATGCACATGCATGCATCTTTCCTTCTAAGTCAATGTTCGTATAATTCTCTATACAATATTATTTTTATATGGTGTTATGTTATATATATTTTAATTATGGTCTTATTAATAAAACTAACGATCCTTAAGTTTCTACCTCTGTAATCTCTACTATTGTCTTGTCTAAGGCAAGTACATCTCTAGAAAATTTCTATTCACCATTACATTACACTATAAAAAATCACTAAATACTTGAAATTTATGATTATGCAAATAGACCCATACCTTCCTTATACCATAATCTATGAATGTGATGATGTAGAGGGATATTATATGAGGCCAAACATGGGAGGGTTTTCATATGTCTGAATGAACTAATTCCATCTTCCAGGCTTAGGGACTCTATATTTTTAAGGTGAATAAAACCATCTTTTTCTTTCCCAACACACAACTCTTATAATTTATTATAATTGTGTGATCAATATTGAGTATTAATATCTATATTATAACCTTAATGTTTTTCTTTTTTAGTTTACAAAGCCTATAATTCCATACTTCTAGATCTTCCAAGGTTATAGTTCCAACCATTTCACTTCAATATGAATTTTTAGATAAGTAAACAATTCAATTTTTACTTCTCTTGAAACAATAATGGATCCTTTATTCACATTACAAACAATATTAATAATGTTTTATTTTTAGACTATATTATCTACCTATATTTTATAAATTAGATTCTTCTAGATATGTAGAATGTTCCTCACATCCTTTAACAAAATGTTTACATCACCCTTTCTAAAAAATTCTAATGTTTCATCATCCTCAAGATAAAATTTACAAAAGATTATTGATACAAATTTGACCTCGAATCTTCATATATTTATTGAATTGAAATATATATTATAGAAAACAAAAAATGACTACATAGAAATATAAAAATTAAGTAGTATATTATAATAGAATTTGAACATTTTGATGTTGTCCTTCTGGTGAATTCCTTACAATTCCAATAATTTTTTTTGATATGTCCTTGATTCCCAAAATTATAAGATGTAATTAATGGAATAATTGATCTCCCTCAACTCCAATATTATGACATATCTTTTCTTCATTGATCATCCCTTCTCTAATGTGATCATCCCCATCCTTTAGCATTCAATGTATTTCTATAATTTTCTTAGACCTCCCTCCTCCAAAGATCCTCATTAATGATCATGTACTAGAAACCATAAAACACCAAAACATTGATACTATTAGAGTTTTTAACCACAATAACTATTTTATTCCATGATTATAGTAGTTATTTTAAGAGAATAATCACATAGAAATCATTCATGAATGGATCTTTCACTACTTAGATATGGGTCCAAATCATGTTGAAGTCATCACATGATCTTTCACCAAACTTAATTCTGATAAATTAATTCTAAAAAAATCATCATAAAAACCATTTTTAGAGACTACCGTCTCTCATACATGTCATCCAAGGAAACCATCAACTGATACATTATCTTTCTCTACCAAATTTTGAAGGCTATATTTTGTTCCGAATAAATCCTCACCAATAAAAGTACCTTTTGATTCAAATTTTATGATAAAAATTTCTCCATTTTCCCAACATGAATCTTTCTTAAAAAACATATAAATTTTCTTGGATGATGAATAATTCTATTTATATCCTCTAATAACTGAATTTACAACCATCAAGTTGGATAATTTTAACCATACCTTCTTCCATCATCCTATGTTCTGACGATAGTAAACTCAAATGAAATCAATACCATGCTATGGAAAGTGTGAATGTTACTTGAGTTTCTAAAAATGATTATCCAAAATTTGATGCCCCTTTAAGGGAAGTGGAATGATAGTACAACCATAAATGGTATATTTTTTGTTCACTATAAGATTACAAACATTGATGATTATGTGTAGTGGAAATCAAACATAAGGAAATTATCATGTCTAAAAGTATAAGAATTAAGAATTCAATTAAACTCTAATCAATAAATCAATGTTTGAATTCTCAAATACACAAAAAAACATTAAAGAAATGAAATAATAGTGGAAGAACAATTATTACATGGTTTTAACTTTTATCCTACATCAACTAGAGATCACATCCAAACATTTATTTTATTGGAGAAAAACAAATTAAAATAACTATTACTAAAGATCCAGTGATTAAAAAATTTATTTAATTATCACAAAAAGGAACTCATCCAACTACTCTTTAAAAGATATACATAACCGGTTGAGTAGGTTACACTGCCATCCAATATTATTGGTCAACTAACCATTTAATTCTCCATTATGTATAATCCAACACAACCTCAATCGCTACAACTGGTAGAGTATTCATAGTACAACCTATGTTTTTCTATACCTAGAATAGTTTACTCAACCCATCAAAAAACAACAATAATTCATCAAACATACTCAAGTAAGGAAGTATTCAATTTTCACTCACCTCACAATACTAAAGATCTACTGATGTTCTTCCTTCCGTTAAACTAAATTTGGTAACCTAAGGAGGTTTAATAGAACACAATAGTTTAAAAACCCATTTAATATATATATATATATATATATATTTAAAATGAACATATTTATACATTATATAAATTTATTTATAAAAATTAAATAAATGTATTAAATAGATTAAAAATATATAAGAATATAAAATGTATAAAGTATTTAAATATACATAAGAAAATATATTATTATATGTCAATCTTAACTATCTTGACCAATGTTTTATATTATTTTCCATGATTGATGTATAATAGTGATTAAAATACTTCCACCTAATATTATTTATATAAAATTAATATATAGTTAGGTGTGGTAATCACATATTGTAGCTAGGATAGATTTTAATTCTTTTAATTTTCTATTATTTATTTATATTTTTTTAAACGAGTTCCATTTCTATACAGCTGTTAAGGTTTTTCTATGAAACATATCATCTAGGGACGATAATGGATCATGTGACATGGGGAATATTGAATTGATCATATCAGTAGGGGTGGGGTGATTATAATATAGTATTTAAAAATAATTAAAATTAAATTTTTAATGAAATCTATAGGAATATTTAATCTTTTAGATATATTTTGGCTTTTCTAATTGTCTGTTATTTATTTTATTTTTTATTTTTTAATACTAGAAATTTTTTTCTACAGTAGTGAGTTTTTTTTTGTAAAATAATATCTATTTATAGAAATGGATACCGAGTAACTGGGTTCCCAGCCATACTATGAAAGATAATCATCACTATATTTTATTTTTTCAAAAAATTATTATCAATAATTTTTAAAATTTATTTATTAAAACTACAGGTGTTTTAATAGAACTACTAGTAAATAACATATTGGTATTGAAATGGGTACTTTATAACTAGGTTCATAGCTATAATGGAAAAGATAAAATATGGTTCAAGTACATTTGAACCAGGTTTGAGTAGAGTTTAGGTCTATGAAATACTATTTGATTATTTATGGGGCTATATTTTTGTACCTATAATAAAGTACACAATACTTGAGTATATCTAATTTACTATTATTATATGCTAAATATAATAAAAAATATTATATTTGGGTTAGGGTTTTTAAAAAATTTTATTTAAAAAATATTATAAAATGAAAAATAATAAATATATATGTGTTTATATTTTAGATAGGTACTGAAATTAGAGTTAATGTTACAATTAAATGGGTAATAAATATGTTCATGTTTGGTTATTTTACAAAAATTTGGGTTTGGGTACTTTCAATTTCAAGGATACCAAATCTATTTTAACCACTAAATACAATTGTTTACATTATATTTTATTTTTTAAATATTATTATCTGGGGGTTATTGGAGCCAATAAAATTTCAAATATAATTATCTCTATTGAAAAAAATTATTTCTTTTTTTAACATTACATTTTGGGATGATAGTGGGTACCCAATAATCAGGTTACCATCCCTACTCAAAAAGTTAATAATCACTAGATTTTACATTTTTAAAATTACTAGTTGTTTATATTAAATTTTTTTATAAATAAATGATATTTCTATAAAACATCTAGTGTTTTTTAACATAAAATATTTTGATAGAAATAGGTTCCTGATAATAGTCTACCTACACCTGCCCGACAAAATAAATTATGGTTTATAAAAATTAGAGCTATAATAGGGATGAGTTTTGGATTTAAAAGTAATACCAAATTATTAATCAGGTTGGATTTTGGTACCAATTATTAAGTTTGTTAATCATGAATATATATAAATTACTATTTTTATTCAAATAAAATTTTTAAAAAATATTATATTTATGTTACTTTTTTTAATATATTTTACCAAAAAATATTATGAAAATAAAAAATGATATAGATAAAAAAGATTTAATTTTATATGGTTATTTATATAATAATTCATATTATACGTAAATAGGTACTAAAAAGGTTTAATTTCGGTCATCACTAAATATTTTTGGGTTCAGGTATGGGTATTTTCCAGGGAACCCAACACGATTCCATCACGAATTGTAATGATTTATATAAAATTTTATATTATAAATATTTTTCTAGGCACTTATAGGAATCAAACAAATTTAAAATACACTAGTTTCTATCGAAAATGATTTCTAATTAGATTAGGCACCCAATTGATTAGTTATTTTCATCAACTACTACTAATTAACACAACAACCCCCTCTAATGATTGATTTTTTTTATAGTTGATGACGAAATATTTTTATTCAAATATTAATGTATATAATGAAGCCCAAAGTCAGAAATATATAGTATATACTCTTTTTATATTCCACATATCAAAGGGATTCACCACATAAATGTGTACCTACTGATTAAAATAGTAATTAAAATATGTTTCACATATATCCCATTATCCCAGAACAAAAATATATTAGCTTTCTAAACATCATTTAGAACCGGAATATGAGTTGTAATATTTTCCATAATCATAACTAGGACAATATCCATTTTAAATTAGTAATGGATATTTTTTTTGATATTTTCTAATGAAGGGGTTGTTTTGGATTGTTGATATATTGTCCATAAAAAAGTTGAAGGCTTCTCTTCAATTTTCATTAACAATATTCTATAAATTATTCTTCATTATCCTTATATATTTGGATGCATATTCCTTGTGAAAAAAATCATGATGTTATAAGGCCCCAGCCTTAAACCTTACTTAACCTTGAGTTATTACAAGATTACACATTGATGATCTTTTCGGGTTTAGAGTTTTAGAGAATTAGATCATAAAACTTGCATTACATTCCACATATAAACAAAGTGGTTACATAAAGATAGTATTCTTCATTCCCATCAATGGAAACACATTTAAAATAAAACATGGATTATTTCTTGACACATCCTTGACTCTATCATCTTATCATATACCTTTCCCTTGACCTGTGAAAAACATTTCAAAAAAACTTGGGATGAGCATAAAAACTCAGTATGGGTTATAAAAAAAACATGGAAAGGAAACATGAGTTCATATATACATAAGAATGGAATCATACTTTACCCATAAAACATAGGCACTTTAACATACCTCATAAAATCATGAATAAATCATAGAAATCATAAGACATAAAGGTAACTTGAGGCGTTCATAACATTCTTACGTAGGGAGTAACCCTCTTGGTTACGTTTGGAATACCCATCATAGTATATTCCCTAAAATCTCTTCGGAGAAACCTTAACGTTTCACTCCTTCGCATTACCCAATGCATTGGAGAGCTATAACGGGCTCACCCGCCCTTAGTTTATCACGGAACCACCCGTCTTCATAATAATGCCCAAGAACCATAACATAATCATATCACATAAAACATGTATAAAGGAAACATAAAATTTCTACATTTCAATCACGAGATATCAATACAACACATTGATATAATAAAAACATTATGAAATCCATTTTCAATACCAAAGTAAAACATGGTATTTATTTTTCTTTAAAAAAAAGAAGGTATGGCTTGTAGAGGAAGCCGAAACTCAAATAACGGTCACGACGGCGGAGAAGTCGTTGTCGCCGCATACGTACGACAAAAACATTCCCTTTTGTAGTTTAGTAAACGATTCATATAAAAAATATTCCTTTTGAATAAACGTAAAAGTCAAAGGGGTTTATACACCGTATAAAAGAAAGTTGTGTATAAAATAAAATTGCCTCAATGAAAGGAGATTGAGACAAAGTCCCAAACCTCGTATCCGACTTGACCCGACCGTTCTTTAATCTCCTGAATAATAAACTTGAGTTAATCTCTACTTGATTAAGAATCTTTTCCAAGTTCATTATTCCTTTTATACCATGTTATGCACATCATGTAATCAGTTAAGTTAATAATGTTTATTTTGTCGGTATTTGGTTCTTAAGTCAAAAATAGACTTCTTACACTTACATGTTGTTAATTTGGTCAAAGGTTCATTATATCCAGAATGGTATTCATGATGTAGATATCATATATGTCATATATATCCAGTACATACATGCATTTATAATATTACATAATTTAGAGGCAAGAAATGAAATGCACCGTTCATGGAGACGGTAAGCCGTACGTACGCATGGACGCTACTTCCATTTCTATTTCATATTTTCTGGAATGGAATCATAATGATATAAGAGTATATTATAATTCCAGTATAATAACATATATAATATCATTAACTTTATCCTTTACACACCCCACATATGGTATTAACGAATCAAATCACTTTTAGGGGGCGGTAGTCCGCACTTCCTAAAATGAAGATATCGTGTTCACCCATATTGGAAACCATAAAGGTATGCCCAAAATGAAAAAAACATAAGCTTAAGGAAAACATAAACATATTATATATCATATATAAAAATAGTGACATCATAATGGCCACCTTTGAAGGTGTTAAATGAGTGTTGAACAATCATCGTTTCGGGAGGCATAATTTCGCCATCCACGGAAACCGTATGTTCTTTAACCATTTGATGTAGTTGTGTGAGAGTGTAACTCACATAAATCATATAACAACATCCTTGTATATTTAAGATACTGGTGTTGTTACAAAATAAGTAAATAAAAAGAGTTTATGGGGTTGGAGAAGCAAAATAAAACAAATGAACATGAGAGAACGAATTACCTTAAAAAGTGTAACTCCTTTTGATTTGAGCCTAAAGGCTTCCTTTGAAAGGATTCTGCCCAAAGGGAATCCTCTAGGATGAGGAGAGGGATGTGGAGAGAGCAAATGGGCAGGGGTTGGCCGAGCCAAAGGCTTGAGGAGTGTGTGAAATGAGGTAGAGGTGGGGGCCTTTTAGAAGAGGAGAGGAGGGGCACTTTTGGAAAGTAAAGAAATATTACATTATTTGAAAATGTGTTTCGGTTTTAAAAGGTCCCACATTGATATAATTCGTGGATAAGGTGATAAGGGTTCGAAATCCACTCATCCAATAAGTTTTGGACATGTGTAGTTCATAGATTTTACATTATCTTTCTATTTTATTTAAATCGTCAAATAATGATGTCATCGCTGCATCATTATTATGTCATAAATAATTTAATTTATTTAATGTCTAAAAATCAATAAAAAAATACTATGATGTAGGAAATCTTTTTAGCATTCCAATTACTATTTATAATCAAAATTTGAACTTGCATAACCCCACTTAAAAATTGTTTTCGTAAAACATATTATGTTTGTGTCATTTTCACTTTAACATTAAAAAAAAGTAATTTATGTCATTTCCCAACAAAAGTGGATCCATGGGGTCCCCAAGTTGACCCATGGCATGTCATGGTCGGCCATGACACAACCAATGAGGTTGGGACATGTGTCTAGTCATTTCCTATTATTAAAGCATTATTTATACCTTAAACTACCCTAATTACCACTAATCGTGATTAAGAACTTAATAAGTTACTATTCACCAAAAAATTATTATAATCTCATTGAACCACATTTTACATACTAATGAAAACCATGTATGTCGGATTTTCAAAATTCAAAACACAATGATGGCAAAATTTCATTTAAACGGAAAATCAGTCTTTATAAGTACCACTTAGTGGTTTCACTATTCATCAAAAATTGAAGTTTTTCAGAAAATTACCAAAAATTCACCCTAAGCTATATTTGATATTCCGAATTCAAAAATGAAGTCTATTTTACAAAATTCAAATCATATAAGTCACATTAATTAATTTAATAATTAATTCCCGCTGCCAGAGCAAATAGCGTGTTTTTACAAAACAATAAGTATCAAAAGATTGACACCAGTTTAAGTCTAATTTCAAAGTGAAATTGATTCCAATGACCACCATTGGATAAAATGGTAAAAATATATTCTAATTTCACTTCAAAACCAATTCAAAACATAATATAATCATATAAATAAATTAGATTAAAAAGCAGTTTTGATGTAAAATGCAGTATTTTTCACTATTCATTAAAAAATGAACATTGTCAGAAAAATACCAAAAATTCACACAAGGTAAATTTTGATGTCCCAATCATAAAGGATAAGTTTATTTTTACGAACATAGTTTATAAAATTGTCAAAATATAGATTCAAAAAGGGTTTCCCATCATAAGGCAGTAAAACAATCTTTTAAGTATATTAGTGTATTACATGCTTAAGATTGTATTTATTTTCATTTTAAGCCTCTATAACACTATCTTAATCATTAATAAACATATATAAAAATATATATTATTCATTACTTACTTGGGATGTTACATCCTTCCCCCCTTTAAAAAATTGCGTCCCCGCAATTTATTTACTTATCGAATAAATGGGGGTACTTATCCCTCATTGAATTTTCAGATTCCCATGTTGCCTCTTCAATCATGTGGTTTTTCCACAAAACCTTTACCTGATGAATCACCTTATTCCGTAACACTTTCTCCCTATGGTCAAGAATCTGGACCGGTTGTTCCTCATAAGATAGGTTCTCTTCCAGCTGAACTACCTCTAGACTCAAAACATGAGATGGATCTGGCATATACTTTCTCAACATCGAAACGTGAAAAACATTGTGTACCTGAGATAAACTCGGAGGTAAAGCCACTCGGTATGCAACTGATCCAACTCTTTCCAGAATTTCGTATGGTCCAATGAACCTTGGACTCAACTTTCCTTTCTTACCAAATCTCATCACACTTTTCCAAGGAGAAACCTTGAGAAAAACATGATCACCTACCTCGAAAGATAGATCCTTCCTCCGGTTATCCGCATAACTCTTCTGCCTGCTCTGAGCTGTTCTCATGTGTTTCTAAATCAGCTGAACTTTTTCTGCCATCTCTTCTACCAATTCTGGTCCCATCAACTTCCTTTCACCCACTTCATCCCAGAAAGCTGGAGTTCGACACCGCTTCCCATATAATGCCTGAAATGGTGCCATCTGTATACTGGAATGAAAACTGTTATTATATGAAAACTCAACCAAAGAAAGATGTTGGTCCCAACTTCCCTGATAATCCATAGAACAAGCTCATAGCATATCCTCCAATGTCTGAATTGTTCGTTCTGACTTCCCATCTGATTGAGGATGAAAAGATGTACTAAAATTTAATTCAGCACCCCCACGACTTCTGAAGGCCTTTCCAAAAGTTAGAAGTAAACCTTGGATCACGATCCGATACAATGGAGAGAGGAACTCCATGTAACCTGACTATCTCTTTAAGATACAAACGAGAAAGTTGATCAAGAGAGAAAGTATCTCGTATAGTAAGGAAATGAGCAGATTTGGTCAAGCGATCAACAATAACCCAGATTGCATTATTACCTCGATATGTCTTCGGTAACCCAACAACAAAGTCCATGGATATATTCTCCCATTTCCACTCTGGCACTGGTAAAGGCTGAAGCATCCCTTTCGGTAGCTGCCGCTCTGCTTTAACCTGCTGACAAGTCAAACACTTCACAGTAAAATCAGCAATGTCTCTTTTCATTCCATCCCACCAGTAATACTCCCGCAGATCTCTATACATCTTAGTACTGCCCGGATGAACTGAAAACGTAGAACTATGAGCTTCACATAACAGCTCTCTCTTCAACTGTGAATCACAAGGCACACACAATCTCTTCCCAAATCTCAAAACACAATCACTATTAATGTTGAATTCAGGCAACTTACCTTTCTGAACCACCTCTACCTTTTTCTGCAACTCACTGTCTTGCTTCTGTGCTTGCTTGATTCTATCTGATAGAGATGATCTCACTGATACCTGAAACAAAACAGAAGGACTTCCTGCACCAACAACTTCTATGCCAAAGTTCATCAAATCCTTAACCAAAGGATCACGTTCCAAACGCAACATTGTTAATGAAGCATTACTTTTTTGACTCAAAGCATCAACCACTTTATTTGATTTTCCCGGATGGTAATGAATTGTACAATCATAATCCTTGATTAATTCCAGCCATCTCCTTTGTCTCATGTTTAACTCTTTCTGAGTGAATATATACTTTAAACTTTTGTGATCGGTATATATTTCACACTTTACTCCATACAAATGATGCCTCCAAATTTTTAAAGCAAAAACAACAGCAGCTAGTTCCAAATCATGTGTAGGGTAATTTACCTCATGAGTTTTCAACTGTCGTGAAGCATAAGCAATTACCTGATCATTCTGCATTAGGACGCAACCAAGTCCTTTCAATGAAGCATCACTGTATATAAAAAACTCACCATTCCTGGAAGGTAGTGCCAAAACTGGAGCATTCACCAATCTTCTTTTCAATTCTTGAAAACAATCATCACATTCTTTTGTCCAGATAAACTTAACACCCTTACGAGTTAGCTTAGTCATTGGACTAGATAACCGTGAAAAATTTCTAACAAACCTTCGGTAATAGCCCGCCAAACCAAGGAAGCTACGAATCTCGGTTACATTTGTGGGTCTTGGCCATTCTTCCACAACTTTTGTTTTTGCAGGATCAACATTTATTCCATCTTTAGAAACAATGTGTCCAAGGAAAGAAATTTGTTGCAACCAAAACTCACACTTGCTGAATTTCCCATACAGTTTCTTTTCTTTTAAGGTTTGCAAGATAACCCTTAAATGTCTTTCATGCTCTTCTTTAGTTTTAGAAAACACCAAAATATCATCAATAACACAACCACTATTTATCACCTGATTCAACTGAGCCATCACTGTAGTAAACTGCTCAATTCTGATTCTGGACATCTTAGTATGCTGATTTGGAAGTTCATTTCCCTCAGTATGCCTTCCCAAAAAAACTTCTCTGTTTCCGCTAAGAAAAAACCATTCTTAACGAACATGTCTTAGATGAAGCAACATGGTAATCTTTAAATGCTATATCATTTCAAAAAAAAAATATTTTTGGATAATCATTTAATAGAATTCTAACTTCTAAAGTTATCTAAACCGTCCTTTGATACCAACTATAAGGCCCCAGCCTTAAACCTTACTTAATCTTGAGTTATTACAAGATTACACATTGAGGATCTTTTCGGGTTTAGAGTTTTAGAGAATTAGATCATAAAACTTGCATTACATTCCACATATAAACAAAGTGGTTACATAAAGATAGTATTATTCATTCCCATCAATGGAAACACATTTAAAATAAATCATGGATTATTTCTTGACACATCCTTGACTCTATCATCTTATCATATACCTTTCCCTTGACCTGTGAAAAACATTTCAAAAAAACATGGGATGAGCATAAAAACTCAGTATGGGTTATAAAAAAAACATGGAAAGGAAACATGAGTTCATATATACATAAGAATGGAATCATACTTTACCCATAAAACATAGGCACTTTAACATACCTCATAAAATCATGAATAAATCATAGAAATCATAAGACATAAAGGTAACTTGAGGCATTCATAACATTCTTACGTAGGGAGTAACCCTCTTGGTTACGTTTGGAATACCCATCACAGTATATTCCCTAAAATCTCTTCGGAGAAACCTTAACGTTTCACTCCTTCGCGTTACCCAATGCATTGGAGAGCTATAACGGGCTCACCCGCCCTTAGTTTATCACAGAACCACCCGTCTTCATAATAATGCCCAAGAACCATAACATAATCATATCACATAAAACATGTATAAAGGAAACATAAAATTTCCACATTTCAATCACGAGATATCAATACAACACATTGATATAATAAAAACATTATGAAATCCATTTTCAATACCAAAGTAAAACATGGTATTTATTTTTCTTTTAAAAAAAAGAAGGTATGGCTTGTAGAGGAAGCCGAAACTCAAATAACGGTCACGACAGCGGAGAAGTCGTTGTCGCCGCATACGTACGACAAAAACATTCCCTTTTGTCGTTTAGTAAATGCTTCATATAAAAAATATTCCTTTTGAATAAACGTAAAAGTCAAAGGGGTTTATACACCGTATAAAAGAAAGTTGTGTATAAAATAAAATATGCCTCAATGAAAGGAGATTGAGACGAAGTCCCATACCTCGTATCCGACTTGACCCAACCGTTCTTTAATCTCCTGAATAATAAACTTGAGTTAATCTCTACTTGCTTAAGAATCTTTTCCAAGTTCATTATTCCTTTTATACCATGTTATGCACATCATGTAATCTGTTAAGTTAATAATGTTTATTTTGTCGGTATTTGGTTCTTAAGTCAAAAATAGACTTCTTACACTTACATGTTGTTAATTTGGTCAAAGGTTCATTATATCCAGAATGGTATTCATGATGTAGATATCATATATGTCATATATATCCAGTACATACATGCATTTATAATATTACATAATTTAGAGGTAAGAAATGAAATGCACCGTTCATGGAGACGGTAAGCCGTACGTACGCATGGACGCTACTTCCATTTCTATTTCATATTTTCTGGAATGGAATCATAATGATATAAGAATATATTATAATTCCAGTATAATAACATATATAATATCATTAACTTTATCCTTTACACACCCCACATATGGTATTAACGAATCAAATAACTTTTAGGGGGCGGTAGTCCGCACTTCCTAAAATGAAGATATCGTGTTTACCCATAATGGAAACCATAAAGGTATGCCCAAAATGAAAAAAACAGAAGCTTAAGGAAAACATAAACATATTATATATCATATATAAAAATAGTGACATCATAATGGCCACCTTTTAAGGTGTTAAATGAGTGTTGAACAATCATCGTTTCGGGAGGCAGAATTTCGCCATCCACGGAAACCGTATGTTCTTTAACCATTTGATGTAGTTGTGTGAGAGTGTAGCTCAAATAAATCATATAAAAACATCCTAGTATATTTAAGATACTGGGGTTGTTACAAAAGAAGTAAATAAAAAGAGTTTAGGGGGTTGGAGAAGCAAAATAAAACAAATGAACATGAGAGAACGAATTACCTTAAAAAGTGTAACTCCTTTTGATTTGAGCCTAAAGGCTTCCTTTGAAAGGATTCTGCCCAAAGGGAATCCTCTATGATGAGGAGAGGGATGTGGATAGAGCAAATGGGTAGGGGTTGTCCGAGCCAAAGGCTTTAGGAGTGTGTGAAATGAGGTAGAGGTGGGGGCCTTTTAGAAGAGGAGAGGAGGGGCACTTTTGGAAAGTAAAGAAATATTACATTATTTGAAAATGTGTTTCGGTTTTAAAAGGTCCCACATTGATATAATTCGTGGATAAGGTGATAAGGGTTCTAAATACACTCATCCAATATGTTTTGGACATGTGTAGTTCATAGATTTTACATTATCTTTCTATTTTATTTAAATCGTCAAATAATGATGTCATCGCTGCATCATTATTATGTCATAAATAATTTAATTTATTTAATGTCTAAAAATCATTAAAAAAATACTATGATGTAGGAAATCTTTTTATAATTCCAATTACTATTTATAATCAAAATTTGGACTTGCATAACCCCACTTAAAAATTGTTTTCGTAAAACATATTATGTTTGTGTCATTTTCACTTTAACATTAAAAAAAAGTAATTTATGTCATTTCCCAACAAAAGTGGATACATGGGGTCCCCAAGTTGACCCATGGAATGTAATGGTCGTCCATGACACAACAAATGAGGTTGGGACATGTGTCTAGGTCATTTCCTATTATTAAAGCATTATTTATACCTTAAACTACCCTAATTACCACTAATCGTGATTAAGAACTTAATAAGTTACTATTCACCAACAACTTATTATAATCTCATTGAACCAAATTTTACATACTAATGACAACCATGTATGTCGGATTTTCAAAATTCAAAACACAATGATGGCAAAATTTCATTTAAACGGAAAATCAGTCTTTATAAGTACCACTTAGTGGTTTCACTATTCATCAAAAATTGAAGTTTTTCAGAAAATTACCAAAAATTCACCCTAAGATATATTTTATATTCCGAATTAAAAAATGAAGTCTATTTTACAAAATTCAAATCATATAAGTCACATTAAATAATTTAATAATTAATTCCCGCTGCCAGAGCAAATAGCGTGTTTTTACAAAACAATAAGTATCAAAAGATTGACACCAGTTTAAGTCTAATTTCAAAGTGAAATTGATTCCAATGACCACCATTGGATAAAATGGTAAAAATATATTCTAATTTCACTTCAAAACCAATTCAAAACATAATATAATCATATAAATAAATTAGATTAAAAAGCAGTTTTGATGTAAAATGCAGTATTTTTCACTATTCATTAAAAAATGAACATTGTCAGAAAAATACCAAAAATTCACACAAGGTAAATTTTGATGTCCCAATCATAAAGGATAAGTTTATTTTGACGAACATAGTTTATAAAATTGTCAAAATATAGATTCAAAAAGGGTTTCCCATCATAAGGCAGTAAAACAATCTTTTAAGTATATTAGTGTATTACATGCTTAAGATTGTATTTATTTTCATTTTAAGCCTCTATAACACTATCTTAATCATTAATAAACATAGATAAAAATATATATTATTCATTACTTACTTGGGATGTTACAGATGTGTTCTTATTATAAATAGTATATATTTCCATGCATAGAATAAAATAAGAATAAACATATGAAAATTGGAAGATTCCTAATGCATTTAAAAAATAGTGAGAATTCAGTTGAAATTATTCACCAAAGAGATGAATGAGGTGTACAATCTTGAATATGGTGAACATTTAGTTAATAATGGTAAGAATTTCTTGCATAACTTATTCGAGTTGGAGATATTTATTCTATAATTATTTTCTATAAAAACATATTGAATCATTTATGGAGATTAAAATATTCCTTGAAATGATATTATAGATATATCTTGTAAAATTACATATCATTCATAAAAGAATCCATGAAATGACCAATATCCATACTCTTGAGCACTTATAGTGCATTATGTGGAATATATTTGTGTTTTTTATATTATAATATAATTATGTTATGAAAAGGATACTCTAGATGTATCGATAACCTTTATAATAATCCACGATAGATACCTCATAGGCTGATATATAAAATTTATTAATTCATAAAATATTTTCTAGATTCGGTCTTCTTATAATTCTCTTAAATTTCTTGATGCATTTCAAGAGGAAAATATTTTATTCTATATTCCCTAGATTTTAATTTTCTTGAAAATTTGATCATTTAATATTTTTTGAATAGAGAACGTACTAGTTCGTTTATTATTTTGATATTAAATCATGGATAATGGAATTATAATACTTTATACCATATCCATGTTAAATAATTATTCATAAAAGAAAATATAATTTTCAATCATAAGAATATAAAGAAATGAATTTTCCTTAAGGAATTTTGATTTCAATTAAAATTTCTTCTACTCTCTCTTTAATGAAAGATAATATTAATAAATAAAACTATTTTTCTATAAATATGGTCATGGAAGGGATTGTAGTCGTTTCATCCTCAGTCCTAAATTTTTAATATTTCATTGTATATATTTTTTAACTTTTTAAATTTAGTTGAGAACATTAATAAATAAACATGTTAATCCTGAATAGTTATAAAATATCTACAGATTATTTGTAGGTAAAAATCCTATAATTGAATTTATTTAATAAAAACAATGATGTTTTTTGCAGAAAATTACTTATAGTTTATTTTAATAAACGTCTTCTTAATCCAAAATGTGAGATGATCCTATTTTCATGGGAACCATTTATGAGTAATCATGAAAATTTATATCACCTCAATCCTATAATTTGATTATTTTGATTCAATCATAGTATCCATATAAGATCCTCTAATACTGAGGTTTTACAATGTAGAGAGATGATAATATTTATGAAAATTGATATAACAATTATATTTGGTTATAGGATCTTAATAGAAACAAAAAATATATATTCATCTTCTAATATAGTATAAAGTTATCAACAATAGATAAAGTACCATGAATATAGTCTATTTATTTTTTATAGGTTCCTTTATATAATTTTCATCGAGATATTCATCAATTTAAGAGACTTCTATTAGTTCCTCGAATACTGAGGTATTTCTCTAGTCCATCTAGTTGGGTTATACAGTATTCTCAAGTAATAACATTAATTAACTAATAGACACCTTACATTGAAAATTTTAATATAGGGGGTAGGGTATGGAGGTTTTATATTGTAATCTATACCTTTTAATGATCACTTATGTAATTTTATTGTAGAAGTGTGTGCTGTGGTCGCTAAAAACTATATGATCTATCCCAAACCTTCAAAATATTTGTGAAATTATATAATATTTAAACACTCTATAATAATTAGTTATAGTATCTTGTAATTTAAAAAAATTATAAATATAATCCAATTCTTTGATAATATATTTAAATCACATTTAAATAGAAAATTTCCCAATAAATTCAATTCCATAATCATTATCCCTTTCACAAAACAAATTACGGGTTTTAGATAATTTATTTCCTTTTGGAGATCCCAAAAATAAATTGATTATTTTTTAATATTGTATAAGAATTTTCGGAATCATTGAATATTATAGACCATTACAGTCTAGGCATTAATAACTTTCTAGTTGTGTACAAGGGTCTAAAGTTACCTCTTCATACAAGTGTTTATCAAAATGCAATCATAATTATTACCTCCTCATCGGATATACATCACCTAATCACCCGATAACAACACATTTTCTATAAGTATGGATACTCCAAAACATATCACATTGTCTTATATTTTAGCTTAAGAAATGTATTATTTTAAAATAAGTAAGTTTCCTTGGATGTGTCCAAGTAGTTTACAATTTCTACACACTATAAAACCTTATCATTCATTTCATAGAGTCTCTTAGCAAGAAGTGAATCACTAAAATATTTTTCTACAAGTTTTTATACATCATCAGATTGTGTAAGTCCACTAATTTAGTCAAAAATTTGATTCATTTTTAGTTTATAAAAATATTTCCAACATAATCCATTAAAAAAATTAATATCCTTTTCAACCACATTAGTTAGTGGTAAAGTAACCTTTCTAATATCTATAATAAAAACTCTATAACACCTATATCTTATTATAAATTAATTAAAATATTTTATAATGATGGTGTGTATAAGTATAGATATGATATCAACCTTGGATTCATCAACTTCAATCCCCTGTTTAAAAATAATGTATCCTAGAACATTACATTTCTCCTCATATAATGTGATTTTTTTCAAAATTCAAAACCAAATTCATCTTAATTAATTTATTTACAAAATTACATGATTTTCAAGGTGACAATCAGAATTACTTCCAAAAACAATATGTTCATAGTGTAATTCCTCCAAGTAGAATACAACAAGATCAAGAAAGATTCTTAATATGCTTGTTTGGAATGTACCCAAGGCATTTCATAAACCAAAATGAATCCTTCGGTATGAAAATTTAAACTTTGTAATGTAAACTTTGTAATGTAAACTATGTAATGTAAACATGGAGTTTTAGTGATTTTACAAAGAAATATAGACCTGAAAGTATCTAGAAACCCCATCAAGTTATTTTTACTATACTTTATCAGTTGAGATTTCTATCATATTATCTAAAAAGGTAATGTATAATTTTTCCTTTTCGGTCACATGTTTCAATTTTATGTAATAAATAGAGTCTCTTGAACTATTTTTAATCCCCATGGGTATTATTTAATTATGATTATTCAAAATAATATTTATTTTTTCGTTTTTTGATACAATTTTGTTGGACTAACAGAATATGAGTCTGATATTGGATATTTTATTCTCAATCCTAAAAGATTTAAATCTCTTTTTTAACTACTTTCAAATATATTTTTTGTACCCTTCTATGATGTTACCTCATAGTTTTTGATTCACTCTCAAAGTGAGATCTAGTGTATAGAAATAGTGAGAATAATCCTAGGAATTCCCCACCAAATGTTCATCCTATAACTTTATCATTATGTTTAAGAATGTTTAATATTTTATTATCTTTTTTAGTTTCCTTATTATTTGAAATTATTGTAGGTGTATTCTCATATTCCATAAGGTAGGTTTGTTTATTATTATATAGAAGTAGTTTTAACTAAAAACTAGGTGGTCATTCTATATATGGGGACAATTCATTATCACAAAATCTAAAATCCTCCTTGAGAAAATGATATAATTTGGTGAATGGCTTAAATATATCATCAAAAAAATTATTCAGCAAATTCTTCTTCAAAATGATCATTACAAATACCTAGTTAATGAACCAATTAATCTTTAAGCATAGTATAATATAAATGATTTTCTGAAAATATTTTTGTTCTTGAAATTAATATTTCATCCAAAATCATAATATCTTATTCTAAGAAAAAAATGGATTTGATGATGATAATGAGTAAAAATAGAATTTTCCTCTTGAAGAAATTTCCTGGAATCCGTACTATTAAAATTTATAATTTACACTATAATATCCATAGAAAGGGTTACATTATTAACATTGATTATATCTATTATTGTGTATAAGAATATTCCGGGGAATGTGTAGTACTTATCTCCTCTTTTATATATTGAATATAAAAAAACTATAGGAAACAATAATCCTTTTACCCTTACTGATACATCCTCCAAAACTCCTACAGATTAAACTGTAACTCTGTTGGATAATTTAAATACAACTCTAGTTGGATGGATCTCACCCATATATGGTGAATAATTAATTGAGTGAAGATTAAAATTTATATATTCTCTAAAATAAAATACAGAATTAATGAATTCCAATTTTCCTATAGATGATGGTATATTAAATATACCAAATCAAAAAAAATCTAAAAAATGAGGTTTGATTAATGTAGAAACATTCCTACCTAGATATATATTTTCATATATATGAAGAAATATATTCATTGTACACATTTTATTATGGAATTTTATATGCAAACTTATACAATTGAATAAATAGAGTAACATGATATTTATTTCACCATTCTTGAAGGCATAAAAAACTAATTACTATATATTGTCTTCTTGAGGCTCCATTAGTTGAGTAATAATTAAAGGGAAGGGTGGTAATTATTAAGGAATATCCTATATATTGGTCTTAAATTTTTCCTTATTCACTGATTTTCTCTTAGAAGGTGTTTCCACATGTATCTTTTTAGGATATAGCTCAACTCCCTTGGACAATTCGGTTTGAGGTTCAGATTCTTGAGGTATTTATTCATTTTCATGTATTCTTCTTCACCTTCTCATAGAAATATAACTCACATGGGTTAGGAATATATTGTAAATATATTTTACAAAAAATATTATTTTCCAAACTAAATATTCAAAAAAATTAGAATATATCCACACTTTCTTTTAAAATCATTACATTTATATCCATGATTTTTCATGGTATATTATTTATTCAATTTATTCTATACAATAAATCTTAGTTGATCCTTTATGTAAATATATTTATTCCATTCATGTGAATGATATCTTATATATAACTTAGATTTTTTCTTTTGGAATTGTTTTGGTTGGTATATTTATTTTAAATTTTACTATAATGGTGGACTTTGGGATTTCTAACTTCTATATCAATATTAGATTATCAAGCATTAATTTAATCCTTAATTTCATGGATATTGAAACTACCACTAGTTTATTACGTCACAACTCTTAGTCTCCTTCACTTGAGGGAAATATTTTATAAAATAATCCAAAGAATGGAACAATTGGAAGACTCTTTAGTGGGTAGTATATAACTCATTGACTTCATTCAGTGCTAGTTGTCTCAAATGATAGGATAAATCTTCAGTTATTTTTTCAATAGGGGGTTCGAACTCTTTACTTCGTGAACACCATGGGTTATTTTTCTCGTTCCAAACTATTGTGATTTCATTGAAATAATATCTATGATCTCTCTGGAATTAATTTGTTTTTTTATATTAGGGCTCCTCCAAAACAAGTGTCTATAAGGTTCTGGTAATTTTTGAGCAATTAATGAAATAAAAACACTAATATGTTTGTTCATTAAAGGGTTAATTTTTGGAAGTTGAATTCAATTTGTTGAACCATTCTCAAAACTCATATGGAGTCTCTCCACTCTCTTATAATATCCCATATATCTAATTTCACAATGGTGTACTTATAAATGAGGGGAAACACTTCATGAAGAAGGAATTATAAATCCCATAAAAGCTTTTAACCTCTCCAGGTTATAAACAATACATATCTTCATTTTTTGGAAATTCTAGATAGAGTAGTAATACCTTTCAACTAATCTGGTATTATGAAACTCCACTTGGTTTGATGGTGCTTCATATAACTCTAAACTCATTCATGTTATTCTTAAGGTATTGAATTTACAAGCCATAAAAAATATATAATATTTGGACTAATTCATGAATAAAATAAAAATATAATTTTTTATGGGTTATAATTTCCAATTATTAGAATTATTGAAATTATGTTAGTAGAGTTCTCTAGTAGTTCTCTTTAATTTGTATATGTTCATTCCCTTGTTAACACATCCAAAAAATATCTAAATGAATTAGAAGAGGATGAGGATTTGGATTCTATCAATGGGATAGTGAACAAATCCATATCCACATTATCAATAGTATAAATAATTTAAACACTATAAAAAAAATTCTTTCATTGTCTAGATCAAAACCGAATAATTGGCGAGGATTGTATCTTGCAATGAAATGGAAACATTTTATAACAAAAGGAAACTGAATAATAAAATTCTAAAATTAATTTCTCCTTGTAAATGACTCATATTTTATGTAGTATATATTGTGGTACATGTAAAAAAATTTATGAACCCAATATAAATGCAGTATAGTGGTACGTGGGTTTTCTTTTGAGAGGTTGATTTTTTCTACATTTGTGTCTATGGGTTTGATTTGTAGTTGAACATAGAAAATAACTGTGTATGTGTGTCTAAATGAAATTGAAAGATTATCCTGAATAAATTTTTAAAGAGTGGTGTTAATTATATATTCTCTCACCTAACATACTAAATAATAATTAATTCAATAAAACTCTCTTGTCATTTCATTATTTGTCTTGAGTATAGCCAATTACTCTCACTTGTTGAATCCTTTATAGATAGATAGATGAAATGACCACTTCACTCTACTCATACCCAGACAAGTAATCAAAATTCTATAATCACTCCTAGATTCAACCACACTTTCCTCCACTAAATGGGATATGAATTAAGTTTGGGGATATATTTGGGAAAACTGAGAAAATATAAGGGAGACAAATAGAAATTCATAGAACAATAGAAATATTCTACCATTTACAGTAAAAACTAACATCTAATATGATAATTCAAGAAATAATTAAACATTTAAATATAGAATTGATTAATAGGGGTGGGAGAAGTCTCATTGGATTGAAATAAATTTTTCTACTATTCCATCTCTAGAGAAATGAAATTAAGTAATAAATATGAAAAATAATTATCAACCATAGTTGATTCCTCTCTATAGTGATTTTCATCCATTTTTAGAGGGTCGAGATGATGTTTTGGGTAAATTATTAGCTATAATTGTCTTCATTCATTATTTATTATCTATATCTTGACATGTGGATGGAACATAATCCCTTTTAATGATCAAATAAATTTCATATTTACCAGATTACATCTGATTTTGTATTCTTCTTCATGAAATTTAGGGTTGAGCTTCCTCCATTATGACCACTTCTGGACCAACATCCATATTTCCTAGATAATGGTTGTAGATTATTCTGACAATAATATCTCTAATATTCACCTTTAATTTGACCCTTCCCATAATATTTATCAACTTCTAAATATTAAATTGGTTCCCTGTGGAACAGTTGAAGAAGCACTTCCTAATTTTACATGACCAGAATGATGAAATGTGATTTGAAGTACTTCCCTAAATAATTTTTAAAAAATTAAGATTTCAATTCCCACACAGTTTTGAATATTTGAAATAAATTATCTCTTATATCCTATTTAATTCACAAATTTTCTTTTATATGTGATTATTTGAGCATCGCAATAGTATATGACCTTTACATATCAGAGGTTCTATGAGAATTAACTCTTATATATTGAAATTTTTAATTTTATTAATTTTAGTGATTTTTGGGACTTTTCAAATTTCTCCCTATCTTATTTGAGTTAATTTTTAATATTTTATTTATTAACTAAAATTTAAATTTTAAAATCCAATTGACTATTACATTGTAAAAACATTATCTCATGTATCGAACAAAAGAGTCATTACATTGAAATATTTACTTACTATTTATTTAATTTACTTTTACAAAAAATTAAAATTACTTTTATGTATTCATGTAAGAGAATTTTGGCCTAAACATTTTATAACTACGTAACATAAAGAACATATCTTCTAAGTTTATTATGTTACTATGTCAAGTAATTTTAGGTGTGCTCAACATTACCATTATATATGAAAACCCTATCCAAATTTCCTTAGCTGACTTCTGACTGAATCTTATGTGAGTTTAAATGAATCTCATATATCAGGGTTCTTTTCTATTTCAATATAATTTATTCAAATTATAGAATCTTATATGTTATAATGAAAACATTTATTTAGGATGGTATTTTTCCATTTTCACCAACTAACTTCAAAAAGTATTATTTTTTTGGCTCCTCTTATCTTCTGGACCAACTTCTTCATCTTCTATGTTATTGGATTTCAACTTCCTGAACTATCAATACTTCAGAAAATTGGGTAAAAAAAATAATGTAATATTTATTTAAATTATCTATAAAATGATGTAATCAGTGATAAATAAAAAATATCAACAATATTTTAAAGAAAATTGAAATTGAAATTTATGTCTATGTAAAATACATTTATAAAAAATTAAATGGAAATAAAGGTTATTTTTTATAAAATATTGAATAATGAATACCAAATTTATGGATTGATCAGAGCTTATTATATCAAATAGAGATTTGGGGGAGCTCTATGGGAGGGAGAAATGGTGGTGTGTTAGACAGTTTTGTAATTATTTGTTCAAGATGAAATAAATAAATTTTTCATCAAATTTCATTCACTCCATTATTTTTTATATAAAAAACTAAAATATGTGGTATCAAATCCATTGGTGTTAAATCAACAGTAAGTATAGGGGATTTTTAGTGAACAGAAAATTAATGATTAACGAACTCTTTTTTGGATGAAAATTCATAAATATCATATTGAGACAATTATAATGGAAATAAATATTTTTAAAATTGATCTATAATGAATGATATAGATGAGTTAAAATTTTAGGTCAACTAAAGGTGTTATAGTAATCCCTTTTTAGAGGAGAAAAATAGCTATAACATGAGTGACATTTTCAATAGATTTTTTAGAAACTACTCCATAATTGCACATCAATTGAAAAATATAAATCAATATTGATTTTTGATACTCTTTTGATTATATATTTTTTTATCAGAGTATATTTTTTATGATATATAAGTTTATTCACCAATTTTTAGATTATTTCATAAATAATAGTGAGCTCTTTTTATCTAGATTATACTCCCATTTTTAGCAAATTGAAATTCTTTAGAGGGATCATCTATAGAGGGGTGATCATGTTATATTCTTCTAACTACAAAATTTTTAATTATATAATTAAATATACACATAATGTTATAGATATATTTGATCCAATTGAAAATAAGGGAGTCCACATTGATATAACCAATGAAACCTAGTGGAAGAACTTGAATAAGAATATGATCATTTAAATCATCCAATGGATCTTTCATTTTGACTACAATGTGTTTCTTGAGAGAATTACATGTGTAAAATTTAAATTAAACTAGAAAAAAAATTCACAGTCAAAGAATTCTTGAAATACTATTCACATGTTCATGTGGATGATAAATATTTGACCATAGTGCAGAATCACTATAACTGAATATACTAGTGAATTTCAATTCCATGTGAATCAATTGGTTGTTTTAGGTAAAACTATATCTAATTAATATCAAGTAAGTAAACTAAAATACACTCTTCTAGGTAATTGGGATACACTGGTGGTATCCCTTAGAAATTTATCCCCTAACTGAACATTACATAGTAATAGTAAAGGATGATCTTTTTAATAAGGATTCCTAAATGAATGATGTGAGTTACAACCAATTGAAAAATCTTATCCTAGATAATCAGGGGAGGAAATAAATTCTTAGTCAAGGTGGTGAAAGAAGATAAAAAATAAAGAGATCAGGATAGTCCATAGACAATAGGAAGAAACATTCAAATGTTGTCATTACAAGATAGAGGGAAGAATGAGGAAAACTACCAAAAGATACTATAAGAGATGTTTTATTTAAAAAACCAAATAATATGAAATGAAGATAAGAACATGATATTATTGGATAAATTTATCTTTTCACAGAAGGTAGAGAAGATTCATGCATTCATACATTAGCACAAGTGTTGGAAAAAATCCCTCAAGGTAAAACTAAAGCATTTTTTGGTTGATTGTGTTTATTGATAGAGAGTATTTCCAGGGTCTATTGTGAAATTGAAGAGTTATTGTTGATAAAATATGTTGAAAAGAATCCATGACAAAGGAATGGATGAACTGGAGGTTATAAAAAACAATGTATATAAGGTGACATCGTTTTCCATTGCTTGCCAAATTTTTGGGCCTCACAATCAGAATAATGGGGAAATGTGTTTTTGGAAAAGGAAAATGCATGAAAGAATGAATATGGATTGGAATGTTGTGCTCAAGGAATGTTTCAATATCATAATATCAAAATATAGAAAATAAATGTAGTGTGTGAAATATTTGGAATTTGTGCGAAAGATGAGGTAGCATGAAAGAGGCATGTGTGCCCAATGCAACCTCAAATTGGGGTTTTTGTTCTCATAGAGGAGCTTTCATGACACATTGAAGCAAAAGTTCAGGGTTCAGTGATGCCTATAAAAAAGAGGTTACCCCCATCATTTAAGAATGTCAACACTTAGAGAAAATCAGAGCTCTGAATCGCCTAATAATTGCGTGTAAAGAGAGTTGTGTGTAAGAATTGGAGTTGCGCATAAAAATTGGAGTTTCACTCAAGAAAGGAAGTTGCATGTATGATTGGTGTTTTGTGTAAGAATGAGGTTTCACCTAATAAGAGTTTTGCTACACAAATCATAAAACTGGCATGGAAGGTGTAGTAAGGGTTACACGAAAGCTTTGATGTTGCCTAGTACATATGTGGTAAAATAGTATTCATCAGTGGATGAAAGTGGGTCATCAATAGGGAATCTAAATATAGTGTAGGATTCATTAATTAGAGATAATAAAGGGACCTAAAATTATATAAAATTTGAGTGTATATTCTGAAGAAGTAGTGAGCACACATCAGTTGATAGAGAAGTGAGATTTGAAATTGTGATTGGTTGTAAACCAGGAGGGACAATGAGTTTGTTCCAAACATTTTAAATAGTACTACCCTTTTAGTGGATTTGGTCCATCATCACATTTCTATTGTATAATCCTTGTTTGTATCATAGTGATGGAGAACCGAGTAAGAATGTATGTGTCTCATGCATGATTTAATTTATGGGCATACTTTTCTGTTGGAAAGAGAGATAAGAGAGTTTTTTTAACAATGAAACAATGTCAAAAGGGGTAGTTGCTTTAATCTTCCATACCTTGATTCACGCACCCTGGGTATTTAACCTAGTGGGCCTAACAATTGATATCAAAGGGAAAGGTTAATATCATTGTTTCTCTCTCAATGGAGGTCAGCTATCAAAAAAAGATTCTGATATTCGACCAGAATGATTTTCAGATATGGAATAATCGTATGCAACACTAATTTCAATCCTTATGAATAGATGTCTTTAAAACCGTGATGCATGGTATTTTAGCCAACATTGAAAGTGGTTCTTTTTCAGAAGCTGAACGAAGGGAATGGGATGTTGATGTCAAAGTAATCAATGCATTAGGGGGGTCCCTATCAAATACAATATATATGAAGGTGATAACATGTAAAACATCACATAATATACAGGAGAAGATGCTGAATATATATAAAGGTGATTCAAAGTTCATAGAGACAAAGATGTGGGTTTTGTGGAACAAGTATGAAGATCTGAGAATAAACCCAAATGAGTCTGTTGACACATTTTTTGACAGGGTGAATGTTATAGTGAAAGTCATGCATGGTCTTGGATAGATTATTAAATATTTAAATATCATGAAGCACATCTTTAGAATACTTTCACCTTAGTTCAATCCAATGGTTTCTATGTAGGAAGAAAAATATCTAAAGGATATCACATTAGATAGATTTTTTAGTACTCTTGTCGCATATGAGATGAGAAATGAGGACATTGAGTTTGTGGAAAAGGGGAATTACAAGGAAGTGGTATTCATGGCCATAAATAATCTTACTATTGAGGATTCTTAGGAAGAATAAGAGACATATGAGGTGATTTAATTCCTTTCCTCAAATCAAAAAATAGGAAAAGGAAACTTCAAAGGTAAACTTACACTTTCTTTATTTAGATGTGGGAAAGTTGGTCATCTTGCAGCAAGGTGCCCCCACGAAGTTAAAAGAAGATGATAAGGATGAAGTTGAAATACCTATGAAGAATTCTACAGCCTATGTGAAATAATTGAAACATTTTACAAAAAATCTCATCAAGAAATAGAATCCTCTTTTACAAGAATGTGACAGTTCAAATGAATCTCAAGATGAAGATATTGAGAGATGTAAAGATCATAGAGAAAATGCTATGGTGGCAGTTATCAGTCATGCTAAAAAAAATAAGAAACTAAAATTATTGAAAAAATGTTGAAGGAATTTTTGAATTGTAGGCTAAGATATAGGACACTCTAGAAGAGATAGTTTTTGTGAGATCCAAAACAAAGATTTCCCACAAAGTGGTTCATGATGCCAAACTCTATATAAAATAACAGGAAGAAGATAACTCTGAGATGATTGAAGAAATTGAAAAACTTAAGTCATAAACACCAGAGACCTCAAAAAGGTTGTTGAGTACAAACTCAAAATCAATGTATAGAAAATTGATATCAATAGTTTGACTAACATTGGAAGAGATCAAATAAAATGTATCAAAGAACTAGAAGAGAAATTTGTTTGGCTATGATGAAAAGATAAAGATAAAAAAACTCTTGAATTTGAATATGACATTAAGAATCAAGGTTTTTAAAAATACAGAAAAGTTTTTAGATGATCATAGAGGTCTAGTAAAACAGAATCAATAGTAAAATCTAAATGATATGGCCAGTATGGGGATTGATCTACAATAGAATGTTTTTATGGATGATATCATACCATATTTACCCACTCTGATAATGAATATGGATTTGGCTACCATGAAAAATCAGAAGATTCAGGGAACTCGTGGGCCACCCAGTGGTGTAGAAGTGACACTCAAGAATGCACCCTATATTAGGTGTTATTACTGTGGAAATATGGGACACTCACAAAATGTGTGCTTCATAGATAAGAGATACATAAGGGAACAAGAACAGTAGTGGAATCCAAATTGACCACTTTACTCTAGAATATACTTTGAGAGGCGTTATTTTTTGTGTGGAGTATTTCGTCACATGGCTAGATATTTTACATCAACCATGTAGAGGAATGTTCCAAATTAGAAGAAAAGTATTCACAAGTATCAAATAAAATAATCAACATGGGAGATGAAAATAAAAAATCAATTTTTAACTCTATATGATAAATTTGGTCTATCATACACTAATGGGGATCAAGATTCTCAGTCTATACCAAGTATGAAGTCAAAAGGTAGATAAAAAACAAAATATAATAGAATGTAGTGGTTTTGGAAATTTTCATTAAAGAATTAGATCATTCTGCTAAATGGATCCTTGATAGTGGTTTCACATCCCATATGACAGGGAATAAGGATCTTATTATAGGAATTAAATATGAAAAACAAGGATATTTTATATTTTGTAAGGATGAAGGCCTAAAGATAATTGTCTTAGGAAAGGATAGGTTTGGGGAAAAAGAAATGAGATGTACTAATGTATTAGTATTAGAAGGCCTGAGACACAACTTTTTTAGAGTTAGTAAACTATTTGACTCAAGGACTTCTATAATATGTACTAAAAATATGTGTATCATCAAAGGAAGATATGTTGCAGTTGTTCTATAGGGAAAATAAAAAAGAGAAATATCTACCTTGTAAGTGGAGAAGAAGATATGTTCTTTTTGTCTAGAGAGGAAGAAAAAAATTTGTGGCATAAACAACTTAGTCATCTATATCAACCATACCGAGAAGATCTAGTAAAGTGTTATGCAGATTGAGACCTCCTTAAGTTATCATGTGATCGTACTTATACGTGTGATGCTTGTCAACACGGGAAGATCATCAGAAATATGTTCAAGGAAAAGGAACAAAAGTCAACCAGAGTGCTTGAATTGGTGCATGCCTATTTATGTGGACTTATTTCACCAAGATCTATTGACTTGAAGAGAGATTATGTTTTTTTATTTCTGATTTAAGTAGATAAGAATGGGTATTTTTCATTTCCCACAAGTCTTACGTGTTCATTTGCATAAAATATTGCCATAGGGAATGTGAAAGGATGATTGGACAAACTATTCTGATGTTTCACACTTATAATGGTATGGAATTGACAAAAAACCAAGTGGAAGACTATCTTGATAAAAATTTAATAAGGCATCAATTTTTTTTTCATTGAAAAATCATCAACATAATGTAGTGTTTGAGGGGATAAATTTTATCATCAACAACATGGCCAGAATGATTCTTATTGAAAAATACATACCAAATAAATTTTGGAAGGAAGCAGTCTTGAAATCATTCTACATTTATAATTGGGATCTATTGTGTCTGAATAAAGGAAAGACTCTATATGAGATGTGGTACTGAATGAATAAAACATTAAAAAAATTCAAATATTTAGAAGAATGTTATTAATTCTAAAAAAATAAAAACACAAGAAATTTGAGTCTCGTGGATATTAGGGGATATTCCATGGCTAATATTTTAAAAGAAAAGTATATAAATTATTTAATAAGAGACTGGGAAAATTTGTTGAGATAAATGATGTCACTATAGTGGAAAATGTAGATAATATTAAACAATACAGTGAAATGTTTTCTGATGGCTGTGATGGAGATGTAAGCAACACAGGGGAAGAAAAAGTGGAAGATGTTGATTCAAAAGAAAATACTGATGATGAGCAGGAGGAAGTCAAATCTGTATCTGCAAGGAAGCTAATGAGTCAAGATGAAATTAACAACACAAATATAATTGGTGATTTGACATCACGGGTTCAAATAAGATGAATTAGGTCATTATAGCAGGAATATTTCCTATCTCAGGTAGCGCCTAAATGTTCTAGTGATGTAGTTGGAGATGAAAACTATGTTCAACCAATGAATGAAGAGCTAGACCATATTGAGAAGAATCAGACGTGGTAGGTTGTTTCAAGTATAGCAGATAAGAATTCCATCAGGGCTAAATGGGACTTTCAAAACAAGATAAATGAATACGGAGTAGTGATTCAAAATAAAGATGGAATATTGCACACAGGTTACTCCCTGGTAGAGGATATCAATGTCTATTAGAAATTTGAACATGTTTCAAGGTTAGAGACAATAATATTATTCTTTCCCATTAAGGATGGAGACAATCAGATTATTCTTGTCCATTTTCATGCAACAGAAAATAAATCTTTTCCAAATGGAAGTAAACATCACATTTTTTATTGGGGTTCTAGAATAAGAATAGTTTATATTGAGCATCTATATGGATTTGACATTCATGAAGACGAGAACAATGTTTTTTGGTTAATAAAGGAGCTATATGGGTTGAATAAAGAATTAGGAGCATGGTACTCCAGACTATATCATCATCAACGATTCCATTTTTATTAAAATAGAGAAACACACAAGCAAGGGAGAAACAAAAAAGAGACAAAAAAGACGGAAGACATGATCTAGGGAGGCCTAAAGTAATACAAGCCGAGGGCATCCCCTCAGCGTGGTGGTGTTGATAAAAATATCTATGTCAATAATGATAGTAATCAAGGGATTATGTTTTTGGTTTATGCCAATGACATTATATTTGGTGGAGCAGATGAAGCACAATGTAGATAGGTTTTTGAATTCATGAAAAGTGAGTTTGAAATGTTAATGATTGGTGAGATGATGTTTTTACTTTGTTTATAGGTTACACAAGGAAGGAAAAGAACATTTATTTCTCAATCCAAATATTCTAAGGTTGTTCTGAGAAGTTTTGGAATGGAAAATTCAAAGGAGAAGAAAACTCGGGTATCTAATGGGATGAAACTATCAAAATATGATGATATAAATACAATAAATATCATAGAATATAGGTAAATCATTGGAAGTTTACTGTAAATGAAAGTGACAAGACCTGATATTATTTTATCCACATGAAAAGCTGTGAGATAACAAAGCAATCCAATTGAAATTTGTATCCTTGTAGTAAAATGAATACTTTAGTATATCTAGTGAACTTTGGATTTTGGTTTTATGTATAATGAAAAATCTTAGCATGAGTTATTGGGATATACAGATGTAGAATGGGCGAGTTCAGTAGTTTATAGGAAATCAACATCAGGATGTGCTTTCTATCTTGATGGATTATGTATTTCTTAGCTAAGAAAGAAACAAGATTTCATTTCATTGAGAACCACAGAAGATGAGTATATTACGACCCCTCAAGTATGTACATAGTTATTGTGGATGGAGTAGCTTTGTGATGATATGGGAGTTGAATTAAAGTCTCTGATTGGAATCCATTGAGATAAATAAAGTGCTATAAATCTGAGAAAAAATATAGTCCATCACTCAAGTACAAATCACATTGAAATCAAGTATCATATTATCATGGAGAATATAGAGAAAGGGCTTGTGATGTTGGAGTATGTTCAGATAGAACAATAGGTTGTAGACATTTTGATAAAGGTCTTACCCAATGAAGTGTTTGATGGGAATTAGTTGGCTCTAGAAGTTCAATTGACTCCCCACACTTGAAAATGTGTGGATGTGCCCCCCCCACGAGGTATGGTGTGTTTTTTCCTAATGTACTGGTATGTGTTCTTTACCTTGTTGCATACCCCAAAGGAGTGAACTTTGGTTTCGTTGACAAAGGGGGGAAGTTGTGGCTGTGAAAAGGGAGAAATGTCGTAGTCACAACATAGGTAGAAGCTGATAGGTAGAGCAATGCGATAGGGGATAATCAAGATAGGGGGTGTTTTAAATATGATGATTCTAGAATTGTTTTATCAAAGGATATATATTATGACAGGAGGATTTTTAAGAAATAAGAATAGTTTTTTGGAATGGAATGAAGAGGTTCATTGATGAACTATTCATATTACACTTGTTTCCTACACCGAGCATGGCTCATGTGGGCTTAGATAATGTGTTGAGAAAATCATTGATCACTATCTAAATCGCATGAAGTGAATAGTGGTATAATATGGATGAATCTATAAAGAGTTATTAATTTATGAATGAGTTTTCATCAAACCCAAATGGGGATATTGTTTTTAAAAAATACCTCAAGGTAACATTGAAGCATTTTTTGGTTGATTTTGTTTGTTGACAAAGAAGGTTTACATAGTTTATTTTGGAATTAAATAGTGATTATTGAAAAATTATGTTGAAAATAATACATGTAAAAGGAATGGATGATCTGGAGGTGATAAAAAAACAAATATATACAAGGTGGCAAAGCTTTCTAGTGTTTTCCCAATTTTTGTGCCTCAAAATCAAAAGAATTGAGAAATTTGTTTTTGGAAAAGGAAGTTGCATTCATGATTGAATATGGTTTGGAATGTCTTGTGCAAGTTATGTTTCAATATCATAACATAGAAATATGGAAAAGTAAATAAGTGCATGAAATATTTGGAATTTGTGCGAAAGACGAGGTTGTGTGAAAGAGGATTGTACACCCAATGAGACATCAGATTTGGTTTTTTTCACTTGGATAGGATCTTGTGAGATGCATCCAATCATACATGCAAGGTTAGGTGATGCCTTTAAATAAGAGGTGACCCCCCTCCCCTCATTTAGGAATCTCAAAACTTGAAGAAAATCAAAGCTCTAAATCAGAGTAACAATTTTTATGTCTCATGCATGCTTTAATTTATAGTCATACTCTTCTACTGGAAAGAGAGAGAAGAGAGTTTTGTTTAAAAACAAAACAAGATAAAAAGGGGCAGTTGTTTTAATCTTCCATACCTTTATTCACCCCCCTCAGGGTATCTGACATAGTATACCTACCAACAAGACATAAAATGGGTTGTAAATGTTATAGTATCATAACATGTAATTATACATCTTGAGTATGGTGACATTGCGGTAATCTAGATGGAAGAGGCTAATTTTTTAAAGATTATTGGAATGGGTGATATCCAAGACAAGATGAATGTTGGATACATAATCACATTTTATAATATTTTACATGTTTGAATACTTTTACAAAACATTTTATCAAGGATAGCCTTTAAACACCATGTATATTATAAACTACTTCTCAATATCCTATGGAAAATAATGAAAGGATCCTTCTTCATTGTACAAAGACACATATGTAATATTTTTTCAACTTATTTAAATATTTTTCTAGATATACTCAAAATAGTGGAGGGAGATGAATAGTTTAATATGTGGTATAAGATACTTGAATACATGAGTGAATGCAAGTTATCCACTATAGTAAAGAATAAGTACATCGGTTTTGACGAGAATTCTTCATTTGATCTTTTTAATTATTTATGGTATGTGATGAAACAAAAAAGTATCATTCAATACTTACTCATTGAGGATTCAGAGTTTCTAGATATGGTTCACTCTAATGTATGGGGACCCATAGAGGTGGATTCATTGGATGGTAAAAAATATTTTCTATCATTTATTAATGATTCATCTTAAATGTTGTTTGTGTTCTTATTATGAAAAAATAACCATGTTCAAGATTACATGAAGATGTTTCATGCCATGCTGGATCGTCAAACTAGAAATAATATAAAGTGGCAGTATTTTGAAAATAGAGGATTGTATGAATACATGGATTTTATATCATATTATATGAGCTAGATAATTATACAATATAGGATAGTCTGACGCACCCCATAATAAAATTGAGTTATTGAAAGGATGAAAAAATCCATAATAGGGAATTTCAAGATCATGATGATTTATACTAAGCTGCATAATCCATTCTTGAGAGAATCTATTTGAGTTTCATGTCACTTGATCAACATATCACAATCTATCCTATTGAATTTTGAGATTCTGTAGAATATATGGTCTGATCAACATCCCTTTCACTCTCATTAATGATTATTTAGATGGTTATAATTATCAAATTTATTTCAAGATCTCCATAATAAGATTTATTAGAGATCCACTATATGTGTATTTATTATCTATAAGGATGAGGAATTAATATAAACACCTTGTGACCTGAATAATAATAAAGTTGTCTAGAACAAAAATGTTTTGTTCCTTAATAACCAAATTACCAAGGACATTCAAAATACTATAATTTATTGTAGATAAATTATTTAGGAATCAATTTTTAATCTAAAAAATCTACTAGAACCACCTACCACAATAGAGGGGGAGGTGAAAGAAGAACCATTAACAAAAAAACAATAGGTAGTGGAACAATATGTTGAGTAGAGGGAATATCAATACCCTCCACCTAGAGTCAAATAACCATCCTATGATCAGGGTGATATTGTGATCTTGAACATAGAATTTTATAGGTTTGAAAATATATATGAGGATAAATTACATCAACAAAATATTTAGATTCTATGTAAATATTATTGACTGATTAAGTGGATCTATAAGGATTTCAGGAATCAATATCTCATATCGATAAACTCAAGTCATTTTATGAAATGGAGGATGAGGTGGAGTCAGTGAAAAATAAAAATACATATTATTTTTTATAAATTCCCAAATACAAGAAGGGATGAACAAAACAAAAAAGAGTGTTTAGGATGAAGAAGTATGGGGCATAAATGAGGTTATATAAATGGATGTGAAGAAAATTTTTCTTTATGGTGACCTCACAAAGTAGATCTAAATAATGTATCCAGAATTTTTCTGATGTTTTTGGAAAATAAAATCTCATGTAAAAATTGATAAAAAACATTTTTATATATAAAAATAATCTGCCAGATAGTGGTAAAACAAGTTTGACTCTTTCATGGTGAGTCATGGGTAGAATTATACAAAGTTGGACTAGTGTTTCTATATGAAGATATTTCAAGATGGTAAATTTATTTCATACTTATAATATGATGATATAATTTTTATCATGCGTATAGATGTAGTTAATATTAGATCGTTGAAGAAGGATTTATTGAGGGATTTTTATATGAAATATGTGTGAGTTTTTGAAAATAATTATAGATTCATATCATACATGATAGGAAGGAGAGGTTGTCATGGTTATCTTAGGACAAGTATTTTGAATGTGTTATGAATTTTTTCAACATGAACGTTGCGAAACATGTGAGAATATTTGTTCCCAATATTTTTATGTTTAGTAGGAAATCATGTTCTCCATCCATAGAAGAAATCAAGGTGATAGATATGATATCATAATTCTTAATACTTTGGATGGTTGATTCATGATATAGTGTATATGAGGAATGAAATTACCCATTTAGTGGAAACCATGAAGTAATTTCTCTCCACTATTGGGAAGAAACACTAGGATGTAGTTACGTTGAATAGGATGTATCTTAATGTTACATTGAATAATTACAAGTTCTATGGTGGAGATGATCCATTATTGGAGGGATATACAGATGCTAATATGGTTTAAGAACATCAAAGTCAGAATTTTAAATTCGAATAAATCTATATTTTTTTAAAAGGATAACTATTTTGGTGTTTATGGTTTAAAATGCATATCACATTATCCAAGACCAAGGTAGAGTAAATTGCTACTAAAGAGGAATCTCAAATTCAACCTGAAATAGTACATGGTTTAGTTTTGTAATTCCTTGACCTAAACATCCAGGTTTCAGGTAGATTTTCACATGACCTCATCAGTGCTTCCCCGTATACAAGAGGTTTCTGACTAGTAGTGAGGGTCTGATTGACATAGTGGGGAGACTATACCCTTGGTATCATTTCCTTTCACAAATAATAATAATAAAAATATAAAAATCAGTGTAACATGAGAAAAACTAAATAATCATAGCATAACAATACATGGAACCCAATTCATTCAAAAATTAAAAAATAGGCTCCTTATGTGGTAATCCAAATTATTGTATGTAAGGGGGGATAATAAATAAATAAACTATAGAAATCATCCAGAGTCTTTCTTATAAATCCACCAGCTCCATGCTTCATAGATCATCCATCTAGAAAAATCCCATTACACTTTCCTAGATCCTAATAAATGAAGTTGACATGTGAATTGAGTTGACTTTGTAAGGTGTGAGTAATAAAAACTAGTAGGTCACACTAATGAATACTTAACAAAACATTCACATGTATAGTGAGTGTATATCATGGTTACAATAAATGTAAAAGATACCATAAAAATGATCTATTGAGAACCAGTGTGAATATTGAGACACGATGAGCCTTGATTAAACCTTCTTAGGCTCTATATCTGAAGTGTGAACAGAGATGTTGAAAATGATCAAAACTAGCCCCAATGATTCCCAAATATCACTCAACATCCTAAAAAATCTAGTTAACACACCACTCAGTATCCTTAAGGCATCAAGTATAGTCATTATCTATTGTATCTTTAAGGCATTGAGTTCTATCTAGGACATAATAATATTATGATGATACCCTTTATATGGGTCTATCATCATCATCATTGAACTTTAGGTGTACTCCCCAAATATGGGTGATCATACCTTGATGGTCCACCAAAAATAGATACCATGAATGAACCTCCAACGGAAATATAACTCAACACAAGGTAGATTATGATGATACAATAATATCATACAACCATGAAAAATATAGTAGAATCACATAACAATATGTGAATAAACATCATGAATTGTAATAATCTACTCTAGAAATTTTCACGGTAATAAGGATCATATATGGGTATATAGGATACACATACCACTAATAAAGAAGCATCAATAAAAAAACACAACAACACAAATACATGAACCACACAGGGAAAAGAAGTGTATACAAGAGAACCAAATGGTAAGAAACTTCTAACCTCAAGGTTTTTGATGAAGAAATCCAAGGTTTATCAAAGGATCAAAGACTGAACCATGTCACACTCCAACTAATAACATTATCACATTTCATGGATGTCTATTACAGTTTTCCATCATTAGAAAATGTTTATAATAGTGTATAAAGATAATTATAAGTAATTAATGTCATTCTATATTCACATAACTTATGGAGTCCATTAACCAAATCAATTGTAAGGTATGTCGAAGGGAGAACCACCAAAGAACAAAATTAATTATTTGTTTAAGATTGAATCATAAATTCCATACCAATTCTATAATATATCCTTGTCTCTAGAAAATTATTTTTAAACTATCATCAATACATGAATAGAAAATATATTCATGAAAAATAAGGTCCCATGCTGATCATTCTAGAGAAACTTACCTAGAAACTTCCACCATTATAGATAATTCAAACTCCGATCAAATGGGGTCATCATTGAAACATAAAATTATCCACCAATATACTAAGTAAACATAAATATATTAATATTCCATTTTCAAACCATCATCAATAAAATTTTAAGGAAGATTAATCTTAAAAAATTACCCTAAGAACACTCATTATCAATTGAAGATCTCAATTTGATCAAGAAATGAAAAAAACTTTTAAGATATTTTACTGATTAATAACGAAAAAGAGAAAATTACATCAGATATTTAAGGAAAACACTTGGATGACATAGATCCCTAATCATCTATCATATAGGAAGGAAAATTTGGCATGGATCTAAGAAGATATTGTCGATTTATCATTACCAGATCATTCTAATGAATTTGTAACAATGGGAGATAAATGGGAGAGTAAAAGAGGAAATAGGGGAGGTATCATATTCAAATTAATTTCTTAGGGGTCTGTATTAGTGTATCAAATGGAGGCCAAACTGTGTAGAATTAAGACTATAGAGGTGTATATAATGCATCCATGGACTACTTATAATAAATGGCTAATTCTTAATCATTATGCAGTTAGTGTACTTGAAATAATACTAGGAATTATTATTCATCCACTATTTGGTTGGTGGTTCCCCACTATATTATTATTGGGGTTTGTAGAAAAATACAGGCCCACTACAACACCACTAGTTGTCCAGTGGGTTCCACCGCTAGTGGTTGTTTTCTTACCTCCTCATGTCCATGATATCGTAAACTCTGACACCCTTGGTTCTTGAACACTTAAAAACTAAATATATACCTATTATCAAACCATATTAGAGAATAAAAATAGGATAAATAATTGCATTACCCTCAACATCTCATAAAAAACTAGAGATGATGTCACAATTCTCACCCTATAATGACTTATCAACTTGGGGAAGTAGATTTGATGGTTCTACTAAGAAAACCTTGTCCATTGAGTAGGAACCTGGATATTCTTTTCAGGTATGGATCTTTATTTCGGGTTGTTTTTGAGGAAAAAAGAAGTTTTGAAAATTTTCTATGTACATTCTATGTACTATTGAGTACACACCATGTACCCAATTATCTTGGGTAGCCATTTAATGGTTGTGTAATAGATGAGTACATGGTCATGTAGGTGACCTAGAAGACCACTTAAGGTGGAAGACGGTTGAGGATAGTACACGGCATGTACATTAAATAAACACGCCATGTATTTTTCTTTTTAATCATTTAATTAGAGCAGGGTCATGTCTAATCTCTAGAAAGACTTTCTTCTAACCATTGTTCATCTAAGATCGACCGAGAGAAATGATCAAAGTCTGAGCTGCTATTTCTCTATCCAAGGTCTGATTAGAACTGCGTTGGTGCGTTAGAATCCCACTGGTGAGTTATTTCTTATTCTTGATCCTCTATTCCTGATTCCTCGTCCCTCGTGATTTATATTAGGTTGAATGTTTTGACCTTTTTTAGATCTATGACATTCTAGGCCGATTCAAGGGCCGACATTCTAGATTGTTCATCATACAACATTGAGGTACACGGTTTGTGCCTTTCTTCGATTTTATTTTGATTATATATTCTTAAAGTGATGAATACCAATGTTGGGGTATTGCGTATTTTGGATTTTGAACTTGTTTAATACCTTCTATGGTTAGTTGTTTGTTTAAGGGTTGTTTCCTGTGCATAATTTGTATAACCTTTTTTATGGGACACCCCATGGGTGTGTTCCCATTTTGGAATATTATTGGTTGTTTGGTTTAGGTTCTTAAAAATTATACCTTGTTTTCGATGCCTCGAGTTGTCTATGGTGGAGTTTATTGGTTATATGTGATGCTTTTTTTATTCTTTGATCAATGTTGAGCCATGTAATAGTTTGAATTGCATGTATAGCCTTTAATGAATTTTGTAAGCATGTTGATCCTTTAATAGACTATGAGAGCCTTGGACCAGAAAAACTGTGGGATTTTCCATGGTAGTTTACACAGGACCATGAGAGCCTTGGTGTAGATTTTTGAGCAGAGGGTATTGACTGTGAGAGCTAATCGGAGGTCGTTTATGATTATTTGTACTATGCTGAACCAGGGGTATTGACCGTGAGAGATACCCTAAGGCCGTGTAGAAATTATTGATGCCATGTGGACCTAGTTTTATTGATTGTGAGAGCTTCCAAGGTCGTCGTTTTCATTTTTTGTTCTATGTTTAAACCAAAGGGGTTAGACCGTGAGAGATTTTACATAGGGTTGTTATGAATGTTTAATTGTTGTTGTGACGAGTCTCCAAGCCAAAGCACAAGGTTGGACTCAGTCTGACATGGTAGTATAGATGGTCTACTGAGACCTCTATTGTGACTATTATACAGAGGGATACATAGCTTAGTCTAGATACCAATGTTACATTTTTCAACAATTTGAATAACTTATAAATTAAAATTAATGTAATTGAAAACTATAGGATTGTTTACTTTTGAGTAATGCCTAGTTTATTTCTTAATTTCTGCATATTGCTTGATATATATATTCACTGACTATTAGGAACTGATATTTTGGTTGTTTACTACTAAAATTAATCTCACAACCTATTTTGGGGCATGATTTCAGAACCAAACATATTATATGGTTGTAGGTATAGATAAGGGAAAATGCCCTTCTTCATCAGGTACTTGATTGATATTGGAGCTAGAGAGCATGGGACCATGCTGAGGCTTGTGATGTTGTTTGAGTTTACTGTTTTCTATACTTTGTTTCAGTACTATATTTCAAGCATTGTGACTTTTTTGTATGATTTCCTAGATACATGTGACACGAATCATTTAATTTTATATGATTCAATTGTTTATACTATCAGTCTTCCGCTAATTAATTCTATTGTATGGTATTTCTAATTACTCTAATGTATAATATTTTTTATTCCACTATGTATACTATTCCAATGATGGAATAATTTTCCAATTATCATACCTTAGCCCTCTTTTCTAGTCGGCATCCTCTCACATTTTGGGAAATTCACTTGAGGTCATGTGCCCAACTGGGTTCGGGGCACCTTTGGTCAGCACCCGAATCTGGGGCATTACACATTGAGCCTAAAAATAAGACTATTTTTCTTAGGTATCATCTAAGATCAATCAATTATTCTATATAATTATAACTATTGGTATTTTCTTCCCTTAAATGGATTTATTACTCCGATTTATCATCTACACTGGGTGCCCAAATTATGTTGTGGCTGGCTCCATCCCAACATCCTTATAATCAATGAAATGTGTAGAATCATGCATGTACCTTTGGAGATGTGGCATATGAAACATGTCGTGCATACTGAGGTATAAAAAAATGGTCCAAATGATACAAAAGTTTCATGACCAACTCGGAAATCTCGAATGGCCCCATTTAGAGCAGTGATAGTTTCCCATACTACCTTAAACATTGGTTGACTAACAGAGGGTTCACACTTAGAAAAACTTGATTTCCCATCAAAAACTCCAAAGGTATCTTAGTATGGTTGTTATATGATTTTTTTCTAGTTTTATCAGTATTCAACATATTCTAAATCAATTACACTCTCTCGATGGACCCCTATATTATTATTTACCCCACAACTATTATATCACCTTCCTTGTTCAAATAGAGTGGGGAATGTCATGACCTTCTATAGAGATCCTCATAAAGTTCGATATCAATTTAATACAATTAAATGATTTTTTAAAAACTAATCCAAGGCTATATGACCTTCCCAAACTCTTAAAAAGTCTAAGAAATAAGCCCGCATTAGATCCCCTAGTATGGGAAGCATCCACTCAGATTTCCAACTATCTGTGGATAGTACACCATGATCAATCTCACATAAGTCCCCAAGGCCTTCTACAATACATTACGAAATGATGATGTAATATTATTATATTTTTCAGATACTATGACCAACGTTACACCATTAGTGTTTATAATCTCATGAACATATGTAATTCTCAACCCGTCTACTAGAGGTCATCTCCCTTGGTTGTGGTTTTTTTACTTCTTTTTCTTTTCAAATGATTCTAATCTTTGGGCATAGAACAATGGTTCTCTATTCTAGAAACATGGATGAATTCATCTACATGAATGTTCTTGGGATTTCAATGTCTCACAGGAATTAAAGTCCTTCTCTTGGGATTTGGGTTCATCTTCATGTACTCAATTGGGTCCTTTGGAATCCAAGTATTCCACATGATATCATCATGGAAATTGGGAAACTTTTACATCTTGATAAAGAAATTGAGTATGTGTGGTTTCATAAATTTTCCAGGATTGTGGTAGAGATTTACCTCAATTCACCCATTTTTGTTAAGGTATGTCATTCCACTCCAACTGATGATATCCAAATTGATGTTGAGTATGATTGAAAACCAATTTTTTATAATTCTTTTATGGTTGTTGGTCACTCTCTATAGTTATGTTGGAGTAAGGTCTCATGTGAGAGGTTTGAGTTAAAGGGTCATCCAGTTACCCTTTGTTGTGGGAATCCAAAAATGAAGTATGTTGGTGTGTCAATGTTACTTGTTTATGATGTAGATGTTCTTGGAAATCCATTTTTCAATGTGGTTGATTTTATGGCCTCTATGAAATTAAATTCTCATATCCCTAATTGGAATTCATAGGGGATACAATTGGATGATTCTTCACTAAGAGTTAAAAATGGACACTATAATGCTCAGGTAGATGTTGTAGAGGATGTAACATAACATGGTTGTGCTACTAATTATGTAGGATTGGATGAAGCTGAATTTGAGATACAGATTAATCCTATGGGATATGAAATTGTTGGCTTTGGTTCTCTAGACAATATTCCAAAAGGTGTAGTAGGTATTGTTGTTAAGGGTGAGGTCTCTCATCCAAATGGGATTTTACCTAAGAGGGTTGATGTTTTTTCTTCTATGATGGTCATACTAGGTGAGGTTGAATAAGTTGGGACTCAAATAATTCAAGAGTGTTCCCTTATTTCTACTTCTTATCCAGTCAATATGAATTATTGTGTTCCATTGAACTCTCAGCATTCTAGGAAAGGTAAGGACTTTCAGCTTGATAATTAGGTAGTGAATCTCCACAAAGCTATCTAGGATTACTGCGATAAATCCAATTAATAAAAAATTGATAAATGGGAAAACATATTGTAAAATAGAAGTGATAAATAATAGCATATGATTTCATTGGACACCACTCGACCTATTGAAAATGTTTAATCAATTTCTTTTAAAGATGTTTTCATAAATATAAAGGGAAGAGTGGATATGAAGTGTCAAATATGGATCCTATAAAAATATGTTGATGGAATGATTATTCAAATATACTAAGAAATTTCTCTAAAATATAATCCTCTAAATATTTAAATATCATTCCCACTCTAGAGCAGTAAAGGTCTAATGCAACAATGCTTAGGTTTTTCAATCAAGCTAACTCATAGTCAGAGTAGGAAACTGCTGATGACTCTGATTATAGTTATGGAAATTAATTTTTAATCTAAGACTCTTAAAATTGTTTTTCTAGATGATGGATTGTCTCTTTGTTTGAACCCATCCTATATTTTGGTATATTTTTCTTTTATCTTAAATAAAAGTTCATGATCTTTGCTTCTGGCTAGATCTTCTTCATAATAACAAATCCAGCAATGTCCCTCTTCATCCATTACCACCAGAACATCCATTTCAAGTCACAACACATATTTTTTTCACCAAGATGTACTACCAAATTAGAGTCATGGAAATACTTCACCATATCCTCCATAATGGATTTAAATAGTACAAATCTTCCATGCACAAGCATCATCACGTCATTTTCCAACGACCACTCGGGTATCAGGAGACCTCCAACAAGTTTTTCCTGCATCATAGCACACTCTAGTTCATTTTCATATCTAGAATTTACCTATCCTACCAAGTAATATATGACAACCAATAGAGAAAAATTTATTGATTCTTGATCCTTGGGAGTATCCTTACTCCAATCAGACAATCATTTCATCGGGCACCAATATTCCTTTGAAGTTTTTCCACTATGCTCCAGAGCTACCTATGTTTATGAATAATTGAATATCCAATGATATTTCCCTTACAATGTATATACACTATCCTAAAATCAACCATATATAGATACTATACCCATTACCTATTCCCCATTTCCATGTTTCTATTTGTAATCATATAGTGAATTCAATTTTAGAAAGTATAGACAACAAACCTCTCTCCGAAGAGATAGTATAACAAATATTTTAAATCATAGACTACATCATTTTTCTCTAAGTCATGAATATGATATTTCCACTCATGGGGTTATTTATAAAGAGTCCTGTAAAATACTACCTTCCCCATTTTCATTAGCACCACTTCCAAACCAATATATGATTCATCATATTCTACAATATAACTTATCTCTGCCTTTGGATGTATTGCAACTTGATTTGTAGTCAACCAGATATTCTAATCAATAAATGAATCTTCACATTATACCAAACACTAGAACTTAAATCCCTTGTTTTTTGAAATAGTTATAGGTACTAATAAATGAGATAATTTATAGATAAAAAATCAATATTATCTGGCTAAAACCAAAAATATTCAGATCTCAAACACATTTTATTAATGTGTTTGGGACATCACTACCTCTTCTTTTCCCAAGTCCATGGATATATATATCTTGAAAACCACATACCCCAAAAATGTGAACTCATAAATACACAAGTTTCATTTCAACCACTTGGAATAAATCTGATCTAATTGAAGTAACTTAGAACCATCTCAAGATTTCTAGCATACTAATATGGAGTATGTGAGAAGAAGTTAATTTCATCACAGAACATCGTGATGAATGTGTATATATATAGGTGTAAGATCTTTTTAATAATATACATGAACATGAATGGAGCATTATTATATCCAAATGAAATCATAAAGTACTCATATAGACCATACCTACTCTGAAATTCCATCATCATTATATCCTCCTATCTAATCTATAACTACAGATAACCTGGTCAAATATTAATCGTAGAGAACTACCAAAATCCATATAACTAATCAAAGAGATATTAATTCTTGGAAAAAGGATATATTATATTAATTTTATCTTATTTATACTTTTTATAATCTATGTATAGTGAAACAATACCATCCACCCTCTTGGTGAATAAGATATATGCACTCTATGGTGAAGTAAATGGCCTAATAAATCCTTTCTACTATAAGTACTCATGAGTAAGCTTTAACCACTTAAACTCATCTAGTGTCATATAATAAGTGGTATCTAAATAGTATATGAAACCTAAATGAGATTTATCTCAAATTAAACTCCATTATCATGGGTAATTTAAGTGAATTCATCTAGGAAAACTTTCCAATAAAGATCACAAACTAGAGGAAAAGACTAGGGCATAACCACTGATCCTAATACAAGATCCAAGACAATATTCTACATCATCATTACCCCAATCAGACCCAAGTCTTGAGAAACTCTACATATGTAAATTTCCCATGTTTTTCTCACCACATACATCTCCCATTTATAAAAGTAAAATATACCCATCACTAATAGAAATCAATGTGTACTCAGATTTAGGTCAGTGGGTATATACCTAGAATCACATCGAAGAACTTCATCAATGGTACCATGAAGTACTATAGATGTCTATAACTATATTTTGATATAAAAAAAATTTATCAACACTAAAGGCATTCCACTTCATGTGTAATAGTGTATCCATGGAAAGTAACTTCAAAGACAACATAACCGATAAGTCATGTCTGGGTATAATTTTTGCAGATATGAAGGAATGGAAAGCACCGATATTAAAAAAGATAGTAGTAAAAGTATATATGATAAAAAAAATCCTATATCAATAGATAATCACTCACTACCATCTTCTAGATTTTGGACCATTACATAAACATGGATTCCTTCATCCCAGTGACTCTATCCTTGAGACGCATGACCAGTATAATTCATTATCAACTGATTCTTATAATAAATACCTCATCTAGATCCATAGGTCATAGATAATTTTTATCTAACACCCTATATATCTTCAATGTTTTATAATAGAATGACTAGATGTTCCCTATCTTGTAACACCATTGACACTTTCTCCAAAGTGTTGGGAAGAATATTTTATAATGTTCGACGTTCTCACAGTCGAATCACTATATACCCCCATATTTTATAAAGGTTCTAATGAGACCTTTATTTTCTTCGAATGTCCTCCACTTAACTAGAATGAAATCTCATCCTTCCTATTCCTTCTTATGAATTTATCAATTTTAGGTCCACCAGAATCTAGAAAAACAAAAGAAATTATCCTCCTTTAATCCCTTCTAGATTATTAGGGCCTTGAAAAGAACCACTATAAATTATATCACATAATAAGACACCATTATAAATATTTTTTTAATCTCTATGAATATATGATAATAGTTTGACCTTTGGGTAGCAAGAAATAACTCTTCAATGAAAAGTTCATTGATGATTATCAAAGTCAAAACTTCATTTATTCTTTCATGGTTTACTACATCCTTCCATCTCCTGGTGGGTACCTATAGAATAAATTATTCCATCATCACCTTCGTATCCTTGGGTGTCTCAACAAGTTCAAACATACCCTTGATGATGTCTATATAGTCATTTTCATCATGTATCCCGCTATTCCCTAGAAGGATAGTCGATCCTGGAGCTAGAATCCTTTGGAATTGTCGATTTTGGACCTCATTACCCCTCCTCACTAGGATGGTACGAGTGGAAGGACTCCTAAATGAGGTCAGATCACCACATGATCCACCAGAGCAGGTATGTAAGTGTGTTCTTCTATACCCTCTTGAATAATAGGCAGTGGGATAGGGGCATATTCCCTAGTGTAATTACCCCTACCCAAGATATATGTTCATCCAATTTGTGTTCTATGAGGTAAAATATTCTCTAATATGAAGGGAATCATTTAGAAATTTAACAAAAATCCTATATATTATATGCGATCACACAAAGGAGTCCCTTGGAGTTTACCCATCCCCTAAGGTATATCCAACTTTCACAAACTAGGGTTCTCCATCCCTACACATTAATCATTTTCATATATATATATATATATGTCTGGGGGGGGTCATAACAATATGTTTGGGTTATACTAACTAAATCCATCATTGATATAAGTAAATAGCAAGGAAAAATAAATATAGTACATAACATAGTATAATTTTATCCTGAATAAATAGAAAAAATAAATGAATTAAATTTAGAACACTTTCATATATATATATATATATATATATATATATATTTGAACATAACAGCATGTTTGAGTTATACTAACTAATCCCATCATTTATATAACAAAATAGTAAGGAAAAATAAATATATTGCATAACAGATTATAAGTCTATCATGAATAAATAGAGAAAATCATGGAATTAAATTTAGAAAATAATGAGTAGGAAAAAAACTAATATATATGTATATATATATATATAATGCGAACCTATGTTCCTAAAAATGATGCACAAACCCACTAGAAATTCCAAAAAACTATAACAACAATTAGGTCAATAGTAAATGAGAGGTTCGTTGCACATATGCTAGAAAGGTAGATAGTAACTTCCCTACCTATGTATCAAATAACTATTATAATTAAACTATGTCCGAGACTAATCATAAATAAAAGAAACTAATTTTTTGATTTGATACCAATTTGGAATGCCCCGACCTGAACCACTATGCCTTACCCTCAGAGTACATGACATCATGCATGCCTCCCCATATGCAAGAGGTTGAAGATGAGCAGTGAGTGTCTAATGATTTTCAGTGGAGAGACTATACCATTAATTTAATATCCCTCCACAAATAATAAAAAATATAATATAAAAATAGAGTAACTTATGAAAAACTAAATAATCATAAAATTATAATACATGACACACAATTCGTACAAAAATAAACAAATAGGTTCCTCAAGTGGAAAGAAAAACTATATTAAAGTGTAGAAAATAAAAAGAAAATAAATTTTGGTAAACCTATAAAGTATATCAAGGACCACAACTAGCTTCATACTCTACATATTAGTCATATACCATGGGCCCCTTTCCATTTTTTGGATCCTTATACATAAATTCTGCATGCACATAGATATTCATGTGTTGGGTGTGAGTAATAAAACCCATTAGGATACCACAAATGAACCCTTGTACAAAAGTAAAAAATTATAAGACGTGTATTTCATATTTAAATTAAATACATAATAAATGATAAATAATAATTTACCAAAAACTCATGAACTTACTAAGACACCATGAGCCCCAGTCATACCTACTTTGAATTCATGTTTAAAGGACGAATAGAGATATCTAAAATGATTAGAACTATCGCCAATGGTATTGTCGTGACACATGTAATCCTCAAAGAATCAAGTTGAAAAGAATATATTTATCTATAAGGAATATAGTTTCAACACACTCCTCAGTCTCCTCAAGGCATCTAGTTCTACCTGAGATGTAAGGATATCAAACTCTTACCTCATGTATGAGATTATCATTTTATTTAATGAATGTCATGTTTGATCCCCATCTAAGGGAAAAAATTCTGCAATTCTCCACCACAAAATGAAATATAACACATAATAAAATATACCATGATAAAATAAGTATATCATTGAATCATAAAAAATAATGTAGAATCTCATAATAACATGTGAATCAATATCAATAATAGTAACAAGTTACTCTATCGATTCTCAAGGGAAGAAATATCATATGTGGGTATCATAACAATGCACACACCTCTATGAGACCATTATTAATAAAAAAGGCAACCCTTACAACTCATGAATCGTATCATGCAAACTAGAGTATACAAGTTCCCCAAATAGTAAGGAACATCCTACCTCAATGTTGATGAAGACAAAATATAGGTTTTATCAAAGGAACTATAATCAAAACCTGCTTCTAACCCATAGATAATATTATCAAATCGTAGGTATTTTTATAATGTTTCTAGTTAGTTGATGAAAAAGGATTTAAATGGAGACTCATTAAAATTCCAAGTCAAGAAGGTCATTCTAGAGTCACATAGCCTAATTATTTCATTGAGAAAATCAATTTTGATGTATGTTGAAGGAAAAAAACTCCAAAACATGATATCATTTGTTGATTGAAGGAAAATAATTAATTCCTCACCAATTCTAGAAAATATACTTAGGAATAGAAGTTGATCACTAATAAATAATCAATCTATTAGTGGAAAATAGATTCAATAAGGATTAGGTTTTATAGTTATCATTCTAGAGAAACTTACCAAAAACATCCACTGTTCTTCAGAATTCAAACTCCTATAAAATGGTGTTATCATTAACACATAGAATACTATAACAATATACAATTAAAATGTCAATGAATTAAGAATAAATCATAAATCCATCATCGAGAATAGGTTTAGGAATATGATTTATAAACACATACATGAATAATTTATGTTATTGATGGTAGATATCGATTCAATTAGGAAAGGAAGAAAATATTTGAGATCCTCCACAATCTATAAAGAATGGTCGAAAACATCACTAGATCATCATGGAAACATATTTTTGAAAATGATTCATGATTATCTATCAAGGTGGAAGAAATATTTGGTATGTAATTAAGAAGATATAACTAATTTAATGTTTCTGAATAGTTCTAATGAAGATGAATGAAAGAGAGGTGAATCAGAGAGTTAAAGAGGCCTATGGGGGGATATACTATTGTAATTATTTTCTAGGTTTCAGAATTGGGGTGTTAAAATAAGGTTAAACCAAGTGGATTTAAGACCCATAAGTATAATTTAATGCACCCCTGGACTAGGCACATCAGGTGTCTTGTTATTAGCCATTGGTTGGCTAGAATTCTTGGAAGAATGTTGGGAATTATACCTCAACTACCATCTTGATGGTTGGGTTTCCAAAAAAACCCACTAGAACCCCACTAGCTAGCCAGTGGATTATTTACATCCACTATAAGGCCATTCCATCCTTAACTCTTCCTACATTTTCCCCAAAACATAGACATAAAAAATCCTCCTTAGAACCCATATAATATAATAATAAAAATAGAATGTGTAATTTCATTAAAATTAACATCTCATACATCAAAAATAGTATAGGATGTTTCAATTGAGATAATAAAAATGAATTATAATTGAGAAAAAAACTCAAAATACTAGTTTTAGATGAATAAAATCAATATTCAGTATCATTGAATACATGAGGTCATGTTTTGATAGCTGTGAAGATCTATATGAACTAGAACCCAGATGATATGCTAACAAAGGTAGTGGATTAGTAGAAGATGGAACATTTTAGATTCTCTAGAAGATTTGAGATAGAGGAGTAGAATTGATGGATATTTTTTCAAGCTGTCATGGTAGGTGTATAGAGAACTACCCTCAACATCCCATGATTTAAATCATGGATATTATTTCATGTACACACATTTTTCTTTTTACAATCATGAAAATTTAACAAATTAAGTTGGTGTATAGAGGAATGAGGTAGTTGTCTCAAATATTCATTTCTCTAAAATTATATTTTTAAGGAATCCATGAGTGTTATCTAGTAAAATCTATCTAATAGCTAGATATCATTTTTTATGATAGTGATTTGGGGTTGTTCCATGTTAGGGAGAAAGGGTTCTATGTTCTTAAATTTTATAAATCTTTCCTTAATAAGAAATAAATTCCATTTTACCCATTTTACCTCCATTTCTTTGATTTTTATTTGAAATTCCCAACATGCTTATAGGATACTATAGTGTGGTGGATTAATTCTTCTTATGAGGGGTATCATCTAGTGGTTCATGGGAAGAAAATGCCACATTCTAAATTTCCTTGGGTTATTTTATAATTAGAACATATTCCCCTTCTATTTGTATCTATAACCCATGATCAAGGACCATAGGTACAAGATCCTCCTTAATAGCTAGTGTTTTCCCCTTTGATTTATAATAAAGTATGAATGGTTCGTGGGTTTGAAAATATAATTTGGGAAAAGTATCCTCTAATTATTAGTCTTAGAATGTTATAGTCATGAGAATATGGGGGATTTAATGATGCATTAAACATTATCAATAAAAGGTTCCTAATGTTTTAAAATTCATGGTGGAGTCCCTCAAATACTAATTTATGGTTTATATATATGGTGGGAACTATAGTGTGAATAATAATGTTAACAGTTGAGACATTAATTTAAACCCCACTCAATTTAGTTATTGGGGGTAAATCTTCCTATTTCACTCAAACCAGGTGTTGTGTGGTCTCTGTAAGAAAATAATTTTAGATGATTCATCAGACAATTAATCAAATGAAAACATTTCCCCCTTTACCCCACATGCTATCCCTCCTATTTCCTATGGGTTTTTCAGGAATTTAGTTTTTTATTACCATATTTATATTTTTTTCAAATATATATTATTTAAATTATATATTCATATTTCTATGACACGTGATTTCATATCTGTATATTTTTTACCCTAATGAATCCCTTAATTATCATAATTGTTAAATATTTAAAGGATGAATAAAAATTAATCTTAAAATGATAAGTATTTTATGTATAAAAAACATTTTCCATCATTTTTGATGAAAATATAATTATTATTAAAAATATTATAACTTAATAGGATAGAATATAGCATAAAATAATTAATAAAATAATAGTTTATTATTGTTAATAAGATAAATAATTAATGTTTAACATAATAATTAATATGTACAATATAAAACTGGAGGGGACACCTTAGAAGAGTTTATGAATGTTAAGAAAATGGATGATATAAAAAAACCACATATTAAATTATGAAATTTATGTTGTTAAAAGGTTTTTACAGTGTCCCAATGCATGTGGAAAAATTAAATTTTTGTAAAAATTGATATCATTTAACATTGTATCATACATGTTAAAACATTCGTTTCATTATAAAAAAACTATAAATATTTATCTAGTGTGTGCATTATTTGATGGAAAATTTTAGGGACAATAATATATCAATATAGGAAAATAACAATATTATAGTGGTTTAATGAGAGATTAGAGTCTGTTTAAACTGCCACTAATCCATTTAGAGGTGTTTTAATAAACTAAAATGTATTTAATTATGATTACTTTATATGTTATGGTTTATTCTAATTTAGATGTTATTTAACAATGTGTCATTTTATCCATTAATTGTATATCTAGGATTCATTTAAAAAATATTTTATTAATTTATTTTATTTTAAATAAGTCAATTGTTAATAGTTTATAGATGGCTTCAAATTTCCTCTAAACGTAGAATAGAAAAATTTAAAAATATATTTTTTATATTAAAAAATTAGTTGTTTTTCAATTCATTATTGATTTAACAATGTTTCATGTGTTACCATTACTTCATGTCATATACAAGTCCATGTAATTTCTCCTAGGGATTCATGTTATGCTGAGAACATTTTCTATATTTGAAAATCTAACATATGTTTTTAACTTTAAAAACATTTTAAAATGTAAAAATTAAACTTTGAATAATTCTTTCCAAATTGGGTAAATAATTGATGTGTGGTTTATTTTTTAATTGCACATATTAATCAATGGTAATTTCTCTATAATTTCACATTAGTTAGAGATCATTTTGTTTGATTGAGTGTATGACACATGTTTTACACTTAAATAACACTTTCAAATTATAAAACCAAAATTAGAGTCATTTTTTCCAAACAATATATAGGAATAGTGTTTGGTTTATTCATAGAAATCAAATACTAAAAAAAAATTTCACGTAGTTTCATATATTTCCATGACCATTTTCTATGTTTGAGAATCTAATGAAAGTTTTTAATATTGAAAATACTTGGAGATACAAAAACTATAAATTTATCATTCTAGAAAAATTTCATGTGGGATTAAAATTCCGTAAATTCCCAAAATTGATATATTAATTAGTGATAATTATTCAATAATTTCAAAATAATATGAACTTTTCTCCCTTATTTGAGCATTGAGTTCATGTTTTTAACTTCATTAACACTTTAAATTTTAAAAACTTACACCGAATCATTATGATTTAACTACATATTGGATAGATAAATTGTTCATACATACATGTCACATATTAATCAATGATAATTGTCATATATTTTTACACCATTCAAATATAATTTCTTAAATTTTAGAATTTGACACACATTTTCAATTTAAAGGTATGTTAAATGTAAAATAAAATCAATATATAGTTATTTGAAAATTTTAGTAAAAAGGGTTCTTTTATTGAGTGCATATTTTTATGCATTAAAACATATTTATAACAATTAATACATGTGTATCAAACTAAAAATGGTATAAATAACCCTTACTGGTTACCAAAAAGAGATTTCTCAGTTATAAAAATGAAAATTTAGGTAATTTTCAATAAGAAATCACTTCCTTTCTCAGTGAACAAAAATCCTTGAGAAAGGGGCATTTCCAAGTGAAAAATAAACACTGAAAATGGGAACATTCCACACTGCATTTTCAGTATAGAGAAAACTTATTCTTTCTTAGTGTTTTTCCCATTAAAATATTTCTCAATAGGACGAATGAACTATTTTCTCATCATATATAATCTCATAAAAATAGTACACACACACACACACATATACATTTCAATAATTAGATATATATACATTATAAATATCATATTTGAAATAATTTAAAAAATTAATAAATGTCATTATTTAATAACATATTTATATGTTTTGTTATTGTAACAACATTACAAACTGTAGTAATTATTAAACAAATAACACATTTATAATAATATTTTGATGAAGAAAAAATTATTTTATTTAAAATAAACCAAAGGAAGCACCTAGAATTAAAATAAGTAATATAAAATAATTAACAATATATGATTTATTAATAACACTTAATAAATTTAAAACTAATTATAAATTAAGATTATATAATTTTTTCAATCAAACATGCTATGGAATGAAATGATATATGATTCATTAATATATGTTACAAGTGATTCTTCTATTGTTTTTCTAAAGGTTTATCAAAATCCAATCTAGTTTTCTTGGAAATGAGAATTTAATAAATGTTGGGAACTAACATGTCCCCTTTAAATTGAAATTTCATGTTTTTAGTCATTTATATTGTTACACATGGTTTAGTGATGCGAGCCTCATCATTAGACATAAAATATAATAATAATAATTCATTTACCTTCAGTTACATGAAAATTCAAGTATTTATTCTTGGAATTTTTCATGTGATGCATGTTTTGAATAGAATTATCACATTTAAATTTCAAATACATAATTTTGGTCATTCTAACCATACTAATAGTTAGAATGAAATGTCTTTTATTCCGACGTAAAAATGAATCATTGATTTCATTAATAGAGCTTCATGAAAAAATTATTTTATTTTCTCAAAATTAATCATTTGATACATGTTTTTAACTAAACGGTATATTTAAATTAAAAAAATGAATTTTTAGAAATTTTTGTCACACCACACATTATAATGATTCAAGAAAAATTCCCTTATGTCTTAAATGAATAAAATATTATACATACATAATTTTATTACAATTTGATCATGTTTTCTCATTTTTGATTATGTTACTCATGTTTTGTGCCTCTTGAAATCTTAAAACAGAAAAATAAACTTTACGTTGTTCCATTTTCACTACCCATTTAAATGGTTCTTTGTTCATTAGTGCATTATAAAATTATTCAAATACCATTTATGTAGAGTCTCATGAAAATATCAGTAAGTGTTTTCAAAATTTATCATGTAACACAAGTTTTGAACTTACATGTCACTTTTAAATTTAAATGATACAATTTTGGTCATTAAAATCACAATATGAGTCAAAATTATGTGAGGTTAATTAAAATAAAGTGAAAATGAATAATTTATTTCATTTATAGAGATTCATGAAATTCAATCTTTTTTTCATAGAAATGATCCCATGAAGCATCTTTTTAACTAAAACATCACTTTTAAATTATAAAAATAATCACTCATTCCAACCACTAAATGCATTAGAATGATATATGGTTTGTTACTAAATTAAATAAATGATTCAATAGGGTTTTCTTATGTTTCATGATAATCCAATCAAATTTTCTTTTAATTGAGCATGTGATGCATATTTTGAATTGAAATATCACTTCTAACTTACAAAGACACATTTTTTCTTCCAACCACACCAATAATAAGAATTAAGTTTCATGATATAAACCATTGGGGATTTTATTAATTATGATAATCCAATTATAACATCCCCAAGAATTCGTCCAATAGGCCAAGGGCTAGTGACCAGAATCAAGTGGGAATAACATTCGCATGGGAGGCTTTATCCTAAGGTACATGTTTTAACAAACACATCTCCATTTTCATATAATGTTAAAATATAAAATAAAATTGATGAAAATTTCATACATAAATCTAAATCCACAATCATAGTGTGGAAATAAAATTAGAAATTGTAAAGGGTGAAATACAATAATAGTAAAAAAATTTAACAAGTATAATTGGAAAAAAAGATGGGAAAATTGTAAAATGTGACTCTAGGTAAAAATCATGGTATTTCTAGCCCAATCGAAGCTCCTTCTAATCATGGTCCAATAATAAAACTATCAAATAGTCGATCATCTTTATAATACATGACATGTGTAGGATGATCCCAATCAAGGGTGAGTATAACAATACCAAGTAGGACACCTCAAAATCACTATGCACAATGCATTAAGATAACAAACATCTCATCAAATGGATATGTCAAAAATAATATGAGACATACCATAACACATATAGATATAATAATGGTAGAAAAAAAGTCTCAAAGTATGATCCCAACCACATTTCAATACTAAGATTCTATTTAAGAGTTCATAATTACACTAACTCTGGAGATATCACTCTATGATTTTGATTGCATTGGTGGATTCCATCCAAGATGTCATGATCATTTGGTTTCTCTTAAAGTAAGTACATTTTGTATGTTTTAAGAGACTAATAAACTAATTGGGACCACACCCAGGTCCATGGGTTATAATAACAACCCATTTTTTGATTAAGCCACTAAGTAGGGGATCATTGGTAGTGTAAATTTGGTCATGCTAATTCCGAGAACCCCACTTAGAGAAGAAGATGATAGTGGGTTCCACCTAGGTCCATGGGGGATTTTGAAAACTTGATATGAGACTAATTCAAATAGAGGGGATCAAAATACTATGCTTAGGATATAATACTATATTATACCCTTACGTAATGGATCAAGGGAACACTTCCTAATGAAACTTGACGAAACTGATGGGAAAAGGGATCTAAGCCATATTTGAAGAAGTAAAAGGTGTGTAAATTGGGTACATGGTGCGTGACTCTATCATGAAAATTCCCGTATTTTTACTCATGTACCTCTATCTATGTTCGTTTATATCTGTTCAAGACCATGTACCAAGGAGTTCTTGTATAACTAGTCGTGTCCGAGTACCCAGGCAGTGACCATGTACTCTACACATTCCGATATACCAGGTCATGTATGTTTCCATGTATCATCTAAGATATATGTCAAGGTCCTAGGTAGTGGTGAAACGACATGTGATACTTTTCTTCATCATGAAATCCCTATAGTTACAACTATGGCCCCACACAATGCGAATATATGGATTACATGTCGTGAAGTGTGTAAATTTACATAACCTTTAAGTTCCTCATGATTCATCCTTCCATGCCAATGCCATCACCAAATCCTCTGGAAGTATTACCAATGGATCACATATTTGGGTCAATCAATCTCTTCATCACCTAAGGCTAGATTCCATACATCCAATTTTCTTAGAAATCGCTCAGTAGACCTTTTTATCACTGCACGCCAAAAACCCATCCACATATATCATAATTCCTCCTTAGATCCATATTTTTTGATGTTGAATCTAGATTCCATCAACAAATATTGAACTCGGTTAGTGGTATCAAAATATTTCAACAAAGATTGGGTGTGCATTGATTGATTACATGGTATTTATTGACCCACCCATCAAATGAAACACCAATGATGAATTGGGTAAGAATTCAAAAACCAAAAACAAAAGGAACAAACATCAACCATTATTTGTGTCGGTCTCAATTATTTTTTTAAGAATGAAAAATTAATAGTAGTGATTAACTAATAATAAAAATCCTGAAATCCCAAGTAAAACAAACCCATACCTACAACATGATCGGCCGATGAATCAATCTTTTTGTTGATTAACTCATGTTCATCATGGAAGAATCAAACATGGGTAAATATATAGAAATAAAACATCCAACCTCCATATTGGATTAATTTTTGATGAAGAATAATTATGTTTCATTTCCACTAATGAGATCCACAGGTTTTATTGGAACATTAATTTCTAAAGAATGATCTGTCGATGAACATCCATGCAAGATCCTCTATTGTATCCTCTCTCAAATTCTTGGATTCTATGTCGAACCATGAAATTTGGTTATAACCGAGTTTATATAGTTATTTCATTAGGTAACTAAAACATCACATAATTAATTAATTAATTAATTTAATTTATTTATTATATTCACCCATGATGACTTCTGAACAAAATGATGATTCCAAAAAAAATTATGCCATGACTTAGGTAGAACCAACATTCTGGACGCAACATTGGTCTCATATTTTTAATCTAAAACTCTATTTGGGATTTATTAAACTCTTTCAATAATTTTTTGTGTGTGTGATATTAATATATTTAATATTTACTTAAATAACAATTTTATGCTCATCGGGCCTCGTATTCTCATATCATCTTAGTTCTATCTCCATAAATATTGTTTTACATATTCAAAAACATTACATAGAGAAAAATGATACATTAAATTCACCAAAACATTGTGATTCTCATCATGAAAATAGAAAAATACTACTCAAAATGGTGTGGGTAGTGATCTCTCATCTGAGTCTCCCACTCCCAGGTACTCACCTAAATATTATTGTGTTTCCACTATACATAAACCATAGTAATCACTATCCCACAAAGGATATACTATAACCAATCCTCAATCTCCATAGGGTACTTTAAAATGGTAGATCTATCCTCAATTTCCAACTCACCCAAGCTAATAACATGTGATGGGTCATGCATGTACCTCCTTATCTTCGAAACGTGGAAGAAATTGTGTACCCAATATAACTACACCGTTAAAGACATGTCATATTCCACCCCTGTCAACTCTGCATATTATCTCAAAATAGGAAATGAATCTCAGAGATAACATTCCACCCTAACCAAATATTAATAATCCACATTGAGGTGATAACTTCAGAAACACATGGTATCTCTCCATGAACTCAAAATCCCTCTGTTTTAAATCTTTGTAGGACATAAGACAGTACTACATAGTCTTTATGCACTCTTACATGACCTAAACCATCTCAGTCATAGTTTGAACCAACTCTAGTCCCATGAGTATAGAATCTCCTGGATCAATCCAACATGTTTGTTACTTATAGGGTGTATTTTAAATATCCTCCACTAATTCCATATCAATGGTTGAATGGTAAATATTGTGGTAGAAAAACTCTACCAAGTGTAGGGGGTCCTCCCAACTATGGCCAATGTCTGACAAGCAATATCCCTACATTTCCTCCAAGACATGAATGTTCGGATCTATCTAGCCATCTGTCTAAGGTTGTAACATCATGCTTGTATGTAAATGAGTCCCAAAGTACTCCTATAATCCTCTCTATAACTATAATTTTAAGTGATCATCACGCAATGAAATTATCATTTAGGGAACTCTATGAATCTAGAATATCTCTGGCATGAAAAGGCATTGCAAGAACTCCATTGACCCTGATCATGTTTCACTAAGAAGTGGGATGAATTGATGAGTTGGTCTATAATATCCCATATGGAATCATTCCCTATAGATTAATTTGGTAAAAACCTCTCAAATTCCATAGGTAAACCATATCTTTTCACTTTTTAACCATAAGGGGTTGATCTAAACCCACTAGAACCTGGTTCTTATTCTTCACATGCTAACAAGTTACCCTTCTAGGGAAAAACTCACCTACAAACGTATTCATGTATAGCCTTTAGGACTAATGAAAATGGTCTTGGAACATATTTTTCACACCTTAATTTACATCTAATGTGGATGTATGAATCTTCATTATGACTTCCTCTTGTAATTTCATTTGTAACATCATTCATTCTTTAAAAATAATAATGTAGCTCCACCTTCATAAAAATCACTAGAAGAGCGTCCAATGGATATTTATGTACAAATAGCCTCAAAGTTGGTATCTCCAAAATGGGGTTCCCTAAACAACATTAAATGTTGTGGCGTAACAACCATTGACTCTAGATATTGTACACCCTCCTTTTCCACTCTAGAAAATTACAACAAGGATAACTGCTCTCATGAATCAGCAAAAAAATGATAATAATATCTCTTGATGAGAGAATATTCCACTACATTCCACTTCCAATGAGTATAGACTATCTCAAATTCATAATACTTGAGAAACTCTATACATAAACTCTAACTCAATTTTATACCCTTTTAAGATAATATACAACTAATTCTATTGTGTTTATTATAGATGATGAACCACCCGCCTGTAAGGTATTGTCGCTAAAACTTTAGTGCAAAGACTATCATTTACAATCCAAGATCGGGTTTCATGTGGTTTTTCACATAAGTTATCAAACTCCAAGAGAAATAGGATATCAAAACTATATTTTAATCATAATAAAATCAGGTTTAGTCCCTAAAGAAACACAGAACACTCTGTACTCAAAACACTCCTTTAGAAACAACACGATGTTGACGCTAATCATCCTCTGCCTCAACTATAGAAAATCCTACTAGAACCTTTTCAACCACATGAATGGATAAAATTTTTATTTCAAATCAGTTAAGAGTGATGAAATCCTAGGGAAATTGGTCATGAATCTCTTATATTATCCTAACAACCCAAGAATATCTAAACTTATTTCATGCTCTTGGGTGGATCCCAAGTTAATATTTCCTCAACATTTGTTGGGTCTACTATGAGTCCCTATACATATATGAAATTTAGTAAAAATTGGACCTCTTAAATGAAAAACTAACACTTCAAGATATTCCCAATATGTTGGTGCTCTCCAAGTATGTCTAGGATCATCCCTAAGTGTCTCCCATGATCCTCCTCATACACCGAGTAAACTAGGATGTCGTTGATGAAGAATACCAAAAACCCATTTGAGAAAGGCAAAAATATCTAGTTTTTTGTTACCATGAAAACATACGGGTCATTTTTCACGTTGAATGGAATCACTATGTACTCATAGTGACCGAAACACCATATAAATTTCATCTTAAGTGTATGCTCATCCCATACTCATAACATGTGATAGCCTGATCAGAGTTCCATCTTTGAGAACCATCACTCCCATCTCAACTAATCAAAGAGTTCAGTAATCATCTATAGTGGATACTTATTCTTTATAGTCACTTGGTTCAGGTTCCGATAATACATGCATAACCTCAAGATCTCAACTTCCTTCTTGGTGAACAACACTGAGGATTCCCATGGAGAAACACTCAATCAAACAAATCCCTTCATATATAATTCCTTCAACTACACCCTTAGCTCTTGAAGATACATATAATCCATATGACATGATGGTTTAGATATCTAGGTCATCAATTTTTGTAATTCAATTCATAAGTTAATCTCTCAACGAGGAGTTAAGACTAGAATTTATAAAATAAATATGTCCCCATACTTTTCCACTATATCATGAAAATGATGGACTATAACATCTGGTACCATATGAGTTATTATATCCAACTAGTGAGGAATTGGATAAACACTCCTATGTAGGATTCCTTGTTTCTCTTCCTGGGTCTCCGTATTTCTTGTGATGGAAAACATTTTCCCTTCAATGTAGAAACAAAGCATCCTTCACCTAAAATGTTCAATATGTGCATGATCAATGTATGTCATGTTTGTGAATAATATGATGTTGTATGACCTCATTTCTACAAAAAAGTGAACCCATGTGAAAATATTTTCTCCAAGAGTTAGATCACACAGTTAAAAAAGAGTGTGATCATCGAGTCATCTCTAGTAGGAGTGTCTCTGTGTAACGGTAGGGCAAAGGTCTCAACTAAGGCCACTAATACTTGATATTTAGATGCAGCAAGAAAAGATTGGATCATTCATGTGTTTATCAAAACAAAAGATAAGGTATAGAAGGCATTGATCATTCCTCTAATCATCCTTGGAGCCTCTAGATCATAGGACTCCATGGACTGCAGGTACCCTTTCCCCTATCCACCAGTTTCATGAGCATGGTGGGGAACACATTGGGATGGGGGTAGAAACAAGTTGAACCATCTTACACATCTCATAATTCTCCCTACACATATGACATGTCCTCTTCACTACTAACATCCCTTCTCCTATCACTACCTCAACCTAGGGGGCATCCACTATCTCTAAGTCAGTAGGATAGAGGGTCAGACAATCCTTTATGAGATGTCTCTAACCATCAAAAGAGTAGAACATACTCTCCCTAGCCTGACCAAAACCATCAAGAGAGCCTTGAACCATAGACACACCATCATGAGATCAACTTTTGAAAAATATTTCACATCCATATCTCTACATCCACCATCAGCTACATGTTGATGTATAAACCCATGTGTTCCCACCACTAGTACCCACTGTCATTGTTTTCTCATTCTGAAATATCTCTATCACCAAAGAACAATCCCACACCCCAACATAAGTTGGAGTACATATAGGTGTCACAATAGTATACATGTCTCCACATAGACCTCACTCAATAGTATATTCTTGAAATAATTCAACTTGAACCATATCCATTGAGTATCATGATATGTTGGTAAACCTTAACGAATACTCATCCATAGTCACGTTTCCCTACTGTAGCTGCAAAATCTCTTTGATATGAATTTCTTGCATCATATTCAGATAGTATTACTCTATGAAGAGGAAATCAAAATCTATTCTTGAATTATTTTCTACATCATATAATAGATCCATAAGTTTCCACCAATTTTATATGGATCCATGTACAAGGCATGCCACCAGGACCACCATCCTTACTATAGGTTTCCCAATAAGGAAAAATACTTTCATAACCACCTCAAAAAAATAATTCACTACATAGGAATCTATATCACCCCAAAAAATGAGGTATTACTGACACTAAAACTCAGTAAGCACACTAATTTTATGCACCTTTCCCATTAGTACTGTTATTACTATCTTCTTCTTGATGGGTGGAGGTATGGTTGTCCAACCACTCAGTGGATCTGCCTCCTAAATAGTTCCCTATATTGAAGTCTTGTAACTAAGGTTATCTTCCTTTGGATATTTATTTTTAATTATAGATAAAAATCATTGTGGAGGAATCTATGGATAAACAAGATGTACCATGGTCAATGAGAATATCTAGGTATCTAGCCAAATAAGTACATGGAAACACAACCCATTCCAATATTATGTATATATCAATGTTTTCCCTACAACTAATTCCTATATGTATCAAGTCAAAAGATAGGTAGTCAAATTCCTAGTGTATAGATGCATCAAACGCTGCACCAACACTCGAGTCCCTAACTTTAAATCCAAACTTAAAACACTTAATATGGTTTCCATTAAACCTAATATAATCTCCATGCTAGAAATAAAATACAAATTATGGACCGATAATGGAAATACAATGATACCACTCCATCACGATCTGAACCACCAAGTTTAAGATCTAAATAGTATATGTAGATGCTTAATTACAAGAGGTGGTGAATTGTATGTTTTAAAAAAACTTTTGTTTTTCCCCTAAAGGGAAAAACTATATTTAAAAAAAGTTTAACAAGAGAAATTCACAAAAACTCTTTAGTTCTTATCTATGAAAAAAACTTTTTTAGGGTTTAGAAATATAGATCTGGAAAAGAAACTTAAGTTCAGTTGATTTGACCTTAATGCATATAGAATCTTATTTATCAGAGTAATTAAAAGTACAATTTTTTTAATAAAGTTATACTTTCTTTCTTTAACAAAATACAATGTAAAAAAACATGAAAAAAATAAAGTAAACAAGTAGAAAATATTTTAAGCCAAAGAGTAGGGTATCCAACAACATTAGATAATGGTCTCTTGATTTACACATTCAAGAATGTCTATCTTACCCCCACTAGGGTAATCCCTTGATAAGAATATCAAAGTCTGTCTTGCTATCCCTTCAAGCCCTCAAACTTTAAGGTAGCTGGAACCTCTTTCATCATATCTCTAGAAGCCCTTAATTATACTCAACATCAATTAGAATCGCACGAAGTAAGCTGAACAAGAGGTTCACGATTGAACAAAATGTTCACAAAACACACATGGAAAGAGATAATTTCTCTCTCTAGAAATCAATTCACAGTATGTAATATCTATGATCATCAATCAATGGATGGATAAATAATGATATCATTCGAATGAGCTCATATTTATAGGCAAAACTTCAACAGTCTGCACCCTCCTCCAATAGTTATATTTTTCCTTGATACTCAGATGAACCTGTACACATGTCACTCAACCAACAGTTAGTTAGAAACAAATTGTATGACATCATTTTATATAGGAAAATCTTGGGAAGCAATATCATTATTAAGAATCATTAAAAATAATGGAAAATAATTTAGCTTAATAAAAACTCAATAATCGTAGTCTAAGGAAAAAAATGTAAATCGGAGTCTAAAAAGTATAAACAATCAGATTCTTGAAAAATGGATATTCAGATTCAATTTTTCAAAAAGTTCAGAGTCTGATTTATGAGATATTTAGAGTCTGGATTTGGATAAATTTGGAGTCTGAATTCTAAAGAATTCAGAGTCAATATTCTAATGAATTTAGAGTCGAAATTCTAAGGAACTAAAATTTGGAATTCTGATAAATTCAAAGTATGAATTCTCAAGAATTTGGAGTGATAATTTTAAGGAATTTGGTGTCTAAATTTCAAAGAATTTAGAGTCTAAATTTTAGATAATTTGGAATCTGAATTTCAAAGAGTTTGGATTTTGAATTTTAGAGAATTCAGAGTCAGAATTTCAAAGAATTCGGAGTCTAAATTTCATAGAATTCAGATTCTAGACACAGAAATACTCAATATCCAAGATTCTGAGGTTTTGGGTATGGATCCAAAATTTTAACTTATTAAAAATAGTTAGACTTGGTTATGAGAATATTTTGAATAAGGGATTGAAAACAAGGTAAGGATAAAACATTTCTTCAAGAAGGAAAAGAAAATTATCCTTAAGAAAATATATTTTTTATTATATAATCATAGAGGAATGAAAAATTCATAAAGAAACCTTATTGACTCAACAATATATCCCTTTTTGGAAATCACAAACAAACCTTAAAATAAGAATATACTGAATAAGGATTTTTCTTTTTTATCTTTAAAAGAAAAATTATATCCCTTAACTTATGAACTATGATTAATATGGATAACTCCCTTTATGTTATAAAATCCCTAAGGATCATATTCTTGTCTTTCTTTGGGAAGCGACGTTTTCTTTCTTAAGAAAATATTCATTAAGATTACTCCTTCTTACTTAATCTCCCCCTTTCTAAGGGAATTCTCTTATTTATACTTATTATTATTTTTATCATTCATTTCTCCCCCTTTTTTATTTTCAAAAAGGAATGTAGGAATGAAAGAAATTTTACTTGAAAGGTTAGTGATATACAAGACAAAAAATTGAAGGATAGAAATTTTTTCATTATGATAGGAAAAGGTGTTACAAGGTAAAAATAAAAAAAAGATTAGATTGACATAAAAATCATTCATCATTAATTTCAGTAGGCGTGAGTTATCTTAGGCTAGCCTTTAACTTCTTGAGCTCTTTGTGATCGTCCTCAAACCTCTTGATCAACTAATCTTAATCTTGATTATTCTTTTCCAAAGCCTTGATCTTTCCTTCTTAAGACTTAAATATTTTTAACTGAGACTTTACTACCTATTCTTGCTGATTGAATTTTTCTTCCAACTATTCCCTGATCTCACTTTATCTCTTTAAATTTATGGAAACTAAATTTAGCTTCCCATTCAGATCTTTAACCTCTTTTTTTGGGATACTTGCTCATGATTCAGGTTTTCAGAAAAACTTGTTGAAATATTTTTTATTCTATCATCTAACTTATCAAAAAATATTTTACTAAATATTGGAAGAAATCAAATATTCTCATGTATTTAATCATTATTTTAGTCCATTTGTTGATTTCCATGCATAATATCCTATGAGAATCGTAACCATTTTGAAAATCTTTGAAATTTTCTTCATGATTGATAAACTTTTCCATGATCATGCTTATCAAATCTGAATTCTAATTGACATAAATTTCAAGTAATTGGTATCTCAAATCAATACTTGGAATCAAAGGTATTGTGTTCACTAACTTCTTCAAATACTAAAAAATAAAATCTTCACTCATAGACGATGAATATTCATAATCTGATTCTCTTATAGGAGAGGATACTTTTTCTATCTCTTCATCTTTTCTCTTAGATGATCCACCAACTTCCTTCTTGGATTTTACAATTACATCCTTCATAGGTTTATCAAAGACCACGTATTTCCTTTATCCACTTTGGAAATAACCTTCTCAGTCCTTAGAGATTCATGCTCACTATTAGAGAGTTGGAATATCTTATCTTCATCAACCTATTATTTCTCATCATATTCTTTAACATCATTATTTTTAATGAAATCATGGTTTCTACTCTCATCATTAGTAGGTTTTTCAATATCATCTTGTCCATCATCATCTTTTCCTTGAGAAACATTTTTTGTTGACTCAACCTGGGATGTTCGGACTGATAGCTTATTTGATTGAATTTCCTTCTCATGGTATTCTTCTACTTTCTTTATCACATCTTCACATTCATATCCTTATTCTTCTTGTTCTTATTCTAATTATTTTTCTACATCTTCTTCTTGAATTATCTCTTCTTCTACAATAGGTTCTAAAATTGAAATTTTATTTCCTAGTTTTTTTAAAGGAATTTTTTCTTTGTGGAAGTACTCTGTTACCTGAATCTTTTTGGATGCTATCTCAGTAACCTTAAGAAGAGATTGAAAATATTAGGTTTCAAAATTTTCTTCTTTATATTCTTCTCTTTTTATTTCCTTTCATTTTCTTCATCTATTTGTATTTTAAAGGCTTTTACCTTAGCAAGGTCTAGTCCAAATCTTGGATCTCCCTCCTTTTTTTCTTTTTCTCCCTCAACTTCGCTACCACTTAATCAAGGAATGTTTTTTTTCTTTTTCAGATTTTGTGGAGATAAATGAGTTTATGGAACTGTATATTTTTCATTGGTTTCTAATTCCTTATCTTTTTTTTCTTATGATATTTCATAGAAGTTTCTCCCACTTCCCTTCTTGACTAAATCATGAACATCACTTTCAGAAAGGTCATAAAATTCTCTTGATTGGGTACTGAAACCAACGTTCATCCTCCTTAGAGTATCACCCCTTAGAAACATGATCTTGAAGTATCTTGGTTCATAATTGTTGGGACTATTAAAGGATTATATTTATAGCATTATAATCTTCGACAAGATAACCATATATAAAATTATCTGAGACTTGAGAGTTCAATTATTTATATTAGTGATTTTCAGAAGGATGTAATTAACCAGGTTTACCATTATAACGTTAAACCAAAAATCCAAAATAAAGATATCACTTTTCATTAGGGGTCATTTTTACCCTTTCATGGAATAATAAAACCTTGTACCCACAAGTAAAAAATCCTAAAATTTGTAGTCTGATGGTTAATCTTTGGTGATTTTACCCCCTTAAGTCCAAGGAACTCAATTGTTGTTTCCTTCTCAAAGATTCTTGACTTGTCAAGAAACTTGTGAGAGAAAAAGAATTCATCACCAATATAAGGAATTAAATGAATATTTTCTCCCATATAGAAATACAAAGAATAGTTTTTCTTATATCACATAAATAAAAACTTCTCCCTTCTCCCTTCTTCCTAAAAATAGATTATACCATAAAACTCTCTAAGAAGGTCAGGGTAAATAGGATCCTTACTCTTCGGCTTGGAAACACAAGAACTTTCCCATCCATTTAGCTTTAAAATTTTTTTAATAAAAGAATTATAATTAGCAAAGAAATTTGCACCAACCAACCTTTCCATGTAATGTTTCCAATCCTTGGTTTCCTTGGTTGAAGACATCTATTTCTATGAGGAATCTTCAAGAAACATTTGTAGTGTAAGAAAAATTCGAAAATTGAATGACCTATTTGTAGAGGAGCATAGATTTAATGCATAATTATTTGAAGAATTGATTCAGGACAAGGATTAAATGGGCTTTTATATAGGCTGCGAGGCAACATTTTGAATTCTCGATTTGGTCCAATGTTTGAGATAAGAATGATCTAATCTGATGGTTGAGATAAATTGAAAATAAGGATTTGGTAGGTTCTGATCTTTTGAGGTTTTATGGAAAAATAAGATTTAACGAATGTGAATCCGATAGATCTTTTTTAAAATAAGATAAAAATACAAACAATTAAAAAATACAATTATGAAGATTTATGTATGAAAACATACCTTTGGGATTGGTTAGAAAGAACTGTCATATTTGAAATGGTTCTCCCTAGATTTAGAAAAAAAATTAATTAAAGGGAATTTTTGATTTTGAAAATTTGGATTCCGAAAAAAATATGATTAAGAAACAAAGAAAAAAATTTGGGTTTAGAAAAAAATTTCAGAAATAAAATAATTGTAAAATAATAAACAAATGTACAGCCCTTATGAAAAATATTTTCTTAATGTAAAGAGATAGGTTTCAATAAAAAATTAATATGGAAGATTACCTTATGGTTATCATTACTAACTTTTGTTTAATGTATTCAAATATATCAGAGGATAAATATTTGGTAAAAATATCAGCAAGTTGATCTTGTGTTATGTTAAATTGAAGAATAATATCTTCTTTCTGTGTGTGATCCCTAAAAAAGTGGTGCCTAATATCTATGTGTTTTTCACGAGAATGGTTTGAATGGTTTTTTCTTAAGGCAATGGAACTTGTGTTATCCCACAATATCTAGGTTTTGGTAAAACTCATGCCCTAATCTGTGAGTGTGTGTTGTATCCACAACACTTGAGCACAACAACTTCCAGCTTCTACATATTCATCTTTAACAGTGGAAAGTGCTAATGAGTGTCTTTTTTCATGACAAAGAATCTAATGAATCTCCTAATAAATGAAAAGTTCTGGATGTATGTTTTCTATCCATTATGCATCCACCAAAATCAGCATCTATTTTTTATAAAACAAAATCATTTCAATATGAATAGAAAAGTCTTAAATTAGTGGTTCCTTTTAAATAGCACAAAATTATTTTCACTTATTTTAAATGAGACTCCTCTAGATTATATTGATATCCTATACAAAAGAATTCTTAAAACATTATGTTTTGTTGACTATCCATTAATTATAATAAACTCCCTATCATACCTCTAAAATATTTTTTGATCTACTCATTTCCCAGAATCATCAAAATCAAGTGTATTTGAGGTACTAATTGGAGTTCTTATACATTTATTATTGTCATATTTATACTTTTTAAGAAGATATTTAATATAATTATGTTGAGATATATACGTTCCTTCTAGTTTTTTAGATATTTGAAAACCTAGGATAAATGTTAACTCACCCATCATACTTATTTGAAACTCATATTTCATGAGATTCATAAACGAATCATTTAAATATTTCTGAGGTGATCCCAATATAATTTCCTCAACATATATTTGAACAATCAAGAGATTTTTCATATCTATTTTTATAAAAAGAGTTGGATAATCAGTTCCCTTAACATAATTTTTTGTAACAAAAATCATGTAAGTCTGTCATAACAGGCACTAGAGGCATGTCTAAGTCCATATAAAGCTTTGGTAAGTTTGAAAACATGTTCAGGATGTTTTGTGTCTTCAAATCCAGGGGTTTGATCCAGATAAACATACTCTTGAACATATCTGTCAAGGAAAGCACACTTCACGCCCATTTGAAAATTTTTGAAATTACATAATGCTATAAAGGCAAGTAGAATACGAATAGATTTAAATCTAGATACTAGAGCATAGGTTTCTTCATAGTCTATTACTTCTTGTTTATTATATCCTTTACCAACTAATCTAGCTTTATTTCTTACTATGATTCCATTTTCATCACATTTATTTCTGAAAACCCATTTTTCTCCAATTATAGAATTTTCCTTAGGTCTTTCAACCAAGGTCTAGACTTTTTTCCTTTTTAATTTGTTTAGCTCATCTTTCATGGATTTAATCCAATAATCATAACCTAAAGATTCATCAGTAATTTTTGGTTATAATTGGGAAACTAATGCTATATGTTATACTTCATTTGTTAAAGAACTCATAGTCCTTACCGGATAATTTACATCACAAATGATAGTATCACAGGGATGGTTCTTTAGAAAGAACTAATTTGGGTTTTGTAAAACTTGTTCATAAAAATATGGTAGAAAATATTCCAGTGTAAATACTTTAGAAACATTTTCTTGAGTATTTTTTTTATTATAAGAATCTTCAATCAAAGGCTGATAATCAGTTTTTGAAAACACATCTAAGGATGTAGGTTGGGGTTGTTTAAAAACAAAAGGATTTGTTTCATCCAATTTATCATGCACTATTTCTTCAATAATACAAGTATTTTTTTTTAAACACTATAATACTTATAAGTAGTGGAATAGCCTATGTAAATTCCATAATCATATTTGGGTGGAAATTTATGTAGGTTATCTGTAGTATTCAGAATTAATATTTTTCATTCAAATACTTTGATGTAATAATGTCTATGTTTTTGAACAGTCTACAATTCATAGGGGTTTTTATTAAGAAAAGGTCTGATTAAAACCCAATTTATAGTATAACAAGCAGTTCTAATAGCTTCATCCCAAATTTTTTAGTAATAGAATATTAACTCAACATGGTTTAAGTTATCTCTTGAATAATTCAATTTCTTCATTCAACAACACCATTATCTCACGGAGTTTTTGGGGCTAAAAATTTATGAGTAATGCATTTTTTACTAAAAAAAGTTTCAAAATATTAATTTTTAAATTATCCTTAATGGTCAAAATGAATAGTTATCAATCAAAGGTTTTTATTATTTTTAACTTGGCCTCTAAAATTTTTAAATTGATAAAGTTATTCATATTTGTTTTCTACAAAATAGACCCATGTAAATCTAGTGTAATCATCAACTAAAAAAAATACATAATATTAAACTCCAATACTTTCAATTTGTGTTGGAACAAAAATATCAATACACACTAACTGTAATGCATCAGAATTAGAGACTTCACCTATTGATTTAAATTTTGACTTATGTTTCTGGCCATATTGACAAGGATCAAAATCATTTGATGAATCAAATATAAGCTCTGGTATATCTTTAATAAGTATTTTATTTGAAATATTTCATTGGTTCCTAAGGTTACAGTGTCTTAATCTTCTATACCATGACCAATATTAATCTTCCATTACACTAAGTCAAGGTTGGTATTGGCTCCAATGGTCTTCTAAGTTTACTGTATAAATATTCTCATGCCTATGTATTGAAAGAATAAACTCTTCCTTATAATTTTGTTCTAATAATTTATCATTCCTACAATTCACAAGGTATCCCTCATCATATAATTGGATTATACTAATGAGGTTGTGATTAAGAACATTAAAAATTAAAACTTTTGAAGTCAAAGTTTTTCCAAGAAGAATAATGTTACCTATACCAACAATTTCTCCCTAAGCATTATCTCTGAAAGATACTTTTACTTCTTTTTCCTTGATAATATTTTAGAAGAATTTTTTTACCAATCATATACCTATAACATCCACTAACAATTTACCATATATTCTTGTTGGTACTGTTTTATTTTCCCAAAATTAAAAGTGTTAGACTTTTGGAATCTAATGATTATTGGATCTATAAATTTCAGAAAGTAAAATATTAGGAATCCACATTTTCGTAGAAAAATATGATTTATGAAAACCTAGGGATCGGGTTTTATTTAAAGATTAAATTTTCTCACAATTTCTATCACATTGACAATTGGGGCAAAAAGGATCACTTTGGGGTAGCAAAAATAATTATGACTAAATACTAGTTTTGAATAAGTATAACCAAATCAATAAATATTCCTCAGAGGATGAAGATGTGAATAAATTTTATCAAATTCCTTCCTTCCTAAAGTAAAATTTGATAAAATTTTCCTTAAAGAAAAAATTTTAGATTTTAGTCTGATAACTAAATTTTTATCCTCAAAGTCATTATTTTTAGAACATGGGTTATTCTCTAAAATACTATTCTTAGAAATAACATTTTCAATGTCCTTAGAAATTTTATCCTTCTCAGAATTAAATTCTTTAAGGATTTTAGAAGCACTTTCAGAATCAAGTGTTTTTTGATCAAGATCCTTAAAAAGATATGATACTTCTTTAGTTAAAACAAAAATTGTAGAATTTTATTTCTATAAATTATTTTTTATCATAAAATTTTCATTCCGAAGTAGTTTAGAAAATCTAGAAACATATTCAAATGAAGGTATTGTATTATATTCTGATGAGGAAGATTCATCATCTGAAGATTCACAATATTCTTCATCTGGAAAATTACCATTTAAATAAATATTGGTTAAGGATTTAGTATTGTGTACCTTAGCCATAAGAAAATGATTTTCAATTGGTACTATGGGTGTAAGACCAATATTTTTCTGACCAGAAGATTCATATTCTGAAAATTCATCTAAAGGGTTTTCACCACTAGCACTCCATGTGTCATTTTATTTTAGGACTTTATTAGCCTTAGAATTTTAATACTTCTTTCTGTTTCTTTTAGAATGATTTTACTTCCTGTATTTTCTCTTCAGCATAGGAAAATCAGGTCTAATATGTCCAACATTTTTACATTAATAACACGTTACATAATAATCATTCTTTTCCTTTCTATCATTCTTCTTATATTTGTACTGAAAATATTTCTTACCCACAATCTTGTTCATCCTTCAAGAAAGATTGGATTATTCATTTTTATAAAGATCAATATCACTTGATTCTATTATAACAACAATTTTCTTAGCTTTTTATCTGGTTAACCTTTCTGTTGTCTTGGGTTTAGATGTAGTAGTGAAAGATACAATTCCATCACCATTATTCTTTTTGTTGAAATCAATATCTCTCTCCATTCTTGTTTCATGCTGAAGAAGAGTTCCAAATAACTCATCTGGATTAATGTTAGATACTTTTTTGTTCTCATCAATATTTTCCCTTTTGATTATTTGTCATTGGGCATGATATAAATTTTTTATCCAAAATAAATTCATTAACAAGACCTTTCTCTCCCATAGATTGAATAATGTTGAAAATATTCATAAATCTTTGTTGTACATTGCAAACAGGTTCACCATAATGAAATAAAAATCCCTGATGTTCAGATCTTAACATAGATCTTCTAGTTTCTATCAATTTAGAAGTTCCAAAATGTGTAACTTCATGTTTCTTCAAAAGTTAGTTGGCATCTTAACAAGATGATATTTTACTATATATATTCTTGGTCATAGAATACAAAAAATCATTTCATACCTTATAATTTAGTTCATATTCTGATTTTTGTTGATTGGTGAAGGTTCTAATATCCTTGTTTAGAATTTTATAACCCTCAGTGAGCATTATAAAATTGTCTAATCTAGTGTTAATAAAAAAAGTCTTCATCTTATCTCCCCAGTAATGATAATAATAACCATAAAAAATTGGTGGTCTGGTAGGATTTAAGTTTTCAATGGAACCAACATTTATACATTCCATTCTATAAGAAAATACTTTTCCACAAGACTTGTTAAAAGTGAAAATTTATAAACAAAGATAAAAATCCTTAAGATAAACATAAACAAGAAAATATAAGCAAGAAAATTTAGAACAAGGAGAATCTTGTGCAATAAAACTTACTTGTATGTATAAGTATTTCTGATACCTTTATCTAATATCAATTGTAGGATCGAAATAGTACATGTTGATGCTCAATTACTTAAGAGGGGTGAATTTTAGGATTAAAGAAACTTTTGTTTTTAAACTTAAGGTAAAAACTATGTTTATCAAAGTTAAACATGGTAAATTCTCAACTCCTATTTAGTTATTAACTTTGAAATAAACTTGCTTATGGTCTGAAAAATATAGATCTAGAAAAGAAACTTATGTTTATTTTATTCTATCTTAAAGCATATCGAATCTTATTTATCAGAGTAATTAAAAGTATAGGAAAGTATAATAACATTATACATTATTTCTTTAACAAAATACAGTGGAAATAAAATATGAAACAACAATCTAGTAAACAAGTAGAAAATCTATTAACCCAAAGAGTAGGGTATCCAATAGCCTTGGATAAAGGTCCCTTGATTTATACTTTCAAAAATTCCATCTTACCCACACAAAGGCAAGCCCTTGATAATAATATTGGAGTATATCTTGCAATCCCCACAAGCCCTTGAACATTATGGTAGTTATCACCTTTTTATTCTTATCCCTGGAAGCGCTCAATTGTACTCAGCAACAATTTGTGTAGCACGAAGCAAACTGAACAAGATGTTCACAGTTTGATAAGATGTTCATAAAATTCACAAGGAATGAGTGTCTTTCTCTCTATAGAAATCACTTCACAACATTCAATCTCTAGGATCATTAATCGATAGATAGACTAATAATGATCTTGTTTGAATGAAATATTATTTATAGGAAAAACTTCAATAGTAGGATCCATCCTCCAACAGTCATATTTTTCAATTAATCTCAGAGGGTCCTGTACACATTTCACTCAACCAATGGTTAGTTCGAAAAAAAAATTATAAAATTTTTTATATAGGAAATTCATGGTAAGTATTATCATGCTTAAGAATAAATAAAATGTAAGGAAAATAAAGTAGCTTAACAAAAACTCAATAATCAGATTCTAAGGGAAAATGGAAATTGGATTCTGAAAAATATAAAAAAATGGATTATAGAAACATGGATATTCAGATTCTATTTTTTAAATAGTTTATAGTCTAAATTATGAGGAATTGGGAGTCGAAATTCTTATGAATTCGGAGTCTGAATTCTAAGTAATTTGGAGTCTAAATTCTAATAAATTCATATTCGGAATACTGAGGAATTCGGAGTCCAAATTTTAAGGAATTTGGAGTCTGAATTCTGAGGAATTCAGAGTCTGAATTCTGATGAATTCAGAGTCTGAATTATGATTAATTAGATTTCTGAATTCTAAGGAATTCAGAGTCTTAATTCTGAGGAATTAGGATTCCGAATTTCAATGAATTTAGAGTCTAAATTTTTTAGAATTCGGAGTCTGAAATTTAGAGAATTCTAAGTCTAAAAATAGAAAGACTTGATATCCAAGATTCTGATGTCTTGGATAAGGATCTGAATTTTTTATATAGTAAAAATAGTTAGACATCATTATGAGAATATTTTGAATAACTTATTAAAAAAAGGTATGGATAAAACATTTCTTAGAGAAAGATAATTTTCCTTATAAAAATATGTTTCTGATTTTCAAAACATAGAGGAATGAAAAATTCATAAAGAAACCTTATTAGCTCAACAACAAGGCCTTCCTAGCTAGAAATAAGCTGATTATGACTACCCCAATCCCGCCTCAAATAATCCAGCTTGCAGTGACCAACATTAAGTATGAATAACACAAACATGGGAGGCCTTAGACTAAGTAACCTCTTCACTCACACACTTAATCAAGCCCAGAAAATAACAAAATTTTAAAAAATATATAAAAAATGAATGAATACATATAATTTCATCAAATAGAATAAAATATAATATTGGAAAGGATAAAGGTCAAAATATAATCCCATAAAAAATTCTAAAGAAGTTCAACCTGACAGAAAGAACGTTCAAAAGTTAAAGGTAACTTCTAGTTTGAATTACAGTTTTTTGAGCCCAATCTAAGCTCTGTGTTATCCTCAACAACCAGGAACCCTATCAAATGGTCGGTCAACATCATAATACACAACATGTGTAGGAATATACCATATAGGGGTGAGTATAACAATACCCAGTAGGACACCCTGAATTCACTATGTATAAAGAATCAATATAATAGTTATCTCATCATTGGGATATATTGTTCAGGATATGATACATACCATAACACATATAAATATACTCATGGTAGAAAATTTAGTCTCAAGGTAATGTGAAAAATTTATTTCCATCCTAAGATTCTTCTCGAGAGTTTGTAGCAACAATAAAAAGGGAAAAATCACCCCTCAAGTCTAATGGAACTTATAGCACCAATCTGAGTTTTCATTCTATTTAGGTCCCCATAAGGATATACATGTTGGAACTATTAAGATATTGATACACATATTGGGACCACCCCCATGGCCATGGGGTATTTCGACAACCCATTCTAGGTTAAACTGCATATATAGGGGATATGCGACTGGGTAAAGTTGGTCATGCCAATTCAAAGAACCCCACTTAGGACAAAAGGCAATATATGATTCCTCTAAGGTGCGAAGGGGATTCCAACAACTCTATATAAGACTAATTCTGTTAGAGGGGATCAAAATACTATTCCCAAGATGTAATATCATTGTATAACATCATTTTAATGGATCGAGGGAATGAATCGTAGGGAAACATGTCCACTATAGGGGGAACATGGTCTCCAATCCATCTTCAATGAAGTACACTACAAGTAAATAAGGTAAAAAACACGTGTCGTTAGTCCCAAACATTCCCATTTATATACCTTTACACCTCTTCATGTTCTTGTGTATATATTTTCATGCTCCCTTACATTTATACATTCCCATTTACAAAGGTTTTTTCACGTATCTAGTCATTTCTTAGTACATGAGAAGTGCCCATGTACTCTACTCATGCATGTATACCTGGTCGTTTTTCATCCCATGTATCCTATGTGATACATGGTAAGACTCCAGTAGTTTTCACATAGTGTGTGACACTTGTGTTCTCTATGGACACACTATCACTTCGTCCAGGGCCCTACATGGAATGTATCTCTAGATTAAACACCTTATAGTATAGAAATTTATAGAACCCATAGGTACCTCATGCATCATACATATATGTCAATTCCACCAATATATCCTCCCCAAATCCCACCCCATGTATTATGGATCTAGGTTAACTAAGCTTGATATTCACTATTGGCCAGATTTTATCCATGTAGTTTGAGATAAAATAACCATGTAGCCCTATTGTTGTTGCATGCCCAAAACTCGCTCATGGAGATCACTGATCTATCTATGATCCATCTTCAATAACATTATAACTATAATTCATCAATGAATCTCAAAATACATCCATGGTATCAATCCCTTTCATTAAATAATGGGTGTTCAACATTTTACTATTGTGTATTTGTTGAATTACTGGTCAAAAAAACACAGGTTATGAACACAAGAAGAATAGGGGAAGATATGCACAAAACAACATAATGAAAATACTTAGTCCAATGTTCATGATGGCATTGATTCATTTCTTTTATAAGGAATAATGAGTAGGTATAATATTTCCATAATTAAAATCCCCAAATTCTATGTAAAACAAATCCAAACCTATAACACAATTGGCCCACAAATAAATATTTTGTTAAATTTAATTGCATTTATCATGGAAGTATCAAATGGGGATAAATACACATAAATAAAATTTTCTACCTAAATATTGGATTTATCATTGACGAAGAATAGTTTTGGTCCATTTTTTTATGATAACCATGTGTTCTTTTGGAACACTGAACACCATAGAACGATCCGACAATGATCATCAATTAAAGATATTCCTATAATTCCTCTCCAAAATTCTAGGATAATGAAAAAAAAACCTAAAAATTTAATAACTAGGTTTTTATAGAGATTTCATTAGGTCCCTATATCATCACCTAATAAAAAAATTAACTCATTTTAATTTATTTATTATTTGTGTCCATAATGACTTTTCAAAAAACACCCAACATCGACAATGTGTATGTCATGCCTAGGGTAAAACCCACATTCCAAACCAAATTTCTATATCATATTTTAAATTTGAGGCTCTATATGGGGTTCATTATAATTTTTCAAAATACAATTTCACTCATGATATTAATATTTTTAATATTTTTTTTCATATATCAATTTTGGGATCAACGAGCCTTAGAATCTCACATCATCTCAACACATAGCTTTGAAAATATTACAATATATATTAGAAATAATTACATAGAAAAAAACCATAGAAAATACATGACATTGTTTTAAATTATATATAAAATAATGATTCATATATTATTATCCTAAGGTTCTATGACTTCAGGATATCATTTTCTAAAAAACAATCATGCGATGATTATTTTTCACAAAACTATTACTTTAAAATTAAAACAAGAATTTTCTAACATTCTAATCACCCCAAGATTATAAATATCATATGGTTTATTATTATATGTAAAAAATAATCAAAATTATTGAAATATAGCTTCATTATAATTTGGGAATATTTTATAAGTATTCAGTATGTGATGTGTGTTTTTTACCTCTTGAAAGATAAAATTGAAAAAATACACTTAGGACATTCCAATCAAACCAAAAATCAAAATGACATGTTTATAATTTATATATAAAAAATAAATCATATATTATTGACAAATATTCTCAAAAATACGAGTGTATTTTCTTATAATTGATCATGTGTCACATGTTTTGAGAAAATGTCCTACTTTTATATTTTAAATACATACTTTTGGTTATTATGAAAACACCAAGTGTGCGAATAATACATTGTCTCTCCAATATGGAAAAAATGAATCATCTATTTTTATATATATTCTCATGAAAATATGATATAATTTTCATAGAATTTAGTATGTGACATATGATTCACAATCTTGATTTTCTCCTCAACTATTACAAACATTTTTATATAATAAGATAAAATGATTAAGTAATAAATAAATAAATTTTCAAGAACTATTTTAATTTTTTGATAGAATAAAAACTACCCATTCTTCACTAAAACTGTCTATCAGATCATAGATATATGTTTGGTATGAAGATTACATATAATTGTAAAAAACATAGTTAAATTAATTGATAAAAAGGATATCAAATTGTGGTGTATATGTTCATAAATGGAGAAATATAATAAATACTATTAATGAGATCTTATTTTGTAATGATCTATGAATTTAGTGGTGATTGATTCTAGAGTGAATATGAATATGGGTTTCATATCCTAGGTTATTTGAAAAACGGGGTTAAAATTGGAAATCAAAGCATTTGAATCTCTCGAAGAAAATTTCCTTATCATTGTTTAGTGTTTTCAGAGGTTTCAAAGGTATTTGGAGTAAATTGTGGTTGGGTAGTGAACTATAACAAAGATATACATACCATTGGGTTCCCAATAAAAGGCCTTTGGTTACATGGTTTATAAGGTAAAGGTGGTCTCTTTCTATTAATTCCATTGGGTGGATAGTGTAACTCCACCTAGTGGCTAGTGAAACTCTATTGGCAGGCCAGTGCCTCACTAAGTACCAGATTGTGGCTAACCAGGTACTCTGTTTGTTCATGGTTCCTTTTTTTATCATGGGAAGATCCCCCAAATCATTTTCACCAAAATAATTATTCATGAGAGTTAATTTATCCATCCTACTCCTCAATGTTTCTCCCATATGTATCCCTCTTATATCCTCCTTAGTTTATGGATGGTTGGGGCTCGTTTCAATATGTCATGGATAGGTAATCGCCTCCCTCTCTCTCTATCATTCCTCCTATTTATATCCTCGATGATTTCATGTTTTTAAAGTTATTTTTATGATTACATCAGATTATGATGGAATAATCTTGATATTTTGTGTTTTTCATGCAGTGTATTTATGATATCGATGGATGATAAATTTATAATATCACTAATCATTTTTTTCAAGGATCACTATTTGGAGAGTTTCATAGGGATTTCAACAATTTCCCATGAAAATGTGAAATAACTAGATACAACTTTATGGGGACATATTTCATTGTGGTTCCATGGGTGTTCCGTAGACCTTTTGTGTGTCCCTCTTCATGGTTTTGATGTGGTGGGGTAGCTCGGTGAGTTGAAAATGAATTTTTAACATTTGCTGAAATTTTTTAGTTAATTATTTAATATTAAAATTTATTTTTTGTTGATATGGATGATATATGGGATTTTGGTATGTTGGGAATGATAATGGATTGGACAATCCATATAAGTGGATTAGGCACACCTAACTTAGGGGGTTAAGTTCGTTAAATAAGTAGGTATTTCTTAAAACTTTTAACCAAATATATATTTATACATGATTTTGAATTCATTCATAGGTATCATGTATATGTATTTAGATAGGTAGAAATAGGTCCTTATATAGAGTAATTGGGTGGCCTAGTGCCTTTTATTCAGGGATCATAGGTTAAGAAAACTAAAATCACATGAAGACCAAATTTTAAAGGGTGTGAGGATACCAGTTGAGTTTTTGAGTGTTCTAGGAAATGTATTAGGTCCTACATTGAGATATGGATTGCCTGGGTGATACTCACTTGGACTAGTTAGGGAACATGAGTTATTTAACCCTATGGGTTCTATGTGAGAAGATTGTATCTCTCATGTATAGATCGGAACAACCCTTTTTGGGAAGTGATTATACATGGTACATGTAGTTAACATAGTAAGTCATTAAATGAAAGTTATAATGTGATAATGAATTTTCCTCTAGATGATGGTCTTGAGAGATCTCATATGGAGAGATGTGGTATGGGACTAAAGAGTGAGTTGTGGATGTTTTTATAATGGCCTTTAAATGTGTTGTAAAAATATCTTTGGTGTTCTCAATATGGGACAGAAATTTGTTTCATGGACTGGATAGTGACATGGGAACTGGAAGGGGAATTGAAAAAACCTATTGAGGATTGGGTTTGGTAGGGACTTTGGGTTATGGGGTCATCATGAGATGATGAATTTTTGTATGTACTAATGAGTAGATACTGGATTAGGTATGAATAAGTGAATGTATTTATCTTTGAGCATGATAGGAACACTAATGGATGTGCCTTATCATGACTAGTGAGTTTGGTCTCAACATAGAGGGTTAATTATTGAGCCTATGTTAGTATTTTTCTTATGACTATAGTAATATTATTGAGTCATATATGAATTAAACAAATGATTGTGATTCATGATATGGGAAAAAACTAATGTTTGGGGTCCTAGTTGGGAACCATGTTAAATGTTTTTGATATATGTATTAAGGTGATAAAGACATGGGGTAATAGGAAGTGAGGTGTTGAGTTACACTACTTAGGTGCTAATCTCCTAAAATGAGTTTTTGAAAGCATATATGGTTAGAACAATAGGGAGAAAAAATATTTCATATGAAATTTAGGATATATTTTCAAACCAACATAATGTTTGGGATTCTAATTGAAATTTTATGCCTATAGTCCGACTGACAGATATCCTTTATTATATATGGAAATTATTATCTATGGTTTAATCAAAATAGAGTTTTGGAATTCCATATGACATTTTCTTCAAATGATTAGACCGATAAGGTGATGAGGTATGACATGGAATTTAGTATTTATGGGCATCCTAACAGAGAGTATGAGACATCATATGAAAGTTTTTGGCTATGGTCAAACTGGATGAGATCTAAGCACACCATTTGGTATTTTATTTTTATTGTCAATTTGGTAAAGAGTCTGAGATTCCATAATAGATTTTTAAACAATGGTTAAACTGAATGAGATCCTAGGATTCCATATAAAATACTGTACTTATTATTTGACCAAAATTTAGTCTCGCATTCCTTATGACAACCACTATGTTTTGATACTATGATAGATATGGTCTAATAAAGATGAATTGACATGGTAAGGTCAGTTTTTTTGGTGACATATTTCACACATAATGACTTTATGTGCATTATTTTATATTTATTCATGTCAATTTATTTATTTATTCATTTTTACACATGTATCTGATGGAATATATTTAGTGAACTAGTTGAGATCCTACTAAGATATACTTCTCACACCCTACAAGGGTGCCCTAGTGCAAGAGAATCCAGTATGTCAGATATTCATGTCATATGATATATATTGGATTGATATGGAGTACCTTGATGGGATTTTTGTATGGGTTGAGGTGATGCTAAAGGTTATAGTGGAGCCTCATTATTTATTGTATTAATTTTATTTTATATATTTTTTATAATCCCATTGGGAAATTAGTTAGGTTTAATGACAGTATGACTACATATTGATTTGTTATAATATGGGTGTGTGTTTATTTTGTTATGGTATGATTTGGATATAATTACATATGCATGCTCAAGTTATTTATTCTATAAAATGTTTAGTTTTTTTTATTATGATCGAATAGATATTGAGATTCTAGTCACCCAAGCATTGATCTTAGACTTTCATAACTATTTGGAATCATTAGGAATACAGGGAGGCATTCTTAGGATCATGAGGTGACCTAAAGAGGGTGTAGATTAGACAATTTTAGCCAGGGATTCATAAAGTTCCTCCATGGGTGACATCCTCATTAAAAAAAATTTAGATATAGTAATCAAAATACTTATTTTATGCATATTTTAAACACCATGAGAACAATGAAAATTGAATGAAATAGGTTGTGACATATCTTTAAATAATGAAATATTATCATATATACCATAATATTTATCCATCTATAATAGTTTTTTATTTTACTCTTGTTTTTAATTTTCCTTAAACCTTATACTGATTGACACATTGAAACCACACTACCAAAGAAAAAAGTAACACTTATACAAATAACATGACATGAAATTGAAAGACAATAAAATGATTAAAAACATATAGTATTAACTAACTAAAATGGGACATTGTGTGTAATCTGGGAATCCAAAAATGGGATAATTATATATATCATATAACAAAATAGATATATCATAAATATAATATAATAAATTGTTGAAAAAAATTAAACAATAATTTTTATTATATAATCTGAATGAAAATAAAAAATACAGTAATTGATTTATATAGTTTAACCATTTATTAATAGGAATTGGGAATATCATATCATTTATTTACTTTTATTAAAACTTTATTTTAATTTTTATAGTCTATCGATAATTTCATCTTCATCCATTGATGTTGGTTCTAATGAATAAATAAAAGGTCATAGAAATCTAAAATGGTGTCCAAATAATATTCCCAATAATAAATTTTGAATATGAAAATCTAGAATAAGTAAAATAGAGTTACAATTATACTAGAAATTATAAATCAATCAGTAGATATAATAATTTCACTACTTTATCTAATATATACATATACGATGAGTGATCCGATCCAATCACACATTAGAGTTTGGTTTACATTGGAAAGAGTTATAAAATTAATTTAATCTTGGTTGTATATGTCTACTTAAAAATTAATTTTTATATAATTATCCTCTTTAAAATATAATTTCATAAAGTCCTATAAATTTTTTAAGAAATATATTAAATAATATGGGTACAAAATTAGGGTTAGTTTAAATTTGTGATGAAGTTCTTAATCCCTTTAACATCTTCAACAAATGTTTGTTTTCTATAATAAAATTACAAAAAATTAGTTTACAAATTTTCTATTTATCATAAATTTTATTGATTATAATATATGATAGAATTTTTGTACCCCTTTACTATAAGGGGAATTAGTAAAACTGATTATACATTTAATGAATTCTAATAATTTTTTTATATTGTGAACATCAATATCATCAATTTCCATAGAAATATTAGATCTTATATCATGGGTAACATGAATCCCTAAAATTGAATGACCTAATAGTAAAAGAGTATAATAATTATTTTCATCATGAATATTGTACACCCAACCTCTAACAACAATTCCGTGTGGGGGTTCTAATAGATAAAAGTCACAAACAGTTTCACCATAAAATATTTCCAAACAACTAATTAACCAATACATCATATATACTCAAATATTAGAAACATCCGATAAAATATTTAGTACCTCATATAGAATGCATTTTTTTGGATGAATAACTGCACTCAAAACATGGTATTTGTAGGTCCAATTATGCCAAATATAGTGGTTGGTTCACTTAATGACTCTCCTAAATCAGTTTCATGAGTATATTTTTTTATTGAAATAACACTTCTTCACAATTCCTAAATTATCCTTCAATCTTTCTATATTTCTTTATCGTATTGATGCTTGATTTGATTTCATAAAGTTGTATCTTAGTGAGACTCTGAAATATACCAGTCAAACCCATCCATGTTGCTCTAAATTATAATGAACCATTGATATTAACTATTTTTCATATCTATGAGATGAATAATTTTTTTATACACCAATTTATTAAAATCATAGTATATGTTATTATGATTTAAAATAAAAAGAACTAATTACTTGACCATCTTTAATATATACAATTTAAACCAATTTAATATTTTTTTTCATCTACTAGTTGAACCTTCTTATTAACACAAGTCTTTTTCCACACCACATGAGATGGGATTGAGGTAGTGGGGGATCTGATTTATCAATCTACACCTCAAAATAGATACAGTAATCATTTTTTATATTAATTGTTTTATTTAATTTATAATAATGTTGAACTTGTTTTTATATTTTATCATACCACATCCTTGATTTATGGCATTGGTATTATGATGTTGGTTAATGATAATTATTCTCTATACACCTTTCCATTTTTATTGAGTGTCACGTATAAAATGAATATATCATTTATGACATTTGTTTTTGGGTGTGATGGTGAAAAAAAATATAAGAGGGTGGCGGTGAATTATATCTTTAAAACAAAATTTGATTTTTTTTAGTATTCAAGTGTTATAAAAATAAGATTTTTATATTGGTAATGGAATCAAGGATTTATTATTTTCTTGAATTACTAATGAAATAAAATATCAGAGATCCAACTAATATAATTACTGCATTGAATTGTAGTTTTCACAACTAAAATTAAAAGATCAGTATTTTAAACTACCAGTGATATAGTTAAATCCGTGGAAGTTTAAACTATCTAAATCATAGAATATGAAATTAATAAAAAAATGTAAATTATATTAAAAAAACATAGAATAATTTTAAACAAACCAAATACTAATTTAAAGGATATTTAATAAAAGCACACTTTTCAACCAAAGTGAATGTAAAATCTATAAACAAGATCAAGGGTATCCACATATTTCAACATGTCATAAGGTATCCATGATTTTATACCTAAAAAATTTCTAAAAACATATCCACTGAATCCCATTACTATAAATTTTGGTATCATTTTACAACTAAGCTTCCAAGAACCATAATTTTTTAACCTATATCTTCCTTTCCATGGAATCCCTCAATCAGATGATCACATTTTATTCTATCTTCAAATCCCTATAATCCCTCAATAATGTAGGATCAAATGTATAATGAATAAAAAAAATAAACTAATATCCTTTCAATGATAATACCATGAAATGGTATCTCTTAGTATAATCAATTAGAATGAAAATTACACTGATCAGAAGCACTCATGGAAATAAGAAATTTGAAAGCTTCAAAGAGAACACAAACTTTCAAAATGATATTTTAGTACTTCATAATATTGTTTTTATTCTCACATTTGATGTGTAGATTTATTTATAGGAAACTTTTTACCATCCAATAACCTAATTTATAAAAAATTAGGATCAATTATGATGGAATCAGTAATAACTTCATCATTTATAGATGAGCACAACATGTTGCTTTATCTACTGATGGGTTAGTTCAACAACACTATAGTGGTTTAATATCTCATATATGTTATATGTAATTGTAACATTAGATCATCATATTTTCATAAAGCAGTTGGAGTTCTGGTATTTCATTTAAAATAATGTTATTTAGTAAATTCATAGAAACTTGAATATAAATATTAGTAAGATCATTTTTGAATTATGTATATCGTGATATCTAAAATAAAGTATGTGATTTACTTATTATAAAAACTCCCCAAAAGTCATGAAATATTAATTTAAATAACATATAATTTAACTTAAACCTACAATCCTCAATTTTTTATATGAAATAATTTCATTATTTAAGTAATAAAATGCTATAATATAATGTTATTAGGTTGGGATTGACATTCCCATTAGAATGTATTATGTACCTAGTTTTATCAACCCTTTGGAGTTCTTTATTGGTATTTCTTATAAATTTTAGAAAAAAAATATTCTTAAATATTTTAAAAATAATTTCACTATTAAAAAGAATAAATTTTTTTATCATTTCCAGACTTTGTCTCAAGAAAATAGAATAGAAAGTGTAATAGTACATTACTATAATTTCATCCCATAAAATAACCTTTACTATTGGTAATATACTATAAAAACCATCTATTTCAATTAGCATATTCAATAAATGTATAAAACCAATAAAACTTGTGAATATGTATATATTGGGTTAATTAAGTCAATAATGATCATTCTATCAAACCATAATCTTTTGACCTTTTCTACTTACATTAACTACTTTTTTTAAAATTGTCACGTGATGCCATTGGTGTTTTGTTAGTTTCCCTTGTAACATAATTTCTTATCCACCCACAAGATCAAAAAAAATATTCATAATCATGTGTAATAAAATATCTATGTGGATAATATATTTATATTCTATAATACTAATATTTTATAATAAAAAAAATTGGTAGCATATTTAACATTAAACATTAAGTTTAAACTGGCTGTAAAAAATATAACCATTATAATCTAGATTTTAAATTAGAGGATATTAATTATATGAAATACTATATGAAATATAAATATATTAATAACCTAATAAATATAAACTGTTTATAAATTTTAATTAAATAATCAATCAATTTTTTGTAACGTAATTTTATACTTCAAAAATATGTTTTCTTAAACAATTCTATTATTGTTGTTGTGAAAAATTATTATAATTAATTTTTGAAAGGTTTAGAATATTTTTTTTTAAAAATGAACTTAATTTTTTAAATTATAATATCAAAATTTACCTAGTGCGATTTTTTTTTATTTTTCAGAAATGTTAATTTTCCAATGAATAGTAAAAAATACCTATTTTTGAAAAACGTTTTTTATTTTAATTAAATTTATCAAATTAAAAAGTGTTATTTTCATTTAAATATTATTTAATATTACATCAGTATACTATAGTTATATTTTATTCTCTTAATTACATTTTATTCATCATTATATTGGATTGTAGTATTAGTAGATTTTTGGGTTTAAAAATTGGTTTCTCTGAAAATTGTTCTAAAGTGCATAATGTTTATCATTTATATTTAATTAAAAATACCCATATTAGGAGTGATTTAAATAAAATTTATAGATTATATATCATTAAATATTAATTTATATCCTTAAATTTAATGTTATTATTTATATAGTTAATATAAAATCATCTTTTTCTTAAAACAGTACATTTCTTGTATTCCCGCTTTCTCATTGCGTTTGTGGGTTTAATTTTAAATTAGGATTTTCTACTTATGTTAATTGAATTTGATAAATGGATTAAATATTTTAAAGTTTATTAAATTATATTATATTATAATTTTAAATTAATTATTTACCATGATGAATAGTAAAAATATTAAAAATTAATTATTGTGTTTGACGTGAAAATGGTTTTACAAGGTGGTTAAAATAAAATTATAAATGAAAAAATGTGATAAAACTTGGATAAAAATATTTGATGATAATATTGCCACCTATAATGTTAAATTATCTATAATTTTATATTTTGGATCATTTTTTAATGAGAAAAATGTGGGTATAACGTTTACTTTGAAAAAATTACATGTTTTCCACTCACCTCACATATAAAAATCCACCTCCTATTGTCTATTCTTCACTACATCAATGACCTTTGGATCAACCAACACCTAAAAAACTTTCTTCCCTAATTCCCTCCCCACATAATATATCCCTTAGTTTTATCATAAATCCATCTTATGAATACCTTTGTTTCTTACCTAAGGAGGTTTCTCGAAGAAGAGGTTTCATGCTGAATTGACCCTCTTTATTTTATTTCTTCTTCCAACAACATAAAATATTATTAAAATATTATTATATATTACTATGAGTATATATCATATAATGATATGTTATTATGTTAATGGGACAACCTAAATCCAAATCCTCTTCCATGGAATGGGATAAAAAACACTATTCTTATGTACAGTGGACTACCACCACATGAACCTGTGTTATTCATTTTCTAGCATCACCTCTCACTGATTTTTATAATGATGTATTGTATATATATTATATTATTAACATATTTTAAATTTTTTAAATTTCATACCATATATACCTTTTTTACTTTCCGTTCCATTTGGGATTCGATAATATCGCTCATGTCTACGGCGGACTACTACCTCACGATGTGATGTGATTTTTTATTCACTAACGCCATACATGGAAGGTGATAAGGATAAATTTAATGTATATATGTGAATTAATTGAAATTATTATGATATTAATGACATATTTATCATCTCGAAAATATAATAAATAATTTTCTTTCATACACTAAAAAATGATAATGTCGTTCATTCGTACGTGTGGACTACCGCCTCCATGAAGCGATGTGATTATTTTTCTTCATCACCATAACACATTGATGATTAAATAATTATATTTAATAACATAATATATTATTTATGATATTATTATAATTATATAAATATATGTTATTACTTACCTTATTTCCATAATGACCGTGAAACAATATAAGAGCTACTCATGCATACATAGGGAATATCATCTCTATGATTGTAACATAGTTTATTTTTCATAAAAATATTCGGTTAATGGTTTTAAAAGTATAATTTTTGTATAAATAAGATAAATATTTCATGATTTTTATTATGTATATGTTGAAATAATTACCTCTTTGACCATGGTCAGCACACAGAATCTGTTTTGAAATAATGAATTAAACGTTCTCAAAACACCCAGCATAGACTTAACTAATTTAATATTTCATTAAAAGTAAATACAATAAATGATTTATTTTAAGTTATTGAACATTAAAATGGTTATTAAGAAATCAAATAATTAATATAATCATTTTATATAAGAGTTAATGTCCACACATGGAACGTCTATACTCGAGGTAAGTGATTTCCGTCTCACTTTTTACTTATGGGAGACACATGCCATATTCAAAAAAAATATTTTTTATGGTCTACATAATTAACCTGAATGTATTTAATGATTTTATCCTAAAAAGTATTTTTATTTACATATACATTTGAGAATCACTCTTTCATAAGGCTTACGGTTCCAAAGTTACCAAAGTAGTAAGGTTGTTTTGTCTCAATTTTCCTTCCATGAGACATAAGTTGTGTTATACACATATCATATTTTATGTGGTTTATATATAGAAAATTTGACAAAAAATAACATTAATTTAATTATTCTCATGAAATTTTATATTTCATTCAATTTCATTCCTTCATGGAGATTACTATTCAATGTTTTCAAAGTGGTAATGATTTTATGATATAGTCGCATCATTTATTGTAATTATTTATGTTTATTATTCCGATGTTGAAATATAATGATACCTATATAAAGATCATGAATTTGATTATCATTTTTTATGTCATTCAAATATATTTTTTACCTCCAAGTTCCTCAATTTATGTACTCATGAGTTCAAAAAAAAACGTTTTTATGAAAAATCCTCTTCATTTCTCTCATCGGTTGAAAACCCTTTTTATTCCACATATATATTTTCCAAAAATTATTTTAAAAATGTTTTCAACATTATTTAAATGATTTATTAATTTTATTTTTTACTTGTTTAAATTTTAAAAAAAATTAAAAGGAATATTTATGTCATCTTACAAAAAATGTCTCTTTGGATTTTACAAAAAATGTGAAAGTAATCACTATTTAAACATGTACGACATAAAAATAATTTACCTCTATCATAACAATTAGTTTATTTTAAAATTTCTTTATATGTTTTCAATTTTAATTTTAACTAAAGTTATTTTTAAATTTTTTTTATGCTTTCAAAAGCTTTTTTCAAGTTGGAAAGGATATTTTCCTCAAGAAATGTTTTAAATTATTTTTAAAACTTATTTTAAATGTTTTAAAAGTTATTTTCAAAGAAAAGTATTTAAAAAATATTTTATGAATTTTTATTTTTAAAAGGTGATTTTCAATGAAAAGTTATAATATTTAAGAAATGTTCCGAGTGATCTTTTAAATTATTTTTCCATCAAATATGACATCTGTGGATGTTAATTATGCTTCACTAGAGATGTGATCTAGTGGTACCATTCTAATTATTTCTCTATATGGTTTCGGTTTATGATTAAAATATGTTTTTGAACCCATTTCTTTTCCACATGTTAATCATGTATCAAATTGTTTTTAAAGGAAATAGTTTATTTTCCACAATTTAATCAATTCATGAAAGGAATACTGATTGATTTTATGGGTTTTATAATGAAACAAAATCTATATATTCTTTATTTATGGTTATTAGATATTTCTATACGATGAGTGAACCTAGATAGCATTGGGTGAGTCAGATATAGATTATATGATGGGTGCACCCATATAGTTATTTAATATATTGGGTAACGGTTATGTTCTATGAATAATAATATCATAAGTAGATCATATGGTTGTTCTATTTTTATTGGTTTTTAAATAATTTTTTAAGTGTTCTATGATGATGATGTCCCAAGATTGCAACATGCATTCATTATGATTTCTATGGGTTATAAATCCTTCCTTTGATCAATATTTATATCACATGGATCATTATTATTTATTTTAATGTTTCTTTCCTTTTGGAAAACCTTATGATATGTTTTAATGTTTCATGATCTTGGTGTTGATGGGTATGAATATTTTTAGGATACAATCATGCACTTTGATTATGTCATCATAAAATTATTCTCTTATTATTCTCATTAGAGAAATTAAAATTTTAATTCATATATTTACCCTTACTGATAATTTGAGATCACCTTTATTATGTTTCCTTTTACATAGGTTGTCAATAATTATGTTGAATTATTTATGTCTAGAAGTGTTTCATATAGATGATTATGATTACTTAATGTGAAATATAAAAGGATGGATTGAGTGGGAGAAATACTCAATTAAGGACATGGGTAATATTTATGTAAAAAAATTCCATATTTTAAACACCTATAAACCTAAAAGTTACGTTAGAATATAAGTGATCCAATTTTCCACTATGATGTTGAAGTTTTTGGGTAACAAAAATTGGGTCACCTCCATCTATATCAATTCTTGAAATATAATTTTTATGATTTTAGAATTGGATCCACGAGTGTAGGTTTTAAGATATTATTTTTTACAAAAGTAGTGTTTATATAACTTTGTAGATTAGGATTATTTTAATTTTTTCAGTTATATATACCATCATTAGTTATAAGTTTAAGGTTGATCATAAGTTTAAAGTTACTGAGAACCTTTAGGTTTTATAATATCATTTATTATTAAGGTTTTTTTAAGGATGTTCATCATGTTTATGGTAATGTTGTAGCGATATATTTTTTTGAAAAAGGAAAACTTGAAGGCCGAGAAACAACCCATCACATTTGGAAAGGCTGTGGGGATTGAACCCACAACCAAAGGGAAATAAGCATGAAACATATACCACTTTCCATTGAGATATTCGAGATAGTATGACATCATTAATTTTAATTAAATAGTTTTAAAAGATAATGATATTGTTTATTTCCCGAATATTTATTTTATCATATAGTTAATCATGGGATTCAAAAGTGATTTTGTGATTATATGATTAATTCCATTTTAGAATATGATCACTATAATTTTGGGAAACATCTTACCAGGTGATAAAAAATTGTTTTTAGATAATTCCAAAATACTATTTAAATGTGTTGATTATTCCTTTTATGGTTATGTGGTCCTTTAAAATATGATTTTATTATTTTAGGTGTAAAAAAGAAATCTTCATCTTGAGTATTCATCATTTAGATAAAAAGATTATATTATTGTGTAAATTGATGAAAAGATGAAATTATACTAATCAAGTAAGTATATTTCATTATGCTTCTACTATAGATGGAAATACAATTCTTTAACACTAGGACAAGGACCTTGAATAAAATTTTGTCCTATTTCCATCATTTCTAATGATAGCAATGACATTTTTTTACACCATTTTGGATTATTTAATTATTCTCCTAGTCTATATGGAAATGGAATTACTCTCTTTATCATTCAATTTCTTGTTATAAAAGATATATGACACTCTATATAATTATTTTGGAACTATTATGTTCCACCATTCCTAAATCTTGACAACCCAATTATGTTATCCTATTTGTAAATCTACTATATTTTATTTGAGATGACTTTCATATGTACTTTTCTATCTTATCAAGAGGATGTTTTATTAACCCATTTTTTGGTTTGGGTTTCCAAAAAAGTTCATTTTATTATTTTGTCATTATGATTTTCTTATATTCCCAAATATTCACCACCCACTTATGATCTCCTTTTTTAAAATCTTGTATGTTTTATTTAGATGACCTTCGTAAGTCATTTTCTCTCTTATCAAGAAAAGTTTTATTAACTTGTTTTATGATGTGGGTTTCAGAAAAATATATTTTAAAATTTATAACCTTTAATTAACAAGATAATTTTCTAATTTAAAGGATTAAATTTATTAACAGGGGGATGATATAACACCCTGATATTTTAGAAAATTAAACTATGTTTGATAGCATATTCAATATGAAACACTAATCATAAGTGAACCATGAAATATATAAATATTAAAATATAGCCATTAAATTTGTGGGTATGAATAATATTAACTAATTTATGAAATATATATAATTTTACAACTCAATATAAATTACTCATAAATGTTTAGTATATAATCAGTCAATTTTTAGTAAAGTAATTTTATTCTTCAAAAATATATATTACTAAAAAAATGATTTTATTTATTTTCATGAAAAAAATATTACAATTTGTTTTTAAAAATTTTAGAAAATTTATTTTATAAAATTAAATTTATTTTTTAAATCATCATATCAAAATTTAATTTGGGATAAATTTTGGTATTTTTTCTAAAATATTGATTATTCAGCGAATAATGAAAAATAAAAAAAATTAAAAATGTTATTTCCATTCAATAAATTAAGTAAATTAAAATTAAAATTATGGTTTCAATATTATTTAATATTACACAATTATTAATTAGTTATATTTAATCCAATTAATTACATTTTTATCAAAATTATATTGGATTTTATTATAAGTAAATTTTTGGTTTCAAAAACGAGTTTTTCTAAAAACTATTTTAATGTGCATAATGTTTCCAATTATTAATTAATTAAAAACCCCATAATGTGGAATTATTTAAAAAATTATATAGATTATGTGGGCGACATTGTTTATGATACTTTAGCGACCTAGAAGATGATGTGGGCAGAGGAGCTTCTCAAGCAGGAGCGGTTGGCCCAGGATCATTCTAGGGTGAGGTGGTTGAATGAGGGTGAAAAAAATACCACTTTTTTTACATTCCTCTTTCTGGGAATGTATGTAAAACCCCAATCTTCCATGGTACCCTTCTCTTTGAATAATACAGTAGCGTTTGTTGTACGCAACTTCGAGTTCTAACACACCACAACCAATCAAACTAGCCATTACTAATAGTAATACCCACTTTTTAAAATTTTATAAATTCTATCTTTCAAAATGGACTTCATTTTTGGATTCGGAATATCAAAATCATCTTAGGGTGAATTTTTGGTATTTTTCTGAAAACTTTCAATTTTTGATGAATAGTGAAAAACACTAAGTTATAGTTTAAAACTGAATGTTTTATTTAAATAATTATTTATTTTATTTAAATTTATTTTAGGTGAAAATAGATACATAACACCTATATAAGTTCAATTTAATTTATTGGATTCAGTTTATAATAATTTTAGATATATAAAAAATTTATTGAACTTTTCACCGTATTTTACCCATCTCCTATGAGAATTTACAAATTCACATAAAACATAATTTTACTACTTTTGTGAGTGGAATTTATAAAATCCGAGAGAAATGGTTAATATCAAGGAGTAAAATGTGGTTCAATAAGATAAAAATAATTTTTGGTGAATTTTAACCTTTTACTTTTATTTACCACGGTTAAAAGTAAATAGGGTAATTAAGGGTAAAAATGATATTATTATTACGCTAACACATGTCCTAATTCTATTTTCTAATTATAATTCGACCAAAAACAACCTTAGGAATAAAATATGAACCTCTTTGGTCCACTTGGATTAGATTAGAACATTTATTATTATTTAATTCAAAGAAGAGTTAAAAGAGTTAAAATCAAAGTTTAATAACTATAACATTATTAACATAGGATTACACATAAGATAGATTCTGTTATAAATATTTATTATAAATATAAAAATACTTCCTACATAATTTTATTTTATTTATAATTTTTGGACATTAAATAATTTAATTTATTTATGACAAAATGGTGATGTAGTAATTACCTAATTAATGAAATATTAAAATAATTGATATTATAAATATCCAAATAAATGTAATTTGAGACTTTTTATGAATTAAAATACTTTTATATGTTAATATGACATATTAGGGTTGGTTATATGAATTGTTTTCGAATTAATAATGCTGTTATGAATTTAGAAAATACCAAATACCAAATAGTGTCAAAATAGAAATAAAAGAGTTTTTAAAACAAATATTATATTATTAATTGATATTCTATTCCTAAAAATCTAAGGTTCAGCTGAAGGACTTATATAATGATAGTTGTATCATTAATGAACCACTTGGGGTTCACTTGAAAGTATATAGTAAGTTTATTAACCATATAATATATAAATACAATGAGACATGGTAAATGTCAAACTATTTAACTAAGAGTTAAATATAAAAGATAAAGTTAATATAGTGACACAAACCTTTATAAAACCTTATGGTTGAGTGGTTTTAACCCATAACCACCTTATACTTTAAATAATCCATTTTATATCCCTTATAAATAGAAAATTATTTTATTATAAAATAATATTTCTAGCTTTTCCTAAGGTGCCCCTCACCCCTCTTATAAAAGGGCACCCCCCTTTCTCTCTAATTCACATCTTCAAAGACTTTTGGATTGGACAACCCCTGCAAAAATATCCTTTCAACTTCCCTCAATTCATCCTAGAGGCCTTCCTTTAGTTATAAAGCCAACTTAAGGAGCCCTTTTGATCAAATCAAAAGGAAGAACCCAAAGAAGAGGTAATAATTTCAGCACCCTCTTTCAAGTTCTTTTCTTTTTCCACTTATTCTTTATTTGTTATTTAAATTCTAAAATAACAACTCCAGTATATTCTATATACTGTTATGTTATTATAAATATGGTACATCCATATTCATTATTCTATCCATCCGTTTAATGACATGTCACTATACGTGTGTACGTACGGATTACCGTCTCCATGTCGTGGTGTAATTGTTATTCAATACGTTAATATTTTTATGGGTATAATAATGATGTGTAATTCATGTAAATATTATATATAACATGATAATTATTCTGTATATATGATATACCATCCAATTATTTATTATTTTAATAGAATGATATTATCGATCGTATGTACGTACGGATTACTGTCTCCACATAGCGATGAGATTCATTCCTCATCGTATCCATTCAAGAATAATTTTCATTTGATGATTAAAATAATGTTTAAAAACTTAATTTCATTCTGGATATGAATAAGATACATCACATCCATAACAATTATGACACACATTACAATGAATATAAAGGAAAACGAATCTGTTAACACCCGAAATGATGATAATACTAAGATATTATTAAAAAAGCAATGTTAAAAGATCATATATGATATCATATTAGTGTATACGATTCTTCTATAATTTAATAACAATTATTAAACCATTATATATGATGTTAACCTACCCTCGACCAATGAAAAGTACAAGTTAAGGGTTTATTTCACAATCTCTTCATTATCCGAGGTTGTTTATACATAATTATATACTGGGACCTCTTTATCATCCACAACCATGTTTATTAAAAATGTATCTCAAAACATTCTTAATATTTTATAGACTATGGGTTAAATTCATTTATACCTTTTTTTGAATTTTTATAATATGTTTATAAAGGAATCTTTCTGTCATTTTGCAAACAAGGTCCTTTTTAACCTTTTCAACAGAATTAAGGTAAGAATGTATTTTTTAACTTATACGGTGGGTGCGGATATTTTTTGCTCTTATAAAATCGTTGAACCATCCCTTACAATCTTATAAGAATATTTTAAAAGTAAATGTTTTATTTTATAATTATGTGACTTTTAAATGATTTTAAAAAGAGATATATTTCTATCAAATAGTTTTGATTTCATATATGTCAATATCCTTTGAGGGATTTTAAGCTTATTTGAAGTTGATTTATTATGATACAAAACTTACATATTGTATTGAAGATTTTGTGATATGTTTGACTGTGGATGTTTCATTTTTATACCATTCATGATTTATGGAGAAAGTATTGACATTTCGTATGCTAGTTTTAATACGAATGTTTATGTTTTGTTTAAACCTGTTTATATGAGGAATGAATTGGACTTAGTAAGTGACAGGTGGAGACTGCTATAGCTCCTCGATGCATCGATAGGTCTCATGAGACAAACTCGTGTCTTGGAACAAGGCCTTGACAAATTCTTATTTTTAGACTTGGCACAAGGCCTTGACTATGTGGTTATGATAGTCTGGAATTATGTATTACATCATTATGAAAGTGGTCATTAATATAGCATTTGATTATTCAACTAGTAGAATATCCATGTGAATAAGTAAATGACATTATTTCATTTTATTTTTGACATATTATGCTGAAGTTCAAGTTTAAAATGCTTTTGTTTTAGTTATACATTGCCTTAAATGTTTATGCTTATTTATGAAAGTTTCCGCTATATTGTTATCCTTACTGAGCATTTGATCTCAACCCTTTCTATGTTTTATTTTTCCCAGGATGTGAAGATGTATTTTATGACTGACCTATAGGGATAGTTTGAGGGGATATTAGTGTTGACTATAGAGACTATGTTGTTATAGTTTTTCACATTATGATGTAATGTAAGACTTATGAATGTATCTAGTGTTTCCAAGGCTGCTAAACTAATTGGTCTTTAGAGAGATGATCCTTTGCGATCATGCCAATGTTATGTAATAATACACCGACTCTGGGTAACTGGGGTCGGGGCGTTACAGTTGGATTAAGAGGTAGTTTAGTAAAAACCTTGGAATCTAGATTTTGATAAACTCTGATTAGAGCACATTACCCTAAGATAAACGTTGAGGATTAGTATAGAATAACTTCCTAGAATTTTGGTATTGTAGATATTTTGTGATTTTTCCAAGAAATACATCCCTTTTTGGATACGAGCAGGTAGAGGCGGCTCTGGAATAGATGTAATTAGAGGTAAAACATGAGAACACCGCTTTGAGATAGACTTGAACGGGAACTGGTGCACGACAATAGGCCTTTCTGCACTCTTGGGTATGACACTGAAGGGGGATATGCATAGGATAATTCTCATTTTACTTACAAACAATTATGAAGGGTTTATGAGTATATACTCCCTCAAAGAAAACATTTTTATGATTATGGATTATATCCATAAACTGTTCAATTTATGTTAAGTGTTTTACAAATTTGGATTTATGTATTGTGATTCATAAACTAATATAGTGTATGCCATTATTTAAAAATGGTACCTAGTGGAAAGAATGGAAACTGTATCAATGAACGCACTCCATGTAGGTATTTCCCTCCTGCTCAAGATAATTATAGTGGAGCTGGTGATGCAACTGGTGTTGATCAGCTAATCACCATACTGGGACAACTCACTCTGGTTTTTAATAATACCCATACCCGTATGGAGCACCCTGATCCGCAGTGTGGAGGATCAATGTTAGATCGCTTCATGAGGAAAAAACCACTAAATTTAAATGGGGGTACAAATCAACTAGTAGCTGAGAAATGGATAAATTCCTTAGAGAAAATATTCCACACCTTGGGGAGTAGCGAAAGGGAAAAAGTTTTCATGGTAGTTTACCACCTCACTGGAGATGCTGATCAATGGTGGTCATTGATTCAAAAAAAGAAGGATGATGATGAAGTATAAAATATGTAATGGAGGGAGTTTAGTGATATTTTCTTAGAAAAATACTTTACTCATGACTATCGAGCAGATATGGAAAGAAAATTTCTCAGTATGAGGCAAAAGGAGGATGAGAATGTTGCAAAGTATGAGTCTAACTTTAAAAGGTTGGCAAGGAATTCTGCAGATTATATACATAACCTAAGAAGTAAGATTTATTGTTTCTTTGATGGTTTAAATCCAATTCTCCATCGATTATTAGTCTCACAATCCTTCTCGTCGTACGAATATATTGTCTCATGTGCTATCAAGACAGAAAAGGAATTCTGTAAGTCTTAGGACATTAAAGAAAATAAAGAAAAGAATATATTTGTTGATCACTATAGAAATGAAAATAAGGGGAAGAAGGGAAAATTCGAATATCCATCCTATAGTAAATGTGGGAAGAAACACCTCGGTACTTGCTTGAAGGGAATGACATTCTGTTACAAGTGTTGTGAAAAAGGCCACCATGATCGTGATTGTAAGGGGAATAAAGAAGCTATCAATGTTCAATGCTACAATTGAAAGGAAATGGGAAATTATGAAAATGAATGTTCTAAGTGTCAGTGGAACTTACCTTAGAAAATGCCAAGGGATCAAGGCCAATCTTATGTTATCACTACTGCAGAGGTAGAAGCTCCTAAAGACGTGGTGGCAGGTAATTTAATGGTTTCCTCAAGTTTAGAAAATGCATTATTTGATTCTAAATCATCGCATTGTTTCATATCTTCCCAGTTTGCTAAGAAAATTAGATATTTCCAATTTGATTTAACAAGGGATTTTTCAGTTTAAACTCTTAAGGGAAGTATCATCGCAACAAAGTTTTGTGAATCCATTCATATTAGAGAATATAAATGTTATTTATTTTTTGATATCATCATCATACCAATGATTGAATTCTATATAATCCTCGGTATATATTGGCTTTTGAACCATGATGCGATGATTTATTGTAAGAAGAAGGAGGTTACGATTTTTGATGACGATGATAAAGAACACCTTATCTTTAGAGCTGAATCGTCACCACCTAATTATTATCTAGATCCACCGCCATTAGATCAACTAAATTAAATTATTAGGGAGGAAGAGAATGAAATTACTGTGGGTTAGGAAAGTAATGTTCAAATAGAAGATGTACCTATTGTGAGAGAATATGTTGATGTGTTTCCAGAAGATTTACCTGGACATCCTCCAGAACGAGAAATTGAGTTTTCTATTGATTTAATTCCTGGATCAAGGCCCATATCGAAGACCCCTTATAGAATGGACACTGTGGAATTAGTGAAACTAAATAAACAACTAGAGGAATTGAGTAATAAGGGATTTATTCTCCCCAGTATTTCTCTATGGGGAGCCCCAGTCTTTTTTGTTAAGAAGAAAGATGGACCTATTAGGTTGTGCGTTGACTACAGGGAGATCAATACTATAACAATAAATAACAAGTATCCCCTACCTCGAAATGATGATTTATTCAACGAACTTCATGGAACTCAATATTTTTCAAAGATTGACCTTTGATCTGGATATCATCAATTGTGTGTGAAGAAGGAATACATTCCGAAAACAGCATTTCGAACCAGGTACGGGCATTACGAGTTTACAGTAATGCCTTTTGGGATAACTAATGAACCCTCTATTTTCATGGATCTAATGAACAGAGTTTTCAAGGAATATCTTGATTATATTATAGTTGTATTTATTGATGATATCTTGGTATACTCCAAAATCTACAAAGATCATGAAAATTACTTGAGCATTATCCTGAAGACTATGAGAATACATGAATTATATGGGATGTTTAGCAAGTGTGAATTATGGATTGAAGATATTTCTTTTCTTGGCCATATTGTCTCTAAGGATGGAATCTCAGTTGATCATTCTAAGACAAGAGAAATCCAAGAATGGTCAGTACCAACGAGTATAACTGAGGTACGCAGTTTTATTGGTTTAGCAGGTTATTATCGACATTTCTTCCAGAATTTTGCCCGATTGGTTAACCCATTAATGAATCTCACACTTAAAGGGGTTTAATTTGTTTGGAAAAAAGATTGTGAAGAATGTTTCAAAGAACTGAAGTGAAGATTAGTCAATTCTCCAATTTTGAATCTACCATCGGTGAATGATGGGTTTATTATTTATAGTGACGCTTCAAAGAAAGGACATGGTTGTGTCCTTATGTAGAATGATAGGGTTATTACCTATGCATCATGGCAGCTAAAAATTCATGAGAAAAACTATCCTACTCATGATCTTGAGTTAGCTGCTATAATATTTTCTTTGAAGATATGGAGACATTATCTATATGGTAAAAAATGTGAGATATATACTGATCACAAGAGTTTGAAGTATATTTTCTCATAGAAAGAAATCAACATGAGGCAAAGGCGATGGCTTGAACTACTCATGGATTATGATTGCACGATACACAACCACTCAGGGAAGGAAAATAAGGTGTTACATGCTTTGAGTAGAAAGGATCATGGAATTTTGAACAAGATGAGAGTTGAAAGGGATCCTATTTTCATGGATCTAGTAAAGATGGATATGGGAATCACCATGGAAGGTGAAACATCAATATTTTTTCAAATGGTTTCCAAACCATCTTTAATAGAAAGGATAAAGAGTTCTCAGACCGATGATGAAGAGTTTCAAAAGAATATTAAAGCTGTGAATGATGGGAGATTGAGTGAATTTTTGTATGAAGATATAATTTTGAAATTTGGGAAGAGACTTTGTGTTCCCGATATACCTAATATAAAAAGGGAATTGTTAGACAATGCTCATATTTCCAATTTCTATATACACTCTGGGAGCACCAAGATGTATAGAGATTTAATGGAACATTTTTGGTGGGATAACATGAAGAGGGAGATTTCTTATTTTGTGTCAAGATGTATGGTTTGTCAACAGTGAAAGCTGGAAGGAAACATCGTAGAGGAGTCATGAAACCTCTTCCCATACCTGAGTGGAAATGGGATAATATTACGATGGACTTTGTCATGGGACTACCAAAGACTCCTAGAAGGAACGATGCAATATGGGTCACTTTTGATCGTCTTACCAAGTCAGCACATTTTCTTACTATAAGGGAGGATTTACAACTTGAACAATTAGAAAGAATATATATTAATGAAGTTGTGAGACTTCATGGAGTACCCCTATCGATTGTTTCTTATTGTGATCCATGTTTTACTTAAAGATTCTTGAAAAGTATTCAGAAATCCCTGGATACTGAATTTAATTTGAGCACTACTTACCACCCCCCAAACTGATGGACAATTAAAATAGACTATTCAAACCTTAGAAGACATGTTGAGATCCTTCTAACTTGACTTTCAGGGTATGTGGGATCAATATTTACCTCTGGTAGAATTTTCCTATAACAATAGCATCCATTAAAGTATTCAGATAACTCCACATGAAGCATTATACGGAAAAAGATGTCGCACACCAACCTGTTGGGATGATGTTGGTGAAAGAAAACTCATTGGCCCAGAATTGGTGGAGGAAAGGATGGAAAAGGTGAAGGTAATCCAAAACCGCATCAAAGCATCTCAAAGTAGGAAGAAGAGCTATGTCGATAACTAAACGGAGGATTTGGAATTTTAGGTAGGAGACCATGTTTTCTTGAAGATATCTCCATGGAAGGGAGTTATACGTTTTGGTAAGAAAGGTAAATTGAGTCTCAGGTATATAGGACCTTTTGAAATTATAGAACGAATTGGGGCAGTAGCTTATCATTTGGAAATGCTACCAAATATCTCCAAAGTTCATGATGTGTTCCACGTATCACTGTTGAGAAAATATATGCCCGAACCAACGCATTTACTCACCTATGAGGAATTAGAACTGGAACATGATCTATCATATTGCGATGAGCCTGTCAAGATTCTTGATACAAGAGAACAGGTGCTGATAAACCGGACAACTCGTCTGGTAAAAGTTCTACGGAGAAACCATAAGATGGAAGAGGCAATGTGGGAACCTGAGGAACTTATGATGAAGAACCACCCAAGTCTTTTTATGTAGTAATATTATATAAATTTCGAGGATGAAATATTTTTAAGGAGGGGAGAATTTAACACCACAAACTTCCACGGTACGCTTCTCTTTGAATAATACAGTAGCATGTGTTGTATGCAGCTTCGAGTTCTAACACACCACAACCAATAAAACTAGACATTATGAATAGTAATACCCACATTTTGAAATTTTAAAAAATTTATCTTCCAAAATGGACTTCATTTTTGGATTCGGAATATCGAAATTAGATTAGGGTGAATTCTTGGTATTTTTCTGAAAACTTTCAATTTTTGATGAATAGTGAAAAACACTGAGTTATAGTTTAAAATAGAATTTTTTATTTAAATAATTATTTATTTTATTTAAATTTATTTTTGGTCAAAATAGATACATAATACCTATATAATTTCAATGTAATTCATTAGAGTTAGTTTATAAAATATTTAGATATATAGAAATTTTATTGAACTTTTCACCGTCTTTTACCCATATCCTAGGAGAATTTGAAAATTCACATAAAACATAATTTTACCACTTCTATGAGTGGAATTTCCAAAATATAATAGACAAGGTTAATATAAAGGATTAAAATGTGGTTCAATAAGATAAATTTTTTTTTTTGAACAATAACTTTTTACTTTTATTTACCACGGTTAAAAGTAAATAGGGTAATGAAGGGTAAAAATGTTATTATTATTACCCTAACACATGTCCTAATTCTATTGGATAAGTATAATTCTACCAAAAACAACCTTATGAATAAAATAGGAACCTCTTTGGTCCACTTGGATTAGATTATGACATTTATTATTATTTAATTCAAAGAAGAGTTAAAAGAATTAAAATCAAAGTTTAATAACTAAAAAATTAGTAATATAGGGTTACACATAAGATAAGTTAGATTATAAATATTAATTAGAAAGATAAAAAGATTTCCTAAATAATGGTATTTTATTTATAATTTTAATACATTAAATAATTTAATTTATTTATGACACAATGGTGATGCAGTAATTACCTAATTAATGAAATAGTAAAATATTTGATATTATAAATATCGAAATAAATGTAATTTGAGAATTTTTATGAATTCCACTAATTTTATAGGTTAATATGACATATTATGGATGGTTATATGAATTTTTTTTCGAATTAATAATTCTGTTATGAATTTAGAAAAAACAAAATACCAAAAACTGTCAAAATTGACAAAAAAGAGTTTTTAAAACAAATATTATATTACCAATTGATATTCTATTCATAAAAATATAAGGTTCAGCTAAAGGACTTATATAATGATAGGTGTATAATTAATTAACCACTTGTGGTTCTCTTGGAAGTATATAGTAAGTTTATTAACCATATAATATAAAAATACAAAGAGACATGGTAAATGTCAAACTATTTAACTAAGAGTTAAATCTAAAAGATAAAGTTAATATAGTGACCCAAACCTATCTAAAACTTATTGGTTGAGTGGTTTTCGACCCATACCCACCTTATCCTTTAAATAATATATTTTGGCGCTATTAGAAACCGAAACTTATTTTATTATAAAATAATATTTCTAGCTTTTCCTAAGGTGCCCCTCACCCCTCTTATAAAAGAGCACTCCACATTCTCTCTAATTAACACCTTCAAAGCCTTTTGTCTTGGACAAAACCTTCCCATATATCCTGTAAAGTTCCCTCACTTAATCCTAGAGGCCTTACTTTAGTCAGAAAGCCAACTTAAAGATCCCTTCTGATCAAATAAAAAGGAAGAACCTGAAGAAGAGGTAATAATTTCACCACCCTCTTTCATGTTCTTTTCCTCTTCCACTTCTTCTTTCATTGTTATTTCCATTCTAAAATAATAACTCCAGTATTTTCTATATATTTTGATTTTATTATAAATATGTTACGTCCATATTCATTATTCTATCCATCCTTTGAATGACATGTCACCATACGTGCGTACGTACGGATTACCGTCTCCACGTCGTGGTGTAATTGTTATTCAATACATTATTATTTGGATGGGTATAATAATGATGTGTAATTCATGTAAATAATAAATATAACATGATAATTATTCTGTATATATGTTATAACATCCAATTATATATTATTTTAATAGAATGATATTGTCCCCCGTGCGTACGTACGGATTACCATCTCCACAGAGCGATGAGATTCATTCCCCATCGTATCCATTCAAGACTAATTTTAATTTGATGATTAAAAATAATGTTTAAAGACTTGATATCATTCTGTATATTAATAATATACATCCCATCCATAACAGTTATGACTCACATAATAATTAATATAAAGGAAAACAAATCCGTTAACACCCGAAACGACGATAATACTAAGATATTATTAACAAAGAAATGTTAAAAGATCATATGTGATATCATATTAGTGTATATGATTCTTGTATAATATAATAACAATTATTTCACCATTATACAAGAGGTTAACCTACCCTCGACCAAGGAAAATTACAAGGTAAGGGTTTATTTCACAATCTCTTCATTATTCGAGGTTGTTTATACGTAATTATCTACTGGGACCTCTTTATCATCCACATCCATGTTTCTTAAAAATCTATTTCAAAACATTATTACTATTTTATATACTATGGGTAAAATTCATTTATACCCTTGTTTGAATTTTTATAAGATGCTTATAAAATATTCTTTCCGTCGTTTTCCAAACAAGGTCCTTTTTATCCTTTTCAACATAATTGAGGTAAAAATGTATTTTTTAACTTATATGGCTAGTGCCGCTCTTTTCTACCATTATAAAATCGTTGAAGCTTCCCTTAAATGATTATAAGAATATTTTTCAATTAAATGTTTTATTTTATAATTATGTTACTTTAAAATTATTTCAAAAAAAGAGATATATCCCTCAAATAGTTTTGATTTCATCTATGTCAATATCCTTTGATGGATTTTAAGCTTATTTGAAGTTGATTTATTATGATACAAAACTTTAATATTATATTGATGTTTTTGTGATATGCTTGATTGTGGATGTGTTATTTTTATACCATTCATGGTTTATGGTGAAAGTATTGACATTTCGTATGCTAGTTTTAAAATGAATGTTTATGTTATGTTCAAACCTGTTCATATGAAGAATGAATTAGACATAATAAGTGACGGGTGGAGCCCGCTATAGGTCATCAATGAATCGATAGGTCTCATGAGAAAAACTAGTGTCTTGGAACAAGGTATTGAAAAAATATTATTTGTAATCGCACAAAGCCTTGGATATGTGGTTATGATAGTCCGGAATTATGCATTCCATCATTATGAAAGTGGTTATTGATATTGCATTTGATTATTTGACTAGTAGAATATCTATGTGAATAAGTAAATGGAATTATTTCATTTTATTTTTTCCATATTATGATGAATTTCAAGTTTAAAAGGCTTATGTTTTAGTTATACATTCCCTAAAATGTTTATTATTATTTATGAAAGTATACGCTATATTGTTATCCTTACTGAGCATATGAGCTCACCCCTTTCTGTGTTTTATTTTTTCCAGGATGTAAAGAGGTATTTTATGTAATAATGCACCGACTCAGGGTAACAGGGGTCAGGGAATTACAATGTAAGTGATGGATTAAGCCCAACTTACTACTGGAGGGTGGCTCCTATGTGACTGATAGAGATACAGTTGGGAGAATGGAACTCTCATTTTTTCAGGACCTCTTTGCAGGAACAAACCCGAGGATGGCCAGTGGGTATCCAAGTGGAAAAGATGACCTATGGGAGGCAATTCCATCCGCAGTGTCCAACCTGGACAATGCGGTCCTGGAGGTGATTCCCAAAGAAGAATAAATCAACATTTCAATGCATAATATCAACCCAGATAGTGCATCTGGCCCCAATGGCTTTCTTGGTTCATTCTATAGGGGTTGTGGGTTGTGGTTAAGGAAGATATCATTGGTGATGTGCAGGATTTGTTTAGATGAGGGGTCCTTCCTCAGGTTGTGAGTGCCACGTCTATGATTCTTATACCCAAGGTTACGAACCCCTCATCACTTGCCCACTATCGACTAGTGAGTCTCTATAATGTCTCTTACAATATTCTAGCATGTGTGATCAATCAGAGGCTATCCAAGCATCTTCCTGGATGGATCTCTCTCAAGCAGCATAACTTCATGAAGGGTCAGTCTATACAGGGGGAAATAGATCTCGCCCATGAGATGGTACAGTACATCAACTTCAAGACCAATGGTTCAAAAATGGTGATTAAATTGGACATGAACAAATATTTCGATAGGCTTGAGTGGAATTTCATGAAAAGAGTCCTCTCGGTGATGGGGTTTTCATCCAGGGGAGTGAACACCATCTTCATATGCATAAGTTTTTCATAGATGGAAGTCTCCATTATGGGGAAGACCTATGGTTTATTCAAGGCTACCAGAGGCCATCGATAGGGAGACCCACTTTCCCCAATATTATTCAACCATGCCCACGATACTCTTAGCTGACTCATCAAATGTGGTATCCATCAAAGAGGAATCCTCCCTTATAGGAGAAAACCAAACATCCATTCGATATCCCACCTTATGTTCACAGATGAGACAATGATCTTCATTAATGGTGGGTGGGGCTCTTTTCAGACTACCAAGAAAGTACTGGAGGAATATTGTTTCTATAGTGGATAGGTCATCAGCAACTCAAAGAGAAACATCTTCATCTCCTGCAAGATCTATTCCAGATGGGCCTCCTCTATATGCAACCTCCAAAACATGCAACATGGATCCTTCCCGATAGAGTACCTGGACATTCCTATCTCTTTAGGTAGGCTCCACATTCATGATTTTGACCACATTACCAATAGAATCACGAGTCATGTTCTTAACTAGAAAAACCAGTTTCTCTCATTTGGGGGTCGTATAGCCTTGGAGAACATCATTCTATATGCAATCCTCATTTATTCTTTGGCCTCCACAAATGTTCTGAAAAGGGTTATCAACACAATTGAAAAGGCCTTGTGTAGCTTTGTTTGGGACTCAAATATCAAATTGAAGAGGCACTGGGCCACATGGGGGAAGCTAGTGAGACCCATTCATGATGGTGGGATTATCGTGAGGAGCCATCAGGGTACTCTCCATGGAATAAACATCAAGCTTGAATTGGAAATTCTTGAGGAGCACACTCTCTGGGGTCAGATGATGTCACAAATATGTAGAAGCAGCGCATCAGATGGTTGTGGGTATGCTTCACCCCTCTAGTCGAAACTCCATCCTCCGGTACAGTCTCTTCAACAGAGCTCAAGGTAGATTTTTGGCACTATAGGTATTATCTTTTTGAACAAAAACTAGGTGGGATCTATCCTTGCCTTTCTAAGTTGTTCGGCTCCTCTGATCATGGTTAAGGAGGCGCAACATCATCCTAGTTTCACCAAGGCTATCCTGGATGAGGACCAACAGACCATTCTTGAGTCGATCGAGATCATTTCAGAACTAGACCGATATGTGTTTACACCTTTTTCTTATGGCACCTTTTCCATAAGATATTTCTGTAGACTAACCTCCTCACAGAACCTTCACGGCCATTGGAACAAAAAATATGGATCCACAATCTCCCTCAGAAGTTTAATTTCCACATTTGGTGTATCAAGAACTGTTCCCTTTCTACGGATGAGAACATCAGGAAACTGGGGATCAACATGGCCTCTGGGTGTCACTACTGCAGTAGCAAGCGGGAGGAGAGCTCTGATCACTTGTTCTTTAATGGAAAATGGGCTCTTGTAGTTTGGTCCTTCCTCAGAGGTAGTTCAGGTTTTTCTTATCATGGACAGCATGACCTCTCATTCTGGGAAAGGTGGTTCTATGGCTCTTTGGGGATAGAGAAAGATTGGCTGGCCAGAGTTGCGATCCTCAATGTTGGGTGTTGGTGCCCGTGGCAAGCTAGAAATCTGGAATGGTTAAAAATTATTACTTCCACAGCTCAGAACATTATTGCGAAGACTAGATTTTTGTTGGAATATATGGTTATGCTTATCAAAGGGTGGTAAAAGGATCCTACTTTCAGTTTCATGCGGGGCAGCGCATCCTTATCTCACCCTCCCCCAGCCAGATTGTAGGATAAATGGGTGAGTTGGCATCCTCTAGTCTCCAGCTACAAATTGAACATGAATGGGTCATGCTCTTTTAGTGTGATGAAATGAGGGGGGTGGTTCAAGGTGCCAAGGGAAATGTGGTGATGTACTTCACTTCATCCTATGGTTATGGTACCCCCCCCCTTGGCTGAGGCCAAAGATATGCTCACTAGGTTCTCTCTCTAAATCCAGGTGGATCTGGCTATATCCCATTCGGAGACTGACTCCTTGATTCTTCATGATTACTTGCTCGATAAAGGCTTTATCCCTTGGTCCATCTCTTATGCAGTTAAGAAATGTTGATCTCTCCTTCGACAAAGCATCCAAGTGACTCACAAATGGCGTGAGGGGAATAAGTTTGCAGATTACATGGCTTCTTTAGCTGACCAAATCTCCTTCAACACTTGCCTCATCTCTATTAACTATTTGAATTTAGAAGGTTTCATTTTGATCAGAGGGTATTCCCTTGGTATACACTATTTTAGACCCCCTTATCCCTGTGGTTTCCATATTTTCCTCTTTCTTTGAATAAAAATTTGACTTGGATGGATGGAAAACCCACTTTTTCATTTTATATTTAGCTTTAATTTTAAATTACATTTTTCAAATTATTTGAATTAATTTGATAAATATTATTAAATATTTTAAATAAAAATAATATAAATTATCTAATAAGGTGAAAATAATTTTTCACTATAATGGATAGTGAAAACTGTTAAAAATTACTTTACATTGCTATGGTTAAAATGGTTTTACTAGGGATTAAACTGAAATGAAAAGGGAAAATTCACCAAACACTAGTGTAAAAACTATTTTATTACCATATTTAGACCTTATAATGTCTAATTATTTATAATGGATTATTTTTTAGTGTTGAGTCTTGAGAAAAACATGGTTTTATGTTTTTCAGTAAAAAATTAGATGTGTGCCACTCACCTCACTTATAAAAATTCACCACTCTCCTCTCTTAATAATACCATAAAATGACAATGAATCCTAGAATAACTACAAAAATATCATCCTTTCTTACCTCAACAAATACTCTCTCCCTTAGTTTGATTATAAACCCATCTTAAGATCCCTTTTGGTGTTAACCTTAGGAGGTTTCCAAAAAATAGATATTATGCTTAACTAAGAAAATTTATTTTACTCCTTCTTCCACCTCTATAAAATATTATTAAATTATTATTATATAAAAAAGTATATAAAATATGATTATAAGTCATTATGTTAGTTTGATAACCTAAATCCATATACTTTTCCATCAAATAGGATAAGAAATCACCATTCATGTGTACATTGGACTACTGTCACGTGAACCAATGTCATTCATTTTCGATCATCGCCAGTAACAGGTTGATATAATGATGGATTAAAATTATATATATAATATTAGTAACATATTTAGAATTTTTTTAATTTTATATCATATATATGTTTTTATGTATCATTCTGTGGGGGATGCAATAGTAACACTCATGTGTACGACAGACTACTGCCTAACGATACGATGTGATTTATTTTTCAATCATACTTTACATGAAAGTAAATAAGGATATATTTAATGAATAAATGTGATACTAATGAAAATATTATGGAAATAATTACATATTCACCATTCTAAAAATATAAAATATTGTTTTTAATCATACACTAAAAAATTATAATGTTATTTGTGCGCATGTGTGAACTACCGCCTCCACAAAGCGATGCGATTATTTTTTTCATCACTAAAAAACATGGATGATATATATAAGTATATTTAATAAAATAATAATTTATATATGTTATTTTTATCATTATATAAAGATAAAATATTACTTAGCTTCTTTCTATAATGATCATGAAAAAATGGAAACGTTACTCATGTGTACGTATGGCTTACCTTCTCCATGATTGTAACGTAGTTAATTTTTAGAAATAGTATTCCATGATTGGTTTTAAAAGTATAATTTTTTTATAAATATGATAAATATTTTATAATTATTATCTTCTAGATGTTGAAATAATGAACTTTTTTACCACATTCAACACACTGAAGTTATTTTGAAGTAACGAACCGATCGTCCTCAAAACACCTGAAGTTGAATTAGCTGATTAAGAATTTTAATATATCATTAAAATAAAATAAAATAAATGATTTAAAAATAAGTTATTAAACCAAAAAAATTTATTAATAAATAAAATAAACTTATTTTCTTATTAAATTTATGTTTAAGTTTATACAGGGTAATTCAAGAATCGAGGTAAGGGGTTCTTGTTTTAATTTTTACTTCTAGCAGACACATTTCATGTTCACTGCCTACTTATTTCATGTGGTGTTCACAATTACCAAGAAAGGATTTTACAATTATTATCCTATAATATTTTGGGATTGAAAAATCCATTCTATAATATCCCTTTCCTAGGGTTTATGGTTTAAAAGTTACCAAAGTGTTAAGAAATTCTTGTCTCAATTTTCCTTCTATGACATATTTATTATCCTTTCAAAATATCTTTTTAATGAGGTTTATATACATACCCTTTAACATTAAATATCATGAATTTAATTATTCTTATAATATTTTTAGATTCATTTAATTTTATTTCTTCACGTGTCTTATAATTCAATTTTACCAAAGTGATAAAGGTTTTATGATGCAATCTTGTAAGAACCCAGTTTTTCACTCAAGTATGGATCCTTTAAATTTCGGCCTAAATAATTAATTTTTACCTAATATGGATTCCTAATGGGTTATTAAAGGTCTCATGGGTGTTCGGGGAAAGCCTGAATCCCGAAATCCATCTTTTTGGGAAAACTGGCCAAGTCGCACGATTGGCACACAGTTTGCCTAACCGTGTAGATTGTCTTTTCAAGACATATCTACCTCTCAATGTGTGTACACAATCATTTGGCATAATTTTGAAAGTTCCCCTTATTCCTAGGTAATCATTCATCGTTTTTTCACAGTTTTTCAAATCATCTGGACAAACCATGCATAAGATGATTTTTTTGGGTAAATATCTAGTTTTTCCTTAATGATCTATTCACCCTCATGATTCCTCCTAATATGAGAACTAGTGGTATTAAACCTTTTTTACTCAATTTTTAGCTTTTACTAGGCCAAAACTAGGAATCAAGATTTCTCCTTCATCCGGGATCCGATCAAGCTTTTGTTCATCACATTGGATACAAAACGGTATGTACTGGATTCCTCATGAGCCGTTCTCCTCCTCTTTTTCTCTCAACCGAGTTATCTGGGTATGAGTAGTTTTCTATTTTTCTTAGATAAACTATGATCTGGGACAAATAAAGGGAAAATATGAGAGTATTATATTCATACAAGCCTAAGGTGGGAGGTCTATAACTCATCTCTAAAGTTCATTGATTTTGGAATTGTCATGTGGGGCCCACTGATTTCATCAGGTGCCATTTAAATAATTAATATTTCATTATTACACATGTTAGAACTATATGGTTATTTAATTTTTAAATATTTTATTATTTGTTAATGGTTATGCCCCCAACTCAATTTCATCCCTTGTAGGATGTTATTCCATAATTTTCTTTTTAGTGTTTTGACACATTTGAGCCACCGTTCGGGTGTTCCTTGGATTGACCTTCCTAAGGGTGAGCGTTTCTATATTAAATGGCCTGATTTATTTATATGAATTGCATAATTGAATGTACAATATATTCTCAACACTTGACCTACCTAAGGTTAGTGCTTCAATTAATAATTAAATGTGAGATGGAAATTAGCAAGCATACTAAGTATATGACATGATCGGATTAATTGTATATGATTAGTAAGCTTCATGTCTGTAGAACCCCTTAAAAATTAATGTAAGGTATTAGAATTAATAGTTAATATAGAATATTATTTAAATGAACTAAATTAATGGTTTCATGTTACTTGTCCTTGTCACACTAATGAAAGGCAAGACTAGAACCAAATGACTTGATTAAAAGGTTACATGCTACTTGACCTTATCACAATAATAAAAGGAAAGGCACGAACCAAATGAAATATTACATTACTTCACAATCAAATAGGAATATCCTAACTCTATATCACCTTAGATTCTGATAGGATAATTCCATGAGCACTCAGGAACCCCATTCTAATTCAAAGATATGGCTTGCTTAGGTTGAGACCCTCTAGATCCGGTTACTTGTTTATTCTTTTGATGCCCAACATGACACTATAGGATTCCTTAAATATAATTATTGGATGCATTGTATCAACTCCTTGGATCCGTTATTGAAAAGTAGGTTCCATGGTTAAATCCAAAAGGGATCTGTTACTACAAAGCCCTGTTTTACCTGGTTTGATCACTTTGGATTAGGTAGGCATGCTATTATAGAATGCATTGGACTATGCTCCATGGATTACAATCTTACCCATTACTAGACCCAATTAAAACTGTGTTATCAACCTCTGAGGTTTAGGTTGCCTTAGTGAATACCGTGAAACCATTTCTTATTAAATATCATTTTAGGATGCCTTGTTACAAATTAGAACCTTTTAAAATTCTAATATGTGACTTATTTAAAAACTGGTAATAATCAAATAATGAATAGTGGACATGTTCATACACCAGCTCAGGGCTGAAGTAGGTATTTTCGATGCTTTTTCTGGGGCGCACGAGTCCGTCTTGTTCAAGGACGGTGGCGTTGTTTGTTTACATGCATTCCCACTTTCCAAAGGCAGGAGGCATCCGTTCCTTGTTCAGGGATGTTTGATCTTTGATCAAAACAGGATGATGGGATGACAATTCTTCCTTCCATGGATTCCTCCTCGAAACTCATCACATAGTCCATCTCTCCCTTATAGATTTAAGATGTTGTTCGTGAAACTCTTCCTAGTGCCATATCTTCATGGAAACCAAATAATTTATCGGCTTCTATAGAGACATTCCAAGGGGTCCAGTCAGGGCAGCAACCTTTAGTCTGGGGAGTAGTCATGTTGGACATCACTGGAATGTCTGGATACTGGAACACTGGTGCATCTGGGTTTCTTTCCCTTATTATAGGGCTTCTCAGGGGTGCAGAAGACTGAGGAATCCAACGTCAAAACCGGGGAATTTTATGCCATAGGCATGTATCTGAGGTTTTCCTCAACTTCCTATGTTTAACACAGGTAAGTCAAAAGTTTAACATCTAGAGGAGATGGATCATACTAATCGGAGCACTGACTAGAGTGGATCAGGTGGGTGAAACCCCTGTAGGGAACACCAATGTTGGGGCAAACACGTGATTAGCTACCTGATTGTTGTTAAAAGTGAATGGATAATGGGGTGGCATGATCCCACTGGGATGTGGTGGACTGGGTAAGAATCATGATGGATGATGGATGGTTAAGTGAAGTGGGTGGAGAATGGGATGGAGTCAACTTGAGGATGACAATGATGTTGGGCTTGAGTCTCTAAGAGACTTCCAATGTTTCCTCATGGTAGGGAAACAAAGTCCTCATAGTTTGGTGGGATGATGGGACACAAGAGGAGGCGACATGCAAGAATGGATGAATGGATGGGATCTAGAGGAAATAGAATCTCCAGGTTGGTTCATACCTTCCCGAAACACATAGGCTCGAGGGAGAGAACAAGATGAGACATTAGTGATGGGATAGAACCTCAGGGAGGCTTCCTACGTATCCCCATGGTAGGGAATAAAAGTCCACGTAGTTCATCTGAAGACATCTTACCATTGATTGGGGACTTTAATGGCTTACCACTGAATGGGGTAAAAATGGCTTACCGCTGAATGGGGTCACAACGGGTTACTGTAGGATGGGGTCACAACAGCTTACCGCTGAATAGGGATGAACCTCAAGGAGGCTTCCTATGTACCCTGTCTAAGAGCAGAGATCAAAGACCATGTAGTTCAAGATAGTGGATACAGTTTAGCATTGTACAGGATGAAAAGGGGTCATGTAGTTTAATGTCATGCAGGACAAAGGTGGTCTGATGTGAAAGGGGGTCAGAACCAATGGTTGTTGGTATTAATCCTCAGGGAGGCTTCCTATGTACCTCTCCATGTAAAGGATCAAATACCTCATAGTTCAGGTGGTGGGAACTGATGTGATGATGTTTGTGACCAATGGTGTGTTGGGATTGATCTTTAGGGAGGCTTCCTACGTACCCTTCCTTGGCAAGGATCAAAGACTTCGTAGTTCAGGATGGGTTTGGTGAACCGACGTGAAGATGGTCAGGACTAATGGGTGTTGGGATTGAACCTTGGGGAGGCTTTCTTCGTACCTTTCCTTGGAAAGGATCAAAGATCACGTAATTCAGGTTGGTGTTGGTGAACTGGCGTGAAGATGGTCAGGACCAATGGGTGTTGGGCTTGAACCATGGGGAGGCTTCTTACGTACCTTGCCTTGGCAAGGATCAAAGACCTCATAGTTTAGGTTGGTGTTGGTGCATCTACGTGAAGATGGTCGGGACCAATGGGGTGTTGGGCTTGAACCTTAGGAAGGCTTTGTACATACCTTGCCTTATCAAGGATCAAAGTCCTCATAGTTCAAAAGGAGTGTGGGGCTTACACTATGGCCTTCCCAGAAAGGATTTCATGGTCGATGCATGATATAATCCCATGTGAGTAATGATCAGTGTGAGAAACAAGAGGTAAGAAAGACCTGACGATCACGTCGTGGAAGGTGCATCCGTGGGAAGTAGAGATGGGATGACGCGTAGCTAGCGGCCCAAAAAGAAAACAAGGGCTTATGCATGGTTAGCTGCCTAAAGAGATTGAGATTGGGACTAAATCAAGGGTGGAGGCCTTGGTGGTGAAAAATCCCAGTGGGAGAGGGATTTGGAACTAAGGAAGAGAGGAGGAGCATGGGTTCTACCACCTGCAAGAAAATATAGGGGCTTACACTAGGGTGGTTTCTCTTTCCCCATGAATAGACGCTGCTCCAGTAAAGAGGATGTCACCCCATGTGAGGAATGATCTCACTACCACGGAGACCAGTGGTCATGTAGAATGTACAAGATGGGACACCCCACATGCCAGGCATGAGGCGAGGTCATAGTTTAACATCATATGATGAGGATGTTGGTGCTTTCCAGTTTAAAATCATGCATCTCAGACGAGTTGGGTTCTCTATGAACCCATATGACTTACATAACCGATACTCTCCCTACCTTGAGGGAAGGAATAAATCGACAATGCCTTGGAAGGGGGTGTTATGGAGAAATCCATTGGGGGGTCCAGGTTAGCATGGCAATTTGAGGAAGCAATATCCATTGGCATGCGTATGCGAAGAATAATTAGGCAATGTAATTAAATGGGTATCACTGCCCAAGGGACTTTGAAATTTCTTCATGAAAACCTGAAGGGCCGCATGGTAAAATGATTTTTAGAGAAAAGGGGTTCATAGGTAGAAGCTTTGTGAAGCTCTTGTTCTTCATGAAGTGGAGGGGCTTCGTGAAGGTACGTGCTTCATGAAGTGAAGTCACCTAGCCTAGGAATAGAGAATAGGTGCATATGAAAGGTAATTTGTAAAGTGGAAAGGCATTCGCGGAGCAATGCCTCATGAAGTAAGGGTGACTTGTAAAGCATAACATTGTGAAGCAATGTGCTTCGCGAAGTACAGCAACCACGCCTTAGCATGCGGGTCACATGTGTATGATGGGTGTTTAGTGAAGTATGAACACTTCGCAATGACCCAAGTCCCCTTGGGGATCTCCTTCCTTCACGGAGGCCCATGGGCTCTACAAAGGGAAACCCTCTTTGAAGAGGGGTAGAATTCATGCAAAGGGGAAATCACTTCGTGATGAAAAAGTACCTTGAAAAGTGCATGGTTTGCAGAGAAATTTTTTTTCGTGATGTGGGAGATCAGATGGAAAAAGGTCAGAGGATCCATCTTTTGGGCTTGAGGGGAGCCTAGTATTTATAGGTGAGAGGCTCTGCAAAGAAGAGCTCACTCGGCGTGAATAGAGATCTTTCTCTGTGGTGGGTTCGCAAACGTCAAATCGGTTCACGAAGCAGCCCGCCTCCTTGCTATGTAGCAGGTTCACGAATGTCAAAAGGATTTGCAGAGCACCCCACCTCCTTGATCTGCAGTGGGTTCATGATCATCAAAGGGATTCATGGAGCACCCTGCATCCTTGCTTCATGGTGGGTTCACGAATGTCAAAGGGATTCACGGAGCATCCTGCCTCCTTGCTTCACAGCGGGTTAGCAAACATCAAATCGGTTTGCAGAACATCTCGCCTCCTCAATCCGGGGAGGATTCTAAAACGGCAAAGGGATTCATGGGGAATCTTGATTCCATGCTCCGCAGTGTGTTCGCGAACGTCAAATTGGTTCATGGAGCATCCTGACTCCTTGCTCTACGGCAGGTTCATGAAGGGGGAGCTCTATGCTAGCTGTAGGGCTACGGGGCTCTAGGATGGGTCTTCACGAGGCATCCCCCTTATTCTCTTCTTTGTTCATTCTTTTTCTTGGATTTTGGTGTCAACAAATTCCCCCCTCAGGCTTTGATCTGAGAAGAAGACGAGGATCTAAGTCTGAGGGTCCATCTCCAAAATATCTCAACCATTGCAAGGCGGCCTCGCGAAGAAGAGCGACAATGTGGGGACGAGCACACCGTGAAGCTTTCCATGACCAGATGCGCCACAAAGCACCCATGGTTCATGCCTATAAATATGGGTGACCTCTCTTTTATCCTTTATCCTCTCTACGATTTTGTCTTTTAGCTCTCTCGATTTGCGAAGCTCCACGTACTCCATGATTTCTCTCCGCGAATCGGGCCTTCTGCTTCACAGCGCATAGTGTGTCTTTGACTTTGTGCTGGAGATCATTGTGACTTGTGTTTGAAGTCTGAGGTAGAGATTCGCTGACAGTCTTTGCGAATGAGCTCTGTGAACTTGCTCTGCGAAAGATTTTTGTGAACCAAACCCAAAGAACACCCAAACTCAAAAACAGAATGGCTCACCCGGAGGATATCAGGGGGTCCTTGCAGACACTACCAAGAGGGAGGAGATAGCTAATAGATTAGTTTTAGGGGATTTGGTATGGAGCCACTCTAACAATGGCTCGTTGGTGGAGCTATTGTTGGCAAGCCAAAAGAACTGTATGTTTTGCAAGAGTCTGACTTTGTGTGGATTTGGGTTGAGGGATGACGTCTCCATCCCTGTAGCCAGTAGGGATGTTCCAGTTTACTGGTTCTGAAGCACGTCATGTCAGTGCTAGTGGTTCAGGGCAGCTGATAGCCATGCCTGGGAGGACTTCACACCAATCATTGCTGACTTTTTGTTCAATCATTTGAACAATATTGATGGGAAGGGATTGTAGTCGGAGACATCCCCCCTGTACAAGACGATCTTTAAGGAGGCCCTGAGTAACCTGTCAAAGGGATGGTATGATGATTTGGATCTATTCCATGGTGGTAACTTTATAGATGACTGGGCCTGGGCCTACTGGGTAGGTGCCTTGTGTAAAGAGTTCGGGGCAGAGTTGAGGAGAGTTGGTCTGTACGAGGTGGCTTGGGCCACCCAATTTCATATCTACCAACCGAAGCAACTGATGCCGGAGTTGTTGAGATGTTGGTCATTGAGGAACAATACCTTCCATTTTCACTATGGGGAGGTTGGCATTAGTTTGTGGGACATGCACCAGATCTCTAGTGTCCCAATACTGGGAGTGATGTATGATGAATTCCTGCCTACAATGGGTGCATGGGAGTATACAGAGCAAATTCCACTACTGGAGATGGCACTGAGGGAGTTGTTGTCAGGAGAGAATAAAGAGGCAATGAGAGATGTCCACTTCAGATAGTGGTTCAAACAATTTCTAAACTTCCTTGAAAATAGACAGTTTTCGGTGAGCCCTCGTGCTTGCCCGAAGAGGGTTAAACGGGGAAAGGAGCCCTCATACTGGCAGCTCCTGGAGGAAAACTAGTGGAAAACTTGGAGGTTCAGTGTCAGCACTGAGCAGAAAATGGTATTCAGGCAGGTAGCATTCATCACTACTCTCATCTGAGGTTGGATGCTACCAGTGAGGGATAAAAACATGGGCGTGCGATTATGAACATTTATCATGGCATCCATGTTGGCGACAAGAGGGTGGGTGAACCTATGAATCTCGATGCTCGTCAAGCTATACAAAATACTATGGAATATCAGTTAAGGGAAGAGTACACATAGGATATGCGGGTCATTCCAACTCCTGTACAGGTGGGTAGCGGCGCACGTCAGGGGATTCTATGAATATCCAAACCCCATCTCTACTCGAGGATCGAACATCTGTCCATCCATTCTGAATTTCACGGGGAGCTTTCCAGCCAAACTGACTCTGCAAGTGGTACTGAATCGTTTCTGGAAGATAGAGGAATTAAAATTTCATCCATTATTACTGCCAATGGGTGATTTTACAGATGATTTACAAGGAACAGAGGAGCATCGGTCTCATATCCTGGCCTTTCGAGATGGAGTTCTGGTGGCAAGAATAGACCGTGATCCCCTCTGCGAGCCGTACACCCCGTACCGATTTTCAAGGCAGTTTTGGTATATGTAGTGGCTGACCCCATAGGTCAATTTAGGGGTGCTCCATGAGGAACATCCATGTGTGATAAGGCATATGTGGTTCATTTTCACGTGGAAAAATGGAAAGATGCACAACTAATTGCCTCAAACCATGGTCATCTTCGGGTTGGTTAAGAAGTATGCCAAATGCTGGGAGGTGGCCTACCCGGGGTAGATGCTGAAGCATCCAACCATTCAGGATGGTGATGGTGTGCCTCCCCAACCACGAGGTCAGGTCTAGAAGATAGAGAGGAAATTCCGTGGTGGCGGTGCTTCCATGACGGTGAGACCCATACCGGCTGAGGAGGAGGAAGTGGCGGTGGATCCAGTGGCGGAAGCAGACCTGGTGGTTCTAGAAGAATAGATTTATCCAGCGAGGAGGCCACCATGAGGATTCTGTAGAATATCCACCCATGATTTAGGGATGCAGATGCGCCATATAGACATGAGGATAATGCTACCTTTCCAGAGGTTTGGGACATCTAGGATGTCAATAGGCAATTCCTCAGCCCGTCTGAGATGTGGCAACACTAGAACCGTCTCGGGATGGACTTGCTAGGAATTGGCCCTGTCAGGGCTGGCTTTGTAGTATTTCAAGAGGAGGCGGAGCGACACCTATCTGAGCTAGAGGATTTCATCCACTCTCAGGGTTCCCCACATCCAATGATAGACCGGGTGAAGGTGTTGTTGAATTAGACATCCCCTACACAGTTGTCAGTTACCTGACTGAGGGAGCGCTTTCTTTTACCGGAGGAATCGAATGAGTCCTCTTGGGGGAAGGAGGCCAGTAGAGGGAGCGCATTAGAAGAGGGAGAAGTTGGTGAACAAGACTCAGACCATAAAAAATTTGCAGAGTCCCTTGAGGTAAAATCCCAATCCCCTTCCTCAAGGTCTTCTTCCATGTCGTTCTGGACTCCTTACGCATACTTGAACTATGCATGAGGGTCTCATACAAAGAACTTGTTCTCACCCCTCAATAGATGCAGATGCGCTGCCTTCAGGATCTACACTTCTGTCAACATTGATTACCATGTCCGGTGGGGCCAGGACACTCAGGTGGATCCTCCATAGCTTTCATACCTTCCAACAATATACGAGGGGTCAATCCTTGGGGTCCCAATGGAGTCAACCTAAGAATGAGACCAGGAATTTGATCTCTATAAGTAACCTCTACCAAATTCATGATTGTCACCCGTTGACTATGTCAACTGATGTCCAAGCCCCTTTTTGGCGTGCACAGTTTTTCAAATGGTGTGGGACGCCTTGGTGAGGTTGGTCGGGGCTTCTGGCGGCGTCTTTCCCAGAGGAATGTTGGTGATCGTGGAGGCGAATATCCAGACTAACCAAGCTGCGACGCTCCCAATCACTGGTGGGACCATCAGCAGGGCAGAGCCTAAGATTATTGAGTTGGGGTCTGATGATGAGGATCAATCAGATAGCTCGGGTCCCACCATACCCGATCAAACGCCAGATGTGGACCCTACTGACGATTTCCTAGGGGTGTTCCCCGCATATGAGCCTACCAACCTTGTCGAATGGGATGATATGGATTTTGATGAAGAGGATAGCAAAATAGTCTGTCACTGGTCATGGAAGCTGATCAAGATCTTCATCGTTGACACCCACAAACACAATGGTTGGATGAGATAGATAGACTTCACTGACGACTGCGTGAACTATGTGCTGGGGGAGTAGATGCCCGGTGTCCCCACATGCTCATCCTAGATCTTATGGCAGAGAAGATTTGGGAGTATGAGTATGGCCCCATTTTGGGCTTGTAGAAGAGGAAAGTGGTGAAAATCAATAGGCTCTAGGAGGCTGAGGACGAGATTCAACGGATTTAGGTCTGGGTGGATGGGCACTCAGCCTCCCTCGATGCACAATCAAAGATAATATTGTTATTGAAGGCCCAACTGGTAGAGGCTGAGGAGTGCATAAAGAAAACCTCTGAAGATATGACTGTCATCCAGACTGACGTAGAGCGGGCCCAGAATTCGGCTGATGAATTGCACCCCATCGCTGCTGAGGAGGAGCAGGAGCTGAGCAGGTGGCATCAAATCTTGGATGCTACAAGCCAGAGGGTGACAGAGCTGCAACTTTCTTTCAATGAGATTAATCTTTCCATGGGATGGATCGACCCTCGGGTACTGTAATTATTACAAACCCTCAAATTTACTTTCATGCTTTGATAGTTTTATGCCCGATGCATTCATGAGTTTTGTTATTTTTATTGGTTTACTGCATTCCCGTCATATTTTTGGAGCGTCCAACGATCAATCCCTAAGCTCATGTGGGTTGGTCCTAGTGTGAGAAACAAGGGATGACTACCTTATTATTCCACCCAAATGGAAGAGTGCAAACCAAGATCCAGTCATCCGAGGGTTTGAACAACCAATCCGGATTTCCAGGAAGAAATGGGAGAGGCCTGATTGGAGGACGAGGACCTCATAACAATCGACATGTCATCCTTCCAATGTGCTCTAGTGCACTAGTGGGGTAACACGAGGGGAATTCAACTTAATTTGAACATAGGGGTATGGAAACTGTAATCACGATACCCAACGTTTGGAACATTGTAAGGGTGGTGTGACATTAAAGGATGACTATTGACCGTCTTCGAAACATAGTATCCTTATTGTGTTAGCCTAGAATGGGAATAAAAAACAAGGGATGACAGCTGAAAATGTTCGAAACACAGGGCCTAACTCGAAATTCCATCCATTAGCCTTCCGGAATGTTATCCCAGGACAGTAGGCGAGCCATAGGTCGAGCATCCAAACTGTTAGGGGGTACTTTCAGATGCGAAATAGGGAGGGATTCCAAATAAAGGGCATTCAAGGAATGGAGTGTGGAGTGATGGGTTTTTTGAATGGAACTCTTGAAATTACGCCGCTTTGGTGAAGACACATTGGGTCGGTGCATCGGCATGATCAGGGATCATACCAACTCCAAAATAAGACCTCTCTGGTAAGGACTTGGAATGACATGTAGTTTTACGTCATACCAATGAGGACGATAGACATGTAGTTTAATGTCGTGCGGTGAGGATTGTGCACATATTTTTAAGTTCATACTTCCTGGACCAAGGTTAATAGTTTAAAGTCATGGTACCTAGATTGTAGGCTCCTAGTTTAAGGTCATAGAGACTGGACCGTGATCGGGGCCGAGAGGCCAGGAGGGTTAATAACCCTAGGGCTGGGCTTGAGGTTAAATTCTTGGGCGTTCACTATGTATCTCATACGGATGATAATAAATCCAAACGTAGTTCTTAAGCATGGAGTGGCCAGGGGCCAACATTGATAGGGAAAATCATCTCTATCAAGGAATCTAGTGCATCCCATGATTAACATGGGGAATCCTGAACTTGTTCAGGGTAGAACCGCAGTTTACTGTCATGCATCAATGACATGTGGAATCGTGTAGTTTAAAGTCATATGATATGATGAAGGGTGAAATGGGATATCCCAAGAAAGAAGTATGTGGTGTGTTAGCTATAAACCCAACATGAATGAGGACATAAGGATTCTTCACCACACCACGTATCCCTGAAGAAAATTATTTAGGTCAAGGGACCAAAAGTGAAGGTTAGGAAGGGCCCAAGGAAAAGTGTTCGGGCATTCCTACATACCCCATTAGGATGGTAATCAAGCTTCCTGTAGTTCTATGGGCACATTTTAATGCCATGCGGTAAAATGGAATCCATGCACGACATGGTTGCACCAGTACACGTCCAACAAGATCTACTAAGCCCATGTGAGTCGTGCTCACTATGGGAAACAAGGAGTGGTGATGGGACAATCATAGAATACAAAGAAACATGTTAGGGGTGATGGGACACTAGGTGAATGAAGTCCCAATTATGCTGAACTTCCTATATAACGCACCTGGATGCATGAAAGAGTAAAGTTGAGTGTGTTGGAATTCCACTTGGACATAAGAAAGTGGAAATATGTGAATCATAATGCTCGAGATCTGGACCACAATGATGGTGGCATGATGATAGGGTATAACCTTTTACCATGTTCAAAACATAGTATCCATATCACATTATCTTGGAAGGGGGTAGACAAATGAGGGTCGACCGCTAACCATGTTCGAAACACAGGACCTGTTGCAAATGTCGTCTGAGGTCTTCAGGGACATTGTCCCAAGACGGTGGGTAAGATAGTGTGGCATGAGACTAGGCTGAAAAGGGGATACCTTCAGACATTTAAGAGGATGAGGATCCAAATGAAGGGCTCATGGATAATGGACATGGAACGAGGGGAATGTCCCCGTGAAAATTTCACACTTCGATCTCTTTGTCAAAACGCATCTGAATACGACTATAAGATGTATTAGATAAAGGGATTAGAGTCAATTCCCTTCAAGGATAAGGGTTCTGAGGTTTAATTCTTCCAGCTTAATGGTCATAGGATGATCCATTGAGGGGATATTGATTCAACTAACTGTGTGCAGGGTGGCGAAGTGGCCAAACATGACGTGTCGTTCCCATAGGGAGATCTTTGTTTAGGGTCATAAAACTTAGACCATGTTGGGAAATACATGGGAGGCACATGGTGCAGACTTTTCAAAACACGACGTGAATGAGGGGAAATCCCATAAGGTACTCACCACACCACACGTTCCCGAAAGAGTTCAGGCCGAGGGGCCGAAAGAAGGGGGACACGATTTTGGATTCTTGGTGATGGACCCAGAGACAATGTGTCTGGGTGTTCTTACATATACCATGAGGATGGAAATCAAGACATGCATAGTTCTACAAGAGATGCGGTAGGATACCAGTGTCGGAGATAATGAGGTGTGTGGGTATGGGCCTTGCACTGAAAGAAGCGGTATTTGATAGATCTTGTTTTTTCCTTTAGGATGAATGTGTTTTTTTAAGTGATGGACCTAGGATAGAAAATCTAGGTACTCCATAGGAATCAAGCCATATTATGGCATTAAAAAATGGTATGTTGTGTGACCGATACCAAACATGATTCCACCTTGAGTGAGGATATCACGATGTAGTGCCTTTTTTCCCGTGTGTCCAAGAAGATAATGCCACAGTTTAGGGTCATGTGATGGGACCAACCATGCATTTTAACATCGTGAAGTACAGACGCAAAAATTTAAAGTAATGTGGGACTAGGCAGCATAGTTTAAAGTCATATGGATCATACATATATACGAAAGATGCGGTTCAGGAGGGAATGTGCATGGTGTGATAAAGAATAAACGACGTGAATGAGGATGAGGTCCACATCATACCGTGCGTGATTCCGAGTAGAAAACCTCATGCTGAGGGGCCAAAAAAGGCTAGAGGATATGGGACAAGAGAGGTTATCCCCTAATTGATCTAGACCCGAAGATGAGATGTTTGGGTGTTCCTACGTATCCCATGGGAATGGAAATCAAGCCATATGTATTTCTTGAAGGCACCTTTTAACATCATGTGGGACAACATACAATTTAATGTCATTTGGGAAAGAAAGTAGGGGGGATAACTCCAAAAAATGGGAATACGTGGTGTGGATAATGAAAACCTGATGTGAATGAGGACATAATCCCATACTATGCCATGTGGTCCCATAATAGTTAGAGCCAAGAAGGCAGAACAAATGAGATGAATTATTGGAACTCAAGCTGGACCCAAATACGAGATGTCTAGGCATTCCTACGCACCCCGTGGGAATGAGAATCAAGCCATACATAGTTCTAAAAGAGATATTAGTTTAAGGTCTTAGATCTTGGACCATAGAGATGTTGAATCCTTCTAAGTAATTGTGGACCTTGAACTGATCCCTAAGACCACGTGAGTAAAACTCGGTGTGGGAAAAAGGGGAGGAAGTGGTTCTTTGAAATACCTGGAATGCACCCCAAAGGGAAGTCGGTGCGGATCCCCAAATGATGCCTTTACCATGGCTTTTCTCCTCCTAACATGCAAATGCGCTCTGAGGGATAGTGCTAGGAGTGTCAAAATTCCACTTGGACCTGATGGGGTGGAAAATAATGTGAATCATGTAACCAACATTTGAGTCTTGAAGGGGTTGGTGTGAAGATGGAGGATAATTTTTTACCATGTTTGAAACACAACATCCATATCGTGAGGCCTGAAATGGGAACAACAAATGAGCATCAATTGTTGACCATATTTGCAACGTGGTACTTATATCGATTTGTTGTCTGAAACCCTTGAGGACGTTGGACCATAATGGTAGGAGAGCCCTTAGGCCTAGCATCCATGCCATTTGGGGGTCCCTTCAGATGTGAAAGATAATGGAAGCCCAAATGAGGGGAACACGGAGCCTGAAAAATGGGTGAAAACATGTACAGGTAGAATCTGACACTCTGGGTTTTAGACCAGAGTACTCATGGGACAATTGGTGAGTCACCGAAGAGTGTAGAGGGACTCGACTTAAGGGTAGCTGACTAAAATAGATGAAAGCAGGGAAAGGGAGCAAAGGCTGCTTAGGAGAGGGAGTTGTGTGGCGTGGTTGTTATAAACCTGACATGAATGGGGAATAAGCCCATACCACACTATATACCCCTCTTCTAAAGAACACATTCCAAAATGATAGGGAGTTTATTAAGAGAGGGGTTTGGACCTGAAGACTAGACGTTCAGGCGGTCCTACGTATCCCATGAGGGTGGGAATCAAGTCACACGTAGTTCTTAGAAAGGGAAAAATCAAATAAGGGCAAGATACCCCAATGAGGTGTGTGTATGGCACGGTGAGTAACCCGACGCGAATGAGGACATAATCCCACACCACACCATACAACCCTATGTGAGGACTTGGGCCAGGGACCTGAAAAGGTCAAGGGGCCTGAGGCCGGACCATGGACAAAAGGTCATGGCTGGCTTGAAGTTTAACGTCTTGCAGCAAGGAAGAAGATAGGGGTATGGTATCTCGTCCAGGGATGTGTACAGAATGGAGAGTAACCTGGCGTGAATGAGGACATAATCCCATAACACACAGTACAACCCTAAGTGAGAACTTGGTCCATGGGCCTGAGAAGGCAAAGGGGCATGAGGCTGGACCTCTGACGGAATGTCCTGACCAGTTTACAGTTTAACGTCTTGCAGTGAGGACGAAGGTGATCTTAGTTTAGGGTCATAGAGCTCGGACTGTATATGCCTAGTTTAGTGTCATATGGGTGGGACAGAGAGGGTGAATCATCATGCTTATGGAATACCACAAAGAGACAATGATGATAGAGGACAACTGTTGATCAGGTTCGCAACACAGTATCCACCCTTGTTTGACCAGAAGGGGTGTGAACAATTGAGCATCGACCGTTGACCATATTCGCAACACGAGACTTGTTTCGACTTGTCACTCACAATCCTCGAGGCCGTTAGCCCGTAACGGTAGGAGATACTTTGGGCCGAGCATCCATGCCATTTGGGGGCCATTTTGGATATGGACGGTGATAGATGCCCAAATGATGGGACATGCAAAGCATGGCAGGGCCCATGCTCATGGGATGGATGATAAATGAATGGAGGGATGTATCAAGGGGATATGTGTGGTGTGTTGAAATATCCTGACGTGAACGAGGAGGTGAGACCGTACTGCACCACACAATCCTAAATAAGGACTTGGGCTAGGGGCCCGAAGGGGTTGAAGGACCTGAGGCTGAGCATCCCCTCCAACTATAGCCATATGACCTCTCATGTGGGCATTGCCTTCACAACTCCTAAGCCCACGTGGGAAATGCTTGGTGTGGGAAACAAGGGATAGGATTAGGCCCTCCCCCTCACATAAGGGTCTGACAGCTGGAATTACAATCCCAATCAAAGAAGACCAAGATTCAGAGAGACAGTGGGGTAGAATGAACCACCACACTCCATGTTTGGGACATATGGGGTGGTGACAACGACAAAAGATAGAAGATGACCAGATTCGAAAAACATCATCTATATCATGTAACCTGAAATGGGAGAAACAAATGAGCATCAAACACTTACCATATTTGCAATGCGGGACTTGTATCAATTGTTTTGTCTAAAACCCTCGACGGAATTGGCCCATAATGGTAGGAGAGCCCTTAGGCCAAGCATCCATGCCATTTGGGGTCCCTTAGGGTGTGAAAGATAATGGGAACCCAAATGATGGGGTGTGTGGAACATGAATGCACCTGTTCAATTTCAAATGAAGTTGGACAGGAGAAGAGATAGAGATCTTCAGAGGAGAGATATACATGGTATGATCATGATGAACATGACACAAATAAGGGAAAAGGCATGTGCCACACCATTTGTTTTATCCAAATGGAAGAGCCCAAAGTTTTGGTGATGGGCCTACGGATGAAATGTCAAGGTGGTCCTACGTATCCCATGAGGATGGGAATCAATCCACATGTAAATATGAAAAGTCCATGCAGTTTATTGTCATGCGGTAAGGATGTGGGAGGATTAAAAGAACGAAGGAGGGAACATGGTGTTATCACCGTAACCCTGACATGGGTGGGGCCTAATAAGCCTACATGATGTCTTTCAAGATTGTGCAAGGAATGGATCCAATTCTCGCCAAGCACTTTCAACTCGGCCAGATGGATTTCAGCTACTTTATCTGGCACTTGCTGATCATAGAAATCTATGCGCAGTGAGGGCCATTGAATCTCGATGGCCAGGGAAGCCTCTGTTCCGTATACCAGGGAATATGGGGTCACTTGGGTGGAATTATGAGTCATCATTTGATAAGCCCAGAGGGCATTGGGGAGCTTTTCCTTCCAACTCTTCTTATTTTGACCAAACATTTTATATATAATGTTAGAGAGGGTTTTGTTGAACACCTCGATCTGTCTATTTTCTTGCACATGATAGTGGCAGGTATGGTTAGAATGGATGTTGTACATAGTGTACAATTTCTTCAGCTCAGCTGCTCTAAAGTTTATGTTGTTTTCTGTGAGGACGACGTGAGTGACTTCAAATTGGTAGATGATGTTGGAACTCACAAATCCAACGATGGAATGGGCCTTGACATCCTTGATTGGAACTCCCCCTGCCCACTGGGAGAAGAAATCTGTAGCTGTCAGGATGAATCTACACTGGTGAGCTGTCGCCAATGGATATGGTCCCACGACATCGAGTCCCCATACCACAAATGGCCAAGATTAAATAGTGGAGTGGAGAGGCTCTGGCGGTCGATGCATAAAGTTAGGATGAATTTGGAATGCATGGCATCTCTTGCAGAACTCGATGAAATCATGGATCATGGAGGTCCGAAAGAACCCTAGTCTCTGAATCTGGTGGGATCGTTTCGGCCCGGTCTGATGAGCCTCGTTGGAACTAGCGTGAACCTCTAGCATAACCTGAGAAATCTCGACTCCTTGAATGAAATGGAGTAGAACTCCATCAAACAAGCACTTGTAGAGGATCTGTTTATGGCCAGGGCCATCTTGGAGGGTGAAATACAACACGCAGTGTCAGATTCACTCACGCCCAGCCCGATCTACTGGGAGATTACCATTCTAGAGATACTCAACAAATGGGGCTCTACAGTTGGGAGTCATTTTGATCACCACATCCAGGGGTCCTAGGGGTTCTGACGTGGAGGCTCCAGCAACAAGGTAGCTTACCCGCGGGCCATCATCATCATCGGGGGTGACGGGAGCAATGACTCTGCGATGTTCCATGGGAATAACCAAATCATCATGATCGGGCTCCGCAAGTGATGGAACCAGATCGGCTAGAGCACTAGCTTGACCATTCTAAGATCGAGGAACATGAGTAACTTCTGGACGAGATGGGAACTGGGCCATTAGCTGGAGTGTGTGATCCAACAACGGTACAAGCTCTGTCTTTCTAATGACATAGTCACTATTGATCTATTTGATGACTACTTCAGAATCCCCTTTCACATGCAAATGGGGCACATAAATCTCGAGAGCTCGCTCGAGGCCAGTGATGAGAGACTAATACTCTGCTTTATTATTTGTGCAACCTTCGGAAAACAGGAATGAGTATAGTAGGATGTCTTGTGTTGGGGTGATGAATATGATACCCAGGCCTACTATGTTGAGCCTGGGGTCATTGATCCTTCTATCAGTGGGGATTTAGGAAGCCCCATTAAAGTGCATCTTCCAGCACGGCATGTCTTGGTATACCGATAGGATCACCTCATCGAGGTAATTGAGATCCAAGGACTAGTCAGTAAGAGTCGAATGGGTAGCAAGGATTTCTTTCAATGCTTTCCCCTTAATATCCTTCTGAGGGACAAACCTGATATCTAATTGCTGAAGAATCACTACCAACTGATCTAGAATGCCTGTCAACAAGGGGTAGTTTGGGATTTACTTTAGTGGGTCTACTCGAGACACCAGTTGTAGCTCATGGTGTTGAAAGTAATGTCACAACTTCTAGATTTCGCATACTAGTTCAAGGTAGATCTCTTTGATGGGGGGGTATCTAGTCGCTATATTGAGGATCATGCGAATGAGGTAGTAAAGGTTGTTCTCTATCCCCTCATGTTTTTTGTGGAGAAAAGGGCACTGAGAGATCATTCCATGGCGGTCACATAAAGGACCAATGGATTTCCGGAGATGGGTGGCATTATGGTTGGAGGCTAGAGCAGATACTGTTTGATCTCCTCAAAAGTAGTCTGACACTCTTCATCCCACTCATAGCCGATGACATTCTTCATGAGCCAAGAAAAGTTCTTACACTTTCCAGAAAGATTCATAATAAATTGGCATACGTATTTTAAGTGTCCTTATAAGCCTCGAAGCTCCTGAATGTTTCTTGGAGGAGTCATCTGGATAATGGCCTTAATCTTATATGGATTGATCTCAATACCCTTGTATCTAACAACAATTCCGAGAAACTTTCTAGTGGTGACCGTGACGACACACTTCAATGGATTCATCTTCAAGTGACAGGAACGGAGGAAGCCAAAAACTTTCTCAAGGTCTTTGAGATGGTCCTGATGCTAGTGATATTTGACCACTAGATATTCCACATAGAATTACACTAATGTTCTAAGGATCGGTTCAAATATATGATGTATAGCCCACTGGTAGGTGGAACATACATTTTTTAAACCGAAGGTCATGACTTGGTAATAGAAACACCTTGTTGTTCCATGAAGGCTATGAACTTCTCATCCTAGGGGGCAATTCAGATCTGGTTGTACCTGGAGTACCCATCCATGAAAGAGAGGACTTGGAATCTAGTTGTAGTGTCAATCAAAAATTCTATCACAGGAAGGGGAAAATCATCCTTCGGACAGTGACCGTTAAGATCCTAGAAGTCGATGCAGACCCTGATCTATCTATTCTTCTTCCTGAATGAAAAAATGTTGGATATACATTTGGGGTACTAGACCTCCTTAACGAAATTGGATCTGATGAGCTTATCAACTTCTGCCTTTGCAATGGCCCCGTGAGAAGGGTGCATCTTTTCGGGGGGCTGCTTGAACCCGTGATGATTTGCCGAGAGACCTAGGTGGTGGATGGCTTCCTGAGGGTATAGCCCTGGAATCTCATCATAACTCTAGGTGAATACATCGCGGTGTTGTTTTAGTAAGTCTATGTACTGCTGTTGCTTCTCGAGGGGCATGGCGGCGCTAATCAATGTGGGTCTCGGGTCTGCCTCACTATCGAGGTTCACCTGTACCAACTCATAAACTGTGGCAGAGACAACCTCTTCAAAGGTAGGGGAATCCTCTAAATCCTCTTCTTCACTTATGGATGGGGAATCCTCAGTGGGCAGAATCGCTTCTGAGTCGGAAGATCCTGACGAGAGGTCGTTACCATCCTAAGCGGCAATAGACACTACGTCTAAGGACTCATGTGTTGTCGCAACCATAGTGATGATGGCTATTGATCCGATCCCATCTAGACTTCATCCCATGGGGCCACGCTAGATGATGTCAAAAAAAATAGTGGCATGTCGTGTTGAGCTGGTGAATTCCAGCCTGGTGTAACAAGTAAGTATGATGTATTTCCATTTCCATGGGGTGTAAATCTCGATACCTTACGGGGGTAGGAAGCTACGAGATCACCAAAGCCTGATTTTTATAGGAGTACGTCGTCGCTTAGACTTGGGAATATGTTCCCCCCTCATCCCAGAAACAACGAAGCATTGTCCCATGTTTGGGTTCATGTCCTCCAATCGGTGGATTGGAAAGACATAAACATCATCTAGATCTATCCACCGGTCGGTCGCAAATACGGCATGCTTGGCCTCATTATTCTGGATATGTATTCCTTTCTCTTCTAGTAGTTGGCATCTAGGTAGCAGGATTCACAAGAGGAAAAAGGAGACACATCACCTTGAAGCATGCCAACTCGACCATTAAGGGAGTACTTGAGGCATTGATGATATGTTGAGGGAATCACCTCATGTAGGTGGATCCATGGCCTTCCCATCAATGCATTGTAGGCGGTGTCTTGGGAGACTACCATAAATTCAGTGCTGGCAACTAGGCCACCAAACTGGGTATTCTAGCGAATATTACCGACTGATGTCTATTCTGTCCTATCATAACCTTGGATTCTTAAGTCAGAGGGACTCAGATAATATTCATACAATCCCACATTTCACAATGCCTGAGTTAGGATTAGGCTAATTCCAGTGCACGTATCGACAAAACAACGATGAAACTCCATGCCATTGAACTTGTCGGTGCTGGACAGTGGGAGACTATGCCCCTTTATGGGAGAGCCTTCATCTTCTCCAGAGAATGAGATAATGGCCTAGAATTCAGCATTCTCAGCCTCTTCAGCATGAAAAGATTTTGCATCTTCTACTTCCATATCGAATTGGAGGCGGCTTCTTAAAGCCTCAGCGAGGGCCTCACGTATATCATATGACAGGTGTAGGGCCTCAAGGATGGAGAGACTTGCTAGAATACTGGAAATATGATTAAGAACATTTTACTTCCATTACAGGCATGAACTTATGTATGCAGGAGGCCGCTCTATGACAAGAGGCATGGTGGGACCTACCGAATGGACCGGTGGCTGACTGGTACTAGGAAAATTCCACTGCCCACTGGTTGAGGCCTACAGAGTGGCTACGAGATGATGGTCGGATGACTGAGACCGGCCTATATCAGGGTGTTCCTGGTCACAGAATGGTCGGGGTGGCTCTGCCAGATCCAGAAATATGAATAGTGGTGAAGGCGGGCTTGATGCCACTAGATAAGAAAATTTCTCAAGCTAATCTCTGTAATGAGCCTGTTTCCTGGTTTTGGAAGCATGGGCAGCCTGGCTGGAATTGCTAACCGAGGCACTCTGATGGTCCATATATCCACGGATCCATCGACATAGGTGAAGACTGGGGACATTGGGAGGATCCACCTAGTACTCCTTATCGTTAGGAAACATGTACGAATTTACCAGCTCTACGGTGTTATCCGAGGCGAACCCTAGACCATCACTCGAAGATTCATCCACTATTGGACGGATTATGGGAGGGATTTCCATTTCTAGGGGCATGAAGTTGCAAAGAGTATAGGATGATGATGGCATTGGTGGGGAATTTTTTTCCCTTACATATCCAGTGTTTTCTCTTCTCGGAAGAGGTCGGATTAGACAACGATGCAGAGGTGGTGGCCACAGCTTCTGAAGGCTCTTCCCGATTCAGGTGTTCCCGGATGACACCATGGTCCTGGGTGACTGTTTTTCATGCCATCCAGTCATCATACTTCTAGGATCCACAACTAGAAACGAGATTCCACTCGCCCTCACTATCGCTACTACTGTTTGGCCCCACGAAGACACATGCCACCTATGCTAGAGATGGGCCTAAATAGACTATGTTGTTATCTACCTGGTCTTTAAGATAGTCCTTAAACACATTGCACTTCATGAGAGTCTACCCCATGATCTAGTGTTAGGGGTATTAATTAGGGTGATCACTGAGGTTTTCTTTTTCTGGTCTTCTACACTCAGGAAAATGTAGAATTCCATGCTCCAAGGCACTGTGGAAGTAATCGGGGACCTGTGTCTCATTGAATGAGTAGGTCCAGTTTCTCCTGTCCATCAAGGGGGCCCTTATAGAATGACTTTGACAAGGGTTTGGAGGACCCTGTTGAGGAGGTGGAACTCAGTTATCTCGCATGGGCGGTGGCGGTGCACTGTGCGGGGGCACCTTCCGATTCAGAGGTGGACGCTTATGGGTCGGTGGATGTGCTTAATGTTGGGGGCCTCTGTGAGGCTGTGGAGGTGGATCCACTAGCAACAACTCTAGTCACATGGGGGGCCTCTATTTGAGCCACTACGATAGGCTCAACCCTGGAATCCCATCTCGTTTGGATCACCGGAGGCAACGAGCGTGCCTTCTTGGCCTGCTGTAAGGCTTCCTCTAGGCGTTGCTCCTTATCAGAGAAGTCTCGAAATCCCCCAGGATAGATCTGGGTGATCAGATAGGGGACAATCTCCATCTTGAAATTCCCTATGCACATCGTCAGTAACTTCTCATGAGTTAGTGGCATGTCAAGGGAATACATGAGTCATTTCCACCTGGTGACAAATTCAGAGACACGCTCATTCGTCCTCTGCTTGCACTTGAAGAGGTCTACGATACTCGTCTTCTACATGGTGGAACTGAAGTGGTAGAGGAATTTCTTATAGAGGTCCTCCCAGCCAGTTAATAATCTGATGGGGAGCTAGTTGTACCAGACAAACACAAACTCTTCCAATGTCTTCACAAAACATCGGAGGTTGGCGGCCTCCTACTGTGCCAAGGTTTCCAACATGGGGCCACACCTTGAGGTAAAGTAGGAAAAGTGCTCTGGCGGGTCCCCTGTCCCATTTAAGGGTAAAATGTGGGATTCCTGAAACCTGTAGGTGCTAGAATATCATCCACCCAAGCTGGATATGGCTTTCCATCAGGTGGGAGTGCCACATGTCACGTCTCTAATGCCTTGAGACGGGCAATTAGGGCTACCATCAGATCATATGGGTGGGGGTTCCTATCTTAATGGGGATCCCTAAATACCAATGTGTTGGTGGTTTCATCAACATGATAAAGTGGCCCAATGGCTCATGGGGTGGCTTGTAGAATGACATGTGGGGCAACTGGGGGAGCCAAAGATGGATCTTGAGGGTTGTTATGTCATTCAAGAGGATTTGTAGATACATACCACACCCTCTTGCGTTAAGCTCTGACCTCAACCCTATCATTTTGGGAAGGATAGTCAGGGTCACCTGGAGACAATTTGCTAAGGGGAAGCTGTGCCAGCCCTGCTGCCCCAGCCTAGGATCACCGTAGTCTGGTTGTCGCTCTGCAACGCATTCAGAAAGGAGGTCGCCGATCACCTTCTTCTATTCAGAGATTTGCTGATGCAATGCATCTTTCTCAGTGTCATCATCTGCCTTCTGCACTAAGCCAGATGGGATAGAGGGCTTGACCACTCCAGGATTCTCTTTACCCTTATCATGATTCCGGCTAAGGACTAATGCCTCGGTGGGCGTGGGGAGACCCATCAGCCTCCTCTGTTGGTGAGTAACCCTCCACAACAGATCCATTTTTTGTGGTACGCCATCAGGGGGAGGTCACAGCCAAGGAGTTTAGCTCATTATCCTCTTCCTATAGGCTGGCCATGTTGACCGCGGATCAACCTGGGGGCTTGTCCTCGATATCACCTGGTGAGTCGGGCAGCCTCCGGATAGGATTGAAGAGGAGGGAAGCATATTTCCCCCAGCCATGGATCTACACATGGGGGAAATCCTCTTTGATAATCTTGTAGAGTACCCTGAAGCTCTGAATGCACCATTGCGGGAGGGTCCTATGGAGACCTAGTGACACAGGGCGCTGATCCACAGGGAGTGCAGATAGATTAACCAGATGGTATTTCTCATCAATGTCTTCAAAATGTGCTTTGATCTTCAGATAAGCCACTCATTGGTGACAAAGGTGGATGTGTGTCACCCAGAGGGTTTGACGGAAACACTCAACGTTCTCTGGGGTAAGGGATTCCGACGCATAGAAATTCATCGCTGCCACATGCCAAAACATTTCAGGGATGTGGTACACTACATGGATGTTCCATAAGCTCCTTGGCTCAGATTCAGGTTCTGAGCCTTCATTTCCGCACTTGTCAAATGGAGGAAGCTAGGTAATCGGTAGCGGTACCGAAGCAGATCGATGGGATGGCATGCTGGCTGGTGGATAATACGACGAGTGAGTTGATAAACCAGCACATCTCAGGCTACCCTCCGAAGAGTGAAGTGACTTAGCCACGACATTGTGGTAAGATGGGCTGACTACATTAGTTTCCATCATGGGGACCATGGCTTTTGACGGTGGATCACATTGTTGCTCGTCTACCATTGGTCCCTAGAATAGCTCTACGCAATCTCTAGTTGAGGTAGATAATGCTTCTGGTGATGAAGGAGGAGATTGCACGACCATAACCTATGGTGTTTCCAAATTTTCATCCTCCTAAATAGACCTGCGTAGGGAGGCGGGAATCCGATGGACCTCACATTCTACGAGTACTAGGCTGATGTGCCTTGTTCCTTCCCTGACCCTTAACATGGAGGACCTAGGCGGGGGTTCCATTATTGAGTCATATTTGGCTTCAGAATCAGAGAAGCAAATGTTTTTGATCCCGGTATGAATCTTCTTAGTGTTCCTTTTATAGTGGCAATGACCTGCCCTCCTACCCCAGGATGGTTCTTCAAGGCAGGGTAGATTTCCAACATGAGGAGGTCCTTCGGCCGTACTGGTGCTGGGGCGGAGAGGACTTCTGCCAAAGTAACATGAGGTGCGAGGAGCACCCGGAAAGATATCAAAGTGGATATGGGGAGGAACTCTATGGGAAGTGTCAGAGCTGGTAGGACCTCCGCTCGAGCTCATATGAGCATGAGTGGGACCCCCATACTTGTTTCTCTTGGCAACATCAGTGCGAAGAAGGTCCTTATACTAGTTGATCCGAACCTGGGTAGGGCCTCCGTGATGGGTTCTGGTGAAGCGAGGCTAGCCTTCACCCCTCTGGTTTCTGAGTCAAGGAGGACCTTCGTCGGCTGCTCTATGAACATGGGGAGGGCTCCCACGCTGTAGATTTACTGGATGTGCATTTTCCCCACACCGGCGGTCTATGGAAGGTGGGATGACTCTATACTCGATGTAATGAGCACGAGAGAGGCTTCCATGTTGGGTGTCACCATCGTGGGGAGGTCCCCATTCGGACTGAGGGTAGCATGAGGTGGACCACCATGCCGAGCCTAGAAGCAGGGAAGACCCGCGTTCTCTATGGTGGTGGTACAGGGAGGGCCTCCGTACTGGAGGCCGCTTTCACTTGCACTGGCAGCTGAGAGAGTCGACCCAGCCTGCCCATGGGGCAGTTGGGGCCTCGACCTGGGCCAAGTATACAAGTTCCCATACTCATCATAAACAAGGGGTTGATGATATATGTTGGCGGTGGCCTGAGCCACATCAGTTGTAGACGTTGATGCCTTTTGGAGGGCGTCCTCCTCGGCCTGTGCCCGACGCTGGAGTCAGGTCAACCGGACCGGGGCCAATGGTGTAGGCACATGGCTTACCTACTCCTCAACTCATGGGACCAGATGGAGGCACTGGCGTGACCTAGTGGGATCCCTCCTTGGGGGCCCTTGAATCGAGATCCTAACTGGGTTGGCCTAAACATCCCCTACCTCGTCAGCGTAAGGGACAGAGTTGTCAAGGTGGTCCAGGGAAAGGCACTCAAAATGATTTTACATTGAAGTGGGGAGAAGTGGATCCCTGCATGGACCTTGAAGTGGAGTTTGTGGTGAGGCGCAGATGCCTCTAGATCTTGGTGGGCCATGTCCCTAGTCAGGATAATCCCCTCCTCCTCGTACCGATGTACAAGGTCATTGATCACTTTTCGCTGAATAAATTCATATGGGGAGATGGGTAAGGGGTGCCTGGTGTTTGAAAGAATGGATATTTTCACTGAAGTGGTGGAGTCGCGTGGGACTGCCATGTTGGCATTGCCCCTGCCCCTACGTTGGTGGGTGGGTGGTGATCGAATTCCTACAACAGCATGGTTTCTAAAAAGCAGGCAGATTAACCCATTTGTGCTGAAAGGAAAGGATTCGACGACCAATTCCCCAATGCCATTCCATTTTAAATGTCTTGTAAGATGGATCCATGCTGACAATGTTGCATATCGGGATGTCCAATATTTTTAATGCCACAACTCTTGGTGAGTTTCATTCCAGGCCCATTATTTGCTTGGTGGGACCCGAAACTGGATAGCTGGATCCGATGACACACTGGTCCACTGATGTCTCGAATGCTAATAATCTCCATATTTAGGAGAATACATTCACATCAGGTTCACCATTTCTGGTTATGAAACTTTTGTTGGGCCACACGCATCTGTCTTGTTCGGGGATGGTGGTGCTGTTTGTTTCCCCGCATTCCCACTGTCCAAAGGTGGGCGACATCCGTTCCTTGTTCCGGGACGTTTGCTCTTGGATCAAAACAGGATGATGGGATGTCGTTTCTTCCTTCCACAGATTCCTCCTCAAAACTCATCACCTATTCCAGGTCTCCCTTATAGATTTAAGATGTTGTTCGTGAAACTCTACCTAGTGTCATATCTTCATGGACACCAGTTAATTACAATTTTTCTGTCGGGACATTCCAAGGGGTCCAGTCAGGGTAGAAACATTCGGTCAGGGGAGTAGTCACATTGGACATCACTGGTGTTTTTGGACACTAGAACACCGGCGTGTTTAGGTTTCTTTCCCTTATTATAGGGCTTCTCGAGGGCGCGGAATCCCGGGACAACCCCCGTCGAACGCGGGGAATTTTATGCCATATGCATGTATCTGATGTTTTCCTCAGCTTATTATTTTTAACACAGAGTATTCCGCAGGTTTAACATCTAGCAGAGATGGATCTGAATGATCATAATACTAACTAGAGAAGATCAGGTGAGTGCAACCCCAGGAGGGAACAATGATGTTGGGGCTAACACATGGTTAGCTACCCGATTGTTGTTAAAAGTGAATGGAGAATGGGGTGGCATGATCCCACCGGAATGTGGAGGTCTAGGTAAGAATCAAGATGGATGGTGGATGGTTAAGTGAAGTTGGTGGAGAATTAGATGGAGTTGACTCGAGGTCGGTGATGATGTTGGGCTTGAGTCTCGAAGATACTTCCTACGTATCCCCATGGTATGGAATCAAAGTCCTCGTAGTTCGGTAGGACGATGGGACACCTGAGGAGGTAACCCATGATAATGGACGAATGGATGGGATTTGGAAGAAATAGAACCTCCAGGTAGGGTCATGACCTTCCCGAAACATATAGTCTCAAGTGATAGAACAATATGATACATTAGTGATGGTCTTGAACCTTAGGGAGGCTTCCTACGCATCCTTATGGTAGGGAATCAAAGTCCATGAAGTTCATCTGAAGAGAGCTTACCATCGATTGGGGACTTCAATGGCTTACCACTGAATGGGGTCATAATGGATTACCGCTGAATGGGGTCAAAATAGCTTACCTCTCGATGGGGTCACAACGGCTTACCACTGAATGGGGATAAACCTTGGGTATGATTTCTATGTACCCTGCCAAGGATACAGGGATCAAAGACCACGTAGTTTGGGATGGTGGATGTAGTTTAGGGTCGTGTAAAATTAAAAGGGGCCATGTAGATTAATTTCATGTGGGACAAAGTTGGTCTGATGCGAAGGGGGGTCGGAACTAATGGTTTTTGGTCTTAATCCTCAGGGAGACTTCATACGTACCTCGCCTTGGCAAGGATCAAATACCTCATAGTTTAGGTGATGGGAACTGATGTGAAGATGGTTGGGACCAATGGGGTGTTGGGCTTGAACCTCAGGTAGGATTCCTATTTAACCTTCCTTAGCAAGGATCAAAGAATTCATAGTTCAAGATGGGTTTGGTGAAATGACGTGAAGATGTTCGGGACCAATGGGTGTTAGGCTTGAACCTCAGGGAGGCTTCTTACGTACCTTGCCTTGGCAAGGATCAAAGACCACATAGTTTTGGTTGGTGTTGGTGAATTGATGTGATGATGGTCGGTACCAATTGGTGTTGTGCTTGAAACTTGGGGAGGCTTCCTATGTACCTTTAATTTGAAAGTATCAAAGACCACATAGTTTAGGTTGGTGTTGGTGCACCGATGTGATGATGGTCAGGACCAATGGGGTGTTAGGATTGAACCTCAGGGAGGATTCCTACGTACCATTCCTTGGTAAGGATCAACATCCTCGTAGTTTAGAAAGAGTCTCGGGCTTATACTCTGGGCTACCCAGAAAGGATGCCATGGTCGATGCTTGCTCTAAGCCCATGTGAGTCTTGCTCAGTGTGAAGAACAAGAGGCAACAAAGACCTGACGATCACGTCGTGGAAGGTGCGTTTGTGGGAAGTAGAGTGGGGCTGACGCATAACTAGCAGCCCAAAAAGGAAACTGGGGATTACGCATGGTTAGTAGCCTGAAGAGATTGAGATTTGGACTTGATCCATGGTAGAGGCTCAGGTGGTGACAAAGCCCAACAAGAGAAGGATTTGGAACCCAGGAAGAGAGGAGGATCAGGGGTGCTACCTCCTGTAAGAAAATCTAGGGGCTTAAACCTGGGTGGTTTCCCTTTCCGTGTGGATAAACATCGCTCTAGTAAAGAGGATTTCACTCCATGTGAGGAATGATCTCACTCCCGTGGAGACCAGTGGGCGTACTGAATGTCTGAGATGGGGCACCCCACATGAAAGGCATGAGGCGAGGTCATAGTTTAACGTCATGTTCTTAGGATGATTGCGCTTGGTTGTTTAACATCCTGCTGCTTGGATGAGGTGGGTTTTCTCTGCACCACTAGGACATACATAACTGATACCTGCCCACCCTTGAGGGAAAGAAGGCATCAACAATGCCATGGAAGGGGGTGTTATGGAGAGATCCATTATGGGGTCCCGGTTAGCGTGGCTATGCAAGGAATCAATAGTCGTTATCATGCCTATATGAAGAATCATGAGGTGAAGCAACGCAATGGGTAGAACCAACCAAGGTAATTTGAAATTGCTTTGTGAAAAACTAAAGGTCCACATGGGAAAAGGAGTTGTAGAGCAAAGGGGTTCATGGGTAGAAACTTTATAATTCTCTGGTGCTCCATGAAGTAGAGGGACATCGTGAAGGGAAGTGCTTTGCGAAGTGAAGTCACTTAGACTAGGAATAGGGAATAGGTGCATATTGAAGGTGATTCATGAAGTGGAAAGGCATTTATAGAGAAATTCCTCACGAATCAAGGGTGTCTTGCGAAGCATAACATTGTAAAGAAATATGCTTCGTGAAGTACGACAACCATGCCTTAGCATGTGGGTCACATATGCATGATGGATGTTTCGTGAATCATAAATAATTCACGATGACCCGAGTCCCCTTGGGGATCTCCATCCACCATGGAGGCCCATGGGCTCTTTGAATGGAATCCATCTTTTAAGAGGGGCAGAATTCATGCAAAGGGGAAGGCACTTCACGATACAAAAGTACCTTGAAAATCTTGTGGTTTACAGAGAAAAAATTGCTTCACGATGTGGGAGCTCAGAAGGCGAAATGTCAGAGGATCCGTCCTTTGGGCTCGAGGGGATCTTGGTATTTATAGGCAAGAGGCTTCATGAAGTATAACTCGCTCGGTGCGAATATAGAGCTTGCTCCGTGGCGGGTTCGCGAACGTCAAATCGGTTTTTAGAGCAGCCCAACTCCTTGCTCTGTGGCGGGTTCAAAAACATCAAATGAATTCATGGAGAACCCTTCCTCCTCACTCCGTGGAGAATTTGTGAACATTAAAGGGATTCGCAGAGCACCCCACCTCCTTGCTCTATGGTGGATTTACGAACATCAAAGGGATTCACGGAGCATCCCGCCTCTTTGCCCCGCGGCGAGTTCGCGAACGTCAAATCGGTTCGTGGAGCATCCCGCCTCCTCACTTTATGTAATTTTTTCAAATGTCAAATGGATTCATCGACAATCCCACCTCCTTGGGCCATGGAGGGTTCGTGAATGTCAAATCAGTTCACAGAGCATCCCGCATCCTCGCTCCGCGGCGGGTTCGTGAAGTGAGAGCTCTGTGCCAGCTTCCTGGCTACGGGGCTCCGTGAATGGTCTTCTCTAGGTAGTCCCATTATTCTCTACTTTGTTCTTACTTTTTCATAGGTTTTGGCATCAACAGTAGGTAGATAGGTATCTTGTTACATTTTACTACATTACTTTATATATACATGCTTGCACACTATTACATTTCCCTTACACGAGCCGGATGTTATAGACACCATTAGTGGTGACCCACTAAGATTTATCTCACACCCTCTATGAGTGCTAATTGGTACCAAGAGTAGATTACATGGTTGCAGGTGTTGGAAAAGTGAATCAATCATCTCCAAACACTTTATTTGCATGTTGTTTAGTATGAATCTTGATAGCAGATGACTGAGGTGAAGCTTAGGATTCTTGGGATGATCTTTGATTTTCTTCATATTTTTGTGGAACATGTTCTTCCTACTATCATGTATGCATGTTCTCTAGTTTTCTAGTGAAATAAAATATAATCAATTATTTAATGTTATTCAAGTTATTTCAGTTATTGTATTTGTTGTATTTATTTTTTAGTAGTGACTTCTATTTACTTATATTGCTTCCACTATTTACCTATGTTTAATTTCACTTATTGTGCTACACATTCATAATGAGGTCATAGTCTCCCCACAGACACACCCAATGCCCTCACACCTAGTCAACAACCTCGAGTGTTTAGGGAGATGTGCTTGAGGCAATGTGGCCCACCGGGTTCAGGGCACCCATTAAGTGGCATCCTGGTACAGGACATCAAAAAGTGGTATCAGAGGAGTTTCTTTTCAATATTTACTATTTTTAGAAAATATATTGGAGATTAGTAATGCTTTAGACTTGGAAATAAGAAATTCTTGGGTTTCGCGATCCCATGTTTGTGGTAAAAACCAAGTTTCCTAAGTTATAATTATTGTTATGATTTTTCCTATTATAGTTGATATGATTTCACCATTGTGTAGTGTTGTTGATTTTTTTACTCTGTTTAAGGATTTTCATTCATCTACGGCCTTATGATATGTGGGAAAGGATCATTGTTACATGCATAATTATGGGAACCTATAATTAGCATGTCCGGCATATTGCCATGCCATATGTATGAATTTCACTATTTTTCATTTCTTGATATGCCTGTGATTTTTGAGTGATTCTGTGATTGGTAGTTTATGCTTTTATTACTTTTGTTTATGATTGAGTGATTTTCTGTCTCAATTCATGAGGTGTATGGGCCCTCATGGGTTGGGATGTGTAATTTGCTGAGTCGAGCCATTATTCTATAAATAAATGGGTGTTGTTTCTAGTGATAGGTGTATGGAAACCGATTCACAAGAAATTGATATCCAATATAAATTAAATTAAGAAATATAAAATGAATTGGCTTCATATCCTTATCCCACCTTCTCATATTTATGAAAGGTAAAGGAGTGAACCTGTAAATTAAATGTAAAATGAAATAAAACATATACTTGAGAACTTACTGATACATGGCTGTCTAAGTGGGTAGTTAGGGTAGTATGCCTTCGGTAGTGACTTTTCTTATTCTAATCTCCTTATAGTGATGTTATCTTTCTTATTAACTTTTCTCTTAGGTGTGATCTTAGAAATTGTAGACCAATTCCACCACGACGTCTTCATATTGTATTCTAGGAATGTGGTGACGACAATGCACCAAATGTGGTGGTACCAAAGCCACAACTCTTACCTCTAAGAGTGAAAATTGAGGAACTGCCTACTATACCTGATCTAGGAACTGATTCCCAAGTTCTTCATAGATTCCTACGTGTAATGCAGTCCATGAATGGTGCTCCACAGCTTGCACCTACGATGGCTTATGTGACTCATGAGTTAAAGTAGCAGTATCCTCCTAATTTCTTGGATGATGGTGGACCATAGGCTATTGATTCTTGGCTATATTCCACCCTATATATCATTGAGAATCTAGAAATTACTCCATAGTGAAGGGTAAATAATTACACTTACATTCTTTAGTATTTGGCCAAGCATTGGTTTGACATGATTACCCAGTCTGATCGTCATCAGGGCATGTTATGGGTTGATTTCTAGATTGCCTTTTATGATCAGTTCTTTCCTCAGATGCTGAGAGATGACATATCCAATGATTACATGCATCTTAAATAGGGTTCTATGTTAGTAATGGAATATTCAGTGCATTTCATGGAGTTACAGTTATTTGCACTGCTTTTAGCCTATGATGAGCTTTAGCGTGCAAGAATATTTGAGGATGGGCTCCAATGATCCATTAGTACATAGGTGAATGTATTTCTCCTACCTAATTTTTCTATAATATTAAACTAGGATCTTATCATTGAGTGCAACCTGAGCGACGGAAATAATACCAGGTATAGAGGATCAATGTTTTCGCAGGACTGTAGTTCTCATAGTGGCAGGAAATGTTCCATCAAGGTTTATCATCAAGGAATTCAAATATAGATTTCTAGATTCAATAGCTCCATAGTGTGTCATCAGTGTAGACGACGGGTGCCCTGAATCCTCATAGTGATAAAGACCCAATGTAGTGTCAGGATTGTGGTCGTATGGGGAATCTTCAGTGTTTCTATAGAACCTTTCCTCAATATTAGAGTGAAAAGGGATTCACACAATCTCCACCTTCATGATTGAGTTCATTTATGCTGCATTAGGAAGGGAGTTAGAATAGCACTGGTAGGTCTGGATGAGGAGGAGTTTGTGGTTGTGGTAGTGAACCCCCTGATCACCAGTAGCCCCAACAGATCAATTATGATTGTGGTAGTTTATCTATTTCCTAGTGTCATGGATTAGAACAATTTAATTCACTATAGCTGATACCCAAAGATCAGGTTGTGTGACCATCTACTGTATGATGTACCATTCTAGTAGTCTCTACTATAGTATCTGCATTATTTGATATAGGTTCTTCGAACACTTTTATCTTTGTATCTATATTGTAACATCTCGAACTAGATATATAGTATTAAAATGGTGTAGTGATCTTATATACACCATTAGGGGTACAAATAGAGGGTATATTCTAGTGTAAGGATTGTCCCCCTAAGGTGGGAGTTACCCTTTCTTATAGAACCTCTTTTTTCTTGAGATTATGGGCTTCGATGTCATACTATATATGGGCTGGTTTCTTCATCATCATGCTTTTGTAGACTTCTATAATCACAGGGTATCTTTTACATCACCATAGGGAAGCAGTTATCTATATAAGGGTGAGTGGGATGTCCTGGCTGGTAGAGCTAGACTAGAGCATCATGATCTAGGTGGATTAACCATACAGATCTCCAATATCTTTATGGAGGATCGGGGTTTATGACATTTTTATTTCCCTCCAGGCATGGATCATTTTAGGGATATATTTCCTGAAAATATTTTTGGCTTACATCCTAAGAGAGAGGTAGAGTTTACAACTAGGAGTAGCTCCAATTTCCATTCCTCTATACAGGATGGCACTAACAGAGCTTCAAGAGATCAAGAGGCATCTATAGGATTTAGGGTCCAAAGATTTTATACATTCCAGTACATCCTATGGGGTTCACCCATTATATTCTTCAATAAGGTGGATGGAACCTTACATCTATGTGTGGATTACAGATAGTCTAACAAATTTATGATCAAGAACTAGTATCCACTTCCTCGAATAGATGATCTATTTGACCAGCTCTGATTATCAAAGGTCTCCTCTAATATTGACCTGAGATAGGTATATCATCAGGTTTGAGTCATCTCATCAGACATACCTCATACAGCTTTCCATAGTAGGTATAGTCTTTATGAGTACCTTGTTATGTCGTTCAGTCTTACTAACATGCCTATATTTTTCATGGATCTGATGAATTGGGTGTTTCGCCCATATTTAGACTATTTTTTATGTTCTTTTGGGATGAAATCTTGGTGTATTCTCACACTCATAGCATGAATTCCAAACGTCTGGAGATCATCTTGAGTACACTAATAGAGAATTAGCTTTATGCTAATCTTGATAATTTCCACTTTTGGGTCGATTAAGTTCACTTCACAGTTCATATAATATCTGAATCATGTGTATTTATGGACCAATAAAAGGTTAGTGTTTTAGTTTTCTAGATGTATCCCAAGAATTTATTTGATATACAGAGTTTCTTGGGGCTAGCTAGATATTACAAGAATTTAATAATGTAATTTTATTACCTTCACTAGTGCAAAAACACTTTTTCGCGTCGGTTTTTTTTAATTTTTAACGTCGGTTATAAACCGACGTCTTTATAGGCGACGTTAAAAATAGAGTTTTCGCGTCGGTTCATAGAAACCGACGCGAAAAATAATTCGCTTATGAGCTTCGGCGTCGGTTTTTTATAAAACCGACGCCGAAGCTACATTTAGACATTATTTTCCGCGTCGGTTCATTAAAAAACCGACGCGGAAAATATAGTCGAATAGTTTTCCCGCGTCGGTTTTTAGAAAAACCGACGCGGAAAACCGCTTATAACAGGATTTTCCGCGTCGGTTTTTCTAAAAACCGACGTGGAAAACCGCTTTCAACCTGATTTTCCGCGTCGGTTTTTCTAAAAACCGACGCGGAAAACCCTTTCTGCGTCGGTTTTTAAAAAAACCGACGCCGTAAATAATTTTTTTTTAAAAATATTCGGCGTCGGTTTTTAAAATAACCGACGCCGTAAATTTTTTTTTTTAAAATAAAATACATATATTTTCTCCTCCAAACAAATCGGAACCCTGAAAAAAATAACGAAGTATACAAAAACAATTAAACAGCTTTAACAGAAGTACTTCAGAAAACTCAAAGTAAAGCAGAATTAAAATACACGTACCTACATGGTGCATTTTCTTAATCTAACCATACTCAGTATCAATCATTGTAAGTTTCCTCCCATAGATAGCACCAATCCTGTCAAAACAGTAATGAAACTAAGGAGATGTGAGTGAAAAAATCAATCCAAGTTATTAGTGCAATGAATAAACATTAAATGAAAATGTGTAATTTATTTGAATCATTCATTTTTTCACAAAGTAAATTACCAAAATGAAATGTTACGACTCCTGATCAAAATTCCAGGAACACTCAGCCGATGCAACCTCTTCCTCACCTCCCCCACTGAAGATGTTGGGGGTGTCTTTTCACCATAGGATCCCCACCACCCCCAACCTCAGGTTTTTATATTTGCTCTGTATAGACGTGCATTACCCATTCACTATTGTTATTTGTTTAAGTTATGGAATAACAGAGAAATAAGTTTGAGTGCAAAAAATAGGTTAGAAAATTGAAATCAAATGCAGATTGAAGAGACATAAAGAAACATACCTTAAAAATTGACGCCTTCTATTTTATCTTTGTGCAAACCCACTAAGCGCTGTTTCAGGTATTATGTGATATGCTTCTCGGCAATCATTTTTCGATATTTATTTTCATAAAAAATAAAAAGGCCTAGAAGATATTGTTGTGCATTCAAGGGAGACAATTTTTAGTGTTTGTGAATGTTATTTCGCTATACGAATCTCTATGTTCATGATCCAAGTACCACCCTACAGATTTGTCACTGTACAGACAAATGATTTTAAGAAATAACAATGAAAAGAAATATAATAACTAATTTTGAATTAAAATACACGTACCTGAAATATACGACATGCTTATTGTTGGTTATTGTTGAAGGATTCATTTGATTATTAGTAGATTCAATAAAACAGTTTTTGCAGAGGCACTTGAGAAAACTCAATAAAGCAGAATTAAAATACACGTACCTGAAATATATGACATGCTCATTGTTTGTTATTGTTGAAGCATTCATTTGATTATTAGTAGGTTCAAACACCTAATATATCATAAGAGTTAGTTTTTTAAACCCATATATAATATTATTTATAAATATTAGTATACATACCTCAAATCTTAATCAGACTTAACAAATAGTCCGCAAAAGTAGATTGAATATGAATCATATCAGATTGAGAATATGACTGTGAATCATTGAATACCTACAATAATATTGAATGATATGAAATTAATAAATAGAAGAAAGTGGATGAAAATATATAAAAAAGTTAATACAACTAACCTTATGAAAATCAGTAGTTTCCCCAGTTCTGATTATCTCGTACATAAATCGTAGAATATAATAACCACATTCAACGCTTCCATTTTGACGATGACACTGCAGTTATAAAACATTTAACTAATAATGAAACCCAATATATAACAAAAATATAAAAACTAATTACCTGTACTTCCACATATTTGATTTTCGTTGGTTTCTTTTCATTTGTAAAATGTTTCCATGAACTGCATTTTTTTATATAAGAACTAATAAAACTTGTGTAAACAATTAAAATTAAACATAACAAACTTCTAAAAATAAAAAAACAACTTACCTGTTTAATAAGTTGGAAAACGGTTTACGCACTTTTCCTAATAAAGAGCAAAACCAATATAAGGTGCATTCATTTGGGAAAAATACACCTAACATCCAATGCCCCCTATAATACAAAAAGTTCATAATTAATGACATTATAATGATCATGAGTTCAAAATTATGTTGATATTATTACTTATCAACAAATGGAAAAAACCAGCACTGAATCTCTGTTTGTGATAATCTCTCGGATATATATTGAACTCTTTCATCATTTTTCACATGTTTGACTTCCAAGGAAATGTACTTTGGATCTATAAAGCTATAAATGCTTGTAGTTTCATTATGTAAAAGAATCCTGTATAGATACCTAATTTAAAAAGAAAACATAGTTAGTCAATGACATAATAATATTTTAGTAAAGAAATAGCAATTCAGACGTCAATTTACTTACATGGAAAACAACTGCACCACATTCAGCCCGATCTCTTCAAAATTAACTAAATTCATGATATCTTCTTTCAATATTCTCAATTTATAATTTCTTCCACATATATCGGACGTCATCCGAAACTCATAGATAAAATTCAAGGAAGAAGAGCACTGAGATAATCTTTTCAACCCAGAAGAAATATCAGAAGTATCTACAGCCGACTGTTTCTGAACATTTTGCTGCATTTGTACAGTTTCTTTTGCTTTCAGATATTCCTATATAAGTTAAATGTCAGAAAACATTATAAGTAATTTGGAATCATTTCTAATTACTAGTTAAAAAAACTCATACCTCATGTGAAATATAACGAAGAAGTGCAGTTGGCCAAAGTAAAAATTGGCCCATGCATTCCCCAACACTGGTGATCTCCGCAGTAGGAAATGGTAGTAGAGCAGTAGGATCTATAATAACAAGTACTGATACTCTAACCTGACCCATCTGCATAGGCTGATGATGTACCGAGTCCCCCAAAAAATACACTTGTCCTAACGCAACAATATGTACATGAGGATCTCCCGCAAACAACTCACAATATAAGGTTTGATCCGATGGAGGAGGTGGAGGCTCAAAGTTAGCAGGTGGGGCAGGGTAGTCAGGGTGAGCAGGCTGAGAAGTCAGAAAAATGAAAAGGGTATATTAGTGTTTAAAATTTATAACATAGAAAAATTGATTAAAAATTAAATAAAATAATATACCTCAAATGGTTGCGCAGACGGGGCAGGGTAAGGTTGTATTCTTGTAAACCGTTAAATGCTTTTCTCAATCTACGATAAGGATGATCAATTCGCAAAAATCTTCGATGTCCCACATACACTGTCTTTCTTCCATTCTGCAATTGATAATATGAAGTTTGTTCTTCACAAATTGGACATGCTTTATGTCCCTTAACACTATATCCAGATAAGTTTCCATACGCAGGAAAGTCGTTTATAGTGAACATTATCATAGCACGCAAAAGAAAATACTCTTTCTTGTATGCATCGAAAACTGTAACACCTTTCTCCCATAGCAGTTTTAAATCCTCAATCAATGGTGTAAGATACACATCAATATCATTTCCTGGTTGTTTTGGTCCAGAAATCATCAAGCTCATCATAACATATTTTTTCTTCATACATAGATGTGGGGACAAGTTGTAAAGTACCAGCAAAACAGGCCATGAACTATGTTGGCTACTGAGGCTCCGATATGGATTCATTCCATCAGTACACAATCCCATTCTGAGATTTCTAACTTCACTTCCAAAATCATGAAATTTTTTATCAATACTCTTCCACTATGGTGAATTGGCAGGGTGACGTAAGTTACCATCAGAAATGAGCTCATCTGAATGCCATCTTAACCTTTTTGCATCATTTGAATTTGCAAATAGACGCTTCAAACGAGGAATAATTGGAAGGTACCAAAATGCTTTAGATGGAGTTTTGATTTTGGTACCTAAAAATAAACCAGAATTGAATTATCAGAATTGTTTGAAAAAAATATTGGATGATATCATTGGAAAGTAAAAAAATTGATTTTTTATAACGTTACATGACATCACCTGAAAATGAATCTGAGTTGACTTTCTCATCCATCTTATAGCGCGATGTTCCACATGTAGGACAACTTGATAAATGTTCATTTTCTTTCCTATATAGTACACAATCATTGGGGCAAGCATGTATCTTTTTATACCCCAATCCCATTGGGCATAATATTTTCTTCGCCTCATAATTGGAATCTGGAAGCCCATTGCCTTCTGGAAGAAGCTCTTTTAAAAGCTCAAGTAAACTGGAGAAACTTTTATCACTCCACCCATTTTTTGCTTTTAAGTTAACTAATCTCAAAACTGCTGATAACACTGTATATTTACTGCAACCTGGGAATAATGGTTTCTCAGAATCTCCATACAATCGTTCAACAGTTGGTGTTTTTTCGATGGTTTCAACACCTAAATCATGAATTAATTCTTCAATACGATCCTCTGCCTCATTATGAATATCGTCATCAACATTGGATGTTGAATTTTCAGTTCTTTCACCATGCAAGATCCAACGTGTATAATTAAGGCTAAAACCATAACAAATGAGATGATCTTTGATTTCTCTGAAGTTTAACTTTCTCATATTTACACACTTCACACATGGACAGAAAATCAAATCAATATTTTGATTATGCCGTTTAGCAAATTCCAAAAAATTGTCAACTCCTCTTTCATATTCACTAGTAGTTCTTCGTAGATAAATCCAATTATGATCCATTAATACCTGATATCACAATATAATTGATGAATATATTAAAACATAAAAACATTTAAATATCTATCAGATAAATTGTAAACAAAAACATATTCCATAAAAACTATTGATAATCAGATAAAAGACATCAAATATGAAACACGTTTACAAATATAGTAAACAGTTAATTTTAATATTATATACATGTGTGTTATATTGAAATACAAGGACAAAATGGTTAAATCAAAGGTTTCATTTTTTGAAAATAAAGTTTCATGATATAAATATTATATGAATGACATACAAGATAATATGATTTCTCACTATGACTACTATTGATCACACTATATTTATTTTTTTATTCATTTGATGTAACATGAATGAATCATGGAAAAATTAATGTGAAAAATAGTGCAATAACTATCCTTATTTAAAACAATGTGTATTAAGAGACATGATACAATTTTTGGTGACTATGATAACTCAACTCCCTCAATCCATGAGTTTTATAATAGGGAACTATGAACATATAAATTCATTATGGAGGGATAAAAATTCCATTGCATATTGTAGGTGACAACTTACACCCCCATCCATGGGTCTATTGCAGCAAAACATGTCAAGGAATGGATCAACATGAAGAGAAATATATTATCCATCCATGAAAGATTAGATCATGAGAATGTTTTATTTGCAGCCTATGACTTAGAGGGAGAAGTAAATCATTTCATGACTATTATTTAGAGGGAGAGAAAGATGAATAAATATAATCAATGGAATGAGATTAGTTTAAGAGGACATTTATTAAAAATGCATGAATCTAACCCCACATATGAAAGTGGAAAGGTATTTTTGAACATTAATAGAGGGATAATGATTATATTATTATCTACGAAGATTACAATACATTATGATTCTAGTCGTATTATGGACATTGCAAGAAAAATTATTTATTATATAATGGCATGAAAATAATTATTCAAATTTTTTTAACATAATAGATAGTGGTAATTATTCATGTCTTAGTTAAATGATGAGAACCAAAAAGAATTGAGGAATTTGGCATGGTAAATCTCAAGAAGTAATGAAATAACAACAAACTACATGCAAAAATGTGAGTGAATTCATTTAACACAATAAAATTATTTTTTTTGAAGAATAATTTATTAAAATGGAAATGGAATTAAAAATATAGTACTTCATAATGTAATGAAAGATCATTTTAAACAGGAATAACGATAATATAAACAAAAAATTTGAAGTTCAACCCAAATTGAGATGTTAAATCCAAACTGCGACCGATATAATTACTTCGAAAAACAAACAATATCAAATCTACACCAACAATGATAATACAAACAAAAAATAATGATAAATTACAACTAAAATCTAACCAATAATCAAAATCACGCAAAATAGGGTTATTGATAAAGAAATAAACAATGGGATATGAAACAAGAGATAAATAGGAAGAACACATACCCAAAATCGTGCAGACGACAAAAAACCTTCAACAACGGCCGTTCAAGATCGCAAATCAAGTTCGAAGGTCGTCGGGAGTCCGAAGCGCCACAGCGGAACTCGATTTCGACGGACGAACAAAATGAGGGTTTCTGACCGTGAATAATTTTAAAAGACTTTTCGCGTTGGTTTTCATTAAAACCGACGCGAAATATATTTTTTTTATGAGTTTCGGCGTCGGTTTTCATGAAAACCGACGCCGAAACATTTTAAAAATTTATTTTCCGCGTCGGTTCTCAGGAAAACCGACGCGGAAAATATAGTCGAATAGGTTTTCCGCGTCGGTTTTTCTAAAAACCAACGCGGAAAATCGCTTTCAACCGGATTTTCCGCGTCGGTTTTTCTGAAAACCGATGCGGAAAATATAGTCGGAGAGGTTTTCCGCGTCGGTTTTTCTAAAAACCGACGCGGAAAACCGATTATAACAGGATTTTCCACGTCGGTTCTCAGGAAAACCGACGCGGAAAATATGTATACTAATATTTTCCGCGTCGGTTTTCTTAAAAACCGACGCGGAAAATAAACACATAATTATTTTTGGCGTCGGTTTTGTGTAAAACCGACGCCAAAAATTCCCCGCATATACTATTCGCGTCGGTTTTTAAAAAACCGACGTTATTACGACGACGTTAAAGCCCGTATTTCCACTAGTGCTTTCTTCACCTCTCACTAGTCTTACAAAGAAGCGTGTCAAGTTCATATGGTCAGAATCATGTGAGATATCCTTTTAGGAGTTGAAAGGGAGGATTGTATTAGAACCTATTCTGACTCCTCTGAAGTTAGTTATAAGTTATAACATCTTATGTGATGCATCAGGAATTGGTCTAGGATCAGTGCAGATGCAGGAGGACAAATTTGTTGTGTATGGATCTCAACATTTGGGGCCTCATGAGATAAATTACCCAACACACAACCTTGAGCTAGCAGTAGTTGTCCATGAATTACGTTGTTGGAGATATTTTCTATTGGGTGATCTCTTTGTGGTGTAAAAACACCACAAGAGCCTCAAATATATATTTTCTCAATGTGACTTGAACCTCAAATAGTGAATATGCGTCGAATATCTACAATCCTTTGATTTTGAGCTTTCCTATACGCTTGGAATGGGAAATGTAGTTGCAGAAACGCTGATTTGGAAAACTCAAAAATTGGCCGTATGAGAATATAGTGATAAATTGGAGTTAATGGCCCACTTTTATAAGCTACATCTAGAGTTTCATGATATTCATGAGTAGTCTTACCTCTAATTATTGAAATTTACCTCTTCCCTCCTTGAGAAGGTGAAGGGTAGACAGTTTTCAGATCCTGAAGGCTTGGTTCTCTGTGAGGGTATATTATGAGATAACCCACCTCCAGATTGGTCTATAGATATAGACAACATCCTGTGTCTATGTGGACATATCTGGGTTCATACATATATGAGATAGGAGTTGATGAAAGAGTCCCATTCCACTCAGTGGGATGTTCACCCAGGCAACTTGAAGATGTATCAAGACATGCGACACAAATATTATTGGCATGTGATGAAGCATTATATAGAAGGATTTTTCATTAGCTGTTCCACCTATCAATAGGTGAAGGTAGAGAACGAGAGACCTACAATCTTGTTACAGCCACTTCCAGTCTCAGAATGGAAAGGGGAATATATTTCTATGTATTTTATAGATATATTTCCTAGGCCACCGAGGGGTAGCAATGTTATATGGGTAGTCATTGACCAACAAACAAAATCATCCCACTTAATTCTTATTCAGTAAACTTTCATAGTTGATGATCTGGGAATATTGTATGTCTGTGAGATCATACGACTACATGGGGTCCCTCATACTACCATTACAGGTCAAGATTCTCATTTCACACCACTGTTCTAGAATGGATTGTATAAGGGTATGGGAACACAAGTGCTTCTAATCATATATTTTCACCCTCAGACCGATGAACAATTAGACCGTAGAATTCATATTCTAGAGGATATTCCCCGAGCATGTTTCCTTGATTTCAGTCGTTCATGGGAGAAAAATATTCCTCTCATTGAGTTCTCCTATAATAATATATTTTTGAAAAAAAAAATATATGGATACTTTTGAGGCATTATATGGTAGGTCGTGTCGTTCACCCTTCTGCTGCCTTGAGGCTGGTGAGGCATCCTGACTAGGTCCTTATCCCATTTAAGATACTTTAAAGCAAGTTCAGCTAATCATAAATAATATGACTACTGCTCAGTCTAGACAAAAATCATATGTTGATTTCCATCGATGACCTCTATAGTTCGAGGTTAGAGATTGGGTTTTTTAAGGTATCACCTAAGCTAGAAAATAGATCGTTACGAATGTAGGGAAATTTGTCTCTTTATTTGGTAAGTCCTCTTAAAATTCTGAAGAGAGCTAGTTTAGTAGCCTATCGGTTGCTATTACCTCAGAGGCATCGTTCTATGCATGAATTCATCCAAATATAAAAAATTCTTCAGTACCATGCTGATCTATCGCACACTTTTGATCCCAATGAAGTCAAGTTAGATGTTGATTCTACCTTTTCGGAGTTTCCAGTATGCATCATTGACTAGAGAACAAAGGCTCTCTGTGGTTGGTATGTCCCTTTGGTATGGGTGATATGGCAGCATGGCTGATTACTGGATGAGACTTGGGAGAGGGAATCTAACATATGTTCCCATTATCCATATTTGTTCTCAAATAGTGTTTTTATACCCGAAGAAGGTGAACTCAGGGATGAGTTTTTTCAAGGGGGGAAGATTGTAAGAACTTGGTTTTTTCTTCAAGTATGGATCCCTTAAATTTAGTTATAAATCTTCACTTTGGATCTAATATGGATGCCTAATGGGTTAGTAATGGTCTCAAGGGTGTTTGCGGCATTTTTGAAGCCCGGAACACATCTTTTTTAAAAAATTGGCCAAGTTACACAGTTCATACATGGTTGGAGAACGGTTTACCTAACTGTGCAGATGGATTTTTTTGGACATAGCCACCTCCCACGGTCTACACATGGTAATGTATCCTAACCATGAAAGTTCCCCTTCTTCCTAGGTAACCATGCATGTTTTGTGCATAGTTTTTCAAACCATGCAGACAAACCATGTACAAGATAATTTTATGGATAATTTTCTTGTTTTTTCCTTAATGATCTATTAACCCTCCTTATTCTTCTTAATATGAGAACCAGCAAGATTAACCACTTTGTCTTATTAATTTGAATATTTTTTAAATCCAAATCTATTGATCAAGGTATCTCTTTCATCCAAGATTTGATCAAGATTTCATTCATCACATTGGATGCACAAAAGTAAGGACTCGAGCCCTCTTGAGTTGTTCTCATTCTCTTTTTCTCCTGACTGAGTTATTAGGGTATGAGTGTTTTTATATTTTTCTTATATCTACTTTTGTCTGAGCCAAATAAAAGGCCAATAATGAAGGATGATATTTGTTCAAGCCTAAGGTGGATGTTCTATAACTCATCTCTAAAGTTTGTGGATTGTGGATTTGTCGTGTGGGACCAACCAATTTCATGAGGTTCCATTTATAGAACTTATATTCCATGCTTATAATTGTTATAATTGTATGTTTATTCTCTTTTCAAATATGTGATTAGTTGTTAGTGGTTATTCCCACAACTCCATTTCATACCATGTAGGATGATATACGATAATTTTCATTTTAGTGTTTTGACACCTTTGATCCACCTTTCGGGTGTTCCTTGGCTTGAACTTCCTAAGAGTAAGTGTTTCTATATTAAATGTCTTGATTTATTTCTATGAATTGTATAATGGGACGTACCATGTATTCTCACAACTTGAACCACCTAATGTACATTCCTAAATTAATAATTAAATGTGAGATGTAAATTGGAAAGTATACTAAGTATATGACTTAACCAGATTAACTACATATGAATAGTAGGTTGAATGTCTATATCACCCCTTAAAACATTAATGGAAGGTATAGAAATAGACTTTTAAAATGGAATATGCTTTAACTGAAGTAAATGAATGGTTTCATGCTACTTTTCCTTGTCACAATAATGAAAGGTAAGTCTTATAACGACCCATACTTTACATACATTGTTAATACTTCAAAATTGAAGCACACTTATTACAACATATGACAAAACCACAAAGGACCGTATAGGTATAGTGTCTTTAGAAACTGGGAAACATAAACAACTGGTTCATAAATCTTCTACAGTGTCTCCCATTTATTTAATCATATCTAGGGTCCCTTTTAGAATATTCTACTTAATATCCATCTTCCTGACCTGGGGAAAAGAAAACATAAAAGGGTGAGCTCAAATACTCAGCAAGGGCAAATAAAGGAGATAAAAATCATATCATATTTTTTTGAAAATCAAAACCTGCAAAAGAGATCATAATATCTTAACATGGAATAAATCATAGAAGTGAAAATGAGATCCCCATAATCATAACATAAAACTTGAAACTTTGTGGCATGCACACATAATCATGGAAAATCATTTCTTGTTAGTCATGACTCATTTCCAAGACTATCTTAGTGGACAAAGTCCCTTTCTGAACCGAGTCACCCTCGTTCCAGTCCTGTTTCACTGAACCGGTATAACCTACCATTCCAGCCATGTCTATCTCATGAGATATAAAATCTTTACCCAATGCATTGGAGTGAGATATAGGTCCCACCCATCTTATAATGAATCCTTTCTTATGTGTGCCACATAATCATAAATCATACATCATCGCATAACACATGTAACAGAAATGGGATTCTTGAAACATCATGACATCATAAATCAATTCATATAAGATAAAGGAATTCATAATAATTCCATCACAACATGATCAACTCAATGTAATAATAGGGATAAAAATATAACCCTTTTATTATCTTAGATGGAAAGTAATTTTGATAAAATACTTGAACTTCATTCTTGAGGAAAATATCCTTTCTTCTTCAAAAACATTTTTTTCCTTTCATAACATGTCATACAACTTTAAAATAAAAGAAGTTGATTAAAAATAAACTTGAAAACTTGTAAAGAAAGTTTCTTGGAAATAATGTTTTAAAAATCCATTCATGCCGTATAAGTTAAAAAAAACATTCTTCGTACTTTTGTCGGAAAAGTCAAAAAGTACCTCGTACGAAAAAAACAAAAGATTCCTTTCATATTCTTTACTAAAAACTCACCTAAGGGTAAAATTGGATTTAAACTATTGTAAGTGGATGGAAATAATATTACATATTGAGGGAACATGGATGTGGATGATAAAATACACCCCAGTACATACTTACGAATAAACAATCTCAGATAAAAATGAGATTGTGGTATTTTCCCTTACCTTAGGTCCGATTTGCTTTGTACGTGTCCGAAGCTCCTGTATAATGGTTTAAATAATGTTATTGACTTATTCTATAATCATACATATTGATATGAGATCATATATGGTCATATTATTATCTTCTTGTTAGTAATATTTCATTGTTACTTGTTACTCGGGTCTTTATAACTTTTTGTTCTTATGCGTGTTTTGTCGAATAAATTCTTATTCTTATCTTTAGGTTATAGATAATTCATTTACAGAATGGTATTAGTGTATTATATACCATATTCATTCATTCAATTCATTTATATAATCATTATGAAATGAAGATCATGTAGAACGAGTCGCATCACATCGTGGAGACGGTATTCAGTACGTACGCACGAGTGATGATATCGTTCCTATGATTGTGGAATTGTATTGGAGTATATATATATTATTTCAGTATCAATATTACTTCATAATAATCATATATAGTTACTCATTACACCATTATACCCATCCTTGTAAGGTGATGGTGGAAAATAGATTACACCACGGCGTGGAGACGATATTCCGTACGTACGCACGCGCGGTGATTTCATTTTTCCGTAGGATGGATAGAAGGTGAATTAGGGTTGTTTCATATTTATAATAACATATCAGTATGTAAGTAATACTGATGTTATTACTTTATCATAAAACAACTAAAGAAGAAGAAGTTGAAGAAGAAAGAAATTGAAAAGATCGGTATTGGATATTACCTCTTCTTTGGAACGCCTCTTTGAATCCTCCACTTAAGGAACTAAGATTGGTCTTTGTAGAAGACCAGGAACTCTAGGATTATTCTAGGGAAGTGGAGAGGAGAAAATGGCAGGGGTTGTCCTAGCTTGAGTGCTCAAATTGGTGTGAGGAGGAGGGGGAGGAGGTGCCCTTTTATAAGGGAGGAGAGGGGCACCTTAGGAATATCTCAAAATATTATTTTATATTAAAGTCAAAATCGGTTTATAATGGTTCCAAAGGGTCTTATTTCGAAGATAAGGTGGGGATGGGTCGAAAGCCTATCAACCAATAAGATTTAGACAAGTTTAGGGTATTATTTTAACCTTATCAATTAGATTTAACTCTAAGTTAATTAATTTAACTTTTACCGTGTCTTTTTGTTTTCTTTCACTATATGGTTAATACACTTACTATAACATGCCAAACGAACCCCAAATTGTTTATTATTAATATATATATCCTTATCTAAGTCATTTGGCCGAACCTTAGATTTTTAGGAATAAAATAACAATTAGTAATATAATATTTGATTTAACAACTATTTTGTGTCAATTTTGACACTATTTGATATATGATTTTTGTGAAAGTCATAACAGAATTATATGTTCGAACCAAGTTAATTAAATCAACACTAATATATCATAGTAACCTATAAAATTAGTGGAATTCATAAAAAGTCTTAAATTACATTTATTTTTGTATTTATATTATCAATTATGTCAATATTTCATTAATAAGATAATTACTGCATCATCTTTGTGTCATATATAAATTATATTATTTGATGTCTAAAAATTAAAAATAAAATACCATCATGTAGGAAATATTTTTAGCTTTCTAATGAATATTTACAATCGAATTTATCTTATGTATAACCCCATATTAAAAATGATTTACTTATTAAACTTTGATTTTAACTATTTTAACCCTTCTTTAAATAAATTAATAATAAATGTCCTAATCTAATACAAGTGGGCCTAAATGGTCATATTTTATTCCTAAGTTTGTTTTTGGTCGAATTAAACTTGTCCAGTAGAATTAGGACATGTTTTAGGGTAATATTAATATCATATTTACCCTTAGTTACCCTATTTACTATTAACCGCGGTAAAAATCGTAAAAAGTTACTATTCACCAAAAAATTATTTTTATCTCATTGAACCACATTTTACTTACTGATATCAACCATGTCTGTCGGATTTTTGAAATTCCATTCACAGAAGCGGTAAAATTAAGTTTTATGCAAAATTCAGTTTTTAACCTACCACTTAGTGGTTTCACTATTCATCAAAAATTGAAAGTTTTCAGAAAAATACCAAAATTTCACCCTAGGCTAATTTCGATATTCTGAGTCCAAAAATGAAGTCCATTTTGAAAAATAAAATTTATAAAATTTCAAAAAGTGGTTATTACTATTCATAACGGCTAGTTTTAATAGCATATTGTTGTTTAGTGAAACTCGGTATTGCGTACGACGCAAGCTATCGAGGAAGGTCGCGATTGCGTGTAAAGCAAGCCAAGCAAGTGTTGTGTAGAAAAAGATTCCTTTGATGATTTATATAACATAAAAGTCTCGGGTGTTACATTCTACCCCCCTTAAAAAGAATTTCGCCCTCGAAATTCGTCACTTTGCAACAAACAGATGAGGATACTTCTCCCTCATCATATCCTCAAGCTCCCATGTAGCTTCTTCAAGTTGGTGGTTTCTCCATAAAACTTTCACCAAGCGAGTGGTCTTGTTTCGTAGGACTTTTTCGCTACGATCCAGAATCTCTATCGGCTATTCTTCATAAGAAAGATCTTGCTCCAGCGGTACAACTTCTGAGCTGAGTACATGTGAAGGATCTGGTATGTACTTTCTCAGGAGAGATACGTGGAACACATCGTGAACTTGAGAGAGATTTGGTGGAAGCGCCAATCGGTAAGCTACCTTCCCAACACGATCCAGTATTTCAAAAGGACTGATATATCTAGGGCTCAACTTCCCCTTCTTTCCAAATCTCATAACCCTCTTCCAGGGAGATATTCGTAAGAACACTTTATCACCCACTTCAAACTCTAGGTCTTTTCTTCGGTTGTCGGCATAACTTTTCTGTCGACTCTGAGCTGCTCTTATGTGTTGTTGAATAGATCTGACTTTTTCTCCCATTTCATCAACGAGATCAGGTCCTAATAGCTTTCTTTCCCCAACTTCATCCCAGCAAGTTGGAGTCCTGCATTTCTTTCCATAGAGAGCCTCATAAGGAGCCATCTGAATACTGGAGTGAAAGCTATTATTATAAGAAAATTCCACCAAAGATAGGTGTTGATCCCAACCTCCTTTTAAATCCATAGAGAAAGCTCTCAACATATCTTCTAGGGTTTGAATTGTTCTCTCAGACTGACCGTCTGTCTGGGGATGATAAGCAGTGCTGAAACTCAACTCTGTATCCAGAGTATGCTGAAGACTTCGCCAGAACTTCGAGGTAAATCTCGGATCCCGATCAGATATAATAGAAAGTGGTACTCCATGCAATCTTACCACTTCCTTTACATATATCCTGGAAAGCTGATCTAGAGAGAAATCCTCTCTAATAGGAATGAAGTGTGCAGACTTTGTAAGATGATCAACTATGACCCAGATAGCATTATTGCCTTTGGATGTTTTAGGAAGTCCTGTGACAAAGTCCATAGTGATGTTTTCCCATTTCCATTCGGGTATGGGTAATGGTTGTAACATCCCCTTAGACTTCTGTCTCTCAACTTTAACTTGTTGACAAACCAAGCATCAAGAGACATATTCAGCAACATCTCTTTTCATGCCATCCCACCAGAAGTACTCTTTCAGGTCCCTATACATCTTCGTGCTTCCAGGATGAATAGAGAATGAAGAACTATGAGCCTCATCCAGCAGCTCCTTCTTTAATTCGGGGATGGGAGGAACACAAACCCGATTCCTGAACTTTATTATCCCATCACAATCAAGGTTGAATTCAGGAACATTTCTCACCTTCTTTTGTAACTCGACATCTTCTTTCTGTGCCTCTTTAATCTTCACATGTATAGATGGTTGAACATTCATTTGAGAAAGATAAGATTTTTCCCCTTCCATTATAATTCCAAGATCCATCCTTTGTAAATCCATAAATATTGGATCTTTTGTGATCCTCATCATGGATAAACTAGCATGGTCTTGTTGACTTAATGCATCTGCCACCTTGTTTGCTTTCCCAGGGTGGTAATGTATTGAGCAGTCATAATCCTTAATCAGCTCCAACCATCTTCTTTGACGCATATTCAACTCCTTTTGTGTGAAAATATACTTTAAACTTTTATGATCAGTATAAATATCACACCTTTTACCATAAAGGTAATGCCTCCAAATCTTTAATGCAAAGATTACCGCAGCCAACTCTAAATCATGTGTTGGGTAATTTTGCTCATGGATTTTCAACTGTCGTGAGGCATAAGCTATCACCATATAATTTTGCATAAGAACACACCCCAATCCCTTCTTGGATGCATCACTGTAGATCACAAACCTTTCTACACTACAAGGCAGTGTGAGCACAGGTGCACTGGATAACCTTCTTTTCAACTCCTTGAAATTCTCTTCACATTCCTCTGTCCAGACAAACTTAACTCCTTTCCAAGTCAACTTGGTGAGTGGATTAGATAATCGTGAAAAATCTTTTACAAAACGTCGATAATATCCAGCCAAACCAAGAAAACTTCGGATCTCAGTTACTGTTGTTGGTCTTGACCATCTTTCGATAACCTCTATTTTTGCTGGATCCACAGATATCCCCTCTTTTGAGATTATATGACCCAAAAATGCAACTTTTTGAAGCCAAAATTCACACTTGGTAAATTTGGCATAAAGCTTCTCCTTTCTCAGGGTCTTCAATATAATTCTCAAGTGATCTTCATGCTCTTCCTTGATCTTTGAATATACAAGAATATCGTCTATAAAGACTACCACAAATTGATCAAGATAGTCTCTAAAGACTCTATTCATTAGATCCATGAAGATAGCAGGGGCATTAGTAAGACCAAATGGCATCACTATAAATTCATAGTGTCCATACCTTGTACGGAAAGCCGTCTTTGGTATATCCTCCCTTTTGACCCTTAATTGATGATACCCTGAACGAAGATCAATCTTGGAAAAGTATTGAGCTCCGCGTAGTTGGTCAAATAAGTCATCAATGCGTGGGAGAGGATATTTGTTCTTGATAGTGATCTTGTTAAGTTCTCGATAATCAATGCAGAGTCTCATTGATCCATCTTTCTTCTTAACAAATAGAACAGGTGCTCCCCACGGTGATGCACTAGGGCGTATGAATCCCTTATCAAGATTCTCTTGGAGTTGCTTCTTCAATTCCTGCAACTCAATTGGGGCCATTCTATAAGGTGTCTTTGAAATAGGCAAAGCACCCGGTACGAGTTCTATTGAAAACTCAACTTCACGATTTGGTGGAAGACCCGGTAATTCCTCCGGAAAGACATCATCAAACTCCCGTACAATGGTCATATTCTTAATCGTGAGTTTCTCACCAACCATTTGAGATAAATAACCTTCATTTAATGGAATCAATACCCATAAGATGGAAGAAATTTCCACTGGAAGGTTATGTTCATCCTTGCATTGATAGACGATCGTAGATTGATCTGGAATATGAAATGTGACTTCCCTTCTTTGGCAATTGATATGAGCTCCATGTAGAGAAAGCCAATCCATGCCAAGAATCACATCAAATTCCACTAAAGGAAGGATCACAAGATTTGCAGGAAGCACTTTCCCACAAACTTCGATCGGAGAAGAATTATAAACTTTTGATGCGATTGATGTGCCATTAGGTGTTGTCACAAGCTAACTCAACATCTAATTGTTGAGGTAATACGGTGATACCCTTAGAAAAGTCTTCAGAAATAAAAGAGTGGGTGGATCCAGAATCAAATAAAACATTTGCTACTTTAGAGTGGATGGTAAGTGTACCTTTCACCACATCGTTATCGTACTCCACATCGCTGATAGAAATTGCATGTGACTTTCCTTTGTCTTTAGCCTTAAGAGTTTGTTGACTTCGACCATCATCATCAACCCTTGGATTTGGGCATTGATTGGCATAATGCCCCATCTCCTTGAACTTGAAACATTGAAGTGTAGTAGGTTCATTCTGTGTATCCCTTCCTTTGTTTGCATCATTAGACATCTTCTTCCCATTATCGCGGCATTCAAATGCCCGATGACCTTCCTTTCCACATTTAAAACATTTACTTGTCCCTTTAAGACAACTCCCTCCATGTTTCTTTCCACACTTTGAGCATAAGGGAAAGTTCATCTTCTTTTCAGTGTGCTCCTTAGAGTTTCCTTCGAATTCCATCTTCCTCTTCTTATCAAACCCATGTGACTGATGGGTTACTCCAATCTCCATCTCGACTTTGAGAGCACATCGGACGATTTCCTCATAGATATTGAAGTCTCTTATGGCTAACGCCCTTCGAAGACTTGGTTTTAAGCCACTAAAGAATCGATCGATCTTACTCTCAGGTTGGATAATAATACCAGAAGCGTACCTTGCAAGTCTTGTAAAATTTGCTTCATAGGTACCAACAGATTCATCATCCCTTTGCTTCAGTTCAAGAAACTCTTTCTCCATCTTTGTTCGGAGAATACGAGGGAAGTACTTATTGAAAAATAAGTTCTTGAACTCGTCCCATTCCATAGACTCAATTTCATCCCTTTGCCTCGTATTCTTAACAATATTCCACCATTGATCCGCATCTCCTTCCAAACGATACACTGCTAGGATGACTTTATCATGCTCAGAACATTGAAGAACTGAAAATATCTTTTCAGTAGTACTAATCCATTGTTCAGAAACTAATGGATCAGTAGACCCGCTGAAAGAAGGTGGACGCTGCCTCATGAAGGATTCAACAGAATGTTGCTCCCTCCTTTGCTCGTTTGGAAATCCTGCATGATTCATAGCTTGAGAAAGTTGTGTGAGCATGGCTACAAGATTTTGCATTCCAGCTCCCATATCGTTTGGTTGCTCAGGGGGACAATCATTGCATTGCCCATCGCATTCCGCATTAACACGGTTCCTTCGGGTTCCATCCATTGACTAAAACCAAGAATAATAGTGTGAGCAACACTAATTATAATAGGAAACCACATAATTCAAGAATAAAATTTTCATGCTTAAGGTCTTATCCTAGGTTATTCATGGCCATTTCTAAGATTGTGTTCTATGCTTAGACTTATCCTTAGGGTTTTTACTAAGGCTTTCATATCCTAGTTTCCAAAGGTTGACTATACCTTTCCTCTGATACCAACTATAACGACCCATACTTTACATACATTGTTAATACTTCAAAATTGAAGCACACTTATTACAACATATGACAAAACCACAAAGGACCGTATAGGTATAGTGTCTTTAGAAACTGGGAAACATAAACAACTGGTTCATAAATCTTCTACAGTGTCTCCCATTTATTTCATCATATCTAGGGTCCCTTTTAGCATATTCTACTTAATATCCATCTTCCTGACCTGGGGAAAAGAAAACATAAAAGGGTGAGCTCAAATGCTCAGCAAGGGCAAATAAAGGAGATAAAAATCATATCATATTTTTTTGAAAATCAAAACCTGCAAAAGAGATCATAATATCTTAACATGGAATAAATCATAGAAGTGAAAATGAGATCCCCATAATCGTAACATAAAACTTGAAACTTTGTGGCATGCACACATAATCATGGAAAATCATTTCTTGTTAGTCATGACTCATTGCCAAGACTATCTTAGTGGAAAAAGTCCCTTTCTGAACCGAGTCACCCTCGTTCCAGTCCTGTTTCACTGAACCGGTATAACCTACCGTTCCAGCCATGTCTATCTCATGAGATATAAAATATTTACCCAATGCATTGGAGGGAGATATAGGTCCCACCCATCTTATAATGAATCCTTTCTTATGTGTGCCACATAATCATAAATCATACATCATCGCATAACACATGTAACAGAAATGGGATTCTTGAAACATCATGACATCATAAATCAATTCATATAAGATAAAGGAATTCATAATAATTCCATCACAACATGATAAACTCAATGTAATAATAGGGATAAAAACAGAACCCTTTTATTATCTTAGATGGAAAGTAATTTTGATAAAATACTTGAACTTCATTCTTGAGGAAAATATCCTTTCTTCTTCAAAAACATTTTTTTCCATTCATAACATGTCATACAACTTTAAAATAAAAGAAGTTGATTAAAAATAAACTTGAAAACTTGTAAAGGAAGTTTCTTGGAAATAATGTTTTAAAAATCCATTCATGCCGTATAAGTTAAAAAAACATTCTTCGTACTTTTGTCGGAAAAGTCAAAAAGTACCTCGTACGAAAAAAACAAAAGATTCCTTTCATATTCTTTACTAAAAACTCACCTAAGGGTAAAATTGGATTTAAACTATTGTAAGTGTATGGAAATAATATTACATATTGAGGGAACATGGATGTGGATGATAAAATACACCCCAGTACATACTTACGAATAAACAATCTCGGATAAAAATGAGATTGTGGTATTTTCCCTTACCTTAGGTCCGATTTTCTTTGTACGTGTCCGAAGCTCCTGTATAATGGTTTAAATAATGTTATTGACTTATTCCAGAATCATACATATTGATATGAGATCATATATGGTCATATTATTAGCTTCTTGTTAGTAATATTTCATTGTTACTTGTTACTCGGGTCTTTATAACTTTTTGTTCTTATGCGTGTTTTGTCGAATAAATTCTTATTGTTATCTTTAGGTTATAGATAATTCATTTCCAGAATGTTATTAGTGTAGTATATACCATATTCATTCATTCAATTCATTTATATAATCATTATGAAATGAAGATCATGTAGAACGAGTCGCATCACATCGTGGAGACGGTATTCCGTACGTACGCACGAGTGATGATATCGTTCCTATGATCGTGGAATTGTATTGGAGTATATATATATTATTTCAGTATCAATATTACTTCATAATAATCATATATAGTTACTCATTACACCATTATACCCATCCTTGTAAGGTGATGGTGGAAAATAGATTACACCACGGCGTGGAGACGGTATTCCGTACGTACGCACGCGCTGTGATTTCATTTTTCCGTAGGATGGATAGAAGGTGAATTAGGGTTGTTTCATATTTATAATAACATATCATTATGTAAGTAATACTGATGTTATTACTTTATCATGAAACAACTAAAGAAGAAGAAGTTGAAGAAGAAAGAAATTGAAAAGATCGGTAATGGATATTACCTCTTCTTTGGAACGCCTCTTTGAATCCTCCACTTAAGGAACTAAGATTGGTCTTTGGAGAAGACCAGGACCTCTAGGATTATTCTAGGGAAGTGGAGAGGAGAAAATGGCAGGGGTTGGCCGAGCTTGAGTGCTCAAATTGGTGTGAGGAGGAGGGGGAGGAGGTGCCCTTTTATAAGGGAGGAGAGGGGCACCTTAGGAATATCTCAAAATATTATTTTATATTAAAGTAAAAATCGGTTTATAATGGTTCCAAAGGGTCTTATTTCGAAGATAAGGTGGGGATGGGTCGAAATACTATCAACCAATAAGATTTAGACAAGTTTAGGGTATTATTTTAACCTTATCAATTAGATTTAACTCTAAGTTAATTAATTTAACTTTTACCGTGTCTTTTTGTTTTCTTTCACTATATGGTTAATACACTTACTATAACATGCCAAACGAACCCCAAATTGTTTATTATTAATATATATATCCTTATCTAAGTCATTTTGCCGAACCTTAGATTTTTAGGAATAAAATAACAATTAGTAATATAATATTTGATTTAAAAACTATTTTGTGTCAATTTTGACACTATTTGATATATGATTTTTGTGAAAGTCATAACAGAATTATATGTTCTAACCAAGTTAATTAAATCAACACTAATATATCATAGTAACATAGAAAATTAGTGGAATTCATAAAAAGTCTTAAATTACATTTATTTGGGTATTTATATTATCAATTATGTCAATATTTCATTAATAAGATAATTACTGCATCATCTTTGTGTCATATATAAATTATATTATTTGATGTCTAAAAATTACAAATAAAATACCATCATGTAGGAAATATTTTTAGCTTTCTAATGAATATTTACAATAGAATTTATCTTATGTATAACCCCATATTAAAAATGATTTACTTATTAAACTTTGATTTTAACTATTTTAACCCTTCTTTAAATAAATTAATAATAAATGTCCTAATCTAATACAAGTGGGTCTAAATGGTCATATTTTATTCCTAAGTTTGTTTTTGGTCGAATTAAACTTGTCCAATAGAATTAGGACATGTGTTAGGGTAATATTAATATCATATTTACCCTTAGTTACCCTATTTACTATTAACCGCGTTAAAAATCGTAAAAAGTTACTATTCACCAAAAAATTATTTTTATCTCATTGAACCACATTTTACTTACTGATATCAACCGTGTCTGTCGGATTTTTAAAATTCCATTCACAGAAGCGGTAAAATTAAGTTTTATGCAAAATTTAGTTTTTAACCTACCACTTAGTGGTTTCACTATTCATCAAAAATTGAAAGTTTTCAGAAAAATACCAAAATTTCACCCTAGGCTAATTTCGATATTCTGAGTCCAAAAATGAAGTCCATTTTGAAAAATAAAATTTATAAAATTTCAAAAAGTGGTTATTACTATTCATAACGGCTAGTTTTAATAGCATATTGTTGTTTAGTGAAACTCGGTATTGCGTACGACGCAAGCTATCGAGGAAGGTCGCGATTGCGTGTAAAGCAAGCCAAGCAAGTGTTGTGTAGAAAAAGATTCCTTTGATGATTTATATAACATAAAAGTCTCGGGTGTTACAAGTCTAGAACTGAATGACTTGATTAAAAGGTTGCATGCTACATGACCTTATCACACTAATGAAAGGAAATGCTTGATCCAAATGAAATATTAAATGAATTCATAATCAACTAGGAATGTCCTGACTCGAGCATGCCTTTAATTCTAATTAGAGAATGCCATGAGCACTCGGGAACCCCATTCCGATTCAAGAAAACGGCTTGATTAGGTTGAGACCAACCTAGATCCTGATACATGTTTGTTCTTTGGATTCCAGATATAACACCATAGGATCCCTTAAATATCATTATAGGATTACATGGATACACTCCTTAGATCCATTATTGACAAGTAGGTGTTATGGTTAAATCCCATAGGGCCCTATTTCTGATTAGCCTTGTTTTACATTTGTTGATAACTTTGGATTCTATAAGCATGCTATTGTGGAATGCCTTGGACTATACATCTTGGATTACACTCTTACCTGTAGATAGAACTAGTTACAATTGAGTCAGATAACCCTAAGGTCTAGGATTCCATGGAGGATACTACAGATCCATTCCGTATTAAATATCATTACAGGTTTCCTTGTATAACTTGGAACCTTTGTAAATGCTAACTTGAGACTTATTTACAAATTGTTAATAATCTAATAATGAATTGTTGGCTTGTTTTGACACTAATCAGGGCCTCAATCATGTACATGGGTATTTAGTTACATTGTACTACTTTATATTAAATATGAATGCTTTCACACTGTTGCATTCCCATTACACGGGCTAAGTGTTATAGAAACCATTGGTGGTGTCCCACTAAGATTTATCCCACACCCCCTCTGGGTGTCATTTGTTTCGTGGAGTAGATTACATGGTTTCAGGTGTGGTAAAAGGGAAGCATATGGCTTTAAACACATGATTGCTTGTTGTTTAGTATGAGTATTGATAGTAGACGATAGAGCCAGAGCTCGGGATGCTTGGGGTGGTATTTTATTTCCTTTATATTGTTGAAGAACATATTATGCATGCTCTCTTGTATCTATTTTCTCTAGTTTTCTAGTGACATGAAATATCATCAATTTTTGAATGTTAATCATGTTTTTTCAGTTTTTGTTACTATTGTATCTATTTTTATGTGCGGTCTTCTGTTTACTTATATTTCTTCCACTATTTACCGATGTTTACTTTTTTCTGTTTCACTTCACTTTGGTAATGATGGAATATTATCCCCCCAAACACACCCTAGGCCCTAGTTTTTATTCAAAAACCTCTGAAGTTTGGTGAAATGTGTTCGAGTCCATGTGGCCTACCGGGCTTAGGGCACCCATTAAGTGACATCTGGGTCTAGGATGTCACAAATATCATCATTTATCAGTATTGTATATGTTTTTAACGCCCCAAGAAAGTTACCCTAATCCAATGTATTATTTTAATACATTGGCATGATTACAAGGAATCAAGTCCTGAAAGACCGATCAATTTAAGAGTCATGGAAAATAGATTACATACATGAATGTTAAATTACACATTCTAATATAAAACACAGAATAAAACATATTTTTAGAACACAATTAATCCCCTAGATTAACCCTACATATCAATCATAATACACTTCTTGGAATCCAGGGAAAATAAAACATAAGGAAGGGGTGAGCTCAAATGCTCAGTATGGGTAAATAATTCATAAGAAGCTATAAAATTTTAAGGCAAGAAGTATAATAATAAAAAAACCTTTTAAAGAATAAACATGAACATAATATGAAAAAAATAAATCAAACATTACCATATGCACATGGATATTCTACTAGTCTAATAATCACATGTAAGTACTACTCTAATAACGAGGGAATGCATAATGTCGGACATAATAACTAATACGTCGAGGCCTTATGCCAAGACCATTCAAAAATATTCTATGAAGGCCTTATTCCAAGGCACTATTTTGTCTCATGAGACCTACCAATGCATCGAGGGGCTATAGAGGGCCCCACCCGTCACTTACTAAGTCCAATGCATTCCTCATTTGAAAAGGGTGAAACATAACATAATAATTCGTATTAAAACTAGCATACGAAATGTCAATACTTTAACCATAAACCATGAATAGTATAAAAATATCACATCTATAGTCAAACATATCATAAATAATTCAATAAAATATGGAATATCTTATTATAATAAATCAACCTCAATCAAGAATGATATCCAGTAAAGGATGTTGACATAGTTGAAAATGGTCATTAAAACTCATTGACAGAAATATCCATTTTCATTAAATCATTTAAAAGTCACACAATTTATAAAGGAAGTCATTTAAAAAGGGATTTTGAATCAAAGTGTCCAATAAAACTTTGAAAATTTTTAACAGAATTAAAATTTTGGAAAAATCATGTCCATATAAAGAAATCCTTCAAATCATTTTGAAAATATGAACATTAATTAAATAAGTTTATTTAAATAAATAGATAAAATAATTAAAATGATGATATATTTAAAGAAACCCTTATATAAAATCTTAAAATATTACTTTTGAAAACATTTTTATGAAACATGGGCATGGATGATAAATATATCCCAGTAAATACTTACACATAAACAATCTCAAATAATAATGAGATTAAGGAATTAACCTTTACCTTAGGTCTGATACTCTCCGTACGAGTCCGAAAATCTTGTATAATGGTTTTAAAAATATTGTTAACTTATATTAGAATAATAATAATATTTATGATATCATATATGATTCTTTTATGTCTTTATATTACCTGTTTATTAACAATTCCAAGTTAATGCAACATTGCGGGTAATATCACTTTGTTTATGAGTTTTGACTTGTTATTCTTGATCATATTACTTAGATCGTGATTTAATTACTTCAAGAACGTAAAATATTAATTATATATCATATATATTAATAATATAAATATATATTATAGATAGATATACAAAATGGAATACACTATCCATGGAGACAGTAGGTCGTATGTACGCATGAACGATGTTTCCGTTTTCTAATCGTATTGAATGGAAGTGAGTGAATGACATATATGTACTTACACACACACAAAATATATATATATATATATATATTTCATTCCAATAGACTTATTATGTCATATATTTCATAATTATGAATAATATATATATTTTTATAATTATTCTTGGATGGTTAAAGTGGAGGATGAATCTCATCATGTCGTGTAGACGGTAAGTTGTATGTACGCACGAGAAAAAATATCATTCTATTTATGGTGAAAGGGTGTTTAATTGGATAGTATGTTATATATAAATAATCATTACCATGTTATATTCATTATTTACATTAATTATACTCATTATTATACCCATCCAAATGATGTAGTGTTAAATAACAAACTATACCACGATGTGGAGATGGTAAGTTGTACATACGTATGCATAGTGAATTTGTCATTCATAGGGTGGATAGAATAATAAATATGGTGGTAACATATTTATAATTAAATTTCATATTGTAGAAGTTACTGGAGTTATTATTTTTGTATGGTAACAAAGACTAAAGAAGATGTAGAAGAGGAAAAAAAACTTTGAAAGAGGTGATAAAATAATTACCTCATCTTCGAGTGTTTCCTTTTTATTTGAACACAATGTCTCATTATGATGGCTTTATGCTAAAGTTAAGGATTATAGGTTGAAGTTAGGGTATTTGGGAGGAGATTTGGGTAGGTTTTTGTCGATCCAAATGGCTTTGGAGGTGTTAATTAAAAATAAAGAGAGGTTCCCTTTTATAAGAAAGGTGAGGGCACTTTAGCAAAAGATTGAAATATTAATTTATTATAAATTGATTCTAGGTTTATAATAGCTAAAAATTGATTTATTTATATGATAATATGTGGATGGTTCTAAATAATATCAACCAATATGTTTTATATTTGTTTAGGTCATAAAATTACACATATCTTTTGGGATTAACCCTTAGTTAAATAGTTTAACTCTAACCATGTTTTCTTGTATTTTTATAATATATGGTTAATTTATTTACTATAAAATTACAAGGGGATATAAATTGTATAATTAATGACTTTTTTATAATTATCTAAGTCATGTTTTCAAATATTCTATTTTTAGGATTTTTATAGCATTTAATAAAATAATATTTGTTTTTGAAACTCGTTTATATCAATTTTGACCATATTTAGCAATTGATTTTTTTTAATGTCATAAAAACTTTATTCCTTATAAAAATGAATTAAATCATACCTCATATGTCAATGTCATATATAAAATTATTTTATGACATCAAAACATTCAATTATTTTCATTTTAATATTTATAATATAATTTATTTGATTCCTTCATTAATATAGAAAATACTACATTGTTGTTGTTTTATAAATAAATTTAATTATTTAATGTATAAAAATTAAAAATAAAATACCATGATGTATTAAATTATTTTATATTTATAATGAATATTTATAGACAAAGAGATCAGTTATATTACCCTGTATTAAAATAGATATTGTAAAAGATATATGTTTGTGTTATAATTATCTTTACTTTAAATTAATTCTCATAACATGTCATTATCACACCCAAGTGGTCCCAAACTTCCAAAAATTCAGCATCAGGATTCTTGTGGTATAATATATCTCATTAAATAGTATTTTTAATTTTGTTATGGTAGTTATATATTATTATAATATTATTTTTGACTCTTATTTACATAATTTACCCTTTAATCGTGGTAAAAAAATAATTACTAAGGTTACTACTCATAATGCCAAAATAATAAAAGGTACCTATTTACACAATTTGGACCTTATGATTAAAAATATGGAATCTATTTTTCCAAACTAATATCACATAGTTGGTATAAATAAATTTAAAATTAATTCCCATTCTAAAAACCAAAAAGATGGTTTTTAATAAGTAAAAACTATCAAATGATTGGCATGTGTTTATGTCCAAATTAAGTGTAAAAATACATAAAATGACATAAATTATATTAAATGATAAAAATATAATCTAATTATACTTTAATACCACTCAGATGCATATTTTTACACTATAAATTATTTTTATTAAAAAAGTTGTTTTCAATTAAAATTAAGTATTTTTCATTATTCATCAAAATAGAAAAGTTTTCAGAAAAATACCAAACATTTATCCAAGATAAATTTTCATGTACTTATTATAAATAAGAATTTAATTTCATAAAATTTAATATATAAAAGTTTGAAATATTGTATTTAAAAAGGGTTCTCTATTAAAAGGTGGAAAAACTGCATGTTTGAAAAATACTTCTTTTATCTAAAAAATTGAATTTGTCCTTATAATCTCTTAGAAACAAAAAACATGATTTCTAAAATTATATGGGATATATAAAATCTAAAATGTTGTTAATAATATCAATAACCTCTTTTTTAATATCTAGTTTTATAGGTTATGGTGCGCTTGAACTCGGTGTTGCGTACATCGCACACTATTGAATTATTAAGAAGAAGCCTACTGTGGAAACATGGGGTGTTACAATATTTATACTTATGATAATGAATTATTATAATCTGTTTCTCAAGGAACTTCATATTTTTCTTATTCTTTGTTTTTTTCTTGAGAATACATGTTTTACCTTCATTTTCCTCTCTTTAGGAAATCAAGAGTTCAAAATAGCGTTTTTATGAGAAATCCCCTTTATTTATCTCTTAAGTCAAAAACCATTGTTCTTCCAAAACCATGTTTTCTAAAAATGTTCTAAAAAAGTTTTTATGATTCCTCAAATTATTTATTAATGAAATTTTCACCCATTTTTTACTTTTTGAAAAAAAAATGAAATGTATCTTCAAGACATTTTTCGAAAATGAATATTCGGATTTTACCGAAATTGTGAAAGGAATATTTTTTTAATGTGTATGGAATGATCGTAATTTCCCATGGTCATGAAAATTATTTTATTTGAAGCCTAATTTATAATATTTAAACTTTATTTTCAAAAAAGGATATCGAAAGTTATTTATTTTTTAAAATGGTTTTTTCAAAGAGGAAATCCCATTTTCCTAAAGAAATGTTTTAAATGATTTTTAAATAATCCTTTATAAGATTTCAAGGTTATTTTCAAAGAAATGTATTTCCAAAATATTTTATTAATTTAGATATTTAAAATTTTATTTTCAATTAAAAATTATTTTCATTAAGAAATGTTCCAAGTGATATTTCAAATTCGTTTTCCATAGAAGGTGAAATCCTTTGATGTTACTTATGATTTACTGGGGATATGATCCAAGGATAGAATTATTATTATCTATACGTATTGTTTATTTTTATGATGAAAAAATGTTTATAGAGATGTTTCTTTTCCAAGTGTTAATCATGTTTCAAAATATTTTTATGGAACTCGTTTCTTTTTCATGAGTTAATTAAGTTTTGAAATGAATAATGATTGTTTATGTTAATTTTGCAATGATACTAATTATATATATATTTTATTCATGGTTATTATACATTTTTATAATATGGGTGCACCTAGATAGAACCTGGTGATCTTGATAAATCATACATTGTGGGTGTGCCTAGATAACACTGCAATGCCTGGGGTAATGATTATGTTCTTTGGATAATTATGTTTGAAATCAACCATATGGTTATTCCATTTGTAAGGGCTCCATAAATATTATGTCCCAAGATAACAATATGTTTTCATTATTATTTCTATGGGTTATAAATGTTTCATTTGTTCATGATTGACATCACATGGATCATGATTGTTAATTATGATGTCTCTTTCCACTATGAATGCCTTATGCCATGTTTTCATGTTTCATGATCTAAGAATAGATCAGTATGAATATTAATATGATATGCTCAAGAACTTTGATTATATAATCATACACTTATACTCTTCTTATGATCAACAACATCATTAAATTTTTAATTAATATGTTTACCCTTACTAAGAATTTGATATAACCCTTCTTATTCTTCATTTTCCCTAGGTTTTCCAGAATAAAGTTGAATGATTTATGTCTACAAGGGTTTCATATTATTGTGAAAAAATAAAGGCTGGTTTAAGTTGAAGAAATGTGGATTTAAATACATAATTATTTTATTGTTATATTTTTTCCTAATCATATAAAACTCTAAATCTAAATGTTCCTTAATAATTTATTTGATCTAATTTTTTCTTCTAATGTTGAAATTTTTAGATAATTAAGATTTAGTAACCTTCATTCATATTAAATTGAGAAATGAAAAGTTTATGATTTTATCCCCAGATCTGGGAGTGTATTTAGGGTTGTTATAGTTTTCCTCACATGTTATATAAATAAAGTAGATTATGTAAGCTTCTTATTGATTACCAATATTCTATGTCTATGATCACCTATAATATACAAGACATCAACTCTAGTATAATCTACATGAAATTCTTATGACTACTCATAGATCGCCCTCCATTGAATTGATAATCAATCTCATATGATCATTCATTAAAAATGTAAAAGGAACAAATCTCTTTGAAATAATATTTATATTTAATTAATGATATGAAAGGAATATAAGCATTATCTATATAAAAATATATTTTATAAATATTATATACACATTAGCACTATGAAAATACATATTCATATACACTATATATATATAGATGAATATAGGTAATAACCATAAACATATATTATATATACAATATAAAATTAAATATATATATATATATATATCATAGAGGAAAATACTATATAGATAATATTAAAAATATTATTATTAACATATTTATAAATATGTGAACATTTATATATATATTCTAAATCATATACCCATATATATTAAAAAAAATAAAAAATATGAATATAAATATAATAAATTTAAATATTTATATAGATATACTAGGTAGGATACATCAACAAATGCGGAACACAACGCAAGGAAGAAAACCGTAGTAAATTATAGGCCCGGGGACTTGAACCTACAACCTTCCCCCCCAACCCTTACCACCTCACCCCCGACAGTGGGAATTTAAATATACACACACATATGTATAAATCTGAGTATATATATATATGTATGTATGTATTTAAAGATATATAAATCCAAATATATATATACATAAAATATTTTTCACACACAAAAATGTATATATATAAATATATAAATCAGAAAATATACACAACTAATAAAAATATGTACATATATATATATATCATAATATATATATATATATAACAAAAAACTAAATATAAGTATATATGTTTATGTGTGTGTGTGGAAAAATATAAATAAGTGTTTATATAATCACACACAAGTCAATATATATATGTGTGTGTGTGTGTGGAAAAATATAAATAAGTGTATATATAATCACACACAAGTCAATATATATATATCTATGTGTGTGTGTTTATTTTTGTGCGTGTGTGTGTAATTCCATACACAAAGATATATATATATATATATATATTAATGTACTTACCAAAAACATATATATTTATATATACATTATTTGAATAAAGATTAATAATGAGAAATGGAAAATAATGAAAGAAAGCTAAAAAAATTGATTCACATAAAAACACATTAATAATAATAAAATTTTGATGTGAATAATATTCCAGAACTATTCAAATTAATTCAAGAAAAAAACATTTATGGATAATTAAGAGAGGAAAGAAATTCCACATTTGATCAAATCAGAAGGTCCTTTCTGAATACTACAAAAAAAGAACTGAGAAAGGGTCACTTTTTCAATACTCAACCAACACTAATAAAGGATATATTTTTCAATGATTAATAGAATAATTGGAAAGGTAAAAAATTTATAATGCTAAATATAGAGTAGGGACTTCTCATTTAAGGGTATATATTTGTCCCACAGTTTAAAAAACACCATATAAATCCCCATGAAATTTAAATTATTAACCATTGACAAAAAGGGATAATAATTGTATATTTTAACACAAAAATAATGTTTTTTTATTATATATTTCATATTATTATTTCCCTTGAATAATAGAACTATCATATTCTTTTTCTATTCAACTTAATTTTTTAAAAAATGTTTTGGATTGTTTCCTTTAAAATATTCATCTATTTCATTAAAATTAAATATAAAATTTTATATTCACTAAAAAACATACTTAAAAACATATATTATTTTTTACTAAAAAACTCCATATAATATATCAAAAAGTATAAAACGTTTATTTCATGGTTCATGGGACAAATTTAATGTGTATTCATGCCTATAAATTAAAAAAATATCTAAATACACTAAAAACTAACTATGTTAGCACTATTAAACCCACTATGGCCCCACCTGTATCTGTAGTAATATCGAGTGTTCCTCCTAGGACTACCTTTAATAGGTAATGGGTCAGTGAATTTCACAAAGAAGACATAACACACAAATGGAAATCTGTAAATTAAGGAAGCTTTATGAAACCACAAGTATTCATACTATTGGTACCAAGCACATGAAAAAATCATACAAAGAAATGGAATTTAAAAATTTTAGTCTATATTAAATGTCAAAATTACATCATTATCCATGTGCTACCTAATAATCAACAGAGGTATGATGTTTGTTTTAAATTAATCATGAAAATAAAAATATAATAGTTACCTCAATCAATTTTGATCGAAGTCATGAACTGCTCGCCATCGATGATCATTTTTCAAGTAAACCAAATACAAAACCCTATAGATCATCCATAATCCCTCTAAAATCTTATCAGTAAATAAATTATCGACATTAAGGTTCTGTTATGGAGAATCAATGTAACTTTCTATGTTCACTAGATCATGGAATCACTCTTAATTTGATCTTAAAATAAGATCTTGGATCCAGGTTCTCAAACCATTATTGTCTCTCACAAGGATGTGATAGAGGGGGGTAGAAAAACTTAGTATAAATATTACAATGAATTTTATCATCCCCCAATTAAATAGGTTAGTAAATAATTCATTGAAATTCAATTTTCCCCTTAATAAGTTTAACTTACTATATTATCCCAAAAACATCACTAGTGGAACTTAAAATATTCTATAAATGTCACAATAATTTTTTCACATAGTGTAACCTGAATATTATTTTACATGAAAAAATAGGATTCATACAATCTAATATTTTATCCCATAATGATTAAGTAAACCTTCATTAAATTAATATTATTGTTTTAAATATTTTCCTTTTTATTCCCAAAATAACTTGGTATTACATTAATTAAATAATTTCAACACTTATGTTTCTAAAATAAATTAATATTTAATATATTTATTTCTTAAAATCATTAAAATGTGGAAATTAAATGACCTATTCCATGGGTCCCTCTATGTCCTTGACTACAATTCATTAGAATTTTCCAAGATTCTGAATACACTTTGTTTTTTTTCCTTTAGGAATTTATCTTGATAGTAGCCATTCATACTCAAAAACTAAATGCGGTATCTAGAAACATATCATGCCCTATATGGAGATACCATATATTCATAGTAATGAAAACATCTTATGATCATTCTCTATATAATATAATATATTTTTCACATGAAATCTGATAATTTGGGATACACTCTTCGGGTCATCATCATTTAAAAATTTATTTATTCTTTATAATGTTGGATGGAATTACCTTCTTGTACATAGCCATGGATTTAGTAAAGTTACTATTATTCATTCCAATTAGGCCTAAGATATATCTTTATTTATAAATACAAAAACCCTATCTCAATTACTCAATCAATTTCATACCATGGATGATGCACACGACCCACACTACTACTCCAAAACATAAATTTCATTATTTTCATCTTTTATTAGTGAACATGATAAAATGAAACACACTAATCATGATCCCAATTCAAAAGACCAATACATGTGCTCACATATAGAAAAAAACAATGAAACTTAAAACTTGTGGTATTCTTATTTGAGGACAATTCTCCATGATCTCCTCTACTCAATATCACTAAGTGGAAACTTCATGTGATGATGTATCAATTATTATAATCCCCCAACACCTAATAGTCAGAAAAAATCTATTTCCCATCAATATGATTTATCTAGACCCGTGGATATATGTTTAAGATTACTGTAATTATATTTCAATTTTCTCATTATATCTGGGAACTTTTATAACATGTTGATATGATAAATAATCCAAGTACATTACTTTTTAAATAGTAGATGTGTTAGTATCAACAATATTATGGTAAGAATTCATCATGAATAAAAAAACTATATACATGATATGATAATAAAAAAATAATTTTCATGTTGCGCCTAGGGAACCTACCATCATAAAATCCCCACTCTCACTAGAGAGGACTTTCTAACGATGAACACATTAGCTCTCACATTATAAGAACATGCTTCTTCTCATTAATGTCTTTAGAAATTGGGACTTCCAAATTTTCCTATGTGGTTATACAATTATCTATGAATTTACCTCCTTATGTAGGACTCCTCAAGATATGTTATCCCCAACTATCTCAATTCTTTCCTATTTCATAATATTTACATCTTATCCATTTCAATTAGCTTTATATATTCAAAATTTATATTATAAAAATACTTTACTTATAAGTTTTGATTCAACGAACTATATCGTAACATTTTTATTTCATAATATTTTTTAACTATATAAAAATATACAATGTACTTGGTATTTATAGATATTGATACCATTAGATTAAATGAACTACTATTTCTAATTATTATTGATCGATAGTGATATTATATAAAATTGATATATCAGAAGAATAGTTTGTGTCTTTTTAAAACAAGAGTTTTTTTCGACATATAATAGGTTTGTATCCCTTGTAATTCCTCAAGTACTATTGGATAGGTCTAACTACATACCTTATACATATCTTGGATTTAGATTATATTTTCATACCACAAAGTATGTGTTAGAAATAACATATATATCACATAGTAGGAAATATGTGATAACCTTATCACTGATGCATATGAAATTCTACCCACCATTTTATCTCCTCCTATGAAATATACATATCTTCTTGGAGAGATTTATGTTATTTGACATTTGAAAAATATTCTATATCAATTTTTTACTACTTATATTTTTCAACACATTATTAATATATATACTTTGACATAGTCTATAAAACCCATATTTTTACCTCATTAGATATTTTTCCCTAGATCTTGAAGACTTCATATACTCATTTATCCACTCGGGTTGTTTGTTGATGTCGTCATTAGTTCTTAGTTTGACCTTTCTGTTGTTCGTATCCCTGGATCTGTTCTTGATCCACGCTCTCTTGGATTGATTTGATGAATTTTTGTGCATTCACAGGCAATGACAGTTCATCCGGTGGTGGTCATTCAATGGGAAGCAGTGTCTCTCCCACGGGTGGTGGTTTATAGTGATCCAGTTGCGGTGTTTTTGGATTCTAGTTGGGGTTGTGTGGTGGTCTCTGGTGATAAAATTAGCCTGAAGGCACTGGCAGGATGTTTTGTGTGGATCTCTATTTTTGGGTCAATGGTTATGATGGCTTGTTCGGTAGCTTGGTTGTATTTTTTTGGTGGTTTGACTAGTGTTCAAACATTTCATACCCTCAGATGGTTCTTAATCGATGTTGGTATGCAGGTATTCCTTTACTCCATCTGATTATGGCTTTGGTTTTTCTCTGGTGGTCTTGATTGTTTCTACTAGTTCCTAGTTATTTGATTGAGTAGTAGATGCCTTTATGATTTTAAGATCTATATTTTCATCACATTGGGTTGCATTACTAATTCTTGTAGGTACTGTTGGGTGGGAGACCTTGAAATAGGGATGGGTGTGCTGACACCCATCATCTGACTATTCATCCTCTTGGATGGGTTAGTTTCTAGTTTTTGATTTTTCACCGCATTATTGGTCTTGATTATTGTTTCATCAGGTTGATGTGAGGTGATTTTATAAAATTTATTGTAGGTTGGGTGGCAAGAAAGAGAGACAGATATATTGGAATCTATCGTCTGGTACTTCTCTACACTTTTTGTGTGTGTAAGAAGTTCTCTTCCTCATTGTACTACATCATGGTTCATCTTCTTGGTAGGGGCGAAAAATTCTCCTTGACCAACTTCACTGTTGCATTATCATTCAAGGAGGGAGATGAATTTCTTCTATTCCTTATCTTTTCATTTTCTTTCTTTTGGTCACTTGGGACTATTTTTTCCATCTGGTTTGTTTTTATTGGCATTTTCCATGGTTATTATAATGGTTTTCCTCTTCCCTATATGTCAAAAAAGGATTTCATGTTTCATTTTAACTAAAGGGGGATAGACCCTCAACCTGTTTTAAAAAAACTTTAAGCTAATAAGTAGAGAGAATATTTTAATACATTATTAATATACTATAATTCAAATGATTTTTTTCATTTGTTATTCGAAAATTTATGTTGAAAATAATGAAACTCCCACTAACCTCCTATAGACATTTTTTAACTATATGATCCAAATAAATATATTATGATTATGATGGTTACCTTAATCCAAAATTAGATCTCTCTAACATGAATCCATTATTCATTTTCATTGATGTCACAAACCATATCATGTCATTCCATATAGACATCTTCCCAAATGATTCCTTCAATAATGGAGGTATTTGTATCCAATTCCACTATAACGATCATAGAAAGGTACTATGACATGTATAATTTTAATGGATTTAATCAAGATGACTTTTCATAACCAATTAATCCTTACTTTTACCACACGTGTACCACCAATGTATTTTTTTAATTTTATACCCACAATAGATTAATTTAAATTAGATAAACTACCAAAATACATACTTGATTTTCTTATATGGAATCCATTTTTTTAATTCATAATAACTATATATTTTATCTCATTTCTATTTATTGATTCTATTAATGATTAAGATTTATTATTCTCAATGAATTTTATATAAATTTGATTTTGTGATCATAAATTTATCTCAATTTGGTTTTATCTTTCTTATGTGGTATTTTCCTCTAGAATATTCCTTTCCAATGAAATATTATGAAACTTTTTTATATTCCAACTAAAAGTGAATCTCAAGTCTTACCATTATCAAATTCAATATGTTCCCCACTTTATCAAATGATATGTGTACCCTTTTTGGAAATATAGTATATCACATGAATGAAAATCTATAGTATGGATATATGTATTATCCTTAAAACCCTTTAGGATAAATTACCAAGATGTACTTTGTGTTTTTTAGGGAAGTTTGTTTCTTGATATAGTATTAATAAAATATTCTCATAGAGACACGTGTTTTGTGACATAATGGATTTCATTCATATTATAATTAATATGATATTTTTTTACTATAGTTGGAATATTATTTATTATTAACATTGTTAGTTTTGTGAATAATAGCTTGAAATGGATTATTGAATACATTAAAAATTGTATAAGACTTATCAATCCTCCATTTACAAACATCATTGTTCTGATGTGTATAAGAAAATATGAGTTTTGGAATAAATCAACTATACATTTTCATGATCAATGAATTATTTTTTTAGATATACTCCAAAAATCCCACCCAAAATAAATAATATCTTTAACTAAGTGTATTTATTTATTCATTGAGAATTATATTGATTTTGTAAATGAATCTTATGAATATATGAATTTATCTCTATATTCTACTTTAAATAGTACACATGTTACTTATTAAAATTCTTCCAGAATATTTTTGTATTTATCACCTTTAACACTTATGGTGTATTGGTTATTATACCTAATAAGAAATCATGTCTAATACATACAATATTTATCCCAAGAAGAGTCTAAACACACTTCTTGTTATTTAACTGACATTTTATTTTTAATTTATTAGACCGAGTGTTATCATTCTAGAATAGTTTATAATGAGTCTTTCATTTTATATTCATCATTTATTACTAATTATTCATGTATTATTAAAAAATTAGTTGAGTATAAACCACCAAGAACAAAATTCACTACAAAATTAAATAATGTCTTATTATGTCTAATGGAGACATAAAATAATTGTTTTGATAATACTAAGTCAAATTTAATCTATAATCAATAAAATTCGAAATTTGAAGTTTTGTGCTTCTCATTATTGACATTATAATAATCCTTTCAGTAGCACCATAAAAATTCACCTTAATTTTTGCAATGTTTCTAAATATCATTGATTCCTATATTTGGATACAAATGTGTGACACACATATAGTATCTAATACCAAAGAAGTAAAATTGAAATATTTCATTCAATTATGAATATTCCTAATGTAAAATCAACAAGCATGGTTCTTATTTAATTATTTTTAGTTTCTCTTATATGGAAATTTATTTACACATGTCTTTAAAATACATTTTCATTTTATTTTTCCTCTTTATATTTGGCTTTATATATTGATTTTATAGAAAATCCTTAGATTTTAAATCTTTCAGGGTATTTTAAAACATTTATTCTAACTTAATTAAATATAAAAACTAAATATTTATCTTTATTTATGTTCTGTTATTCTTGGTGATCCTTACCCAAAATTTATTAAAGTAGTTTATCTAAACTATATATTTTATTATTCTTAAAAGGTCTATTGATGCTATTTAATAAGAATGAGAGCATGAGATTTGTCAGAATATCATGATTCTATATGAACCAATCCTTTAATTTACAGGTGTTAATTTTAACCAAATTATCATTCATTTAATTCTTTACATTCTCCTAAAAAACTTATCCAAGATGAGAAAACATTGTAAAATCATCAATTTCCTCAGGTTGTGTTTTCCACTCATCATGAATATATGATATAATTATTATTAAAATAGAAAATGAAACATCTACGAATATCCCATAAGCAACATTTTCACCCTCAATTACTTTATATAGTGGCTAATCTGATAGTGGGGACTCTAGCACAAAAAAACACATTAATATCATTGTACAATGTGGAGGCTCATGTACCTCTCAAGGAAATTTGTTGATTTTATTACATGTTATATTTCCAATATTGATCATATTGTTTCAGTGGTATTACATTACATTTTTATAAAAACATAGAACATATTTCGATCAATAATTTGGTCCTAATTACCAATTATGAGACAACATAGAATGATCGATCATAAATATCTCCCACAATTTTATAAAATCTTAGTATCACTAAAATAGTAGATTCAGAAATACTCATTTGTTTGATTATTCAAATTGAAATGATTCCTGAAAACCTCTTCTCATGGTCCAATTTATGCTTACACCACTCCCCATAGAGTTTCAATGATTAATTTTGGATGGACAACTGGATTGACTCGCAATTTCTCAGTTTCTTGTGTGACGTCACCACAATGTACCACTTCTCATGGTCCAATTTATGTCTACATGACTACCCAAGTATACCTTTATATAGCCTTGGGTCTACTCTTATGTAGCAATATTGTACCCTTACATGGTATCAGGTATACCCTTACATGGCTTGTATATTCAGTTTGTTTCCCTTGCATGAGAGGTCATACCTTTAAAAAATATCTAGAACACCCTTATGTAGCCTATGTATTTAGGGTGTTGCAATTACATGAGCCAGTGTGTTACCCTTACACCAAATGTTTTACCCTTACACAATGAGGATGACCCTCATTTAGCATGTTAACAAACCTTATATAGAATATTGATGACCATGATGCGGTAGGGATAATCTTTACACAATGGGTGTTCTACGCTTACATGGGCACAGTTTAGACCTTTATATAGTCATTTTAATATACATTTACGTAATTTTTTTATTAACCTTTTTTTGGTTTTTTTAATCTATTACGGTTTCTTTATTTTAATCTGTTCATTTTCAAATATGTTTTGGTCACCTCTACCGTATGGGAACTTAAATGGTATTTATTTTTAGACATCAATATGTTTTTATACAATTTTTTACATATGAAATATTTGAATGATTATTGTACTAATTTTATAGGGATAGGTCTTCATCCTTTGAAATTCAATTGGATCATGAGGCATTGTACCTTTGTAAACTTTTCACAATATTTTTTTAAAGAATAGAGTATCATCGACATTGTGTTTTAGTAAAGATTGAACTCCTAATTTTGAGGTTATTTTTTCCTCTTTATTGACACCATAAGAGTTATGTGAATTGTTTTAGGTTTGTAATCATTGGTAAATCAAATTTTATGATTAATAATTCTAATTTCACTACTCTTTCATATTTATTTATTTTGTATTTCTTATTCAATTGTTTTTATACTTTTATTTCTTGTTTTTTTAGTGTTTGTGTGTTATAAAAAATAGGCAGTTGGGTGGTGTTCTTTCCTTGGAGTATTATAAACTGGTTCAGAACATTTTAAATAACATGTGTTATTTATTTTTTATTTATTTCATCTTTAATTTTTAATTATCCATTGTAATCATTCATTTATTTATTGATTATAATTTATTTACTTCTCTAAATCATTCATACTCTATGTAATTCATGGAATTTTGGGGGTATACTAGGGTTGGTTCCTTAAATCACAAATGATGTGTACAAACCCAACTCCAGTAGCCTGAATCTGGTGTCTTATTTATTAAATTGGCATAGAATAAAAGGAATCACATCTTGGATTACTGAATATTTTAGTAGTATTTGTAAACTCGATACATACTTGAGTCTTAGATTACATTCTAATACATAAATTATAACATGATTTTTTTTCAAGAACAAACCCTTGCAATGATCATATCATTGAATTAAGAATTCATCAGTGAGTCAATTATGTGTATCAATGATAAATACACATAAAACAAGGGTAAATAAATCCTAAGATAATCAAATGTAATTAAATAGATAATATTATAATATCAAATATGACTAAGAAGTAACATAACCTAATGAAATAAAATTGGTTTATGAAATTATTTACCACTTGGAAACATTTAATTCAAATCCCCTAGGATAAAAAAAATATTAAAATTGAAAGACAAAATATCATGATTTATAAATTAGTCATGATATTTCATGTAAAAGGGGAATTATATACAAAATATAAAATAAATTTGTGCATAACATACAAATGTACCTCAATGAAAGGAAATAGAGACAAAATCTCATACCCTGTGATTCCTTTTAGTTGAACGTACTTTAAATTACTTTATAAAGGATTTATACCTTTTATTAACATATAATAGAACCATATTAATATTTTTAATATCATGTATGATCCTTTTAAAACATCTTATTACATATATTCCTTAAATATATCATTTTTTCATTCCATTGAAATCATTAGTGAAAGACAGATCACATCGCTTCCTGATGTAGTAGTCTTTCATACACACGAACAACATTTTCATATCCCATATGGAATAAAAATTAAATAGTTATATATTATATAATTACTCCATAGGTATAATAATTTTATAAATAAAATATATATAATTTATACACATCCTCATACATAACCATGATTGGTTTTATTGGAAAAATGAATCATGTCTGTTTGTAAGGTCAAAGCCTTCCACACACATGAATAATGATTTATTAACACATTTAATGTAAATGGGAAAGTTTTCTGGTAATTAAATGATGATAAATAATTCTCATTATATATATGATACTAATATTAGTATATCATAAATTTTTAATAATAATTTATAGAGGTGTAGGAATAAATAAAGTAAAATTTCTCATTGAAGAATGTAAACTATTCTTCGAGAAAACACATTTGGATAAGATCAAAATCATTACTAGGGTGGATTAATATAAAAAATAAGGCTTATAAGATTAGATTATAGAAGTTGGTAAGTGATTGGGGTAGGTATTTTCTGAACCAAATGGGTGTGAAGGTGTGGACAATAGAGGATATGGGGTGGCCTTTTATAAGTGAGGGGAGAGGCACACTTGTAATTTTTGAAATGAAAAAGGTGAACCTATGTTTTTCACATTCTAAAGGGGAAAAATGAAGTATTATAGATATTTATACATTATAGGGCATAAATATAACAATTAAATAGATTTTATATAGGTTTTTAGTTCATTTTAACAATTATATTTTTAATTTAACCCCTCGGTAAAAAAATTTACCATAACTGTGGTATATAATTTTTACTATTTTCACTATTCATTTGGGGAAAAATTATGTTTGCCTTATTAGATAATATAATTTTTCATTCCAAATATGGAATCCATTTTTTAAAATTTCATTCAAAGAACTGGAAAATGTTAATTTGAAATTAATCCTTTTGACGTTATGAAAAAGAAGGTTCTCAAAGATAAAATAGTCCAAGGTTTTTAACGTTTTTATGCCAAAATTCAATATTAATATAATTATAGTGACATGAATTAGATTAATATATATATATATATATAATTTAACTATATTTACTTTAAAACTAATTAAAATTATAATTTTACTTTATAAATAATTTAAATGAAAAGGTAGTTTTAATTTAATATTCATTATTTTTCACAATTTATTAAAAAATGAAACATTTCATAAAAATTCCAAAATTTAACCCTAACCTAATTTTTATATTCTGATATAAAAATGAAATTTCATTTTATCAAATAAATTTTCTAAAATTAGTAAAAAATATTTTTCAATTTTAATCACAAAGTGTGACTAAATCATTTTTTTGAAAAAAAATACACTTTTTCATAAAACATTTCATATTATTTTAAATGATTCTTTATTTTATTTATAATAAATATATAATCATAATTTTAATAATTTAGTTAGTAAAATTCATACCCACCAATTTAATGGCTAGATTATAATGGTATACTATATTATGTTCCATTTAGACTCAGGGTTGTGAGTTATGTAAGCTATTGAATAGATTAAATTTAAAGAAATATATTTCATAGGTTTTTAATCTTGATGTTTCATGTCACATATGCTATAAAAAATAAGGTTTTTATTTTAAAATATTAGGGTGTTACATTCTCCCCACCTTAAATAAATTTCATCCTCACAATTTAAACTTGATCTTAGTAATCAAGGGTTTAACATTTGGAAGTACCATTTTTGAAAAACCCACATAATAAAAGAGTTAATAAAATATCCTATTAATAAAGGATAAATTAAAGTAAAAAAAATTCATACGAAATAAAAAAGAACTAGGTTTCTAAGTGCGATAACATTGGTGGAAAGTGAATACACATACATGAAAGAAAAGAGTAATAAATTATTGAGACTAATAGAGTCTATTTATCATAATAAATTTAATGATCAATGGAACGTTAAGGGCCTCAAAACCATAAATATTTTAGGATTCAAAATGCCATCGGTTCAACATAAATTAAGGTATTAGGTTATCAATTGGTTTCAATATCATTTTCCAAGAGTTGAGGAATTATCTTATTATATAATAATATAAGGAAATACACTTACATGTTATATTTCTATTTCATAATAAGGATTTCATCCTTTTGTTTTTATTAGATCAATTTAAAATTCATCACTTAATCAAGGAAACTAATATCCAAAAATGATTTTTTGTTCCTTAAGTACAAAAATTAACTTTTAACAAATCATAAGATCCATAAAATAGTTAAATGTCTTTCCATCTCTCTAATATTATTTTCTAAAAACAATATGGTATGCATAGGTTATCCAATATAATAAATTAATATCTAAACTATAAAATTAACACCATTGGTTCATCATTAATATTTATTGGTCAAATAATTTAACTAAAAATGATAACATATTAACCCATAAATCACACTGGTCAGTGGTAGGTGTTAAACCCTTATCATCTTTCACTCATGGGTTCAATCCCCTTGTCCTTTTTGGATGTGATGGATTTTCACCTAGCATGTGGGTTGTCATTTTTCTAAAATATATTAATATAATTCCTTTAAAATTCTAAAAAAATATGATGGAAAGCTTGGAAATAAAATTAACCATTATATTTCTATTTTACTGAGTTTTTTAATACAACCATTATTGATAAATTCTAATAATAATATTTTCAAATTATTAAAATGAAATTAATGAGAATATTAACCCTAAAGGTTATAAATACATTTTAACTTATGTTTGTAAAATGAAAAAGATTTATTACTAAAATAACTTGTCCACTAAAACATTTAATTTCTATAAACTTCCCCCAAAATATCCTTAATCTTATTATTCTACCATTTTGTAGAACCCAAATGGATGTGTTTAAGACTTTTAAATTATGATTAATCTCAAACTCATTAAACCATGATGTTATCCATAACTCTTAAGTTAATTAAGACATATATTATTATAAAATATAATAGAATCCTTAAATGTGTCATGATTCTTATACCAGAACAAAATTTGCAAAAATACTTCTATAATATAATTCTATAATCCCAATATATACTTAAATAATTTTTTTCAATATTGTTTTGTCATTGTTATAAGATTTAAACATTAAATGAAGACATTGACTCAAATAATTTCCCAATTTCCCACATTTAAATCCAAAAACTATGAGTGGTTCCCTATAATGATATTTATTTCCTTCTTTCAAACTCTTCATTTTTTCTGTGAAATGCACTAATTTTATATAAAAAACATTTTTCGCATTCCTTAAAGAAACATTATCTTCAATCTAAGACACCTTAGGTTTAACCTAGGTCATTCATTATTGTCATCTATCAGAATCCATTACAATTATTTTTAAGTAAAATTTTAATTATCCAAAGAATGACACATGGGAGTGTCAAACCATGTTAATGGTAAGTCCTATTTTCATAAACCTAGTCATGATCAGATCAAGACCAATGTACCCTTTTAGAGTTATTACCCCTAGGTACATCTATTCTAGAACCATTTCCACCTGTGGAATCCAGAAAAGTATGTATTTTTAGAAAAAATCACATAATCTCTCCCTTACCAAAACATTAAGGTGTTCGTTTATAATAATACTCAAAGTCTTTCATAGGGTTATGTTTCATAATATATGTTTTCCAAAATCTAGTTCCCATGGTTTCTACTAAACTTTATATGACACTAATTGTAGTGACCCCGACCCCATTATCCTATAGTCGGTGTTTACATTAATACATTAGAATAATATATAATGAATCACATCCCAAAGTACTGGATAGTTTTTTATACTTGTAAAACTAGATACAAACTTGAGTCTTTCATTTCGTTTGAAAAAAAATTACAACATAATTTTTTTAGAGTAACATTATTCCTTATAGCATAAACTTTCACATCAATCATATTACACTTCATGGAATCTTGAGTAAAGTAACCAAAATAAGTGTGATCTCAAATCCTAGGTAAGTGGTACGTATAAAAGAAGCTATCATGAATCAATAAGAATAATTAAAATAGAATGAAAAATAAATGAACTCACATTCCATATAATCAATAAGCTAAGAATGAAATCCATCCATATATTATATCCTGAGTAAGAAAATAATTAAAATAGATATGGAAATATAAGTAACTAAAAACACATTTTGTTTAATTAATAACATGACTATCATAAAAATATAAGGAATAATCATTATAGAAAGATAAATAATTGTAAGAATATAACATTTAATAAATAAACTAAGAATTAAATTAATTTATAGAAAATATTATTGTGAAAATATCATGGATAATAATAACTGAATTATTAATGAAGGAAATGATTCATTATTGAACATCATGTCTCAGGCATGTGATACTTCTACCATCAAGACCTTTCCCAAGATAATTCCAAACTACTAGTCATAAACTAATTTGGTTTGGCCAACTAATTCCATGCTTCCTTATTTATTCGCCTCATGAAACTGTCGATGCATCAAAGCAATATCTATAAATATCCCCCCCCCCCACATGTCTCTATGTCCAAATCATTCCTCATATATAAAATAATTGATTTAATTAATCAGAAATATGTATTATCATTATAGATAATTATTGATTAAGGAATACATATTTGTCAATATTTCCCTATATTAACAAATAGAATTACTTGTAGAACAATGTATATAGAAATGATATATATTTTAAGTAATAAACACATACATGATAAATAATATCGATATTTAGTGGAAATTTAATGTCCATAGAAAAAATGAATAATAAAAATTAATGTTGATAAATGCAAAAATAAATCAGTGAACTGAATGTTAATAATTTTTTAAGCCAGAATGATTATAAACAATCTAGAGGAATAATAAAAATTATATCAATAAAATATATAACTATTGGATTAAGAATATTGTGTTTTTCTCAGAGAGGAATAGAAAAACCATAAAAATATCTTTAAAAAATTCTTGTCAAAAATATACTTTTCATTTTGAAAATCACTTTTTAAAACTAAAAGTAATTAAAAAAATCGTAAATAATATAATTTTAAAATATTCTTTCAAAATTATAATTGGATATTTAAAAATTATAAGTAGTCATGACTACTGGAAATTTTTTTCTTTCCATGCATGTTAAAACAATAATTCCTTTCACTTTTTTGATAAAATCCAAAAATACATTGTTTTGGAAAAGAAAATGAATATTACTTTAAAAACATTTTATAAAAATTCAAATTTTGTTAAAATGTTTTCTATCAATCATTTTTAAAATTTTAAAATCATTTTAAAAAATCATTTTTATAAAACTTGTTTTTAGAATATAAGGGTTTTACATTCTAAGATACAAATAAAGTTGGATTTTATTAAAAACATTTACTCTATAATTTTAAGTACCAAAGAGTGGTACATGGTAATATTACTTGAAAAAAATCATTAATAACTATTGGATAATATAATTAAAGTTTCTATTAACTAATGATCAAAAAAATTTCTTTCAACTGAAATTCAAGAATAACTAATAACGATGAGAATGAGATTGATAAATAAACCCTTAGAATAATTATAAAGTTGAAGTGAAATTTATTAAATAAAGAGATTGTGACTATAAAATATAAATAAAAATAAAAAATATAAATAAAACATAGGAAATCATAATTCATTATACACATAATCTTATAATATCAATGACTACGAAGAAGTAATATAACCCAATGAAAAGAAATTGAGTTATGAAATAATTTACCAATTGAAAGATTATAATTCAAATAACATAAGATGAAATAATTATAAAAGAAACTCAAAATATCATTAATTATGAATTATTCATGATATTAAATTTTAAAGAGACATTATATATACCATATAAAATAAGTTTTTGCTTAAAAACAAATGTGCCTCATTGAAAGGAAATTGAGATAGAATTGAACCTCATTCTTTCTTTTGGTTAAACATGATTTAAGTTTCTATATAGTGGTTTTAATCATTTTATTAACTTATACTCAAACCATATTAATATTTTTTATATAATATATGATCCTTTTATAACATATTATTACCCTTCCATTGATAATCATTCATTAATATAATTGTTTCTGGTGTTAATTTCCTTGTTTTCTCATGTGTATTTCATCATGAAATATCCAGTTCTTGGGAGTATTATATAGTTATATCAACTATAGAATAATATTAATGAAATAATTACCATATTTTTTTTGTAAAGTTTACTTTTAAAACCCATCATGAAATATGGTTTTGAAAAATGGACTATGTTATAATCATGGAGACTTTAGGTCATATGTACGCATAAGTAACATTTCTATTTTTTAATGACCATTATAGAAAGAAGGTAAGTAACATTTTATCGTTACCGAATGATAATAATGTGATATAAAAAATATTATTTCTTAAATATACTTATATTTATCATTCATTTGGTGTGTTTATGAAAATATATTTACATCACATTGTAAAGATGATAGTCCACACATACATGAACGATGTTATAATTTTATGTGTAAAAAAATAAAAAGATATATTATCATTTTGGAATGATAATTATTTAATTTATATAATAATTAGTTTATTTATATCACATATATTCACTAAATTTATCCTTAATACATTCCATGTCAATCGTTAGTGAAATAAAAATCATATCACTTCCCAAGTCATTAGTTCTCCATCCACACGAGTGACATTATCGTATCGGTTATGGAATAGAAAGTAAATATTTATATGTATATATATGTGATATAATGACTCCAGAGGAATAATTATGTTTTTAATATAATATATAAACTTTATATCCATCATTATACCAAACTTTGAGATATGATAATGGAAAAAATAATGACCTTGATTCACGAGGTTGTACTTCTCTATACACATGAATGATGATTTTATAACCTGTTTGATGGAAGTGGGGATTTTTTTTATTCATGACCTTTATATAAAAACATATCAGTGTATGGAATATACTGTGGTTATTATATCATAATTTTTTAATAATAATTGAGTGAGGTGGTGTAAGAAATAAAATCAAATCACTCATCGAAGAACGTTGCCTCTTATTCAGGTAAACTCTAAAGGTTAGAACTAAAAGCCTTTTTAGGTGGGATTTATGCAAAAAATAAGGGTTATATGATGAGAGGATGAATGTTTTTATGTGATTTGGATAGGTATTAGCCACACAAAGAGGGTTTGAATGGTTAAATAAGATAGTATGGGATGTGTCCTTCTATAAGTGAGGTGAGTGCAGCACTTGTAATATTTGAAAAGAAAATGTTATACCAAAATTTTTCACAATAAAAAAGTATAAAAATGGAGTATTTTCAAGACTAATGAACGATAAGTTATAAATATGTCTGTAAAATATATTTTAAACAAGTTTTTATGTCTTTTTAACCATTAAATGGTTTTATTAACCACCTAGTACATCCTTTCTACCTTAACTATCGTAAATAATTTTTACTTTTTTACTATTCATTTCTATCAATAATTAATTTTACATTATTAGATAAATCAAATTATTTTTGTGATAAATATGGAATATATTTTTCAAAATTCCATTCACATAAGTTTGAAATTTTAATTTAAAATTAATCCCATGGATACGCTGATAATGTGGGTTTTCAAAAAGAAAATGTTCAAAAGTTTACAATTTTTTGATATAAAAATTGGATATAAAAATGATTAAAATAACCTAAATAGGATTAATATATATAAAATTTAAATAATTTTACTCTTAAAAAATTAAAATATTATTTAAAAATGTAAATAATTTAAATGAAAAGTCATTTTTCAATTAAAATTTATTATTTTTCACTCTTAATTGAAAAATGAAACATTTCAAAAAAATCCTGGAAATTAACCCAAAGATAATTTTGATAATTGTATTTAAAAAATGAATTTCATTTAATCCAATAAGATTTCTAAAAGTGTTAAAAATTAATTTTATGTTACGTGTGAAAAGAGCGACATAACACTCTTTTAGAAAAAATATAGTTTTTCAAAAAACATTTCTTTTTTATTTTAAATGATTAATATATTATATATAATAAATAGATAAACATAATTTTCATACTTTAGTTACCACTATTCATAACCACCAAGTTGATAGATAAATTACAACGTTATACTATATAACAGTTCATTTAGACTTAGGGTTTTTTTCTTCCATAATCTATTGAATATATTAAATTTGAAGAAATTTATTTCATAGGTTGTTTTAGATTGGTGTTAAATGTCAAATATGCTTCAAAAAAAATTTAATTATTTTAAGATATTGGGTTTTACATGATTTACCTCAATGCAAGCCTTGTTATATAGCAAAGAAATGGTGGGAATACCCTATGGCATGGGGCTTCCCACACATGGGAAGTGGCAAGGGTGTGTGGTGCCACACGAGCCCCTTGGGTTACCTAGGGGGAACCCAGTCTATGGGAAGACAAAAATATTTTCCGAGACTAACCATAATACGACTCAAGAGGGGGTAACTTTAGTTCTTTAAAATTTTCTTCACATAGATAAACCACCCTCTTTAACTTGTGATTGACTTCTGATCAGTTATTTAACATGGAATGCAGTGTAAATAAAAGCATAAATAAGAGAAAAACATATATATTTATAGTGTTTTAGGGAATATAAGTCTCCCAATCCACTCCACCACCACTCTTCTCTATGAGTATGATGATTTTAATAAGACTAGTCCAACAGGGGACTTCCAATCCTTTTGTTAAAACTTCATGACTATGTGTAACTTGTCGACAATTGTTATAATTACAAAATCATTCAACTATGCTCCAGAAAAGAATTTACAAACAATAGACTTCAATGGATCTTTTATCGAGAATAATGCTCTGAATTCATGATGTACTTGTATTATAAATATTGTTATTATTATTTCTAAATAAGTTTTGTTAATTAATAAGAGTTCGTGAATTAAAAATAAACAATGACATAATTTAATTATTAAAACACTGATTAAATTATGTCTTTTGTAAACTAAAGATCATAAATAATTTATAAAACTCATTAAAATCCCTAGAAACACCACTTGAACGCCTCTCATACACACAATAAGGCCAAACATATAGCCCTCTTTCCTTGGATCTTCCAAAATAAGAAAATAAATCGCAAGAAGAAAATGATGATGATATGATGAAGAGGAATATATATCACCATTATGAAACAAGATTTTAACTACAAAGAATATTGATGTGTTTCCAAATACCCTTAAATATAGGTATTTTTTAAGAAACTTTTATGACCATTGGGAAAAATGTAGCCACTACAATTTTTAATAACCGTTAGATGTTTTGAAATTTTAAAATAGATTTCAAATAGTAATTGAATATAATAAAAATGATGAAATATAATCATAATTTGTTAATTATAAGTTATACTTTTAATTTTCTATATTATAAACTTAAGAATTTAATAAGAATATAATTCTATATAAATATGTTTAAATAAGAATGAGAAATAATTTTTTTCATAAAATAAAATGGTTTAAATGATATAATTAAAGTGAAAAAATTTATATATGATACTTTAATATATTTTTTCCATATTTAGAACACTTTTTATAAAAACTTCCAGGAGAACACAGCACAAAACAAGATGCCCGTATGCCAAGCCAGATTCAATGGATGTACCCTAAGGTGCAATCCCAGCTCGATCAACCCACAGGTCAAGAATGTGTATAGTTGGGCTAAATACCAGTCTGAGAAAAGGTGGGCCGAATCCTAGGTGGGATCGTGTATATAAGGATCTCTGTGTGTGTGGATTTGTGTCATAGATCTGGGGAAGGAATGTTATGGCCTATAAATGACTGCTCATCAAACTTCCCACTTCGATGCGGGATTTGGGAAATGTGATCTGATCCATCTGATCAAATTCTGGCCCGTCTAAGATATCTTCTCCCTTCCCCGATTGAGCTATCCCTTTCCTCATGATGGGTTAATTTCAATACTTCTGATCTAATATAATGTAATCCAAATTATCATTTAAAATATCGGTCATCTTCTTCATTGGATACTTGTCCCATGTCGTAAACTAGTTTGTCAGCCTCCCAATTCACCTCTACCATCGAAGTCACCTTACTCAATGGCCCCATGTCATCACTGATTCCACAAAAACGACAAGTATAGTTTACTTTTTATTAAACCAAACCTTGATCTTGAGCCTATCATCATCAGATTCCATGGTAATATTTGATTATAATAAATATTTGTGTTTATATTTTTATTTTGTTTATGTTTTAAATAGATTAACATATTTGTTTTGATCCAGTTGTGGTAAATTTCAAATTCCCTTTGGTATCTCTAATTAATTAAATGTGAAATATAAAATGTATATATATTTTATATGACAAAAAAGACAACTGGACACCAATAAACAAACTCTCAAAATACCTACTTTCTGATTTACATAGTGATTCCTTTATTTTCTGCCATTGATTGATTAAAAACTAATATTACCTTTTTATTCATAAATCCTCATTTTCACCACATGAAAACACCCAAAATATACCCTCCTCATTTCTTTATTTATGTCCAGTAGATTTTCTCTTCCATTTTCAAAACAATGTAAGGCTTCTTTCTATTTTACAATTTATATAAGTACATTTTTCTTCTAAATTTTATAAAATCGTGTAAGGGTTTAATTTATATTTATTGGTTTATGTTTAGATTATAATGATATATATAAATATATTTATATTTATGTATATATTTAATTATCTATTTATCTATTTTAAGAATTTATTAATTTAAGGGGATTGTTTATTTTTATCAAATAGACTGTATTTTTGGTTTTGAAAGGGTTTGATCATGTATTAAATCTATTATTTTATGTTTAATTTATAGATATATATATATATATATATAATATAAGGTATTGATTTAAATTTTTCTTTTGAAATCATAATTTTATGTTTCGTAAGGATTTATTTTATAAATATTTCTAATTTATGGTTTAAATAAGGGTTTTATGTGAATTTACAAAATTCATATATTTGAAAAAGTATAATTATACCTTTATATTTTATGATGAAAACAAGTAAGGTTTTTTAACTCTATTTAAAAAATATAATTATATTTCAAATATTTGATTTAAACTCTTTTAATAATAATCAAACTTCATGCAAGGAATTAATGATTTAAATAAATTATCTCATAATCTATTTCTGTAAAAAAGTAACAAAAAACTTGTTTTGTCATTATTTATTATAAATTTGTTCCTTTATTTATAAAATCTCCAAGGAAGGATTTATTATTTTTTGGTTTTCATTTTATGTTTATATTTTTGTTAAAAATGATAAATTTTATGGTTTTATGTGAAAATTTTAAGTAAAAGTTATTATTTTATGTGAGAAAATGTCTCTACACATCCATGTATGTCATTAATAAATTAGATATGGCCATCATATAAGTTATCATCAACATTCCATGCATTTTTTATTCAAGTATACATATATTTTATGATGAATTTATATTTATGGATTTTAAATAAGAACAGTTGTTATAAGCATGGATTTCTCCTAAATGTGATTGTAAATATTCTCAAAGAAGTGATTATGCCATGTTAAGACATATGTGATATTATTTTCATTTAAATAAAATAATTTATTTATTTATTATTTTGAAACATTTTTTGATTATGATTTAGAAAGGTAGGACCATTAAAACATTTTCTTAAAATTGGAACTAGTGTATCGAATGTTAAGTTATGATATAGGGAGGGAACCCATGACCTTAAGGGGATATATTCCTATATGATATATTTGGCTATGTGATCTTACAGTTTTCTCGTGTCCAGCAAAGTATCATAATTAATCCTTAAAAATTTGTTATTTTCATTTGGATAAATCTAAAGAACCATTTCAAAATATTATTACATTCTAAATTTATGGTTTTCTTATTTGCATGAAAATTACTTTCATTAAATGTATTGAAAACCTATTTCTAAGTATTTTTTTATCAAAAATAAATTTTTTGAATGTATTTACCAAAGGCTTTAAAACCCCCATATAGGGAAAAATAATTGTTCACCTTATGTTTCATATTTATTTTTCAAAAGTTTAGTGGAATTACATTAGGATATGTATTTATTTTAGGAGGTATTACGTGTGGAGAAATTTTTTTATTTCATTTTTATGTTTTACTATTTTTTAAGGTGTAAGGCTTGTATCTAATTATGGAAAAACTATAATGGTAAATTTTGTAAAATTTATTAAGTATTTTTTATTTTTCACCTGTATTTTATTAAAAAAACTCATATTTTTTATATAATTTACGAAAAAGTATGGGTTTGGATCCTTCATATTTGTGTTAGAGAAATGTTCTATATATTTGTTGAAAATTATAACCAATTGAAAATTTAATTATGTATCTATTATAAATATTTTCATGTGGAAGATAGTATAACATGGACAAATATTTTGTCTCTTTCAGATGAGTTACGTGAAAAGATAATTTTAAAATCATTACCGGATGAATTTGATCCCTTCACAAACCTTCATCTATTTTGTAAATACCTATTTCAAATATCCAATAATCCTAATGTACTCCGATTAATTTTATGATCCAAATTTGTTTATTTTATCATGGTGTATGCACAACTTCTATTCCTGGCATGTCAAGGAAAATATTTTGAGGGTATTTTAAAAGGATTTACCCTATCTAAAAAAATTCAGTCTTTAAGGAATGCTATGGAAGCTGAAAGATTGGGTGACCACCACACACCCTATATGTGTCATGTTTTGTATTCTAGTTTATATGGAAAACATAAATACTTTAAAATACTAGAATTTGTGTCATTTAATTTTTTTATAGAAATTAATTCCACTCGGATGTCTACTAGCTTTACACTTCTCATGCCTCTCTTTCAATATTATGTTGGTGTATATATGAGTTTATCCTTAGTTTCTGAAGTTATATTTGGGAAAAATAAATTGAAGTATTTTAAACAGATTTGAATATTAATTTAACATGAATAAACACTCATTTTCAATAGAATCACCAACACTGGTGGATTTGGTGAGAGTATGAATTAGTTTTATAATTTAATTCTGATAATTAATTATAATAATGTTTTTTATGAAGGAGCATGAATATTTAAGGAATAAGTATCTGGGTGTGAGTATAAATGAATTTCAAGGGTGAAATTTTATTAAGGGGAAGAATGTAATGCCCTGAATCCATGACTTACTTTTATTATTAATATTGTTATTATTATTTTTAAATAATGCTTTTAATTTAGAAAAATTCAAGAATTCAGAACAAACAAATAAATATTTCTATTATTAAAACACTGATAAAATTACATATTTTACAAACTATATATCATGAATAATTTATAAAACGTATTAGAATCCCTAGAAACACCAATAGAACACCTTCGATAAAAACAATAAGGCTGAACATACAGCCCCTTCCTTTGAATATACCAAAATAAGTAAAGAAATAGAAAGAAGAAAATAAAGATGCTAAGAATAAGAGGAATATATTTCACCATTATGAAATAAGAGTTGAACTAAAAATAATCTTGATGTGTCTCCAAATACCCATAAATATGGGTATTTGAAAAGAACCTTTTTGACTATTGGGAAAAATGTTGTTGAATGGGTTTTTAATAACCATTAGATGTATTATAATTTGAAATAATAAAAATGATGATATATATTGATAATGTTTTAATTATATGTTACAATTTTAATTTTTTATATTATAAACTTCAAAATTTAGTAAGAAGATAATTCTATATAAATATTTTCAAATTATAATTAGAAATTAGTTTTTTCATAAAATAAAACTGATTAAATGAGGTAATTAATGTGATAAAACTTTGTATATGATACTTTAATAATTTTTTCACAATTTAGAAAACATTATAAAAAATTGGAGGAGAACACACCAAAACACAGGTAGCCCATATGCCAAACTTGGTTCAGTGGACGTACCCCAAGGTGCAAGCCCAGCTTAAGTAACATGTAGGTCAGGCATGTGTATAGGTGATCCAAATACTGATATGAGCATAGGTGGGATGAAGCCCAGGTGGGTTACCATGTATAAGGATCCATGTGTGTGTTTATTTGTGTCATTAATGTGGGGAAGGTGTGTTCTATCATATAAAGGTCCTCTTATAAAACTGCCCACTTTGATATGGGATTAGGGAAATGCGATCTGAGCCATCTGATCAAAGTCTAGATCATATGAGCTATATGTTCTCTCCCCTGATCAAGCTCTCCCTTTTCTCATACGGGGTTTATTTCAAATCATCTGATCTACCCTAATGAAATACAAACCATCCTTTCAAATCCATGTTGTCTTCCATGATGGATACTCATCCCATGTCATAAAGCAATAGGTCAGCCTCCCTACTAACCTCCACCATCAAAGTCACATTCTTCTATTTCCCCATATCATTTTTGATTCCATAAAAATGATGAGGATAGTTTTTTTAAACCAAACCTTTATCCAATGAATATCATCACCAACTTCTATGGTATGATTCGATTAAAATAAATATATATATGAGTATTTTTGATTTCTCTATGTTTTACATTGATTAACATGTTTTTCTATCTGGTTTGGGTCAATTTAGAATCCCCATTGGTATCTTTGATTAATGAAACCTGAAATATAAAATATATATATTTTTTATATGAAAAATAAGACAATCTTATATCAATAATCAAACTCTAAAAATACCTACTTTTTTATTTATATAGCGATTCCTTTGTTTTTTCTGATTGATTAATAAATAATATTACCTTTATATTTATAAACCTCATTTTGACCCCATGAAAACAATATAACTATACCCTCATTCTCTCTTTCCTTGTTTCTAGCATATTTTTTCTTCCATTTTAAAATCAACGAAAGCATTTTTTCTTTTTTATAATTTATATAAGTATATTTTTCTTCTATATTTTATAAAATCATATAAGGTTTTAATTTATTTTTATCATTTTACATTTAAATTAAATATATATATATATATAATAATATATTTAATAATCTATCTATCTATTTTAATAATTTATTAATGTAATGGGATTGTTTATTTTTATTTATCAAATTATGTTTATGGTTTTGAAAGGGTTTGATAATGTATTCAATCTATCATTATATGTTTAATTTAAATAAATATGTATATGCATATATATATATATTTATTTATTAATTTACAATTTAATGGATCCATTTAAATTTTATTTTTAAAATAATCATTTTATTTTCCTAAGGATTTATTTTAGAAATATTTATAATTTATGGTTAAAACAGGGTTTTTATGTCAATTTAAAAAAATTATGTATTTGTAAAAGTATAATTATACCTTCCAATTTTATGATGGAAAAATGTAGGGGGTTCTAAATATGTTTAGAAAATAGAATTTTATTACTAACCTTTGATTTAAACTCTTCTAAGAATAATAAAACTTCATGTGAGGAAGTATGTTTTTAAATAAATTATCTCATAAGCTATTTCATTACAACAATAAACAAGGCATATCTTGTAATTATTTATTATAAATTTTTTATCTTCTTCATAAAATATCCATTGAAAGAGATATCATTTTATGGTTATCATTTTATGTTTACATTTAGTTAAAAATGATAAATGTTATCATTTTATATAAAGTTTTATATAATAGTTATTATGTCATGTGAAAAAATGTCTCTGCACATCCATGTATGTCATTTATAATTTAGATATAGTAATCTTCTAAGTTATTATGGACATTCCATGACTTTTTAATTCAAGTACTCATTTTTTTATTATGCATTTTTATTTATGGAATTTAAATAAAAATAATTGTTATAAGCATGGATTTCTCTAAAATTTGATTTTTGAAAATCTCAAAGAAGTGATTATTCCATGTTAATATATTTGTGAGATTATTTCATTTTAATGAAAATAATTTATATACAAATTATTTTGATTTTTTTTTGGATTATGATTGAGAAAGGTAGGACCATTAAGATGTTTTCTTAAAAATGGAAATAGAGTATCGAATGTTAAGTTATGGTATAGGGAGTGAACCCATGACCTTAAGGGGATGTTGTCCCGTACAAGATACAGTTAAGTGGCCTTACATTTTTCTCATGGAAAACAAAGTATCATAAATAATCCTTTAAAAATTATAATTTTCACATAGAGAAATCCAAAAAACCATTTTAATATATTATTAATTTGTAAATTTATGGTTTTCATAATTGTATGAAAATTATTTTCGTTAAATGTTTTTAAAATCTATTTCTATGCATTTATTTACCCAAAATAAATATTTTGAAAGTATTTCAAAAATATTTTAAAACCCCCTTATTGTTAAAATTATTTGATAACCCTATGTTTAAAATTTATTTTTCATGGGTTTAATGTAATTCCTTTATTATATGTATTTCATTGAGGAGGCATCACACATGAAGAACTTTTGTTTATTTAATTTATATTTTTTATAGTTTTGTTTAGCTATAATACTTATATCAAATTCTCCAAAACCTAGACCAGAAATGTTACAAGAATTTATTATATGTTTTTCTATTTTTATTCTATCATTTATAAAAAAAATATGCATCATTTTTATGTGCTAAACTAGAAAGCATGACATTAGGTATTTACACCAGGAACCATTACAATTATGGATAATAAACTGAGAGTCTTTACAGATTTTAACTCATTGAAGTAAGCCAAAATTAATAGAAAAAATATCTCTCAGAGAGATGGTATGATGGATAACCTCCTCAATGAGTGTATTTTGAACTCATAACGGTTCATCAATAAGTATAAAAAATTAAATAATATTTATTCTTCCATATTTTTTATATAAAAATAATGCGTCATTTTACATAGTTTTTTAGAAATATTTTTCTATATTTATTTTAGTGCAATTTGGTTCTACTTTGAGAAAACTTCCCATTCAAAAATGGGTCAGCTCATGGAGATACATAAACTAATTCTTATTTAAATTCACAACACATATAGTAGAATGAGGTATCAGTCACATATCCTTTTCTTTGAAATACCTCAATAAAAGTGAAAACAGATAAACTATTATTGTCCCTGTATTCTGTCTTGGTACTTCACTCTTATTATAATTTATTTTACCTTAATGTTTTAGTTGAGTATTTAAATATTATATAGCATAATTAGACACTCAATCAAGTTCTTCAATAGTAATAAATACCCACTCACAACACAACATTTCCAATTGCTAATTTCAATCCACATTATCGATTTAGATTCATATATCCAAATTGAAACACATTGGATTTTTACTCCAATAACCAAAATGGATGTGGCTGGTTGAAATGATATAGCTGACCTCATTAAATAGGTGATTCACATTAATGATTACTCATTGTGACCATTTACGTAGTCGAATGGTCATATAGGATATTTCTCATGTAGAATATCTTGATGATGTAAGAAATTTTGACATCGGATATTCTTTGATATAACTGATTCCTCTATGTAGGTGATTGATATAGCTGGACGGTCAACATATCCATTTTCAAAATGTACCAAAAATGTCACAAAGATGATTTTATAGAATTATTAATATTTTGGAAAAAAACATCATGAATTCATACTTAATAAAATTAACCGTCAAAAAAATAAAAATAGGATAAAACCTAACGAAGACACATAAAAATAAGATCATAAGTAAAGTATGAAGGTTTTTTAGATCATAAAAACCTAAAGTACCTAGGATATATTGGATCAAATTTATTAGTCTAATAATCTCCTCTTTTGATGATCAAAAAACCCATTATATATTCTTGCAGATATAAAAAAAAATTTAAAAAGTGTTTAGTAAAAATTAATTAAAAAAGATATATAGAGTTTAAAATTTAGTGTTTATCACCCATAGTTAGTTACTTATCACCATTTTGAAAAGGTATAAACTTCTCCCCCTTTTTATAAGGTAGAAAACTACTCCCATTTTGTGTCATGAAAAAGGAAGAAAAATATAGGTAAAAAAAAGTTTAATATATCACTTTACATTCTTGAACTATTTAAATGTAGTTCAAAAACAAAATATAGAATTATGGAAAGTATAAGGTTCATTGAATAAAATAAATATATAAAAAATATCAATTTAAAACAATCACTATGAATAAAATTATAAAAAAAGAAATAATGAATTACATCATTAAATTCTTTGTTTTAAAAATATGCATCCACTCGACACAAATAAAAAATATTATTCCATGATGTCCGGTGTTAGAATGGGGTCAACTATGAATTTGGTTTGGTTAATGGTGATTTTAATGTTGGATCAGTTCTGAGTATAGTTGTTATTGGAATTGATGGTACATAAATATTATAAACACCTTATATTTTCTTCTTGGTTTACTGAGAAGTACTAGCATGATCAGAACAAATATTTCTTCTTCTTCTCAATTAAAATTGGGCTTTAACACACATGTTGATTCTCAAAAAAATTAACACTTTCAAAATTAATGAATCAAAAGTGATTCTTGATTATGAATTTGAGCTTCAAATGTTATTCCATTCCTGATAAAAATCTTGATATATTATAATTTTTTAAAAGTGGAAATTTAAAACTCACTAAATCCAGAAAAGTAAAGTAGAGGGGTAATGTCCAAATAAGATAATCTGGAAGTCATATACATGAGGATCTTCATCATAATTTGATTCAAATAAATCTTTACATTAATTATACTACCAGTTTCTGACTTTATCTTCTGGTCCATGTTATTCAATTTCTCTTGAAAACTGTAAACAACATCTTTAACTACATTGAGAGAATATTTAGAAACTGAAACACTAATAGCATTCTTGGTTTCAAATAATGATAAAACTATATGGAAATGAATAATTGATTCCACAAGGGGAAAAATCCTTGGAGTTTTGTAAACAACCACTCCCTTATTATAACATGAACTGGTAGCTCTGAATATTTTTATGATTCTAAAATTCAATCTTGTTTAGAATATAAATCTGCAACTATGAAAAATATTTCTGTCTAGTTCTTGAAAATAAATTGAGTTTTTTTATTATTAGGTTTAACAAAACATAAAATCATATCTATTACTTGCATTAAAACACCAAATTTTCTTCTATCATGTTTACAAAATATTTCCCATGATGAACAGCATAGTCATTCATGCACATATCTAACCCTATACTAATCTTCTTAATAACTTCCTAGGTGTCATGAAATTGACCAAAAATATCCTTTTTCAACTCATTTAACATCACTGAAGAAACCTGATCATTTTGAAGACACTAAATATGATAAGAAATAGAACTCAAATCAAACATCATCTAACTAACTCCATTATGGAAATGAGGAAAAACTAGAGATTTTGAGTGAGAAACAAAGAGTTGGAATGACATTATAAATTCATAATAAATCATCAAAACACATTTCAAAGTTTTTAGTGCCTTTTTCACTTCATCTCTAAATGATTTGATCTCACCAAGAACTTATTGAGAAAAAACTAATTGTGTTGATAAAGGATTATGAAACATATCCCTTTGAGATGAAACCTATGTACCAACTTTACTAAACTCATCCTTTTTAGGTCAGATATCTTTCAAACCACTTACCAAGTTTTTCACTTCCAAAATTTCCATTGAACATATATTAGAAATATATTTTTTCATAGGTGGATCTGTTCAAAGACTAATGATCATCACCATTTGGAAATCAACAATTCCAACTAACTTATTAAAGTCTAAGATAGAGACATAGGACTATTTAAGTCATCCATTCTAGTCATTATATTTAATTATATACACTTTTAAATCAAAACAATCTACTCTCATATTTTCCATATAAATTATTATTTCATTAGCATTCAATTCCTTTTCTAATCATTCTGAACATTTTCTTGATGAAGGAGCTACCCAATGAGTAGTTAACGGTGATGATGGTACTAATGTTTTATGGGAACAATTTTTCGATTCTATAACCACATCATCACCCCTTACCTTATAAAAAGGTGATCTAGGATAAATTGGAGCATCTTATTCACACACTTCATCTAACTCTTGTCTTCCCTAAACTCTAGAACCCATATGCGCATTCTCAACTGGACAATCTTCAAGAAGAGAAATAGATGTTCCAAAAACTATATCCACAACCTAATATTATTCATGAGATACAATAAATTCACCGTCATATTGGTTTGGAGCAGCCACATGCCCTAGAATCTAGATAGGCTTACTGACTGTAGAATTGATTTCTTAAGATAAAGACTTTTTTAAACCGATATTTTCTCCTCTACTCCACTAGTATATGCTATCTAGACAGGTGTCACGACACTAGTTAGTGATCTCTATTTTCACTTACCCCGAGTCACACTTTCCTAACCAACTACCTTAACATAACATGAAGAAGAATCCTAGTAATAACCAATCATATTCCAGAGACCTCACAATAGGGTATTACTTTTATGAAATTTCACCACATTACCTTCATTTAAATCTACTTATTTATTCTTTAAAACTAAATAAATTAATCTACCATAGGGATAGTAGTTTAATTTTCATTTTCCTTCACAATAATGATGCATGAACCTCATCAAATATCTTGGAAAACAAAAATTTACATTGTTGATTAAGACATACATCAAATACATATCCTGAAAAAGAACCTTCTCCATATATCCTACTCTTTGTGTTATACTTTTCTGCACAGAAATACAAAAAAAAATTATTTAGTAGGTACAACTTTCATAGGTTTCTTTTAAAAAAATAGTTTACAAACAATAATGTGAACACTTTTGTTGGAACTACTAAGATTTTCCCAGGAGGTGACTGACTAAAGGAGAACTCCACCTTAAGGGGACTAAAAAAGATATCATCTATTTCATCAACAGAAACTACCACTACATTTCCCTTAATATTTGAAGATATTACATCCTCTATCTGATAAAACTGAAATTCATCATTCATAAAGAACTCAGTAATTTAATACTCATAAATAAAAGTTAACTTCTTCTCACCTAACCCAAAATTCAATCCTTTAAAATCAAGTATTTTATTTAATAGAATTTCAGTTGCACTAATCCACATCAAATATATGGAATTTTCCATAAGAAAATTTCATCTGATTCCTTTGGATTTCATAAATAAGCTTGAGCTTCCATCATGCACATGCTTTGAATATCCCATTGTGAATTGGTCAGTTGAAGGTCGAACATGGATCAAGAGGTTAGATATGACAGTTCAGCTTTGAAGGGAGGTTACTTATGTGAACGTCGAAAGGTTTGAGAGATGATTTTATATTTTGTCACATACCAAGTCTCAATTTTTTTATATACATGGTTTCGGTTTAGGGTTAATTTCGAAAGATTAATAAAAAATAAAAAAAAATAAAGAGAATAAAATAATTTCTATTTTATAAATTTATAATGTTTAAATAAAAAAATATATACAAGATTAATTTTCATATAGCATTAAACTAAATATTATAATATAATACTCAATATTAAATTTCAATAATAATACAGAGAATAAATTCTGTAAATAAAAAAAATTAAAAATCAAAGAATATATTTAAAAATGAATAAACCTAATTCTCTTCTAATAAAATCAAAATGATCACACGTAAGGGTTTTATTAAAAATATCTACTAATTAAATTATATTAAGATTAATTCAATAGAAATGTCACCTTTTTTTGTAATATCTCTTAGAAAATTATTCCTTTAGTCTATATTATTTGTTCGTGAATGATTTATTAAATTTTTAGAAAATTTTATTGCACTAGTTTTATCAAATTTAATTAAGAATTGATTATAAATGAATAAAAATTCAATTAAGGAGTGTTTCATCCCAAAAAAAAGGAACAATGACTACCAAAATCAATATATTCTTCATTGGCAGTAGATAATGAAACAGATTATCTCTTCCTACTAGACCAGGATATCAGAAATTTACATGGGAAATGGATGGTTTCTGAAGTAATCTTCTTATCTACTCTACAACCACCAAATTTGGCATCTGAGTGTTATATTAAATGAAAATAAAAAGTATTGGGGAAAATCAAGGAAAAATAAATTTTTCCTTTAAAATATTATAAAATCCCTTTAGCGGATTTTAAATTTTATTCATTTGTATTTACTTTAAATTGAGAACAAATAAATATTGAAAACATAATATATAGTCTAATATAAATAAAATATAATAAACCCCCGATTATTAATATAAAAATATTGTTTTCAATTGGTTAAATATCTTCATTCAAGTCAAGTTTTTCTTTATAACTCATAAGGGTATTATACACTTACCTTTTTCATGTCCAAACCTTTCTATTGTTCATTTTATTTTATTTAGTATATTCCCAATGTTGTTTTGATAAATTTTAAAACCTAGAAAATATTTCAACTCACCCATCATGCACATTTCAAATTCATTTTTCACGATTTTTTAAAACTCATTATATAATTTTTTATTTGTAGAACCAAAAATTACATCATCAATATATAGTTTCACTAAAAAAATATCTAAAGATGACGTTTTCAAAAATAAAGTAAGATCTTCATTACCTACTAAAAAAATTTACAAAATAAAATAACTTAAATGAACATACCAAACTCTAGGTTATTTTATAATTCCATAAGATCTTTAGTTGGTCAAAAAAATTAATTTGGAAAATATGGATATTCAAAACTAGGAGGTTGTTCAACATGAACTTCCTCCATTATAAATACATTTAGAAAATAATATTTTAAATCCATATAATATAATTTAGTGTGTATATATTATTAATAGGATATAATAATCTGAATTTATTTTAATTTAGATACTAGGGAAAAGGTCTCCCCACAGCCTATACCTTTTTTCTAATTGTGAAATTTAACTACTAGTATATCCTTATTCCTAGTCATCACACCATGATCATCATGATTATAACAAAAAACCCATTTTGTTCTTATAATAAGATATTTATAGGGTCTGTTAACTAATATATATACCATGTTCCTCTTGAACTAGATTAATTCCTCTTGCATACTTATAACCCAACTCTCATCTACTAAGGATTATTCTACATTGTTAGGTTCTAACTAAGATAAAAATTCATAAAACTATACAAATGTTACTATACCCATTCTAGGTCTAATCTTTTCTTCTAAAATTTCCATAATTGTTTCTAAAAAATGGTTTATAATGGTTCTAGGCTATCTAGGAAGAACAATGCTAGGTTTACTGGCATCCAACCTTTCAAGATTTCATTTTTGAAAAACTAATTCTAACTCTTCCTCATTTTTTAAAATAGAGGATCAGATCTATTTTTTTCAAAATAATTACTTCATTAATAAATTTTCGTTATGTTGTGAATGAAGGGGTCGGTTTCATCAAATTTCAAAGTAGTTGATTCTTTAAAATTATTGTTCTATTATTGAAAACTCTTTGTGATTTCGAAGTTGTATAATTTCCTAGGAATATTCCTTCACCATATTTTATATCAGTCTTACCATGATTATACATTGGGTTTAGAATATAAAATTTGAATACAAAAACCTTAAATTGTTTATATTTTGTGTTTCTTTTATTTCATATCTCATAGGGTTTTTTCTTTAAAAAATGTATAAATAGAACTTTGTTTATGACATAACATGTTGTATTCACATATATAGCCCAAAGAAGAGTAGTAGTGTTATATAAACATAAAATAATTATATAAATTTCTTGAAAAGTCTTATTCCACCGTTCAACAACACCATTATGTTGAGTTTTCCTAGGGGTATAAGAGGTATTTTTAAGTTCTTTTTCTGAACAATATGAATTGAACTCATTGTTTTCTAATTATCCTCCATTGTCACATTTTAAAGAAATAATTTTGGAATATTTCAATTTTTGAACCATTTTACAAAATCTTATAAAAATATAACAAGAGTCAATTTTAAAAATTAAAAATAAAACCAAGGTAAATCTAGAGAAATCATCAATTAAAAGATAAAAAACGATTTTACTCTTAGTATTTCAACTCTAGATATCCCAAAAAATATATAAATAAGTACTAGGGGTTTATAAGTAGAAACCTATTTAATTGCTTTCAAAGATTACTTGTGTTTCTTTCCCATTTGGCATGAATCACATATCTTATTTTTATTCAATTTAATTTATCTAAATCTGAAACTAAACTCCTTTTGTAATATTCATTCAAATAATAAACATAAAAATGTCATAATATTCTATTCCATACCCATGAATCATTTTTTCATCATTCAAACGTCCCACCTTTTTTGCTCAATGAATTAAGATGTATAGCTTAAATATTCTCTCTTTTTGGTTCCTTCAATTTAATAAATTTATATTTGAAAAAAATAAGTATTATTTGAAAAACAAAAAATAACCATGATGAAAAGGTCTATTGATACTAATCATATTATTCTTTCAATATTCCACATAGAAAAACTTGTTGATAAGGATAGATTATAGATTTATAACTAATCCAACTCCCATAATTTTTCCTTTAGCATTGTCCCCAAAAGTGACATGACTTTCATTTATCTTTAATAAGGGATAAAAATTAGAAAAATATCCACTAATGTTTCTTGACAAAGAACTATCCATATACCATATTTCATTGGTTCTCTTAGACCTTTATACCTACAAATACACATTATACCAAAAATTATTTTGGAATAAATATCTGTTTGGGTCTATCAAGGTTAAGAACTAAGGATTTAAGGACCCATATCAAATTGAGTTGTCCAAAACATTCAACAGTAAACATTTAGAAAAATTTCTTAAAAGGGCTTCTTTTACTCCAAAAAATTATGGGTTTCCTAAACTGACATTATTTTAATAATTTCATATCTCACCATAATAAAAATAAGTAATTTTTGAAATATTTATATTCTTTGAGCTTGGTATAAAATATATTTGGTTGATTTTTGGTTTTTCCCCTTGACTTCCTATTCCAAGTTTATTTTTATAAGTTTTATTGTTTCTAGGAATTTGAGTTAATTAATTTTCACCTTTTGTAAATACATTAGAACAATATCTAAAGTATTGATATTCTATTTGTAATTTTAAATTTTATTTCCATGTTAAAAACATGATGCAGAAGAATTTTCTAGTTTGGTTTTTAAAATTGAAATTTGTTAATTTAATTCCTCTTTTTCATTAATAATAAATTCATAAAACTTTTTTAAGAGTTTTATTTTTATCTTTTAAATTTTCTGATTTAGTTTATAACATTAAAAAATATACATTCGGTTCCTTAAATGAGAATGTTCATTTTTTTTGATTCATTTTCATCCTCATAAGAATAGTAAGAATATACCTCATCAGTATATTCCATAAAACACAAGTTTTATTTATAATTATAATTAACATTTCGTGATTATTAAGATAAAACATCACAAGAATCCTCTAAATCACTCCATGTTGCCTTTATGTATATATTATCATTTTTCTTGTAGAAAAATTTCTTCATATATTTATTTTCTAAATTTTTGTCATTTTGAAGCTACAAAAAGTCATGCAAGATATATCATATATTTTTTTGTATTTATAACATCTTACAAACTTATAATTTTCATCTAACTTCTTGTAATTTTTGAAAGGATACTTAAATCCAATTATCCATTTATAAGACTTATTGAATTTTCTATAAAATTGAGCAAGCTCGCTATCTGAAGTAGTGCTACATGAATAATTTTCATCATATTACTTATATATTTGAATTTATTTACACATATTTTCATCCATTAAAGTTAAGACTTTTAAAGTAGTATTCTCATTCTTCACTTACCTATCTTCTCCAAAATCTATTTTCATATCTACTATAAACATCATCTGGGTACTGATAATGTCATTTATTTTGAATTTTTTTACCTCTGTTGATTGTTTGATAATGGCCAAAATACCACTCCTCATTGGTGGTAGTATTCCAATAAATTTCAGAGACTGGTCTGGTTTGATAATAAGTGTCCCTAAAGTACCAACATTATTTAAAATTTATGAAATCCTTCCACTCAACTATGTGATAATTTCTCCATACATCATTCTAAAAGTGTCAAACTATTGATTAGAACTATTATATTAGATAGAACGCATGTTATTTGTTACCTTATAAGAAACTGAAATTATATTCCTCATTTCATTTGATGTTTGACAATGAGAAACTCAATTGAACTCATCTAGAAATAATCAAAGGATTATAGAATTCATTGCTTTAATATTCAAATCATATACTGCTTTAGTATCATAATACCAATTTTATGGTTATGTATCTGGAATTTTATAGGGATTCATGGATTTAAGATAAACCATAAGACCAAGGTTCATTATTTATATAATCATTCATGACTTTTAATATCCATTATTCTAACAGCTGAAGTAGGGTTCTCTGACCATAGACATCCCTTCTCTGTTTTAATTCGTAGAATCCATTATTCCAGATATATTTTATTTAATCATTTTATAGCTGTGAACTCAAGAATCACTTCCTATTGTGATAAATTTTGTTAGATAATAACCATATTAAGAATAAATATGGGTGAATTGGGTTCTTTAAATTTTTATTCACTTATAAAAACCACCCTATTTGGTTTTCAATGACATCTAAAATATTCTTTAATGGGGAAAGTGGAAACAAATAGAAACATAAATAAGAGAAATAGACTCATATATTTATAGTGTTTTAGGGAATAAAATTCATCTAGTCCACTCCTCTACCACTCTTTTCTATGAGTGTGATGGTTTTAACTAGAACATTACTTTTGAAGGGGAAATCCAATCCTTTTTAGGGACTACAAGACTGAGAGAAAGCAGTTTAAACTTAGTACAATCGTAGGATATTTCAACTAGGATCCAAAACAGCTTTATAAAAAGTATTCTTCCATGGTTATTTTATGAGAAACATTAACAACAAATGATAATAAACAATGTTTTTTATAGATTTTAGATCATATCTATAAGATAAAATTGACAAAAAATAATGATATCCAAGAGAGATGATCAAAAAGGATAACTAGATCAAAGAGAGTCTTTTGAACTCATAAAATATCTACAATAAGAATAGGTGATTAAAAGACAAATATTCTTCCTAATTTTTATAGAAAAATAGAGAATCACTTTAGATATTATATTAGAAAGAGTTATAAATATGAATTGGATAAAACCTGATGAACGCACTTAAAAACAATATTATTATAAAATTATGAAAAGTTTTTTAGATCACAAAAACCTAAAGTAAATGGGATATGTTGGATTAACATTAGTATCCCAACACTACATGGCCACTACACTGGGTCAACACAACATGATCGATGTGCATGTTCCCATCTAACCACTCGAAACGAGATTTCAACACTATGAATTTTGTCTACACTACATAGCCCATAGTAGGGGTATCCTGAAATTAGATTACTAGTTGTTATTCCCACCACATGGTTGATTTTCCTCCAATAATCCATTGGTTAATCTAATATTTATGGATCAACCCTCATAGTAACCCCATTGAAAAAAAACTCATCATCAACACCTCTTAGAACCACAACCAACCCCATTTCCAATTGGACCATCACCTCCCCTTAATGATTCCTAATAAACCATCCTTTCCATTCCACCTATGTTCTCAATTCCATATTCCTTGATGATTTACCACCTCAATCACCTTTTCACTCTATATTTTGTCTCATTGACATTTTTATCACAATAACTCATAAACCAATTACCAATCGTTGTGAAGGATGAAGGGGTATTTCTGGTACTATATTGGGTTTCCCTTTTTTCTTTAATATATTCTCTTGGATTAATCAATTGAAATCATTCTATGCTATGGAATATAATAAAAGGTGAGAGGAAATGGTGGATGATGATTTTTCCAACAACTTTATTTTATTCTATGAACCATTATTAAAATTAAAAATGAAAAAAAAATCATAATATAATAATAACAAAATAAAGTAATCACATGATTGGATAATTTATAAAAAAAAGGAAAAAAAATAGTACTTGAAGAATAGAGTATGAAATTAAAAATAAATTCATAATTTAATGTAAATATTTTGTTGCTCCATGATCTCAGTTTTATCATATGGTACCTTTCAAGTATAACTATGAGAGTGAAAAAATAAATTCCTTTATAGTTTTTATATCAATAAAGGATAATCCCCAAAATTTATGTATTAATGATGTATTTAAATACCTCAGTTAGAAAAAAAATTTAATTCCTAAAATTTTTCTAGACCACGAATCCCAAACAAAAAATAAACCAATCCTATTTAAAACCTCCAAATCTAGAGTAATTTTTTTTGAGAGATTGTGACACACAAATTATTACATTGGGTACACAAAAAGTACATTAAAATATTTAAAAAAATATTTAAACCATATAAAGAAACAAATCAGGGTTACTATATAAGAATTTGTGGTAAAAAAATTCTCCTCATATACATTACTAAAAATAATGGTATGAAAATTTTGTAAAATCACTCCCTTCTTAAGGTGACTTCCAATTTAAGGTCTTATGAACCCCATTGATCCATTTTTTTGTTAGAAACTTATTTTCAGTCCTTGTTTGGGTTGAGTTGATCAAATAAAGAAAGTATGAGGAGTGGATTTGAAAAACATTAAGAAAACTATATCATGGAATGGTGGTTGTGGTGTAAGGTCCTCAGGGTGGAAATTGGCCAGTTATGCTAATTTTGATACCCCTTCCATGTAGAGTCTTCCTGTAGCATGGACATCCCTTGGGTTTTAGTGATACTTTGAGGTGGTGGGATAAGCTATTAAATAGTATATCCTTATGTTTATACGATATATGGTGTAGCATATACTTTGGATATCAGATGTAGTCCGAGCATGGGAGGCTACAACATGGTCACATCGGTTTCATCTAGCATACACTATGTCAGAGGGTTCTACAGTGTGGCCTATTAGGCTACACAATGGTCCTCCTTTTAACATCCAATCTATAAATACCCCTGATCCCTCTGAAATCTTTTTGGGTTCAAATTTTTATCCTCAATCCCCATGTTCCCTAAAAAAAATTTCCAAGGATTTTAGACAACCTTTCCATCAGATTCAACAACCTAATTCTAGGGATCAACCTATGGTGACCTGACATATCCAAAATTGATGTTTCAAGACCATATTTAGATGGTAATCTGGATATTTTCTTTGATTCCTCTCATTCCTTAGTCTCCAAATATATATTCCCTGTTGATATACCTTATTATCATAATTGATGGGATATGAGGTGGAGCCAATCACTAACATGGAAATCAAGTATTTTTATATGTCTTCTTTGTTTGAGGAGGGTGTTTTAAAACTTATAATCATTATCTGTTTCCTCTTATTACTATATAAAATATTCACAATATTACTAGCACACCATTTTCACAACCTAAGAAACAAATTTAAACTATGTTGATGAGTAACACATTTATATAACTCCCAATGTATTTTTATTTGTGTTTTTTTGCGTCGAAATAGAGACATGCATCCACCTGATAGGTGTTCTAAACTTTGACCTTAATTGAGTTTCGGTTAGAATTGAGGATTATATTCTCTGACATGTTAGATATAGTGAATGGTGGATTAATATTATGAAATATAATAACTTGATATATTGGCATAAATAATTTGGTATGGATTTACACATACTAAGAATTGGAAATTTAGTATGCTAACAACCTTGGTGGTCTAAATGAAATAGTAATTTAATGATGTGTTCATAATTTATTGTAATGACATGTGTTATTATTTTTTTCAGTTGTGTTGTATGGATTATAGGAATTTTCCCAATTATATTTTAATTCTTATAGGTCTTTTCTTAGTTATGCTATAATTATTATATGTCTTCGCCCGGTTTTTCTATATTTTTTAGATTTATTTTCATGGTTTGGGTGTAATGCATATATGGCTTGGACTAGTTATGTTGCAATGTTTATAGGTATATTCCTAGTTCTTCTATAATTAATATAGAGATATACATGGTTATCTTGCGATGATTTATGGCTATACACTGGGTGGGTTATCGTGATACATGAATACTCATATCATGCCATACTGAGCTCAGTATGGCATGATATGAGTATTCATGCATCATTATAGATACATATGGATATATTTTGAAATGCATTGTTTATGATAAGAACATATTTAAAACATGTGAATTACATTCCCATATGAACTAAGAAATGAAATCCCTTCGTATATCTGATAAATGAAATGAATGAAACTGATATGTTATGCCACTTCACTTGTTAAGACAAGTATAAAGGAACTTTGAGCCATTGATTCTCTATTTTTATCACCTATTGAGGTTTTTCTAGTTGTGTTCTTATCTTTTATGGAGTGAACTTATCTTTTTAAATAAAATTATTCAATGTCATCTTTTCTTTTATAATCACAGGATTGGTTATCATCATAATCCTAATGCATCATATTTGAGGCTCCATGTGGATATAGAGGATCTGATATAAGATCAGCTTCAAGATAGCTTCTTGAGGGTCATCCGATCCATAGAAAGGGAAAATATTCACTCTGCACCCATAATTTTTGGACTCATTAGAGTGTTCTAGGTACAGAATATACCTATGTTCACTAAGGAGGGATTCCATCAGTTAGTTGATTTCTGATTGAGTTTTTCTATATGATCTTCAATAACCTTGAGAAACCACTGATATGAGTGCGAATATTTCTTCTTATATCCTTCAAGAACTATCCAATAATTGGTGGGACATCCTAGAGAAATCATGGAACCATGAATAGTTATTCTGGAAGGTTTTTGAGGTGAAGCTTTTGAGACACCTATACCTTTAGACCTTGAGGGATGAGAAGGATCATGAGTTCATACACATGAAATAGGAGGGAATGTCAGTGATGGAATATGTTAGATACCTAACAAACCTTTAGAACATTTCTCTATCCTTAGAAGTTGATGAGGTCATAATGGCGAGAAGTTTTTAGAATGGTATTTTCTATGAGATTTGGAAAATCCTGAACATATTTCAATTGAGTATATTTATATACATGATAAATCATGATCCTAACATAGAAGGGAACCAGAAATATTCTAAAAGTGGCATCCATGTACTTTTAGTAGGTAATTATAGGATAAAATCATATAGGATCAGGAAGCACTTCTATGATAGTTATAGTCCTGTAGTATTCTCTTGAATACTTATCGTATTGGGAAGTCATCTAATAACTAGGGCCTGTTGTATTGCTTTTAGTGTGTAAGGTTTGGAAAAAAATTTCCATCGATATCCTAACCCTATATTCGAGTTTTTTCAAGATGACAGATGGGTTATCTTAAAAGGTTTTTTTGGAACTCTCCATAGAAGAACAGTGGAATGGGATTCGTATAGGCACCTAATTCAATGTGGGACTCAAATACTTTACAATAGACAAGAAGTTGGAGTTCCAAAAAATGTTTAGGATGAGGTGGGTGATGAAGTACCATAGAACATGATAGAAAAAACCATTCAATGGGAACAAAATAGGTGATTCACACTAGATCCTAGGTTTGAGGGGTGAGACAACTAAACTCTATATAGTCTACTCTATCTATTTTGGATGTAGGACCTTATACCCTCAAAACTATGATTCATGTTTCATCCATCATTTCTTGATTTTTTTATACTATATAATCACATTAATATTTTTCAACTAATCTTGAAAATGGTTGGGGTTTGGTTTTCGAGTGTTTGGATGACATTATGACTATTAAAATTCCATTGGGAGTGATATTGGAGAATATCAAACATTACATGGCATGTTCTCTAGAATATGTGGATACTATTTTCCATAGGACCTATTAGTGTTGGAAATAGAAGGATTCAGTTTTATTCTTGTTATGTATTGTATGGTTCTATACTAGGATTATAGAATCCCGCCTTTTTATCACATAAACTTTCATTACATTACAAAAAACTGAGGATCTTTAAGGTTTAGTGTCTTGGAAACCAGGAAAATAATACAAGAAAACAACATAAAACATTCTTCTTAAACACTTGAAAGGATTATCCTTAAGTTCATCCTAAGTTCATTACTGCATCTCATAACCTAGGGACATACATCAAAAGAAAGGGTGAGTAGAAGGCCCGGTAAGGGAAACAAGAGAAACATTTTATATGTGAACTTGAGATACTTCAATAAGGCCATGAAAAGAACTTTAAGGCATGAGAAATAAATCATGAGGCATATCATAATAAAAATAAAATTTTTCATAACTTGAAGATTTGGATACAACATTTAACAGAGACAATCATTTCCGTTTCACCAAGTTCCATCCCCAAGGTGTCAATAAAAATTACCAAGGTTATTCACCAATGTATCAGTCAAAAATGGTCATCTCTAGAGATTAAGTCTTTACCCAATGCATTGGAGCTCTATCAAGGAGCACCCTTAAATTTGCCTTTATTATCATGTTATATACATATATAATCATAAAAAATTTCATAAACAACCCATATATCATAAAAGAAATGGGTTTCATTTCATAATCATAACGTTTTAAAAACTGCTTTAAAGACATGATCTTTATGTCACTTTAAATCCACGGAAAGGGAAATCTGGTCTCGTGTATGTAAATCCCAGAATTTTAAATAGAAAATTTTGGTATATATGTGAATACCCATTTAGAAGAAATATCTTTGATTATTAACTTAATAAAATAAATGAATTTGAGAATAAGAGAGAGACATTTTGAGATGGAAATTCTGCAGCATAACGGCTATGTTACGAGGTTTTAGAAAACATTGAAAAGAGAGGGGACATGGGTCACCCACTCAAAAATGATCCATAAAACAGTAGGGGGGACAGAATATAAAGGATTTAAGAACATTGTAATGAAATTTGAATGATATACCATATGAAATGAAGAACATAAAAGGAAGACAAAAATAAGATTTCTCTTATGAAAATTTGGCAGCCTAACGGCGTCACTTAAACTTCAAAAAAAAAGAATTGATGAGATAAAATAGGTTATCTCATCATATGAACATAAAATATCAGTATGATAGATATAGAGATCATACCCCCAACATAATAAAAGGTACCTTGAAAGACTTGACATGAAAGTATAACTTTGGAAAATGAGAAAGGTGAACGAATCCCTTAAAAATCTGGCAGTATAACGGTGCCACTTAAAACTTCAAAATATTGAATTGAAGAGATCAAATAGGGTCTCTCATCATATGAACATAAAATATAAGTATGATATATTTTGAGATCATATCCCAAAAAAATAAAAAGGAACTTGAAAGACTTGACATGAAAGTAGAACTTTGAAAAATGAGAAAGGTGAACGAATCCCTTAAAAATTCGGCAGCCTAACGGCGCCACTTAAAACTACAAAATACTGAATTGAAGAGATCAAATAGGGTATCTAATAATACGAACATAAAATATCATTATGATATATTTATATATCATACCCCAACAAAATAAAAATTAACTTTAAATACTTGACATGAAAATAGAACTTGAAAACAAGAAGGGTGAAAGAATCCCTTAAAAATTCGGCAGCCTAACGATGCCACTTTAACATTATTAAAATGAAACGATGAGAGAAATAGGGGGTCTCTAATAATATTAACATGAAAAATACAGTATGATTAATATAAAAGAACATCCTCCAACATAAGATCATGGATCATAAAATAAATGACATAAAAGAGATTACTTGAAAGGAAAGAGGAAGGTAGGATCCCTTACCATAAATGTAACTCTTAAAACTCAAAGGTTGGGACCTTGAGGGCTTGGGGGAACCTTAGGAGGACTAATTTGGAGGTAATGAGACCATAGCTTCGTTGGGGGAGAGTTGGGAGTCGAATGTATGAGAGGATGGCATGGTATTTATAGGGAAAGTGAGGGGACAAGGCATTAATGGCCAAGGGACACCTCACAAGTGGTTTTCTCAAAACCATGGGCTCTCCCATGGTATTTCCCATGGAGTTAGGCCACATGGGGACCCCCATACAATAATTCATATCCTTGGGTTGTCCAACCCTTAAAATATCTCATGACATCATCATGATACAGTTATGATGTCATTAAACATACCGAAACCCTAAAACTGTATTTTTACTATTCACTGAAAATTCTACTTTCTCAGAAAAATCCCAAAATTTCACCTAAACCAAATATCAATACTCAGATTTTAAAAATGAACTCCATTTTTAAAAAATAATTTTCTAAATAATATTAATTTAATTTTTAAATAAATAGACTATTCACCGAAAATTCATTTTTTTCAGAAAAATACCCAAAAATTTCCTTAACATAATATCGATGCTCTGAGTTCAAAAATGAAATCCATTTTATAAAAATAATTTTCTAAATATTTTTAATTTAATTTTTAATTAAAAAACACTATTCACCTGAAAAAACTAATACTTTACTAATAATTAATGAAACAGCTATTTACCTATTTTATTGAATCACATTACTTAATCAAGGTGCCTATATTATATTAATACTTTATTTAAGTGAGATTAATACTCCATTTGGTCACATTACTAATCCTAAGCATAAAATCACTATTCATAATTTATTATTTTACAAAAATTAAGTTGATCTTATTAGACTCTAAATTTCGTACTGAACATAATTGTAGAAGACCATTTTTTGAAAATCATTACACATTTTTAATTATTTAAGGTTTACAAAAACATTTTTTTAAAATATCCTTTCTCTAAAATTCACCAAAAATATGCATACTATATTTATCCGAACATTTGAAAATTCATAAACTTCATCATAAGAAGAAATAAATTTTTTTATTTAAAACAAAGGATTACACAGGGCAGTTACGGTCTCCTTACATAGCCCCTTATCACACCAGCATAGGACCTAAGTGTAAGGTGTGCTAAGGTGAGAGAATCCGAGGGAGGCTCGACCAACATCAAACGAGTAGTAATTTCTATCAGTTTGAACATCTCGAGAAGGCGATTCCGTTCTAGCTTCAGACGATGAATTTCGGCTTGGGTTTGTTCCAGAGCAAAGCCCAGTGGTGCTACCTCCTTCTCAAGTTCTGTTATATGGCCTTCGATCATTCCAAGACTACTGGGTGAGGCCATCGAATCTTCTTTTTATATTAATTAACCAAGATTACTTGTATTTAGAGACAATAATCGAAATGTTTAGTTTCCAACGGTCATATTGACCAATGGTCATATAACAGTCAAAACCCAACGGTCTCATTTTAATTATATTCATGTTATCAAATGAAATATTTTTTTTGAGTATAAAAAAAATAGAATAACACACAAAATTAGGAAACAAGATTTATTCAAAATTTCGGGTCGTTACAATCTTCCCCCCTTAAGAAATTACGTTCTCGCAATTTTTAAAATCGGGATTGAAAATTTCATTGAAAGTCTCACATCGGAAAAAGAGTCAGCAACATTATTACTTTAAAATAATGAAAGGGGAGTAAAAAAGATCACCCGAGTTAACCCATACTAGGATTCCATGTAGGAAAACATGGGAATGGAGGAGAAAACAAAGGGTCACGTTCTGAGGGAGAGTGATAGAAAACATGATTAGGAGAAGGTTAACAGAAAGAAAATCACAAACTTATGATGGGTTAAACGGTATTTGATTTCAAGTAGGAAATGTTAACAGACAACATTTTTGTTTTACATTCTTTTTCATAGTTTTGAGGAATTCATTTACTACATAGAATAAAACACAGGGAAATATACCTATCTTCAATTATAGTTTCATCCTTTAATAATTCTCTACCAAAACTAATCTTTTCTCTAAACGATGAGCATTTTAAAATACTTGTTCTCATCAAAGCACAAGAATCATCTTCTAGATAATCACATAATCCACCAAAGATTAACTATCTATTTCTTATATTATCCCAAAAAAATAGAAAGGGTAAGATAAAACAACTCTTCAAAAAGAAAGAATCCCATAGGAAGGGAAACTTCTTTAAATGTTCAAAATTCCACGGTACTACCCAAATTTCAACATAGACCATTCCATAAATAACTGTCCTTAAAATTCCTCAAAATAAACCAAACTAATATTGAACCCCAAATAAAAGAAGGATTTGATAACATAGCCCTCCAAAATAAACTTCATCATTCATCTCCAAACAACTTCAACAACTCCTAACATCTTATAAAAAAAGTAGCTAACCTAAACATATTTTCCCCAATATAGGTTAATCATTTCCATAAGTAACCTAAATTACTATAAGTCTACCTTAAATTCATCGATTCTTCAAAATATAAGTCAACCTTTGCTCCTCAAAGAAAATACCGTAGTAATCTATTTACCTCGATTGAATAGGGTTCCCAAAATAGTGAACGTATTCCAAAATAGTAATCATATTGTAATACCCTAATCATCTCTATCATATTAATATGGAAATCATCACATTTACTATCACATTGGTTGTTGGGACATGTTCTTCCATTTCCCACCATTAACTAAGAAAAGAAAGTACAATTAGGGGCTTAAATACTTAGCCAATAATCATGAAAATGAACTTAAATCATAGAAGGATAACTTGTAGAAGAAAAGTATACCCTAACTTGTGATCCCCTAGGTTCCAAACTAGGTTATTCATGATCATATATTCTTATGTGAATCTTTATTTTATATTATCTTTGTTCCTTTAATAATGGTTCATACTAAGCTTATGAATTTACCAAAGCATATCCCCCAGGAGTGTCGTAACCAAGAGTGCAGCAAGGCCCGTTGTCGTGTACCGGTTCCTGTTCGAGTCTATCTCAAAGCATTGCTTTCAGGTTTTACCACTATGTACATCTGTGCCAGAGCCACCTCTACCTGCTCGTATCCAGACAGGGATTTATTTGATTGGAAACCCCTTACTCAATACTCACCAAAATACCAGGAAGGTTTCCTATATTAAAACTTTTCTATAGGGTTCTTCCTAAAGATTTCATATCTTAATTTCCACAAATAACTAAACCATCCTTTGATACCAACTATAGAATACGGCCTTTTTATCACATAAACTTTCATTACATTACACAAAACTGAGGATCTTTAAGGTTTAGTGTCTTGGAAACTAGTAACATAATACATGAAAACAACATAAAACATTCTTCTAAAACACTTGAAAGGCTTCTCCTTAAGTTCATCCTAGGTTAATTACTGCATCTCATTACCTGGGGACATACATCAAAAGAAAGGGTGAGAAGAAGGTCCAGTAAGGGAAACAAGAGAAACATTTTATATGTGAACTTCAGATACTTCAATAAGGTCATGAAAAGAACATTAAGGCATGAGAAAGAAATCATGAGGCATATCATAATAAAAATAACATTTTTCATAACTTGAAGATTTGGCTACAATATTGAACAAAGACAATCATTTCTGTTTCACCAAGTTCCATCCCCAAGGTGTCAATAAAAATTACCAAGGTTATTCACCAAGGTATCAGTCAAAAATGGTCATCTCTAGAGATTAAGTCTTTACCCGATGCGTTGGAGCACAATCAGGGCGCACCCTTAAATTTGCCTTTATTATCATGTGATCCACATATATCATCATCAATCATTTCATAAACAACCCATATAGCATAAAATAAATGGGTTTCATTTCATAATTATAACGTTTTAAAACTTCTTTAAAGACGTGATCTTTATGTCACTTTAAACCCATGGAAAGGGAAAGCGGGTCTCATGTATGTAAATCCCAGAATTTTAAATAGAAAATTTTGGTATATATGTGAATAACCCTTTAGAAGAAAGAGCTTTGATTATTCACTTAATAAAATAAATGAATTTGAGAATAATAGAGAGACATTTTGAGACGGAAATTCTGCAGCATAACGGCTATGTTACGAGGTTTTAGAAAAACATTGAAAAGAGAGGGGACATGGGTCACCCACTCATAAATGATCCATAAAATAGTAGGGGGACAGAATATAAAGTATTTAAGAACATGGTAATGAAATTTGGAAGATATACCATATGAAATTAAGAACTTGAAATGAAGACAAAAATAAGATTTCTCTTATGAAAATTTGGCAGCCTAACAGCGTCACTTAAACTTCAAAAAATAAGAATTGACGAGATCAAATAGGTTCTATCATAATATGAACATAAAATAACAGTGTGATAGTTAGAGAGATCATACCCCAACATAATAAAAAGGAACTTGAAATACTTTACATGAAAGTAGAACTTTGAAAAATGAGAAAGGTGAACAAATCCCTTAAAAATTCGGCAGCATAACGGCGCCACTTAAAACTTCAAAATACTGAATTGAAGAGATAAAATAGGTTCTCTCATCATATTAACATAAAATATAAGTATGATATATTTAGATATCATACCACAATAGAATAAAAAGTAACTTGAAAGACTTGAAATTAAAGTAGAACATTGAAAAATGAGAAAGGTGAACGAATCCCTTAAAAATTCGGCAGCCTAACGGCGCCACTTAAAACTTCAAATTACTGAATTGAAGAGATAAAATAGGGTCTCTCATCATATGAACATAAAATATCAGTATTATAGATTTATAGATCATTACCTATCAAAATAAAAAGGAACTTGAAAGACTTGGCATGAAAATATAAGTTCAAAACGAGAAGGGTGAAAGAATCCCTTAAAAATTCAGCAGCATAACGCCGCCACTTTAACATTATTAAAATGAAATGATGACAGAAAGAGGGGGTATTTCATCATATGAACATGAAAAAGACAGTAGGATGAATATAAAATAACATCCTCCAACATAAGAGCATGGAGCATAAAAGAAATGACATAAAAGAGATTACTTGAAAAGAAAGAGGGAGGTAGGATCCCTTACCTTAAACGTAACTCTTAAAACTCAAAGGTTGGGACCTTGAGAGCTTGGGGGAACCTTGGGAGGACTCCTTGGGAGGTAATGAGACCATAGCTTCGTTGGTGGAGAGTTGGGAGTCGAATGGATGAGAGGATGGCTTGGTATTTATAGGGAAAGTGAGGGGACAAGGCATTAATGGCCAAGGGATACCTCACAAGTGGTTTTCTCAAAACCATGGGCTCTCCCATGGAATTTCCCATGGATTTAGGCCACATGGTCCCCCCATACAATAATTCATCTACTTTGGTCGTCCAACCCTTAAAATATCTCATGACATCATAATGACACAGTTATGATGTCATTAAACATACTGAAACCCTAAAACTGTATTTTTACTATTCACTAAAAATTCTACTTTCTCAGAAAAATCCCAAAATTTCACCTTAACCAAATATCGATGATCTGATTTCAAAAATGAACTCCATTTTATAAAAATAATTTTCTAAATATTTTTAATTTAATTTTTAAATAAATACACTATTCACCAAAAATTCATTTTTTTCAGAAAAATACCCAAAAATTACCTTAACATAATATCGATGCTCTGAGTTCAAAAATGAAATCCATTTTATAAAAATAATTTTCTAAATATTTTTAATTTATTTTTTAATTAAAAAACACTATTCACCCGAAAAAACTAATACTTGACTAATAATTAATGAAACAGTTATTTACTTATTTTATTGAATCACATTAATTAATCAAGGTGCCTAGATTATATTAATACTTTTTTTAAGTGTGATTACTAATCCATTTGGTCACATTACTAATCCTAACCTAAATCACTATTCATAATTTACTATTCATCAAAAATTAAGTTGATATTATTAGACTCTAAATTTAGTACTGAACATAATAGTAGAAGACCACTTTTTGAAAATCATTACACATTTTTAATTATTTAAGGTTTACATAAACATTTTTTTAAAATATCATTTCTCTAAAATTTACCAAAAATATGCATACTATATTTATTCGGACATTTGAAAATTCATAAACTTCATCATAAGAATAAATACAAAATTTTTATTTAAAACAAAGGATTACGCAAGGCATTTATGGTCTCCTTACATAGCCCCTTATCACACCAGCATAGGACCTAAGTGCAAGTTGTGCTAAGGTGAGAGAATCTGAGGGAGGCTCAACCAACATCGCACAAGTAGTAATTTCTATCAGTTTGAACTTCTCACGAAGGCGATTCCGTTCTAGCTTCACACGATGAAGTTCGGATTGGGTTTGGTCCAGAGCAAAGCCCAGTGGTGTTACCTCCTTCCCAAGTTCTGTTAGATGGGATTCGATCGGTCCAAGACTACTGGGTGAGGCCATCGAATCTTATTTCTATATTAATTAACCAATATTACTTGTATTTAGAGAAAATAATCGAAACGTTTAGTTTCCAGCGGTCATATTGACCAATGGTCATATAAAAGTCAAAACCCAACGGTCACATTTTAATTATATTCATGTTATCAAATGAAACAGTTTTTTTGAGTATAAAAAAAATAAAATAACACACATAATTAGGAAACAAGATTTATTCAAAATTTCGGGTCGTTACAAAGATCATATCAATTTTTATTGGATTAGATTCACCATTCTATCTCTATAAGGGGTAACTATAATCACTAGGGTGATTGGGATCTTCAGACTGGTCATGTATAACCAATTTTGTGTAGATAACATTTCCTCATGGATTAGATATAAATAATTTCTCTTGAAAATGATAAATTATATCAGGATTCTTTTCTTCGATGGTAAAATATTTTCAGTCTATCTTTCTAGTTATTCAGCTTACCACCCATGTGGGAGATCGAGTTCACATTTTTGTTAGTGCTGGGAAAAAATTTGGTTTTTAATCTCTCTTACTAGATTTCACCAATAGTGCTTCATGACATGAAAGTTTCATTGAAATACCTAGAAACCAATGGATTCATATGGAATAATACTTTTCCTTGGGGTTCTCCCATGGTTTTCTCTATGAAGGATAATGGGACTTTGCACTTATGTGTGGATTATAAAATATTGAACTAAATTTTGGTCACAAAACATTATCCCCTTCCTTGAATCAACAATATATTTGATTAGATGAGGGGGTAGAGTATCTTCTATAAGAACTAATTGAGTTCAGGGTATTATTAATGGGGATTGATACCATCTGACATACCTAAGACTGATTTTAGGATTCTTTATGGCCTGTATGAGTTCGTTGTGATGTTATTTGGTTCGGCTGATACACCGGCAGGATTAATTTCATTGATGAATCAAGTCTTCCATATATTTTTTTTATTAGTTTCTGATATTTTTTATGGAATATTATTGTACTCCAAATCAGAAAATGATCATTCCCAAAGTCAAGATATCATATTGTGTACATTGAAAGAGAATCTGTTTTACACCAAAATATGAAAAATCAACTTATGGATTGATTGAGTGCACTTCTTGGGCCATGTCATCTCAGAGGATTATGTGTTAATGGACATAAATAATTTTTCTGTAGTTTTATCTTGAGAGTGAACCATGAATGTATTTAAAATTTATATTTTTCTAGGTTTAGTACGATATTATCATTGTTTCATCTAGGTTTTCTCCCTTTTGAAAAACCTGATATCTGGGATGATCAAGAAATGGGTGACATGTGTTTGGTCATATACTTGTGAGAGATATTTTCTAGATTTGAAGAGTAGGATAACCTCTTCACTAATCCTCACGTTTCTTATATTGGTAAAGGATTATATTGTTTATTTTAGTGCATTCATGGTTAGACTCAGTGTAGTTATGATGTAAGAAGATCGAGTTGTTTCTTATCGCTCTAAATAGCTAAGCCTGCATGAGATGAATTATCCTAGTGATGATCTGGAGTTATTTGTGGTATTAGACATCCTAAAATGTTAGAGAAACTATCTATTGGGAAATTTTTTTTTTGTACACAACCTAAAAGATCCTCAAATACACCTTTTCCCAATGAGATATAAACCTTCAACATGGGAGGTGGTTTGAGTGTCTATAGTATTTTGGAATCAAGTCATATTATATGATAGGAAAAGTAAATGTAATTTTTGATGATTTTAGATTTAATACATAGAAGGATTTAGTGTGGGGGTACTTCTATGAGTGGCGGCTGATGGTGCTATTTACGGAAATGAATCTCGATGGTCAAGAGTCACAAGTAATTGTAGCTCTGACTTCAACTTCAGATATGTTTGTACCAGGGTACACATTATAAGATTCTGGGATGTGGATTTAAAAATTTTCATAATTTGAGTGATGAAAATTCATCATCTATAGTGATTATCACCCCATTATGGTCCGAGGTTCTCATGTAAAATTTTCAAATCACCAAAAATAAACCAGAATTAGTACCTCATCTGAATCAAAGTGTCCCCATCTGTCACATGTAATAGGCAACCTTTTTTTGAATTATCTAAGGTCAACCCACTCTATATCATCCACACATGCAAAAAGGATCCATGTGTACACCATTTTTTGAATTTTCTATGCTAGCATGTAGCTCTGATGATTTATTTGATATCATGATGATCGCCATGATCTCGTGCCTTCTATCTATGAAGGTATTCTTGGATCAAAAACTATGATATATCCCTTATCTCTCTATAATTCAGTAGTAAAGAGAACCTCTCAATTCTGACTGATGAATAGTGCATAGAATGTGCTTCTGCTTTGTTATATAGTGGATTTCCAAAATACCTATTTTGGGTACTTCATCCCTCGTATATTTAATGGGTACAAAATAAGTAATAAATCAATAATTATGATGAACTAAATTAATCATACACATTGTTTATATTTTATCACCTAATTTTCAAATATAATAATTATATATTATGTGATAAACTTATTTCATAACTCATCTCATAATTCCTATTAATATTAAACGAACCATGAATATTAAAATAATATTAGTTCTTATAATATTATTCAACATATTTACCTAAACACTTGTAAATACTTTTAATAAATAAATTCAACACATTTATTCTATACTTGAATAATAATGAATTTATTTATTTATTGGTGATCATTAATACCAGGGCAACTCTTGGAACCCATCGTGGGGTCCACCATGTCCTATATACCTATTCACTAAAATAGGCAAGATTCTTGAATATACTATTATGTGTGACCCTCTAGACCCCTATCTCAATAACAGTGAATAGTATTCACAGACCAAGATCAGATTCTAGCAACCCATCAATGACCCTGAAGAGTAAGGTAATAGTCATGATAATTAAAATCATCCTATTAACATGCACTATGTAATATTATATCTTTGCCTCACGATATCTCATAAAGCATGATGCACACTTCTGTCATCACCCTTTATTTCTTTATTATTTTTTATTTAACTAGATAGACATACCTTCAACTATCATGAACATGGATTTATGAAGGTATTACAATCCTGATCTACTATGCCTGAGATATTACTTCCTCAACACAAAGGTGAAAAATTATATATTTATCATTCAACCAGTTTCATACCATGAATGACGCACCCAACCCAACCTACCCTTCACAACTTCAATGTCATGGTTTTTTCATTCTACCAATTATGTGATCAAATGGACCATATTGATAATGAAATCAAGTTAGGAGACCAAAAAATGTTTATATAGATAGGAACAAGAAATGAAACCTAAAACATGTGGTGTTCCTATAAGCGGTCTTGTCATCATGATCTCATCTACTCCAGATAACCATGTGTGAACTTCATGAGAAGAAGTCTCAATACTTATGATCCCATGGAACCTAATGGTCCCACATTATCTATTCCTAATCATTATGTTGTATATGGAAAATAGTACATTATATTATGATTACTATCATAGTATCTTTAGGTTCTCATTATATTCTAGGAATTGTTATAACCCTTTGATATGACACATACTCGAAGGAAATTAACATAGATATAGTGGACACAAACGTATAAACACTATTATCATATGTTAAAATCATGTATATATAAAATTATACACATCTAATTCTAATCAAAATACATACATAAGTTGGGTATAGGGAACCCACTTTCAACACTCCTACTTACACTAGATCCAACTACTAATAAGTCTCAACACACAAGATCCAACATGAGAATCATACTTCTACTATGATATGGATTTTTTCTGGGGGTCTACCATGTTATCCTCTCTAGATACACTGATAATTGTTACGTCACCTATTGGGGTAAAATACCTTAGGATATAAAACTAAATAAGTATATTCTTTGTCCTCTGGTGTGAGATGGGGTCCTTGAGTGACTATAGAGGATGTAAATAGTGATGTTGTTTAATGGACTGCATCGGATGCTTATCATCAATATTTCATTAGATATATTACAAATGATGTGCATAAAATTTTCAAAGATGATTTAATAAATAATGTGATCTTCATGTTGGGTATTTTTTTCTAAGCATACTTTTTTATAGAAAAATTAATATCATTTTTAATACATTATTCTCTTATGGTTTCATAATATGAGCCCCAACAAGAAAGGTCTGATGGATGTCTTGAAGAGATTCTATGTGCTAATGAATATGTGTATGAATATATGATGAATATTTCTAGAGAAAATAGTCATTATAATATTATTGTGGTAAGAGATATGGCTATATGACCACTAATATAGTGGAGTTCATAAATGGGGTCCTCATGGGTGTGCACAATCTCCTAATCATAGAGTTAGTGCAAGATATATTTTATAGATGGGTTTAATTCATTGTTGAAAATTTCCAAAATGTCTATCAAGGTATGGAAAATGGTATGAATTTTACTCATCATTTCCAAAGTTATATTGTTCAGATACTGAATGAGGCATTAATATGGAGTGTTGTAGAATTTGATAGCAAAAAGAGGAGATTTCAGGTAAGATAGTGTTATGACTAGGATATATACACTAGTGGTCGATTGGTTGTGGTGATGTTGGATAATAGGTAATTTGATTGTGGTTACTTTCAATCATTGATATATCTATGTGCACATGTTATTTCTACTTGTGCAATGATAAATATATCACGGGAGCCCTATGTTGACCTGGTGTATCACATGAGCACTTTGGTTAATTATTATAGTTCATCATGGATGCATGTTGGTGAATTTCATTCTATCTCATTGCCTGCTGATTAGCCGATTATCATCCCTAATATTTCCAGGATTCATAAGTTGTTTTTGTTTTGATTTATGTTTTTTTTAATTTCTAACTTTTTTTTAATTATGGGATTCCTACTACTAGGTTGTGGCCCTGAGGAAGACCAAAGTTAACTCGAATTAGAAATGAGATGGATTGGCCTTAACAAGGAGTAGGGGGGCATGATGCAGTATTTGTTAGGCAGAAGTACATACTCATAAGAGATGTCCCCAAGTGGTAGGATAGAGATCCACATCCCATCATCCATGATTGAGTCTATGTATTTTATCATGAATGTGTATATTTTGTTTCATATGTGTAAATTTTAGTAATGAATACATTTATTTTTGACATTCTACATTTCTGAACTATTTTAATTTTTGTTTTTATCATTTATGGATTCTATCATAATGTTTTTTTATACTAAAACAATTAAAAAATAAACATTTAATGAACATGAATATATCAGGCTTCCATATGTTCAATGTGTTTTTTTCATCATAGATGTGTTATATAATAAAATTTGAATAAATTACACTTCAGTAGAGATCATTAAAACAAGGAATTTATATCCTAAACCAACAACACCACCCACATATATTTTGTACCTTATTTTTCATGTTGTAGTTTTTTTAATAAATGTTTACAATTTTTATTGAATTCACTATAAAAAAGTAAGTATGATATCATTTGGGAAGATGGAAGGTTTTTCATTGCTCACATCTCGGGATACTCATGTATCATGGTTGGTTTTAGAGTGATTTCATGTGCCACCTTTTAGTGTCTATAGATCTCATCATTTATATCATGTCGCATCACCTCCCGCTATCACCCCCCATCTTCATCATTTTGGATTTTATGGTGTAGCGATATAAAAATTCACCTTTCTCGATCATCAGCTCATTGCCTACTTTATAGAGAGATGGATTCCAGAGTCACAAATGTTCCATTTTAGAGGGGGGATATCACTATTACCCTAAAAATGATTCCATTATGTTAGGCCTCCCCATCGATGGTGCAACTCTGATAGGCCAAGTTAGAGAAGATTGGTTTGAGGTTGTTCATCGATTACTGGGCATAGAGGTTCGCGATGATGGAAAGTCCGTCATCGATTGTAGATTATGTATGAATTGATTAGACCATAACTTTAAACATCTAGTAGAGGATGATGAAGAGATCATCGTGATGTGATTTTCACGTGCATTTATTTTGAGCCTAATCAATGGCACCCTTTTCATTGATCACTCCACTACTTTTGTACAAATAATGTATTTATCTTTTTTGGAGGATTTGGAATAGGAAGGTCAGTATATCTGGGGTATTCTTTTCTATCATATATATTTTGGGTGTTATGAAAAGTATGATTCATTGATAAGATTCATATCATAGGATGAATTGTTCTTATACAGATGTGGGTATGGAACCACATATATCGTTTAGATCCACATGCATGTGTGCCATTGCCTGTAGATATTGTAGCAGAGACTCCATGTGGATAATGATATGTTATTCCTTCCTTCTAATGTCTAAATTAATTTTATATCTTTCTATTATGAAATTTCACTATGAAAATATTATCTATATGTGGAGTCAGGGACATCTATATTTAGATGTCTCCATACACGACGTCCAAACCTACAGACTTATTCTTGGTAGGCTTCAATCATACGATGTAAGTGATTATTATTTATATTGTTAAATATTTATTATTTACTATACATATATTAATTTATTAATTGATTGTAAATTTATTGCTTTTAGATTACATGGATTCCATATATATATGGTATTATCCAAAATCTTCCACCATATTCTAAAGTGATTCTTACTACTGACTCCTGCATGGTTCCATTGATTCATTTTCATATAGTCAAGTGGCATCAAACCAACTAAATTATTAGTCATTTTGGATTCCTTTAGCATGTTCCTGACCCACCAAGTTAGTTATATTCACTACATTACCTGAAAATTTTAGTGAAGAAAGACTTTGATTGGAGGAGATATCATGCCGCATATATTGATCTATGGGAAAGATGACAAGAGTTCTGATTATGAGGGGAGGTTACAGTATGTTTTTATTTGTTTTATTTTTCAGATTATGCATCCTGGTACAGTAGGTCCTCATTCAGATTTTGGACATGGCATAGATGGGGCTTTCATGAGTTGGTATACATTCTTCCTTCTATTTTTAAATAAATTTTTTATTAACATTACTTAATTGTAGATTTTTCTCACAAGAAGATCTTATTAGTGATCTAATTCACATGTCTAACCCATTAGAGGGAGGCTCATTTGACTAGGAATATTTTCCCAGCGTTGTAGCAGAGTTTTTTTCTTCGATGAAAGAAATTTATCATGTCATTTTAATTGATCCACCACATGATGATAAGGATATGGAGCTGGCTAAGCTAGATATAAATGTACCAGGGGTGAAAACCTTGTTACATACGTTGTTGTACCACCAAAGGAGAGTGTTCCTCATGATCAGCAAGATATTGCTATTCCACTAGAGGAGATTGTTCAGAATGATAAATCATATGCTCCTCTAGCATCTCAGTCACAGCCAGAGGAAAATATAGATGTTTATTGGGCTCATTTAGATGCATTATTAATCCTTGCTATGCTGACATCAACAACCCAAAATCCATATTCTTCACATGTTGGTGAGAGTTCCATCCAGTATCCATTATCCTTAGAGGTAGGATATGGTAAAGGTGTCGATACAATACATCCACCACATGTTACACAGAAGTATGTGTAGGTGGTTGTCAATGATGATATATAGGAGCAATGTACGCCAGAGCGGATACATAGATAAACACATCGTGGATGCATCCAGTATACTCTTGGCTGTGGGACAAAGAAGTATCCATGCTAGAGTCATAGATTATGTTGATGTTAGATGTATGATACATGGTGTATGTTCCTCAATATTATGATTTATAGAGTTCTGTTCTTTTTTTAATAAGTACCTTACTGTTATCATATTATCTACCAAAATTTATAATTATGATTTGATATTCATAATAATACTCAGTATTATTATCTATATATGTATAATAAATAGTATTCTTAAATTAATTAATTAATATTAATTATATTAATTTTTTTGAATTCAAAAATACTTTGGATGAAAAGATCTATGAACATGAAGAAATATTGAAAAATATTATTGATCTCAATGATTTGAAATTGGATGTAAAATCTGAGAAGATCCTAGAACGTGAATCTTTATTAAAAAATGTTGCATGAAGAAGAAAATGAATGAATAATGGATATTTATGCCTAGTATGTGATTATGACTGAAGATCAGAAAAACAAAAATATTAGATGTATGAAATTAGAAGTTCATTTGGCCAATTTTGAGAAGATACATGGTCACACTTTATAAAAGGACACAGTTTCTACAGATTCACAATCCTAATAGGAGGATTTTAAGGTTAAAATACCTTCATTAGGTGATAACATTACAGACATTATGAAAAATGTTGATTTGATATTCTTTTAGAATACAAAACAATCCATAAGAGGGTTAAGATTTCATCATCCATGAAGGGTAATAAGGAATGAAAATCTATAAAAAAAATCAGAATGTGATGTTAAGAGATCCCTTCTACACCGATTTAAATCAAAACAGATGTTTAGATATACAACCATGAATTATATAGGAATTGGACCAACTTTATTGAGAAAAAATCCAACCTTCCTATTCACATTAAGAATTAAGGAAGATCCACTATATTTCCATAATCATTATTTATTTTATCTATTCTTATGACATAAGGAATTGATGGTGAACCAAGATCTCAGGGAGAGAACATGAGATTCAATGAGTGAAATCAATTCTTGATCACAAATATGAAGAAGTTATCATCCTTTAATAATTCCTCAATTGTTTTTCAAATAAAAATAACAAAATAGGGTCATTATTGATTAATTTTAATAATGTGTAAGTATATATAAGACAAATACGTATAAAGAAGATATCATCATTGTTTGATCATATTTTTTGTTTCCTTAAGAATAAGTATTGAAAATAAGATCATTCTTTGTGAATTAATATATGTTTTCAAATAAAGACAGTCATAAGTTGAAGAAAAATTATAGTGTATTCTCTATATTGGAACATCTTGAAAACTATTATTGAAGAGATCCACCATTATAAATATGTTTATGAGTGTTTCCCTTGAGAGGTAGGTAAATAAAGAAATATGAAATTACTCCTAGAATTAGTGTATCAATTAGAATCAACTCTAATTACTTTAGAATGTTCCAGAAGATCATGTTATTGAAAGAGGTATATTTTTATAAATATATATTCCTTTTTTAATTAAAAATAAAGTCAATAGAAATGGGTTTTAATTGAATTAATCAATGACATAAGAAAATTTGATGTATGAATGCGCTCAAACACCACTTATCCTTCTTATTTCACTTGAATTTTTTTGATCTATTTGTTAAACTAAGTGCATGAGTTGTAGGTTAATTGTTCTAATTAAAGATTAATATCTCATTTAATATCTTCATCCTGAAATAAAATTGTATTACCCTTGATCATAAGTACAAGAGTTCTCATTTCATGTGGTATCATGATCACTATTATTAATATTTGTGATTATTTAATTAATATTTATTATTCGTTATTTATATTTATTGATATCTTATACATATTGATGATTTTTTAATTAATATATAATTATATTTTCTAATATTATGTACATATTGATGATTTTTTAATTAATATATATTTATATTTAATTATAATTTATATTTATTGATGATTTTTTAATTCAAAATTTGGAAGGAAGCATGAACATGGTTCACACATCCTTCAAACAATTCGCTCAGGACGAGTGAACCCCATTCATGCATCTCGAGAACCTTTTTTAATAATACGTGAAATCCTATCTCATTTATAAAAAAACCAATAAAAAATTTAGTCAATTATGGGAGTTGGATGATTTTCAATCATTGTTTTATTTTCTTTACAGAGATGTATCCATGAATATAGAGGGTCCTCACATATCTTGAGTGTCATAATTGTTCAATCTGGAGTTGATTTGGGTTGATTTTTTAAATTATTTCCTCTATAGAGTTCTTGTAATGTCTGGCATTGATTCCTATTGATGGCATATTGATGGAGGTTATGACAAGCTGATACATTTTCTATAGGAACACTATGTAGCCAATGCTCACTGTTTTCTCCTTAGGAATGAGACTACTAGTGTGAGGCTAGGTGTGAATGAAGTGGAGGGAAAGTTTGGGAGAGTCAGTGGAGACTTAAGGCTATAGAAAGGTAACAACACATATGTAAGGGTAATGTTTCATCCAGATGATATAGTCTATCGAAATAACATGAACACATATTAAGGGATTTGATAATTTCACATGGTCACACTGCACTGAGCCACGAAAGGGTATTCCCCATTCATAAATCCCTGAAATGGTTATTTAAATAGATTTAAATGATCATAGTATCTTTAATTATTAATGTAAATTCAAAATGGGAAGATCAAGGTAAATTAAAAAAGAACCTATGTCTAACTCATTGAAGCCTAAGAATATTGAAGTTGGGAAATGTGAGAAGCTTATGGAATTTTTTGGAGACTAACTGAGAATTATGGTATTCTTTTTTTTAGGATTTCTTTATACACTTTCTGAAAAAAAAAATCAAACGGCCAAGGTTAATTATTTTTAAAAAATACACCTTAAAGGAGGCAATGTTGATGCCAGCTTTTCCCAAAAATAATAAAAAAAATTCTTTTTTAATTATTTTTATATATATTTACAATTTTAATGTTTTATTATTATGTTGTTATGGTTATACATATATAACTTAATTTTTCAACATAATTTAACATTTATTCAAGTATGTGACTTTTCTAACCTATAAAATACTAACTATAAGACCGATATGAATGAAATTTTAAACATTTATTAAATATACAATAAGTAGTTGAAAATAAAAAATAATTTCTTAAAAAATGTTGATCAAAAATAATTTATATGCTTTTTATTCCACCTACATAAAACTAAAAAATGTTTCAAGAATGTGACTTTACTAACCTGTATAATATAAACTATAAGATAGATATGAATAAAATTTTAAATATTTTTTAAACATATAACAAGTAGTCGAAAATTAAAAAAATCTTAAAAAATGTTGATGAAAATAATTTATAGGCTTTCTAATCCACCTACTTGAAACGTAAAAATGTTTCAAGTACGTGCCTTTTCTAGCCTATATAATATAAGATATAACACTGATATAAATTAAATTTTAAACATTAGTTATAAATATAATAAATAATTACAAATAAAAATAATTTCTTAAAAAATGTTGATGAAAAATAATTTATAAGCTTTCGAATCCACCTACTTGAAACCTAAAAATGTTTCAAGTATGTGCCTTTACTAGCCTATATAATATAAACTATAAGATAAATATGAATGAAATTTTAACATTGATTAAACATATAACAAGTATTCGATAATAGAAATAATTTCTTACAAAATGTTGATGAAAAATAATTTATAATCTTTTTAATCCACAAACTTGAAACCAAAAAATGTTTCAAGTACATACCTTTTCTAGACTATATAATTTAAACTATAATACCTATATGAATGAAATTTTAAACATTGATTAAACATATAACAAGTAGTCGAAAATAAAAAAAATTATTACAAAGTGTTGATGAAAAATAATTTATAGGCTTTCTAATCGACCTACTTTAAACTTAAAACTGTTTCAAGTACATTCATTTTCTAGCCTATATAATATAAAATACAAGACCAATATGAATGAAATTTTAAATATTTATTAAACACATAATAAGTAGTTGAATTTTTTATTTTTATTTATATGGGTCTTATAGTTTATATTTTATAGGCATTTAAAGTCAAGTAGGAGACTTAGGATCCTCCTCGACAATCATTCTTTTCACTCTCACTTCTGAGTTACTTTTCATACATTCATTTCATTATCATTTATTTATTTAATTTATAAAACTATTTATTTTCAAAAACTTTTTATATGATTAGAATATATTTTAAATTTTATTTACATTGTTTTTATACTGTATATTTTTTAATTTTTTATAGTTATTTACTTGAAATTTACTAATTATTTCTATATTTCAAGTAGTCGACTTTGAAAGCTGTCAAATATAAATTGTGCCAAAAATATATATATAAACTGAAATACTGGATAAAAAATATAAGAATATATAAGAGTAATAATAGTATTTTCAATTCAGTTGGCATAAAACATGTAAATGAACATGTAAAATCAATGTCTATGTCTATGGTGAGGAGATTCTGTCCCACATGGTGGTCTGTGAATAGGACTTCCATGTTGAGTGTGAAGTGGAGTCTAATGAACTAGAGAGGGATGATCCTCGAGCACTGGAACATCAAATGGTGCATCCTCTATCTGTGTTTCAGTGGGAGGAGTTGTCAAATGCATCTCATAATGCCCTTCGGATCCTTATCCCACAAGATTGATATAAGGACTTGCCATAATCACAGGGGGGTACCAAGTATTCTATAGAGCTATACCCCAAGACTGTGATGGATCTGGAACCCAAGGTTGTGATGGATCTAGAACCCAAGGATGTGATGGATCTGGAACCCAAGATGGATAGAACTGCAGATATCCTATCAGGAATGGTAGATCCCATTCCACCTGAGGCACATCCTTAATAAACTGATCCTGGACTACTAGAGGTCTGAAATCTGCTTTTAGAATAGATGAGACCTCATGTGCGGCAATGTGTTGTCTACGTCGACATGGTCATGGCTCTACAGCACCAACAGTAGCTGCAGGATGTTCCTCTGGGGTAGGAACCTGCTCTGTCCAGGTCGAACGCATGAATATGCTCCTGGAAAGTGCATGAAAAGTTTCCCTCAGCTTCTGAACTATAGCATAGATGGCTACCCAACTAAAGACCCCATCCTCCTCTTCATCACTCATGAAAACAAGCTTCTCTATGTGACTTCCTAGTAAATAAATTCAAATAGAATTAGAAAATAGTTCAATAAACAAACTAATGGAAATTTATTGACATACCATCCTCTGCATCTCCATGTTAGGTCAGGTAAGATAAATTATAGACTTTATTCCATAGCATAGATAATACTCAACCTACTCCAAAAGAAAAAATTGATTCATAAAAATGCCCTAAATACAAAATTCTGCACATCTATGCCAGCAATCGATAAATCTGGCATGTACTCGGGGCCAGTCATCATCATGTATCCCTATCAACTTTATCCCATGAATTCTCTCTATCTGTCTCGACAGTAATGGAATCGGCTGTGTACAGGAAAACTAGCACATGACTCTATCAGGATACTACCACTCAATAATATGAAATTGAATGAGGGGAATTATTGTCATAGCATCCTCAAGACCAAGAGTGGAGTATTCTGGAAACTAGTATATAATACACTAGTACGGAAGCCATGAAATCTAAAATGACATGTGACATTTTCAAAAAAGTGGCTAACTAAAAACCAAAATTGATGATATTATTAAATTTGTTAGATAGTTATATATTGTATATACATACCTGATCAGGTAAGAGACAGACCAATATGAGTCATTATATGCCCAAATTCTGTCTCAGAACCACGTCAAAATTGTGTCACTGACACCACCTATAAAATACATCATCGATAGTGACAAATAATGAGAAATTAAAGTTAATAACTCATAGTAGCATCAGAAACCAATAGAAGTGACTGATCATACCAGTATCCATGCAGAGCATCATGCAGCACCTCCAGATCAACTGGCAGACCATCAAGCTCAGGGTGGAATGTGGGGATACGCTCTCATGCCCACAGCTAAATAAGGATGATGCATCCCCCGACACCTATGCGGTCCCTGTGGGATAGCTAGTATAATTCTATTTTCATGTATTCCAATCATGTTGATCCCTAGCTATATGTCCTAGCCCAATCAAAGTCCTCTAGTAGGGGTAGATACATCATGTACTCGTGCATCACTGAGTGATTAGTACACATGGTTCAGCCAATGAGCTGTAATATATATGCGCGGGCATAACGTGTGACAGTCTTCTAATCATCATCATCCTGTAAATGTGGAATCTTCACCTCCAACCAAGGCATAGATATGGATGCTCCATCTGTAATGCTATGGTTGGGAAAAAAATTCAACACCAAAGAAGCACTGAGCAAGCTCTGGCCAAGATGCATGAGTGATTCCAATAATGGGTCTCCCCAAAATAGGAAGACTGAGAAGCACTACCACATCCTGTAGGGTCATAGTAATCTCTCCATCATGCAGGTGGAATGTGTGTGTCTTTGGTCTCCACCTCTTAATGAGGGAAGCAAGTAGGGGATGGACTATAAATGTTAAATTTGATATGGTAAGTCCAAAGAAGCCACCACGACACAAGTATGGACAAATGGCATATGGAGGGTCCCTGTGATGAAAATGGTGCGCTCGACGCACCCTGATCAATCAATCTGCATCACCATCTAACATGAACTAGGAAATATGGGTATGTTGCTGAGTGAGTAGTATGGTATCATCCATATTCATATAAATAATAAAAATGAATTGTAAGTGTAAAATGTAAATATAAGGTTATGGTCAACATAATGTTATGACTTGTAGAATGCAAGACATGCCATGTTTATTCACATTAATTTATGAAGTTATTTTTACAAAAATAAATATAATTCTCTATGTATTTTTGGTTCTAAATGAAATAAAGATAATAAGAATAAATAAGATAAAAAATAGATGGAAGAATAATGTTGTGAAAGAATTTTATTAATTAAAATACCTTTGTAAGAATTTTATTAAATGATACATGATTTAGGGTTTAGGTTTATGATTTATGGGTTAGGGTTTAGGTTTAAAGGTTTAGGTTTTATAATTTAGATTTTAAGGTTTAGTAAAGATGTTTTTGGGTTATGTGTTCTGCTTTAGGGTTTTGGGTTTTAGAAAAATGAGAAAAAAAGAAGAGATAACAATGTTTAATTTACAATATCAGTTAAGTGTTCTGATTTTAGATTTATGAAATAAATTCTATACTCTAAGATATTATCTAAGGAATAAGGAGAAGGTTAATAGGGTATTTATATATTAGGTATGTGTCACTAATATATACATTTTGAGAATAATGGAATATTGGTTTTCTGAATCGTAGAGACAATATTTATAAATTATTGGGACTTGAAAGTTTAGGGTTTTGAATTTAACAAACCATGGTAAAGGTAAGATGTTTTTGGGTTGGGGTTTAGGTTTGAAGGTTTGGGGTTTAGAATTTGGAAATTTTGTTTTAGGAAAGATGATTTTTTTGGGTTAAGTGTTCTGCTTTTAGGTTTTGGGGTTTAGAAAACTGAGAAAAAAATAATAGATACAACATTTAATTTACAATACGGGTTAAGTGTTCTGCTTTTGGATTTAGAAAATAATTTATATAATATAAGATTTTATTTAAGGAATAAGGAGAAAGTTAATATAGTATTTAGATATTAGGTATGTGTCACTATTATATACATTTTTGGAATAATGGCATACTGATTTTTAGAATTGTAGAGACAATATTTCTAAATTATTGGGTCTAAAAGGTTTAGGGTTTAGAATTTAAAAAACCATGGTAAAGGGAAGATGTTTTTGGGTTAGGGATTATGTTTTAAGGTTTAGGGTTTATAATTTTGATATTAAGGTTTATTAATGATGTTTTTTTGAGTTAAGTGTTCTGCTTTTGGGTTTTGGGGTTTAAAAAACCGAGAAAAAAAGAAGAGATAACAACATTTATTTTAAAATATGAGTTAAGTGTTCTTCATTTGGATTTATTAAATAAATTATATAATCTAAGATTTTATTTAAGGAACAATAAGAAAGTTACTAGGGTGTTTAGATATTAGGAATGTGTCACTAAGATATACATTTTTGGAATAATGGCATACTGATTTTTAGAATCATAGAGACAATATTTCTAAATTATTGGTTCTAGAAGGTTTAGGGTTTAGAATTTAAAAAACTATGGTAAAGGGAAGATGTTTTTGGGTTAGGGTTTAGGTTTGAAGGTTTAGGGTTTATAATTTTGATATTAAGGTTTAATAAAGATGTTGTTTTTGGGTTAAGTGTTCTGATTTTGGGTTTTGGGGTTTAGAAAACTGAGAAAAAAAAGAATAGATAACAAAATTTATTTTACAATTTGGGTCAATTGTTCTGCTTTTGGATTTATGAAATAAATTCTATAATCTAATATTTTATTTAAGGAACAAGGAGAAAGTTAATTCTTGAAATCTTGCATGTTTTTATTAATGATTTAATATTAATAGGGTATTTAGATATTAGGTTTGTGTCACTAAGATGTACATTTTTAGAATAATGGCATACTAATTTTTAGGAAAGATGTTTTTGGGTTAATTGTTCTGCTCTTGGGTTTTTGGGTTTAGAAAAATGAGAATAAAAAAAGAGATATCAATATTTAGTTTACAATATGAGAATGTCACAATAAAGAAAATACATCATTATGGCTGAGACTGTGAACTTGACCCAACAACGTTAGGGCATAATTTCTGGTTATCACCTTCTTTATGACATATGGTGCATCTCATACTCTGCCCTGGTTCTTGAGGCTAGTCCATCTCATTACACATACTACTAGACTTCGGTCTCCCATGAGGAAGCAATCGATTGATGTTAGGTATCACTATTGGCTAGCCTTCGAGCATTGGGAAATAATGATACTCCCCAATAGGTTTCCATGGTGCAGCATAACAGTTAGCAATGGTATCCATCCAGTACATTGGATCAACATATGCTTCCCATGATATGTTCATAGAGGCACATGTTGCGATGAAGTGTGTGCTTGGAAACCATAAGGCCTGAAAGTTTCACATTGACACTTCCTTTTTTCCAGTAATATAACCATTTTTTCAACTATGTGATTTGTGATGGGTTATGAATTCTCTTGAACTTCAAATTGAGGGTCTTCTCATAAAAGAAATGTATACATGATTACCAAAAGCTTCTTCAATATTCTTTTCAATCTCTCATTGAAAGTGTCTTTCATACCTTAGCCCCTAATAAATTCCAACTGATGCTAGTTTTTTTCTATCAACAAAGTACTTCATGCATGAATATAATGTATCCTAAAATAAGGTGGTTATAGGTATCTTTAAAATCCCTTTGAAGACACAATTGATGCACTCCACAATTTTTGTGGTCATGTGTTCGTACCTCTTCCCCGCATCATATTCTAATGCCCATTTTTATTTTGAAATATGAATCATATAATCATAAACTTGTTGATTAGCCTGGAATATTTGTTCAAAACATTATTCAAAACTCCATTTATCTGACTCATATGCTACATGGAATAGAAGATATTTCACATAATTTGATTTTATCTTTATGCTGAAATAGTAAAAAATAACAAATACAATGCATATCAAGCCTTGTTATTTCCTTTTTCATCAGTTCATTGCAGAATTTTTTATGCACATTGCTAGAAATGTGTCTAATGTAGAACTAATGATGTGAATTTGGGTATATCCATGTATTTGGATCTACATTGATTGCCTCATTAATTTCCCGAATAAGATCAGATATCAAACAAACACCCTGAATTTTGGTGAAATGGTTGCTGATACATGATAGAAATATACTACATGATTCATAGTTTTTGTTCTCTATAATGGAAAAGGAAAGAGGAAGAGGTCAAAGGTTTCCTTTTTGGGTTGCCGCAATCAACAATACACCCTTTTATTTTCTATATAGAAACGTTCCATCAATCTGAATAAACTGTTTGCTGAAATGAAATGTGGAGATACATGGGAGGAATGCCCAGAACAACTGATGAAATTGAACACAAGATGGATCAAGTCAGTTATCATGAGTCACATGTTCATTCGTATCAATATAGAAGACAACTTGGTTATGATGCCTCGGTATGGCTAGCAATTTCAGCAACACCCTATATGAGTCATCCCAATTTCCATAGACCTTCACAATTTTCTTCTGTTTCTCCATCCATGCCCTATTATAGAAAATATTATAACTGAATGTTTGTTGTATCCTCTCTTGCACAAGGGATATTAGAACATCATAACATTTCCTAATCATCTCAACAATAATAGATGACACAAATTCTACATCCAATGAGGTATGATCTTTTGTAAGGCTTGGTTGAACACAAGTATGAGATGCCTTAATCCTTGAGATTCTCTAACCTCCAAATGTAATGTCTAGAATCACCCTTAGGAGAAATATACAATCATCCCCATAATTCTAACAATGTATGACATATTTACTAAGACATGATTCATGAACTATATAGCTACAGTTCCACTCAATGTGAAATCTCTTTAGTGTTCTTTTTAATGCATCTTTACTTGGAAAATTCCTTCCAATATATAAGGTTTTTCCAAATCAGTAAACCTATTTGGTACAACTCCAGGGAACTCAGTTTCTAGTGTGAGAACATTATTGTCAAATTTAGGCACATGTGTTATTAGTTCTGAAAAAGAGGAAAGGAGTGGTGGATGATTTATTGTAGGATGAGGTTGTTGTACAACTAATGCATTTCTAGAAACCAATTTCCTAACTTCTACTGATCCCTCCTCATCAGCACTGTTTTCACAATCTGATCTTTCATTAAGAAACTCCTCATTGGAAGTTGGATTGACATGTATATCTGAGAGATCATATAGGTTGTCCTCTTCTGCTGCATCATTTGAAATAGGCTCAATTTCATGGGGTAGAATGCCTTCAACCACTCTTGTAATTCTACACCTTCATAAAACTAGACGTTGTTGTTGTTGTATAGTAGAAACATCAACATATAACTCCATCATGGTAAAATCTGACCATTGAGAAAATAAATTACTTTCTTGGACCCACTGCACATCGGCAACCAATGGACAAGCTAGATGCCATAATGTTGCTGGGAATTGAAATTTTCTAGAGCTCATAGACTTGATCTCTTAATCGGGTCCCAAATTTATGGAACCACTAATTCTCTCTTTAAGGTCACTTATGGTTACACAATCAGTTATAATAACCACTGTTATTGGTTGTGTATTGTAAAAATCTTCTTGCTCTGTTTGAAAAACCTCCCCATAGTAGTACACACAGAGAAACATGACTCTCTATGCCAAAAATGTTTCTTTCAACAAAATTATGATAGTGTAACAAATATTAACAATGATGGTTGACCATATAATATTATTAGAATGAAATTTTAGGATTCCTTTCTATACCCTAAAATATTCTAGTAATGTTTCATTATAGAAAATTTTAATCACTAGTTAATCATTATTACGTTATTATTTAATTATTTATTCTTTAATCCTTAATCATATTATATTCATTAGTGAATTATAATTAACTAATCATATGTATTCATTTGTAATCCTAAGTTATCATTAATTAATATATAATTAATCATTACTAATAATAAGTATCATTTCTAAACTATATATTACTAATTAAACTACTTAATAATTAACATCATTAATTACTAATAATAACTTTTTTAATTAATCACTCATTCTTTAATCACTAGTTAAACATTATTAAGTTATTCTTTAATAACTTATTATTTAATCCTTAATCATATTATATTCATTAGTTAATTATAATTAACTAATCATATTTATTCATTTTTAATACTAAGTTATCATTAATTAATCTATAATTAGTCATTACTAATAATAAGTATTATTTATAAACTATATATAACTAATTAAACTACTTAAACATCTTTAATTACTAATTATAACTTTCATTCATTAATGATTTTGTCCTTATTTCATTCCATAACATCATAATTATTATTTTATCATTGATAAATATACTAATTTTATTTTTCCTTTCACAGATATTTTAGTAGTTTATAATGAAAATACGAATCATCTTAAGCATATCCCCCAAGAGTGTCAAACCAAGAGTGTAGCAAGGCCCGTTGTCGTGTACCAGGATACCTCAGGTCAAGCCTGAATCTCCTTGTCGGAGTTTTCACTACTATGTACATCTATTCCAGAGCCACATCCACTTGTTGGTATCCCTACATGGATTTGATTGCTTAGATAACCACATAATCTTCATGCTACCAAAATTTCACAATACTTAATCCTAAGTTAATATATACTTAATCAATACTTAATCTAAACCTATTCTATAATTAATCTATACTTAATCTATAATAACAAAAACAAATATTTCAAACTATATATAACTAATTACACAACCAAATAAACAAAATATTTAGAAATAACTAAACAACATAAAAAATGAAATATTTAAAACTAAAAAAATCAATTAAATAAAAAAACATTAAATTAAGTTAAAAAATACCTCTAAATGATGCTTCACAAAAAACCACACGGAAAATGAATTTTTTTGAGAGAGACAGAGTGGATTTAGAAGAGATGAGTGGGAAATTGAGTGAGGAGAAGGGGGATTCCCTTTTATAGGGAGCTGAGGCAAAGGTGACATTGGTGATACTGCCTTTCGCCTATTCTTGAGGCCAAAGGAAGCATCGGCGGTGCCACCTTTCACCTTACCCAGAGGTGAAAGGCAGAATCCCCCTGCCGCCTTTTCCATGTCATCGATCTGGTGAAACTTGCAGCACACAGGATGGAAGGCGGCATCATCAATGCTGCCTTAGTGTCTTATTTTTAAAAAACATTAACCTATTCTGTTTAAAAAAAATAGAAAACGTATAAAAACTCTTTTTTTATGTTTTCTTATTGAAATTCCATGTTCATAATTCTTCCAATTTTGTTTTCAATTATCATGCATGTAATATTGGTATGTTTTTTTTTATTTTTTTCAATTCAACATTGTTGGGCCTGGCTATGTGAATTGGTCCTAGTTCATTCCATGTGGTCTTATTCATTGTTTTGTGGCCTTTAGCCAGCACTGTTGTCCACGATCCACCATGATATCTCGGCAATATGTCTCAGATTGATCCATATTCGTTGATTTACTTAGTCGGCCATTGCATCTGCATCGTCCATCTATTGCGCTACATAATTTCTCTATTGGGTTTCTGTTATTGCAGTGTGTCCATGGAACCTATTGATTTTTCCTCCTATTTTGAGTCTCTATTGATGTGAGGGGGTTTGATCACCCATGTGTGGTGTTGCTTATCTCTATCGAGCATTCATCTCTCTTATGGGTTGGTTATCGGTTTCCTCTGGTGAAACCCTAGTACACAGTCTTCTTTGTTAGAGTTCCTTCTTATCCTGTTGATCTCCCCGACATCATCTCATAGTTAGTTTTATAGTTCAGATGACGTCCTTCCTTGGTGGAGTAGGTGAAATGCCTGACAGTTCCACAAGAACAAAAAGAAGAAGGTGAACCTATGGATCTAGGTGCACCACACATCAAGTTTCCAGCACCAAGAGTAATGAACAGTGAGTTTATTTTCAAAACCCTTCACTGTAAGTATTTGTATTTGGTTTTGTTTATTTTGATCCTTTTAAATATTGTTTAGTTTTGTTCCTTCTCTTCATGTTCGTGCTTTTTTCACCTATATCATTTTATTTTTTTTACTTAATAAAATATGTTAGTCTTGTGATGTTCTTGTTATGCATGTAGGTCCCAATGGGACTGAAGCACGTAAATAAATATTTTCTTTACTGCTTTCTTTAATTATTATATTCTAATTGTTTGGTTCTATAATAATCGATCTCTGATACCAATAGTCCAGTTCATTCCACACTACAACGAAACTAGGTTTTCATAGCACCACCCTTTAACAGGGCTAAAAAAATGTTGATAAAAGGGGTACCTTTATAAGTGCTAAAAAACTGTTAAAAGTTCCCCTTTATTAGTGATTTTTTAGCACTGATAAAGATACCCCTTTATCATTGCTTTTTTTAGCATTGTCAAAGGGGACTCCTTTATTATCACTTCATTTTATTAGTGTGGATAAAGGAGGCTCTTTATTAGTGTTTTTTTACTAGCAATATTAAAGGGTATATTTCAAAAAAATATTAAAAAAATATATAAATATATAAATATATAAATATTTTTATATTGATATAAATATAATATATTTTTTTAAATATGTTTTAGATAAGTATAAATAGACATTTACATTTAATATATAAGAAATTTAGTGAAAATGGTTTAAAGATATTTTAAAAAATATTATTAATTAATAATTTGATAATTATCATCGATTAATAATAATTTAATAATAATGTGAAGATACAAAAAAAATATCTAAAATAAGTTGAAAATGTAACTAAAACTTAAAACACCCATAAATTTTCATCCGGATGTCTGTTTGATCTTATGACATTGAAATTATATAATTTTTCACAGTGTAATGTTATTTATAATCAAATATATAACAATATATACATATTTTTTCAATATTCACACATAATAATTTAATTTTATAAATAAATAATTAAACATATATATATATATAAATTATATTTCTCAATATATAATCCTTATGTAAATAAAAAATAATATCCATTTTATTTAAAATTTAATTTAATGAATATTTATATTCATATATACATATAAAATTAATGTATGTATAATGTGTGTATATATATATTTGTGTTTTTATTAACAAACATAAATATGTTTATCTGCATATTCTAATATATTAATATAAATAATGATTTGTTCATATATGTAAATAAATATAAATATGTATAATCATGTTTGTAAATGCACACACATATATAAATATATGTTTGTAGGTATTTATAAACACACACACACAAATCATATTTTAATTATTATATATATATATATGAATAAAAAATGTAACGAAATATATATAAATATATCAAAAAATGAAAAGAAACCCAAAATATGTATATGTATATACCTATGTATTGTGTGTGTGTGTGTGTTTATTAGTGTGTGTCTATCTTAACAAACTGATATATATTATCTATATATTCTAACATATGAAAATACATATGAATGTACATATTAATATACATATTAGTATCTAATATATATATATATTTATATAAATAGGTATAATTATACTAACAGATGAACACATATATATAAAATATATATAAGTGTACGTATGTTGTATAAATGTATATATGTATTTATTTATAAACACACTCAAAAAATATTTTATAAATGTATTTAAAACTAATATTATAAATATATATTAATATAAGAATAAATATACAGATAAAAAATATAACTAAATATAAATACATATAAATAAATAGATATAAATATATATTAAAATACAAATAAATAAATATATATATATATATTAATATAACTAAATATACACACATATATATATATTAATATAAATTTATATTAATATACCAATAAATAAAAGTAAATATATAAATATATATAGATATATCATTACATTGAGAACAAAACAACATGAGGGATTGGTAAAGGGTACAGGCATGTAGGGGAGACGTCTCGAGTTCGAATCCAAGGGGAGGTAGAGGTGCACAGGTGGGTACAAAGGGGTGATAGTGCTGTTAAAGGGGGTGGCTAGCGCTGTTCAAGGGAGGTGGTGGGGGCGTGGGTGGGTGATGTTGGGGTGGCTAGGGCTGATAAATTGGTGGTTTCGATTAAAATATTTTTTAAAAAAAATATGACATTTATCAACGCTAAAAAAGAGTTGAAAAAAGACCATTTATCAGTGAATTTTTAACGCTGTTAAAAGGGGCCTTTTTCAGTGCTTCTTTGAGCGCTGATAAAAGGGACCCCTTTTATATTTTCTAAGATTAACAACATTTTTTATCACTATAAATTCCCTTTTCTAGAACTTTTAAATGTCATATTTGCATTAGTGCCTTTAGTGTTTTGTTGTTATGTTTTTTTCTTCACCATTACCACCTCACAACTTGGTATCGGATCGTCACTGGTTCTTCTTATCTATTTAATTTGATTCATGTTTCTTGTTTTTCAATTATTTAAATCCACTATCCCATCTATATTTTCTAATTATTTCGAATCCCTTTGGATACCTTTGGATAAACATTGTTTACCTTAGTGATTGATCAATTGTTGGCAGTCTACACATAACTTTTTCAAAAAGAAATCAACATCTACTCTTTGGGTAATCATGTCAACAATGATTTTTAAAAGTGAGAAATATGATGGAGATAATGACTTTAACCTTTGAAAAATTAATATGAGAGTGTTGCTGGTTCAACAGGGAATTGTTTACGCTCTTATGGGCCTAAGAAACATATTTTCAATGTAAATGAAACTGGACAGACCTTTACTGAGTACCAAGATTTAGCCCCTGATGTGTTAGTTAAATCACATAGATCTTTACTACTTTCTGCTGGTATTTGACTTAAACTATAGAAATTATACATGACAACTTCTTTAGTTGTGAGGCTATATAAAAAACACTGAATAGTTACATTTCAAATGAAAATTTCTAGTTCTATTAATTCCCATCTTGATGAATTTAACAAGGTAATTTTATATTTATTAAACAATAGGGTAATTCTTGATGAAGATCAAACAATGATCCTTCTAATTTATCTAGATAATACTTACAACACTTTAGTTGAGACCAAGATGTATGGTCTTGAGTCCTTAACTCTTGAAGAGGTTAAATAATACCTTCCCTATAAAGAACTATGCTCCAAAACTAGAATCAAAGGCGAGGAAGATATATTATTCTCTATGGTAAGACAATATTATAAAGCCAAGAAAAATCATTTTAGTAAAGATAAAATAAATAAAAATAAATAACCCAAACCTAGGTCATGTTCTAGGGAAAGTAGAGTCACTTTATTCTATTGTGGTAAACTAGGGAATATTAATCTTGAATGTAGGAAACTCGAACAAGAGTTAGAATCCAAAAAATCCCACTGATCAGTCCCTTATAGTTGACTAAGGTTTTGATAATACTAAAGTATTAAATGTTTTTATCCATTCACTCAATATAGAGTTGGTCCTTGACTAAGGTTTTTCCTTTCACATGTGTCCCATTAAAGATTCATTCCTAGAAGTAGTTGATAGAGTAGAAGGAGATGTCCTCTTAGGTAATAATAAGAGGTGTAAGGTAGAGGGAAGAGGTTATGTTTTGGTATAACTAGACGATAATTCTATCATCACTTTAGTTTTTGTTAGGTGGTTTCCCAACCTTCATAGAAACCTAATTTCCTTAGGGGTTTTAGATCAAAAGGGATTCACTTTTAGTTATGAAACAGGTTGCCTAAAAATATATAGTCTCTAGAACCATCAATAAAGGGTCTCTTAACAATAGGATATATGACTTGAATGGAAGGATCCATTCAAGGAAACTAGGTAGTTTCTATGCTACAAACACTGGTAACACTATTCTTTGGCATATGATATTGGCTCATATAAGCTCCAATGGCCTAGAATAACTCAATAGGAAAGGGTTGTTGAGTGACATCAAACCTTCTAGTCTTCCATTTGGTTAATATTGTGTAATAGGAAAGGTTAAGTGAGTCACCATTAATAGGTCCTCCTTTAAAACCACCATCCCTAAAGAATATATCCATTCTAATCTTTTGGGACCATCTAGGATTACCTCCCATGGTGCAGGTTCCTACTTTTTCACTTTTAAAGATGAATTCTTCACAAAATGAGTATTTACATTCTAAAAATTAAAGTTGTTGTTTTCCAAACCATTAATACCTATAAAAATTTGGTTGAAACACAAATTGGGAGAAAAATTAAAACCATGATGATAGATAATTCCTTAGTGTACTTATCCACTAAGTTTATCCAATTCTATGAATTTTAGAAAATTAAAAGCCGTAGGATTTTTAGGGAAACCCCCCAACAAAACAGTCTTGTAAAGATAACGAATAATACCATCCTAGAAAAAGTCTGAATCATAATTGTGTGCTAAGGTGTATTCAATTTTTTTGGGAAGAGGTTTCCATCACTGTTTTCCAATTTATTTAAGGGTTTCCTTGCTCTGAAAATCAATTTAAAACTCACTAAGAAATGGGGACTAATAATCCTTCCTCATACACCTACTAAAGGATCTTTGGTTGTACTATTTATGCATACATTAAATCCGATAATCTAGAACCAAGAGCTATAAAATGTATATTTTTAGGGTATCTTGAGGGTGTTAAGGGTTACAAGATTTGGGTAGATAAACCTAGTTACCAAAAATGAGTTTTTAGTAAGGATTTAGTCATCCATGAGTATTATTATCCCAAATCAAAGTCTGCCACAAATGGCAGCAATTTACTAGCCTTAGAACAGGATGATGAAGATGAGCCCCTTGCTCATTTTGAGGCTTCTATCCAACTGACTCCACTTGCATCTCATCCAACTGTTCAGACTGATTCTGAGTATTATTATTGTTCAGATTCTGAACCAAATCCTCCTTCTATTAATAGTGACTACCAACTAAACCAAGATAGGGAAAGGAGGGTGGCTAGACCTCCTGCTCAGTTCATCAAATATTACATGAAATCTTTTCATTTTCATATAGCCCATGATATAATAGATGATGACCCTAAAACCTATAGGCAATACTTAAATGAAAATTACTCAAAACAGTGGGTCTTTTCTATGGATTAATAAATAAACTCTTTAAGGAACAACCACATGTGGACTATTGTTAAAAAAACTACCTACTGCTAAGATAATTAGTTCCAAGTGGATTTATAAAATAAAATAATACAACACTGAGGGAAATAATATTAAGTATAAAGAATGTTTAGATTATAAGGGTTACCTTAAAAGATAAGGTATTGATTGTTATGGAATTATTTCCCCTATTATTAATCATTCTTCCATTAGGCTTTTACTTTCTTTTTCTACATATAGTGATCTGCATATTGAACATCATGAAAATAAAACTTCTTTCTTACATGGTGATTTAAATGAGAATATTTATATGAATAATATTTATATGAAGAATCCTGATAGTTATTCTAAGGAATTAAAACTGAATCAAGTATGCTTGTTAAATAAATCATTTCGTGGATTGAAAAAATCTTCTAGGAAGTGGTATATGAAATTTAATTCCTTTATATTATATAACCAATTCACCATGAGCCAATATGATGCATATTTATATTTTAAATCAACTAATAATTTCTTGATTTACTTTCTTCTATATTTTGATGGAATGATTATCATTTGTAAAAACATTATCTTCAACATTGTTGTTAAATACCAACTTTACGATATGTTGAAATGAAATATTTAGGTTCAAATAAAAAAATAGGTGTTAAAATCATTATAGATAAACCAAATAAATTTATTTACTTATCTCATCAAGGTTAAATTTTAAATATTATAAACAGATACATGTTTTAATCTCTCAAACCTGTCAATATACCTCTTAGACAACACTTTGAATTATCTATGACATAATAACCCATTGTTGATGATGATATTAAATCTAAAATCCATTATTCTATGATTTTTCTAGCTTTATGAAATCTATAATTTTCATGAAACATAATATTTCCTATGAAATATGCATTGTTAGAAGATTGGTGGCCATACATGGGAAGCCACATTGGCATAACCTTAAGTGGATTTTAAGATATGTGACTTGTAGTTATAATATTTCATTTTATTATGGTAAAAATGCGGATACTAGTGAAATTATTACTGGATACATAGATGTTAACTATGCATGGAATGTTCACACTAGAAATCCTTATTTGGTTTCTTTTTTAGTAATTTTGGTTTCCCCATTTATTGCAAGTAAAAAACACAGTCCATGGATTCTCTTTCAACCACAAAATTTGGGTACATTTCATTGACCGAAGTAGTAGAATAATCCTTATGGATTAATGGTTTGTCTTATGAACATGGTCATTTTAATTTTTTTATAAATGTTTATTATAATAGTTAATATTTTCTTCACCAGTCCAAAAATTAAGTATTCCATGGTAAAACAAAACACATTGATATTAGACTACGTTTTATTAGAGACATTTTAGAATCAATATTTTTTGTGTCAATAAGAAACATCTTGATAATAACCAGTATGATAATTTTACTAAATCCATGGTGTTTTCTAAATTCAAATTTTTATTATATAGGAAGAATTTGGTTATCATTACAAAACTATATGTACAAGAACACCACCAATTTCAAATTAAAATGGTAGAGGTTTGTGAATTATGGTATTATTTTTTTGATTCCATATTAAAATTCCATATTAATAATTCTTTTAATTATGTTTTCAATTCTCATGCATGTAATATTAGTATGTTTTTTATTTTTTTCATTTTAATCTTGCTAGACTTGGGTATGTACATTAGGCATAGTTCATTCTGTATATGATTCTTTATTGGTTCATGGCCTTCAATTGGCAAGGATTCCCACACTCCCATGTGACACCTTGGTGATCCATGTGGGATTGATCTCTAGTCATTGATTCATGTAGCATCCCATTGAATTAGTGTCATCCATCTATCCCGCTACTTAATTTATCTATTAGGTTTCTGTTTCAGTGGTGTGTGTGTGGCGCCTATTAATTCCTCCTCCAATTTTGAGGCACAACTAGTTTCATGGGGTTTGATCTCCCATGCGTGGTGCCACTTCTCTCTATCGATCATTCATCTCTCCTTATTTTGGTTTGGCTCTCGGTTTCCTCTAGTGAAACCCTAGCTTGCCATCTACTTCATCAAATACATGTCTTAGCCTTTCGATCTCCTATACATCATATCATATCCAGTTTTATGGTGGAGACGATATCCTTATTTGGTGGAATAAGTGTGGTTTATTCTCAATGAAATTTCTACAAGCATAAAAGGAAAAAAGGTGAACCTTCATATCTAGGTGAATCCCTCATCAAGTTTCATGTGTGAAGAGTATAGGACAATTGATGTATTTTCAAACTCCAGCACTTTACGTATTTTCATTTTATCTCATTTGTTTTTATCCTTGTAAAACTTGTACACTTATGTTATTATTATTCTAATTCTTACTGGTTTCCCCCTCTAGAATTTATTATTTTGAGCTTAATAAAATGCATGAGTTGGGTGGTTTTCTTTCCATGCATGTAGGTCCCCATGAGACCAAAGCATGAAAATAATTATGTTCTTTTCTTCTTTATTTAATTATTATATTCTTCTTATTTGGTTCTATAATTTTTGATCTCTAATAGTAATATTCCAATTCAGTTCTTCTATGGTTTTGTGTTCTTCTTGTGTTTGGTTCACCATTACCCCCATCAAACTATCAAAAATATGTATGATATTGAAATCAAATCAGATTATGATATGTGAATCTAAAGCATGTTTTATGTGGGAATTTTAAATTTTTCATGAGGGTTTATCTTAGGTCTTTTTGATTGGAGTAGTGAAAATTAATTTTTTTCACATGGAGGCCAAGTAGAAGGTCTCATGGTTTCTTACTGTGAGAGGTGATGCTAGAGTATGAGCATGATTTAAATAATTAAATTTAAACCCAATAATAGATGATATTGATTTAGCACACTAGGAGTATGAAACTGAAATTAGAGTTGTAATAGAGGAAAAGAAGCATCACTCATACACTACTATAAAAAATGCTGTTAATAAATCTATAATAGGGATTTTTTAGTGGAAAGAAAGAACTGAAAATCAAAGAACCCTTAAAAGTAATATTCCTTTATCAATCCTAGAAAAGTACTCATAAAGGAATCCCGTTATTAAAAATTTTATTTAAATTTCTTAATATAAGGGCTTGGATCCATATAGTCTAACCCTTTGTGTGTTTTTTGAGGATTTTGGATCTCGGAGGATTCTTGGAGTGAGTCTTGAGGGGTTTGACAGATAAAAGATGGAAGAAGAGAGAAATAGGACATGTAATTGTTTCATGTAGTGTATTTGAATATCATGGATTATTAAGTATGGTTTACTGGGTGAATCCATGTTGGAGTTGGTGGCCTAGAGCCAAATAATTTTTACTTTATTCGTTAATTAATACCTTATCACATATTTATTATTCATCTACGTGACAATGCATATGATAATGTCCTAAGGATAGTTATTGCATTAAAGGTTCATAGAAGATCTTTTTTATGAAGAGAACCCGAAAGTGCCAAAACACTATTCTTGAATATATGTTCTATGGTCGGATGATGTTATTTGAGGGACACAAATAATAAAGGTCATTAGGGGTGAGGACTCATAAAACATTGAGGCACCTTCTCATGGTGTGCACCCTTGGTAATATCTAGGAGGATATTATGAGAACAAGACCCACTAGTAGGAAATCCACATTTCATAGTGTCATTTGATGTTCCTATATGTGGACGTGTGTATTGTTCCTTAGACTTTTAGATTATTATTAATGGTTATTACAACTCACACACTTAGATGTATTGACAAAAACTGTGATGACACACTATTCGCAGCGAGGTAGGATGCATTGGGTGCGTCATGAGTGATACTGCATTAATAGATAATGCAAGAAAAGAGTTGTCCCTTCTGTTCAATAATGGAAGTAGATATCTCCGGCCCTTTTATGGAATTGATATAGCCTAAATAAATCCATGGCCATGGTGAGTAATGGGAAAGTTCAATTCTAGAAAGTCAAAGAAAGAATAATTGAGCACATGGGTTGATGGGACTAGCATGCAACCCTCTTGATTCGATATATCGAGACAAATGGATTACATTACACAATAAGAGTTCGTAGGAGGTGACCCGTCATTGTGGTGTTAACTTCTTTCTCTATGGGTGCCTTGGCGTGTTGCTATACGCTAACCTTGGACATTAGGTAGGCTCTACCTAATGCCACTCAGAAAGAGGCCTAGAGGGTCACACACTATGTGTGTCTAAGTATCTCAGTTAAATATTAATTTAACAAGTTTAATAAATATTATTATTTACTGTGGTTTATTAATTATTCAAGAATTCCTGATCGCATTTATTTTGACACTAGTTATTTGAGAGAATAAATTGTGGGCGAAATAATATATTTATTATTTAGTAATGCAGTGATATTTATTTTAGAAACAAATAGCCATTATTCAAGGTCTAATAAATGTAGTGGAGGAAATAAAGAAAAATGGAAAAACAAAAGTACATGCCGTGTATATTAAATATACACAGTGTGTATTTTTTCTAGGAAATTATGAGAAATAATATTATTTATTTAATTAAATAATATTAGGTGTAATTTTTTGGGTGCATGTTAGGTAATAATAATAGTCAACTGTTATTATTAGACATGGGGTATTACTAATAATTAAATGAAATGAATAAATGATTTCTGGTAATTAATTCTTTTTATTCTTCTATGTAATTAAAAATCCCAATTATATATTTCTCATTAGCCTATCCATTTTTTGTGGTTGTGAACAACGGATCTAGAGAAAGCCCTCAAGCCTAGAGGGAATCCTTTTCTTCCTAGAATGCTCTCAAGCTACGAGAGAGAGATCCTACGCCACTGGATCAAAATGATCGATAGAAAACATCGCAATTGAAGTCTCTTCCACGCTAGAACCCGTAGATCCCTTCGGTGACATCCATAGGTACGTGGAGCATGTGTGGATCACCACAAGAGGAATCCTACACTTGGATTCTACAATACAATGACGGATCACATTGGATCGTGACTGGAAACATCAACGAAGAAAGAATTCCATCAAGGTAATTTTTGTAAATTAATTAAATTAATTATAACCAACATATGATGATCCTATCTATGGTTTCAAGACTCCCCACTTTTCTTTTTCTTTCTTCATTCTATTCCGAAGATTTGGTGTTTTATTATCATGACAGATCTCGGATTGATCATTGTTAACACTAAAATTAAAGTTGGGTACACCCACCAACATGCTTCCACTATGCCCGGAACCTACAAGTTGTTTCAGATCAGTCATATTATTGATTAGAATTACTTAGTTTTTCATTGTAGATTTACTCATTTAATAATTTTGTTATTTCAATTCAATTTAATCATTCTTTAAATTTGAATATCGATATTTTTTTCTCCTCTCTCTTTTCTCATTCACCTTATAGAAACGAATTTTTCTTTTAATTTTGATTAAAATAAAATAATGGATATCATCCAGAGGTTCCAAACGTTCCTAGTCATACAACACCAGAATACACAGTGTGTATTCGGCAGTACACGTCTTGTAGTCCAGATTCAATGCATCGGACCGGTCCGCCAAATCTGGCTGTGTGTTGGAGTATTTCTAAGTCTTAAATGAATCTATGTTTTTACCAGGAACATGTGGCACATGATTTCCGGATTACACATTGTGTATCTAATAGAACACGGTGTGTAGTCTCTTCAGGTTAGGGTTGGACCGTTTACCCCATACACGGCTTTCCCTGCTGGAAACCGTGTAACACGGATACTACACAGCGTGTGTCCCACTGAACACGATGTGTACTCTGATGATTTATGAAGTACATCTACATTCCATGTCCCCAGGAATGTACTTCAGATAGATGGTGAACAAAAGTACACGCCATGTAGTCGGAACTACACACTGTGTACTCATCAAAATTACGTAGATTTAGTAAAATTTATTATTATATTATAAAAACCCTTGAGACGTGTACCATAGTGTAGGCGTAAAGTTGAGGCACAACACATGATAGGTGTTATATATATGTGTGTTTAATTTAGCATTTGCGCAATGTTCATTTCTACTCATTGAGTAGTTATGAACAGAAATTCACCAGGTTGCCTCCAAGGTACAAGTTACGTAAAAAGATAATTTTAAATGAATTTATTTGTTTAAAATTATGATGGATGAGAATCTCAAGGAAATTCAGAAAACGATTTAATATAAAAGGATTGATTTATTAAATATAACTAATTTATTCGAGTGTGATTTATCTTAAACAATAATGATTAAAGAATTTAATGCTAGTTTTATTTATGCGTAAATATAGTTACATGCATGGATGATCATGAGCTAGACCAAGACCTTTGTATGTGAATGGTTTCTTTCAATTTATTTATTTAAATTAAATTTTTTGTCCTTTGAGCCTTCTCCTTATTAATATGTAGGGCCTGCGTGCCCAAGGTTTATTTTATGTAAAACCCCATTTTACCCCTCACCTGCATGTGAGATAAAAGCATATGTAATGGATGGAGCTCCCAAGCTAGTGGAGGTGGCTCAAGTTAGGAGCCAAGGTGAAACAAATCAATGTATATACAAAGGTGGATAGGTGGATAGGTGGAAAGGTGTAAACACGATCCCAAAAGGTTCAAGGTGTTTCTCCCCTAGGTCTTGGTTTAGTTTATCAACCGCTAGATAAAATAACCAATAGAAAAAGCTCATGATCATACCATTTATATTATTTATTTCTTTTGTATGGTTTATTTATTTTGGGTGTGTTTTCTCGATCACACAATTAATGAATTAAACAAGCATGCACGATGGAACTAAAATATGACCGACTTATGCGTAAAATATTATCTTAGACATGGTTAATAACTTAAGTATATCCCACTTAATATTAACAATAATGTAATCAAAAATAAAAAAATGGAAAATTATGTATAAGGATAAAATCCCTTAAAGAAAATATCAAGTTGGTATAGCCTTCCATAATCTTAGTTAGAATCGAACCATAGTTCAAAGTGCTTGACCAACCCTAGTTGGGGTGCTTTCAATTATTGGGGAATTCTAATTCATGTTTTTTGGTTGACTTGACTTGGTTTTTATCAAGGGTTCACAGCCACAACAGGACTTAGTGTGACCAAGAGGAAAAGGTTGAGGAAATCCAAAATAAAAGGATTTCAGGATTGGGGAGTCCATCAGTGGATCAAGGAGCTGCTAGTAATGCAGTTGAAATTTAGAATGCCTATCTAAAACCCTTCAAGTTTCTTGACCAACCCTAGTTGGGGTAATTCAAATGGAAATATGGATCATTTCCACTAGAATATTTAGGAAATAGAATATTTCGAAGTTAATGGTGAGGGCTATTATATTTTGATAAAATAATGGGAGACTAATAAGTATTATATTATTTATTTGTCTTAGTTTTATCATAATAAAGTACTAAACCTTTGCACATATTAATTTGTAGAAATGGTAAGAAAAATGACTTCAAATATATCATTGCAAACCATACTTGAGAATGAAAACCTTCTCACCGACACAATTTCCAAGAGTGGAAGATGCATTTATGCGCCATCCTTCACCACAAGAGGAAATTGTATGTGTTGGAAGAGCATATTCAAGTTGAGCTTGGAAAAGAGGCTAGTGATGAGGAACTATCTATCTATATGAAACATATGGATGGTGCCACAAATGTCCAATATTTCATGTTACCGGCCATGTCTAATGAGATATTGAAGCAACATGAAAACATGGACATGTATAGAATGATGTCTCACCTTAAGGATCTCTACCAATTTAAGGCAAGACATGAGAGATATGAGATCTCCAATGCCTTGTTTACAACTAAGCATGGAGAGTCTGCACCATCTGGGCCTCATGTAGTCAATATTATTGGCTACATTGAATGCCTAGACATCTTAGGGATGATGTTTCTAGATGAGTTGCATATAGATCTCATCCTATCATCACTACCCAAGACCTTCTATAGATTTATTGTCAACTATAACATGAGAAAAAATGAGAAGAGTCTATTAGAACTTCTGACCTTAATTCACCAGGTAGATAAGAATATGGGGAGTGACAAACCCACAGACCTTATAGTTAATAAGAAACGGAAGGAAAAGGAAAGTGGTCCAAGGACTTATAAACGGTCTGAAGCCCCCAAGCATCATCCCTCCAAGAAGGGGAAGATCCAGAGGTAGGTTGAGGAATGGGAGTTGGTATGTTTTTCATGTTGAAAGCCAGGACATTGGAAGAGGAATTGCACCCAGAAGCATGGGGACACTAAATGTGCATTCGTTATCGAGTTTAATCTTTCCATTTATACACATTGGGTATTAGAAATAGCTTGTGGGGCTCACATATTTATTCAAATGTAGGAACCAAGTAGATTTAGAAATATTTACATAGGATAGGTGGATCTTCGAGATGCTAATGGCTTGAGGCTGGTTTTGTTGACCATTGGTGGTTACCACCTCTCATTGCCAACTGGGATGGTTTTGGTTTTACATAACTGTTATTATGTTCCTACTGTTACCAAAAACATAATTTTTGTATCATGTTTGGATATGGATGGATTTATTTTCATGTTTGGAAATAAGTGTTTCTTCTTTTATAATAACAACATTTGTTATAGTATGGATCATTTAAATAATGGTTTGTATATATTAAATTACAAAAACCAAGTGTTTTCAATTGATAATGAAACAAACTCACACGACTCATACGTCAACTAGTTGTGGTGTCACTGTCTCGGTCTTCTAAACGAGAAGCACTTGACAAAGATCTGTCAAGATGGATATTTACACTTTACTGATCTAAACCCACTAGATAGATTTCATGCTTGTTTACAAGGTAAAATGAACAAGCTACTTTTTGGTGGACAGAGTGAGAGGTCCGTGGAGCTTCAAAGATTAGTGCACACATATGTTTGTGGACCACTTCCAGTAGAAGCTAGAGGTAGATATTCTTACTTCATTACTTTTACTGATGATTTGAGTAGATATAGCTATGTATACTTAATGATGTATAAGTCAGAATCCTTAGAGAAATTTAAGGAATTCATTAATCAAGTCCAAAATAATCTTGTTAAGAAGATAAAGAAGCTTCGATCAGATCGAGGTTGAGAATATCTGAACCAAGAGTTCATCGATCTTCTATGGGAGTCTGGGATTTTATCTCAGCTCACTCCTCTTTATACACCACAGTGGAATGGTGTTAGTGAAAGGAGTAACCACACCTTGTTGGACATGGTGAGGTTGATGATGAGTCATGCATATCTGCCATTATCCTTTTGGGGATATTAATTATAGACTGTAACATTCACATTAAACCGAGTATCGACTAAGGCGGAAAATGGAATTCCCTCTGAGTTATGGAATGGAAAGAAACCCATTTTGTTGCACACACGTGTATGGGGATGCGCGGAATTTGTTAAGTCCTTATCAGGAAACAAACTAGCACCTCGGGGCATGAAGTGTATCTTTATAGGATATCCCAAGGAAAAAAGTATATTACCTATATAACCCTTCAGATAAGAAAGTGACTATCGCCAGACAAGACATATTTCTTGAGAGGGATCACATCCTCAAAAAAGATAGTGGGAGCAAGATTGACTTTGAAAAAGTTGATTCTAAAGATACACAGGAGTCGGTAAAGGAATAAGTTCTATAGGTCCCCGTGGAAGAGGTTCCATAAACACAAGTACTGCGTTGGAGCTCAAGAGAAGTAAGGGAACCATAGAGATTTGGTTTCCTAGTCACCGAGGATGGTGAATCATTATTGTTGGACAATGATGAACCTCTCTCCTACATAGAAGTGGTATAAGGATTAGAAGCTACAAGATGTCTATAATCTATGAATTCTGAGATGGGTTCCATGTATCAGAACCAAGTCTTGGTTCTGGTCGATGAGCCAGTTGATGTAAAGCATGTTGGATGAAAATTGGTATTCTAGAGAAAAGTGGACATGAAAGGTAAAGTTAGAACTTATAAATTAAGGATAGTGGCTAAAGGATTCATACAACATCAAGGAATTGACTATGAAGAAACTGTGTCGCCAATTGCAATGTTTAAATCCATAAGAATCATACTTTCCATAGTAGCTTACCATGACTACGAGATTTGGAAAATGGATGTCAAAATAGCATTCCTTAACATAAACCTTTAGAAAGATGTCTATATGACACAACCAGAAGGTTTTTTGACACCAGGTGAAGCCAAATGGGTTTACCAATTGTAGAAATCCATTTATGGATTAAATCAAGCATCCTGGTTATAGAACATTCGATTTGATGAATCCATAAAGGAATTTGGTTTCATTAAGAATGAATGTGAGCTGTGTGTTTATAAGTGGTTTAATGGGAATGCGGTCATTATCCTAGTAGTATATGTTGATGACATATTTTTTATTGTAAATGATGTACCAGTCTTACAGTCAGTTAAGGACTAGTTGAACAAATGTTTCTCCATGAAGGACTTGGGTGAAGCAGCCTACATTCTAGGGATCAAGATCATTCGTGATAGATCCAAGTGGTTGTTTGGACTAAGTCAGGGTACATATATTGACCAGATACTAAAGAGATTTAGTATAGAACAATATAATAGGGGATTGGTTCCAATGTCACATGGCAAACATCTTTCTAAGAAATTGTGTCCTCAGACACAACAAGAGAAAGATAGAATGAGTAAGATCCCATACACTTCCGCTATAGGATCCATCATGTATGCCATGTTATGTACCAGGTTTGAGGTTGCCTATGCACTAAGCATGGTAGGAAGATATCAAGAATATCCATGAGAACAAAATTGGACTTCTGTAAAGACTATTCTTAAGTATCTGATAAGAACTAAGGATATGTTCCTAGTGTACAGAGGAGGCAAGGAGATTGTCATCAGAGGGTAAGCTGATGCTTGTTTTCAGACAGATCATAATGATCTGAAGTCGCAATCTGGATATGTTTTCTGTCTCAATAAAGGAGTTGTGAGTGGAAGAGTTCAAAGCAACCAGTTTTCACCTATTCTGCTAAGGAGTCCAAATATAAAGCAGCTTCTAATGCATCCAAGTAAACTGTCTGGATTCAGAACTTTGTCCAACAGCTTGATGTGGTGCCTAGTAGTAAATATCTTATCACATTATATTGTAATAATACTATAGTAGTGGATCTTTAAAAATAACCAAGGTCACATCAATGGACAAAGCATATACTTCGGAAGAATCACCTCTAGAGGGATTTCTATCAACAGGGTGAAGTTTTAGTGAGCAGAGTGTCCATGAAAGAGAATGTGGTGGAACCCATGACTAAAGGCTCATCTCAGCAGAAGTATGAATATCATGTGAGAGCTATCAGGTTAAAAGTTATTAGTAGTTGTCTCTAGTCCAAGTGGGAGTCTGTTGGAGTTGATGGCCTAGAACCAACTACTATTTACTTTATTCATTAATAAATACCTTATCACATATTTATTGTTCTTTTGTGTGACAATGCATGTGATAATGTCCTAAGGATAGCATTTTCATTAAAGGGTCATAGCGGATCCCTGCTATGATGAGAACCCGGAAGTTCCATAACACTATTCTTTAATATATGTTCTATGGCCAGATGATTTTATTTTAGGGACACAAATAATATAGTCAATTAGGAGTGAGGACTTATAAAATTTCGAGGCACCTTCTCATGGTGTTCTCCCTTGGTGAAATCGAGGAGGAAATTATGAGAACGAGACCCGCCAGTAGGAAATACACATTTAATAATGTCATTGGATATTCCTATCTGTAGATGTGTGTATTGGTCCTTATACATTAAGATTATTATTAATGGATATTACAACTCACACACTTAGATGTGTTGACTAAAACTTTGACGACACACTATTCGTAACGAGGTAGGATACGTTGGGTGAGTCATGAGTGATACTGCATTAATAGATAATGCGAGAAAGGATTTTCCCATTCTGTTTCATAACAGAATTAGATATCTTAGGCCCTTTTATGGAATTGATATAGCATAAATAAATCCATTTCCATGGTGAGGAATGGGAAAGTTCAATTCTAGAAAGTCAAATAAAAAATAATCAAGCACATGGGTTGATGGAACTAGCATGCAACCTGCATGATTTGAGATATCGTGACAACGGTATTACATTACACAGTAAGAATTAATAGGAGGTGACAAGTCATTGTGGTGTTAATTTATTTCTATATGGGTTCCTTGGATTGTTACTAGACGCTAACCTTGGACTTTAGGCATGCTTCGTCTAATTCCACTCAGAAAGAGGCCTAGAGGGTCACACGCTAAGTGTGTCTAAGTATCTCAGTTAAATATTAATTGAGCAAGTTGAATAAATATTATTCTCGACTGTGGTTTAATAATTACTCAATAATGTCTGATCACATTTATTTTGACACTAGTTATTCGAGAGAATATATTGTGGGAAAAATAATATATTTATTAGAAAGTAATGTAGTGATATTTATTTTAGAAATAAATATCCATTATTTAAGGTCTAATAATCATGGTGGAGGAAATAACGAAAAATGGAAAAACAAAAGTACACGCTTTGCATATTAAATATAGATGCCATGTATTTTTTTCTGGGAATTTATGAGAAATAATATTATTTATTTAATTGAATAATATTAGGTGTAATTTTTTGGGCGCATGTCAGGTAATAATAATAGTCAATTTTTATTATTATATATGGGGTATTAATAAGAATTAAATGAAATAAATAAATGATTTTGGGTAATTAATGCATTTTATTATTCGATGTAATTAAAAATACCAATTATATATTTCTCATTAGCCTAGAAATTTTTTGTGGTTGTGCACAATGGATCTAGAGAAAGCTGTAAAGCCAAGATAGAATATTTTTCTTCCAAGAACGCTCCCACCCTACGAGAGAGAGATCCTCCTCCACCATATCAAGGCAATCGAAGGTGAACAACGCAAGTGAAGGCTCTTTCACGCTAGCACCCAGAGATCCCTTCTATGACATCCAAAGATACGTGGAGCACATTTGGATCACCACTAGAGGAATCTTACACTTGAATTCTACGATGCAACGATGGATCACATTGGATCATGACTGGAAAAATCAACAAAGAAATAATTCCATCAAGGTAATTCTTGTAAATTAATTAAATTTATTTTGACCAACATGTGATGATTCTATCTGTGGTTCAGGGACTCCCCACTTTTATTTTTCATTCTTTGTTCTATTCTGAAGATCCAGAATTTTATTATCATGACGGATCTCAGATTTATCGTTTTTAACGCTAAAATTAAATTTGGGTACACCCACCAATGCGCTTCCACTGCCCCTGTAACCTACAATACCAACAAGTATTTAATTTGTATTAAGTGCTTCAAGGCAATGTGTTTTTCAGCTATAACTAAAGCTTGATATTTACATGACATGTAAGCATTACACATAATGTAAAACCCATGTGTAGCACATCTTTAAAGTATGAATACTCTCAAGTTTTTCTCAAATCCTACCCTATCCTATGATCTCTAGGTGATCCAAGGACTGTTTTCTCATCATTTTGGGATTCTTCTATGGGGATCGATCCTTGGGATTCTATTTTCAATCCATGGTGACCCAAGGTGAGTTCTAACTCTATTTCATGTGGTTTCTTATCATTTGATCTCTATTTTATCTTGTTATTATTTCCATGAGAAAAAACTTGATCTACTATGTTTCTAATGGGGTATTATTGGTTGTTTTTTATGATGTTGTCTCACGGAATCCTTAGATGGGTGCACCTTCTTGCGGGAGAGTTGTTTGGGATCTGTAATGTTGGTTTGTTATCATGCAAATAATGTTGAATCTTTTGAGGTAGGGGATTAGTTTCTTCTCTTTTATTTACAAGAAATCATAAATTGATCATTCCTTATCACTTTATATGACAATGAAATTGAAATAGTAATTTTTTAAATAGATTAAATAAATTTTTTGTTATTTCATGTTAATAATATTGATGTGCTTTATACCATTATGATGGGTTGCCTCTTGATTTTATAGATATTGTGATATCTATTATATGATTTGTTTGGTTGTTCTTATTCATTAATTAGAATATTGAAATTCATAAAGAATGTAAATCCATAATTTTTTGATAATTAATTATCTTAAGAAATAAAAGAAGAGGCTTGTTAGAAATATGGTGGTTGATATAATTTGATAATGATCTTATTAATGCAATGTGTATGCGTAATTGAAAATATGATCTTCCATAGGATTAATGTAATGGATAAATAATTTAATCATGTATATAATTATTGATAATAATAAAAATGCATGATAATGAGAGTGGTTGGATGCTTGGAATCATATTTAAATTAATTGATTAATTAATTTAGTAGCTTGTTATAGCTTGATGCATGAGGTTTCTCATAGTTGGAACCTGCTAATAATGAATTGGCTAATTCAAGATAGAATAAGAATAGGTTGTGTGATAAAGATAATTTCTAGGGCCTGAGTTTTTCATCTTCTTGAGAAGTCTGACCAACTTGAGTTTGGATATATGAGATCTTATTTATGTGTGAAGGATGGATGCCTTGTTTTAGGTCCTAGATTTACCTTTTTGATGTTCTTTTTTGTTTCTAGTTGATTTTGATGTGTTCTCTAGATACGAGCCATTTGTTAGGAGTTTTGTATTGATGAGATTAGGATGGATGACCTTATATGCAGTGGGGAGGCTGAAATGTGATATGGTCTAGGGATAGATGATATGATATAGGTCGGGAAGGCCTAAATTATGTGGAAATAGTCAATGCCTATGATGATGAGATATATCAGTATATTCTTATGGGTTTTGGGGATTGTAGTAGGGGTGATAAAATGGGTTTAAGATAGTATTACCCATTGATGAGATGTTGAGAGATGGCATATTCTCACTTGTGAATCAATATAATGGATGATAACCAGATTTCTTGTTTATCTGAATTTTTTTCTCCACTACTTGATGCATCTGGGTGTGATTTGTTGGATGTTTCATCTTGGTGGTAGCTTGGGGTGGTTTTCCTAGAGTACCTGGTTTATGAAATTATGGTAATAATGAATAACTAATTTTTAACCCATAGGGTTTGTTGATGTTGGAATGAAAATGCTAAAATATGATAACCTTGATACATCATAGACTTAGTTTGGATTATGCCTGGAGGTCATGGAATTTACTCTAATGATTAATGTCATGTAATGTAATGTAATGTGGAACATATTAATGGTTAATTAATGGATAATGAATTAATTAATGAAATTAAATGATAAAAGGAAATATTGAATTAATGTATCTATTTAAATTCTTGTGTGCTTATATGATATCTGGTCTTAGTAGTGGCAGCTGTGAGTTTGAGCGACGTTAGCTGCATTTGAGCCTAAGACTAGATTATGACCCTATTAGGGTTGTGAAGTATAATATATCATATATATTCTATGATTTCATATGCTACCCCACCCATGTAGGTCTGGGTTACTAATACTCATTGGACTCTAGGAGGGTGTTTTCCCTAATATCCTGGTGGAAGGATGGATGACTGACTACCCCTTATGGCCACAATCTCTTCTCATGGTAGTTATTTGTGCCGGTAATTACGATGATGAGTTTCTCCATATATGTGTGTAGAGGGATGGGATGGATTGTTGTTATTTTGTACAAATTTATTACTGGATATAGTATCCAAAGGATTATTATAGGTCTGAAGGGTATAGGATATGATGGATTGAGGTACTTACTCGGTGTATGGGTTGAAATGGCTTGAGTTATGATACCTGATGCTTGATATATGTCCTACAGGATGTGGTGGATCCTATAATATACTTGTTTACTATATATGGATGCGTGGATGGGTTGATGTGTTATGGGATGCATGATGTACATGTTGTGATGCTTTTCCTAGGTGTCTTTGGGCTGGATTATTTTTGGAGAGTGATGGCTCAGGACGTTCCATGTTGGGGCTAAGCAGAAAACTAGTGGGGAAGTGGGAGAGGGGTACCCTTGATGTTTCATTACTATATTATATTCTCTCTTGTATATGATACTTGGTGAGATATATAAATGGTGAGGATTGGAAATTAGCATATCTGTTTAGGTGACGAGTGAGTTTCACTATTCTCCACAGTGCTTTAGTATGCTTTCTTTATATTTTTTTAGAGATGATTCGAGGAGGATCCTACTAAGTATACTATTATGATCACCCTACATTTATATAAATTTTTTTATTTCATTCAGAGAAGGTTGGTGATCTGGCTGGATATTACTAGCTCATAGCTTTACATGTGTTGTTTGGAGTTCGAGGTCATTTTTGTCTTTACCATTTTGGTACTTGTAGTTTTACTTTCAGTTGTTTTAGTACTATATGAAATTTCATGTCTTCACTTGTGATTAATTTATATATATTTATGAGTAGGTGTTGATTATTTTATATATATTATCTCTCTCTTCAGCATGTTTCTCTTAAGGGGAAATTCCTCTCATATAAATGTTTATTATACCCTTAGTGCAAGTTTCCATCTCGGGGCCTACTAGAGATGGGACTCAGGCAATCAAAATCTCCCACCCCCCTCATTTTAGTATCATTGTGGGGAGGGGGTCATGATAGAGTGCTATTAGAGGTTCAATATGAGGGATAAGATAGGTTTTGGAGTTATGAATAGGTGAGGTTTCATGGGTTGTTAGGGAAATTATGACAGCTATGTTTATTCAGTAATGGAAACCCATAAGACCAGATGATACAATAGTATTTATAGACCCATGTGATATGATGCACAAACCTTTATATTTAATGATCCTACTAAATTAAGTGATATTAGTTTTAAGGTAGAGACCTTGGAAAGTATCATGCATCATTCTTCTTTGTTCCTATGTTTGAAATGGGTAGACTATGGGATAAGATGAAAACTTAAAAAAGATAATAATTAATTAATTAATTAGTGTTAAGTATTACATATTCTAGGTTTAGGATCTCTAACAGTTTTTCCTTCTTGCAGGTATGACCCCAGGTTTGTGTCCTCATTGGGGTTTCTCTGAATATGTTGAACAGGATGTGATGGTATATCACCATAGATTAGAGGTCAATAATTATTACACTTGGAGGAGAACATTCTGAGAGTTTTGGTGCTAGAGTTTGGAGAAGTATGAGGGCTCTATTTTAGATGCATCCATGGGAGACTGGTTGGAGAATGTTTAGATTTATTTTAGTTTTATCAGTGATCGGAAGGATAAGTGGGTTTTATTAGGTGTTAAAATGTTGTATAGAGTAGTGAGGAAGTGATGGTTATTGATCCCCAGGGATCATAAGGATTCGAAAGTCTCATGGGAGAATTTTTATGACCAGTTTAGAGCATAGTTTCTTTCTTTGACCATGAAGTCATCCAGTCACCAGTAGATGTTTTCACTTTATTAAGGGAGACCTAGTGAGTGATAGTTCGGGATCCATTTCATGACCCCTTAGGGATATGATTTAGTACTTATTCTAGATAAAGAGGCCCAAGGGAGGTATTTTGATGAGGCTTTATGTCCAAATATCTAGTACAATGTCACCCCATTTATGTAAAAGAAATATCTCGAGGTTCTGGTGAGAGAAGAGGTTATAGAGAGGACATTGGATAGACCAAGGTCGTTATGAGCGGGGACTCATTATGATTCTTTGTGAAGAAGTGTTGTGGTCGGGAGTTCCTAGTTTTAAGGATATAAGAGTTTTCAGTTAGCTGGGGGGGAGGACACAACCCTAATCACCTTATTTCTATAGAAAAGTTTCTCTAAGATTTATTTCAAGGGATCAGACACATTTTTTTCTTGTAGAGGTAATGGTCAATAGAGGCGATAGTGCATGGACATTCTAAGCAGTCAATGTTTCCATGTGTTTCACTTCTGGTTCATTGTTGATGTAGTTTCATCTAAGGTAGCAGTAACAAAGTGATCCAATTTGGGATCAACAAATAAAATATGGGGTATGTAGATTACATCCCTAAGATGCTTCATGTTCTCAGAGAGTAGAGTGAGTCTATGGAGGGGGTCATCGATAGGGTCAGAGAGGTTTTGGAGAAGGCCGTGGTAAGATTCATACTTTAGAATTTTCAATTCTAATAAGTAAAGGCATCATTCGAGGAACCCTTTGATTTCTTTTTAAATGGGTGTATGATTTTTTTGATTCTGAAGAAACACAGTCCATTATATCACCTAACCTTTTATATGGTTTTGAACTTGAGGTAGTGAGGCTTCTAGTTCCCTTGGAGTTGACTATTCTTGTTATAGGTTTAGATGGATTATGTGAAGTATGTAGAGACTGTGATCAAGTTCCAGAAAAGACATCATGTTGGAAATACATCCTAAGATTACAGATACATCTATATGACATAATCCTTAGAATGGATTGGTAGTATTTAGTGCAGGATATCTTGGACTGATTTAGGAGGAAAGTAATGTTTTATGATGATGATGGAGAGATATCAGTGCTTTTTGGAAATAAATACCCTTGTATTAGTTATAGGCATGTTTCATCCCTACCTTCTTTTATGAATGAGTTGATGTTGATCTCTTCATAGGTTCAACCGTTAGAGTTTCCTAGGGTTTTTTTAAGAATACCCTAATTTATTTCCAGAGGAGGTTTTAGTATTACCCCCTTTATGGGAGATCGATTTTGGGATCAATATATATACATGTGTGCATCCTGTCTCTATTTCTCCGTATATGATGACACGTTATGAGTTTTGAGAGTTTTGAGTACAATTCAATTTTTTCGAAGTGAGGTCTTGTTCAGCTAGGTGTGTCACCTTGGAGTGAATTTTTTTTGTGAAGAAGGCTGATGGATGATTGAAACATTGTATCAGTTATCATCTCTTGATCCATTTTTTAGTGAATAACTTTTATCCTCTTCTGTGGATTGATGATTTATTCGATCATCTAAAAGGAGAAAGTTGGTTCTCGAAGATCATTTTTCAGTCTGAATATCATAAGATGTAGGTGAAGGATAAGGATGTTTAGAATATTTCTTTACATTGTCATTATGGGAATTATGAGTTTGTGGTGATGTCATTTGGTATGATGAGTGATTTATCTATGTTCATGGGTTTAATGAATGTAGTTTTCAGAGATTTCCTAGATAATTCAATGGTTTTTTTCATTGACGACATACTTGTACTCCGCATTCGAGGAGGATCATGTAGAGCATCTACATGACATTTTAGGAGTTCTTTTCCATGAGAAGCTATTTGGTAATATTTTGAAGTGTTGGTTATAGGATCGTGAAGTTTGTTTTTGGGGGAACGTGGTATCCCATCAAGGATTATATGTTTATCCTCAGAAGATATAGGAAGTTATGTATTGGGAATCTTATAAGATAATGGAAGAGGTGAAAAGTTTCATTGGTCTTATAGGCTATTACAGGAGCTTGATAGCCAATTTCACACAATTTGAGACTCATCTTCCAAGTTTGAACATAAAGGATCAGGATTTATTATGGATAGACCAGTATTAAGAAGATTTTGAGTACCTAAAGTAGAATTTGGTCAGTGCTTCAGTCCTTTTTTACTATAGATGGAGTTTAGTTTGAGTGTTTCCATAATTCTTCATGTCTAGTCATTGGATTCTTTCTAATGAATAAGAGATCATTTTTTCTTATAGTTCTATGAAATTATGTCCCCATAAGAATAAATATTTTACCCATGATCTTTAGTTTTCAGAAGTTTTTTTTATTTGATGTTGTAGTGACATTACCTCATTCGTGAGTGTTTTATGGTTTTTAAATACCATAATAGCCTGATGTATGTATTCTCCCAGTGTGACATTAACTTGTGGAAGTGTCGGTGGATTTAATTCTTGTAGGATTTCAAATTTTATATTTTTTGTATTCCAAGAAAGTGAAATGTTGTATCCAATGTGTTAAGAAAGAAGTCACATAGTGATTCCATGTACAAATCCAGAGATTCTTGGATAGTGTTGGAAGAAATCTTAGTAATATGTCTTGATATGGCAGAAGTTGGAGGCAGAGGTTGTCTTTTCCAAATGATAGTGCAATTGTCTTTGGAGTAGCAGATAGAGGATTCCATGTTGGTGGATTCTAAGGTGGAGGCCTAGAGAGATCGAGTTGTTTTTGGATATTCCCCTAATGGTTGTTTTGAGGATGGAAAACATCATGTGTTGTTCTAGGAAGTGTTTTCATTTCATCATTGATGCATGAGATGGTTCTTTGGGAGTTCCATAGTTCATCTTGGGAAGAACATCCTAGTGTAACCAAGATTTAATGATATTTGAGAGGTCAGATTTATTTTCTTAGGTGGATGTTTGCAGTTATAGTGTTTCTTTATCGATGTTTCATCTTCCAGAAGGTGACGGTCGAGCACCATGTTCCTAGTGGTTTTTTCCATATGTTAGATGTTCCCTAGTGGATGTTGGAGGAAATATTGATAGAATTTTTTACCATTTTACCTTGATCATAGGGATTCTATTATGTTATATATGTCATAGTGGATTGTTTAATGAAATTGACCCACCTTATAGTGATCGGGGAGTCATGCTCAACAGAGGTTTTGTCGAGGTAGTATCTGGAGGATGTGGTGCGACTCCACGAAGTCCCAACTTTGATCATCATTGATCAAGATATTCATTTTACCTCTAGGGTGTGGATAGGTCCCCAACATTCTTTTTCTTCTCAGTTATGCCTTATAACATCTTTTCACCCATAGACGGGTGTTTAGATAGAGTGGACCATCTTGACTCTTGAAGACATGTTGTGATCTTATGTCCTAGATTTTTTAGGTTCATGGATGAGGAACCTGCCTTTGGTATAGTTTTATTATACTAATATCTTCCACTCAACAATATTTATTTCATCATTTTAAGATTTTTATGAGAAACCTTTCCATTATCCATTATGCTAGACTAGGGTTGGAGAGGTAGTAATTATCAGGCCAAAATGGTATAGAATATGGACAACATGGTTCAGGTAATTAATTGAGAGGATGAAGGAAATAAAGGATCATAGAAAATCCTATTTTTTCATAAGAGGATACATCTAAAGTTATACATTAAATATCATGGGTTCTAGAAGGTGTCTCCTCATCATTGGAAGTGATGTTTTGGTTATAGTAATAAGATTTCTCCCTGGTTTGTTGGGACTTTCAAGGTATTTGGTTATGTTGGAGTCATGGAGTATTAGATATAACCTCCCCCAAAGATGATATATATACATAAGGTTTTTCATGTTTCACATCTCTATCATTATATTCATAAAAACTCTCACATCATTGATTGGGTTGAGATCAATGTTGATGATGAAGCGACCTTCTATGAGAAGCGTATGGAGATCTATTACCGCCAAGAGAAAATTTTTTGTGGTCATGTTATTACCATGGTTCATGTATTTTGGTAGAATAGTGATTTGGAGAATTGTTCCTTGGAACGTGAGTCACATATTCATGCTCAGTACCCTAATATTTTTTATTTTTATCTCTTCTCTCGTAACATTGTTCTCTTATTGATGTTGACCTATCTGGTTTATGAAATGGTTTCCTCTTGTTTATTGTTATGGATTTACTCTTATTTGAGAGGTATATCCCCTGGGAGAGTGTTTAAGAAATTGTTTTTGTGGTTTCATGGTTTTTAAATTATTTCCTCTAAGTGAGGTGGTCGAGCTCCTGAGATGAAAAGACCTTTGAGAGGTATCTTGTGGTGTGGTTATTTGGGTGACACCATTTCATTTTCACTCTAGGTTTGGTTTTGGACTCTTGAGGGTGATAATTTAAGGTGAGGTATCTAATTTAAGGTAATAATTATATGCAGTATGAACCTTTTCATGTTTTATAATGATTTTTGTTCTCATCAGATGCTTGGAGTGAGTCTTGAGGGGTTCATCTACTAAAATCTTTAAGCAGGGAGAATACATGGCATGTAAGTGATTCACGCTGTGTATTCAAATTTCCCATCATTTTTATGATATTTTATAGGGTTCTTCATGATGTTTATTTAATCAAGATCAAATGATCCAAGGAAACATGTTTATTGGAAAGAACTAAAGCTACACATTTTCATGACATATAAGAATAAAATGCCTTGTAAATCTCCCGTGTAACACATCTTTAAATAGTGCAGTCATTTTGGTGTTTCTAAAACCATACCCTCTCCTTTCGAATATAGGTGATCTGGTGATCCTTTTCTCAGAATTTTGGGATTCCTTCAATGGGGATCAATCCTTGGGATTCTGTCTTCAATCCATGGGTGATCTAAGGTGAGTTATAGCTCTATTTCTTATTTTTTTCTTCTTGATTGGTATCATTTTCCTCCCATTACTATTTACGTGCAATTAAACATGGTATCCCATGTTTCTAATGGGGTTTTATTTTTTTTATTTGATGTGTTTGTGTCACGTATTCCTTGTATGGGTGAAACTTTTTGTGGCTGAGGTGATCAGGATATCTAACATTGGTCTATTCTCATGTGAAGAAATTTCATGCTTTTGAGTTGGGGGATTCATTGCTTCTATTTTCTTTTTGGGAAAACATAAATTAATTATAATTTATCCTTTTGGATTCAAATGAAATTGACCTATTAATTTTTGGACTGGATTAAATAAATTGGTTGTGATCGTATGTTGATGATGTTGATGTGCTTTATACTTTTATACGAGGTTGCCTCTTGATTGTTTAGATAGTTTGATATCTATGATGTGCTTTATTACCTTATTATTATTTATGGAGTAGCATATTGATATTATTAAATAATATAAATGAAAAAATAATTGATAATTAATTATCTTAGGAAATTAAAGAAGAGGCATTATTGTAATTTGGTGGTTGATGTAATTTGATAATGATCAAATTGATGCAATATACATGTGTAATTGAAAATGTGATCTTACCTATGACTAATGTAATTGATAAATAATGTGATCCATGTTTATTCATAATTCTAATAATAAAATTTAATGATAATTACAATGGTTGGATTCTTGGAATTATGATCAAATTAATTTTTAAATTAATTTAGTTTCTTGGAATATCTTGATGCTTTAGGTTCCCTATAGTTGGATCCTATTTATAATGAATTCGTTAATTCAATATAGAATAATAACCGGTTGTGTGATAAATATAATTTATAAGGTATGAGTTTATGATATGTTTGAGAATTTCAAGTTACTTTATTTTGGACCTGTGAGAGCTCATTTATGTGTGAAGGCTAGATGCCTTGTTTTAGTGCCTAGATTGTCTAGTTTGATGTGCTTGTTTGTTTCTAGATTATTTTTGTCATCTACTCTAGATATGAGCTATTTTTTATGAGACTAGTATTAATGATCTTGGATGAATGATGTGATATGGTATAGGGAGGCCCGAATGTGATATGAGCTTGGGATGACTGATATGATATGGGGTGGGAAGGACCAAAAGATATGGCACCAGTTGATGCCTATGATGGAGAGATACATCGGTATATGCATATGGGTTTTAGGGGTGGAACTAGAGGTGATGGAATGTTTTGAATCTAGTCTTACCTGTTAATTAGATTCTGAGAGCTGGTATGATCACTTTTGAATTTTTTTAATGGCTGATGGTCGAGATTATTGTTTACCTCCATTGTTTTTCCCCACTACTTGAGGTAGTTAGATGTGATTTGTTGCATGTTTTCTATTAGTGGTAGATTTTGATGGTATTCCTAGAGTACCTAGTTTATATAATTATTCTAATATTTAAAAACTAATTATTAACCCAAGGGGTTTTTTGATGATGGAATGAAAATGCTAAAAGATTTTAACCTTCATACATCATGGACTCATTTTTGATTATGCCTCATGTGAATAGACTTTACTATGGTGATTAATTTAATGTAATGAAATGTGGAAAATTATAATTTTAAATTAATGGATAATGAACTAATTAATGTAATGAAATGATAAAAGGGAATAATTAATTAATTTCTTTTTCAATGCTTGTGTGCTTATAGGATATCTTGTCTTTAAAGTGGAAGTCGTGATTCTGAGCGATGTTAGCTGCAAATGGGTCTAAGACTAGGATATTACCGTAGTGTAGTTGTGAGATATACTATATCATGTATATTATGGGATTTAAAATTCTAACACAACCATGTTGGTTGTGGCAACTAACACCCAGTGGGATCTAAGAGGGTTTTTTCCCCCAACATCCTTGTAAGAGGATGAATGGTTTACTACCCCCTTTGGCTTTTATCTCTTCCCTAGGAAGTTAGTTGTGTGGTAAAAATGATGTTGGGTTTCCCCATATATGTTTATAGAGGAATGTGATGGATTTTAGTTATTTCACACACAATTATTACCTAATTTAGTATCCAAATGATTTTTATAGGTATGATGGGTGTAGACTATGATTGATTGAGGTACTTACTTGGTGTATGGGCTGTAACAGATTGAGGTATAATACTTGATGTTTGATATACATCATACAGGATGTGATGGCTCCCAGAAACTTGGTTAATATTTGTGGATTGGATTATGTGATTGTTTTATGCATGAGGTTCATGTTATGATTCATTTCCCATGTGTCTTTCAGTTGGATTACTTTTAGAGAGAGATGGATCAGGACGTGTGATGATGGGGATGTCCGGAAAACCAATTGGGAAGCGAGGGTGGGGTAACATTGATATTTAATTACTATATTATATATTATATTGTATGGGATTCTTGGTGAGAGATAAACATGTTGAGGTTAGGAACATAGTATACCTATTTAGTTGATAAGATTGTTTCACTGTAGTTGACTGACTGAATGGCCCAAAAGTTGAAATTTTTATTGATTTTAGATAAGCCCACTTTTAAGGATAAAGGGGGGAAACCAAGACTTCACAGACATCAGGACATTAACAAAATTCAAAAACCAAGGGGTTACAACCCAGAACAAGACTACGTAGAAGCACCTCTACCCAAAATCAACATCATTAAGGCACGCATCCACCAAAGCATGGATGATCAGTAAGCAATCCCGTGAAAAAATGCATGGGCACAATACTGATGGCTACGCCATACCCTCACAATCTTATGAATCCGAAAATTCATGCATAGAGAAGACCACCAGCTCTATCCACATCTTAAGAAAAACCTTGTAGATTGTTCGAGTTCCCCAATAGAATCACATTGAGTTGCAAAACCCATAGAACATTCAGAAAATCAACAACAAGAAAACTTGTATCCCATACACAATTCACCTCAAATTCTGTTGCCGCCATCAAAACCTCATATAGGATCCGCAAAAAGCCACCCAGAGCACCCACCCTGCCGGATCATGATGCAGAAGATCTCAACATTGACACAGAAGATTTGATGAGGACCATCTAGCACCACCGACTAGGATCCCGAACACCATGCCAGAGTACAACTGAAGGCGGGGTCATACCCCAACATTGCAAAGGACCAGAATCCCGTCGCAGCCTAGGGACCCGATCAGACCACCCATTGTCAGACCCCAGGCCTAAAAACCAATACAGAAGACCCGAATCCTGACCACCAAGCTGGAGCTGCCGAAGAAGATGAAACCCAACCCCCCTACATCAGAATGTTGGACCAAACATCTTCACCACAGTGCAAGAAAACCAGTCCCACAGCCGAATCTAGAGACCGTGCGACCACCGTCGTCGCCGTGATGCCGGACAAAGTTGGTTGGTGATCGAGTTAGATAGTAATATCTCATGGTTTTACTAGATCTATTTGGGCTTCGTGGTCACAATTTTCTTTACCTTTTTGGTACTTGTAGTTTTCCATTCAGCTATTTTAGTACTGTATGACATTGCATGTTTACACTTGGGATTCCTTTCTATATATGTCTGATCACATGTTGATTAATTTATTTATCTTATCCATCTCTTATGTATGTTTCTTTTAGAGGGTAATGCCTCCCATATGTATGTTTGTTATACCCTCAATGCTAGTCTCCAACCTAGGGACTACTAGAGGTGGGGGTTAGGAAGCCACCATCTCTCTCCGATCATTATGGTATCTTTGTGGGGAGGGGCTCATGAAATATAAAGGGTTATTTTATCAATGCTTAAAATAGAACCAATAAAGGGGATACTTTATGGGTGCTAGTTTAGCAATAATAAAGTATCCCTTTTTCATCCCTTTTTCTAGATCTAATAAAGGGTTATTTTATCATCAATATTACTAGTGTTAATAAAGGGGAATACTATTATAGTGTGATATTAAAATCATTGCACACTTTAGCAGAAAATACAAGGAGAAAATATAAGGATATAATAAATAATTTAATTCAAATAAATTTTATAACACAAATAAAACAAATAATTACTATATTTTATACATTTAAAACATTGGTTTATACAATTACATAGGTAAGTTCAGTTTATCATAGAGATTCAAGAACATCAATGTTCCTTTTCTTTGGCACCAATCCCTGGTTATGCTATTATTTGTTAATAAAACCACCATAACTCAAGAAAAATAATGAACTTATATAAGAAAAATATTATTCTAATAGTAATACTATAAAGAAATAAATTAAATATATAGTGTCAATTTTAAACTAAAAAGAAATACTTTGAGTCATACGAGACACACCATTTATCATATTGAGTTGTGGTTGATTATTTCATGTCACACCATTTATTTTTGTTCTCAAAATATAGTGTTGTTAAATTGGATCACATCTTTGGTGATAGTAAACTCTCACAATGTATGTTTCCATTTCAAGGGAACTTGCTTTATGAAAATAATTCTCTAATTGTCTGACTTTTTCTTGTTCACATTCAATCATTATATCTATGAAAATTAACTAAATAAATATCAAATAAAAATAATCTGTAAATTAATTCAGAAATAAAATATAAAATGATGAGAAGGAAAATTAATTGTGTTTTGTATGTTCTGGATATGTGATGCATGTTTTAATCTAAAATAACACTTATGTATTGAAAACATGAACTTCGAGTCATACCGACAAGATCCTGTGTCATATTGACATGTAGTCAATTTCTACACATCACAAATGAATTAGGGATTGTGGTCCCAATATTTTAAAACAATATGATCTCTTTTTCAAGGTTTTTCTAGTGACATGAATTTTAAATTAAAATGTTTACTTTATAATGAAAACACGCACTTTAAGTCATATCATTCACATCATGTGTCAGATTGACATGCAGTCAATTATTTCACACTTCAAATGAATTATAGAAAATTTTCCTAATGTTTGACAATAATATGACCTCATTTTCTCTGTTTTCCTATTTTATGTGTGTTTTATACTAAAATGAAACTTTTATATTTGAAAACACACACTTCGAGTCATACTAACCACATCATGTATCAGATTGATGTGCAGTTGATTCTTACACATCTCAAATGAATTATTGATTTTTTTCCCTAAAGTTTGAATACAATATAATCTTATTTGGTTGCTTTAGGGATGTGACATGCATTTTAAAATAAAATGGCACTTTTATATTGAAAACATACACTTCAATTCATACCAACCACATCATGTGTTAGATTTATGTACAATTAATTTCTACATATCAAGAATGAATTATGTATTGTCGTATAATTTTTTTAAAAAAATTCAATCATTTTTTCTTAGTTTTGGATATGTGATGCAAGTTTTAAACTAAAATTAAACTTCTATATTGAAAGCATGAACTTTAATCCATACTAAACAAATCGTATGTTGGACCGATGTGAAGTCAATTTCTACACATCAAAAATAAATTACTGATAATTTTCCTAATGTTTGAAAACAATCCCAGCACATTTTATTGGTTTTGGAAACTAATGTGTTTTCTAAACAAAAATGACACCTTCATTTTGAAAAGACACACTTTAATTCATATTGGTCACATCATGCATCAGATTGATAGGAGGTCGATTCATACATGTCACAAATGAATGACATACTGATTTCCCAATGTTTGAAAATAATATAAACTTGTGTTCTCAGTTTTGGCTACATGATGTGTTTTTTAAATTAAAATGGAACTTTTTTATTGAAACACGCACTTTTAGCCACTCCAACCACATCATGTGTCATATTGATGTGAGTTCAATACCAACATGATAGAAATGAATTATTGATAATTTTCATAATGATTGGAAATAATATGATCTCATTTATTATTTTTGGTTATGTGAAATGTTTTTTAAATTAAAATAGAACTTTTATTTTGAAAACATGCACTTTGAGTAATACTGACCACATCATGTGTCAGATTAATGTGCAATCAATTATTATGAATGAAAAATGAATTATGGATTATTTTCTTAAATTTTGAAAATAGTATTATTCTATTTGATTAATTTTGGATATTGATGTGCATTTTAATCTTAAATGACACTATTTTATTAAAAACATGAAATTTAAGTTATATTAGTCATAATGTGTATCATGTTGATGTGCGGCCAATTCCTATATATAAAAAATAAATTATGGATCATTTTGCTAATTTTTTAAATAAATATGATCTCATTTTTTTGCAATTTGATACATATTTTAAACTAAAATGAGTCTTTTATATTGAAAACATATACTTCGAGTCATACTAAACACATCATGTGTTGGATTGACATGCGTTCAATTCATACACATCAAAGTGAATTATCAACACTTTTCCCAAATTTTGAAAATAGATATGAGCTTGTTCGCTCTATTTTGGGGATGTGACACAAGTTTTAAACTAAAATGGAATTTTTATATTGAAAATACGCATTTCAAGTCATACCAGCCACATCAGGTGTCAGATTGACATGTGGTCGATTCCTACACTTCTGAAATGCATTATGAATAATTTTCCTAAAGTTTGAAAAAATCCAATATCTTTTTATCAATTTGGGATATGTGATGTATTTTAAACTAAAATTAAACTTTTAAATTGAAAACATGTACTTTGATTAATATTGACCACATCGTGTGTCAGATTAGTGTGCAGTCAATTCCAATATGTAAAAAATTATTTACAGATCATTTTCCTAAATTTTAAAAACAATACAATCTTGTTTTCTTATTTTTGGCTATGTGATGATCTTTTTAAACTAAAATGAAACTTTTATATTAAAAACACAAACTTAGAGTGATACCAACCACATCAGGTGTCAGATTGACATGTGGTCAATTCCTGCACATCATAAATTAATTATGGATCTATGTCCTAATGTTTGAAACAAATATGATCTTGTTTTATTGGTTTCAGATATTTTATGCATGATTAAATCTAAAATGATATCTTTTTATTGAAAACATGAACTTCAAGTTATATCGACCACATCATTTGTTGAAGAAATATGTGGTCAATTCATACACGTCAAAAATTAATTATGTATCATTTTCCTAAAGTTTGAAAACAATATAATCTTTTTTCTCAGTTTTGGTGATGTTACATGCATTTTAAACTAAAATAACACTTTTAAATTGAAACCATTCATTTCATGTAATATTGATCACATCAGTTGTCAGATTGATGTGTTATCGATTCTAACATATCACCAATGAATTATAAATCATTTCCCTAAATTTTTAAAACAATATAGGATCATTTTATTTTATTTTTCTATGTGATTCATTTTAAACTAAAATAATACTTTTATATTGAAAACACATACTTTGATTCATATCAACCACATAATGTGTCAGATTGGCATACAATAAACTCTTACACATGGAAAATGAATAATAGATCATTATCATCAATTTCAAAAAACAAATGATCTTTTTTTCTTGGTTTTGTCTATGTTCCACACGTTTCAAACTAATATAAAACTTTTATAATGAAAAAACATATTTAGAGTCATATCAATCGCATCGGGTGTCATATTGACAATTTTTTATTACTACATGTTAAAGATTAATTTTCTATATTTTTTCAAAAGTTTGAAAGAAATTTGAGCTCTTTTTCTTTTTTTTGGATATATGATATTCATTTTAAACTAAAATGTAACTTCAATAATAAAAACACACACTTTTACTCATATCGGTCACACCGTATATTGAATTTATGTGTGATTGATTCCTACATGTCAAAATGTCTTAAGGATTTTTTTTCCACAAATTATAAATCTAATTCAAGCATGTTTTATAGGTTTTCATTGAGTTACACTTATTTTAACTAAAATGTCATTTTTAAACTAAAAAAACACACTTTTCATCACACCATGTATTGGATTGATGTGCAGATGATTACTATATGTTAAAAATGAATTATGGATCATTATCCTAAAGTATTAAAACAAAATGAATTTATTTTCTTGGTTTTGATAATGTGACATTTATTTTTGAACTAATTTAAAAATTTAAACTAAAAACCTAAACATCGGGTCATAATGGGAATACCATGTTTCAAATTGAGGTGTAGTTGAGACCTACATATCATATCATTTCATTTCATTCTAAAACAAATTCAACATTTAGTTTTATCTAACAATATTTTTTTGATAACCTGAAATGTTGAATGAATTTATGAATAAAAATAAAATTACATCATCATGAGTGTTTCATCCTGATTGGTTTCATGATCATAGTATTTGAGTCAGTAATCCTTGTTGTTGAAACAAAATTATAAACAAAGTCATTTCATCATGATCTCTATGAACATTAATAAAATAAGTATCAAATAAAAATGATAAGTAAATTAAATTAAATAAATAGATGAAATGATGAAAAAAAAATAACTAAAGAAGTAGCAGGAAGTCACCTCTTCCTGATGTCTATATACATTCTAACAACATGAATTCTACCCATTCATTTTTTATAAAATTTATTTACTCCATTATAATTATCCTCGAGAAATAGATCCAAAATAATATATAAGCATTATGATACTAATACTTTGCATATAAAGTTAATCTCTAAGGTCATAGCTCATACTAGGTAACAAAAATAATAGGTAATCAACTAAATTTGATTTCAGAAAACATTATGACACCATGTACTCTTCCCACATATCTCGAAACAAATTTACTTCTTCTTTTGAGAATGAATATTGCTAAAAATATTTGTAGTAATGGGAAAATATATACAAACAAATGATTAATAAATATTTTTAATGAAATTTAAATTACCTCTATAAATTACTTGTTTGGGATATTATCCTTTTAATGTTATATGATATATTTCATAAGTTTTCAGTCATATTATCCACAATCATTGTTTTCATATTTCTTTGGACACTACAAAAACATTGACCAAATTGAGTAAATTTATTTGAAATTTGTTTTGATAGTTAAATATTTCTATATATACCTTAATATGTTTCTATTTTAATAAATACATAGGCTTCTTTATGTTTAGTCACTGACCACATACAATTATTTATCTCTTATTTATATTTCTTCCTATTAGAAAACATTACTTATTAAAACAAAAACTAAAATATATAATTTTAAGTTTATCTATAAAATTTTTATTGAAATGAATTTATAATTTACAATACACATCATGTGCATCTGGTTTGATGTAAATACATGCATTGTATCCAAAAAAATAAAAATTTGGGGTATCTAAATTGTTTTTGATCAGCAACCAGTGCTTCCTAAAGAACAATAATTAATGGAAAACAGAAATATATTTCATATTATTAGATTGTAGAGTTCTACCCATGCATTATAGGAATCAAAAAGGGTATGTAGTCTATTATTTTCTTCTCAAACACCTCACTTAGATCATATTTTTTCTTATCGATTTCTTCAAACTTGAAAGAATTTTTTTCATAGAAATGAAACATGGATTAATGAATCTAAATCATGATTTATAGGGTTTTCCCTTTATACAGTAGTAATATAAATTCCTACAGAAAATATGAATAGTTATTAACTTTAATGAACATAGTAGATCATTTTTTGAAAAGACATATTATGAAAATATACCTCAAGTATGTATTCAGAACTAAGATTCCAAGCCAATCAAACTTCAAAATATCATTTATACTCTTTATACCAATCACGTATGAAATGAGATTTCTAAATATTTTTTATTCATATTAAATGTAGAAAAATTTCCATCTGTTAATGTGGTGTCTTCATGAACTTGTAATGTTAATATATGATGTATTGGAACTAGCGGGGAGAAGTTACTCCCATTAGGTCCTTCTGTTTTATTGATAGATTCATTAGATTATATTAATCTAACCTTCTAGTCCCTTATCATTTTATCCATTACAATAACATACCTCATTTTAAAATTTTTCCATCAACTGATATAGGTTTTTCATTTGAAAAAAAAAATTAGGGTCAAACCTCATCTATCATTATAAAATTAGTTAGACTTTCTATGAAAGTTACAATATCAAAAATGGCCATTGTAATATCCATATCATCAAGTTGAACATGAAACTCAGTGATCATGTCATGAGAAACATCAATCCCCACTCTCATGTGATATTTTTTGGAGTTATTTGTTGTGTACATGTCTCTCGATATGTTATACAATGTACCCCTCGTAACAAGGAGGTGAATTGGTCTTAATGGATATAAATCACATACAACTTGAACATAAAAAAAATTAGTAATATAAACTTAAAATAAGTTTTTTTATTCACATTTAGGATAAATAGTAATAAGGGAATCAATTTCCTCAAGTAATGTATGTGATTGAGGGGAATAATCAACCTCAATGATAGTGGGGTGATTTGGATATTGATGTACTCATATTTGTTCCATTACTAACTCTCTTTTATCTTTTAACATATATTGGTCTACCAAACCAAACTAGACAATAATAAATTTCATAGCATCTATATGCACTTTTATTCCTTTCATCATCTAATATATTTCTTCGTGTGGATTTATCTTCTCAAAATATGTTTGAGGTGACACTCCATAAACTTCACCTCTAACACAACCATATTGTTCTGGATGCTTAAAACCTATTGAAAGTAATTTATATTTTGGTAAAGTAACTTCTTATACTTGTGTCTAAACCATATAAAAAACATAAAAACATAAATAGAAATTTTTATGTAATAATGATATAAATCATAATGAATTACTATTATGTCATACTTTTACACGTTTCTCATACCTCTTGTGTGTTTTTATTAACTAGTTTACCCTATTTAATTATGCAGTCCTCCTTTTAATGCACATTACATGGAATGGAAGTGGCTTCAGATTTTGATTCATTAATCAATATATAAACAAAGGAACACATATTGTTTCATATCAAAAAAAACATTTATTATAGATTTAAAATACATACCATTTTCTTATCTAGTTAAGTGTACCACATCGTTTCTTTGTGATAGTGGTAAATTGGTTTTGATGCACGTTTTTTATTTTTATCAGTCATTTTTTGTTTGATAAATTAACAATTTTGAATCAAATTGGATAAAATAAATAACTTAAAATAATATATTATCGACTACAATGCACATGAAATTATTTCTCATCACTAATACTGATGAAATAATTCCATGATTTGTGATTTATAATGTGTGCATACATAACTAGTGGGTGGGGATTTACTTTCCCCTCAGCATCCTTGGGATGAAGCTTGACAATAAGTGTTTGGTATCCTCTATGGGAATTTCCAGTGGTCATTAAGAAATATTTCTTGTAGAAATAATCTAAAGTAAATGTACTATATAAGGGATATTTAAAACAAAATAAGTATTTCATTATATAATTTTTTGGTAAAATAGAGAATGTATATCGTAAAATTACCTTAATATATTCCCAAAGGGTTTCCTTTGTTATAGGCTGGGCATGGCACCACATATCTATATCAATTCTAAAATTCATTCTCATAATTCCCGCAATATAACTAATGAACATTGAATTATTAGGTTCAATATTTTCGTCTCATTTATTCCAAATAGCCTCAAATTTTATACTCTTTCTTCTTGTATTAATAATTTTTATCAACTTTGTGATTCTACGTTGTTCTTGTTTTTTTCATCAACATGTTATTAATAAACTAATGATTTTATAGTTTTATCATGAAACATATATTATTCATAGAGATTGGTAACATCATCATGTGAAAATTTCATTTTTTGTATGAGTTGTCAAACATTTAATTGAGATCACATAAATGCAGAAGAGAAGACAAAATATTATGAGAAAAATAATAGTAAATTAAAAAAAACTTTAACCCTCTCATTGAAATATTTTTATTTCCTTTCATGGTTTAAGGGATTTGGATCCTCTAATAAGAATCCAAATCGTATCTTTTTTTCCCCTAACATAAAAGACATTTTATACATTGAGACCTCCATGAAATGATTGTGATCTCTCTATGAAAGGGCCATCCTTAATTTAATTTTCATCTGACCATACAGTTTTTTTAGTCTCTAACACAATAATTGACCAATTCTAGTTTTCTATATATGATACATAAAATACCTACAAATCTTATGACTACATTATGAATGAATAATTCTTATACCCTTCAACATGAAAATTCACCTTCAGGAAGCCCATTCACCATCTTTCATTGCACTCTTATTTTAAACCCATTTCCAACAGAACTTTTTCACTTGAAATATTGTATAATTTAACCCACATATATGTTTGATGATGATAAAATATTACAATCAACATAAATTTTATTTTTATCCTTGGAACCATATATTTTCATTACTTATACCACAAGCATAAGTCCACTATTTTTCATCATAATATGCTCATCATGTTCCTTTTTATAAAATGAATGACCATTAATTACAAAACTAGTTAATGATGTAACATTTTAATTTGTCCCCCTAGATAGACACTAAAGTAATTCTATAATTAAATATGGATTTTAATTTAGAACATTTTAAATGTGATCTTGAAACCATCCTATAAACTAATGATTATATATATTCAATATCCATCCTTCAACCCTTGATGGATTCAAATGTCTAATAATTTTTTGTGGGATTAAAGATATGAAACAACATCTTCACTATTACATAAAATTTAAAGGTGATATTGATCCTATTTTATGATGGTACTTGTAACAAAATATCTTTCATAAATCTGTTCGCCCATATGGCATTTACTATGAAAATAATTTAGAAAAATGATTATATAAACATCTGATAAGTGGTCAGTACAACATTCAATTGGTTTATCAACAATATATCAAGCTAAAATACACAGTTTTGGAATACTTATATTCTTTATATACCCCTTAAAAATATTCATTTACTATTTAGTGGGGTACATCCAAATATAATAGACAAAACCACAATGTTAAACCACTCTAACTAAGTGAACCTTCAGTTGGAACATTAAATCAAAGAATAATGGTAAGAAGAACATCTATAATTTAAATATTATGACTCAGACCACTTTTTTCATTATTGGAAACTTCACTAAGTCTATAAAATTACTACATATGGCAGTGAAAAAGGATTAGAGTCTAGTTAATTTATGTCTTACACTTTTAGGATGAATGAAACGTAAAGTGTTGGGAATAAAATATTACACCAAAACTTGAAATTCATGTGATTTTAGTCCTTGTAACTTAAAATTAGTCAATGGAATTTAATTCATGATATTTTATGAATACCCATATAGATCCTTTACATAATGAAGAAAATTTAAAAATTGAAATTTTTCTTAACTGGATAGAGTGTAACCTGATAGAGTAAGAGAAGTATGTCATTTAACCTTCACTGGTGCCAACTATTCCCTTTCCCTGATGTAAATCATGTCCAAAATAGCCTTGATACCATCTTTTCTTTCAAGGAACATTTTTTAACATGTCCATAAAACTACCAAATACATTTTTTTTATGTTAACAAAATCAAGAAAATGTCTGACATACATACAATTCCATTACTATAATTTAAATAAAATTTATATCCTTTTCCAACATGATTACATAAGAATTTTTAAAAATGTATTTCCAAAAATAAGGTCAATATATTTTACATTGTCAAAAAATTGATCACACATTAGTGGTGATAGTGGTGTACCTTGTTTATTATTCCCATCAAATGTTGTCATCCAGGATCAGTATTTATTTCTTCAAGGTAAAAATTTATGATTTCATAAAACACAATCTTATAAAAATGTTTCAACTGAAATAATTGTGTTCATTCTTCACAAATGGGACAAGATAATATTCCTTTAATGTTATTGCCTAAAAAATGTCCATAAGTACGAAAATCATTTATCATCCTGTAAAACATGTCGCTCAATGTAAATTCTTCACTTCTATGAGAATCATACATTATAACACCTATATCCCAAATCAATTTTAGATATTCAATCAATGGATCCAAATAGAAATTAATATCATTGTCAGGTTTTTTGATCCAAATATAAGAAGATACAATATAATTTATTTTTTCTTCATACATAACCTTGGAGGACACTTATAATTTACCAACATAAATGTCCATATACTGGGAGTACTATTCTTTTCACCAAAATTATTTATTCCGTATGTAGATAATGAAAGATGTAAGTTTCTAAACTCATTTCAAAATTCAAGATACTTATAATCAATTTTCTTCCACTAAGGATAGTCCATCAGATGACATAGTTTCCCATTTCTAATTCTTATATCTATATTAAATTTCAATTATCTCATAGTTCCTTAACATCGATATATTTGTATAAACCTTGGAATGATGGGAAAGTACTATAAATATAATCAAGGACATGATTCAAATTTCTTGTATCAATTTGTGCCATGCTTAGGTAATTTTATGAGTGATTCATGATCCATGTGAAACAATATTCAATCATCTGTACATGCATGGATTTTTTTATAGATCATTCTCATTCAACATAGAACTTTTTTAGAATCATATGTTTGACAAGGTAGTTAATTTTTTTTGTGCATATCATTCAGGAGATTAAGTTATTCTATAAAGATGGTTTTTCTCCATCCACTTCCATCTTTCAAATTATATAACTTCAATACAGCTAAAAATGTTATGTATTTTGTAGAAATGATATACAATGGTTTTTTAGACCGACTATTTGACTTCTCAATAAACTTTTTTCAATCATAAAGGCCATATTCAATTTCCATTTTCATTGATTCCATATGATATCCATTATCATTTATAATAGTATTCACATAAAATGGTCCATAAGACACAATATCATCCTAATCGGTGTGTGCATTCATTTTTTACCCATGTTTAGTCATAAATTTATAGTTTTAATCTATTTTATAAAAAATAAAATATTCTTCAAACTCTTACAGAAATTTTTTCTTGAATAACAATAATGAAAACATGTACAAGGGGTTTTATAAGATTTATATGCATGATCTATTACAAACTCATTTAACTCTTTAGCTCCATCATCATTCTCTTTTGTCATACGATTAGCGTGAATCCATTTTTGATTCATATCCATCCTATTAGGTTCATAAGATATTAATTTTGTACAGAAAATAAATAAATACAATTAAGATAGTCATAATCATTTGATAAAGGATAATATAATTGTAATAATGGGAACCGACCATTTGAATTTTATAAGTGATGATTCCTAAAAGTTGTCAATTTGAAAAAGGGTGAAATTAAAAGAAAAAACTTGGGATAAACTTATGGATATTAGTCTAGGTTATTGATTTGATGTTGTGTGGGGAAAAAAGTTGGTAGTTCTAGGATGGTTTTTATAACCTTTATAGGTGGGAGTCTAAAAAGAGGGAGGAGTTGATGTTTATTCATTTCTTCACATGGTATGTGGTGGGATGAGTGGTGTTTCATGGACATGGTGCTTAGGAACTGAATTTGATGATCATTTATCAAATGTTGAAATAATAAAATTCAACATAAGTTAAAGAAGATTCCTAGTGGGATTAATAAAAAATCCCCATATCAAACTAATGATTATAGTATAGTCTCAACCACTTGGGATCACCTAAAAAAATTGAACCCTATTGAAACTAATAGATAGAATCAACTCTCAAAAAATGTCAGATTGGAAACTTGGAGTGAGGTTCAAAAAAGATTAAAATAGATATGTATTTTTTGAATGGTTGTTGTGATACCAATTTAAATAGTTAAGGAAAATGTGAGTGGAGATTTAAGAAGAGTTCTAGGAGTCCTCATCTTAATATAATTTTGTTCATGATTCCAATTTTTTTCTATAGATATAAGTATTCCCACACGTCAATAATATCAACATTATCTCAATAATGTTACCATTATTGATTCAATAACTCTAAAATGGTTTCTATAACTTTTCAAGGAAGGAGTATAACAAGGGGGAGATGATTATAAAGTATCCATGGGGTCCCATTAATTTTTTTTCATTTACCTTTTTCTTGGATAAAATTATATATTTTCTAAATTTTATATATATCATAAGAGGAGTGGAGAGTATTATTTGATAATAAAGTTTCCTTCCTGTCATAGTCCCTTCATACCCTAGAGATATTTCCACTTACACCTTTTCACTATTGATGTCAATACATCCATGATTCAATAAAACTCTTATATTTTTAGTATTAATTTGATAAATTTCTCTAGTTTTTTTAGATTTTCAAGTTTTTAATATCTCATCCTCTTATTTTAATTCAACAATCTCCCCATTTTTTATTTTATTTATGATTTTTAATATTTAACATCATATCTTGACTTATTCTAATGAATTATTTGTTTAAAAATATCTTCCTCGACAAATTATACAAAAATTAGAGTGATATGTTTACAGTGGTGTTGATAATGAATAAAATAAAAGAAAAATAAAGAATGCATAGAAAAAACCCCACTTATTAATTGGAACTAATGCTGAAATGAAAGTGGAAGGAATCCCCAATTGGGTAAATAGGAAGAAGAAACTACTATGATTGAAAAATAATAGAATTGGGGCACTACAAATGAAAATTTAAGTGAATTAACCTACTTAATAATGATTTTCAACTTTATTATGAAATTAATAAACGTGATTTTATAAAAATAATTGTAATTCTATTTATAAAGGTTTACTAAATAGAAATTGGATAAATGAAAATTTAACAAATTTTTTTATAAGGTATTTTGGGGTAATCAATAAATACTTTAATCAGTATAAATTAAATTAATATGATAAATTTAATGGTTGAAAATATTTACAAACATGATTATTATTATATATGTTGTTATAAGATTTTTTAAAACTTTTTTCTAAATATATAAATAGTTAAAGTGTATACTGAAAAATTAAAGAAACTAAAATGAATCAAATATTTGGATTAATCTCTCTCTAATCAATTTTTTTTGGATTTTGAAACAACACCCCAATTTTAAGGGTCAATTGGAGTCATACGGAGTAGTGGATTGGGGATGGAAGTTATATGGGAATATAGGGATAGGAGGTAGCATATACTAAACTATGATAATGAGAGTGTTTTTATATTTAAATGTAAGTAAATACATGAATTCAAATTTTATTTCTTTTTTATAAAAAATATAAAATAGAAAATGAGAAAATATTTTTGAAGTGTGGGAAATAAGTGGCTTAAATTTGGACAAGTTCATCACACAAGAGTGGATAGTGTAGGAGGATTCAATATGGGAGAAATTCCCAAGCATAGATCAACACAAAAAAGAAGAATTAGATGACCAAGAATGTGACAGGCCCAGTAGAAACAATGATAGTGGTATGATGTGTGTTGGTTTATCAACTGGTTGCCAGACATGGAACAAATTTGACATAAGTTCATGAAATCAGAATATAGATCAAGGAAAAATAAACATGAGGGTGAGGGACAGGGTGAAGCAATAATGGATTGTGGCATTCCAACCCTTTAATAAAATTAAAAATTGACAAAGAAGAACCAAAAATAATGAAATAGTGAAAGATCTTGAATGATAGATCAAAAGTTGCAAACCATGGGTTTTAAAAGTGAGGATTCATCCAAGATGTTTAAAGGGAAGTTATGAAGTCATTTTTTTTAAAAACAATTGTCTATTAAATTCTATTTATTCAATTTTAATGTTGATTTCATTTAATATTTTTTTATTTTTAATATATATTGGTTTTTTTTATTTTTTGGAATTTAACCATATTGTAATATTTTTTTATACATATATATTATTTATTATACATGTAATATTTTCAATTTGTTTTTAATTTATATGAATAAAATTTATTCATTTTTTATTATGTTTTAAATTTTTAAATATGTTTAAAATTTATATAATTAATATATTAAAATTATTTTTCAATAATTTTTTAATGTAAATAGTTAAATATAAAATTATAAATATATATAATGTTTAAAAAATTTATTTATAAAATAATAAATAAAAAAATAGAAAATTATAATAATTATATTTAAATAGTAAATATATTTATTATATTTATATTTTAATAAAATTAAATATAATAATATAAAATTATATAATAATATAAAACTATATAATTATATGAAAATATTTAATTATATAAATATATATAATTATATAAATATATTTATAATTATATACAAATATTTATAAAGATATTTATTTATATTTACATTTATAAATATATGTATATATATATACAAATAGTTATAAAATTATAATAAATATATTTAAACCATAAATATATTAATTATATGTATAATTACATATATTTATAAATATTTATAAATATATATATATATATAATTATAAAAATAGATATAATTATATAAATATTTTAACAATAATTTTAAAATATTTATTTAAAATTAGAATTAGAATTATATCTATATATATATATATATTTATAAAATTATAATAAATTTTTTAAAATGTTAAATATATTTATTATATTAATAATTATATATATTCATATATTAATAAATATATATAATTATATAATTATATATAGTTATTAAAAATATTTTTCATTATGGAGGATGCATGACATTCAGGAGCCTCTCTCTCTCTTGACTATAATAGTGACTAGGGTTGATCTCTAATGGATTTCTATTTTGATCATTGCGACGTTTTTTTGGCCCTTTGAGGAAGATCGATGGCACTGTTATGGGTGCAAATGAAAATGTGATGCACAATCCTTTGGATTAAAATGTCCAACTTCTCTCTACAAAGGCTGGGGCATAGGGTAATCCTGATTCTGTGAATGAATTGATGGTTTTCCAACAACCCCTCACTGAGAATCATCCTAATTTTCTTTTTTTCTTAGAATCCAACTTGAATTTAAATCCCTCCTACAATATTATGAGGAAAGATACATTATATTTTGTTAAAGTTGAACCCAAATTTTTTTGGTATATAATTAAAGACTGTAAAAACTAAATTATTGCATGGTTATCCCAATAAAGAGGCTCCAATGTGTGGAAGCTTAAATCATTGATGGAACACCATCTTTAGGTCTAGGGATTTGAAGGTTGTAGCATCATTTTAATTGGTATGGGATTCTTCTATAGCATTTTCCCTTCACATGATTTGAAATTGAATTCCTGGATCTTTGGCTACATTTCCCTTAAGATGGGTATCATGCGGTTTCAAGACTGGGATCCTTGGTTTGATCTAGCTTAGCTAAGGAATTCTACAATTCAACTTGGATTAAGGTTACATGAATGAACCGGTTTTTTTTTTGGAATTCCAATATTTTGTGGGATGTTTTCTTTTCTATAGGGAATCCTATCAAGATAGATAAAGAGGCACAACTTTTAGTATTTGGGCACTTTTCCCAAATCCTTTTTGAGTTTGATCTCTTCTCTCCACTGGTTGAAACTATCAATTTATGTGTTGATGGATTTAAGTTCGAATTATTTAAGGAGTATTAATATATACCTAGATTTTCCATCAATTTTTTCTGCATTTCTTTTGTCAAGAAATGTTGTTGCAGGGGTCTAAAATGTTCCAACTACAAAAACATTTGGTCATTTAGTTTAATAGTGTAAGTTTGAATTGCCTCAAATTAATTCTTGTGATGGGAGGATAATAAGTGCATGTTGTCGAGCTCTATCAAATATTGGTTCATGGTCTGTAGGGGGAAAACCATCCAAGGGAATGGTGGGCATGGAGGGGACTAGCACGTCTAGTAGCCAACAGGATAGAGCCAAGAATTATTCCTTTGAGATTAGGAGGGAACAAACATCTTACAAGGATATGCTTGTAGCATCTACTAGAAATTCCAATGGTTTCTGTAAGGGACTAGTTCATGGTATGGATAATACTATTGTTGTAGATATGATCGAGAATAATAGGACTTTGTCGAGTGTTTTTGAATATGGGTGTACAACATCAGAACCTGGTGAATTTTGAGTTTCTAAACATGTAACTGATGTAGGGAAGACATTATTTAGAAAGATAGGGATAGGCCTTATCCCCAATTCTGTTTCTCACTTTCATCCACCTATTGATATAATTTGTGAATCTTCTCAAAATCTAAGGACACCTATCTCTACTTCTATAACATAAGTTCAAATAGAATAATTATTTCATGAGGTGGCATCTATGTAGGATTCTTTTCAACCAGGGGAGGAAGCTATCAGTCATGTGATAGGGGATTTTATTTCAAGGGAGAGATTTCATAGGGATGACTCCCAATTCGGGCCTCCCTCACATGATGCTCATGATATTGTGGGCATCCCTAAGGGGGTGATTCAATCCATGAAGAATTTTCTTTGGTTGAAAATATTTATGGAGGTTAGAATATTTGGATTTATTACTAAGAAGGCTCTTGGTAAACCACTAAAAATCAAAAGAGAGGCATACATCTAAGAGGTCAGGGTGGCTCTTGTGGAAGGGGATGTTTCATGAATTCTATGGAAAATGTGGAATGGTCTTATCCATCTCAATTATTTGATCTTATGAAAACTGATTTAATCTTTTGTAAAGTTATCAATAATGTAATGTGAAGTTTCAAGGGGGAACTCTAAAAATCATCCTGAGGATTATGAGGGTGAAGGATAACCCTAGGGAATTATGGAAGATATGGAAAATTGGTTTGATCTTCAGATAGAATATAATTTTTCTAAAATAGAACTCAATGTCTTTGGGTAAAAGGACTATCTCACTATTAAAAATCTATTATAAAAAAATAAGTTGTTTGTAGATCTAATTTGGTGATGGACTTTCGAGATTTTTCTTGGAAACAGAAGAGTTGTATCATTCTGGAGGACTCATCTAAATTATCATCAGATGATGAGATCATGCTACCTCAATGGATTTCTTCATTGTATAGATATATTCTATAGTGACTTAGGTTTTGATTCATAAGACATTAGAATATTTTGAGAATATTTCTAAAGCCGAGCACTGATCCGTCACAGGAATTCGGGGCCCAGGGAGTCTCGTTATGGTGATATTAAAAATATAAAATAAATTTTTTCATGTGCACACAGTTTCTATTGAAAAAACTAATAACACTTGTATGGAATCTCATATTGTATTTTTTAGCCCATGGCCGAGTCTAGAATATCATTTTTATCCTAGGTGTGATATACAGTTGTCCACTCCATGAGTTTTGGATGTAAGTGTGTTGGTTGGGTGATGAATCTTGAACTGATTGATTAAATATAAGTTTAATTAGTTAATTTGAAACCTAAACCTAATATCCCCCTCCCCATTCTCTCTGGAACATGTCACAATCAAGAGGATCATACCCCTCCTCTTATCATCTCCTCCCTTGGTAAATGAATGGAAATGAAGCCAAATCAGTGAACCAAGGTGTTGTCGATCCCCGTTTCTAATGCAAATCATCATCAGATCAAGAAGCAGCATGATCTAGGTATCTTTCTTCACCTGAAGCTTCAAGGTTTTTCCCCCAAGGTAGGGGAATTTGAGTTTTGGTCCTGATCCCCTTCGTTATTCATTGTTATAAGGTTATAGAGCCTAAATACAATTTTTATTTATCCTTGTTAGGTAGATCAATGGGTTTTGGGTTAAACCAGGGTGAATCGGGTGTTTTTACAGGTGATTCCTGACTAGAATTATCATCTACATGGTATGTAGTTTAGTAACACATTCCTTTCAGCCCTTCCTATTCAGGTAAGATGAACCTTGGGACTATACGCTACATATTGGGGTTAAACACTATGTAGTGACCCCAATCTGTGTGACAATGGGACATGGCCTGGGAAGCCATGTAAAAACACATGGCTGTGTACAACCACAAGAGAAGGGTAAATGGACACAGAGTCCAATACATGGGCAAGAGTAAACCACATGGCTAGGTGGTTGTTTAGCCCGAAAACACCATGTAGTATAGGATGTACGATGTATATGGGACGTTGTTGGTCGGGTCATGTAGATGAGGAACACAATCATGGGCCAGGTGAAGTGGGTCATGGTGTGTACTACCTTTACACACCATTTACTCCTACATGGGTTGGAAAATTGTGTAGATAGGATACATGGTCAGGTTCTCGAGTGGGATCACATGTTTTGTGGGCCCCAGTGCATGTCGTGTACTCCTTAGGATCTTCTTAAGATATTCTACCTTATGTATCTCCTTATCTAGGACTCAGATCTAGGCTTATGACCAGCCTATCCTAAGAGGTTTTCTATGTAGAACATGATAGTGACCTCTGTTTTGGCCTATGAGATACGAGGTGGTATAATTTGAGCCTGACATAAGTGAAGTGGTATTTGACCAATGATGGAGAACAGTGGCATTTGTAATAGAGATGTCTAGACTTTTATTCCCCTATGGAATTAGGGTGTGGGTTTCCCATACCTCTCTACTTTGGAAAATTCAGGATTCCCCATGTTGTCTATGTGGGTTCATTTACCATTATATAGTTCCTCCAAGGTTAGTACCACCCTAATGGATTAGTCTGGAGGTTCCCCATAACGTTTGTACAGTTGGATAGTGCTCCCCTCTTATGTCAGGGCATGAGACCTCCATACTCATTATCCAAATAGAGTAGGTACTCCTCTGTTGGACTAGGGTGTGGGTCCTCAATATTTGGATTCAGTACTCCTCTATCGTACTAGAGTGTGGGTCCTCCATATGTGATATATAGGTAGAGTAGGTACTCCCCTATCCAGTTAGGAAGTGGGTCCTCTATTCATGGAGTAAGAACTCCCCTATCGTTCCAGGGTTTGGTTCCTCCATACATGTTCATCCGAAATATTTGGTACTCCCTTGTCGTAACAGGGAGTGGGTCCTCTTTCCTGGGGTCGGTACTCCCCTACCATGTTTAGGTGAAAGTCTCCCATAGTAATCATGTTGATAGAGTAATAATCCCCTTTCATTATAGGGTGCGGGTCCTCTATCCATAGAGTGATATTCCCCATTTCATGGGCATGCGTCCTCTATACTTTGAGTAGTACTCCCCTATCACACTAGTGTGAAGGTCCACACTTACAGAGTAGTACTCCCCCATCTCTGAGTAGCAGCGGGGATCATGTCCTCCATTGCAGTTGGAGCGCCCTGATCTATTGAGTATAGTTATGAGGAGAGGGCCCATATGCTTTATATAACTTATTATTGGTTATTATTTAGTACTCCCTCAATGGATTGAGGTGTGGTCCACTTTATGCAGAAGAAAAATAGGTTTTTTGGGTCTGTTAGGATCTAGTTCTCCCTAAACTATTGGGAAGTTGTGAGGTGCAGGTCCCTATGTTCTCTCTCGTTAGAGATAATATATATGGTACATTGTCTGGATAATTTCTCCCCTCAATTGTGTGTAGTGGTGAGGGGAGGGACTATCCATTTGGGTTTCTTTAGCCATGTGCAGGTTGCAGGTCAGCAATGACTGGACCTCTGGTGTCAGGCTCTAGAGGTGGACATAATAGGTTTTTATGATGGAGCACATTCTCTCAGATGTTATGTTAGAAATTTTAGGTTCATTTTGAATAGAGTTTATCTCTCAGAGGGGTTCCATTTGGGATGTTTGAACTTGTGGAGTGTGTTCTTCTGACTTTGAGATACCTTTAGATCCTTTGAGTATAACCTTTTTTCTAGCAATGATGTCAGAACCTTATGATACTTGGAATCTGCGGTGAGTATATCTAGGTGTTTTTTAGTAGTCCTTGTAGTGTTGTCATGTGTCGGTGTTCACACCCCTTGTGGACTAAGATGACTTTTCGTGTTTAGCTAAGGATTGTGAGAGATGAAGTTTATCTCTTGACTGGGTTCCCTCTAGAAAGGTTTATTAGTCTGTTACCTTTCAGTTTCTCCCTTTTATTTTTGGTGTTTCTGGGGTGCCTACTGAGTATTTTTATACTCACCCCTACATGGGATTTTCCCGCACATGTTGTGTCTTGTGCATACCACATGTCATTAAACGGAGTCCACCTAGGACTCAAGGTAGGCGGAGCATAGCGATCTAAACCGACCAAGGTGTTTACCAGAGCTAGACCAAGGAGATTTCTGATAGTTACTTTTGATAGCGATCCCCTCATTCTGATCATATTGGATTATTTTATAGTTTTCTTTTTGTGGGTTTGTCTTTTTTTCCTTTATGCTTTTAGTACTTTTATTGTACTCTGGTTTGGGAATAGATATATGCATTCATTTTAGTTTTGGGCTTTTTATATTTATAAATTGCTAAATTGGGGATATTTTGGGTTCATGAATACAGGTAAATTTGGAAATTTTCTCCCATTCATGTGATATGACTACGTGGCGCTAGTCACCAACCCTTTGCCTATTGGAGAAAGACATGGGGAGTTGTGGCCTAATCCCCATCAAGTTGGGTCATGACAGAGTGGTATCTGATGGGTTTCCACTTTGGGATCACAGTGTCATGATCTTAGTTTGGGTTAACTTAGTGATAGTGTTAAGTTGTTTCATGTTTGGATCTCAGGCTAGAGGATCAAGTTTTGGTCCAGTAGAAGAAATATCCATTCATCGGGACTCTGATAACCTTGTTTTCGAATCGTTGCATTAGAAAAAATGGTCTCATGGGAAATAAATGGTACATGCATCATATAATACTAGGATTTGGTTTTTCCTATCCTTCTTAATCCACCTCCCCAAATATACTCTTTAATTATTCTATGTCTTGATTCTATTTCAGGATTCCTCCCTGATAATAGCTAGACAAGGATCTATAGCGTGATTGTGATGAAAATTCAATCCATGATGAGGATTCAATGCAGGGCACTAGTTTTGAGTCATTACCTCTGAGTGGTGTGTGGATTTGTTCCACCACCTAATTAGAAACTAGTTGTGCTGATAATTTAGGATGACGATGAAAACATTTTGAGTGTGTTGCATGAGTTCTAGAAGCAGAAACCTATGAGGTAACCAGGTGATCCAGACCCCACAGAAAGTACATGACTAGCTCAAGGTTGTCACTCATATTTTTCTTATAATAAAGACACCTCCTTATTATATAGTAGTCCTAGTAGAGAGCCTTTTATAGGGTTTGTCCAGGAAATGGTGGATTTTAGTGATGCAGTCTCATGATGAGGCAACGCTCACTTGGGTGGAGTTTGAGAAAATAATTAGGGAAGATTTATACCCAGTCTCATTGAGATTAGTGCATATCCAAGAGGTTTTACAGCTTTAGAAGTGTATCATTACTATGGTGGAGTTTTTTGTGAGGTTCACAAACCTATTATATTAATCCCTAGATATGGTTCAAGACCCGTTATTTAGAGATCAGACCTTTGAGAAGGTCCTCTGTAGAGAGGTCCGAGAAGGTGTGGTTTCCTTGTTCCTTATCACTTATTAAGGGGTACTAGAGAGAGATCAAGTAGTAAAGAGTTTCTTGGTGGAGGGATAGGAATGTGTGGCCCACAGTGGTGGTCATGAGGCTATTGCATCTGCAACAGATCATAGATAAAAAAAATGATAGGATCATGGTCCCAGAGGCATACCTATTCCCTCACTCAGGAACATGGTCCTATAGTGTGATAGCAATGCCTTGGACCAGGTCAATCGCTAGATAGGTAGTGTTATGCTTGCGATAACTGAGGAAATATTGCTATAGATTTCTTGGCCTGTCGTGTTGTTGAGAGGGAGTCGGCCAATAATCCCCCTTGGTGGAGGTATCATTTGGATTACGGAGTTCTACAAGATATTAGATGAGGTAAAGGAGATGGTAGGGTGGGAGGAGGTGGCATGTGGTTCAAGGTGTTTCCACCACCACCCACTGGTGGTCCAAACTAGGATCAGGGAGCTAAAGGACGTGGGAGAGGGAAGCTACAGGCTGTATAAGCCTTTAACCTAGAATCTCTAAGGGAAAATAGAGATATTATTTGTTTCCTTTATACTCTCTATAGTATAAATTTTTAGAGATTATTGTGAGTTACTATGTTCTTTATACTTTTTTCTCTAGGTTTTAACCAGGGTGATGTATTGAGTCAGTAGAACCCCATGTTAGTAGTTGCGAAAGAGGGCCTAGTAAGTCCCATTGTTCATTTGGGTAGCCTTTTGTTTTTTTACTACCCCTATGTTTTTAAATTCATATTTGTACGCAACATGCTCAAGGAGGATGTAGTTTAGTTTGAAATATATTTGGACAAAAAAAGAAGAGGGGAACATTTCCCACCAAGACACATTTTTGTGACACAATCAAAACCGTGCAGGCAAGTCAGTGCCACCCAAATAAGACAGTATTGAGGTGTGGTGGAATATTCCATTAGAATTGTGAGTTTAGGGTTAGGTTATACGATGAAAATTTTGATCAGGTCTTAGCCTCTCTAGTGGAGATTTTATATTTGACCCTTCTATTTGACTGCCTTGGTATAGGGATAGCATTGTTTAGAAATATTCCATAGTGTCAGAGTTAGACCCAATGATGTTTCGGCAGTGTGGATTGGATTCCTACCATCCATACTCATCTAGGATACCACTAGTGGGTGTGTAAGTGTTTCTATTTTGAAAAGTTGTGTAACAGTATGTGGTTTGTAGATTATGATATTGGTAAGACCCGTTTTTTACTATTGGGAAGGCATGTTTTGTTTGTGGGTATCCTCACTTATTTGGAGTCAACCTTAAATGAAAAAAAAAAATAGGATGCTTTTGTACAGTCCATCCAAGGGAGGATGTGATCTGTGGGGTTCCATCAGTATCTACATTTGGTTAGCTAGTTGAGGTACCGCTAAACCCCATGACTGTAGATGGAACATGGTGCTTGGTGCTTTCCCACTTTTTGCAACTAAGGATACATGTGCACATTTTTTGAATGATGTGGGAATTTTAAAAGATGGAAGTATGATTGGTTTGGCCTTGTTGGTTCCCCTGAGTGTGTGCCTGTAAGTAGCATAGAAACCCTTAGTGATCTCGCTGGTATGTGAGTCCAGTATAGAGATCAGTTTCATCCCTTATTATTAGGATTTCACTTTTTAGGGATGAAAATAACTAAGGTTGGGAGAATTTGATGACTTGGGTATTTACACATACAACATTGGAATATTTTGAGAATATTTCCTAAGTCATACAATGAGTCAGCGCAGGATACCGAGGCCCAGGGATCCTCTATGTGGTGATAGTACAAATAATGTATATATTTTGTCATGCATGTGTAGTTTCACTTGAAAAGGGAAATAAGTACAGGATGAAGAGTTAGTAGGGTGATGTGTGGTGGATTAATTTATTAAATGAATGTTTAATTAATTAGTTTAAAACCTAACCCTAATATCCCCCTCCACATAATTTTTGGAACATGAAACAACCAAGAGGAGTGAACCCCTCCCCCTATCCTCTCCTACCTTTGTAAAATAATGGAAATAAAGAAAAATCAGTGAAGCAAGATGTTGTCGATCCCCATTTTTGACATACATCATCATCAAATTAAGAACCAGCATGATATGGGCCTCTATATTCACTCAAAGCTTTGGTGTTTCTCCCTATAGGTATAAATATTTTAGTTTTGTTCATAACCCCCTTAGTTATGCATTTTTTTAATTTTTATAATCCAAATACAATTACTATTGATCCCTGCTAGGTAGATATGTTGGTTTTGGGTTAAACTAGGGTGAATTGGGGATATTTTCACGTGATTCTCCACTGGAATTACCACCTACATAGCATGTAGTTTAGTGACACATGTCATGTAGACCTTTCTATTTGGGGTAGATGATCCTTGGGGACTACATCTCGTGTATCGGGTTTATATGCTGTTTAGTGACACTAATCCTTGTGACCATGGGACATGGCTTGAGAAGTCGTGTGAAAACACATGGCCGTGTATAGACAAATAAATAAGGTACATGGACACGCGGTCCATTACATGGGAACGGGTAAATCACATGGCCAAGGTACAGAGAAATAGGGCCCAATTCACAAGCACAGGTAAACCACATGGTCTGGTGGTCGTTTAGCCTGAACACACCATGTAGTATGGGATGCATGACATATAAGGTACACGGATGGAGAGACCAAGTGGAAGAGGAACACAACCAGGGATTATTTGAAGTGGAACATGGTGTGTACCACCTTTAAATGTCATATACCCCTAAATGGGTTGGAAAACCGTGTAGAAAAGATACACGAATAGGTGCTCGGGCGGTCACACACACAGTGTGGAACGCAGTGTACATCATGTACTCCTTGGGATATTCTTGAGATCTTCCTCCATCTACATATCCTTCTTTGGGAATCGGATTCAGGGCTGAGATCAGCCTATCATGAGCGGTTTCCCATGTAGAACATGAAAGTGACATATTTTCAGCCTATAATATATGAGGTGGTGTAATTTGAGCACGATTCATGTGTAGTGGTGTTTGACCAATGTTGTAGATCGGTGTGGTTTGTAAGAGATACACTAGGACTAGAACTCCCCTACGACATTAGGGCATGAGTTTCCATTACCTATCTTCTTTGGTAGAGGTGGGATTCTCTAAGTTGTTAGTGCGGGTTTATTTACCTTTGGGTAGTTCCTCTAGGGTTAGCACTACCCTAATGGATTAGGGTGTGGGTTCCCCATGGTGTTCGTATAGTTGGACAATTCTCCCCTATTGTGTCAGCGTACGAGCCCTCCATACTCATTATCTAGATAGAGTGGGTACTCCCCTGCTGGACCAGAGCATAGGTCCTCTATCTGTAGATTTAGTACTCCCCTATCGTACCAAGGAGAGGGTCCTCCATATGTGATGTATAGTTAGAGTAGGTACTCCCCTATTGGCTTAGGTATTGGGTCATATATTCATGTATTCCAAACTTTACTTTTGTTGTAGTGAACGGTTCCTCCATATGTGTTTTTCTGATAGAGTTGGTACTTCCCTTTCATACCAGGGAGCGGGTCCTCTAGCCTAGGGTTGGTACTCCCCTACTGTGTTTGGGTGTGGGTACCCCATAGTAACCGAGCAGGTAGAATATTACACCCCTATCATTCTAGGGTGTGGGTCCTCTAGCGACATAGTGGTACTCCCTATGTCAAGGGCATGAGTCCTTTATCCTTCTATTAGTACTCCCTCGTCGCATCGGGGTGTGTGTCCTCACTTATAGAGTAGTACTCCCCCGTATCTGAGCAGTAGCAGGGAGCGGGTCCTCCATTAGAGTTGGTTCTCTCCCAGATGTTGAGTACAATTATGATGAGAGGACCCCTCCACTTGATATAAACAATTCTTGGAAAATATTTAGTGCTCCCTCAGTAAATTGATGTGTGATTCACTCTATACAGAAGTAAGAGAGGTTTCACAAGTTTGTTATGTGATATTACTCCCTCAACTGCAAGGCAATGGTGAGGTGCAGGTCCCTCTATTCTCTCTCATTAGAGAGGATGTCTATGGTACATTGTTTGGAGCATTTCTCCACTCAATTGTGTATCTTGGTGAAGGGAGGGCCTCTCCACATGGATTTTATTAGCCTTTCACAGGGAACGGGTTAGTGATGGCAGTACCTCTGGTTCCGGGCAGTACCTCTGGTTCCGGGCAGTAGAGGTGGACCTAATAGATTGTTTCTGATGGAGAATGTTCTCTCAGACATTCTATTATGAATTTTAGGGATTCTCTTGATGGATCGTATCTCTTAGATAGGTTCCATTTTAGATGTCTGAGCTCATGGAGTATGTTTCTTGAAATTTTAGGTAACTTTAGAGCCTTCAAGTATAACCCTATTTTTGACTATGAGGTCGGAACCTCATGATACTTAGGGTATGAGATGAGTATATTTGGGAATTTTTTGGGAGTCCTTGCAGGGTTTTAATGTGTTGGGGTTGACACCCTTCGTAGAATAAGCTGAATTATCATGTTTAGTTGAGGATTGTTCAAGATGGAGTTTCTCTCTTGATTGGGTTCCCTCTGTCTAGGTCGAGCGGACTATTTCCTTTTAGTTTCTACCCTTTATTTTTAGGATTTTTGGGGTGCCTATTGAGTATTTTTATACTCACCCCAACACCAGATTTTCCAACAAGTGTTGTGTCTTGTGAGGACCACAGGCCCTTCAATGGAGTCCATGGAGGAACTGAGGTAGGTGGATCTTAGAAATATAGACCGACCGAGGTGTTTACAAGAGTTGGGTCAAGGAGCTTTCTAGCTGTTACTTTTGATAGTGATTCCATCCTTATAATAATTTTTTTTTGCTTTTATAGTTTTATTTTGGTGGGTGTGTGTTTTTTCATTTATGCATTCAGTAATTTAGTTGTACTTTGGTTTTGGGATAAATGTATGATTGAATTTTAGTTTCCATATTTTTATATATTTTCACCATTGCATTGTGGTGTTTGTGGTGGTATGCGTACATGTATATTAGGAAAATTCCTCTCACTCATGTGATATGCCTAGTCCATGCTAGTTGTATGCCCCTGGACTATTAGAGGTAGGCTTGGGGAGTTACGGGTCAACCCCGGTTGGGTTAGGTCATGACAGAGTCATCCAAAGAATAGAGGTTTATATCCCAAGAATTTGGGTTCTAGAGGGAATGACAAAAATTAATCATTTGTGTCATGTTGTGGGCCTTTTATTCCTATTTGGGCCTCATCTTCCCTTGTTCGTTGTACTTTAACTTCTTCAAATAAATCTTGTGGGTGTGGGTTGGCTTTCCAACTCACACTCAAACCTTTCCAATTATAAATATATTTGTAATTATATATAAATACTTTTTAAATATATTTACTTATGGTTATAATTATATATATCTAAATAATTATTAAGTTATAAAAAATATATTTATTATATTTATAATTATATATAATTATATAATTATATATAATTATATAAATATATTTATAATTATATAAAAAAATTATTTTATAATTAAAATTATAAATATATATATTTAAATAATTATAAAATAATAATAATTAAATTTATTTATAATTATATTTATAAATATATATATATATATTCAAATAATTATAAAACTATAAGAAATATATTTAAATAGTATATATTTATTATATTTATAATTATATATATTTATATATTTATAAATATATAAAATTATATAAATATATATATATATATATATAATTATATAAAAAAATTATAAATATATAAAAAATTATAAAAAAAAATTATTTATAATTATATATATTTATATTTATTTAGAATTATTTTTATAAATATATATTTATAATTATGTAAATATTTATTTATAATTATATACATTTATATTTAATTATAATTACCAAAATGATTCAATCATGGGCATGGGAGCTAAGCCCATGAATCAAAATTTTTAATAAAATAAGCAATGAGAGGAAGAAAGGGGGTCATACATGGCATAAAAGCTCATACAACACTGATTCAACTCCTGTGAGTCCCTATGGCCACCAGATTCCTCAGGTACCTGCCTTTACCTATTGGGTGTTGACCTCTCCGCTATGTCTTGACATTTAGTACCACATATTCCTTGTTTGATGTTGATTTGGAGGAGTCCTCAGGAATTGAATAGATCCTGAACTTCCAAGATAAATTTCTAAAGTTCATATTTGGTTCAGATCGTAGTCCATCTTTAATGTTATCTGTTAAAAACATGTAGACCGTAATACAATCATTAAAACCAACAACATCAGGTTCCATGAGAGAATAAACAAATTCAAGCTTTGAGAAGAACAACTTAGTTGCTTCTTTACAGAGACCTTAAGTAGGTCTTTCACATTTCTGGTCTATGGGAGGAATAATTCTCAAATTCTTTTCTTGTGTAGTATCAAATTCTTGAGCTATTGCTTTAACAAAGGAATCATATAACTTATTCATTAGGTCATTAAAGTGTGTGGGCGTAAGGCTAAACCATTTTTTCATCCACACATGGGTGAACAATCTGTAGTGTTGTGACCTGCTGAGAGTTAAAACTTGAGGGGAAAAGTAGTTTGTATTTCTGAGGGATTAATAACTAGAATCCCTCATCATCCATGAATATTTTTGTACCTTTATGATTCCATGATGAAATCATTCTTTCTTAAATTAGTTATTGATAAACCAAATCCTGGGTTACATCTACATTAATGGAGTGATAATCCATCTGTTCCTCATTATATTTTCCCTACAAACATTGATGATCACCTAAACTCCTTTTTTACATGTCCTTCATAGTAGGTATCAACACCTCTGTAGATGAAATTGTAACAGTAGAAGTTTACAGTGGTTTAGAAACTACATCAGAAATGGTTCCACTCTATGTAATGAGACTAGAATCATTCACAGTCTTACAACCAGGTTGGAGAGCAGAAGAACCAGGATTGTGCATGTCGTTACCCTTAGTGGGTTGAGGATGGTCCCCAGGTGGTGTGAAAATGTCTTTATAAGAAGGTGATGCCTTTATCAACTATGATGTTTCTAGGTGAGAAGACCCCATAGAATTTTCCTCATCATATGAATAAGCATAACCCTCTTAAGTATATCTTCCCTTTTCCTGGAATACTATGAAGCCATCAAAAACATCCCCACATCAGCATAGAGAACTCCTTTTTCATTATCTATATTGGCTAGAACAGCACCAAAAAACGGATCAGTAGGAACCTCACCTACAACATTGTTAGACTTTGGATTTCTCCACCCATAATTTTCCACCACATGACCTTTCTGATTGCAGATTGTGCATAGGAGTAAATTTTGAAATTTCTTATTGACAATTCCAATGGACTGGAAATTAGTATAGAATAGATCCAATATTTTATACTTTATAGATAGATCAAAGCTAAATTCCATAGTGGAAAGGGACACATAGTCAATGGGAATCAAACTGAGATCCACTTTAACCAAAAAACATGAACAGTATCCAAATATATCCTCTTTGATTTCATAATAAAGCTTAATTAGAGTTCCAATTGCTGAGTCAATGTCAAATAGGATCTGTGGATGACATAAAATATAATTCAAGTCATTTATGCGAACCCAAACCAAAGTTTTTTTTGTTGAGTACAACAAACGGGTTGAAGCATAGATCCCACTCCTGGATGAACAAGGTCCCCGGTTTGAGAGAGATCGGACCAAACCCTCGTGCCTTTTATTTCAACTCTTCTGAGGGGAAGAGAATGTGGTAGTAACCCCTCCCAATGGGAATACATTTCCAGTTAGAGAAACCCCAAACATCATCCAATCTCTACTCCAATTTCCCAATCTTCCATTTTTTGGACCAGATGGTAAAACCACTCTTGCGATAATTAAAAATTCACAGATCTGGAACCTACCATGAATAAAATATTTATTAAAATGAATATGGAATGAGTTACCTATTCCAAAAATTCATTCATTTACTCCCTCTTTTCCCTAGGTGAAGTATCACATTGCGCTTCCACATCTAACACCATTTGGTTCACGTGTTGCTGACTTCACCGTGGGATTATTCTCTCCCTCATCCAAAAGATTAGCCTTAGTTTTACGATAATCAGATGTTGAACCCTTGGAATATGAGAGGGAATGATTATATCTAAAAACTAGATCATTAGTGATTGCTATATTCAGGAAATGATACAGTTTTTCCACTACATCCCCTCCACAAAGAAATTTTTGACTCTCCAAAGACACACCAAGGTATTTGTGAGAGTCAAAATGGACCAGTGTGAAGAAAAGATTAGTCTCCAGATGACTAATCAAATAATCCATCTAATGAAAATCCTAGACACCTTTGGGTTTTTAATATAGGATCTCCCATAAAGTCCAACCCATATCCATTATTTATAATTATATACATGTAGAGTTTTTAATTATATTAATTATATTATTAAAATTAGGTCTTTATAAGTGTTTCATTAGTGATGAAAAAGAATTGTTTTTATGAGAACTAAAAAATTCTAATAAAATGTATCATTATTAGTGCTATGATTTTAGTGATGAAAAATATATGTTTTATCTTCTCTTTTGTATCACTAATAAAGATATAACCTTATTAGCACTAAGAAATAACTGATAAATATCTGTTTTATCAATGCTTACTATTTTAGTACTGATAAAACTACTATTTATTTGATATTTTTCAAAATAAAAGAAAAAATCCTTCCCAATTATATAAATCATACCCTAACAGAGTTCCCCCACTCACGTCATTGAAGATCTCACAGAACTAAATATTTTTAATCTCTATCTCTCTCTCAATCATTTCAGATGAATAAACAACTTTAAAATCCAAGTTATGTGACTACTTATGATCTTTCTCTTCCCCTTGAACATCTTTGGTTTTTATTAATTTATCAAATGGTTTTAATAGAGTGCAAAATGATCTTATTTATTCTCGATCTACCTCACTGATTATCCACTAAATTTCCCTTGCCTCAAGCCATTGTTGGTTCACCCCCTCCCTTTCCTTTACCTTCATTTTCACTCATTCATCATTATTTCTCAATATGATTGTATGGATCTCCATGTTGTGTATCATAAAAACCCTTCCCAGTTATCATCTAAGGTGGTGACTGAAAATGATAATTATGCAATGTTTTTGAGGTTCACAGACGGTAATCGGCTCTATGATCCAAGTATCACTCTTGATCCCATTGCTTTAAAGCAAACAATTCTCCCTATTTTATTCCATTACCAGGAAGAAGAACCCCAACCATTTTAATATCTCTTTATTAGTTCTTAATTTTTATAGAAATTATGAAATATGTACAATTTAGTTTATCTGATTTTTATAACTTTTTATATTTATAGCAATTGATAAAAATTATTTCATGATACTTTTGATACATATAAAAATACTCTTTATTTATATTCTTTATTTTTTGTTTTATGTTTGTTCTTAATAATTTTATCTTGTTATGAAATTAATATGTTTTTATGTGTTTTTAATATTTTTTAATATCTTTTAACATTCATATTATATATATTTTTATGGACTCCAATTTTTTATATATTTTGTACATTTGGTATGGCATGAACACATGGGTTATGATCATGGATTATGGATGTAGAATGAACAATCATATATGAAACAACTTGACATTATGATATAACCATAACATGGGTGGCATCAATTTATTACATTCCATAATTAGTTTATATTATATCACAACCTAACACATTTTACATTACCACCAATGGATTATGACTATGTTGACATAAGATATTTTATTTCTCTAATGCCAACGTAGCTAACAAAATCATTCCAACATAATGAGCATTGTGATTCTCAACTCTTCCAATGTTTTTGAACTCCATCATACTACAGTACATACTCTAATTTAACATTGGTTTATCTTTTTGATATTGTTATTCATTCTAAAACAATTAGTATTACTTGAAGTCATTTAAAGGTTCTTGATACAGGATCAAAGAATTTTTTTAGTTCATGAAAATGATAGTTGATTCATATAGTGATTTACCACGATGAAGAAGAAATGTTTTTTTCATTGAATAAGTTAATAAACATGAACTCTTCCCACTTTTTTATTTAAATTTTTCACTAATTTTTTGGGATCTATTTGCCTATTTAATCATATGATATATCATCAAATAAATCCTACATGATATCTACCTATTTTTCAATAGATGAAAATTTAATTATATTCTTTGTAACATTATAGATCACATATTGCATTACTTAAATGAATTCCACCACTACGAAACAATATGAATAACGATCATTCGACTCTTATTATCTTAGAAAAATGACTTCATATAGTTCAAATGATTTTTTAAAAATGTTATTTTATGGGTTTCAAGATCAGAATTTCTATGTATTTTCTTATTTTATTAAATATTAAAATTTATTCATCAAATAAGATAGATATGAATCAAAAAAGGATGGATCCCAATCGCATGATATAAGATCATGAAGATGGGTTGAATGAGTTCCTCATGTTTTCAAAATACCATGCATGTGACCCTTCCTAAATCCTTTTTCCATGTTTACATTGTTGTTATTCCAGACTAATTAGTCTAGGGGAGTTGGAAGAACGCTTTACCTATCAAGAAATAGATACATTTTGGGCTAAACTTGGGGGAAATTTGAATGTAACTAGTGAATGTGATAAGGCTGTGTTTTATGGATCATCAGACATGATTAAAAGTGTGTACAATGATGAAGACTATATCAACATTGTGATTATATTCATGAAGGATGATGAAGATAGTGGTGAGGAAAAGAAAATTAAAGTTAAAGATTAACTTTGTGACTGTCCAAAATTGTTGGAGAAGTTAAAGAGTTTTGAAAAGACAACATTGTGTATTGGTTGTACAAAATAAACAACATTTTCAAACATAGAAAATATCTATCATTTAAAATCTAGAAACATGTAGAGTGAAGAAAGTTTTACTAAACTACTTTCTCTCTTGAATGATATACTTCCAGAAGATAATAAGATTCTTATCCAAACATATTATGATAAATGAATGTGATGTTTAATGGGTATGCTCTCAAAAATAATAAATGCATGTACAAATGAGTGTATACAATTTTGAAAGAACCAAAAATAACTCAAAAATGTCCAAAGTGTGGTGTTTCTCAATACAAGAAAGATAAATCAGGTCCTATGAATGTTTTATAGTACTTTACAATCATTTCATGGTTTAGGAACCTATATATAAGTGAGGATAATAAAATAAAATTGATGTGGAATGTACATTCAAAAATAAATATGTGAAAATTTACCACCTGGTAGAATATCCTTAGTGGAAGAGAATTCATCATGAGTATATTTAATATGGAAATGAGTTGATAAGCATTTAGCCTATGCTATCTATATATGGAGTGATCCCTTTTGGTTTTCAAAGTAGTACTCATTATACATGGACAACTATATTGGTAAATTATAACTTGCCACTATGGCTATGTTTGAAATGAAAATAAATTATGTTATCTAAAATTATATCAGGATAAAAACAACCAAGTAACGATATTGATGTTTATTTAGATCCATTGATCAAATATTTGAATTTATTTTTAGTTTCAGGTGTTATGTTGTAGGATTCTTATATAAATAATGATTTCGCATTGAGATTCATGTTGTATGGGATGATAAATTATTTTCCTGCTTATGGAAAATTTTCAAGAGATAACATTAAAGGAACTCAAGAGTGTCCCTATTTTGAAATAGGTATACAGTCAATTAGGTTGAAACATTCATCTAAGATTGTGTTTCTAGGAAATTTCAGATTTTTACCTAGAAGACATAAGTACTGATCTTAGATTACATCATTGGATGGGAGTTCAGAAGAATATATAACACTGTCTCCACTAATAGGTGATCAACTTTTTAAGAAATTAAAATACATGGACACTGCTTTTGGTAAAAAAAAATTAAAAAAACATACAAATACCAATTGCAAAAAGTGGTCATTTTTTGGAGATACCATACTGTATTTTTTTATTTTTGTTCATTAGGAATTTTCTTGATGTTATGTATGTTGAAAACAATATATGTGATAGTGTCATTGGCATGTTACTAAATGAACCCAGTAAAAATGACGGAATTAAGGCTATGTTAGACATGATTAACATGGGAATATGGGAAGATTTGGCACTAATAAAGAGTGAAAAACATATTTTTCTTCCTCTAACTATTTACACTCTTTCCATTAAGAAGATATATCATTTTTTAAACTTGTTAGAGGTTATAAAGGTTCCAAAGTGGTATTCATCAAATATCAAGAATATTATATCAATGACTGATTTAAAGTTAAAGTATCTTTAATCACATGATTTTCATGTTTTGGTGAATGATCTAATGCATGTAGGTTTACATTTCATTTTACCTAGAATGTCTATCATATATTAACCAAGATCAATTTATTTTTCAAATATATATGTAGCAAATTTATTGATCGGGTGAAATTTTCAAATATGCAAAATAAAATTACCTTAATATTATGTGAATTGTAGATGTTATTCCCACTGACATTTTTTGATATGATGGTTCAATTTATGGTTCAATTGGTAATATAGATTCAACTATGTGGTATTGTACATTATAGATAGATATACCCCATTGAATGATATCTAATTATTTTGAAAGGGTATGTCAAAAATAAATATGTTGAAACCCACAAAGTAATTCTTAGGAATTTTAATCCATCAAGGTATGAAAGATTGATATCAAATAAAAAAATAGAAATTTATAGGATGGTTTTGAGACCATATTATTATAGAGTCAAATGAGAATATGGCTTCAATTTTAGAATGACTTCAATGGATAGACATAGGACTATGTGTGCATGTGTTATCTTATAATGGTTATGTAATTAATGGTTATCAAATCTAAAAAAAATGAACATGATGAAAACAGTACCATAAAAAATAGCAGAGTTAAAATTATGGATGAAATAATTCATGTATCTAGTACCAAGGACATAAATCCAATTTATGAAAATATGTTATACATCTATATAATCAAATAAATATTGGAGTTGGATTACATAGTATTCCAAGTGTTAGTTTTTCAATGAAAGTGGGATGATAAAATAATAAAAGTTTAAGTAGAATAAATGGGATTCATGGAAGTGGATTTTAATAAGGAAGGGTGCAAAAATAAAATTTTAATAATGAAATCACAAGAATTAAAAGTATTTTATGTCCTAAATCCTACAAACTAAAAGTGGTTAATTGTTATGTTATCAACCAAAACCACTAAAGGTTCAGATGTCAATTCAAGTAAGGATGAAACTTTGATTAGGAAATGACAATCATTTCATAGTGGTCTCAATGTAGATAGGGTCTTGTATGTTATGGTAGACCACAATGAATGGATTTAGATACTTGATAGAGAGGTAAAATCCTTTCAACCATTAAAAAAAGAGAGTTTGATAATCAGTTTATATTTTTTTAATATAAATTGTGTTACCTCATAATATTATATTTTCAGTAATTAATTTACATAATCTAAATTAAATGTTCAACCGCTTTTATAGATAATTAATTCTTCACATGTTGATTCTCCAAATCCTGAGGAATAATAAGTTTCTCAACATGTTGGTGCTCCCAATTCAGAGGAACAATAACCTTCTCCTCATACTAATTCTACCAATCCATTTGAAAAACATATTTACAATGATGAATTTGAGGATATTTTAGATAGTGAAAAACCTGTGTCCCATAAAAAAATCACCGTAGCATAACAGTGTTATAAAAAATTATTAAAACATGAAACAAAGGCACCGAAATTGACGTTTGATGGATTTCATGTGACCAGAATGTTAATGCCAACTAGTCCTTGTTTAGTAGTTACATTGGGACTGCCACTTGAATACATGATATTATTGATTTAGAATCTCATAAGAATGTTTTTATCATGTTTAAGGCACTACTTTGGAATGATATTAATGCAACATTATGATATACTTTAAATATTTTAATAAAAAAATAATTAAATGTTGATTTACAGTTCATTATCCCCTGTAGAGCACATTAATAGTAGATAATCCCGAAATAAATTTGTATTAATACTCACCGGAAAGGATCATAGTGTATTTCAGACAATTCTTATTAAGTATCATCTCAAAGATGTTGTATGGAAAATAAACTCGGACCCACCAAAGAAGTATTCACCCATGATAAACCAACAAGCATGTGATATATTAGTTGGAAATAATGAGGAGACATCTTTTTAGGTACATTTTGATGGGTAATACATTTCTTGAAAATAAATGTATCAATCATTTTGATTATGAATTTCTAATTTAGGAAATAATTGCTGAGTCTTGAAAAATAAGAAATATACAAAAAAAACCAACATACCCCCACTGTAAAGTAAAGATGGGGTATTCTTCACTTGAAAAAAATGATATTTATTTTAAATCTATCATAATACTTTCATGTGACTTGAAACAATAGCACAATTATGTTCCTTTTTTTATATGCAGATTGATGAATCAAAATCCATGGCCATTTTAATCCCACAGCTTGTGTTATAGAAGGAGACACGTGTAAATAAATAATTGATACTAATAGGTGAAAACACACATAAAAAATTTTTTAATCATGTGTAAGTATGAAATAATAATTTTTTTTCTTAATATTGGTATTAAATAATAATGATTATTTATTTTTATAAATTTTTATCAAACAAAGGCACATGAATAATCATTAGTTCTACTAAATGGACATATATTATCAGTGGAATTGAAGCCGTCAAAACAATATGATCATGTCAAAGGTATGGGTTTTGGGGTGTCACCCAAACATATTTTTATAAAAGAAATAAATAAGGGGATAAAGATAATAAAATGGAAGAGTTAGAGTAAAAATTAAATTATCTATAATAGAAACTTCATTGGTAGTTAGAGTTGTTAGAAAATATTATGGGAAGGAATCAAAGAGAAGAATAAACACAAGAATAACTACTACATGATGATAACCCCCACAATATTTGAAATGAGTCATTCCCAAAATAGATATTTCTTAAAAGAGTTAATCAATATTGTCATAATTGTTTTTGTGAAATGTGAATCCGATGGACACTAATACATTTATGATATTAATATTCTACATGGTGAAAATAATTATGATTTATATTTATCAATACCCACTCACCACCTAGTTAATAGGGGTATTGTGTACAATATCAAACGATATATTCTACCAATAAGTCATGTGAGAGTGGGGATTCATGTAGCTCATGATCCGAGCACCAAGATACATATTCCACTTGATGATGTAGATATTCATATGGATGTTAAACCTATTGGAAATTTTATAGTATGACCATTAGATATTGTAAAAATACATGACGATAAGGTGGTATTCATATCTAATTTATTTTTCATTCAAAACATTTAACAATTAATGAAAAACGGTCTGAACCGATGAATATTTTTATAAATGTACAAAGGGAAGAGGTGAAATGGAAGATTGAATCAAAATGATCTAAAGGATAAACCAACCAATAAAGAAACTCCACAATGTTTCTTTACCCTACCCATTAAACATCTAAATTTTCTAACATTAAAGGTTCATGAAGATACAATGTTATAAAGTGGTGATACTACTATAATTTATTTTGAAGAATATATATATGGAGAGGCTATTACAGAAAATATAGGTCTCAAGAATATAAATGAAATCCTCAAGCATGAATGTATAGGAGTATCAGTTGTAAATGTATACATGAGGTTTGTTCTCTTGATTTTTTTTCCAATAATTGATATAATATGTTAATTATGACTAAATACTATTCATAATTTTTGGAGTCGTGTATATCAATACTATTTAAAAGAAAAACCATGTGAAATAAAATTTGGACTCATTATTACTTACATCACTTACACAGAACTATTTTCGGTAGAACCAAAGTGATATAAAGGAATAGTGGAAAAATTATCCACAATGTTTGAAATCCAAAATAAAAACTACATAATATTATTAATACCCATTATTTAGGGGTAAAACTCTACAATTTAATCATATCAAATATATTTTCACTAATTTCATTACTTATTCATTTTTGTTTTTTAGGAAACATTGGATACTCATTACATTTAATTTGGATACCCTGAAGATTTATTTTATATATTCAATGCATGGATACCCAACAAACCAACCACACATGATAATGTTTATCAATTTTTAATACACTACATGAAAAATTTTACAAATAATCTTCAAGTTATATATGTTATATTTTTTTAATGAAAATTATGTTATGATAGGGTGATCTTTAAATATCATCAAAATCATAGCATGAGTGTAGTCCATGAGAAAAAAAGCCTATAAAATTATGAAAACGGATTAGTATTAGGGTATATATAATAACATTCCACTATCAAAACATATATTAAAAAAATTACGTATTTTTACCAATGTTTCTGAAGTTCTTATAATAAACTAATGGAAAAGATTTTGGTTATTATCATTGAAAATTTATGAAAGATATCATACTACATCAACAAACTATCATCCCCAAAGAGGTATTTATGATTCTAATTACAATATCATTTAAAATATTTACTAATTATTTGTCTATTTATATTTTTCTAGTACCACCAGGACAATCGACAGTCATTTTATTTAAAATAGGAAATATATTTGTTTAGAAATTAATGTGAAGAATATATGGTGTCATATTGTATATAAACATCATGAATAGTAGACATCCTACTACTTATTTAGTGAATTTTCTCATTATTTTATCTAATTTTTTAGTTAATTTCCTAATCATTTTTATATGATAATTATTTTGTTGATTTTCATAGAGATCATGAAAAAGGTTGACACACTCATGATGAACTCATGTACTATGATTATGCACTCAATGTGGATGATGCACTAATGATGATGCACCTTTATTTTTATTCTACAATGCATTCTACATTATAGGTTATCAAACAACAATATTATTAGATAACCCCAAATGCTGAATGCATTGAAGAATAAAAAGACAAGGTGTGATGTGTAGGAATCGACCATAACTCAATGTAAAACACGGTATTCCCAGTATGACTCAAATTTTATTTTATTAGTTTAAAATTGAAATTTAATTTCAAAACACACGTTACATACTCAAAATCAATCAAAAACATTCATATTGTCTTTATAGTTTATGAAAATGATTCATACATCATTTATGATGTGTAGGAATCAACCACACCTCAATACAATACACAGTGTTCCCAGTATGAAAGAGCTAGTAACATGTTCAAAGCTACTCATTCTCATGTATAAATAAGACACACCTCAATCATCCATACTTCAATATGATACAAATTGTTCTCAGTATGGCTTGAAGTGTAAGATTTTAGTATATTATTTATATTTTAATTTAAAAAAACATCATAGTAAAAACTAAAAAAATAAATTCAAAATGTTTTAATACTTTGGTAAAATGATCTATAAGTCATTTGTGACATGTAAGAATCAACAACACCTAAATATGATCCATGGTGTGTTATTTATGACTTAAATTGAGTTTTTTGAGTTTAAAATTGACATTTTAGTTCAAAACACACATCAAATACTCAAAATTGATAAACATTATTTATATTATGTTGATAGTTTATGAAAATGATCCTTAAATTATTTTTTATGTATAAGAATCAGCCTCAACTCAATTTGATGCACGGTGTGCCCGATATCACTCAAAAGTGTGTGTTATCAGTTTAAAATTGACAATTTATCTCAAAATGTGTTTCACTCACTGATGACTAATAAAAAATTATTTAATTGTCTTTAATTATTTTTAAATAAATCATATGTCATTTTTGATGTGTAGGAATTAGTCACACATCAAACAGATACATGATGTGTTCGGTATGACTCATAGTGTGTATTTTCTATTCAAATTAGCATTTTAGTAAAAAGTCACATGAAATAATCAAAACTAATTAAATGCATTCATATTTTTTTATACTTTTTGAAAATAAACCTTAATATATATTTGACACATTGGAATTATCCACACATTATTCCAACACATAATTTGATTGGTATGATTCCAAGTTTGAACATTTTTTTAAATTTAAATTTTATTTCAAAACACACAACACCAACTAAAATTTGATAAAAACATTCATATTGTTTTTATACTTTAGTTAAATGATCCATAAGTCATATATGATGTGTAATAATTATCCACACCTCAATCCAATTCATGGTATGCCCAGTATGACTCAATGTTTTCGTTAGAAGTTTATAATTGAAAATTTAGTTCAAAACGTGTATAAATCACTAAATACAAATAAAAAACACTCATATTCCCTTAAAACTTTATGAAAATGATTCATAAATAATTTTTGATGTTTAGGAATCAGTCTCACATCAAAATGACACAAAATTTGACATGTATGACTCAAAGTGCATGTTTTCATTTTAAATCGAAATTTTAGAAAAAAAAAGATCGGTGACATACTCAAAACCTAGAAAACACATTAGGATTGTATTGATATATTGGTAAAATGAAACATATTTTATTTTTTACATGTAGGAATCATCCACATGTCAATATGGTGCATGATGTGATCGGTAGGACATCAACTGTGTCATTTTATTTAAAATTGAAATTTTATTTCAAAACACATGTCACATACTTAAAACTAAGAAAATGATTTCAAATTGTTTTTATACTTTAGTAAAATTAGTCATAAGTATTTTTTGTTGTATATTAATCAGTAACACCTTAATATAATACATGATGTGCCTAGTATGACTCAAAGTGTCTGTTATTAGTTTAAAATTGACAATTTAGTTCAAAAATCATGTCACTCATTGAAAACTGAGAAAACATTCTCAAATTGTCTTGATACTTTTGGACAAAATTCAAAATTCATTTAGGATTTATAGGAATTAGCCTCATATCAAATCAACACACAATGTGACCAGTATGACTGAAATTGTGTGTCTTGAATTTAAATTGACATTTTAATAAAAAAAGACACATGGCATACTCGAAACTGATAAAACGCATTTAGATTGTCTTTATACTTTAATAAAATGATCCTTATGTTATTTTTGATGTGTATGAATCATCCTCACATTAATCCAGTGCATGGTGTGACCGGTATGACTCTTAGTGTGACTTTTTATTTAAAAATAACATTTTAATTCAAAACACACATCACATACTCAAAAACTGATCAAACACATTCATATTATTTTGATACATCATGATAATAATACATATGTCATTATTGACATATAGGAATTAGCTACACCTCAGTCTGATACATAGTGTTCCTGATATGACTCAAAGTGTACGTTATATTTTAAAAATTGACACTTTAGTACAAAACATGTGTCACTCATTGAAAATTAAGAAAACATGCTCATATTTTCTTGATACTTTAGGAAAATATTTAATAAGTCATTTGTTACATGTAGGAATTAGTCTCACATCAAACTGATATACGATGTGACTGGTATGACTCAAAGTGAATGTTTTTATTTTAAATTAACATTTTAGTAAAAAATACATGTGACATAATAAAAACTGAGAAAATTCATTGGGATAGTCTTAATAGTTTTTTACAATGATCCTTAGGTCATTTTTGATGTGTTGGAATAAATTTCACGTCAATCCAACACACGGTGTGACCGGTATGACTCAAAGTGTGTCTTTTTATTTAAAATTAATATTTTTGTTCAAAACACATGTCACGTACTAAAAACTGATAAAATGAAATTATATTGTTTTGATACTTAATAATAATGATCCATATGTCATTTGTGATGTGTATGAATCAGGTGTACCTCAATCTGATATATAGTGTGACAAGTATGACTCAAAGTATCCATTATCAGTTTAAAATTGATAATTTTGTTCAAAACATTTTTCACTCACTAAAAACCAAGAAAAACACACGAATTGTCTTGATACATCTAGACAACACTTCATAAGTCGTTTTTTACATGTATGAATCAGTCTCACATCAAACTGACACACAATTTAATTGGTATGACTGGAAGTGTGTGTTTTCAGTCTAAATTGTCATTTTAGTAAAAATGACACATGACATACTCAAAACTAAGAAAAAAATTTGTATTATTTTGATACATTAATAAAACAATCCTTAAGTCATTTTTTGACATGTAGGAATCAATCGTCGGTCAATCCGATGCAAGGTGTGACCGGTATGACTCCAAGTGAGTCATTTTATTTAAAATTGACATTTTAGTTCAAAACACAGGTCACATACTTAAAACATATCAAACTCATTTGGACTGTGTTGATAGTTTAGGAAAATGATCCATAAATCATTTTTGACATGTAAGAATTAGACGCATCTCAATATGACACATTTTGTGCCCAATATGACTCAAAGTGTCTGTTATCAGTATGAAATTGACAATTTAGTTCAAAAGATGTGTTACTCACTGAAATAAAAAACAAACTCATATTGTCTTGATACAATATTAAAATGATTCATATGTCAGTTGTGACATGTAGGAATCAGTCTCACGTCAAACTGAAACACGATGAGACAAGTATGATTCAAGGTGTGTGTTTTCAGTATAAATTGACATTTTAGTAAAAATAACATAAGACATACTCAAAATTGAGAAGAAAAAAATATGATTGTTTTGATAAATTATAAAAATGACCATTAAGTCATTTTTTTAATGTAGGAATCAACAACATATCAATCCGATGAACGGTGTGACCGGTATGCCTCAAAGTGTGTCATATTATTTAAAATTGATATTTTAGTTCAAAACACATGTCACATATTCAAAAACCAAGAAAATTCATTTGGATTGTTTTGATATGTTTTGGAAATAATCCATAAGTTATTTTTGACATGTAGGAATCATCTGACCACAATCTGATACATGGTGTGCACGGTATGACTTAAAGTGTCTATTATAAGTTTAAAATTGATAATTCCATTCAAAATGAGTGTCACTCACTAAAAACTGAGAAAAAATGGTCGGGTTGTCTTGATACTTTAAGACAACGATTTATAAGTTATTTGTGATGTGTAGGAATCAGTATCATGTCAAACTAACACACGATGTGACTGGTATGTATTCAAGTATGTGTTTTTAGTTTAAATTGGAATTTTATAAAAATTTCATTTGATAAGTTGAAAACTAATAAAACATGTTCATATTTTCTTGATACTTTAGGACAATTATTCATAAGTCACTTGTGACATGTAAGAATCATATGCATGTCAATATGACGCATGGTGTGACTGGTATGACAACAAGTGTTTCCTTTTATTTAAAATTGACATTTTATTAATGTATTGTTTCATTTTTATGTTTAATTTATTTCTTAATAGTATTACTAACATAAGAATTTTTTTCATATAAAGTTGTATTCTTTTTCTCAAGTTACGGTGGTTTGTTTGGAAACAGATAGATGATTGGACTTTTTTGAGAGGGGGTCGGGTGCCAAAGACAATAAAACCATTAATGTTTTAAATGTTTGTGATAGTACTTGATAATATAATTGTACAAAACAATGTTTGAAATTCATATAATATAATGTTTATTTCTTGTATTTGGGATGTAATTTTTAATTCAATTCAATTATGAGTTTTCCATATACATGTGTATTTGCTGCTATAGTGTGATGTAATTTTAACATCACACTTCAGCAGGTCGGCCTTTATCAATGATAATTTTATCTTTGATAAAAGGAATAATTTATCAGTGCTAGAAAAGCATTGATAGAAGTGGTCCACTCTTAATGATGTATAGATCATAAATGATTTTTAAGTGCTGGTAAAGGCTTTATTTAATGATTTTAAAAGCCACTTTTGTAGAAGTGTTAACTCTACATTTGTTCCTTGTTTGTCCCTATATCATTGTTTCTTCCAATCACTTGACCTTTACATCCATGTTTCTTTACTAACTGTTTAAAACTTTTATATTTCATTCATTTTAGTGTATTAGTTGAGTTATTGTTGCTTGTTTTGATTGTTTTAGTTTTTTTTGGTTGTATACACTTCACTTTTGTCTTCATTTATGATTGACCCTCATTAGTAGCTTTTTTATCTAGATTAAAATAGGCAATAAATTATTAATTTGACATGCTAGTCAATGACTGTCGCCTCATTCACATGGTATCAGAGGCCTTCTAATTCAGGGAAAATGGACGGGGTATATAGTTGTTAGTGTGTGACATCATCCCTATTCAACCCTATATTTCATTGGACGACATACCTGCTCATAGGCTATATGAAAACAATATATGGTCATACCCTAGAATTCCTATCATCTATCAAAACTATATATTTTCTCATTGAAACATTACAATTTAAGCAATATCAGGATTTCGATATAAAAGATGACGATTTTTACCATAAAATCTAGGATCTGGTTAAACTTGTCATAATAAAATTTATATAAAAATCATTCAAGGTCAAGCGTCACAAGGGGTTATTACATAGCCATGGGTGAATTATTCCATTCATATCTGCCTCCACCATCGGTATTCAGTAGTTTGGGGCCATAGAAGACCACATTACATTCATTTCCATGACCTCCCTTTTTGACAAAGCATCTGCAACTTGATTTGCCTCTCTAGAGGCATGTGAAACAACTATATTGAGGAAATTGTCAAGATTGAGACGATCAATCCAGTGAGACAATATCTTCCAAGGCACACTCCTCTTTCTTACTTTCAAGGCTTTGACTACCAGTTCCGAGTCAGATTCAATCCATAGAAAATTCCAGCAATGTTGGATAGCATACCTGATTGCATGAATGATAGTCCACAGTTCATCTTCATTATCCATTCCAATTCTAAGGTAATGGTGGAAGCAACCTTTTATAAATCCACAATATGTGCGGAAAATTCCCAAGTAACCTGAGGATCCTGGCATGCGAGAGGCTGCACCATCGACATTGATTTTGAGCGATGAATCAAGTTGGTGGGATCCAGCAGATGTATTTGAGGGTCCTAGGATTCCTCGGCCTGCGTACAACACCCAGCAGTCTGAGAGGTCATGTGCACTGTTATCCATAGTTACCACTTTCATATTTGAAGAAGCATACACATCCTTGTTCAAGGTAGTGATGCACTCATATATAGAGGGGTTCTTTCCTTCAAACAGGCTGGAGTTGCGGTCAGCCCCGATGGAAGCAACCGCTGCCAGCATGAGGTTCTGCACCTGCTCACTGTAATGAGAAGCTCCATGAATTATCAAATGGCATGTTCGTGTCAAATTTCATGCCAAACTAATATTCTTCATATTTCCATAGATTCTGGGCAAACTTGCATGCAAGAAATGTTGGGGCATGGAGCCCGACGCCACAATGGAAGTAGTCATTGTAGAAAACACACGAGAGGAGAAGATTTCACCCATATGCTTTTTATCACCCGAAGGCATTTTATACACATCACCCGAAGGAGTTTTAACAACTCTCGAAGGCCTTTTAAATTCACCTGAAGGATTTTTCTCTAAACACACGACACCCATGAACGTACCATTTTGATGTACCACTGATCATCACAACCGGGACACGCCGCTTGATCTCCGTAACCAAGAGGAATTTCAATACATGGCACTGTCATCATTGTCATCTTAAATCATCGCCACTAACAAACCATCATTGTAGTGGTCACCATCTTCACTTTTCACTGGTTACTACAAATGCAAAAACCCCTTCGCCACTCTCTTTTGGTGGATACATCTTTGTCAACTCACCTTCCAAAACATGCTACCGCATCCTATTATATAGAAATTCAGCCTATATCTCCAATTAATGCGGTCAACATTCATAATTCCATTATTTTTCCATCAATTAATATTGGGAATAACTCTTCATTAATGTTGGGAGAAAATACTCCATTAATGTTGAGAAAATCCCTCCATTAATATTTTCTCTCTCCTCATTATTCAAAATTTTAAATCATTAATCCCAACAATCTCCACCTTGATTTAAAATACAAATAATCCACATTCATCTAAGATTCGAATGTCACCCAATGAATGGAACATGCCGCATGACACCTGCGGACAAGAAGACTTTCGATATTCCAGCAGCACCGTTGATACCGCCGCCATTTCCGATGACATTCGAGTCCTGAGTCCTTGATAAGTTCCTCCACCAGATGCTTGCCACCGTGTTCTGCAACCAAGCACTTCAACCAATCCTTTGATACCACTATTGGGGATAGGAGCCCGGTGCCACAGTGGAAGTAGTCATTGTAGAAAACAAACAAGAGAAGATTTCACCTGAAGGCATTTTATCACCCGAAGGCATTTTACATCACCTGAAAGAATTTTATACATACTCACCCGAAGGATTTCCACACCACACCCGAAGGAATTTTTACAACGCACCTAAAGGATTTTTCACCCGACACATGACACCCATGAAAGTACCATTTTTGTCTGTACTACTGATCATCACAACCAGGACATGCTTCTTGATCTCCGAAACCAAGAGGACTTTCGATACATGGCATTGTCATCATCATTGTCTTCAATCATCGTCGCTGACACACCATCGTTGTTGTGGTCACCATCTTCGCTTCACACTGGTTACCGCAAACACAGAAAACCCTTCGCCGCTCTCTTTTAGTGGCTACATCTTTGTCAACTCACCTTTCAAAACATTCTACTACATCCTCTTATATAGACATCCAGCCCATATCTCCAATTAATGTGATCAACATTCATAATTCCATTATTATTCTATCAATTAATATTGGTAATAACTCTTCATTAATGTTGGGAGAAAATCCTCCATTAATGTTGAGAAAATCCCTCCATTAATATTTTCTCTCTCCTCATTATTCAAAATTTTAAATCATCAATCCCAACAAGAAATACATGTTGTACATCCACAGCAGCTCTCAAGAAAATATGACAGGCATACACAATAGTTTGTCCAGCCTTTAGGAGCTGGTCATGAATGGGTAGTTGATTTTTTCAAATCCTTCAAAGAAGCATAAACCTAGAAGGTTGTATTAATATTACCTTGAACTTGAGTAGCCTTGCTGGTGCTCTGTTGGTTCCTCCACAATCCAGGTAGTAATAGTCTCTGGTATTCAATTGTCTGTTATCATTGTGCTTCCATACAATAGTATCAATGTCCATAAACATGTAATTTTGAGTGTCAATCTGCACTCCATATTCATCGTTCTCCGCTCCCAATGGTTATTTGCACTCCCATCATGCCTGGTATGTGAGGATAGTGGGGCTCTCTCTGGGATCGTCTTTTTGTGATGTCGTCCCGATGAAAATTGTGTTTTCACGACGATTGGTTACGACCTTGAGTGACAGATAAGTTTGATTGATGCAACCTTGGGAGATGTGTAGGGGAAGAGATTGAGGTTGAGCTATTGTTTTCATGCTTCATGTGGAATCCGATTTATGTGGTAACAATTTGATGTGAGTGATGAAACTTGTATTGAATTTGAAATTTTTCATCCTGACTTTTGATGTTTTCAATTTGATTTTGGGGTTTGTAATTGGAATTTGAGGTTACAAATGTAGTGTTTTTTTAATGGTAACTTGTTGGGATATAATGGGTCATGTGAGGTCTGGCGCATTTTGTGAGGGTTCACACTCAACCTAAAAAAGTTTTTTATGGTATGCCATAGAAGCCATCATATAAATAGGCCATAACTACTTGTTGGTTGTAGTTAGGACATAAACAATAAAAATTAAAAAATTCCACATCATGAAATCCAACCAATTATACAGTACAAGTCAAACTGGGCACAAGTGACGGAGTAATGTCCTCCTCAGGGTATTTTATTCATAAATTTCATCTAGAATAAACTTTGATATAGGGTGATGTTGCATGATTCATTGACTTGTAGCCAAACAAGGCCCTAGCATGGTTAAGGAGTGACAAATTCACACATGGAATAACCCATGGAAAAGATTAGGTAAGATATTTCTCATTTCCGGATGCATACTCATATAACATGGGAAAGGGATAAAGTGACACCTAGAAGGTAAATTAAAACTGTAATTTAAATTGATTTTTCACCAAATAGGCCCCCTTTTTTAAAACATAGCTTAAGAAAATGTTACTTTAAAGAAAAATATATATATATGTTAAAAACCATACACATCACATTAACATAATCAATTAAATCACCCTTGAATTTCTTTTAAATAGAAAATTTATTTAGAATAGAGATGAGTTTAATATTGTAAAAGAATGATTGTTTCATAAGGCCAACTTATAGTATAGAGGGGTTTTCACAAAGAAATAAAAAATTATTACTTTATAGTATATGGAAATTTATTTATTATTTGAATACATTATGATTCTTCAAGTAACAACATGGTTTAGAAAAGAAAAAGAAGTCTAAGAATCACATCATTTCCTTCCAGCTAGCTAGGCTAGCCATCCCCTCACCACCAGTGGAACCCAAAACTGGGGTTATGTTCAGATTCCTAACTTACAAGGTATAAGACATCCCGATTACACAAAAATCATTCTTAAATGTCATTGTTTGGCTTTATTTCAACCCTATACTTATTATCTTCGAATCTATGACAATTTTGAACCACTTTCACAAGAAAATGACTTTATATTATTAAAATCATTTAATTAATTCCATGTGTGTCCCTCCTCTTACTTATAAAAAGCCACCTATTCTTTACCCTTATATAAAAAATCTAAGTCCTATATCTCATCCAAACCCTTCCCAAAAACATTCCTAGCATCCTTACCTTATTTTTTGAGCTCCTGGTCTTGCCCTAAAACCATCCTAAGAAGGCTTAATGTGTAATCCAAAGTAGGTCTCCTAAAGAAGTGGTCATCATCTTACCCAACTCTTTTAAACCTTATTTATTCTTCTACTTATTCTAAATCTTTTGTATCCATCCTAACATAATGACTCATATATCACCAATATACTTATATGTTATTATGTTTATGGTACAACCATTTTCCCAAAACTGTTCATCCCATGGAAAATGAAAACATCCCATGTGTGTACATACAACCTATCATCTCTATTTTAAAAGTGAGTGCCCTAGACCCATCTTTATCATTACTTAACTATTACCATTTCATGTATATAGCAAGATATACATGATGTACTCTTACCATTATATTGTAGATATTTTTTTCATCCACTATTTCAATGGTAATGTCCATAGATTAATTTTCATATCAAAATTTTATAGAAGATCACATTCTATAATGAGAAACTAAAGATACTATGACATTAATCTTAAAAATATGTTTTATGGTATAAATACATCATACTGACTACACTACTGGAATTTTACACTTTACCAATTGTTCAAAACCATTGGTAAAGTCCTAGAAACCATTGGTATATAGTATACCAATGGTTCCCTCAACCATGGCCAAGTAAGTCGTGACAATAGGCCTATACCAACGGTTCTGTGAAAACCGTTGGTATAGGTGTCAAAATAGAAGGTATACCAATGGTTTCTAAAAACCATTGATATATGTGTGTTAAAGTATAACATATACCAATGGTTTGTGAAACCGTTGGTATATGTGTGTTACACTTATACCAACGGTTTCAATTGTTGGTATAGACGGGATACGGCAAGCCATAAGGCTATACTAACAGTTTTGTTATAATCGTTGGTATAAACTTATACCAACGGTTATAACAAAACCATTGGTATAGTTATATTATAGCATCTATACCAACGGTTTAAAACCATTGGTATACATTTGCTCAACTTCATAGAAGAAGCAGGCCCCTCTCCCCTCTCCAGACCTGCAACAACACAGCTCCATAGAAACACAGCAACACACCTCCCCCTCTCCAGATCTGCAACAACACCAATACAAAATCCCCATCCAAAGTATTCAAAATTTAGAATTCATTCCAGAATTTAGAAATTTAGAAATTTAGAAATTCAAATGCAATAACACCCATAATAGAAAAATCCTACATGTTATAGGAAATGCAACAACACCCATAAGAGTATTCCAAATTTAGAATTCATTCCTCACTCAAACCACAACACCAATACACACAAGAGAAAAAACCAACATGTTATAGGAAGCACATGGGATGTTTAGTCATGGTCTTGGGTTGAGTATCTTTAAACCAACAGAAAAACATGGGTATAGTGGACAAGGATCATGATACCCATAAGATAGACAATATTAGTGGTCATGTGATTAGACCTATGATGAGTTATAGGAAGCACATGGGATGTTTATATTCCTCTAATAATTAGGTATCCATGTATAAATGGTTCATGATGTGTTAGTGGGAAACATTGGCCAATCTCGACATATGAGATGGGTTACCGGAATAGCCTACATGTTTTTAATAGACTTTTCAATTAGAATAAGGGGGTATGTGGCTAATTGTAATTTTCCCTCCTGGGTGTGATGTGAGATGAATCCCCATCTTGGGTAGTGGGTATGAATATTCAATTAAGTCTTTGGTATTGGGTTCCCAAAGGGACATTGGTTTGGTCCTAGAACCCACTGTTTGAGGATGGGATTGAGGTGATCCATGGGGATATGGTGTCACCATATGTATTCCTCACCATTGGGGTATTTTTATGAGACTTTGAAACTTATTTTTCAAGAATCTATGTGTAGCCTTGTTGACCAATTTGTTATATGGTATGCTTGAGTGTTCATGGGTTTCATATGAAATCACTGTATGATATTTATTTGTTGTATGTTATTGTATAGAATGACCGACCCGTGATTGAGAATTAGAACATGAGTGTTGGTTCATGTTCATGATGGGATGTCGAATCATTCCTAATATATGAAAAATATTAAAACTAAGTTAAGCCTTGACGATTTTGAGTGTAGAACTAAAAAATTGATTGACTTCAGATGGATCTATAGGGAGGAAGTAGTTTCCATCCTGGGTAAAGAGAGAGGGATCTAGTTCAGACCAAATCAAAATAGAAAATAAAAAAATAGATGAATAACATTAGGACATACAGATTAGAACTAAATAATTGAGTGGGGGATGTCAGGGGGGTGGGGGCTGTCTGAGTGGTGCGTGGGGTTGTCTGGGGGTGGGACGGTTGTCTGGGTGTTACAGGGGGCTGTCTGGGGGGTGGGGGGATGTCCGGGGTGAGTGCGGGGTTGTCTGGGGGGTGGGGCTGTCTGGGGGTGGGGTCGTCTGGGGTAAGGGGGGTTGTTTGGGGGGTTGGGGGTTGTCAGGGGGTGGGGGTTGTCCGGGGTGAGGGGGGTGTTTTCAGGTGGGTGGGGGTGGGGCTTTCCAGTGGGTGGGGGCTATCTAGGGTGGGGGATTTCTGGGGGGTGCGGGGGGCTGTCCGGGGGTGGGGGGGCTGTCCGGGGGGGGCTATCTAGAGTGCATTTTCATCCACCACGATCACACAACACCTCCAATTGACGTGTCATCTTGCCGAACATTTCACAATTAACCCACTCTTTGTTTTCGTCTGATTTCATGGTATTCCAAGGTCGTTCAGCCGGTTTTGACCACCCCACGCACGCTTTTCAAGCACACCAAAAACCTAAAAAACACATATTCGACCATGCCGCGCAAACCACACATCTGAATGATGTGTAGTTTTTTTATACACCTCAAGAATAATAATTTGGGTGTTTTTGTGTGATTTCAAGTCATTCTGATATCGTTCGGTATGTATTTGACAGTAAAATGCATGTTTTGGTCATTTACGACATGCGGAGTGTGATTTCAGCCACCGCGGTCACACGACACCTCAAATTGACGTAATGTCTGCCCGACCATTTCACAATTCACCCACCCTTTGTTTTCGTCTAATTTCATGGCATTCTGAGGTCGTTCGGCCAGTTTTGACCACCCCATGCACGCTTTTCAAGCGCACCAAACACCTAAAAAACACATATTCAGTCGTATCACACAAACCGTGCGTCTGAATGACGTTTTATCTCCTCATAAACCTCACGAATAATAATTAGGGTTTTTTCGTGTGATTTCAAGTCATCCCGATGTCATTCAGTGTGTATTTGAACGTTAAACGCATGTTTTGGCCATTTACGACACGCGGAGTGCGTTTTCGGCCAGCGTGGTCACACGACACCTCCGATTGATGTGTCGTATGGCCGATCATTTCACAATTCACCCACTCTTTCTTGTCATATGATTTCATGGCATTCTGAGGTCGTTTGGCTGGTTTTGACCACCCCACACACGCTTTTCAAGCGCGCCAAACACCTAAAAAACACATATTCAATCGTGCCATACAAACCACGCGTCTTAATGACATGTCGTCTCCTCCTATACCTCAAGAATAAAAATTAGGGTGTTTTTGTGTGATTTCAAGTCATTTAGATGTCATTTTTTATGAATTTGACCGTTAAATGCATGTTTTGGCCATTTACGACACGCGGAGGGTGTTTTTGGGCACCGCGGTCACACGACACCTCTGATTAACATGTCGTCTAGCCGACCATTTCAAAGTTCACCCACCCTTTGTTTTAATCCAATTTCATGGAATTCCTAGGTCGTTTGGCTGGTTTTGACCACCCCACGCACATTTTTCAAGCGCGCTAAACACCTAAAAAACACATATTCAGTCATTCTGTGCAAACCGCATGTCTGAATGACATGTCGTCTTTTTTTACACCTCAAGAATAATAACTAGAGTGTTTTGTGTGATTTAAAGTCATTATGATGTCGTTGGGTATGTATTTGATCGTAAAACACATGTTTTGGCCATTTATGGCACGCAGAGTGCGTTTTCCACCACTGTGGTCACACGGCACCTCCGATTGACGTGTCGTCTGGACAACCATTTCACAATTCACCCACCCTTTGTTTTCATCTAATTTCATGGAATTCCGAGGTCATTCGGCCAGTTTTGACCACCCCACGCATACTTTTCAAGCGCGCTAAGCACCTAAAAAACACATATTCAGTCGCGCCACGCAAACCGCTCGTCTGAATGACGTGTTGTCTCCTATTACACCCTGAAAATAAAAATTAGGGTGTTTTTGTGTGATTTAAAGTCATTATGATGTCGTTCGTCATGAATTTGACCGTTAAACGCATGTTTTGGCCATTTACGACACACGGAGTGCGTTTTCGGACACCGCAGTCACATGACACCTCCGATGGATGTGATGTCTAGCCAACCATTTCACAATTCACCCACCCTTTTTTTCATCTGGTTTCATAGAATTCTGAGGTCATTTGGCCAATTTTGACCACCCCACGCATGCTTTTCAAGTGCGCCAAACACCTAAAAAACACATATTCAGTTGTACCATGCAAACCACATGTTTGAATGATGTGTCGTCTCCTCGTACACCTCACAAATGACTCATGAATCGTTGTGTTAAAGTATCAAGACAATCCGAATATGTTTGGTCAGTTTTCCTTATGCCAGTTGTTTTTACTTAAAATGTTGTCCATTTTAAACAAAATAGAGACATTTAGAGTGATACCAGCCACACCGTGCCTTGTATTGAGGAGGGGTGTCTTGTACACGTCTCAAATAACCATTGGATAGTTTTACTAAAGTATAAACACAATCCAAATATGTTTGGTCTGTTTTTCGTATGTTAGTTTTTGTTTCACTTAAAATGTTGTCCATTTTAAATCAAAGTGAGACACTTTGAGTGATACCTGCCACACCATGTCTTAAATTGAGGCAGATTTGACTCTTACCCATAAAAAATGACCAATGTATCTTTGTCCTAAAGTATCAACACAATATGAATGCTTTTGATCGGTTTGGATAGTAGGTGCAGAAGAGGGGCTTGAACAACTCACTCCCATTATTAAATCAGAGTTTCAATAGGTGACTGGAAAAATGATTACAGATTCCAAGATCGAGTTTTTAGGATATTTTGAATAAATCATATGGGGGTTTAATTTAATTGACCTATATAGAATGTTTGAGGACTTGGTTTGTGTAAGTTCAGTTGAATAAACATAGTGGGGAGTTTATTTAGATGGTCTTCTTCCAATTAATTGGTATTTCTCTTTAATTGTATAATTAATGACTACTTTAAATTATTTTTGTTTTAAATAATTTCTTAGAATTTTTTTTGAGTTTTATTGTATTGGAATTATCCACATGTATTCTATATTGATAGTGGACAACATGATTCTATGGAGTGGCTTGAATTGATTGAGAGGGTCTTCAAATTTTTTGAAGATCCCTAAGTATTATCATGTGGGGTTTTCCATGTATATTCTCGAGGGACCAGAATGAATATGTTGGGACTATATAGTGTAGGATAAGTTTCACAAAGGTCTTACCTAGGTTTCATTCAATAAGATATTTAAACAGCTTTTTATCATGAAACTTTGCACATGTAAAATACTTTGGAGTTTCTGAAGTTGGAGAAAGTGAAGCATACTCTTCTAGAGTTCTCCAACCACTTTGTTGAGTTGGTGAATATTTCACTAGATTATTTCAAAAATGATTACACAAAACCTTGTAGGTTTGAGATGGGACTAAGGGACAATGTTTGGTTGATGCAAGTTATTTTTATCCTTCCAACCTTCCTGGAGGTATTGGATAATGTTTATTTTTCTAAAGAAGACATATTTGGAAGGATAGACTTGGGAGGAGCTTTAGTGGATGCAATAATTATTCAAAGTTCTTATTTTGGTTATAAAAGGAAGTAAAAAAGTGTCCAGTGTTCTATGGGACCTATTCCAGGGGCTTCAATAAAGAACCAACATGTTATTTTCTAACCGTGAGGCATAGTGTTTTTCTAACCATGAGGCATAGTGTTTTTCTACGCCGACCGGGGTTCTGATCTCCGAACAAGCCCCAAAAGCCTCATAAACCATTATAACATCATTAGGCTTCCATATTTGGTCAAAAATAAAGATTTATACTGAATTAAAAAATATCCATACCATAGTGAAAAACTAGGTTCAAAAATAAAAAGTTATACAGAATTCAAAAATGTAATGGATCAATCTGCTCCTGATCACCATCACCATCACTACTGTCATCAACAGGATCATCCTCTCTGCCATCTTTATCCTCTTCATTGTCCTCATCGTCATCCTCATCATCATCCCCATTCTCATCCACGGACCCATCCTCACCCTCGGCCCCATCCTCGCCCTCGGTCCCATCCTCGCCCTCGTCCTCATCCACATCCCCGTTCTCGTCCTCTTCAGCATCCTCGTCATCACCAGGAACTTCATCATCTCGACCGCCACTAGAACTATCACCTGGTGAATTGTATAATGCACCCATCGATGATATATATGTCTGATAAGCCGCACTGGCCTCTGGTGGAAGTTATGAAGATAAAGCTTTGATCAGTTTCATAAATTATTTCTCCTTCATTTGAACCTGTTCTTCCAAATCCGTGACCCTTTTATCAAACTATATTTCATGATCATTGACCTATTCCAACTCAGTGGTACTAGAATGGATACCTGGAGAGTACCAATACCTCGTCGGGACTATATTCTTACCAGGTCGGCAGCGTACTCGACCAGAGTGCTCATCTCCCAAAACCTGATATAAATGATCGTGTAGCCCTAAATTTTTAGGCTCCTGGTAATAAAGGGCCTCTAAAGAATCCTTTTAAAAATATTAATATATTATTAAATTTAAAAATAGATATTAAACTTTGAAATAAAAAAATTAAAACTTACAATATTTTCTTGTGTCGGTTCATTAACCGCAGTTCCATCTTTTTTCCTTCTACTCGAGCAAAATAAGTTTGCTCGAGGGATACATCCTTCAATATTAAATTTTTGATTCTTTAATGACATTGAAACAATATAAAGTTCAAGTATAATAATATATTCAATATTCAATAAATCACATAATTTATGTAGGAAATAATAAAAAGGGCAAGTCCTAAAGAAAAATTATAAACAACTATATCGTACCAGCTACCTCTCATGATCTGACATAGTAGTGCGCCCCAAAGTGTGGAGGTATTGATTTGAATCAATGTTTTTTTGTTTTTTTAGAATATTCTTAAATAATGTTTAATAATAAATAATATAATATTAATTAAAAATATGAAAATTGTCATTTAAATACCTCAAATGGGATTAATACCTTAAATTTGGCAGTCTCCCAATGGGTAATTATTTGGCGATATTTCTATGTTGGACAGTCATCCACGATATGTAATGTCTCCAACTACATGACCACTCTATCACACCAACCAACATACAGCTCATGCTTATAAGCTCTCCAAATCTCTTCTAGCTTCTTTAAACGTGCTGGTCGTGCACCTTCGCCATCAGGGAAGTTAAACCAAAGCTGACACCCAATAGATTGATTCATATAAATAAAAAACAATAATACATTAAATCCAATAGATTTTTTACCCATATTTGTGCCCACACATTATCCTTGACTTCGTGTGGTATATGTATCTAAGATAGAGGGCTGACTGGAATGATGTCAGAGTATTTGGCTAGCGTCACCAAAAAACCCCAACTTTCCGGCCCAGATTTATCAATAATCTGTCCATCATCATTTTATTCAACCATCAACTGTGTCTGGCAGTTCCATACCACACGCAAGTGAGTACTCTACCTCCCCCACCTCCTATCAATAGATGAATCTGTTATTAATAAAAAAATATCAGTATAAGTTATAAAAAAATAAATTTTGGTATAAAAATTGGTTAGAGTTATATAAATATACCTGTGGTAGTCGGATCAATGGGCATCACTGGATGTGCAGAAGCTGAAGGAATATCCTGTACAGGTGGAGTTTCCCTCAATGTACTCTCCTCAGCCACATGTTGTGTCAGAGCAGGAGTCAAAGAAGGTGGAATATAATAGCTCAAAGATAATGAACCAGAAGCAAAAGATGATGGAACAGACGTCTGGGCAACAGGTAGTGTAAACATCGGAGGCCTAAATATCTCGTGTGTCCCTAAAGACACACCAGGATCAAAATTGACCATAGAAGATACATCTGTGGTTGGGGCATAGTCCAATCGGGTACGACCAGTGGATCGTCTAACTCTCACACCACGAGCCCTCGTACCACCGACCTCAGTACCGGGACCACTAGATGATCGTCTAACTATGACACCATCCCCCTCCTACCACCAGCCTCTGTACTGGGAGCAATATTAGGCTCCTTGTCAGATATCTCTCATCTAGGGGGTGGATCCTGAAAAAAAGTTTAACACAAAAGTAAACACATGATATTATAAGTTATTGAAATATATATATTTGAAATAAAATACTCACAATAGGGATGAGTGGAGGAACGCCCATCTGTGTCGTGCGATGATTATTTTCTGTCATCTTTTTCCATCACCTCTCTTCAATAGGTTTCATTTCCTATAATGAAAACAAATATGGAAGTAATTAGTTATGGCCTCATCAATTTTCACCTTAACCATAGATTAAAGGATCCTAGGTTTGGGGTCATAGATCATAGGTTGGTAGGGTGTAATCAATGAATCATGTCCCAATTGATTTTGGAGAGGGACCTTCAATAGTTATAGGTATGGATTTGATTAGAAACACCTATAAAAAGGATATCTAGGAATTGTGACGTCCCAAACCAGGATTCCACTCATTAATGACCCAAACCTAGATGGCCACATGGCCTCAAGAACATCTACCAAAATTCCAAATGTTATTGACTAATAGTGAGATCCTTTGGTCTGTCTGGGGGAGATTATTCCCTCATTACCTAAGTTTTACAATTTTAATATTATCAGTTAAAAAGTATAAGAACGATAACAATGGGAAAATATTGGAAGTGGATGAAAATAATCAAATCAGTAATACAAACTAATAACAAAATCATAAACTGAATGATGGTAATGTATGCCTTGTATCAAGAAGAAAAACATAGTTACAACTATTAGTAAGTAGTACTATGCAAGAGGAACAACAAATTCTAAAATTTGACCTAGCTTCTTGAGCTACAACCCAATAATCTGCTACATGATCCATCCTATGTCATGTGAGTAGTCATGCATCTATAAAATGGTGATTCCCCTTATCTAAACATATAATCATGTAGTTTATCCGGGCACCCAATGGCATCTCGAACAATGTATGAGATACAATTCATGTAGGTGACCACCGAGAGGTCTATAACTATCCAGTCTATTTATATAACATTTTAATATAATGATATGATAAATTAAAGATACAACTAAAAAATATAAAAGGGTTTTCTATGGTTATGAATAAAAAATCTAAAAGGGTTTTCTGTGAATTAGTTTCATGAAGAAAGAATAAGTACTACATGAGAGAAGGAGATCTCCCACCGAGAGTTCTCTTTTTAGATATTTTACTCATAAAGAACATTGGATTGTATGGTTAAGTATTTCTTATTTCTTCTGTGTAAAATAATTAAGGACCACATACTATTTTGAAAAGTTGAAGAAGATACTCCATATGTTCTATTGTGAAAAGGATAAGTGAACAGTGTGTAGTTTTATATATATAAATATTTTTATAGAAACATGATACATACTTGTTATGTAACACACATAGTGTACAAAAATTAAGATTAATAAGATCTTCATGTTTTACTTGATCTTAATGAAAGGAGTTATTTTCATTAAATAATATGAATAAATATTACAAAAAATTTATTATGAGTTCATATACATGAAGCTATAATATTTAGAGCATTGAGATTAAAAAAATAACTATGAATCTTTAAAATTAGAACACAAGAAAGAGACCATGCCCTTATAAATGTATATGTGTAATGAAAAAATTATTTGGAAAATGTGTACATTGATGTCGTGATTTGAGTACACAATTCGTGAAGGGAGTAGTGAATCATAAAATTTTCCAAAATCCCTAGAAATAGGGAAAAAATATGTGATCTATATAAATAGTGAAATAAATGAAGAAATGTTGAGAATAAAATGATATCCTTAGCTAATATGAGAAGAGGTTGAAGGAGACTAACCTGAATGGGGGAGTTGCAGCTGATCGGATGGAAGAGGTTCACCTGGGCAGGCGCTTCTGGGAGTCGGGAATGTGCTTATGGGAGTCAGGGGGTTCTGTTTGAGTGAATTTTTGCGTGGGGGTCCCAATGGTTTTTAATAACTGTTGGAAAAAACATGGATTTCCCAATGGTTTCTTCAAACAGTTGGAAAATACCTCCCTAACCACACCTTTACCAACGGATTATTAAAATAGTTGGTAAAGGAAATCTATACCAATGGTTCTTTTGAACCATTGGTATAGAAGTTTTGGGAAAGCAAGGATTTCTAGTAGTGCTGGACACAGTTGATTTCTAACTATTAGGTGATCGGAGCCCATAATCATTGAGACTACTTCTCATGATGTTCACACTTGGTGATATTTGGTAGATGAGATCATGAAGATAGATCCTCTAAAAAGAACACCACATGTTTCATACGTCATTGGGTGTTCCTATCTATATACATGTGTATTGGTCTCCTGAATTGAGATCAATATCAATTTGTTTCAATCGATCACATACTTTGATGTAAGGAAAAATCCAGGATAATGAAATCATGGAGAGGTAGCTTGTGTTGGGTGCATCATTGGTGGTATGAAATTGTTTGAATGGTCAATAGAGAATTTATATCTTTCAAGTTGAGGAAGTAATATATATCGGGCCTGGTCGAACAGGATTCTAGTATCTTCATAAATCACTAGCCAATGTAGTCGGAGGTAAGTATTTCTAGATAAATCAACAAATAATAAAGTAAGAGAGAAGGATGACACAACTGTGCATCCTGTTTTATGAGATATATAAAGATATAGAGATTATAATTCACAGTTTTTGTTCATAGGTAGGTTTTCATTACTATGAATTTTTCTTATCTCTTTAGGGGGCTTGATTGGTTGCAGGACGCTGCTCCTAGTTTGTGAACATTATTAACTGATATAAAGATAAGGGCCTAGAGGGCCAAACCCAATAACATGTTCATGAATCTGACCTATTCTGGTGAATAGGTATATAGGAAATGGTGGTACCCAACATAGGGTTTCAGAGTTTTCCATGTTGTCAATAACAGACAAATAAATAAATTCATTATTATTCGAGTATAGAATAATAATGTTGAATTTATTTATTAAAATTATCCACATTGTATTTAGTGAATACAGTATTATATAGATAAATATTATTTTAATATTCAAGATTTGTTTAATAATAATAGGAATTACTAGTTGAGTTAAATAAATCAGGTTTATCATGTAATATATTTATAATATTTTACAAGAATGTGATAAAAATATAAATGACAATATGCTGCAGTTATTTCATCATTATGTATCATTTATTTCTTATTTAGTGGGCATTGATTTTCCAAGGTCTAGAAAACCCTATCTAGTTTTTTTGTCAACCCAATATTAAAAATGTAGAGGAGGAGCACATTGGTGTTTTGTTCATTAAAACAGATGAGTGCCTCTCTCTCCTCTCGCTTTTTAGAGAGAGATAGCCTCTCTCTGAGCGTCTGATCTAAGAACGCCTTTGATGGACCAAAGACATGAGACCTAGATGATCGTCACAATGCCAAAGGATTCATTGGAGCTCCTTGCTAGCACCTAATTTTCAACAAAGGGTGAGCGCATAGATTCTTGGAGCATGTGTGGATGATCTAGAGGGGTTCAGCTATGATTCCTTTGAGAAATGGTCGCTAGTGATGAGCTGAAATCAAGAATACTTTAATTCGAATAAGGTAACCATTATATTTTACTTTTGTTCTTATTAAATTCTCATGAGATCCTCATACCTATATCAGGGCATAGATCATTGAATAATATAGGTTATTTTTTCCCAGCGATGAAAAATTATAAATCATCATCCCATCGGAATTCACTATGTGATTCGTTCTTCTATTACCACCCTACATGGATGATTCCAAAATTTTATATAATGAATAAATACTATATTCCTAACATTAATAAAAATATGTACATAATAGACCCATTTCATAACCCCTTTAACCATGAACAATATATCAAAGTAATTTTGGAGAAACTGACTCAACAACCATAAAGTGGTCGATGTAAGTAATAACTATTCAATGAATAGATATAAAATTATTATAAAATGACCATAATTAAAATAATAAATAAGAAAAAGATACATAAGAATGTATTTAATAAATTTAAATTCATTATACAAGGGGACCAAGCACATACGATTCTGCAGAGACCCACTGTAAGATATTTTTGTTAAAATGTCATTTTATTTTAGGATTGTTTATGTTCATATTTCTTATGTGGAAAATATATCACCCTATTATATTAGTAAAAATATATTTTAATCTCCTCTAGTTATTTTTGGGGTATAAATGTTAATTTTCCATTTCCATACATTGTTGATAAATAATAAACAAGTTATATGTAAGGGACTTTCTTTTGAAAATCTTATTTAGATGTTTTCATTCCAACTCTTTTTTGTCTATATCCATATTTTCATATATTTTTCAAGAATGATTTTACTCTTCAATAAATATTTATTAAAATCATTTTAAAAATTGTTTTAATTTTTATAAAAATGTTTAAAATGAATCTTCTTTTCAGTTTTTTGAATGATGCACTTTTTACCAACAGAGTGAGTATAATATTTGTTTTAACATACACTACATGAAAAAAAATTCCCACCTTCATGAATAATTTATTCTTTGAGGATTACTTCAAAAATTTCCATGATTATTTTGAAAGATATTTTTTCTCGATATTTTAGGACATTTTATTTAAAATTATTTTATTTACTTAAAGTACTAAAAATAATTTTGAAAAGAGATTTATAAAATATTCTTAAAATGAAGTTATAAGAAAGATATTTTTAAATTATTTCTTCTATTTTCATTAATAATGGCTTGAATTTATTTTAAAACTTTCATTTTTAATGAATCAATGGACTTCTGTAATCCTTTATTGATAATAGATTATACCATATTATCAAATTGTTCACTTTATTACAATCATTCTCTCTATCACTCTCCATTATTCACTTGAAATTAATTTTTCCTTAATGTCCATATTTTTTATATCATAGAATAATTTAGAAGAATTTATATTTCATTTATGAACATTTAACCATATACCATTTCAATATACAATAATACTCGAAAGAAGATTATTAAGCAAGTTATTTCATTTATATGGGAAATATTTATGTTCGATATTCTTGATTCAATATGGATAATTGTAGACTTATAATGAATTTTTTGAGATTTAATTTATTAATCATTAAAAATATTATGAATTTATAGGATTTGTAAGTTATGGTTGGGGACCAGTTATATATAGACACTTGATGCATCGACGTATCTCAGGAGACCAAACTGGAAACATTCCATAATAGATGGGTATTTTGTTTACACCTATCCATTTATTAAAAATGATGTCTTGGTTGAGATTCCATAATGGTAATATTCACGATAACCATTAATAGGCCTTGATATAAAGTTCACAAATTTCTAGATTTATGCATTTCATTTATTAAGAATCCAGTTCTCATTTTCCATTTGATTGTTATGTTGATATTAATCATGAATTTTCATTAAACTCATGTTATTGAATGAATGACATTTTTTATTATCTACTCTTCCATATTAACTACATATAATTTAATCATTATAGATTCCATTGTACCTAACCCTTATTGAGTATCTGTGATAACCCTTTATTTGTTTATCATTCCCCAGGATATGAGGAATGATATTATAAAGGATTTCATGTATGCAATAATATTTCTTATAATACATTTTTACATTTCCTATGTAATATGTGGATAACCCACTTTATGTATGAGTTTTATTTATTTTAAATGGTTGTTATTGGTCATCAATGGTGGTCAATAAAATAGAAATATTTTTTATTTATTTAGATATATTGAAGAATTTAGAAAGAAATAAGTTAATTTATGTTCTACTAAAGTATCAAATATATCCATGCTTGATAAAAATATTAATGTAACTCAAATGAATGGATGAAGAAGAAAGTACTCAAGTATTATTATCTTAAGTAAGTATTTTTTAGGACTTTGAGTTATTAAGTATGACTATTTTGGTTATATTCATAAAATCCACAACAAGTGTCTCTAATTTATTTTACTTGACACATTGATTACAATAATTAAAAAAATGTGAAAAATTAAGGTGATTTGATGTTGAAGAATTCTTTGAAATTTTTATTTCAAAAGAATAAAAATTAAATAAGTCCATATAGAAAATTATATTGACTGGTGAATATTTAAGGGATAATTATTGAGATTATGGTTTGGTATTTGTGTTTTATATGGAATATTTCACTAATAAACTTTCTATGTTTTGAGTAAAAAAATATGACCAACCATATGCCAACCAGTGGAAACCTCAACCACATATGAGATATAGGTGGTCAACCAAATTGGAGGTAATAGACATGGCTAGATCATGGATGAATTGAGGGGAGAATAGTTCCCATAAGTATTATATGGTGGGATAATAGGAGGGTGCACTCATAGCACCCACAATAGCTTGTAGATAGTGCACATGGAGATGCCTGGGTGGACCGTGTAGATGAGAAGTGTCTTGTTCAGGGTGTGTGTGGTGTGTTACATGTTCTAAACCTTGGTAATAGCTTGAAAGATCAATAATAGAGGGATAATTGACATATAGGTTCTTTAATTCATTGAAAATCAATGTGGTACTATGAAAAACATGGGTACTGTTCACCTATTAAAAAAATATAATGACATAACACTATCGTTCAGTCAAATCAATATCAACCATCTAATTTAGATAGTCGATGATGATGCTTCTATTTTTTAGAAAATTTTCATGTCATGAAATCCATAGACTGAACTAACCTTTATCTCATGAGAACATGAAAAATTAATGATACGGATCAACATTCATGTATATTTTCATGTTTTTTCAATTGGATGTTTGAATAAAATATCATTGTTGAATGAGGAAGACAATATGAATACTTTTTGAGGTAGTGTATGTGCATGAAATGATGAACATGTTAATATGAATGAGAGGCTTCATTGCAAAGATACTATGATTTTTTATGTCATGTAAAGAAAGGAAACCTGTTCTTGAGAAAACACCGAAATCTTCAGTGATATTGAATTGTCTATGAATTTTCACTATTATCAGATGTGACATGAAACTCTAATTTGTGTTGAATAATGATATTGAAGGAGAGTCTGGGAACCCTCTCTATAAAAAACCAATGAACCAAGGAGGAATAGGTTTCTTCCATTAATTTTTTTCCTGAGAGCTATCATTTTTCATAAAAAAGAGAATCACTACACATTCTTTAATGTGAAGAGGAAAAGGGTAACGTGAGTCACTTAGATATGAGAAGAGGGGGTGTTCCACACTCATATAGTATGTAAAGAATAACCACAATCTTCTCATCTTTATAAAGAACTATTCTGAAAATCTATCTTCTTTCAAAATTAATAACAAAAAAATTTCATGATATTGTGTGGTATTACTACCTTCATGACTACATTATGGTTGATTAGTTCCATGAGTTAGGGGTAGTATAATTATATCTCATTGTGTTATGAAAATAAATTGTATCTATGTATTAGACCTTTCATGAAGAATAAGTATCATGAAATATTGTGTTTTGTGAAAAAGGGTGGTTGGATACCTCAATATTTAGGCTTTGAGAAGATGAAGTAATGAGTAGAAAGTGAGGTCATCGCACGTGTGTTTCACAAAAGAGGAGGCATTAATGTGATACATCCATGTGATAAACTTGCATGAAGGAAGATGAAGTCATACTATATGAAGAAAATGTATTCAGTATTCATGAATGAATGAAATACATTTAGATATAGAACATAAAATGTTAATTAATTATATCTTACATGTGAAAGGGTTTATATGAGAAATAATGCATGTAACATAAAACATGATTGAATGAAGATACATTGAGGCCCTAGAACTAAAATTTAATAGTTCATATTTTTTTTCCAAGTCCAGTATAATAAAATGAAACTATAATTATATTTAGATGAATGTTCATAATTTCGATAACCATGATGGAATATTGTGATTATAAAAGGATTTAAGTAAGAAGGGATCAGACATATAGGTACCAGGTAGAGTAGAGGTTATTATAGGGAGTAATATAACCATCCGGATATGTATCTGATGATCAAGAAGAAGAAAGGTTCAACTAGATACTAGATAAATATTTTATTATCATTTGGTTTCAAACAAATAGGATGGAGAAGGAGAAGACCTAGTATAGTCTATCATACATTAAAGAAGTGATAAGAATATAATAACATAAGAATGTACTCCACATATATATTTTCACTGGAAGAAGAATAATAATTAAGTGAAGAAGAGATATTTATGCACACATATCATCACAATATATGAATAATAAGTGAAACTTACAGTTTTTTGTTGTGAATAAGAAAAAGAGTTACTTGTATGATACTTTGAAAGTAATAGGAGGAAAAGAGAAAAAATAATCACTATGACATCCAAAAAAAGTATCCTCTGGTGGAAGACTTTTATGGTGTTTTAATATTCCTTACAAAGAAGTCAAAGAATGTATTTAGAGTCTGTATAAAGAATATGAGAGGAGATGCAAGATAGACCATGTTATCACTAGTATAGAGATATAAGATTTTTCATATCCCCCCTCCTAACTTGTGGGGACTCACACTTGGTTAGGACTATTTTCTAGCCAACCTATTGTATTTTGTGTCTCAGTATGGTGGATAATCCTTGTACTGGTCATCACCATACACGACAAGAAATAACTACTCTTATTAAGTTGTTAACCTTTTAGAAATACCATGTTTTATCTTTTACTCACTTCCATATACATTCAAATGATAAATAAAAGTGAATAGAAGAATCAAGACCCTATCATGTGAAAGAGGTAAAATGGATAAAATTTATAAAAGGATAAAATTATTCCAACACTAATTCACCCCCCTCTCAGTGTTGAATATATATCTATGTGATACTCTCAATCGGTATCATAGGGAAGGTTTACATCTATTGGAGTCTATATATTGTAGTTATTATCTTTTTAATGTTTTTGTCTCTTTCCTTTGTTTAAAATAAAGTGTAGTTTGGGTGAATACTCATTTATATCTATGTATAATTCTATATCTACTAAGACCATGATGAATAGGAAAAAGAAATAGAAAAAAATCCAAATAATGATTACCTCTTACCTAAAGGAGAGTAGGTATCCATTTCTCTATTCCATTTTTAAAAGAACATGTATTTGAAACGTAAAGTGAAGTGCAGGTGGATCAAGTTTCCACAAAGGAGACAGATAGTCTCTCTACCTCAATTAGATCATAATATTTTGTTGATAAATTGGTCTGTTTTAGTTCCTATCAAAACTGTCATGAAAATAAACCAAGCACTATTGGGAGTGATAACAATTTTGGTGATGAAAAAATATAGAAAATTATGGACCGAATGCTAATAAACTTGATCCAGGAGTGAAGTTCATTTAAAAAATTCAATATGACTAGTTGTCGATCATGAATAAACTTATGGATCAAAATTTATTACTTTTTGAATCCAAATTACAAAAAATATCTAGAAAGGTTGATTATGGAACAAAGTACAAAATTTTATGAAAATGTTTCCTCAAAACTCAAAATTTCATGAGTGAAGGTAACCTTCTCACAATATAGGTCCGATTTGTGGAACAATGATTCATGGAATTCCCTGACCGTGTAGAGCATTGATGGTATCCATCGCACAACATAAGTCTGATTCATGGAACTACGGTTCACGGAAGTCCCTAGCTGCACATATGTCTTAATCATTTGTAAATACCTATATATTTTATGAAATCATGATCCTAACCTCCTCTGATCCAATAAATACCCCCTTATTCCATCATCAAGAGGATTATATGAAAAGCTATGAAATCATGCTCCCAATTTTCAAACCTCCAAAGAGTTACATGAATTTATGTGACTCAGTACCCTATGGATAATGTTTCACAAATTCCCTCACATGATCCCTTAAATATATGGTCTAGTGTTTGAGGATGTTTCATGAAACCTCTATCCATGAAGAATAATGTCCACATAAGATGACCATGCCTAAAAAACTCCATTTTTCATGAAACACCAAAGTTTCACAAAAAATTGTTTCCTATATCCATTTGGATCTCTCCTTTTATTGAGAATAAATTCAAAAAAGTTGTGCACCTTTATAAAGCACCAATTTTTCATGAAACCCCTATCTATCATGAAACCCATATTTTTTGGGAATATTGTACCTTCATACATACTAGTCTATACTTTAGGGGTTGTTCCCCACACCATCACATGAGATCAGTGCTGGGATGTGGTCCCGAGCCTTCATCCAGGTCCCTTCACTTCCATCACTAACCCATTGAAAAAAAGGAGAGTCGTATCATGATATTTTCAAGACAGGTAGAGGAAATTTTATCATTCTATCTAAACAACCCTAACATCCACCCAATATAATACCCTGAGTTGATAATCTTCTCTATACTCCCTAAAATACCATCAGTTGGAATTCTCACCTTCTTCCCATTCTCATGTCACGAGTTGAGATTATCCTCTTGGATTCCCTGACTACCTTGAGTTGAAACAATCCTCAAGAAAATCTTAAAACCCCATCACATGACTCTCCTGAAAAGTTGGACCAGAAATGGATGCTCTTGCGTAAGTTCCACACAATCCATTTCCAAGCATCTTCCACCCTTAGTCATCACTACATGACTATAGTATACCCTATATGATGATAATAAAAATCCTCTTGTGAAAATAACGAGATGCATTATGTGTCAAACATAATATACCTCATGTAATGTCCATGAGATGACCACAAAATAGTTACCATGGGAATATATATCAGGTGTAATCTCCAATCATATCCCTAAACCAATTATTAATACGAGATTCCCTCATGACTCAATATGTGTAAAAATGGGAAACCCTAGAGTGTAATCCCCACATGTATCCTTTCTTATCCCAAAAATATTCAAGGGATGCCTTATCAGGTGTAAAACCCTATCATATTCCTCAACCCACCAACAGGTCAAGATTTCCTCTTAATCAGACAAGGGGAAGGAAGAATTGGAAGCTCAATGCATAATCCCCGCATACCACATGCTTTCACATGATGTTAAACTGTAACCCTACCCTATTCTAGGAATATGATATGTTTTATTGATCCCACATGAGTAATAATGAATTGAAATATCAATTCATAAGATCCACACACCATTTCCTTTTACATAACATTAAACTATAACCTTACCCTTTACCAAGAACGTGTGATTCCCTCTTGATCCAAAACTAAGAAGAAAGAATGGGTAGCTCAATGCATAATACCCGTACAACACATCCTTTTCCATGAAGTTAAACTATAACCTTACCCTATTCCAAGAATATTGGATTCCCTCTTAATTCAACATGATAATGTAATAATGGTAATATCAACATATAAGCCCCTCACACCACATCCTTTCACATGATGTTAAACTGTAACATTACCCTATTTCAGGGACATGGATTTCCCTCTTGGTCCAACATGAGGAGGAAAGAATGGAATCAGTCAATTAATAATCCCCACACACCATGTCCATTCACATGATATTAAATTTCAACCTTACCCTATGCAAAGAACATGGTATGACTTGTGTGATAAGTGAAGGATAGCTCTAGAAAGAATCACAAGATGCCTTATGTGATATACAAGAGATAACACCCCAACACCCTCAGAATCTACCACATTTAAGTCCCAATCACACCATTGTTTCTCCTAGAAACACCTTGTCCCACTCTCACATATAATCCCCATTCATATCATTGTTGCACCATAGAGTAATTTGGTAATCTTCCACAAGTAAGCAATAACTATATCATTTCTTCTTTAAAATTCTCCTAGGAATCATCCATGTGTAAGCCCCAACCACATCATTGCTACTCCATAACAATATCTTGACAACTTCCACATATAATCCCCATTCACATCATTTCTTCTCCTTAATAGAATATGGTAATCTTCCACATGTAATCCCCAACCACATCATCACTCATCCATATCAGCATCTGGGTATATTCCACACATAATCCCCATTCACATCATCACTACTCATAGAAACACCCAGAAAACTTCCATGTGTAATCCCTACACCATCCCTCATTGATTCACCTTTCGTGACATGAGTATCCTTACTAAAAAATGTTAAATTTCATGGAACAGTCCTATTATACGACCTTAAACTACAAAATCTAACTACATGGGGTTTGATACCTATATCTCAAATAGGGTACGTAGAACCCCACATTGAGGTTCAATCCTAAAAACCTTCATGTGCGAGACCATCCATCTTGGGGGGAAACTCTCCACCTTCAAGTGTGAAATATTACCCCTTGGGGAGACACACTCCACCATTCAAGTGTGCAAACACCCCCCTTCAGGGGACACACTCCACCATCCCAATGTGAAATTCTCCCCCCTGGGGACCCACTCCACAAAATCCAAGTGAGAAATCATCCCTCTTTGGGGGACACACTTCAAAATTCAATTGTGAAAGTATTACTCCTTATGTGACACACTCCAACAAATAAAAGTGTGAAATTACCCCCCATGGGGGGAAACACTCCACCATTCAAGTGTAAAATCATCCTCTTTGGTGGGACACACTCCACCAAATTCAACTGTGAAATCATTCCCCATGGGAGGAAACACTCCACCATTCAACTATTAAATCATCCCGCATGGGGACACACTCCACCAAATCAAAGTGTGAAATATTACCCCTTGGTACACACTTAACCAGCCAAACATCTCCACAATATGTTAAACATGTGAATAATGGTCTTTAAAAGATGTTAAACTTGTGACCTGATCTAAAATCCCAAACCCATATAATAAATATGGGATTCTAGAGGTAAAAATCCTTATAATATTTATTTCCCGTAGCATAAAATACCTCATGTTCAACATGGTATGCCTTAGGTGTAGGTTCTGGGTATAGTGGAAGCATAAGATGGGTGTGTACCCAACTTTGAAAATTTCGATAACAGATGATTAATCCGGGATCAATACGATGATAAATTCCAGTATCAATAGAATTGAATCAAAGATAAAAAAAGAGAGAAACTGAAACCGAGAAGAGAGGATCGACATATTTTGTTTATAATTAATTTAATTTAATTATAGAATTACCTCAAAGGTGATTCTTTCTTTGTTGATGTGTCTGACCATGAGTCTGAGGTGCGTCTTTGTTGCGATGTAGAATCCAAGGATAGTAATCCTATAATGGTGATCCAAATGTGCTCCATGTATCTCTAGACGTTGTTGAAGGAGTCTATGGGTGCTAGCGCAGAAGATCCTTGTGCTTGCAATGTCTGCCTTTGATCTCCTTGAGAATCTCTTTAAAAGTGTTCTCCTTGATCTGATGGAGGAGTATATCTCTCATTTTTTAGAGTGTTCTTGGATAGGGAAGAGTTCTCTAGGCTCAAGATATTTTTCCCAATGATGTTGTGCACACAACGATTGGTTAGCCGGTAGAATAACCTCTTGGGTTATATAGAGAATAATAACATAATGGGGAATTTAATTCACTAGATAATAATAAATAATTAGCATAGGTTCCATTACTTAATTTATTATTCCATTTGAAAAACCCATGTCAAATAATAATAGCCATGCTATTGTTTCTATAACATGTGCTTAACTAATTTAATTCACTGGGTAAAAATAAATTATTAGAAAAGGTGTCGCTACTTAATTTATTATTCCATGTGAAAAAATCATGTCAAATAACAATAACAATGATATTGTTTCCATAACATGTTCTTAACTTGTGCGTTATATTTAAATATTATTTAACTAAATAATATTTAATATTATTTCTCACCAGACACATAACCTAGTCCGCCAATCCTCCTCAATATTTATCGGGCCATGAATAATGACTATTTATTTATTAAATAAATATAACTGCATTATTCGCTAATAAATAAATATTCTGTCTACAATATATTCTCTTGAATAACTAGAAATTAAATATATATGACCATACATACTTGAATAATTATTAAACCACGACTGGGAATAATATTTATTCATCTTGTTAAATAAATAAATTATTTAACTAAGATACTAGCTACACTTAGTGTGTGACCCTCTAGGCCTCTTTCTCGTTGGCATTAGGTGGGCCTTCCTAAAGTTCAATATTACTATCTAGAAATGGGTCAAGGTACCCAAGAGAAATAAGTTGATGTCACAACAACAAGTCACCTCATATGAATGATTACTATTTAATATAATCCTTTTGTCCCGATATCTCCAATCAAGTAGGTTTCATGCAAGTTCCATCAACCCATGAGCTCGATTTCTCATTCTTTGACTTAGGCTATATCATTTCCATCAAAGGTCCTAAGATATCTACTTCTGTATAAGTAAAAAATCCTTTCTCACATTATTCATTAATGCAGTATTATTCGTGACACACACAACATATCCAACCTCTCCAAAACATATGTCATCATGGTTTTCATCAATAAATATATGTTCATGATTCGTAATACCCATTCATAATAATCTTAAAGTCTAAATACCAATACACATGTCCATAGATAGGAACATCCAATGACACTTATGAATGTGGATTTCATACTGGGCAGGTCTTGTTCTCATAATATCCTCCTGGATACTACCAAAGACTCACACCATGAGAAGTTTCATAAAAGAATAATGAGTCCCCACCCCTAATATCCTGTATCATTTTTATCCTTTAAAATTATATCATCTGGCCATAGAACATATATTCAATAATAGTGTCATGGCACTTTTAGGTTCTCATCATAGCAGGGATCCGCTATGACCTTTTAGTGTGACAACTATTCATAGGAAATTATCACATACCATTTCATGCAGAATAACAATCATGACATGATAAGGATTTTATTAATATTCATCCAATGAATACATGTTTATCATAAAGTAAAAATAATTTGGTTTTCAGGGCACCAACTCCAACAGACTCCCACTTTAACTAGATCCAACTGCTAACAACCTTCAATCCACTAGCTCTCACATGATATTCATTATTCTTCTGAGATAGGCCTTTAGTCAAGGGGTCCTTCAAGTTCTCTTCCACGGACACTCTGCTCACTACAACTTCACCCTTTTGATAGAAATACCTCAAAGGGTGATATTTTCTGAGTATGTGCTTTATCCATTGATGTGACTGTGTCCCTTTTAGAAGATCCACAAATGAATTATTTTTACAATACAATGTAATGGTATCTTCACTTCTAGGAACCACATTAAGATCATGGAAAAATTTTTGAATCCATACGGCTTCCTTGGCTGCATCATAAGACGCTATATATTCGGACTCTACTATAGAATCAGTGACAACAGGCTGCTTTGAACTCCTCCAGGTCATAGATCCTCTATTGAGACAGAAAAAATATCTTGATTGTGACTTTATATCATTTTGATCTTACTAAAAAACCACATCAACAAACCCTCTGATGAAAAGCTCCTTGTCTCCTCCATACACTAGTAACATATCCTTAGTTCTTCTCAAATACATAATGATAGTCTTGACAGCAGTCTAATGCTATTCTCCTAGATCCGCTTGATATCTTCCAATCATGCTCAGTGAATAGGAAACATCAAGTTAGGTACATGATATGGCATACATGATAGATCTTATCGATGAAGTATTTGGAATATTACTCATCCTATATTTCTCATGTTGTGTCTGGGGACACATTTTCTTGGAAAGATGTATACCATGTGACACTGGAACTAATCCCTTCTTAGATTGTTATATACTAAATCTATTTAGTATCTGGTCAATGTATGTACTTTTAATTATTTCAAGGAGCATGTTGGATCTATCATGAATGATATTGATCCCTAAAATGTAGGTTGTTTTTCCTAAGTCCTTCATGGAGAAGCACTAGTTCAACCAATCCTTGACTGATTGCAAGACTGGTAAGTTTTTTCCAATAAGAAATATATCATAAACATAAACTACTAGGATAACGACCACATTCCCATCAAAATGATTGTAAACACAAGGATAACATTCATTCATAATGAAACCAAATTCTTTTATGGATTCATTGAATCAAATAGTCCATGACCTTGATGCTTTCTTTAATACGTAAATGGATCTCCGCAACTTGCATACCCTTTTAGCATCACCTAGTGTCACAAACCCTTCTGGTTATGTCATATAGACATCTTCCTAAAGTTTCTTGTTAAGGAATACAGTTTTGACATCCATCTTCCAAATCTCATAGTCATGGAACGCTTATATGGAATGAATGATTCTTATAGATTTAAACATGGAAACTGGTGAAAAGGTTTCATTATAGTCAATTCCATGATACAGTTTAAACCCCTTATCCACTAGCCTTGATTTATAGGCACTAACATGACCTTCCATATCTAGTTTATTGTTTAATACCCATTTACATCCAATAGACTTTACATCGACTAGTGAATTGACCAGAACCCATACTTGGTTCTGATACATGGAATCCATCTCATAATTCATAGCTTTTATCCATCTTGTAGCTTCTGATCTTTCTGATACTTCCTTGTTGGAGAGTGGTTCATAATTTTCCAAAAATAATGAGTCACCAACCTCGGTGATAAGGAAACCATATCTCTTCGGTTCCCTTATCTCTCTTGTACTTCTATATAGTACTTGTGTTTCAAGAACTACCTCTTCCATGGGGACCTTTGGAACTTGTTCCTATACCAACTCTTATGTATCTTGAGAATCAAATTCATCGAAGTAAATTTTTCTCCCACTATCCTTTTTGAGGATTTTCCCCCTCTCAATAAATATGGCCTATCTAGAAACCATCACTTTCTTATTTGATGGGTTGTATTGGTAGAATCCCTTTGTTTCCTTGGGATACCCTGTAAAGATACACTTCATTCCCTAAGGTTCTAGTTTGTTGCCTGATAAAGCCTTAACAAATTCCTCACATCCACATACATGTGTATGCGACAAAGTGGGTTTCTTTCAACTCCATATCTCTAAGGGAATCCCATTTTCTACCTCAGTTGGTACTTGGTTTAATGTGTATGCCACAGTTTTCAATGCATATCCCCAAAAGGATAATAGAAGATCTGAATGACTCATCATTGACCATACCATGTCCAACAAGGTATGGTTCCTCCTTTAATTCACACCATTCCACTGTGGTGTATAAGTTAGAGTGAGTTGAGAGAGAATTTGAAACTCTCGTAAAAGTTTGATGAACTCTTAGTTAAGATATTCTTCACCTCAATATGATCGAAGCATCATTATCTTATTACCAAGATGATTCTATACTTCATTCTTGAACTCCTTGAATTTCTCAAAGGACTCAGACTTATACATCATTAAGTAGACATAGCCATATCAACTCAATTTATCAGTAAAAGTAAGAAAGTAAGAATATCCACCTCTAGCTTCTACTTGAAATGGTCCACACACATCAGTATGTACCAATCCTAAAAGCTTTGTGACCCTTTCTCCTTGTCCTCCAAATGGTGGTTTGGTCATTTTCCCTTGTAAACAATCATGACATCTGTTAAGTGATTTTATCTTAGAAGAGTCTAAATAACCATTTTGAAAGAGCTTTGTCAGGCGCTTCTCATTTACATGACCAAGGTGGTGACAACACAACTATATGTTGTATGATTCATGTGAACTTGGTTTTTTATCAATTTCCAACACTAGGTTCTCGTAAATTAATATATACAGACCGTTATTTAAATGTTCCATACCATAACATATGTTGTCCTTATAAAAGTAACAACATTTATTTTCGAACATGAAAATAAATCCATCTGTATCTAAACTCGATATAGAAATTATGTTCTTGGTAACACTAGGTACATAATAACATCCATGTAAAACCAAGATCATTCCCATTGGCAATGTGAGGTGGTAGTCACCAATGGAAAGAGCATCCAGTCTCACACCATTGGCATCTCATAGATCCACCTCTCCTTTGGAAATTTTCTGGAATATACTTGGTTCCTGAATTTGAATACAAATGTGAGCCCCACAAGCTATATCAAATACTCAATGTGTAGAAATGGAAAGATTTCACTCGATAATGAACACACCTTTGGATTCCCCTTACCACTGGGTGAAGTTCCTCTTCCAGTGTCCTTACTTGCCACATGAAAAGTATACTTTCTCCTTTTCCTTGCCCTACCTCTGGATCTTCTTCTTCTTGGTCGGATAGTGCTCAGAGGTTTTAGATTATTTATAAATATTTGGCCCCATTTCCTTTTCCTTCCTCTTCCTATTCACCATAAAGACTTTGGGTTTTTCATGCCCCATGTCCTTATTAACTTGGAAAATTAGGGTATGCATCTCTGATAGATTCTACTCATTATTGCTTATATTATAATTCACAATAAAACTAGAGAAGGTCTTAGGAAATGATAAAAAGTATAAGATCTATATGAAAATAATCTAGTAATTTAATCCTTATGATGTTCAAATGCTCAATGTATCCAATAATCATGACAACATGTGGTCCAGCTGGCATGGACACTCCACGATTAGTAGTGAACAAAGCATTGGAGATCTCATACCTCTCCCATCTTTCCTTCTCTTGATATAGAACCCAAAGGTGAGACATCATGTTATAACCATACATTTCCTCATTTTGCTTCAAGAGATCATTGGTCATGAATGATATCATGAGACACTGAACATCGGTATTTTCATTCAGATATTTATCGTACATAGAGAGTTCCTCATCACTCGTCTCATTTACAGGCGCAACTGGTAATGGATTTTTCAGTACATAAAGTATCCTCTCATGGTGTAGGATAACCCAAAGGCACCTTTTACACTTTTGGAAATTAGTGATGTTGAGAATGTTTTCCTTCTTAATTATGTATCACAATGATATGTTTGATGTCATTTTTATTGTTGTTTCTACAAATTAATATGAATAGAGTATTAGAACTTTATATTGATAAATATAGATGAATAAATATATTAATATCTATTAGTCTCCCAGTATTTTATCAAAACCAAATATCCCTCACCATTGGATTTGTAATATCCTATTTCTTTGACATTCTAGTAGCAAGGATCCATATTTCCTTTCGCATTACCCCAACTAGGGTTCGACAAGAAACTTGAAAGGTTTTAGGTATGCATTCCAAATTCCAACTACATAAATTCATAGCTCCTTGATATGTCGAATGGACTCTCCAATCCTAAAATCCTTAATTTTTGGTTTCCTCAACCTTTTCCTCTCAATTACACCAAGTCCTACTAGGGAGGTCAACCTTTGATGAAAACTAAGTTAAGTTAACCCAAAAATTAAAATTAGAATTCCTCGATAATTGAAAGCAACCCAACTAGGGATGGTCAAGCACTTTGAACTATGATTTGATTCTAACTAAAGTAATGGAAGGCTATACTAACTTAATATTTAATTGAGGGATTTTGTCCATTATGCGTAAGTTTCCACTTATTATCTTTTCACGTTCTTGTTAATGTGAAATGGGATATACTTAAGTGATTAACCATGTATAGATAATATTTACGCATAAGCAATTTTTATGTTAGTTCCATCTTGTATTCTTATTAGTTTATTAATTATGTGATCACATCAAACATCCATAATGAATAACCATAAAACTGACAGAAATAAAACAAAGTTTATGATCATGAGCTTTACTATTGGTTAGTTTATCTAGTGGTTGATAAACTAACCCTAGATTTGGGGAGAAACACATTGAACCGTTTATGGTTCATGTTTACAGCTTTCACCTGTCCACCTTTGTACCTCCTTGGATTGGTTTTTCCTCAGCTCTTAACTTGAACTGCCTCCACTAGCTTGGGAGCTCCATCCATTACATATAGGTGAGGGATAAAATTGAGTTTATATAAAAGAAACCATGGGAATGCTTTCCCTACATATAAATGAGAAGAAGGTATACAGACCAACAATTTTAATTTAATAAATAAATTAAAAGGGAACCAATCACATACAAAGGTCTGGTCTTGCTCATGACCATCCACATACATGAAACGAATTATGAATTTAATAAAACTGGAATTCAATTCTTTAATCATTATTATTATGATAAATTATACTAGAATCGATTAATTATATTTAATTAATCAATCCTTTTTATCTTAATCGCTTTCTGAATTTCCTTGAGATTCTCACCCATAACCTTGTACATAACTTGTTCCTTGGAAGCAACCTGGTGAATACCCTTCCAAAACTACCCAGCACGTATTTATACTTGTATACACTTTATTCTTTGTGATATGTAGGATGCATGCAAAATTATAATTGTAATACAACTCATACATGATGTGCAGATCTTTGAACATTACACAAATGTTAATTAAACACACACACACACACACACATATATATATATGTATGTAAGTATATATATATATATGAAACACCTATCACATGTTGTGTCCCAACATTATTCCCACACGAAGGTACATGTCTCAAGGGTTTACATGATATAATAATAAATTTTTAAATCTACATAATCTGGAAACAATACATGACATGTAGATCCGACTACACGGCATGTACCCTCTTCACCGTCCATCCAAAGTACATGCCTGGGGAAATGTATTGTGAGGTTTACTTCAGAAATCTTTGGAGTACATGGCATTTCCACTGTTCCACATGCTATGTAAACTCCATGTTACACGGTCACCAGTTGGGAAAGCCACATATGGGATACAAAACATTACCCTGACCTGAAGAGACTACATGTTGTGTCTAATGGGCCACATAGCATGTATTCTGGATGACTGTGTGCCAGTCTGTCCTGGTCAACACGCAGTGTAAGAATTAATTACACAGTGTGTCATTAACGTACAAGTCTTGTGTAATTTCTGAATTACTCCTAATTCATTGAACACAAATACACAACGTATAGATCCAACTACACAGTGTGTATTCTTGTATTATCTGAATAGAACCATTAGCGCCTTCTGATTAGATCCTTGATTTAAATTTGGTTATAAAATTATTTGTTTCTATTAGATCTGTGAGAAATGATAAGAGAGGAACAGATCTCAAAATTCATATTATAAGAATGATTAATCATGAATTGAAAAACTAAATTATTAAAGTGTAAATAATCAATAAATTATTTAAATAATTATAAATGAAAATATGAATCCCTTTAATACCACTTGTAGGTTCGGGAGCAATGGAAGCGTGGGATGAGTATGTACCCAACTTTGTAAATTTCCATAATCAATGATTAATCCGGGTTCAATAGGACGATGAATGTCAGTATCCATGGAATTGAATCAAAGATAAAATACAAAGGAGGGAACCTAAAACTGAGAAGATAGGATATACATATTTTGTTTATAATTAATTTAATTAAATTAGGGAATTACCTCCATGGTGATTCTTTCATCATTGATGTGTCCGACCATAGGTCCGAGGAGCAGCTTCATTGTGATGTAGAATCCAAGGATAGCAATCATATAGCAGTGATAAAAACATGATCCACATATCTTTAGATGACGTCAAAGGAGTCTCTGGGTGCTAGTGTGGAAGATCCTTTGCTTTCGATGTCTGCCTTCGATTGCAATGAGAATCACTTCCAAAGAGTTCTCCTTGATCTGATGGAGGAGGATCTCTTTCATTTTTTATAGTGTTCTTGGAGAGGGAATATTTCTCTAGGGTCAAGAGATTTTCTCTAAGGATGTTGTGCCATAATGATTGGTTAGCCAGTAGAATAACCCCTTTGATAATATATATAATAATAACATAATGGTAAATTTAATTAACTAGGTAATAGTAAATAATTAGTATAGGTGTCATTGCATAATTTATTATTCCATGTGAAAAACCTATGTAAAATAATAATATCCATGTTGTTATTTCCATGACATGTGCTTAATTAATTTAATTCAGCAAGTAATAATAAATAATTATCACATGTACCGTTACATAATTTATTATTCCATGTGAAAACCTCATGTCAAATAATAATAGCAATGCTATTTTTTCCATGACATGTGTTTAACTTTCACATTATATTAAAATATTATTTAACTAGATAATATTTAATATTATTTCTCACCAGACCCATAACTTGGTCCACGAATCCTCCTCAATATTTACTGGACCTTCAATAATGAATATTTATTTATTAAATAAATATAACAACATTATTCACCGATAAATATATATTCCATCCACAATATATTTTCTATAATAACTAGCGACAAAATAAATGAAATCAGACATACTAGAATAATTATTAAACCACAACTAGGAATAATATTTATTCACCTTGTTAAATAAATAAATTATTTAACAGAGATACTGGCTACACTTAGTGTGTGACCATTTAGGCCTCTTTCTTGTTGGCATTAGGCGGGGTTGCCTAAAGTCCAAGATTATTGTCTAGAAATGGTTCAAGGAACCCAAGAGAAAGAAGTTGATGTCTTAATGACATGTCACCTCATACGAATGTTTACTATGTAATATAGTCCCTTTGTACTAATATCGCCAATCAAGAAAGTTTCATAAAAGTTCCATGAACCCATGAGATCAATTTCTTATTCTTTGAATTCCTAGAATTGAACTTTCTTAGTAAACACCATGGCCATGGATTTACTTAGGGTATATCATTTCCATCAACGGGCCTAAGATATCTACTTCTTTAGAAGTGAAAAATCCTTTCTCGTGTTATTCATTAATGCAGTATTACTCATGATGCACCCAACATATCCTACCTCACTATGAACATTTTTCATCACAGTTTTCATCAATACATATAAGTTCATGATTCATAATACTCATTAATAATAATCTTAATGTATAAGGACCAATACACACTTTCACAGATAGGAACATCCAATGACACTTATGAATGTGAATTTCTTACTGGAGGGTCTTGTTCTCATAAAATCCCCCTGGATATTACCAAGGGCGCACACCATGAGAAGGTGCCTCAATGTTTCATGAGTCCCCACCCCTGATAGCTTGTATCATTTTTTTCCCTTAAAATGATATCATTCGGCTATAGAACATATATTCAAGAACAGTGTCATGGTACATCCAAGTTTTCATCATAGCAGGGATCTGCTATAAAATTTTAGTGTGACAACTATTCTTATGAAATTATCACATACTTTATCACACATAAGAACAATCATGATGTGATAAAGAGTTTATTCATATTTATCCAATGAATACAAGTTTATCATAAAGTACAAAGAAGTTGGTTTCAAGGGAACAAACTCCAAAATTAGGTTCTGTGACTAATATTCCTCATATGAGATTCCTATGACTTCAAAAGGAGAAGAATTTACAGGTTCCCTACACACCCAACAACTGGAGAAGCCCATACTTGCCCAACATGAATACCTATACTAACTGAAGGTGCCTGCCCCATTGAGATATAATTAGTGTAATTAACTAGCATCCACCTCAAGATGGAAGTAAGAAATTTTTCCAAAAACATGACTTAAATCTATGAGGGAGACCCAGACTAGGAAAAGAGCTCCAAGAAGGAATCCATGGAAGGAGGAACTAACATCTCATCATCCCATTTTGATCAAGGAGATGACATCCCTGATCAAAGAGATGGAATCCAACCACATTTCTAAAGTGGGAATATGTGGAAACAACAAAAATTCATCAAATCATAGAGGAAGGATGACATTGTCCCCAATGAAAGAGTCATAAAAAATGGTGAACCTAATGTTAAAGGATTCTACTTCAACTGTGGGAAGATGTAAAATTTCAGGTATGTCCAAATTGAGGCATCACCAATGTGAAACCAATATCTATCGTGTATGGGAGGGTGAGTAACATTGGGTTCATGAAGACTAGAAGGCTACGATACTATTCCAATGTTGCCTCCCTCAGAGGATATATATGCGGAAACCTCCTAGGTTATGATAGAAATCCATTTCAAGAGCCTCTCCCAAGAATGTTATTGTGGATTATTCCACTATACCATAGAGGTAATGGATTTTTGATCTATTCCAATCACAACCTCTAACCATGAGACACCCATGAGACCTCCCACCCAATTGCACCAATAACATCAACCAACATTGTAGGCTGGAGAGTAGGTTCATCTAGCTCATATTCCACTGAAACCAATACAAAACTCTTAATTCCATCACTGGGGGTAGGGTCTTGACTTTTCCTGATAGGAGGCATCTCCAATGGCTCTAGTGGCCCCATCCAACATTGGTTCACTTTCTACACTTACACCTATTTCATGGTGTTTCACACCAACTAAAAGCACTGTCAGTGTAAGGACACTCGACCTAGAACTAGTGGAAGGATAATCAAATCCCTGCTCCATTGGCTCTATTCTAGGCTCATCAGTGCTAGAACTAGGGGAATATTGATCATATCCCTGATCTCATTGCCCTACTTTGTGAGTTTACACTCCAATAAAAATACACATCTCCTAGACACCCTCATAGAATAATTTTAATGGGATAGAAATATAAAACTTTTGGGTTACCTCATGTTGTTAATTCAGAGATCTATTCATATATAGCTTCTAGGATCCCTTGCCCTGTAATTTTGGTGAGGTAGGAATCCACAACATTTGGGTGTCGTTCCCACATTATTTTAGTGATAAATGCATCTATAGATCCTACTATATCTCTCCCCTAAATTCATAGAGATAAGAATCCCTACTCTTGTGTGCCCCCACCTCATAAATTTAGTGAGATATGCATTCAAAGATCATGGGTTACCTTTCCATGAAATTTGTAGAAATAGGCATCCACAACTCTTGGGCACCCTCCCCACAACATTTTAGAAAGATAGAACTCCACGCTTCTCAGGTGACATCACCCCATCAAACCGACAATTCCGGTTTCTATACCTCCTACGTTCCATTACCCCTTTGAACCAACAACCCAAGATACGATGCCTCTCAAACACCACCACCCCTTCAAATTGATGATCTATGATTCCATGCCTTCCATTCCCCATTACCACATCAAACTGATGATACATGATTCCATGTCTCCAAAGTTTCATTTCCCCATAAAAAATATGTTCTAGGATTCCATGCTTCCTGGGTTCCATAGCCCCATTGAATTGATGATCTAGGCATCCATGCCTCCTAAGTTCAATAGCCCTGTAGAACCAATGATCCATGATTTCAAACCCCTCGGGTGCCATCTCCCCATCGAACTGATGATCCAGGATTCCACACCTCTTAGGCATGATCGCCTTGTTGAACCAATGATACATTATTCCACACCTCTTGGGTGGCATTTCCCTTTCAAACCGACCTTATAGGCTTCTACACCTCCTGGGTGGCATAGCCCCATTGAACTGAAGATCTAGGATTCCATGCCTCCTATGTACCATTACCCAATCGAAATGAAGATCTTAGCTTCAACACCATTTTTTCACCATCTCCTCATCAAACCGAAGATCTATGATTCCATTCCTCTAGGATTTCATTTCCCCATCGAACCTACGATCCAGGCTTCCATGCCTCTTGGGTGCCATTTTCCAATCGAATAGATGATCCAAGATTCCACACCTCCTAGGTGACATCACCCCCATCAAACCAATGAAATAGGCTTCCATGATTCCCAAGAACCTCCACCCCATCCATCCATATAGTTAGGCCTTCATGCCCCTCGAATACTATCACCCCCTAAATTTGGAGACACAGGCTTCCATGACTCCAAGGAGGAATCGCGACATCCATCTAGAGACATAGGCTTCTATTCCTCCTAGGAACCATTTCCCTATCCATCCAGATGCATATTCTTCCATGCCTCCCAGGCATAATCACCCCATCTATATTGAGAGTTTGGATCCCATGCCTCATGGGAACCATCGCCCCATCCATCCCTAGAGTTAGGATTCTATGCCTCCTAGATGACATTGCCCTATCCATCCTAAGAGGGAGGCACCAATTCTAGTCAACTGTTACGAATATCATGGGGGGAATGTTCTAGGGTAATCCTATCATCCCTACTCTAGTCAAACATGATGCAATTACTCATGTGGAACCTCCCACCCTTGGGGAGATCCATGAAATCTCAACCACTACATGGGGAAGTGTGTTCATATGATGGGAATCAAGACACCAATCATCTCTTAGGCATGTTGGGTTGAATATCCTCGATGATTTTTCCATTAATATCCACCATGGACATCATCGTATTGATAAATAGAAACTATAGTTTTCCTCCCTATGACCCTAACAACAACCCATGGAATTATCCCTATGAAATATCATATATCATGCTTGGAGAACATCCATGCATATGATGGGAGAATTTTAGGGGAATCCTATGGTAGGATTCACCCATGATACTCAAGGATCCCTCCTCCATTGGCCCGAAGGCCTTCATTTTTTATTGATTTTTGATAATCCACCTTTCAAGGGGTGAGGTGGGACCCTTACAAGGCATGTAGGCGTATGTATTACATGGACTATGGGCCTTAGAGGAATTAATTGCCCGTAGGCTTCAAAAATTACATACAACCCAGACTAACTACTTGGAACTGCTCCTCCCCATCATCTTCATCGTGAAATCAGCTATCCACCTTCGCATGGATGTTCAGCTAGGCATTCTCGTGCATGCATAGGCTTTTCCCGATGGCAGGTTCCATACTCTCTCATTCTTTCAATCTGTTTAGCTTTTGCTGTGGTGAAAGCTCCTTTCTCATCCTCCTTGTACAGCTTGTTCCTTATAGGTTGTCTGGTTTGCATCTGCACTATGGTGGCTTTAAGGCCTTGAGGTGGCCCAAAGGCCTTACAGACCCGAAGGCCTGGGTGGCCCGAAGTCCTTACAAGACTCAGGGACCAAATCAGTGGCTCGAAGGCCCAAACATGGGCATATTCTCGGCTGCTATAGTGCCAAATAGTGCCTGCTACAGTTCCCGCTACAGTGCCTGCTACAGTACTACACAGTTCTCGCTACAGTTCCCGCTACAGTACTGCTACAGTATTGAGGCATGGATAAACTCAATATAAAATCTCTTTAGTTGGGAACACTATCTGAGGAATAATTCCCCATGACTCATAGTTTCATAACCTTAAACTGTATGATAACATCCTAATCTCATGATTTAAAACTACATGTCTCAGCCTTACTACAAAAATTTAATGTGTGAAACATCAATGGTCCTGTTTTCATAACCTTTAAAGGAATATATTTCATCCTTAGTACACAATTTTAAACATTGTATCATCATTGTTCTAGTATGTACAACATTAAAAGTCACATCAATCATCCTTAATACATTATGTTAAACTATGTAGCACCATTAGTCCTGTCTGGATGACCTTAAAGGGATCATATTTCATCCTTTTTGCAAGAAGTTTAAATAAGTATCATTAATGGTAATGTTTTCCTTACCATAAATGGAACATATTTCATCCTTGATGCATGATGTTAAACTACATGGAATTATTGGTCATGTCTACATGACCATAAAAGACACATACTTCTTTATTTCTACATGACATTAAACTATGTTGCATCATTAATTCTATCCACACGAACTTAAAATACACATATTTAGTCAAAGATCTATGAAATTAAACTATAAGTAGATAAATGTTCCAAGATTCATGAACATAAACTTTATTCAATTGGTTCTAGTTATATGTCCTTAAATTGAAAGAATTTATTTAGTCTAATTTTTATGACTTTAAACTACAAAGCATAACATCCTCATTATAGGATGGTAGAATTACCATATGTAGTGAAGATAGGATGCCTCATGTGGTAAGCATGAGATGAATCCACATCCATATCACATGTTGTAAAACTATATAATTACTTGATCCCCACATGAGAGAGTGCTCTATATTTGGTGCTAGTCAACAACTGTTCCACATTCAAATAATATGTAAGGATTGATTATGAGTTTCATGGTATATGTAGAGGCACCCAAGTCCTATAACTTATGTCTATCCTAGTTATTGTCATACCTCGAGATACCCATAATTGTGAATGGGTTCAACTCCAACATTCTAATATGCCCCCATTGACATTCTCAAATGTGATATGGTATAGAACCTCGAGTGTTGAGTTCTACATGGAAATTACCTGATTCATCTCCAAACTTATAATCTTCCACAATTTGGATCCTCATCATCCTTTAAATATTAATGGGCCCCATAATGGTGGTGATTCTTGGATAGAATTTATCAACTCCTATTCTGGGAACATGCCCCGAAGGAACCCTCATGATAGATGATGATTCCCATGTTTCAAACATGGTTGGTGGTCGATCTCGTATTTTTTTCTACATCCTTGAATTGTTCAGTTGTGGATTATATGTTTCAAATGTGGTCAATAGTGGTCCCTAACCCTCAGTCACCCCTTTTGTGGTCCAAATGCCGAAATACATGATTTACCTCCTTTCCACCTCTCTATGATTTTGTGGAGTTTGAAAATCCTTAGTCCTACCCCTCTATACATCTATTAGTGTTGAGTAAGAATTTCAATGTCATTCAGACATTCTCAACCCAACATCTCTTTTCCTTTGTTCTGAAATTCCATGTGTTAGGGAAATCCCCTCACCATAAATTGCTCACATTTAGTATGAGTCATGTAGGATTAGGAGTATTGGTATGATGTGTACCGATGTTCTTGAACCACACAAAATCTCAGTCCAAGAACTATGACCATAAACTATTTCCAAATGGCCCAAAAATTTGGACCTTAAACTAGAATTCATAGTCTAATAAATTGACCTTAAACTATTTGTATCCCCCATAGGTCTTGATCTCCATGAAAATAAATGGATTGCAACCATAGTGTGAGTCATATTAATTTTAATTATAAAACCCAAAATCCTTAGTGCACAGCATTAAAACTAAAACCTTACCCTGTGTGATGAACATGGGATGCCTCACATACCAAGTGTGGGATGAAAAAACAAGTGAATATACCCATAACATGATGTTAAACTATAGACTTACCTCATGTCATAATCATGGGATGCCCCATGGTAACTATGGGATACCTCAATGCCCTTGTTAGATAAGAAACCCCATACTTACAACATCGGTCTTCTACCCCACCATGCTTCCAAAACTACATGTTGCTTTATTCTCATTCCCATGAGATATATAGTGATGAATAGACATATTATCCCCATGTCTAGTTATAAATTAATCATCATTTGGCCCTTTGGCCCCACTTATAGTTCAATCATTAAGAGCTTAAAATATTTTCAATTTGTTTTAGTGTATTTATGTGGTATGTGGGCTTGCATTGCTCACCTTTCATGATAGGTTTTACCTCTTCGTTCCATGAAAATACACTTAAAATAAACACTCCCTTAGTTTTATCATCATGATTTTAAACTATTATCCAATTTCCCCTGGTCCAAGACATACGAACCTAAATTACATACAAATGGATTCGGGATCGCTCCGTATAGTGAAGATACTTCTGAGCTCCATTCATGTCAAGTTTTAACTATTTGCAACCTATCGAATATCCTCAAAGTACCTACCCATTATCCTTGATCTACTACCTTAAACTACTTTTCATGGTCCAAGATTTATGACATTAAAATTGGATTCTTGATCCAAGATATATGACCTTAAACTAGGAGTCATGGTCCAAGCATTATGGCCTTATACCCCATGCATCTTCCCTTCATTCTCATGGTTTACTTAATCCATGGTGTTTCAACAATAATATTCCTCCAAAACCTTCCAAAACTATGTGTGGATTGATTCCCATTCCCATGGGATACATAGTGATGCCAAGACCTCCTATCTCTGGGATCATTTGCAAACTCACCACAAAACCACCCATTGCATATCGTGTTATCACTCCCAAATTCTCATGGGCCTCCTAGTCAGGTGTAAGCCCTAATAATATTACTTATCCTATTAGTGGGGAGAGATTCCCTGTTGAACCAACATGAGGAAAAAAATAATGGAAATCTCAAAGCATTATCCCCACCAATATCCCAAGAGCTAGATGTTAAACATTAGTTATACCCTATAAATGTGGGATGCATCATATCAAAAGTATGGGATGATTCAGAATCCTCACTCGAGAGGTCACCCCCCTACCGACATTTGTATCCAACCACACCACTTCCAAGAACTACGTGTGGATAAATTCACATTCCCATGGGACATGTAGTGATTCCCATATATCCTATCCTAGGATTATACCATTCATCAACTCATTATAAGGTGTTTCCTTCCCCAACAACATGATGTCTGCCCAAGGTACAATTTTTTGAGTTTTGTATGGTAGAGGGTCCCTTTGGTCCTCCATTAACATAAGGTTGTCACTATTACATTCCAAACAATCATCCATAAGAGATCTATTCCCCTAGTGGTCATAATCTATATGACCTTAAACTAGCAGCTACCCATCTGGTTAGATCTCTACGACTATACACTAGTAGAAACGATAGTATGATTCGTAAAAATTAAAACATCATATCCCAACATCCCCAGAAGATGATGTTAAACAATAAACTTAACCCATATAAAACTGGTATGATTTAAATGAAAGTATAAAATGACCAAATACCTTACCCTACATGAAACTAGGATGCCTCATATAAATATGAGATGAACCAAAAAAATGTCCTCAACACCATCCAAATCTCTCTTTTATCATTTTCTAAAAACCACTTTTTGGATGAGTGGGAACCTCACAAAAACTAATATCAAATTCACACATCACCCACAAAAAAACCATTACACAGCGATACTTGATCCCAAAACAACATTCAAATTTCAAAGTTAAAATTCAAAGATTTGAAATAAAAAAACACGGGAAAAGCGTGCCGCTTGAGAAACCCACCAATGAGGACACCACCATCATCACAATGCATACTTATTCATAATAAAGTTGTTGGCCATCATCGCATCACACATTCACCTCCATCATGTTTTCCCATCACCATAGTCATCGTCCTCATAAAATCTTTACAATCAGCCTCTTCTTCGACATCCACCATTGCACTAAACACCATCACCGCTGTCTCACAGGACCATCCTCACCATGACTGTCGTAAAATCCGATCCACCACCACCATCATTGTTTCCATTCAAACACCACCTAGCCAAATTGAGATCCCACGATCACCTAAACACTGGTCAAGACATCTGGAACCCCTCACTACAACATAGCCTAAAGCATCGTAGGAACCACTTCACCCAACCAACCTAGAGGGGAGAAGTGGATCTGGAGCCCAGAGAGGTACGAGCAGCCAAGAATTACATAGAAATCCAAGATCAAGAAAACAAAATATGAATCACAACCCCACAATAGAAACTAAAAATCCATCATAACTATCACCTTCGATGAACCTTCACCAGTAATACAGAAACCAAAACTCCATCGGAACCCCCCAACAGAAACTGAATCGCAACCCATAGCCACCAAAGTATAGGGAAGAGAAATATGGGATTGAAACCCTCATACGAACATATAATGAGATCTATAACCAATAAAAAACATGAAAAATAAAAAATTAAAGTGGGGAAACCTGTAAAAGAACATAGGATTGAAACATTAGGGAGAAGAACCAACTCTGGTAACACCTGGAATTCTATTTTCCACTAAACCACTTGACCAAAACCTCAGTGTATCCCATGCTTCAAATCTGACCTAGAGAGAAGCTATGGAATGCAAGAGAAGAACACAAAGAGGCGGACAAGGAGAAAACTAGATGTGGCTTAATTCTAATCCTCATGGGATACATAGTTACACCCAGACATCTTATCATGGTTCAATCCCTACCATCAACTCATTCTGAGGTCTTCCCACTCAAGGCTAGTCTTGATTATTTCCCACTGGTATGTTCATCTAGCTTATTTGATCACAAGGTAGAATATCTAATTGGGAATTAAATATTACCTCTAGGATATTCCCCACTTCAACTTCTAAATTTCAATCCTTCTTTGATTTGGATAATCATTATTCTCCCAATCTGAATATGATGTGTAATGGAAATGGTCCTATGAAACACTGGATCACCTACAATCCCAGGCTCACGCCATGAAGAATATTTGGTAACAAATAATGAAGCCCAAGTTTTGAACTCGTTCAATGGTATATTCTGCATTTTTCACTCCATATTTAACTAACACAGATATAGAACCTATGTTTCAAACATGGTCAATATTTGTTCTCTACTCATCAGTCATTCCCCTTTTACTATCAAGGTCTCAAAAATCATAGTCACCCTCATGATATTTTTCAATCACTTTCTCCCCTCAATGCATTATCCTCCATAAAAATAGGAACTCCATACAAATCCTAGTTTCTCGTGTTGGATATGGATAATACAGGATTTGGGGTTGGGTGGGATTTTTCCTCAATCAAGGTTGAGATTCATGAGTGCCCCATGGTCTATACTCTATGAACTACCAAGAAGACCATGTTCATGAATCAAAACCTTAACCTATATGCAAGAAGTATCTGGGATTTTCAATGTGTAAGTGCCTCCCAGGGCCCTCCTTTAACATCAGGTATCCTTTATTCGGTACCACACACATCCCCATTGATACACATAGACCTACAGTCCATGCATTATGACCTTAAACTATTTAAAACTAATCTAAACTCTATAAACATAAAATATGAGACTAAATCCAAGAATCATGACATTAAACTGTGCCCATGTCATATTGAGAGTGTTTCATGGGGTTCCAGACCTCCTTAACCCCAAATTCACATATGGTCACCTCCCTTCCATGCCATTCACATAATTTTGAGATGTTCCCACCCTATATTCTACAAATTGTTACTTAAAACTATATGAAAGTCACCCCGGAAATGTGTTATATGGTGTTGATCCTCCTTGGTCCTCAAAAAACATCATGTCTCCACTATCCCATACTACAAATGTCCTTTTGAGTCTATTCACCTGATCTTCATAACTTTATAACCTCAAACTAGGATCCCATTTAAAAGAATAATAACCATAAACTATGTGAAAGATGTGTCTGGGATGCCCTATGTGGTAGGTCCGCCTAGGATTCTCATTCATGATGGGTTACCTCTCCCCTATTCCAAACACCTCCCTTTCAAGAAACACAACCCCATGGTTCAAGCATCACAACCCAAAACCATTTCCAACTTCTTGGTATAAATGATATAATGTTAAAATACCAAATACAAGAGGTAAAAACATCTTTTAGGCTGAAAACCTGAAAGGGAAACCTAATATAGAGTTGAAATTCCCCCATCTGGTTACTCCCATGTCTATAAAAAATAAGGGGATAAGAAGAAAGAGGTTCAAAGCTAGCGGTGACCCACTATGGAATCAGGAAGAAATATAGTTTTCCTCACTAAACCCAATGGTTTAATAAAAAGTTAAACCTAAATTCTAAGATCTATTTGACTCATGAGATTCTCTAGGGAGTGCCCTTATTGTGTTACATTCCTAAACCCACACCAGTGGCTTGGTGGCTGTTGTTCTCATTGGTTCACATGTCCAATTCACCCAAATCTAAAATGTGAGATACATCATCCTTACCATAAGATATTAAATTGTGTGTCTATCATCCTCATCGTATGATATTAAACAATGTGTGCATCTTCCTCATTTAATGAAGTAAAATTGTGAATCATCTTAGGACCTCACATGATAATCCCCTCTCCCTTAAATTATAGTAACCTACTACATCATTCATGTTCCTTGACCATCACTCAACATCTGAGATGATCTTTCCATTGGAACATGAGTCTAACCTTTGGACAAACCGATGTGCCGACATAATGTGATCAAAGCCAGGGTGGAAAAATTCCAAGTATGTTGAACTCCATTAGAACATTTCATCAGTTCATCATAATATTTTCATATCAATGGAATTGGATCCTTATCATCCTCCACAAATGAACAATAACCATTAGACGGTGTGGTCCCGTGCAACATTGTATCACCTGCTATCCTAATGAAATGCCCAGAATATTTTTACTACATTTTGCAATAGGTCCTGTGTTTTCAACATGGTAAAATTTTGACCCTCATTTTTTTATCCAGCCTTAGAAAATGGTAATGGATTATTTATTTCAAAAATGGTCTATAGTTATCCTCCATCTTCCTGCCACCCCCTTTGTGTTCCAAATATTGGGAGTCTCGATTCATGCTCTTTATCACTCCTCTATTTGGGTAGAATTAAACACCCCTAGTATTATCCCATTATTTAACTAGTTCACATTGAGAATGAAAGTAAATTGTGCATCTTTCCACTCACCATCCAAGGTATTCATCTTTAGAAAACATCAAATGGTTATAGATGTCCCATTCCAATCTGAACAAATTTTCTCTTATTTAGCACCCTTTTAAATGTGAATGATATTCTATTGTATCTTTTTTCCCACACTAAGCATGAATCACATGGGCTTATATATTTTAGTTGTTTTCTTCATCAGTGTAATTGAGATATAGTGGTCCTCAAGATAAGGTGTTTTCCTAATCAAATTCCTCATTATTCAATCTCTCTCACCCTACTCATCCTCATTGGACCCCATTCTGAGACATAATTTGTTTGTTTATAAAAAAATCATCCATTGATGGAACAAAAGTTGAAAATCATGATCTAGGAGCATAGTTTGTTTCCCAGCCTCTTATTTGACAAGTCATCAAGCCATAAATAACTTATGGATCAAAATTTAAGGTATTTTGAATCTAGACTATAGAAAATGGTCAGCAAGGGAAATTATGGGACAAAGAATATAATTTCATGAAACATTGTCTATGAAAATAAAACTTCCATGTTTGATAGTAACCTTTGAGAAATGTAGTTATGGTTCATGGAAAACCAAGTCACATTTTTTTCTACCCACATGGACCATTGACGGTATCCTTCATATAACGTAAGTTTGGTTCATGGAAGTCTAGTTCATGAAATTCCTCAGCGGTGTAAAAATAATAATCTTTTGAGAAAGAATATATATTTCAAGAAACCATGGACCACACCACTTACTATCCTATAAATACCCCCATCATTTCTTCGTCATAAGGAGGAGACTCTAAGCTGTGAAATTTATCTCTCAATTCGAGAAACTCCAAATATTTTGGCAAGTTTTAATAACTAATTTCCCCATGGGTAATATTTCATGAATTCCCTCACATGAGATGTTCAGTATATGGGTTAGTGATTGAGGGTGTCCCATGAAACTTATATACATGATGTACACTATCCAAGTAATATGGCCATGCCTCTCAAAACTCCATTTTTTTTACTCCAAATTATTGTGGAAAAATAATTTACATATCCTTTTGGATCCCTCCTTTCATTGAGTATACTTTTAGGAAAGGTGAGAACATTAAAAACCCATATATTTAATGAAACCCCTATATTTCACAAAACCCATATCATTCAAGAAATTTCTACCTCCATGCCTGCTCCTCCATACTGAGGGGGTTATGCCTCACACCCCCACTCAGGGTCCCTACCAGGCTTCCATCCAAATCATTATTCCTGGTTCATTCACTTCTGTCACTATCCCCATGAAATAAAGAGAGTCTCACAATGAGGTTTTTGGTCCAGGTGGAGGAAATTTCATATTGGTCCATATAAAACTCAAATTTCCACCCTATATAATACCATTAGTTGAGATACTCCTCTATAATCCCTGAAATACCTTTAGTTAACATGCTCATATTCACCCCTTTCTCTTATAACGAGTTGTGATTTTCCTCTTGGATTCCCCAAATACCTTGATTCAAAAAACTTCTCAAGAAACTCCTAAAACCCAATCACCGGAATCCTATGTCATGTTGAACCATAAAGGGATGCTTTTCCATAAATCACCCACCAGCCATTGCCAATCATCTTCCACCCTTAGTACTCACTACATTAAATGAAACTATAGTATAACCTATATGATGATAATAGTATGCCTTCTATCAAAATAATTAGATGCCTTGTATGTCAAGTTCAAGGTGAATCATGTAATGGTCAGGAGATGAACACTAAATAGGCACATTAGGCCTCCATATTAGGTGTAATCCCCAATTATATCACTCAACCCATCAGCAATCCAAGATTACCTCATGACCTGATATGAGGAATAAAAGACAGACCTAGATTGCAAGCCCCACATGTATCCTTGCTACTCAAAATCATCCTCTATGGTCCAAGTCATTAGGTGTAATTCCTAATCATATTACTCAACCAACCATTGGGTTGATATTCAATATTAACTAGACATGAGGAAGGAAGAATGGGTTTCTCAAATCATATTCTCCACAGACCACATCCTTTCACATGAAGTTAAACAATAACCTTACCCTATTCTAGGAACATGGAATTATCTCTTGATCCAATATGATGAATAAATAACATAAAGCTCAATAAATAATCCCCACACACCACATTATTTCATATGATGTTAAACTGTATCCTTACCCTATGTCAGGAAACTGGTATAGTATATTGATGTAGCATGAGGAAGAAAGAATAGATATATTAATTCATTTTCCCTGCACACCACGCCCTTTCACATGAATTTAACTTTAAAATTACCCATTTCCAAGAAAATGGGATTCCCTCTTGATCCAATATGAGTTTGAAAGAATGAGCAACTCAATGTGTAAGCCTTGTACACCATTTCCTTTCACATAATGATAAAATTCAACCTTACCCAATGCAAGAAACATAAGATTCCATCTTGATCCAAGATGAGGAATAAATAATGGGAATATCAATGACTAATCCCCACACACCATTTCCTTTCATATGACATTAAACTGTAACCTTACCCTATGAAATGAATATGGGATGCCCTGTGTTATAAGTGAAGGAAACTTAATGTGATAAGAATGAGATTCCTCATGTTATACGCATGATAAAACACTCTAAAACCCTGGTAAGATCCCAAACATAGGCATCAATTGCACCATTTCTTCCCCAAGAAGATACCTGGGTAGCACACACACGTTAGATCCATTCACATCATTTATTCTCCATAGTGGAATCCATGAAGTTTCTACATGTAATCCCCAACTACATCATCATTGATTCTAGAAGTGACTAAGTAGCCTCAATGAATAATCCCCAACAACATCATTACAAATCCATATTGGCATCCAGACATCTTCTGTGTGTAATCCTCACTAATATCATTTCTTATCCATAACGGTATTCAGGTAGCTTCCATGCATATGCCCAATCCATTTAATTACTGCTCCACAGTGGAATCTAGGTAGCTTCCACTCCTAAGCCCCATTCACATCATCACAACTCTTAAAAACACCCATGCATCTTCAATAAATAATCCCCAAACTATCCCTCTTTGATTATTCTTCCATTATTAAAGCATCCTTATTGCACAACGTTAAACTGCATGGGATGATCCTATCCTACAACCTTAAAATATGACATCGAACTATATGGATTTTGATCCCTATCTCTAAAATACGGTATATAAGACAACTATCTAAGTATCAATCCCAACAACCTCCAAGTGTGAATTAATCACCCTTTGGGGGACACAATCCACCTCCAAGTATGAAGTCACCCCCTTGGGGAGACACACTCCACCATTAATGTGTGAAATCATCCCCATTGGGGGACACACTCTATTATTAGAGTGTGTAATCTTCCTCTATGGGGGTACAATCTTCCAAATTCAATTGTGAAATCATAATCCTTGGGTGGAAACACTCTACCATTATCGTGTGAAATTATCCACATTTGGGGGACATAATCCACCAAATGAAAGTGTAAAATCACCCCCATTGGGGGGGAAACACTCCACCATTCATGTTTGAAACCATCCCCCTTGGGGATGCGCACTCCACCAAATCCAAGTGTGAAATCATCCCCCTTGGGGGGACACACTCAAACATTAAAATGTGAAATATTCCCCCCTAAGGACACACATCACGAAATACAATGTGAATATTTACCCACCAGGGACACACTTCACCACCCAAATTTCTCCTCAAGATGTTAAACTTGTGACTGAATATCACTGCAATACATTAAACTTGTGATATATTCTAGAATCCCTATGCCATAAAACAAATGTGTGATGCTTTTGGTAAAAATACTTGGAAGACTTATACCCCTTGGAATTAACTATGCAGTGGTTGAAACAGGACACCTTAGGTTCCATGCCTTTGATTCCTCATATGTTATGCCTCTGACTTCAAAAGGAGAATACTTTACAGGTTCCCAACACACACAACATCCAAATATTTCTAGACACTCCCAATGTGACACCCACCCTAACTAAAGTTTTCTTCCATATCAAGATAGAATCAACATAATAAACTAATGTCCACCTAGAGATGGATTGGAATAAGTTTCATGAACATTAATTAAATCTATAAGGGATTCCCAAACAAGGAAATGATCCTAAAATAGGAATCCATGGAAGGAGGAACCAATATCCCATCATCCCATTTCAATCAAGGAGTCAACATCACTGATAAAATTAATGGAATCTATGTGACTTTGGAAAATTGGATTATGGGGAAATAAGAGAAGTGTGTCTCCTCTTGGTGGAAGAATGGTGCATACCCTGGTGAAAGTGTCAGAAAAAAATACATCGGTCAATTTTTCAAATGTCGCATTAAAGGATATTATGCATTTTTTTTCAAATAACTGGTCACTATTATTCATGTGATATTTGAAATCATCCAATAATATACCACACTTCTTGAGGATAATTCATAAGTCATGGAGAAGTTTTTAAAAGAAAAACTTATAGAATGCATAAATCTCTCCAAGAATAATAGATAATTTGGAGTAGAAAGAGTGGATCTTAAAATAAGTTCCTCAGAGTTTGAATACAAGAAAATCAATTAATTTTAAGAGAAGTATGGATTCAAGAAGTGTATAGAAGAAAATATCCATGATCTTGAAGAAATTTTTAAATATATCATTGATGTTAAGAAGTTTAAATTGGATATAAAATTCAATAAGATCAAGGAAATTGTCTCTTTATTACAAAATATTGTTAAGAGGCATGAAGAAGAAGTCAAAATATTGAAGAAGGCTTGTGAAGAGAAGATAAATATTATTGAAAATTACAAAAAACATACTCAATATGATATGCACATAATTTTAAGTTCAAGTGGCCAATTTTGAGAATAAATTTATTGAGACATTGAAAAATAAAGAGATAGTTTCTGCAACTACTCAAAGTTTACTAGAGGATTATAAGGTTAAAATAACTCCAATGTGTGATAAGACGATCATGATTTCATTCAATGATCTATCTCAAGAAGTTTTTAATAAAGAGGTACCATCCATAAAATATTTTAACAATGTTTCCAAATCTATATTCATGAATAGTGTAGGTTAAAAAATTGTATAATTATGGATGAAGAAAATTGAGATGAAGACTACCACTATAAATAGGGTGGATAAGAAAAATAGTATGGATTCTCATTCCCCAGGAAGATCCCAAAAATGTATGAATAAAAACCATAAAAACATATAGAAGAAATAATAAGATCAATTTTTGTGGGTCAATCTTGATGATAAAAAAAATTCAATAATTGTGTATTAGAATGTTGGTACAATCCTCAAAATGAAAAATAATAATGGAATCCCAAGTTAGGGGGTATGATAGAGATAAAAAATAAAAATACACACATTAATAAAAATATATTTATTTCAATTATTTTAGAAAAAAATGAAAATATCTATGATTCATGCAATAATAGTGGTCACAAGGTTGGTACATGCTCACATCAACATGTATCAAAAGATGATAAAAAAGGAATACCACAAAGGGTTATTCAGAATAAAGTTGAAACCTTTGGAATAAATAAGGATAATGTTATAAACAAAAATTATCCCAATAATATTTCATGTATGAAAATTAAGAATACCTTATATTCTATATCTAAGAAGTTTAAGAAAGGTACTTCATCCAAAAAATCTAATAAAAAAGATTTCACTCGAAAGAATTAATTTAGAAAATAAATTTTTTACAATGTACCTAATAATATTTTAGTACTATTCATATAATATTTGGAGAGAATTAGAAAAATTGAAGAATAACAAGAAAATTATTGTGAAAGAGGAATTGAAAAAGTTTTACATGAAGTTAATGAAGTTTCATTTGTGAGGTGAAACATAAATGGAAACACTCCTAATGATTTTTTTGTAACAATTCTATCACAAGAATAATTATTTAAGAAGAGGAAAGTAGTTATATGTGATAAAAGTTTTTTAAAACCTCATTAATAAATAATTTTTATAAACAAATAAATTTCATAAGTGATAAGTTTTATACATATAGAAAAAGAATTGAAGCCTAGTTGTGAATGATTGAATAATGGAGGAAATAAGGAAACATATTTGAGAAAACCATATCAAACTTACTATTCAAATTAATAAGAAAATAAGATCCAACTTATTCTATTAATCTTTGTTTATTGTATTTCTTATTATAATGTAGAGATATGAAGGTAAATAATTTCCTCAGAAGAAGAACATGATAATAAGTGAGTACTAGTAATTCATAATAGAAAAGACGAAGAATTAATTATCCTTCAATGATATCTCAATTTATATTAAAATAAAAATATGATAGATGATCATCATTGATGAATTTGAAGAATCAGTTATCATATCTTGGACAAACAAGGATAAAAAAGATATTATACTAGTTTGATCTTATATTTGGTATCCTAAAAAAATATTGATGAAAATCATCATTGGTGATGTTTTGGATGTTTTTAAATGTATATAGTCACATTTTTAAGATACATTTTATTATATTATCCATATTGGAACATTTTTTAAATTATTTCTTAATGAGATTCACCATTATAAAGATGTTAAGGAGATTTTCCCTTAAGGGGGAGAAAAATAAAGAAATATGAAGAAGATACTATAAAATGTTATTTTATACAAATTTAATTATTCTATAAATTGAATAAAGATCATGTCATTGTAAAATAAAGGTTTTTATTAATATCCCATACTTGGTTACAAAAATTAACAAACTTAATTATAACACCAAAAAATAATTGTTTTTGGAGACTTCGGGGAATGCATGGAATTTTCATGGTGAATATGAGATGAAAACATATCGAAATACCCATTTAGGGTTGTATTCATGAATTTATAATCCATTACAAATGGAAATTTATTTATGATGGTCACTGTAGCATTGTGGAAGTTTTCCTTACGTAGTGATGTTAAATTTTATATAGTGTATGCTTTCTCATGTAGGATGCTCATGCTCTGTGATGTTTTATCTTAGGTGAAGATGGTAAATTTTTTGAAAAATATGTCTCCACTTTATCAACGCCAATAAATACCTCACTTCACCCAAAATTTAAGTGTACATGACATTTAGACTTACTCTTGAATATCATAATCCACAAAACTTCACCTTTCAGGAGACAAAGTGGAGATGGATTCCTAAAGGTAAAAATATTTCATGAATAGTATCTCATAGGTTATTAAGACTCTCAGAACATGGTGGTGAATAATTGAACATATGTTCACAACCTTCATGCTAGAGGAAAACCCCTCGAGATTCTTGGGGTTTCATGATATACATATCCTTCATAAAACCTTCCCCATGGGAACCAAGAATTTATCCCAAGGAAGGGATCCTAATATTCACATAGGCCTTATCTTTTTGATCCCCCTGGCCACTGTGAATCTCCCAACCTTTGTGAATCCCACATAAGAGGAATATTCATGATGCAACCATTTTACATATATTAATTCATGAATTTTTTGTTCCCAGCAGCCCTATACCCATTCAAACCATCTTCATTCATGTCATGACCTTCCTTGTGAAAATTCCATAAACCCCCATGTTTAGACCCTTTTCTCCTAGAATTTCTTGAATAGTTTTAATTACTATTACTATTATGGATAGGTATCATAGTTATAGAACCCATTTATCCACCTCACCATTATAGAGTTTATGATTTGTTCCATCCAAAAGAACCTACATAGTATACACAAAAATCCCCAAAGGTGGCATCACTATAAGAAACTGACCACCTTTACTGTTATAGATGATTTGTGTATTATCCTACTCTCTTACTTGTAAATGATATCCCTTGGTGTATTCCCCACACTATTCTGAGATGTATGTCTTTAAACTCAAAATCATAATGTCCAATTCATAATATGTTAAACTACACAATGAAATCTTTAACAAATGACGTTAAACTATAGCCCTACTCGGTGTGATGAACATAATATTCCACATGTATAACTATAATGGGATAAAATCTATACTACTATATATTCCTTATGCACAAGACTCACACCATCCCTCATTGTTACTCCCTTCATGGAATAAGCGTCATTATGTCATGGTGTTAAATTTCAGGGATTGATCCAACTACACGACCTTAAAATGTGCATATGAACTATGTGGGTTTTTATCCTTATCTACTAATAGGGTATATAGGATTCCCTCGTGAGTTTAAATCTTTAAAAACCCAGGATACCTAATATATATTTAATCTCAATCCCCAACACCACCATTAATTTTTTCTATCTTCCCCCTGGTAGGCAACGACTCTATAGTGTGACCATCTCCCCCTGGGGGAACACACAAAATCTCATCACCATCCCATCCCTATAAGACATTAAACCTAGGAAAAACCTATCCCTACATGATGTTAATACTTTGAATAACATGTCCCTATAATATGGTAAACATGTAACAAAACCATCCCTACAAGACGTTAAACTTGTGACCAACTTGTCCCCACATTATGTTAAACATATGAACAATATCTGCCAATAAGATGTTAAACCTATGATAAATTGACTCCCACAATACGATAAACCTATGAACAACATATCCCCACAATTAATTAAACTTGTGACCAACATATACTCATAATAAATTAAACTTGTGACCAACCGATACCCACAAGACATTAAACCTATGAAAATTTTATCCCCACAAGACCCTAAAATTACGACACACCCCACCAGATGCATCAGAATATATACCTCTTGCAATGAACATGAGATGCCCGAGGAAATTATCATCATATTCCTTATTACCCATACATAAGTTACCCCAATATATACATGGGATGCCTTGGTTCATATACTTAAGATTCCTCACACATGAGATTCCATCGACTTTGAAATATGAAGCCTTTATAAGATCCCAACACACCCAACACCCAGAAATTCCAAGATATGTCCAAATTCACCATCAACTATGATAACATGTAGGTGATATGTTGTGACGAAATCAGTTTAGTTAATAAGAATTCACCACAATATGTTGTTGAGACCGATCTTCATGAACATGACTCAAATATATGGTGGAGAACTGAACTTGGAAATGATATCCACAAGGGATAAATAGATGTAGGATCCAACATCCCATCAACCCATTTCAATCATGGATATAATATCACTTACCATGGAGGTAGATAGAAATATCCTTTGTAAAGTATGAATATGGGGAAAATAAAAAAAGTGATCCACCACCCCAATGTGCGTACTAGTGGAAAGAATCATAAATAAAGTGAACCAATTGTGAATTATTCTCCTTTAACCATTAGTAGATTTGTAAAATTAAAAAAAAAAGATTTAGATTTTATTATATCAAAACATTAAGCATTATTCCTTACCAAACCAACATGGAAATCCTGACATGAAATTCTTCTCCTATAACTGGTGAAAAATAAAGTACATTAGGCATCTGCATTCTGATACATCATCGACATAGATGTTTCCTTCACCATGTAGAGAATGGGTAACATTGGGAACACTAGGAATCAAATTCATAAAACATATACAAATAGATAACTTCATGTATCATGCATGACTCAAGATGAATAAATTTCTTTAAGACTCACCATGAACTGGAATGAGAAAATGGGAATCGATGATGTGAAAATCCTTCACAACCATGATCCTACAAAGACAATAACCACTTCCACATCTACTGGGATCCCTACCCAAATCACTCCATATGATCCCATCCAGTAGAGTGTCATAATTTTCCCTTGGTAAAAATAATAAGGGGTTATCCAAACTAGATACATGTCTATATAGGACCTATAAGTATTGACACCCCATTGATTCCATCACCTACAAGGGTCGTGCAAGGGAACCCCCCCCCCCAGTCACTAAAAAAATTGTTTCAATAGACTCTCATTGGAGTGTTTCGATGGTTAACTTACCTATGTTATGGAGGTATGGGATATCTAGGTCATGACCATGGGTACTACTACTTTGGAGTTTCAAAGGATGTATCCCACACAGCTACACTGACAACATCGACTAGCTTCACAAACCATTGATCCATCTAATCTTATACCTTCTCTAATGAACTTGTTCTGGAATACCCATTGCTGACATTGAGGATAGGACAATAACCATGCCCAATAGAAGGCTTATCCCTCAACTCCAGTGGCCCCTGATACCATCGACACACATCATCCAACCCTTACAAATACTATGTGCCCCCCTATCTTTCTTCCAATCGGGATGGAGACCCTAGTTGCCCCCCAGGATGGCCGGGTTGACACTCTCCATTATGACCACCAAAAATGTTTCATGGTCCACACCATGTTGAATAATTCCATCACAGACACCTTCCCCATAAAAACATTGATTGACATGGAGGTCCTCCTAGTGTTAGTGACTTTACCTTCCTTGAAGATCTATCCCAATGAAGGAGGATAAATGAAAAACATGGAGGTTATACCTATGGCACTGACCATAGAACATAAATAAGGAATCCTCATGACCCCCAAGGACTCACACTCAGGAAACTCACATATATATTATTGTAGTAATGAAAGAAGATTCAATTCACTATCAACCTATCTATATTTGAGGTGACTGATGACTCAATATAAGCAACTCCATCCCACCATGACAACTAGTGGTAGAAGACCATTAGCTTAGGCTAGATACCCCTGAGGTTGAGGCCCATAAGGTCCCTAGATTCCTCCATAGGTGAAAACATTTGAAGGATGTTCCATAATCCTTTTAGGGACTCACTGTGTAAAAATACCGATAACCGCCAACTTCCCACCTTTAAGCCTCCACTATGGAAGTATGAGAGAGGTCAGGATCCAAATTGGTGCCCTAAAACAATTTTTAACACTTTGCTCACCCAAATAGGGTTTCTATCCTTCCTAATCATTAGTAGGATTCAAATACCTTATACTATATGGATATGTTTATGAACTTATCCCTACCACTAGAAGACACTCTGATGTTTTAGGGACTGTTGGCTCGTGTAACACTACCTCTTGCATAAAATCAATAGTAGAGAAGGTCTATAATAATAATACCACTGATCTCCCAACTAGATTGGATTGTGACTTTGGGTGATTAGGAACATGATTATTCTATATATGATGAGTGAGAGGAATACATGTGGAACATCCTAGTCTCCAACTAGCAACCAGTCATGTTTTGGATTCCATCAACCCTACTCTTTACTATTCTCAGATCCCTTTATAGAGTATATGCTTCATGTCTCTGCCAAACAATAAAGTACACAATCAACTTCCATTGATGTTTCCAACTATCCTTTCCCAGAAACCTTGATCACCTTGAGCCAATCCATCAACAGGGTCATAGGGTTGACATCACAGCTCTCCTGATGGCTCAGTACCCTAATTCATATGGATATCACCAAAATTTCCAAAAGACCTATGTTAAGAGGCTCACTATTCTCCAGTGAATCATCCATAAAGCATCTCTCCATGTGAAAATTAAGGGTTGGGGATAGTACATTTTCCTCCACCTTAGTCCCCTTCAAAGGAAAGATCGGGACTATCAGACTAGTCTGCCCATTGACAGTGAAAGATGCCCTCCAAAAATCAATACCATGAATTCGTCAGGATCAATACCCTAGATAATTAGAGAAACTAGAGTTATGACACTGATAATGATAGAGGGAACCTACCCTAAGATTATCCACAATATCAAGAAGTCTTAATGGTGGGCTCCTTCACCCACCAGTAGAGGAAGACATCAGGTCTTGAGAGTCCCATTGAGGATCCACTTCCCCTACACTTCAACATCTCAACAAAGGAAAAGGAGTTTCCAAACTCATTAGCCTATCATAAGACACTCAAGATACTATATTTGTTGTTGTGGTAGACTATTTGATACAAGAGCTTCAAGGATACAAGAAGCTCACTGTCAAGGTCCTCATCAAACAATATCTCGAGCGAGAAAATTTTAGAGGGAACCCTTCCCTTCTATAGTAAATCTACTAGTTACCTTTATTGTAGAGCCCAATGTTGAGGTAGGATTTCCTATGCATTAGATCAGGTTAGAGGTTGGAGGGTGTCATAAAAGGATGAGATATTACCATCCTTCCCCACTGAATAATCACAACTTCTCACCTTGGGATAATGATTACTTCGATTCATGATCTAGTAGTCGGATTAAAGCATTATGCCTACCAAACCTCACTAGGATAGCATGATAAATCCTCTCATATCCCATATTGAGGATTTATAAATGAAACAATCCATGATCATTCCTTAAGTAAAACCTTATCTGGTGTGGGTGGACCATGTCCATCCTCCCCCCAAGTTCAAAAACCTTAGATTCACTTTATTCAATAGAATGAGTGACCCTCTACAAATCCTAGTTCATTGGACCTCACAGTGTGGCTTGATGTTAGGGACTCCATAATATATAGAGGATTTTAAACATCGATGTTTTATCAAGAAAGTGGAGGGACATTCCTCTTTATGGTACAATCTAATAGAATCAAGATCCATTATAGGTTGGGAAGATCTCCATCAGTAGTTCCACTATTAGTTTATCTCCACCATTCACAAGAACAGTATCACTGAACTTTCCAAATTCAATCAGAGTTCTGATGTTTGAGTTGATGACTTCATTACTCAGTGGAAGGTACTCATGTACTCCCTTGAAAATGAATATTTCACTAGATCATATTTCAATGATGTGCATAGATAATACCAAATATGAGTTAATCCCTACCATCATATCCCTAAGATATCCATGCAGGTTTTTAGAGTTCACTAAAATAGATCAGCATCTAAAAAAATCCTAGTAGTGGAATAATAAATTATTGCACCCATTACCTCTTATAGTTCACATGAAAAAAATTGTTAAGGTATAAATATCCATCATTTTACATACCAAGACCCCACATTTAGTCCACCTTCATTAACATCATCTCGAAAGAACTCATTAACCACAAACTCATTAAGTATATCCTCTCCTTAAAAACTCTACCCAATCTCCTCGATAGGATAAGTCACCCAGAGTTCCATTTTTAGACTAGAATAAAAAGATCCACTCCATCAAGGATTCATAGGTCTTGAGGTACATCATTTTTTCCTTGGAAAAGAACCTCATAAAGATACAAAAATGAATAATACCCAAGGAATACATCCTCATAGATTGTTCTAAATACTTTCTATTCCATATGGTCCTTATACAAACTATTAGTGAGTGTTTTTTTTTAATGATTGGCTCCATGACCTAGAGGTTCGTGTCCTAGTCGGGTTATGTGACATCCTGGAATATGTTGAAAATTTCAATTCTAACCCTAATAGTGGAAAAATTAATATGGTGAATGGATATTGGATCTATTTTTGGGTACAAAGAAGTAAAATGACATGTTATGCTATAAGATGGTCGCTTGTGCCAATGACATTATCCATGCATGCATTTGAAAATTTTCACCCTTAGGCCACCACGAATACTCCAGCCACCATATCTATAGTGTAACATTCCAAATCCTGGTGGAAGAAAAGATGAAAATACTAATTAATTTAGAGTCCCCCATTAGGGATAAAACCATTTTGCACTGTCGGTGTCTTCACACCTACCAAATTTGGAGATACCCCTAGAACTCATTCAATCCTATAATATTTCACCAATAAATAATAAGAATATACTTATATGAACATTTTTAGGATGGATGATCACTTCCTGGTACTCATTTATGGGGAACAACCCAGTTCACCTTTAGGTACCTATGTCTAACATAATCAAAGAAGAGGAATACACTACAATAACAAATAAGAAATCCATGCCTTTTCTATAGAAGAGACTATTCAAATCAATAAGATCATAAAACAAGCCTCACACAGAGATTTGTAGGAACAAACCTACCAGGATACTCCATCAGGAATGTAATACCCTATAATTCCATGTATTTTTAAAAAAAAAATGGGATTATTTTGAGACAAGGCTCTGAGATGACATGTGATTTTGAGGCCTAGAGTGGCTAGAATGTATTTTCAAACTATTTTTAAAGTTCATTAAATAATTGTGCAAGCAGGATTTTTATCTTTTAAACCGGTGAATGGATCAAAAATCAGAGGGCACCATTGAACTCAGAGTATTGGGATTCTCATAAGAAGGGTTTAACCTTGACCTGTGTGGGTTGAGGGAAAAAGTTAATTTCCAGACACTTAAAGGGAAAATAGTGATCATAAACCACATGGAATGATTCAGATAAAGACCAATTTTAGTGTCATAATAGTAAGTATTGATTTCATGGTCATCTCAAAGAACACTACCTACAATTACATGATGGGAAGACCCTATATCCTCTTGCATATGGTGGTTTTATTATTTATACTATCTATGGGTAAAATGATATATTGACGGTTGAGTAATGGTAATATAGATTTATTCTTTATCCATCCACTCTTGTGAAACCTAATGCTTGGATATTGGATACTATAAAAGAGAGGGAAAAAATATACAGACTAATGTGATTCAATAAATCAATTCCTCAATGATCTAACAACCACTTCAGTAGATCCTAGGGTTATATTTGAAAGAAAACTTAATTCTAACAATCCATGGTTTTGAATCCACAACCATAGATCTGGTAGGCTATTTCATAGTCTCTAATAAGAAGAATCACTTGAAGAATACTTCATAATCCTACATGAGATAGAAATATTAAATTTTGTAAATATAATATACTATAGAATACTGAGATATTATCCCCATATATATAGATATGATACACTGATGCATGTTATAAAAAGCTGGGTTAACTCAATAGAGGTATAATCGACATCAGTGCTTCAATATCGAAGGTAGAACTCATGGTCAGAAACTGGACAAGATAGGCTCATTATTTGTTGTCACCATAGTCTCCATAGAGTAAGAATAATTTATTGAGGATCATACCTCTATTAGGATAGATTTTAATGCCACTAAAAAGTCTACAACTCTAGTATATTTGCATCCTCTCTTTGGTCCTCAAGTTTTAGATGGTGAAGAAGATCATAATAACTCCCCCCCCCCATAGTTTGAAGAAGGTGTGTCTACCAAAGTTGATAAGCTATCCCTTGTGAATATAGACATAGAGGAAGACCCAAATATGACACTAATCAGTGAATTCATGTCTTTGGAGGACAAGAAATAGTATATTTCTTTTTTAAACAACACTATAGTGTGTTCTTCTGGTGCTACAAGGAAATTATGGGGATCAACCCCCTAGTTTCTATTCATCGCCTTGTCCTTCTAATAGGTCACCATGGATTCAAACATTTTCCTAAAAATTTGTACCCTTCCCTTGGTGATATGGTTGAGAAAATTTTAAAAAACTTATCAAGGAAAAAATCATTAGGGAGGATGAGTACCCCATGTGGTTGGACAAAATTTTCCCATTAAATATGAAGAATGGATAGATCAGAGTCTGCATCAGCCTTCAGGACCACAACTACCAATATCTGAAGTATATCTTTCCCCTTTCAGTGATAGAGTTTCTAATTGACATGATGACTGGTTTCCAGGATCTCTACTTCATATATGGGTATTACAATTATGACTAGATCTGGATGGACCTCGAGGATGAAGAATCCACCACCTTCATAGCACCTATATGTAACTTCTCCTAAAACATAATTTTTTTTAATAATTATGGAGCTACCTGCTATTTATGCAGGTACTTAATCTTTAAAACTACTCTTCAAAACATTATTGGAGTTATACATTGACGATTTGGTGGTATAATCCCACCAATGCTATCACCATCTAAAGGACCTTGAGAAATTGTACTACTTTTTCCTCTCCCACTATCTAAAGATAAAACCCTTTAAATGAACATTTGGGGTTACCTATGGGAAATTTTTTATCATTGTTTTAAAATATAGAGGAATTGAGATAGATCTATAGAAGATCAAATCTATCATAAATATGCCTCCTCTATAAAACCTTCGGGAGTTGATAGGGCTCTAAGGCCACTTGGAAAATGTCTAATGAATCATTGAGAATATGTCCTGAAAGTGTAATCCCTTTTGAAGACTCGTGAAGAAATGCATGATTTATTAATGGGGAAATGACTGTTAGAATGCATTTTACATCATTAATAGGTATTTTATACATCCTTAAATCTCAATGCAACCTTCCTTAAGGAATCCTCTAGTGCTTTATGTGACCACCCTGGAGTGATCCCTATGTTCCCTTATAACTCATAAGAATAGTGAGGTTAGGAAAAAAACCTAAATTATCTTAATCATATGCTCCTCATCACAAAGAAAAGATATTTTCCCATTGAGAATAATTTCCTCACTTTTTTATTTAAATTTTAGTAGTTTTCACACTACCTGAAACACCACATGATATAGTCAGTATCTCACATCAATCCCCTAAAGTAAATTCTCAACCATCCCAGGTATATTGGTAGAATGGTGCACTGGGAAATAATTTTGTAGAAATTCTATATTATTTTTATCCCCTATAAATCTATCAAATTCCATGCATTGGTAGAATTCCTATACCCACATTTGACCCCTAGGGAACTACCTCTGGATGTGGACTTTATGGAAGAGGCTATTCTTCCTATTGATTAGGCTACACCATGTGGGAATATGAATTTTGATGGTGCCTCCCACAACCTTATAAGGATAAGGTTCAGTAACCTCAATCTCAATAGGATGGGCCTTAGGATTATCTTCCTCACTCATGAACAAGCCATCTTCCCATAAATGTTTCTCTTATTGGAAGGATTCACCACCAATGAGGCTGATTAAAAGGATCTTATCACTCACCTTGATCTCACCCTTATGATTAATGTCTGCTATTTTCTTTTGAAGGTAGAATATGAGATAGTCATCAAGAAGATCAATGGTGAATATCTCATTATGAAATAATAACTTTTCCTCCTTCTGGAACATACCCATGAGTTGATAGTACAGTTCCATTCCTGACCAAAGGTAACTCATGTTTTCTACTTATGATGAGTCAATTATTTTTTAATCATGGACACATCTCTTGTATATCCCAACCAAGAAGATTTATTATTTCATGTGGTGCATTATAGAGTCTTAACCCCGCCACTTTTGATGATGAAGACCGATAGGTAAATCAGTTAGTCACTGACACTTCTATAGTAGGCCCCTCAAATTCTGTAATAGTTGAAGAAACACTTGTTTAGGTGACTCCCCTCATTGAGTATCTCCATAATAAAACTCTCCCACCAGACTGAGCCAAGTGTAAGTGAATTTATAGGCATGGAGTGCAATTTACCCTTTAATATTTCCCCAACCGTGGTTAGAGACTCTATGGGAATAAATTAAATGGAATCCTCATCCATTGAATCCAAGGGAAGGAGATACCTCATTTAATGAAATAGGTACACACCGTCTATGGATCATAATATAGGATTTAATGTTTCTCAGAATATCTGGACTTTGGGTTTCTTTTGTCCCATCACATTCCATGACTACATCAAATTCACCAAGAGGTTTCATGCATGCCAAATACATTCCAACTTCATGAACCGAGCACCAGAGCTTCTCTATACCACTAAGTACTTCTAGCCCTTTACTGTGTGAGGAATTGATATTGTGGGACCCTACCTTCCATGAACATCTCAGCAATACAGGTTCATTCTCACTACTAAAAAATTATTTTTAAAAAGGGAGGAGGTATCCCTACTCAAATAGGCCAAAACCCATTTGGTGATTGAATTTTTGATGTATGAGATCATCCATATATTTGGGATTCCTTACACGATTATAACAAAAAAAATCCAATTCTCAATCCACTGAGCTAAAGAATATTTATCCAAGTAAAACATTAGGTCTAACCACAACTCTTGCTACCACACACATGAGAATTGGAAAATTGAGGTGATAAAATAAAACTCACTATAACATCCTATATAATATGGTAGGATAGAACAAAAGGAGTAAGTATAATATGATCCCAAATTCACTATAGGTATACTTAATGATGAATTGAAATTACATTAAGATGACCCCATACTCCTAAGTGTATGGTATGGGTGTAGTTATACATATATAGATTTAGCTTCTGTTTCTTTGGATGGCCATTTACGATCATCTGACACTGGAAAGGTGGGAAGGAGTCCATTTTATTGATTTGTAAGCCTTTGAGGGAAAAAGGATCTAGGTTTTTCATAACTTAGAAAGGAATTAAAACAAGGTGGAACAAGCATACAATAAAAAATTTCAACTATGCTACTTCCCTCAAGGTGATGTGGTTTGAGCTTGAAGGATTCCCATGGTAACTGGAAGGAAGATGCTGAAGCTGAAACCAAACCGAAAGGGACTTATGCCATTCTAAGGTCTACTGCAATGGTGAATACTCATTGATAACCATAGATGAGGAGTTCATCATAGATCCTAACAATTCTAGGTTCCTCAAGTGGTACTTTACATTAATAAAATAGTTTGAGCTATAAAACTTTAAACTAAAAATGAAAACATCTTAGTCACACTACATTAAACTATACAACTATTTCCTTAGTACATGATGTTAAACTATATCATTACCTTATTTTAGAAACATGGGATTCCTTATATAAAACTTATGAGGTAATTCAATGTTTGAGATGTATGAATTCAAACTACAAAGCTAGATATCCTAATCACATGACATAAAATTGTATGACATAGTCCTAGCTACATGACATTAAATTATAGTATACCCTCTATGAAAAGAACATTATCTCTCATGTGGAAAGAATGAGATGCATTATTTATTTAGAACAATATGTCCCATGACCATGAGATGGACACAAAACAGTCTTCTTGGGACCTCGTATTTTGGTGTAAGCCCCAATCATATTCCTCAATCCATCAACAAGGCTGAGATGCCCTCATTTTCTAAAATGAGGATGAAATATTAATTAGTTCAATGTGTAAGTCCCCACACACAACTCCCTCACATATGACATTAAATAGTAGCCTTAACCTATGAAGTGAAATCTGGAATACCCTATGTGAGAAGAACATGATTTCTCGGATGATGTGCATGAGATTCCTCATGGTAAACATGAGATGATATCAAAATCCATGGAAAAAATGCACATGTTAACCCAGAATTGTACAATTGATTCCCTTACTGCACCTCGTCAACTTCCATGTATGATCCTCCAATCACATAGTCCCTACTCCTAAATAGTAATGGGATCCCCATATCATAGACCACAATTTTTAAAGCACTATGACATGAAACTATAGAAACACACACCCTCACTGTATGATGTTAAACTGTGTCTTTAATTTATTTTTCATATGAAGTTAAACTTCATGGTCGACATGAATATTACACAGTTTGAAAATGCTTGATGAATTGATCCCACACTTGAGATGTATCCATTATTTATATTCCCATCTATCTCTCACGCCATAGTCAAGAGATATGTGTGTCTTGACTCCCAAATCCATCAAATATACAGTGACACCTGAATCTCATATTTTGGGCCAAGCCTGACTGCTAACCTATTCTAGGGTCCTCCCTTATAGGAACATTATCATTATTATCCTACATATATACTAACGCAAAACAATTGAACTCATGATGGAATAATTACTAGAGTTTTTAACTCCCCACCTAATAATCCCAACATTTCCTCTTCCACACTTCATGTAATAATCAATTTGGATCATAATAACCCTATAAATCTGAATAGGCCCCCTAATGACAATGGTTCCAAACCAAAATGTCTCACCTACCATCATAGAAACATGCCTCAAAGGATATATAGTTACATATAATGGATCCGGTGTTTCAAACAGGGTCAACGATCAATCCTACATTTTATCACCCTATCCTTGATTGGTGAGGTTGAATAACTTGTGTTTATAACAAATTTAGCAGTCGTTCCCTACCCACCAATTTCTTTAATTTCATGGTTTTGATCTCAAAATTCAAAATTTACCTCCTTTTACACCTCCCTTTGTTTTGGTGGAGTGTTAACACCCTTTATATTATTCCCCCATGTGTTTGTGAATGATGACCAAGCAAGTTGACATCGTTGGGGCCTTTCCATGCTGGATTCTCATGCCCTAACTTGTGATCACCCTGATGAAAAGGGTAAATCCCCTCTACTCATTATTTTGGACACTGAGAATGTCCTACATGAGCTTCTGAGTCTTGGTAGATTCCTCCACAAGAAATATTGATTCACATATAAATTCCCGAATGGAATGAAATCCCGTGTAAGGTTGGATATCTAGGACCTTATACTAGAAGCCTTGGTCTAAGAATCATGACCTTTAATTATTTTCAAATCCATGGTCCAATATATAATATATTAAACCAGTAGAGGTCCCTTTTGGTCTTAGATGCATGGCCTTAAACTACATAGTGCGTCTTCCTATACAAAATTTTAAACTAATGAGTAGGATTTTCAATTTCTATTGAATAGATAACCCTCCCCCTTTCTAGCATGGGTCTCCAACAACACCATGATCTAGAAATATGTGTGGATTGATTCACCATTAATTGGGACAAAAAATGATTCATAAACCCCCTGTCTCTAGACCAGATTCAAACCCCCCCATCAGGTGATACCATGATCACTAGTATTCACCCCCCATACCTCTTTTTATAAAAAAAAATTTCAGTGACCAGCTGACAAAACCATCTCACCAGACCCCATATGGCTGGAGAATCAGTACTTTAAACTTTATGTGACTTGTCTTAGAGATTCTTTGCATGGAACCTGGCCTCATTTTCCCTCTCTTAAAAATATGTTTTCTTTCTATCATACTACATGAATACCCCTAAGACCCAAACCCCTTTATACTAATCATAATGACCTTTATTTTTTTTCAAGACTAGAGTATAAGATTCATAACTCTAAACTGGTAGCCTCCCCCATGGTCATAGCTACACGACCATAAACTATAGAAACCCTTGGTTCAAACTTTATGACCTTAAACTAGTAATGATCATGATCTAAGCATTGTGACATTAAAATATACGTATTTTTTCCCCTATAGCCTCAAATTTACATTAAGTTTGTCTCACCCCTGGTGTCCTAACAAACAAATTCCTCCTTTCATTGTATCCTCACTCAAGATTAATTTCCCCTTCCAGTTTTGTTATCTTACCACATTGTGTTCTAGAACTATGTTTCTTGATTCCCATTCCATGGAATACATAGGGATACCTAGATCACCTATCTTGGTCCTAACTATAAATCCTCTCACCACCCAAACCTTATTTCAAATACCCTTTCCCCATAGTGGGCATTAACACATTCACACATACTGAGGTGTTGTGACACTCAGGAGGAGGTAGTTTATCAATTTATGACCTTAAACCAAGTGAAAACAAGTATGTTATAATATTTTATTCAACCACTCGTAACTTCAATTTTAAAATGTCTCTACTTCTACACAATATTCCCTAAATAGTCCAAAATCTATGACCTTAAACTAGAATCTTAGGTACAATAATCATGGCATAAATCTATGTTTGGTAACTAGTAAATATTCCCTTAACAATGTACCCTTCCATTCGAAATTTCATGACCTTAAACTATCCCATGAAAGAAGAACACATGTCTTTATAGTTGAACACACATAAGGTAAATCTATGAAAAATCCATAATTTTTCTGGCCAAGTCACTCTTACGGCTTGGGAAAAAGTGAGGGTGTGAATGGAAGATGTTCAAAGATGGAAGTACTCATCCCTAAGGCCCAGCCGAAGCCTGAACACACTTTATAGACCCACTAGTTTAGCAAAAATCTAGAGCTAAACCCTCACTCCCCATAATTCTCATGATCCTTCATGAAGTACCACCCCTTGTGTTCCATTTTCGTGAATCAAACTACCTCAAATGGGTGTATTTTCATTCATATCAGTTCACACATTCTAGACACAATATGCTAAAATATGCTACAAATTTCCTGAACATATGATGTTAAATTGTGCACCACTGTGGTCAAATCTACATGACCATAAACTATAGTGATAGCATTTCCTCACCATATGATGTTAAACTACAAGTTCAACTTTCTTGCTGGAAGACATAAAACTATATGCCTTATTTCTACATTTCATCAAGTAAAAATAATATTGGTGTGTATATATTTATATTGATTATATATATATGAGATACACACACACATGTGCACGCATATATATCTATATACTAATGTGTGTGTGTGTGTGTGTATGACATATATATATATGTATGTTAAATATATTTATATATACATGTGTAGGTGTATATATGTATATACAGGTGTGTGTGTGTGTGTGAATATAATGTGTCTATATAAGGGATATATATATATATATATTTGTATATGCAGGTATATAAATGTTTTAGTCTCTCACATGAGAATATCTTTTCCTCCTTTGGGGCCGACCACCTATCACACCAATTGAGTTTCTTCATTATTTCCTAGAAACCCATATGTTTCTCCCCTTTGAAAGTGAGTCTAGCTATTTAATAGAATGATACATCCACTCAATGTGATCAAAACCACACTGGATTAATCCCAAGAGCATTGAAATCTATATGAATATTCCCTCAAGTTATCCCCAATGCTTTACATCTTTAAATATCTTGATCCCCACCATCTTCCATGTCTGAATGGGGACCCTGAAGATGATAAAGCCTTACCAAAATGGCTCACCTACCATCATGGGAACATGGACTAAAGGATCTTCAATGAAAATTTGATGTGTCCCCTGTTTTAAACATGGTAAATAGTAAAACCTAACTTATATATCCTCACTCTTGGATGTATGCTAGTGGAAACTATATTATAAACATGGTCAAAATTCATCCACTATCGGTGTGTAACTCCTCCTTATGTTCCATGTATTTGATGTCCTGATTCACATCCTCCATATTCCCATTTATTTGGGTAGAATACAATTCCCCTTACAATACCCCACTTGTTCACCTATGCACATTGGGAAAAGAAAGTCGGCTATTAAGAGTCCCACCCTCTATCTAATGAATTCCCAGCCAGGAAACTCTCGGAGGATCATGTGTAATTCTAACCCCAACAGATTGGTCCATGTCTAGTACTATAATGTATGTAAGAAATCATCTATTTATATATTTTTTCTAACATCATTAATGACTCGTGTTAGAATATAGGTTTATCTATATGTTGGATCTGAATCTACAGATTATAAACAAGAGGGGGTGAATTGTGTCTTTTGCAATTTTTCTGATTGCTCTTTTCTTGAATGAGTTCTATCCTTTATACTTTATCGGATTTGATCATGCAGTGGAAAAAGTAAAAACAAGAACAAGAAGATGTATAGTGGTTCTAGGAACAGAAATCCCCTAGTCCACTCCACCAATGCTCTACTCCACGAGCTTGGTGATTTTCACTATCTGGTCCTCTTTTCCACAGACCGATTCACAACTGAGTACAGGCAGTTGACACCTTTACAATTCAAGGAAAAACAAATCCTTTTGGTTCAAACACGAACCTACACAGCTTAGAACGAGAATCTAGTTATTCAAGAATAAAAAATTTCAGAAAGAAATTTCCAGTTGATCTTCACAATTGCAACAGAATGCAATTGACAGTAGATGGATCAAAGACTCTAGAAATATTGATCTTCAAGATGAAGCAGTTCTGAGTTGATCCAGTTTTAGTATATATAGAGATATAGTTCACAACCTTAGAAGTAGTATATCCACAGTAGATATTTGATGTAGAACAGGTGAATCTTCTATCGAGTTCCTTCTTCTTGAATAAAGAGAGATTTTACGCTCTTATTGAATCAGTAGATCAATCGTGAATAGTTGAAATCTATATTTTCCAACTTTTTAATAATAGATCAATCACCTCATCATACATTTTTTTTGTTTTAGAGAGATCAAAAATAATAAAGCATATCTCCTGCATGTTTAGATCCATAAAATTCGCCTTCTGATTCACAATATTCAAAAATTTGAATTTACAGAGAAGTTGTAACTTCCCTTAAGACTCAACATAAAAAGCTCCTTTTAATTTGATCTTAAATCCATTAATAAAACGGCTTTGAATCAGTCAAAGTTGTAATTTAAAAACGACTTTAAATCCGTCTTGAAATCCGCCCAGAAATCAGCTTACTGATCGTTGTACATAAAAATCGTCTGCCGAAAATTCCGATGCCAAATGTAAGGTTGATGACGTGGCTTCCAAACGTAGGGTTAATAAAATAGTCTTCAAACGTAGGGTTGATAACAAATGTAGGGTTGATAACAAACGTAGGTTTGATCATTCATACTTTTTCTTCATCATTCAAACATATGGTAAAAGATCTACACTTTTACTTGATCCATACTTTTCCAAGAATGTATGGTTGTTTACAAAAGTAAGGTTAATGAACCATACTTTTGAGAAAAAAACGTATCACTTAGAATTTACGTACGGTTTACCTTCTATACTTTGCTGATAACAAAATGTAAGGTTCCTTCCAAACATAAGGTTCTCCTTCCATACTTTGCTGAAAAACGTATGGTTGTTTAACCATACTTTTCTCGTACTTCAAAAAGTATACACACTTTTCATCCTTACGCTACGTTTATCCACGTAGGGTATGAAAAGTGATTCCAGAATGCGCTAAAACAGATTCTGCGCTATATTCATCTACGTAAGATGTGAACAGTTTTTCCAGAACACGCTAAAACAAATTCCGTGCTAAGTAATAAATTTTCATTATTTCAAGAGTAAAATAAATTAATAATCTCATGCAAAATACTAAGTGAAATCATTAGAAAATAACTAAGGGTATTTGTGAGCATCAAAATTATCATAAAGAGACAGAGTATTATTTTCAATAATCTCCCCCTTTAAATAACATTAATACGCATTGTTGAAAACAATACTTTTCTCAACAATCTCCCCCTTTTTGATGATCACAAAACCCATAAAACAAAACCCATAAAGTAATTAAAAGTATTTAAACAAAACAAAATTAACTTTCAAAATTCGTTATACAGTTTTAATTAAAATCTTTCCACCAAAAAGATAATTATAAATCCAAATGTCCCATCTAATTTTCTCCCTCAATAAAATGAACTCCCCCTAAATATTGATGTTGTGTTTATCCAAATTCTCCCCCTTTTGTGATATCAAAAATAATGAAAATCATGGATTTTAACATGTTTAATATTGCACTGAACTGTTAGTAAATGCTTTTACAAACTGTTTATCAATAATTAAATCTGGAGTACTGACATATTAAAAATAAAATTAGTAAAAAAAATAAGGAAAGAGACAAATAAACAATGAAGAAAGATTTTCATTCAAAAACAGTAGTATATACATGACAATGATATACATAGTAATCAATGTTTGGGTAAGATAGGAAACAGGGTCTATCTCCTCTGAATTGCAGACTTGATTTCTGTAAACTACTCCTGAAGTCTCTTCATCATCCCATCTCTAAGCTTGATAATGATCTCTCTGTTCTCTTGAGTCATATGAATATCCTCAATTAAATTGACTCTGAAAAACTCATGCATCCTTTCCTCTTTTTCAACAACTACTGACATCTTCTCTGAGAATTGATTTAACAGAATTCTTATTGATGGCTCACTAGATGTCAGTTGATCTAGTAAGAATTTCTGATTGTACAGCAACACTGACAGAGGAGCACTGTTACATTGAAGATCTTGAATCATGTCATTCATGTTGCTCATTGTAGCTGTGATAGATTGAAACCTTCTGATTAAGTCCGTTGAAGTACTTGAACCACTAACTACATTATTTGCAACTGATGCAAATTGGTTCTCCATAAACAACTTCAGATCTGATAAATCTGACTTCATAACCATTTTAGATTTTAATTGAGTAACAGCTGTCAGCATGTCCTCTTTAAACATTTCAACTTCTTTCCTTGAAACTGTACACTCCTTCAACTTTTGAAACTTCAAATGTTCTAAGTATAAAGCATTTCTAAGAGAATCATTCTCATATTCCAACTGAGATACTTTTCTATATAGTTCTTCAACTTCTTCTTTCCTTGAATCAGATGCACCCTGTGATTGATTCACATTCTCAGGTTGATGCAGCAATACCAAAGGCAATGATTCAGTATCATATTTCTCCTTTTCTTTGTCCTGAGAAGGTTGGTCCACAGATTTTTCCTTAGAGTTTTCAAACTCCTCCATAGAAAAATCCTCTTGAAGTACCTCTGTTTGAGCTTTAGAAACATGCTCATCACAAACATCATTACAAACATCATCATCTATGCCTTCTATTGGGTTTTCAAGAATAATATTTGCAGAAGTTTCTTGAGGTCTGGCCACTTCTTCACCAGGCACTATAACGACCCACACTTTACATACATTGTTAATACTTCAAAATTGAATCACACTTATTACAACATATGACAAAACCACAAAGGACCGTATAGGTATAGTGTCTTTAGAAACTGGGAAACATAAACAACTGGTTCATAAATCTTCTACAGTGTCTCCCATTTATTTCATCATATCTAGGGTCCCTTTTAGCATATTCTACTTAATATCCATCTTCCTGGCCTGGGGAAAAGAAAACATAAAAGGGTGAGCTCAAATGCTCAGCAAGGGCAAATAAAGGAAATAAAAATCATATCATATCTTTTTGAAAATTAAAACCTGCAAAAGAGATCATAATATCTTAACATGGAATAAATCATAGAAGTGAAAATGAGATCCCCATAATCATAACATAAAACTTGAATCTTTGTGGCATGCACACATAATCATGGAAAATCATTTCTTGTTAGTCATGACTCATTGCCAAGACTATCTTAGTGGACAAAGTCCCTTTCTGAACCGAGTTCACTCCTCATTTCAGTCCTGTATCACTGAACCGAAATAACCTTCCGTTCCAGCCTTGTCTATCTCATGAGATATAAAATCATTACCCAATGCATTGGAGGGAGATATAGGTCCCACCCATCTTATAATGAATCCTTTCTTATGTGTGCCACATAATCATAAAACATACATCATCGCATAACACATATAACAAAAATGGGATTCTTGAAACATCATGACATCATAAATCAATTCATATATGATAAAGGAATTCATAAACATAATTCCATCACAACATAGTCAAACCAATGTAAAAATATGGATAGAAACAGAACCCTTTATTATCTTAGATGGAAAATAATTTTGATAAAACACTTGAATTGAATTCTTGAGGAAAATATCCTTTCTTCTTCAAAAACATTTTTCCTTTCATAACATGTCATACAACTTTAAAATAAAAGAAGTTGATTAAAAATAAACTTGAAAACTTGTAAAGGAAGCTTCTTTGAAGTAATGCTTTAAAAATCCATTCATGCCGTATAAGTTTAAAAAAAACATTCTTCGTACTTTTGTCGGAAAAGTCAAAAAGTACCTCGTACGGAAAAACGACAAAAGATTCCTTTCATATTCTTTACTAAAAACTCACCTAAGGGTAAAATTGGATTTAAACTATTTCAAGTGGATGGAAACAATATTACATATTGAGGGAACATGGATGTGGATGATAAAATACACCCCAGTAAATACTTACGAATAAACAATCTCGGATAAAAATGAGATTGTGATATTTCCCTTACCTTAGGTCCGATTTGCTTTGTTCGTGTCCGAAGCTCCTGTATAATGGTTTAAATAATGTTATTGACTTATTCCAGAATCATAAATATTGATATGAGATCATATATGGTCATATTATTAGCTTCTTGTTAGTAATATTTCATTGTTACTTGTTACTCGGGTCTTTATAACTTTTTGTTCTTATGTGTGTTTTGTCGAATAAATTCTTATTCTTATCTTTAGGTTATAGATAATTCATTTCCAGAATGGTATTAGTGTAGTATATACCATCTTCATTCATTAAATTCATTTATATAATCATTATGAAATGAAGATCATGTAGAACGAGTCGCATCACATCGTGGAGACGGTATTCCGTACGTACGCACGAGTGATGATATCGTTCCTATGATCGTGGAATTGTATTGGAGTATATATATATATTATTTCAGTAACAATATTACTTAATAATAATCATATATAGTTACTGATTACACCATTATACCCATCCTTGTAAGGTGATGGTGGAAAATAGATTACACCACGGCGTGGAGACGGTATTCCGTACGTACGCACGCGCGGTGATTTCATTTTTCCGTAGGATGGATAGAAGGTGAATTAGGGTTGTTTCATATTTATAATAACATATCAGTATGTAAGTAATACTGATGTTATTACTTTATCATGAAACAACTAAAGAAGAAGAAGTTGAAGAAGAAAGAAATTGAAAAGATCGGTAATGGATATTACCTCTTCTTTGGAACGCCTTTTTGAATCCTCCACTTAAGGAACTAAGATTGGTCTTTGGAGAAGACCAGGACCTCTAGGATTATTCTAGGGAAGTGGAGAAGGGAAAATGGCAGGGGTTGGCCGAGCTTGAGTGCTCAAATTGGTGTGAGGAGGAGGGGGAGGAGGTGCCCTTTTATAAGGGAGGAGAGGGGCACCTTAGGAATATCTCAAAATATTATTTTATATTAAAGTCAAAATCGGTTTATAATGGTTCCAAAGGGTCTTATTTCGAAGCTAAAGTGGGGATGGGTCGAAATACTATCAACCAATAGGATTTAGACAAGTTTAGGGTATTATTTTAACCTTATCAATTAGATTTAACTCTAAGTTAATTAATTTAACTTTTACCGTGTCTTTTTGTTTTCTTTCACTATATGGTTAATACACTTACTATAACATGCCAAACGAACCCCAAATTGTTTATTATTAATATATATATCCTTATCTAAGTCATTTGGCCAAACCTTAGATTTTTAGGAATAAAATAACAATTAATAATATAATATTTGATTTAAAAACTATTTTGTGTCAATTTTGACACTATTTGATATATGATTTTTGTGAAAGTCATAACAGAATTATATGTTCGAACCAAGTTGATTAAATCAATACTAATATATCATAGTAACCTAGAAAATTAGTGAAATTCATAAAAAGTCTCAAATTACATTTATTTTGGTATTTATATTATCAATTTTGTCAATATTCCATTAATAAGATAATTACTGCATCATCTTTGTGTCATAAATAAATTATTAAAAATGATTTACTTATTAAACTTTGATTTTAACTATTTTAACCCTTCTTTAAATAAATTAATAATAAATGTCCTAATCTAATCCAAGTGGGCCTAAATGGTCATATTTTATTCCTAAGTTTGTTTTTGGTCGAATTACACTTGTCCAATAGAATTAGGACATGTGTTAGGGTAATATTAATATCATATTTACCCTTAGTTACCCTATTTACTATTAACCGCGGTAAAAATAGTAAAAAGTTACTATTCACCAAAAAATTATTTTCATCTCATTGAACCACATTTTAGTCCTTGATATTAACCGTGTCTCTCGGATTTTTGAAATTCCATTCACAGAAGCGGTAAAATTAAGTTTTATGCAAAATTCAGTTTTTAACCTACCACTTAGTGGTTTCACTATTCATCAAAAATTGAAAGTTTTCAGAAAAATACCAAAATTTCACCCTAGGATAATTTCGATATTCTGAGTCCAAAAATGAAGTCCATTTTGAAAAATAAAATTTATAAAATTTCAAAAAGTGGTTATTACTATTCATAACGGCTAGTTTTAATAGCATATTGTTGTTTAGTGAAACTCGGTATTGCGTACGACGCAAGCTACCGAGGAAGGTTGCAATTGCGTGTAAAGCAAGCCAAGCAAGTGTTGTGTAGAAAAAGATTCCTTTGATGATTTATATAACATAAAAGTCTCGGGTGTTACATTCTACCCCCCTTAAAAAGAATTTCGCCCTCGAAATTCGTCACTTTGCAACAAACAAATGAGGATACTTCTCCCTCATCATATCCTCAAGCTCCCATGTAGCTTCTTCAAGTTGGTGGTTTCTCCATAAAACTTTCACCAAGCGAGTGGTCTTGTTTTGTAGGACTTTTTCGCTACGATCCAGAATCTCTATCGGTTGTTCTTCATAAGAAAGATCTTGCTCCAGCGGTACAACTTCTGAGCTGAGTACATGTGAAGGATCTGGTATGTACTTTCTCAGGAGAGATACATGGAACACATCGTGAACTTGAGAGAGATTCGGTGGAAGCGTCAATCGGTAAGCTACCTTCCCAACACGATCCAGTATTTCAAAAGGTCCGATATATCTAGGGCTCAACTTCCCCTTCTTTCCAAATCTCATAACCCTCTTCCAGGGAGATATTCGTAAGAACACTTTATCACCCACTTCAAACTCTAGGTCTTTTCTTCGATTGTCGGCATAACTTTTCTGTCGACTCTGAGCTGCTCTTATGTGTTGTTGAATAGATCTGACCTTTTCTGCCATTTCATCCACGAGATCAGGTCCTAATATCTTTCTTTCCCCAACTTCATCCCAGCAAGTTGGAGTCCTGCATTTCTTTCCATAGAGAGCTTCATAAGGAGCCATCTGAATACTGGAGTGAAAGCTATTATTATAAGAAAATTCCACCAAAGGTAGGTGTTGATCCCAACCTCCTTTGAAATCCATAGAGCAAGCTCTCAACATATCTTCTAGGGTTTGAATTGTTCTCTCAGACTGACCGTCTGTCTGGGGATGATAAGCAGTGCTGAAACTCAACTCTGTATCCAGAGTATGCTGAAGACTTCGCCAGAACTTCGAGGTAAATCTCGGATCTCGATCAGATATAATAGAAAGTGGTACTCCATGCAATCTTACCACTTCCTTTACATATATCCTGGCAAGCTGATCTAGAGGGAAATCCTCTCTAATAGCAATGAAGTGTGCAGACTTTGTAAGACGATCAACTATGACCCAGATAGCATTATTGCCTTTGGATGTTTTAGGAAGTCCTGTGACAAAGTCCATAGTGATGTTTTCCCATTTCCATTCGGGTATGGGTAATGGTTGTAACATCCCCTTAGACTTCTGTCTCTCAGCTTTAACTTGTTGACAAACCAAGCATCGAGAGACATATTCAGCAACATCTCTTTTCATGCCATCCCACCAGAAGTACTCTTTCAGGTCCCTATACATCTTCGTGCTTCCAGGATGAATAGAGAATGAAGAACTATGAGCCTCATCCAGCAGCTCTTTCTTTAATTCGGGGATGGGAGGAACACAAACCCGATTCCTGAACTTTATTATCCCATCACAATCAAGGTTGAATTCAGGAACATTTCTCACCTTCTTTTGTAACTCGACATCTTCTTTCTGTGCCTCTTTAATCTTCACATGTATAGATGGTTGAACATTCATTTGAGAAAGATAAGATTTTTCCCCTTCCATTATAATTCCAAGATCCATCCTTTGTAAATCCATAAATATTGGATCTTTTGTGATCCTCATCATGGATAAACTAGCATGGTCTTGTCGACTTAATGCATCTGCCACCTTGTTTGCTTTCCCAGGGTGGTAATGTATTGAGCAGTCATAATCCTTAATCAGCTCCAACCATCTTCTTTGGCGCATATTCAGCTCCTTTTGTGTGAAAATATACTTTAAACTTTTATGATCAGTATAAATATCACACCTTTCACCATAAAGGTAATGCCTCCAAATATTTAATGCAAAGATTACCGCAGCCAACTCCAAATCATGTGTTGGGTAATTTTGCTCATGGATTTTCAACTGTCGTGAGGCATAAGCTATCACCATATCATTTTGCATAAGAACACACCCCAATCCCTTCTTGGATGCATCACTATAGATCACAAACCTTTCTCCACTACAAGGCAGTGTGAGCACAGGTGCACAGGATAACCTTCTTTTCAACTCCTTGAAATTCTCTTCACATTCCTCTGTCCAGACAAACTTAACTCCTTTCCGAGTCAACTTGGTGAGTGGATTAGATAATCGTGAAAAATCTTTTACAAAACGTCGATAATAACCAGCCAAACCAAGAAAACTTCGGATCTCAGTTACTGTTGTTGGTCTCGACCATCTTTCGATAACCTCTGTTTTTGCTGGATCCACAGATATTCCCTCTTTTGAGATTATATGACCCAAAAATGCAACTTTTTGAAGCCAAAATTCACACTTGGTAAATTTGGCATAAAGCTTCTCTTTTCTCAGGGTCTTCAATATAATTCTCAAGTGATCTTCATGCTCTTCCTTGCTCTTTGAATAGACAAGAATATCGTCTATAAAGACTACCACAAATTGATCAAGATAGTCTCTAAAGACTCTATTCATTAGATCCATGAAGATAGCAGGGGCATTAGTAAGACCAAATGGCATCACTATAAATTCATAGTGTCCATACCTTGTACGGAAAGCCGTCTTTGGTATATCCTCCCTTTTGACCCTTAATTGATGATACCCTGAACGAAGATCAATCTTGGAAAAGTATTGAGCTCCGCATAGTTGGTCAAATAAGTCATCAATGCGTGGGAGAGGATATTTGTTCTTGATAGTGATCTTGTTAAGTTCTCTATAATCAATGCAGAGTCTCATTGATCCATCTTTCTTCTTAACAAATAGAACAGGTGCTCCCCAAGGTGACGCACTAGGGCGTATGAATCCCTTATCAAGATTCTCTTGGAGTTGCTTCTTCAATTCCTGCAACTCAATTGGGGCCATTCTATAAGGTGTCTTTGAAATAGGAAAAGCACCCGGTACGAGTTCTATTGAAAACTCAACTTCACGATTTGGTGGAAGACCCGGTAATTCCTCCGGAAAGACATCATCAAACTCCCGTACAATGGGCATATTCTTAATCGTGAGTTTCTCACCAACTATTTGAGATAAATAACCTTCATTTAGTGGAATCAATACCCATAAGATGGAAGAAATTTCCACTGGAAGGTTATGTTCATCCTTGCATTGATAGACGATCGTAGGTTGATCTGGAATATGAAATGTGACTTCCCTTCTTTGGCAATTGATATGAGCTCCATGTAGAGAAAGTCAATCCATGCCAAGAATCACATCAAATTCCACTAAAGGAAGGATCACAAGATTTTCAGGAAGCACTTTCCCACAAACTTCGATCGGAGAAGAATTATAAACTTCTGATGCGATTGATGTGCCATTAGGTGTTGTCACAGCTAACTCAACATCTAATTGTTGAGGTAATACGGTGATACCCTTAGAAAATTTTTCAGAAATAAAAGAGTGGGTGGATCCAGAATCAAATAAAACATTTGCTACTTTAGAGTGGATGGTAAGTGTACCTTTCACCACATCGTTATCGTACTCCACATCGCTGATAGAAATTGCATGTGACTTTCCTTTTTCTTTAGCCTTAAGAGTTTGTTGACGTCGACCATCATCATCAACCCTTGGATTTGGGCATTGATTGGAATAATGCCCCATCTCCTTGCACTTGAAACATTGAAGTGTAGCAGGTTCATTCTGTGTATCCCTTCCTTTGTTTGCATCATTAGACATCTTCTTCCCATTATCACGGCATTCAAATGCCCGATGACCTTCCTTTCCACATTTAAAACATTTACTTGTCCCTTTAAGACAACTCCCTCCATGTTTCTTTCCACACTTTGAGCATAAGGGAAAGTTCATCTTCTTTTCCGTGTGCTCTTTAGATTTTTCTTTGAATTCCATCTTCCTCTTCTTATCAAACCCATGTGACTGATGGGTTACTCCAATCTCCATCTCGACTTTGAGAGCACATCGAACGATTTCCTCGTAGCTATTGAAGTCCCTTATGGCTAACGCCCTTCGAAGACTTGGTTTTAAGCCACTAAAGAATCGATCGATCTTACTCTCAGGTTGGATAATAATACCAGAAGCGTACCTTGCAAGTCTGGTAAAATTTGCTTCATAGGTACCAACAGATTCATCATCTCTTTGCTTCAGTTCAAGGAACTCTTTCTCCATCTTTGTTTGGAGAATACGAGGGAAGTACTTATTGAAAAATAAGTTCTTGAACTCGTCCCATTCCATAGACTCAATTTCATCCCTTTTCCTTGTATTCTTAACAAGATTCCACCATTGATCAGCATCTCCTTCCAAACGATATACTGCTAGGATGACTTTATCATGCTCAGAACATTGAAGAACTGAAAATATCTTTTCAGTAGTACTAATCCATTGTTCAGCAACTAATGGATCAGTAGACCCGCTGAAAGATGGTGGACGCTGCCTCATGAAGGATTCAACAGAATGTTGCTCCCTCCTTTGTTCGTTTGGAAATCCTGCATGATTCATAGCTTTAGAAAGTTGTGTGAGCATGGCTACAAGATTTTGCATTCCAGCTCCCATATCGTTTGGTTGCTCAGGGGGACAATCATTGCATTGCCCATCGCATTCCGCATTAACACGGTTCCTTCGGGTTCCAGCCATTGACTAAAACCAAGAAGAATAGTGTGAGCAACACTAATTATAATAGGAAACCACATAATTCAAGAATAAAATTTTCATGCTTATGGTCTTATCCTAGGTTATTCATGGCCATTTCTAAGATTGTGTTCTATGCTTAGACTTATCCTTAGGGTTCTTACTAAGGCTTTCACATCCTAGTTTCCAAAGGTTGACTATACCTTTCCTCTGATACCAACTATAACGACCCACACTTTACATACATTGTTAATACTTCAAAATTGAATCACACTTATTACAACATATGACAAAACCACAAAGGACCGTATAGGTATAGTGTCTTTAGAAACTGGGAAACATAAACAACTGGTTCATAAATCTTCTACAGTGTCTCCCATTTATTTCATCATATCTAGGGTCCCTTTTAGCATATTCTACTTAATATCCATCTTCCTGGACTGGGGAAAAGAAAACATAAAAGGGTGAGCTCAAATGCTCAGCAAGGGCAAATAAAGGAAATAAAAATCATATCATATCTTTTTGAAAATTAAAACCTGCAAAAGAGATCATAATATCTTAACATGGAATAAATCATAGAAGTGAAAATGAGATCCCCGTAATCATAACATAAAACTTGAATCTTTGTGGCATGCACACATAATCATGGAAAATCATTTCTTGTTAGTCATGACTCATTGCCAAGACTATCTTAGTGGACAAAGTCCCTTTCTGAACCGAGTTCACTCCTCGTTTCAGTCCTGTATCACTGAACCGAAATAACCTTCCGTTCCAGCCTTGTCTATCTCATGAGATATAAAATCATTACCCAATGCATTGGAGGGAGATATAGGTCCCACCCATCTTATAATGAATCCTTTCTTATGTGTGCCACATAATCATAAAACATACATCATCGCATAACACATATAACAAAAATGGGATTATTGAAACATCATGACATCATAAATCAATTCATATATGATAAAGGAATTCATAAACATAATTCCATCACAACATAGTCAAACCAATGTAAAAATATGGATAGAAATAGAACCCTTTATTATCTTAGATGGAAAATAATTTTGATAAAACACTTGAATTGAATTCTTGAGGAAAATATCCTTTCTTCTTCAAAAACATTTTTCCTTTCATAACATGTCATACAACTTTAAAATAAAAGAAGTTGATTAAAAATAAACTTGAAAACTTGTAAAGGAAGCTTCTTTGAAGTAATGCTTTAAAAATCCATTCATGCCGTATAAGTTTAAAAAAAACATTCTTCGTACTTTTGTCGGAAAAGTCAAAAAGTACCTCGTACGGAAAAACGACAAAAGATTCCTTTCATATTCTTTACTAAAAACTCACCTAAGGGTAAAATTGGATTTAAACTATTTCAAGTGGATGGAAACAATATTACATATTGAGGGAACATGGATGTGGATGATAAAATACACCCCAGTAAATACTTACGAATAAACAATCTCGGATAAAAATGAGATTGTGATATTTCCCTTACCTTAGGTCTGATTTGCTTTGTTCGTGTCCGAAGCTCCTGTATAATGGTTTAAATAATGTTATTGACTTATTCCAGAATCATACATATTGATATGAGATCATATATGGTCATATTATTAGCTTCTTGTTAGTAATATTTCATTGTTACTTGTTACTCGGGTCTTTAAAACTTTTTGTTCTTATGCGTGTTTTGTCGAATAAATTCTTATTCTTATCTTTAGGTTATAGATAATTCATTTCCAGAATGGTATTAGTGTAGTATATACCATTTTCATTCATTCAATTCATTTATATAATCATTATGAAATGAAGATCATGTAGAACGAGTCGCATCACATCGTGGAGACGGTATTCCGTACGTACGCACGAGTGATGATATCATTCCTATGATCGTGGAATTGTATTGGAGTATATATATATATTATTTCAGTATCAATATTACTTAATAATAATCATATATAGTTACTGATTACACCATTATACCCATCCTTGTAAGGTGATGGTGGAAAATAGATTACACCACGGCGTGGAGACGGTATTCCGTACGTACGCACGCGCGGTGATTTCATTTTTCCGTAGGATGGATAGAAGGTTAATTAGGGTTGTTTCATATTTATAATAACATATCAGTATGTAATTAATAATGATGTTATTACTTTATCATGAAACAACTAAAGAAGAAGAAGTTGAAGAAGAAAGAAATTGAAAAGATCGGTAATGGATATTACCTCTTCTTTGGAACGCCTTTTTGAATCCTCCACTTAAGGAACTAAGATTGGTCTTTGGAGAAGACCAGGACCTCTAGGATTATTCTAGGGAAGTGGAGAAGGGAAAATGGCAGGGGTTGGCCGAGCTTGAGTGCTCAAATTGGTGTGAGGAGGAGGGGGAGGAGGTGCCCTTTTATAAGGGAGGAGAGGGGCACCTTAGGAATATCTCAAAATATTATTTTATATTAAAGTCAAAATCGGTTTATAATGGTTCCAAAGGGTCTTATTTCGAAGCTAAAGTGGGGATGGGTCGAAATCCTATCAACCAATAGAATTTAGACAAGTTTAGGGTATTATTTTAACCTTATCAATTAGATTTAACTCTAAGTTAATTAATTTAACTTTTACCGTGTCTTTTTGTTTTCTTTCACTATATGGTTAATACACTTACTATAACATGCCAAACGAACCCCAAATTGTTTATTATTAATATATATATCATTATCTAAGTCATTTGGCCGAACCTTAGATTTTTAGGAATAAAATAACAATTAATAATATAATATTTGATTTAAAAACTATTTTGTGTCAATTTTGACACTATTTGATATATGATTTTTGTGAAAGTCATAACAGAATTATATGTTCGAACCAAGTTGATTAAATCAATACTAATATATCATAGTAACCTAGAAAATTAGTGAAATTTCATAAAAAGTCTCAAATTACATTTATTTTGGTATTTATATTATCAATTTTGTCAATATTTCATTAATAAGATAATTACTGCATCATCTTTGTGTCATAAATAAATTAAATTATTTGATGTCTAAAAATTACAAATAAAATACCATCATGTAGGAAATCGTTTTAGCTTTCTAATGAATATTTACAATCGAATTTATCTTATGTATAACCCTATATTAAAAATGATTTACTTATTAAACTTTGATTTTAACTATTTTAACCCTTCTTTAAATAAATTAATAATAAATGTCCTAATCTAATCCAAGTGGGCCTAAATGGTCATATTTTATTCCTAAGTTTGTTTTTGGTCGAATTACACTTGTCCAATAGAATTAGGACATGTGTTAGGGTAATATTAATATCATATTTACCCTTAGTTACCCTATTTACTATTAACCGCGGTAAAAATAGTAAAAAGTTACTATTCACCAAAAAATTATTTTCATCTCATTGAACCACATTTTAGTCCTTGATATTAACCGTGTCTCTCGGATTTTTGAAATTCCATTCACAGAAGCGGTAAAATTAAGTTTTATGCAAAATTCAGTTTTTAACCTACCACTTAGTGGTTTCACTATTCATCAAAAATTGAAAGTTTTCAGAAAAATACCAAAATTTCACCCTAGGATAATTTCGATATTCTGAGTCCAAAAATGAAGTCCATTTTGAAAAATAAAATTTATAAAATTTCAAAAATTGGTTATTACTATTCATAACGGCTAGTTTTAATAGCATATTGTTGTTTAGTGAAACTCGGTATTGCGTACGACGCAAGCTACCGAGGAAGGTCGCGATTGCGTGTAAAGCAAGCCAAGCAAGTGTTGTGTAGAAAAAGATTCCTTTGATGATTTATATAACATAAAAGTCTCGGGTGTTACAGGCACAGCCTCCATATCTTGTTCCTGTTGAAGTGAAACTTCAACATCAGCAACAATATGTTCCTGATTGTCCCTTTGAGCTTCTTCTTGAGCTCCTGATTTCTCTACCAGAGCTGTTCTCTCAGTAACATCTTTCATGGTTTTATCAGTAACAACTTCTCTCACAAAATAATAAGAAATTAAAGGTTCTGGTGAAGTTTCCAAAACAGTGGAAGTAACTTCCTCATTTACTGGTATTTTTCTTCTTGAATGAAGTCCCTCTTGGCTTCTGTCTTCCTCAACATCTATCACTTCAAAGCGAATCCTTTTTGCTACATTGCTGACTCTAGATTCAGCTTGTCCCTCCTTGGACTTAGTAGGTTGAGCCTGAGCACTCTCTGAGTCTTCCTCAGCTCCTACTGGCAAAAGATTTCCTTTAATTGTGCTCCAGAAATATCCAACTTTCCTCAAAGTTCCAGCATTAAATGTATTTATGTGATGACAGTTAACTCTAGCTTCCACTAATCTCACCATGTCTTTCTTAAACAGCAGCTTGGAAATAAATCTACCAAAGGGATAGAAATTCATCCTGGCCTCGCTTTGACAGCAATAACTGAGATACCTTATCATGTATCTTGGAAAGTTTAACCTAATATCACTTAGCAAGAGAAACATTATATACATATCAGGGTACAAAATCTTCTCCATTTCTTCCATCCATGGAGTTATTCCGGTCTGAATAAATTTTATCAAAATCTTCTGATCAGGCTCCAAATCCTTAACAAACATTTTCTTTATTGTCTTGGTACCAAAAAGAAAATACATAATGTCTTCGGATTTATGCATAGAATCTCCTATATTATTTAAGTCAAAATGAAAAATTCCCTCATGAGGACAGTTGAGAATTTGACTAATCTCTACTGAAGAAATTGAGAAATCCCTATCCTCTATTTTAGCCATTATACTATCTTCGATATCTCCTAGAATAAACTGTACAGATTTGTAGAAGTATCTAAGTTAAACTTCATATAGAAATTCCGTATTTTCACTGTTTAACATCTGTTCAAGATTCTAGAACTACAACGCTTGCTTCAATAAAATATTTGTCTGAAACAACCAATCGAGATCGATTACCTTTCCTTGTAAGATTTTTCTTCCCTCAGTGCGTTGTCTCTTGGCATTTCTCGGCTCGGCCTCACTGGCTCTTTTAGTCCTTACCATTGCTGCGAGAGTCTCTGAAGGTTTGAAGGTTAGGGTTTCATAAGTTCGAAGGTTAGGTTTTCAGAAGAGGAAGTGCGATTTTTGGATTTCGAAAGGGTTTCGATAGAAGTGAAAGGGTTTAGAAGTCGAAAAGACTCTGACAGCCTTGATTCCCATGTAATCACTCATCATTACGTATATTTAAAAATAAATAAAATTTTCATACTACGAAAGAAAGAAATACTCAAACAGTATTCAATAAACAAAATAAAATTTACAAAAACAAAAATAAAAAAGAAAATTATTTAAAATTAAATAAACCTAGCTCCCCCTTAATAAAATCAAACCTTGCAGTGGGAAGAGGTTTAGTAAAAATATCTTCTAATTGAATTTCAGTATTTATAAATTCTAAAAATATATCCTTTTTAATAACATGATCTCTTAAAAAGTGATACCTTATAACAATGTGCTTATTTCTAGAATGAATAATAGGATTTTTCAAAATATTAATTGCACTCGTATTATCACATAAAATAGGTGTATTATTAAAATTCAATCCAAAGTCCATAAGAGTGTTTTTCATCCACAACACTTGTGCACTGCAACTGCCAGCAGAAACATATTCTGCCTCTGCTGTTGACAGGGCAACTGAATGTTGTTTCTTACTAGACCATGATACTAAGGATTTTCCTAAAAAGTGGCATGTACCTGATGTACTTTTTCTATCTAATCTACAACTTCCAAATTCATCATCTGAATATGAAATCAAATTAAAATTAGAAGTTTTATGATAAAGAAGAGATTGAAAAACAGTTCCTTTGAAATATCTAAAAATTCTTTTAACATCAGTTAGATGGGATTCTTTCGGATTTGATTGAAATCTAGCACAAAGACATACTGAATAAATTATATCTGGTCTGCTAGCAGTAAGATATAACAAGCTACCAATCATACCTATATATAACTTGTTGACAACTAATTTTCTAGTTTCATCCAAATCATGTTTTATATTAATACACATAGGAGTGGTAAATGTCTTGTTGTTCTCAAGTCCAAATTTCTTAAGTAAATCAGTAATGTATTTGATTTGATTTAAAACATCTCCAAAATCTTTTTGAAATATTTGAAGAACCAAAAAGAAATTTAATTCTCCCATCATACTCATTTCAAATTATTCTTGCATTAATTTTGAAAATTCATGACAAAGAGTTTTATTAGTTGATCCAAAGATTACATCATCAACATAGATTTGAACCAATAAAACATTATTTTTCACAATTTTCTTAAATAGTGTTGGATTTTCTATACCAACAGTAAAATTATTTTTCAAAAGAAAAGAACTTAATATTTCATACCAAGATATAGGTGTTTGTTTAAGGCCATAAAGAGCTTTAGTAAGTTTAAATACAAAATCAGGTTTTTGAGAGTTTTCAAAACCAGGAGGTTTCTCAACATAAACTTCCTCCATTAAATATCCATTTAAAAAGGCAGATTTGACATCCATCTAAAATAATTTAAAATTCATATAAGATGCATAGGCTAAAAGGATTCTAATGGATTCTAACCTATCTACAGGTGAAAAAGTATCATCATAATCTATTCCCTCTTCTTGATTATATCCTTTAGCTACTAATCTTGCTTTATTTCTAGTTATTGTGCCTTGGTTATCCTGTTTATTTCTAAAAACCCATTTGGTTCCTATTATAGGATAATTCTTAGGTCTTTCCACTAAAACCCAAACTTCATTTCTTTTAAACTGGTTTAATTCATCTTGCATTGATATTACCCAGCTTTCATCATCTAAAGCTTCTTCTATAGTCTTGGGTTCTTATTGAGATAGGAAGGCAGAGAATTCGACTAGGTTTCTTATGTTTCTTCTAGTTTGAACACCAGTTTCTAAGTTACATATTATAGTTTCTAAAGGATGAGTCTTTAGGGTTCTAGACTTTCTAGGTAAAATATTTAAAGGTTCTTCAATATCATGTTCTTCTGAACTGGACTGAATTTCTTTTATATCATTTTCAAAATCATTCTTTAAATTCTCAAGTCTCATGTTATCATTAGAGTCAAGTTCATCCATTTGTTCTGTTCTTTTCTCAAAAGGATCAGATTCATCAAATTTCACATGAACTGATTCTTCAACAATCCTTGACTTATTATTATAAACTCTATAAGCTTTGGAGGTAGCAGAATATCCTAAGAAAATACCTTCATCAGATTTTGGATCGAACTTACCAAGATTATCCTTGGTGTTTAATATATAAACCTTTCATCCAAAAACTTTAAAGTGATTTACCTTAGGTTTTCTGTTATTCCATAGTTTATAGGGTTTCTTTTTCAAAATAGGTCTAATTAAAACTCTATTAATTATATAACAAGTTGTATTCACAGCTTCTGCCCAGAAATATATAGGTAAGCTATATTAATTTAACATAGTTCTAGCCATTTCTTGAACTGTTCTATTTCTTCTTTCTACAATCCCATTTTGTTGAGGTGTTCTGGGTACAGAAAAGGTGTGTTTAATACCCATATTTGAGCAAAAGGAATTAAATTCCAGATTCTCAAATTCTCCACCATGATCACTTCCTAATGAGATTATATTGAAACCTTTTTCATTTTGAACAGATTTGCATAAACTTTCAAATAAAGTAAAAGCTTCATTTTAAAATTTCAAAAAGAGAATCCATGTAAATCTTGAATAGTCATCAACTAAAACATATACATATGATTTACCAGCTAATCTTTCTACTCTTGAAGGTCCAAACAAATCCATATGAATAAGTTCTAGAGGTTTAGATGTAGCAACCTTATTAACAGATTTGAAGGATGATTTGTGTTGCTTGCCAAGTTGACATGCATCACAAAATCTGTCACTCTCAAATTTGAGATAAGGCAAATCAGAAACTAAATTTTTCTTAGATAACTTATGTAAAACATATACATTGCAATGACCAAGTCTTCTATGCCAGATCCAGGATTCACTTAGTTTAGCAGTTAAGCAGTTTACTTGTTGTTTACACAAGGAATTTAAATCCAAAGTATAGACATTTTCAGTTCTTGGTGCTTTAAATTTAAACAGTTTATCTTTAAAAACAGTACAGCAATTGTTAGTAAAATCAACAGTATATCCATCATCACAAAGTTGAGAGATACTTATCAGATTGTGTTTTATTCCTTATACATAAAGTACTTTGTTGATTGAGACTGTTTTTGGATCTCCAAATGTTCTAATGCCAATGATTTTTCCTTTGGCATTATCACCAAATGTGAAAAGTCCTCCTTCCTTTTGAGTGAGTGAAGAAAAATTCAATGAGTTTCCAATCATATGTCTTGAGCATCCACTGTCCATTTACCATATATCTTTTCTTCTCTGGTGACCTACTACCTGCAAAGACATTCAAACAAATTGCTTTGGTACCCATATTTTGTTGGGTCCAGGATTGTTAGCTAGTAATGATCTGGGTATCCAGATTTTCTTTGTTCTTTTAAAATTAACTGAATCATATAAGTCTTTTGAAATATCGGCTTTCTTAATACCACAAATTTGAGGTTTTCTTAAGAAACAGTTTTTAGCTACATGTCCCTTTGCCCCCACAAAAATTACAATTAAGCTTTTTAGAGCTAGGAACAAAATAATTTTTATATATCTTTGGTTTTTCTCCTTTACTGCCAATTCCAAATCTCTCCTTTTTAATGACAGTTTTTCCAAGAACTTCATTTAATGAATTCTCTCCTTTTGTAAAAACCAATGCAGCCTGTTTGTAAGATTCTACTTCATCCTGGAGTGTTTTTATTCTTGATTCAAAATTAATGTAGTTAGTGTTAATCGAAATGTATTTATCAGTTAATTCTTTATGTTGTTTCAACATTGTATCTCTTTCATCTGAAACGGCTTTATGTATATTTTTTAGTGACTTATGTTTTTTAAATAGTGAGTCATATCTTTCTTCAAGCATATTGCAGTAGGCTGCTAGTTTTTTATTTGCGTAGCTTGATTCAGAATTTGATTCAGAGGAGTAATATGAGTACCTCATCAGTTTCTTCCATGAAACACATGTTTGCCTTTACATTGACTTCTTATTTCTCTGAGATTGATTCAAAAGAGCTACTAGAGTCTTCAGATACACTCCAAGTGGCTTTCATAGCTTTCTTTTCTTTCTGCTCAAAGTCATTTCTTTTGAAGAATTTCTTTTTCTTTGCATCCTTCAGTTGTGGGCAATCTGGTCTGATATGTCCCATCTTTTTGCATTCATAACATCTCACATCCTTATTATCTCCCTTAAAGTATTTTTTGAAGCCCCTTCTCTTACTGTAGAATTTTCTAAATTTTCTGGCTAGTTGAGCCAGTTCTTCATCTGAGTTGGATGAGTCAGAGCTTTCTGATTTGTCTTTGACTTCTTTGCTCTTCATCTTTATATTCTTTTGTAGTGAATTTACCCTCAAGGAAGTATCTTCTATTTTGATAAGCACTTTACGTTCATTAGCTTCATCTCACATTTCAACTTCATACATCATCAGTGTACCAATAAGCTCTCTCATAGTTAGATCTTTGACAGGTGTTGATTGTCTGATTGCAGCAGAGATACCATTCCATCTAGTAGGAAGTACTCTCAGTACTTTTAATGCATGATCAGCCTGCTTAATAGGTTCTCCTAGAGAAGTTATGTTATTGAAAATTTATGTCAATCTCCCATTCATTTGGGTAATGCTCTCACCTTCAATCATTATAAAAGTATCAAATTTCAGTTTTGCAGTTGCATATCTCATTTCCCTTACATTATCTATTCCTTCATATGCCACAGCTATTGTTTTCCACATATCATATGTTGTCGGGCACTGAGATACTCTGTTAAATTCATCTGGTCCTAGACCGCAGATAATTTCATTCATAGACTTTGAGTTCATATCGTACTCTGCCTCTATAGCAGCACTCCATGCCTCAGGATTTTCAGGAATTTCATAAGGAGTCAGAATCTTTGAATAGACTCTATATCTGAGGTTTTTCAGATATATTATCATACGTGATTTCCAACAACCATAGTTGTCTCCATTAAAATATGGCGCTCTAACCATCTACATCCCTTCTCTTATATCAGTCATAATTCTCTTTTGAATAATCCTTAAATGCTTCTAGCTTTCTAAGTCTCTGTCAGAAGCTCCTCCTCTGATACCAATTGTTGGATCTGAATCTACAGATTATACAGAAGAGGGGGGTGAATTGTGTCTTTTGTAATTTTTTCAATAGCTCTTTTCTTGAACGAGTTCTGTCCTTTATACTTTATCGGATTTGATCATGTAGCAGAAAAAGTAAAAACAAGAACACGAAGATGTATAGTGGTTCGAGGAACAGAAATCCCCTAGTCCACTCCACCAACGCTCTACTCCATGAGCTTGGTTATTTTCACTATCCGGTCCTATTTTCCACAGACCGATTCACAACTGAGTACAGGCAGTTGACACCTTTACAATTCAAGGAAAAACAAAGCCTTCTGGTTCAAACACGAACCTACACAGCTTAGAACGAGAAGCTGGTTATTCAAGAATAAAAAATTTCAGAAAGAAATTTACAGTTGATCTTCACAATTGCAACAGAATGCAATTGACAGCAGATGGATCAAAGACTCTAGAAATATGGATCTTCAAGATGAAGCAGTTCTGAGTTGATCCAGTTGTAGTAGATATAGAGATATAGTTCACAACCTCAGCAGTAGTAGATCCAGAGTAGATATTCGATGTAGAACAGGTGAATCTTCTATCGAGTTCCTTCTTCTTGAACAAATAGAGCTTTTATGCTCCTGTTGAATCAGTAGATCAATCGTGAATAGTTACAATCTCTATTTTCCACCTTTTTAATAATAGATCGATCACCTCATCATACATTTTTTTGTGTTTCAGAGAGAGAATAAATAATAAAGCATATCTCCTGCATGTTTAGATCCATAAAAGTCGCCTTCTGATTCGCAATATTCAAAAATTTGAATTTACAGAGAATTCGTAACTTCCCTTAAAACTCGGCATAAAAATCTCCTTTTAATTCGATCTTAAATCCATTAATAAAACGTATTTGAATCAGTCAAAGTTGTAATTAAAAAATGACTTTAAATCCGTCTTGAAATCCGCCCAGAAATCATCTTATTGATCGTTGTACATAAAAACCGTCTGCCAAAAATTCTAACGCCAAACGTAAGGTTGATGACGTGGCTTCTAAACGTAGGGTTAATAACATAGTCTTCAAACGTAGGGTTGATAAAAAATGTAGGGTTGATAACAAACGTAGGGTTGATCATTCATACTTTTTCTTCATCATTCAAACGTATGGTAAAAGATCCATACTTTTACTTGATCCATACTTTTTTCGTACTTCAAAAAGTATACACGCTTTTCATCCTTACGCTACATTTATTCACGTAGGGTATGAACAGTGATTCCAGAATGCGCTAAAATAGATTCTGCTCTATATTCATCTACGTAAGATGTGAACAGTGTTTCCATAACATGCTAAAACAGATTCCGCGCTAAGTAATAAATTCTCGTTATTTCAAGAGTAAAATAAATTAATAATATTCTGCAAAATACTAAGTGAAATCATTAGAAAATAACTAAGGGTATTTGTGAGAATCAAAATTATCATAAAGAGACAGAGTATTATTTTCAATAATCTCCCCCTTTAAATAACATTAATATGCATTGTTGAAAACAATACTTTTCTCAACACTATAATCATCTTTTTATTATTATTGAGGTAAAAAAATGTGTATATAGGGAATTAAAACAAGAAAAAATTCTTACATCATATAGGTTTATCCAAATACTAAATCTTATCCTTTATTATAAGAAAAATGAAATCCCACTAAGGCTCTACCTATGTAATTGAGCACTCTATCTTATCCATCCTCTATCAGGTAGCCTCCAAGGTCCACTACTACTTGGCCAGCTCTGCTACTTCCTCCTTGGTGGTAGGGAAGACCTCACCAGCTTGGATCTACACCATGCCCTGTTTAGTTTTTCACACCACCATTAAAGATGCTGACTCTACTACCCCAAACTTGAAAATAACTAAATACTCCCTTAGTTGAATGATTATATCTCCTTTGGAATTGATGAGGGCCTCATGCTACTACATTTTACCTTATAGAAAGGAGATCTTACATTCCACCTCCTAGAGCAGAATGGTTCCCATAGATTTCTATATGACATAGTTAGAGTCAAACTCCTACCACTCTTCCTACACCAGATTGGTGGGAAAGTCCCAATAAAGATAATGGATACTATGGGGGTTCACCTCACTAGTCCTCAAACTTACTAGCCAATGGTAGATATATCCCACCTGTCTTGGAAGATCACCCAAAGGGGTACGGGTAAGGAATTTCCACACACTCCTCCATGACTTGTGTCAGAAGATATAGTTCCCCTCATCCACATTAGAGAATTATTCATTGATATCTTCATATATTTTAGGTTCATACTCTAGTAATTCTACTATCATTTCATAAATTTGTTCTTCTCTAGGCATATCCTTGGTTGGGTTGGGCTCCACCTCTAGGGAGAGCTTAGTATCATCGGTGAAAATAGTGACGACCGTTTCCACGGGATATTCTATAGTAGGGGAAGGATTTTCCACAAAAATTATGTCAGTATATTCCTTATAATTGGCCATGGTGGGGACACTCTTTAAATTTTTATCCTTATCGACCACCCACATATAGGTCGCTGCTTCAACCATCACCGTCTTGGCAGTTAGATCTTCTGGTTAATGCATTCCCACTAGTAGCAGGCCCATAAAATGGTTTTTCACTAAAATAATGACATAAGGTTAGAAGAATTCAACTTTTTTGAGATAATGAAAAAGTAAATACAAAATTGATAAGTTAGGAAGAAAAATTATTATCCAATAGGTCAGTGATGTTACTCAAAATCCGTGATAGCAATGACATCTCTGTAGTGAATGATTCCCCAACTATCAAAGGCTACTCTAAAAATGGATACAATAGCTCTATTTAAAAGTTACAAACAATTAATCATAAAGAGTCAATATAAAAAAATTTAAAACCAAACATTAAAGAGAGAGAGAGAGAGAGTCATAAATTACCAGGAAACACTTGAGGTTGTTGAGTAGCCACCTGAGTCACGGGATCGACCTCAAAAAAATATGGTTGGATGACCTTGGCCACAACATAGGAAGAAGGTACCAGACCTCCCCTTAAAGGGTTGTGGATTTCTCATCCTCCATTAGTTGTTTATCATGAATTTACTCTATTCCAAGTTTTTTTATTCCTACATATATTAAAAGGGTAAGAAATAAATTCTAAAGGGATAATAGATGGTAAAAACACAAAAAACCTTGATGTTTACCTCATTAACAAGAAATTATCCTCCCCCAAGGGAGTACCAGAAAGAATTTATTACCCAAAACTCTTCAACCAAATCTTCCCCAATCACACCTATAGCCAAATGACACTCGATGAGGTCTATAGGGGATGGCATGTTAAGAAATTTCATCACCGAATAGGTCAGGGTGCATGACACACCACATGAATGAATAATGTATTCCATATTCTATAGATATTGAAAAACCTTAGGCCAATGATCTTAGAATCTATGCTTGGAATGGACCAACCCAGTAAAGTGAATCAGATTCTCGTGGAGATGTAGCCACATCACATGGAAGGATTTGAAATTCTTGAAAATAACTGATTCCCACAAGGAATTAGGGAAGATGACATCTTCAGAAACAAATACGCACCAAAATAAATTCCCCTAAGCCACAAAATACACCCTCAAGGATATTACAATGTGTTAACCCTCCAATTAAAGTTATTTTCCCATGAGTTTTGGAACTGTTGTTTCACTACCCTCAAGAGCTACATCTCGTACTAGTCCAGGAATAGCTGGAGCTGCATCCGCTAATATTTCCACATGTACAACTATTTCTCCTCAGCATGTTTCACCTATCACAACATTACCTCAGCCTCATGGATACAATAATCCTTCCTTGGAATCCAAAAAAAAACAACTGGGTTCGATAGCGAATCACCTGGGTATGAGATCTCCCATCTCTACACATACTCATGAAAGATCCTATATAGAGCGTCAGCTAGTGGAAGAATATTCCTCCTACTATCTTCCTCTCACACAAACATGCACCATATTTTTTTAAGGACCCAAGGGTGGTGGTCGATGCATACTTCAGTGTATGCCTTCATGGTGAGCCTTTAGAGGCACCAGAATTTCTTAGCAAGATAGTACGAGGCATATGGTTCATAAATCACCTTACAGTCAACCCTTTCCTCCAATAAACCATCTTTAAAGTCTAGGATGTATGACTACTACACCACCATCCACATACTTTCATCAATAACCATCCTTATTTGGAGTGGTAAAGGATATAACATGAAACAATCTACCAGTCTCATCTCTACAGGAGCCCTAACTTGATCCAACTGAAGAGGTAGAATCCTAGTAATGTTTATCATGGATGAATAGAATCTCATGATGAGAGTGGATATTAGGTTTGGTTACTCATACACCTCGATTTGTGCACAGGCCAAACCGTACAAAAAGTGGAAGGGTCCACACACCTGAAGAGGTGTCTTTATCTTGCTGATATGATGGAATAAATTATATAACTTTTCCAACCCTGAAACAATGAAGTTAATATGATACACCACCACTAGAATTTACACCATGATGAGTGTGTTCGAACAAACCTCCACATATGTGTCGAGAATTGGGATCATCCACCCACAGATAAGCACTATGATAAATCCCACCAATATGATCGTGGGAGCCACATGATTCACACTATACCCCCACTATCACCAGTAAATCTCCTCGAATATCACCAAGTAGGAGTGTTACTTCTCATTATCTGATGCTTACATAGACTATTGGGGCCTCCTTTGTAGCCTCTCTATGGTATCATTTAAAAAATAGATGAACCAGTGATTTAAGGGGCCATTCTTCATCCCTGGATTGTGTCACCACCATCCTTGCACTAAGTACAATAGATCCCTTTATATCTCCAACATCTACTCCATGTCCTCTCAAACATTCTCAAATGGGATTAATTCATCATACATCCTTCATTATATGGAGATCCTAGTAATGTATTAGAGGTACCATGGGCTGAATCTAATCTCCCTATTATGAAGTTGGAAGGTACTGGTCCTCGGTGACCACCTACTCTATAGTATAGGCATAATTTTTGGTTGGTGAAATACATGGAATGATGAAGTCCACACTGCTTCATAAAACCCCACTATCTTCTTCTCTGCTTCAAATTCATCACAAGACTAAAGAACCTTTTCATCCCTTTCCCACTCGGGAGTGAATTTTTCAGCATAGAATAGGACCCACTCCTTTTCCCATTGTTAGAGATGGTTTTTTGGGACTTACTTGAAGATAATATCATTTTGAGGGGGGGTTCTCTATAAAAAGATCCTCCATGTTTATGTTCTTTATAGGATTCTATAAGGAATGAGTGAAGATTTAATGCATGGTCTTTGACACATTGACCTGTGTTGGCATCAGGATGATGAAATATTTCCTAAGACTAAATCCATGTAAAGGCATCCTCTTGAATAATATTTAGTTATGATATTCTTATAAAATTATCTTGGAGATAGTTTCATGGTCTTACACAATCTAAAATCTATCCCCAATCATAATGTTCCCAGCCATCTCCCTCCATCGAGAAACTACAGTTTCAATGCCTTTGGCTTCCATCTTGTGGAATTTGAATATTTCAAATGATGGTTCATGAAATTCATGTTTGTTAAATTATTCTTTGTGAATGAATTGTTCATGGACTTTCTGAGTATCATGAAAGGTTTCTCACAAAATAACAGGTCACATAGGTGTCAAGCTTCACTAGTTCCAAGGATTAAAATCATAAAACACTCATGAATGTTCAAGGTTTTATGAAAATGTAGGTATGAACAATCTTTGGTGAAAATCATGCGGTCCCCTATGAGGGACCAACCCCTATTTATAAGACATGGGTTGAGTTTATTATCATTAATGGGATGCCCAAATTACTATTTTATGGTGAATTCACCCGAGAATCTGAACCTCACCTCCCGCACCAGCTCCCATTCTAAAGGGGAAAATTTTATTAAGTTTAATAAGATGTTATATGAGGTACATTGAGTAATTCCTATTTGTTTCTAGGAGAATACGGGCTGAAACAGGCTCAAAATACACCTAAGGTACTCGATTCGGAAAGTTCTAATCATTCAAAAATGGAAATTGCTTCTTGAAGTTCACCAAAGCACCACATAATTTTTCCTTATGAAGTGAAGGTAACTTCTATGTATATTATCCCCCCTCACATTAGAGTATCATGTTATATGAATGTCTATTTAATTAAAAGACAATAAATTTCATGAGACGTATGTCTCTACCTCCATAACACATGAAAATACCTCCCTTTACAAGAAATTTAAGGATAAATGACCTTTGGACTTATACTAAAAGCTCTAATTTCACAAAACCTCATTCTTTGTGAGCCAAAATGGAGATGGATTCTTATAGGTAGAAATATTTCATGAACATAATCGTGTAGGTTATTAAGACTCTAGGACCATGGTGAGGATGATTTTCATGAAGGTTCAAAAACTTCATTCATGAGGAAAACCCCCCAAGCATCTTGGGGTTTTGTGAGATAACTATCCTTCATGAAACCTTCTCCGTGAAAATAAATATTTCATCCCATGGAAGGTAAATTACACTCTATAAAGGCCTTACCTTTGTGAGAACCCTAACATTCTCAAAGAACCCAAAACTCAAGAAACCCACCCAAGTGGAAGATACATGACTCCTCCTTTCAGCATACATTCCTTCATGAATGTTGAGTTCCTAGTGTCCCTATACCCATTGAAACCCATATCATTCATGACCCGACCTTCCAGGTGACCTATGTAATAAACCCTAATATATGGTCCATTTTCTCAAAAACTGGCCTAAATAATTGTATCACCTATTTATCTTAAGCATATTCACCTTAAATTATGAACCCCCATGTGATGCCTCACCATGTCAGTGGTTGCACCTTATTCCATTAAAAAGGACCTACACAGTAGAAACACAACCCTCAAATGTGGTATCATCATGGAAAACCACCCTCCTTTTCTAGTATGGAGTTATAGTATTGTATCCTCTTATCCTACTTGTAAATGGTATCCCTATGTGCAAGTACCACCCTAGTATGATCTTTATAGCTTTAAAATACAATGTAAAACATAATATTCACCCAAAATTAAACTACATGAAAACTTCATCAACACATGATTCTAAACTATAGCCCTATAATTACAATGAACATAGGATTTCCCATTTATGATATCTATGGGATAAAATATATTCTCATGGGAAGCCTTTATGTATATGTCCCACACCATATCTCATTGTAACTTCTGTGGAATGACCATACTTACCACACAACATGAAGTTTCTTGGAATTTTCTTGTTACATGACTTTAGACTATGCATTTGAACTACATGGGTTTTGATACCCGTCTCCTAACATGGTACATAGGATGCCTCCCCAAGGTTTAATCTCAACACACATGGGTTACCTCCAAGAGTTTTAATCTCGAACCCCACACCGCCACTAAATATATATATATCATACCTTGGGGAGGCGATAACCCCAAAGTGTGATCATTGGGAGCACACTCAACCTCTCATCACCAACCTTTCCCCACAAGACATTGAAATTGTGACCAACCTATCCCCGTAATACATTAAACCTCTAACCAAACCATCCCCACAAGATGTTAAACTTGTGACTAACCCACCCCCAAAATATGTTAAAACTAACCAAACTATCCTCACAATATGTTAAAAATGTGGCCACACTATCCCTATAATACTATATAATTGTGACCAACATGTCCCCACAAGATGCTAAACCCATGACTAACCTGTCCCAACAAGACATTAAACGTGTGACCAACCCATCCCCAAAAGACTTTACACCCATGATAATTATGTCCCCATAGGACCATAAAACTATTAAACATAACACCAAATGCATCAGAATCATTAATTCATGAAATGAACATGATATACTTGTGGAAATGAGACTTGGACAAATTAAAACCCTAGTGATCGTACCATGATTCACTGTTTTATTTCACCCTTATACCAATGTATTAAACTGGTATTGTATTGAAAATTACAAGTATAAAAAAAATTCACTACATTTTTTATTCAATTATTTTGTGTTTAACACTGTTAAAAAGGGAAATGTTACTTGTTTTGATAGTTATATTGTAGGTGGAGGTGATTTGGAGGACCCATAATGAAGTCCAAGAAAGATGGGTCAATCTGCACATGATCCAAGAACACCATTGGACTAAAATGCGTGTTTCTACTTAACCGTGAATTCAAATGGGCTGAAACTTTTTGGGATGGTCTGAAATTTCATTATATTTATTTCATATGAAGGAACCAAATCCCAATTCGTTTTTTAAGAGGCCCATACAAACTGATCTGTCCAATAAAGTGGATCTACATGGGGTCAAACCTTTTCCTCTGTATTTCGATAATATATCTTATTATATTCCATATATGGATGACACATTTGACATGGAGGTAGACATGGTGTCGGCCAACAACTTTTTAGTTTTTTCCAAAGTGATTTATGACTTTTTGACTGGCCAAAACAATGGACCAAGTGGATTATCGAAATCAGGGTTCCCAAAACCACCTCTTACTTTGCCTATAAATTGGAACCTTGGGCACCCCATTTGGTTTTGCGAACCAAAGGAAAGGTGATGCCATTTTGGAGTCCCAAATAGGTATTTTCATTATCCCTAGAAGTTCTGGAGGCTATGGGAAGTGTTACTTCAACATCTTCTTCTTCCTCCCCTCCCATGGGTTTCTAAACCACTTATGATCACCCGGAGAGGAACGTGATGTAATCCCGAGCTTCATGTTTGTATTATATTGAATGATATTTTTAATTACAGGTTGTATGTTGTTTTTCTTCATAATCTCTTTTAATTTTATTGATTTATGTACTGGTATGTCATTCTCAACTCATATGATCATGTTTGGGGGTACCCATTCATGTGATGTTTCACACACCATTCACCACTTCCTTTTCCCCCTTTCAATTGCAGTGTTTGTGTGGTTCATATTGGTCAATTGAAATCACATAAGCACTATAAAGGCCATGTAAATTTATGTCATAGTATCACAAATAAATAACATACAAACCTGGACAGCACATCGAGTTCTTTGTGTGTTGCCTCGGTGAGTTTCGGTTATGAAGTCAAACACAAATCACTCAATCGTCGGTGGGGTCTGGTGAATCATTGTGTGTTTTCGATTGAACCCTAGGAGGTATCCTAGTATAAACTCAGTAAAATTTTGGTTCTAGGTGTTAAAAACCAGGTATTAAAATATCATGACCCTATATCATGAAGCGATGAAGGATAAACATCATGAGAGTACCCCGGGTTGATCACGCTTAATTAATTATGTGAATTTATACTTTGTTTTACCACTTTCATTTTCTATCATCATCTTTAATCATCAAACCAAATTAATATAAAACCCCATTTCCATTTTTACTTTCATAATTATAACCACATGTTGAAATTAATGATCTAAGGCTCCGTCGAGAGACGACCTAGGGTTGCTACTATATTGCAGAAATTCTAGTTAAAAATAAACATCTAATTTAATGCGCTCGAAAACACGATCAAATTTTGGCACCGTTTACAGGGATCCAAGATCATTTTTTTCTTCTTTATTTCATTTTTTTATTTATTTTAGTTATTAATTAGTACCCCTTTCAATACCTCTCCCCCATTTCATTGTTTTGTTTTGGGTTTTTGTCATTGTTTTTGTTTATTTTTCTGTGTTTTCTCCCTCTCTCTCTCTAATTCTGTAGTATAACATTGTTTTCTTATTTCACCCATATTAAGTTTTTTTTATCCATATCAAATCAAAAAAAACATAACAAACAATCAATCAATCAAATTGGACATCGTTGTTTCATTATAAGATCTGGTAAGGAAACACTACTTGAATTTGATCCTGAAATTGAAAAATCACTCCACTCACAAATCAAGGCTTCTAGAGAAGGTAAATCAAGTAACACTGAGGAACCCATTGTGGAACCTCAAGTGGTCTTAAACCAATCAATAATTGAACCCAATCAAACCCAAGAAAACATGACTACAAATAATCGAATCTTAAATGAACTGACCACCCCAGATGTTGAGTACCCACCTGCATACATCCAATATCCTGAGGAAGTAACCAACTTTGAGCTGAGATCAGGCCTCATCCACCTTCTTCCTAAATTCCATGGTCTTCCCAGTGAGGACCCTCATAAACACCTTAAGTATTTTCACATAGTGTGCTCCACCATGAAATCCCAAAATGTGTCTGATGACTTAATCAAGTTTAGGGCCTTCCCTTTCTCCCTTGATGGTGTAGCCAAAGATTGGATATACTATTTGCCTACCACGATTGGGGGATAGAATGACCTTAAAAGACTTTATTTAGAGAAGTTCTTCCATGCCTCCTGAACGGCATCAATTATGAAAGAAATCTGTGGAATTAGGCAATCACAAGGAGAGACCCTTCATGAATACTGGGAGAGATACAAAAAGACTTTTCTCAAACTTCCCCCACCACAAGGTTAGTGAACAACTATTAATCCAATACTTCTATGAGGGACTTATCCCCATGGATCATGGAATGAATGATGTTGTAGCTGGTGGTTCCCTAGTTGATAAAACTTCTTTTGCCGCTCATGACTTAATATCCAACATGGATCAAAATGCACAACAATTTGGTACACGAGAAATTTCAACAACCTAAGGAGTTCATGAGGTAAGTAATTCATACCTAGAACAAAAGGTAGATAATAAACTTGATGAGATGCATACCCTTCTAAGGAAATTAGTTCAAGCACAAGGTAACTCACAATCTCCTCATGTTCCATTACATTGTGGTATTTTTTCTGACAATACTCATTTTTATGACCAGTTCTCACAACTTCAAGATTCACCTGAGTCTTGTGAAGCCGTGTTCTCGGGGCGTCCATTCCAACAAGCACCTCCCTTCAAGAAGGATCAATTCAGGCCAAATCCAAACCATGGGTGGAAAACACAACCCCAGTAACGACAAGGAGGAAACTCAAGCTACCCCAAGAATAATTGGTATCCACAGGGCCAAGGTATGAAACCTTCTTATCCTTCAAATTCTCAAAACAATCATCCTCCTCCTCCCAAATCTGAACCAAGCCATGAGGATATAGTGAAGAAAATGAAAACCCAGAACCTTCAATTGCAACAAACCACACAATCGGCAATTCAAGACCTACGAACTCAAGTGGGACAATTGGAGAACACCATCGGTGAGCTTAAGATGGAAGGTTATGGACAACTACCATCCCAACCCATTGTCAATCCTAAGGATAAAGGTAATGTATGTGTAGTTACAATTCGTAGTGGTAAAGAATTCTCTCCTTCTACTGATTCTGCACAATAGGTATGTCCCCCTCTTAAAATCTATCTTTCCCAACCCTCAAAAATTTCAAGTAATGAAATAAAAGACAAAAATGGTAATCGAGTTATCATTGATGATTAAAATGATCAATCCATTCCTCTTCCTTTCCCCCAAAGACTCTCTAAATCTAAGAAAAATTATGATAATGACATTGATAAAGAAATAATGGATACATTTAAAAATGTTCAAGTTAACATTCCTTTATTGGATGCAGTTAAACAAATCCATCGATATGCCAAATTTCTTAAAGATCTTTGAAACCATAGAAGTAGACTGAAGGGGAATGAGAGAGTCAAATTGGGGAGGAATGTCTCAGCCTTGATTTAACCAGTAATTCCAACCAAATTCAAGGATCCTGGCACATTCACGATACCATGTACCATAGGGGAGACCTTATTTTTTGATGCTATGCTAGATTTAGATGCTTCCATTAATGTAATGCCTCACTCTGTGTATACTTTTCTACGGGTTGGAGAGCTCCAACCAACAGGAATTGTTGTGCAACTTTCCAATCGGAGTGCAACGCATCCAAAAGGAGTGATTGAGGATGTACTTGTCAGAGTGAATAATCTCATCTTCCCCGCTGATTTCTACATTATTGAGATGGAATATACCTAAACCCAAGGACATGCTCCTCTCATACTTGGGAGGCCATTCCTCAAAACAGAAAAGACGATCATCAACATTCACAATGGTACATTGTCCATGTATTTTTGTGGATAAAAGGTAAGTTTTAACATCCTTGAGGCTATGAAACACCCTGTTGAAGAGCACTCCACTCTTTCTGCCTATTTGAGGGGAGTGCTCCCAAATGATGCAAACACAAACAACTCTCTCCTCCACCCATACTCGGATTCATTTTACTCTTCTTTACCCTTGGATTATTTGAGTTTTGATTCATGTTTTGAGTGTTGTGTGGGTTCTGAAAATTGTAAATTTTGTGCATTAATTGATGAGTGGGTTCATTATGAGGTACCAATGACCGTCGATGATTCTAAAAATCTCATTTCAATAGATTCTGTATCCTTAGAGAATAAACATGAGCATATAAATAGTTTCATGGACCTCACTCCCCCTAAATCCCCTCCCTCGGTCCAAAAACCCCCAGTGTTGGAATTAAAACCACTTCCATCTAATTTAAAATATGCCTATCTTGAGGGTATTGACCAATTTCCCATCATTATTGCTAATAACCTCTCTCAACAATAGGAATCAAACTGCTCAACCTTTTGAGACAGTGTAAGAAGGAAATAGGATGGACATTGGCTGATATTCCTAAGATTATCCCATCTATTTGTACGAACCATATACTTTTGGATGATGAGTCTAAGCCCGTAAGACAATCTCAACACCCATTGAATCCCACTCTCCTTAAAGTGTTAAAATTGGAAGTCAGTAAATTACTTGTTGCGGGGATCATTTATCCTATATCTGATAGTAAATGGATTAGCCCAGTGCAAATTGTGCCTAAAAAAAGAGGAATAACAGTTGTGTCAAATGAAAAGAATAAATTTGTTCCAACACGTGTGCAAAACAGTTGGTGAGTCTGTATTGACTACCGTTGACTAAATCAAGCCATGCAGAAGGATAACTTTCCTCTACCTTTCATTGACCAAATGTTAGAATGATTGGCTAGTAAGTCCCAGTATTTCTTCCTTGATGTCTATTAGGGTTATTTTCAAATCCATATATCCCCTAAGGATCAAGAAAATACAACATTTACTTGTCTATTTAACACATTTTCATATATAAGGATACCTTTTGGTCTTTTTAATTCTCCTAGTACTTTTTCAGCATTGTATGTTGAATATATTTTCAGAGTACCTTGATAATTGCATGGAAGTTTTTATGGATGATTTCACAGTTTATGGAACTTCTTTTGATGATTTTTTGTCACGCCTGGGTTCTATCCTCCATCATTTCATAGAAAAAGATCTTGTATTAAATTACGAGAAATGTCATTTCATGGTTGAATGAGGGATAGTTCTTGGGAATTTTATTTCAAAAGATAGAATTCAAGTGGATAAATAAAAAATTGAATTAATTTCAACTCTTCCATATCTAAAATGTGTTCGTGAGGTGTGATCTTTCTTGGGTCATGTTGGTTTTTACTTTCGATTCATTAAAGACTTCAGTAAGATCGCACTTCCCTTATTTCAGTTATTACAAAATAATTCTGAATTTGTTTTTGATAAAAAATGTGACGATGCTTTAAATTCACTTAAAAAGAGTCTTGCATCGCCTCCCATCATCCAACCACCAAGGTGGGATCTCCCCTTTGAAATTATGTGTGATTCCTCTAACTTTGCAGTTGGGGCAGTTTTATCACAAAGGGTTGAGAAGGCTCCACATGTCATTGCATGTGCCTCACGTACCCTTGATCCGGCCCAGGAAAATTACACAACCACTGAAAAATAACTTCTTCTTATTGTTTTTTCATTGGAAAAATTCCATTCATATCTTATTACGTCAAAAATAATTGTCTTTTCTGATCATGCTTCCCTTCATTTTCTCCTAAAGAAACCTGAAGCTAAACCCCGCCTCATTCGGTGGATGCTCCTCCTCTAGGAGTTTGACCTTGAGATTAGAGATAAGAGAGGAGTGGAAAATGTGGTAGCTGACCACATTAGTAGGATTTCCCCACCATTGGACCATCATGTTGACTCACCCCTCCCCATTGGAGAATTCTTCCCGCATGAGAACCTTTGTGATGTTGTGGAACTTACCCCCTCGTATGCAAACATTGTGAATTTTCTAGAAACATCTAGGGTCCCCGCTGATTTCAGCACTTCACAATCCCAGAGACTTAAGCATGATTATCAGTGGTACATGTGGGATGACCCATATTTATGGAGAATTTGTGGTGACCAATTAGTTCGTCGGTGTGTCCCTAACCATGAGTTAACCTTTGTTTTGACCTTCTACCACACCTTGGCCTGTGGGGGACACTTTGGCTCTCAACGTAAAGCTCAAAAGGTTCTTGACTAAGGAATTTATTGGCCAACATTGTATAGGGATTCCCATATATTTTTCAAGTCATGTAGTCGTTGTCAATTCACAAGGAATATCTCCAAGAGGAATGAAATTCCCCAACAACCCATGTTATTCTGTGAAATTTTTTATGCATGGGGAATTGACTTCATGGGGCCTTTTCCAAATTAATTTGGATTTTTATACATTTTATTGGCTATTAACTATATATCTAAATGGGTGGAAGCAAAGGAAACTAGGACTGATGGCTCTCATGTGGTTGTTGATTTTGTGAGGTCTCAGATTTTAAGTAGGTTTGGTTTATTGAGATTCATCATTAGTGATCAAGGTTCACATTTTTGTAATCACAACATGAAAATTTTGCTTCATATGTATGGGGTTGTTCATAAAGTCTCTACATTATATCACCCCCAAACTAACAGATAAGAAGAAATCTCAAATCGGGAAGTTAAGCGAATCTTGGAAAAACGGTACAACCCAATAGGAAATATTGGATTTTGTGCTTGGATGATGCACTTTGGGCATATCGTACAGCTTTTAAAACCCCAATCGGAATGTCACCATACAGAATTGTGTTTGTAAAGGCTTTTCACCTCCCAATGGAGGTAGAACGCCGTGCATATTGGGTTGTTAAATAATGTAATATGAATCTTTCAGATACAGGTGGGGATAGAAAGCTGCAGATTCAACAGTTAGAAGAAATTATAAATGATGCATATGAGAATCCCCGAATCTATAAAGAAAAGACAAAAGATATACATGATAGCATGATTCGTAAGAGGAAGTTCCATATTGGTGAGAAGGTTCTCATGTATAATTCCAGGCTAAAGCTCTACCCAGGTAAGCTTTGTTCTCGATGGCTCGGTCCTTATACCGTTACTGATGTGTACCCTTTTGGTTCTATACAGGTTTTTCATGAAAAGAGTGGACAAAGGATTACTGTCAATGGGAAGAGGCTGAAACACTTCTATGAGGATTTTCCAAAACATGTCGTGGAGGAAATCCAACTGATATATGCCACATATGACACCACTTAGTAGGTTGTCCCTTCTCCCTAACTTTTATTTACTTGTATATTTATTTCAAATAATTTCATTGAGGACAATGTAACTTTTAAGTGTGGGGTAGGGAGGGTGACATGTCATAGATAGGATTAAATAAAAACAAAACAAAACAAAAATTAAAATTAAACAAAAAAAGGGTGTTTTAATTTTTGATTTATTTTTCCTTATTTTGTGTTTTTAGATAAAAAATGGTATTCAAAAGAATATCCAAAATCATTTTTCATGCTTGAGTTGATTGTGTTGAAAATTCCACTATTTTTGGAAAATGTTTTTCAAATGAATGTTGATATGTAATATTTTTCTATAGTTTTATTTTCAAATCATTATTATGTGTTTAATGGATTTTTGAAACCCATGCCTCATTAGAACAATCCAAATATTTTAATCCCTTACCCGAGAGACATTCTAAGCCCTTTATTGCATATTCTTCCTTTTAATCACTTTATTAAGAGGCTCTGGTCATGTAGAGAAACTATAACTTTCCTTTATTCTATTTGAATCCATAAGATTCAATTATTCTACATTCATGATAGAGGCAATCATTTATTGAAAATCCCTTTGTACAATTATCCTCTATTTTTTTCCACCTTTACATTTTATCCTTATTAAGCATTTGAGACCATGAAATGCATGTTAGTTAGCCACCTTACAAACTAATTTATCCCTACCTACCCATCTCTTGTGTATATTCTTGTTTATTTTCATCAAGTGTGGGTGAGAGGGTGTTTCTATGGGAATTCTGGGGAGAGAATCATTGTTATGGGTTGATATAAAGGGTGCCTACATTTTCCTTGGGAAATGGGTTCACAAGCCACATTACATCATTGTTTTATACATGTTTCCCTATTTATCTCCAAAAAAACTAAAAAAATATAGTTTTATACATTTAAAAAAAATAAACATAAAAAAAGAAAAAAATGGAGAAAGAGGATGTTTACTCATTATTATCCATTGTTTGGTTGTGAACCACAAAATGGACAATGGGGAGAGTGAGTTGGAGATGATACACTTTGTGAGGTGTTGAGTGTGTATATTAATTGTAAACACTTGCTGAATTTTGATATGTTTTGTACACAAGAGATTAAACACTCCTCTTCAGCCTCATATTTTTAAACATTAAATCCTACCAACCCTTGAACCTCAGAAAAACCTGTTGAATGTCCTCTTGAGTAGAACACTAGTTTCTACCAGTAGAGAACTTAGAATCTTTGAAATAATATGGTAAGATCGCATGAACTCTGAGAAAAGAGCATAACTACACTTTCATATGTTCCTTGAGTAAAGAGGGAAATTTTTTAGTTGAGGTAGGTTGCGACATGTATCATGGGTTAACAAATAAAGTTGAACAAATTTGAATGTGAGAAAAGAAAATTGATAAGAAAATTGATTCCATAAACGAGACATGATGAATTTTATTTCAAAAGAATATTGTATGTTTTCACACCTTTGATTTAGGAATGGGACATGATTAGGATATTATACATTTCCCAAGAGTGCAAATGTTTAGGTGTGGGGGTGTGATCATACCATGATTCACTATTTTATTTCACCCTTATACCAATGTATAAAATCGGTATTGTATTGAAAATTACAATTATAATAACAAATTTTACTCCATGTTTGATTCAATTATTTTTTGTTTAACATTATTAAAAAGGTAATTGTTACTTGTTTTGATAATTATATTTTAGGTGGAGGTGATTTGGAGGACCCATGATGAAGTCCAAGAAAGATGGGCCAATCTGCACATGATCCAAGAACACCAGTGGACTAAAACGCATGTTTCTACTTAACCGTACATTAAAATGGGCTGAAACATTGTGATATAGTCCTAAATTTTATTATATTTATTTCATATGAAGAAACAAAATCTCAATTCGTTCTTTTAGAGGCCCATAAAAACCGATCTGTCCAATAAGGTGAATCTGCACAGGGTCAAAACTTTGCCTCTGTATTTTGACAATATCTCTTATTATATTACATATAAGGCCGCCAAATTTGACGTGGAGGTATACAGTGTTTCTACCAACAACTATTTAGTTTTGTCCAAAGTGCTTTAGAACTTTTTGACTGGCCAAAATCATGGACCAAGAGGATTATCGAAATCAGGGTTCCCAAAACCACCTCCTACTTTGCCTATAAATTGGCACCTTGGGCACTCCATTTGGTTGTTTGAACCAGAGGCAAGGTTCTACCATTTTGGAGTCCCAAAGAGGTCTTTTCATCATCCCTATAAGTTCTGGAGGCTATGGGAAGTGTTACTTTAACATCTTCTTCTCCCCCCCCCCTCCCATGGGTTTCTAAACCCCTTGTGATCACCCGGGGAGGAACGTGATGTAATCCAAAGCTTCATGTTTGTATTATATTGAATGATCTTTTTAATTCCCAGTTGTATGTTGTTTTTATTCATCATCTCTTTTAATTTTATTGAGTTATGTACTGGTATGTCATGCTCAACTCATATGATCATGTTTGGGGGTACCCATTCATGTGATGTTTCACACACCGTTCACCACTTCCTTTTCCCCCTTCAATTATGGTGTTTGTGTGGTTTATATTGGTTAATTGAACTCACATAAGCACTATAAAGTCCATGTACATTTATTTCATGGTATCACAAAAAAATAACATACAAACCTGGACAGCACATCGGGTTCTTTGTGTGTTGCCTCAGTGAGTTTCGGTTATGAAGTCAAACACAAATCACCCAATCATCAGCGGTGTCCGGTGAATCATTGTGTGTTTTCGACTGAATCCTAGGAGGTATCCTAGTATAAACATATTAACATTATGGTTATAGGTGTTACAAACTAGGTATTAAAATATCATGACCCTATATCATGAAGAGATGAATGATAAACATCATGAGAGTACCCCGAGTTGATCACACTTAATTAATTGTGTGAATTTCTACTTTGTTTTACCACTTTCATTTTCTATCGTCATATTTAATCATCAAACCCAAGTAATATAAAACCCCATTTCCATTTTTACTTTCATAATCATAACCACATGTTGAAATTAATGATCTAAGGCTCCTTCGAGAGACGACCTAAGGTTGCTGCTATACTGCAGAAATTCTAGTTAAAAAATAAACATCTAATTTGGCGCGCTCAACAACGCGATCACCTAGTTAAAGTTACTATATGATAGACATCTGATTCCTTGGTTCCTACACCTGAGATTTTTCACACATAAGATTCCATTGACTTAAAAATTATAAGAATTTACAAGTTTCCAACACACCCAAAATCTATAGATATCTATATATTTCCAACTTCACCTTCAACTCTGACTATATGTACTTACCATGTCATGATAGAGGTAGTTTAATTAACTAGTGTCCACCTCTACATGGTGTCATAAATGAGATTCATGAACATGAATCAAATCAATGAGGGATACTTTTAATAGGAAACAATATCCAAAGAGGAATCCATGGAAGGAGGAAATTACATCCCATTATCTCATTTTGATCAAGAATATTTTATAACCAACTATAATGGTAGAGGCCACCACCTTTAAAAATTAGTAATGCGGGAAAAGAAAAAAATCTGTGTCATCACCCCGATGTGCACCCGAGTGGAAAGCATTATGAAAAACCCAATGAAAAGGGAGATTAATTGAGGAAATAAATTCAATAACAAATATGAAATTATGGAAGTTATCTATGGATTATCATACTCCTTGTTACACTTGAATGTTTTTTATCTATTTTTAAAGTGAGAATAGTAGTTTCAGGTTGATATTTCTTACAAAAGTTTCATATCTCATTTATGCATATTCAACCTAGAATTAGAGTGGATAACCCTTGAAGATAATTATATGTGTTCTCATTTCAATTTGTATCATGATCAGTTGGTAAAGGAAACGTTTATTGTCTAAATCAATCCCTATTATCTTCCACACTGAGCATGGATCATGTAGAGATAGAGTGAAATTATGGATGACACATTTCAAAAGTATATAATAATAACCTTTTCTATGAAGTTTTTATTTCACTTCAATAAGTGGGAGAGTAAGTGAAATGAATATTTTTAAAACTGAAGGGGTTAGATTCATATATTGACTCATCCATTAAGAAATAACTATGAAGGTATTCATAATAAATTCAAAGGGGGATATTGAAGATCCTACTATGTCTATGAGTTGTATTTGTTGTCAATGTTTGTCAATGGTGGTCAATGAAATAGAAATATTTCATTAATGTAAATATGTTGAATAATTTAAAATAAATAAGTTGATGGAATTTTTTCAGAAGTATCCAAGATACCAAATCCTGATAATAAAATGAATGTTGCTTGGATAAACAGATGAAGAAGAAAATACACAAGTCTTATTATATTAAGGAATTTATTTTTAGGACATTGAATTTATAATTATTTGAATTTGTGTGTTTTTATTAAAGTATAAAACATGTGTCATGAAGTGATTTTAGTTGACACGTTTTTTACAATAATGAAGAAGATGTAAATAATTATGATGATTTGATGTTGAATAATTATTTTGAATTTATATTCTAAACAATAATAAGGAGAATAATTAAAGAAGGATATAAAATATTTCATTAATAATTTTTATATGTGATGAGAAAAAAAATATGGACATCCATATGCTAACCATGGACCACCTCAACACCATTTGGAACCTAGGTGGTCATCCACATGGGAGGTAGTTTTCTTGGATAGCCCATAGTGATATACAGTAGTGCATAACACCCACATGGACAATATGGAGGTATTTCATGGGGGTGCACACATAACTACCATAGTGGTCTTCACATGGTGCACATGGAGATCCAGAGGTGGACCTTATAGGAGAGGCGTGACCTGTGCAGGGCATGTGTGGTGGGTTCTAGGTTCCAAAACCCAATGCCAGATCAAAAAATCACTGAGGATGGGATAATTAATAAAGAGGTTTGTTGACTAAATAAAAATAAATATGGGAATACATAATGTGTGGGTTATTTTCACCCATTTAAATAGATACACACATAATACAATAGTGTGATCAAATCAATCTTAGTCATATGATTCACATAGTTTGTTATATTCAACCTCTATAAACCCTATATTAACAATGTGTTTTTTGTATATTGGAAAAATTACATGTCATGACATAAAAATACTAAAATGACCTATATCTCCTAACAACTCAAAACATGAATGATTTGGATCCATATGCTTACATATTTCCCTGTGTTTGTAACAAGATATTCAAAGTAGTGTGGGTGCATGAAATGATACACATTCTAGAATGCACATGAGGCTTCATCATAAAAATTCCATGATTTTTAGTGTCATGTAATGAAAGTAATCCCATATTCAAGGATACGCCAAAAGAATCAGTGATATTGTATTTCTCATGACTCGCCACTATTATCAGACATAGCATGAAACTCAAATTTGAATTCGTGTGAGATGTCAAAGGAGAGGCTATAAAATATCTCAATACATACTAATGAATCAAGGAGGAATTTTTTTGTCATTCATGTTTTTATCTGAGGGATATCCTTTTTATGAAAACAATTCATCCCCAAGAATTATTTTATGTGAAGAGGAAAAGGGTTCTATGAGGCACTCAACTACATAAAGAGGGGAGTTTCATGCACATATATAACACGGATAAGTACCATTATCCACTCAGGTACATGAAGAAGAACCATTCCGAGAATATATCAACTTGTACGAAGAAGAATATAACTATTCCATAATTTAATGTTGTGTTTTTCCTTCACAACTATATGATGGATGGACTGTTCTATAAAAAAATGTTAGTAGAATACAATCTCACTATGTTGTGTGAGTAAAGTGAATTCACATATAAAAACATACATAAAGAATAAGTATTATGAACTGTTGTGTTTTGTGAAGAAGGGTGGTGTGGTATTTTATGCTTGATACTTTATGAAGGTGAAGTAGTGAATATAGAGTTATATCCTTTCATGTGTGTTGCATGAAGGAGGAGAAAGTTGTGTGATACATCCATGTGATACACCTTTGTAAAAGAATCCAATGACATGATACTAGAATTACATGAAATAAATATTCATGGATGAATGAAATACATTTAGATATAGCACATAAACTATTTAAGAATTATATATTACCTGTGCAAGGGTTTACATGAGAAATCATGCATGTCACATATGACATGATTACATGAAGATACATTGATAATATGAAACTAACAATTAATATTACATATTTTTTATCAATGACTGAGCTAAGAAGAAGAAATTTTGATAATATAGAGCTGAATATTCATAATTTCAATAATCATATGGAAATTTTGTGATTCTAGTAGGATTTGTTGAATAAGGGATCCAACATAAATTTACCAGACTGATTAGAAGTTATCGAATGAAGTGGTATCACTAGAAGAAAATATATTAGAATATCATGAAGAAGAATAAATCAAACAGATAACAAAAATAGATTTTATTATCATTTGGTATCATAAGAACATAGTAAAGAAGAAGGATACCCAATGCAGTATATTCTAAACTAAATAAGAAAGATATAAAAAGAAATTATGAGAGTAAAGTTCTCCACATATATAGTTTTTATAGGAAGAAGAATAATAATAAATAAATAAATGGAGACTTTTAAATACACATTAGAATAGAAGAAGAATAAGAAGGAGAAGAAGTGTAGCTTTCAGTTTGCAGTTGTGAAGAAGAAAATGAGTTACTTGCTCACTATTGTGCACGTAAGTAAAGCAGTAATAAATGAACAAAGTAGAAGTTTTATATCCAATAGAAGTATCGTTTGGTGGAATACCTTCTTGGTGTTAAGTACCTTACAAATATGGTGAGGAATTTTTTCTAGATTCAGTATAAAGAACTAGTGATGAGATGATAGTTGGACCAAGTAATGACTAGTCCAAGAAAATAATATTTTTCTCATCCCCCACCAAAAGTGTAGGGACTCAAACTTTGATTAGGGTTTTTTTTCTATAAAATCCATTGTATTTGGTTTCTCAGTATAGTAGAAAATATATGTATTGGACCCCACTACACATGATAAGGACTAACTACTCTTATTGAGTAGTGAGCATTGTAAAAATATTATGTTTCATATTTTACCTACATTCATATACAAGCATAAAATAAAGTATAGATAATAGGAGAAACAAGATCCTAACATTTATAAGAGATAAAATGGATAAAAGTTATAAAAGGTTAAAAATTTCTCAAAAACTTTTTCACCCCGCTATAAATGTTGATATATCCTAAATTGGACTGTAAAATATGGGAATCAGGTACATATCCATATTTCTAAGACTAATAAATTGATTGATCCTATGTTGTGAAATCTATTTTATCTTTTAAAAATGTAATAAAGTAATCACCAGACTTGGGTTTCTAGATTTGAGGTGTTAAAGTTATTATTAGATAATTTTTTTGTAGGAACCATGAGAACTAGATTTTAAATTAACATAGTTAACATGTAAATTATGATAATTACATCGGGTGTTTGAGAAATTTTACTATCATAAGGTATTTTATTTTATGCCTCAATATTCATGATAATTAGAAGCTATTTTAAATGTGTTCCATTTTTAGAGATGGTTCCTAGTAGAAGGGATATAATCAAAACTCATAGTTAATGTAGGGTTTTACATGGAAATAAATACAATATAGCACATGTTGGAGTTGAGAGAATCATGACCATATTAGAGAAACTAACTTAGGTCATGAAAAGTATAATTTCCTATAATGAGTGACCTAATGTTCCACAATATAATTCAATTATGTTAGATCTATTCATGTGACAATTATATCTATATTTTAATGTAACTACTAATACATTGGTAGCTAGAAAATGGGTTATATCCCTCGAAAAGATATTTATGGACTTGAGAAGAAATGGATGGGACAAGTTAATTCTATTAGTGTATTGATTAAATAGAGACGTTGATCAATGGTTGTAGTTTATCCAGAATAATAAATAGGTAGATTAAATAGAAATTATATAATAAAGAACTTTTAATATGATATTCATCAAGAAATACTTTAATTGAGAAAAATTAGTTGAAATGGAGATAGAGTTGATTAGTTTAATGATGAAGAAAGAAGAAAGTATTACATAGTATAAGAATAACTTAAAAATATTATCCAGCTATGTTGTGGACTACATATGAAATATAAAAAGAAACATTTACCATTTATTTGATGAGATTAAGATAAGTCTCCAAAGGGAACTGGTTTCTTAAAAAATTTCATTATATGGTGATATAGTATCAATTTCAATCAAGATAGAGAAATATTTTTATTGGTTTTATATCTTCAATGAAAATCAAGAAAATAATAGGTTCGTTTAGAACCAAAAAAAATAATCATTTAAAATAAGAAGAAAGGGAAAATAATATTTACAACATGTGATAATTAGGGAAGTAAACCCCAAGGTGCTATCTTAATGAGAATAATAGTTTTTTTTTAAGTTTGGAGAAAGGGTCCATAAAAAATGAATGAAAGGAAACTAAAGAAACCAATACTATCTAGTGATTCATTTATAAAAAGATGTGGCAATTTTTGTAATGAACAAGGATTTTCATACATCCACACTACATCATTTCTTTGGAATATTTATTTCATTTAAATACAATCTTGAGAACCATAATAGTTTACTTCTATTGGAAACATAGAAACATAAACCATAGTCTATAAGTGAGCTACCTCATCTCCAACCACGTTCTTCATAAGTATAACCCTTCTTATATATATCGTACATAATATATATCTTTATAACTCAGGGAAAGTAAACAAAAGAAAGGGTCAGATCAGATGCTTGGTAAGAGAAAAAGAGGGTGATATTTACACATAAGATGAACATGGGGGTATGATAGCATGATCATAACATTATAAAATGATTCCGTGCATATAAAAAATCATATTCGTGAGTTATGGAATAAAGATTGGCATATCATAATACATGAGTCATAAGGAAATCAAAGAACATGATCCATAATAGAATCAGACCTAGAATTTGTGTAAAACGCATAATCCTAGAAGTTCATTTCAATATTATCCAAGGCTCACTTATAATGCCATCATAGTGGAAAAAATACTTTATTAAATTGGGTTTACTCCCCATTCCATCCCTATATTATTGAACCAGTATTTCTTCACATTCCATCCCTATCATACTGAACCGAGTTCACTCCCCATTACAATCCTTTCCATCTAATGAGATATAATTTTTTACCCAATGCATTGGAGGGATATATAGGTTTCAACCATTACATAATAAAATTATACATATGTGTGACAAAAGATCATAAATAATCATCATATCATAATCCTTGAAATAAAATAGGAATCATAAACATTTTATCATATAATAACATATAGTAATAATCATTTCATCATGGAAAAAACCCTAAAAAAGAAGTTGGTACGATAAGAATTTTATCATGGTATAACCCATGGAAGAGAAATTGGGTTCCTAAATATCATACAATCAAAACATAAAACATTCAGTGTAACATCCCAGGATTTCATAGTATGTTATCTCTTTAAAGTAATTCAATAGCTTGTGTCACACGCAACACAAAGTTCGAACGCACTACGAATTACCAAAACTAGCCGTTCAAAAAGATGTTATGAATAGTATTAACTGAATTTTTAATTTTATATAATCCATATAATTTTATCATCCGTATTATGACATAATATAAGAACAAATTAAATTTTTCAGATAAAAGAAGTATTTTTTAAAAAAATGCAAGTTTACCACCTTTTAATGGAGAACCCTTTTTAAATACAATATTTGACACTTATATATATTAAATTTGAAAAAATAAACTTCTTCTTTATAAGTGGGATATAAAAATTTATTTTGGATAATTTTTTGGTGTTTTTCTAATAACTTTCATATTTTGATTAATAGAAAAAAATACTAAATTTTAATTGAAAAAAACTTTTATAATAGAAATAATTTAAAGTGTTAAATTATGAATTTGAGTTGTTTAAAAGAATAATTAGATTATATTTTTACCATTTAATCCAATTTTGTTCATTGGAAGTAATTTCACTTTTGAATTAGACACAAACACATGTCAATCTTTTGGTGGTTTTTACTTCTTAAAAACCAGCTTTCTGTTTTTGACAACGGGAATAAATTTTAATTTAATTAATGAAACTTATATGTATTTAATTTGGTAAAATAGACATCATTTTTGAATTTATAATATCAAAATTATCTTTGGGTGAATTTTTGGTATTTTTCTGAAAACTTTGAATTTTTGAAGAATAATGAAAAACACTGCGTTACTGTTTAAGACCAACTTTTTATTTAAATAATTATTTATTCTATTTAAATTTATTTTAGGTCAAAATAGATACATAATACCTATATAAGTTCAATTTAATTCATTTTAGTCATTTTATAATAAAATTATATGTATAAAATTTTATTGAACATTTTAACGTCTTTTACCCACCTTCTAGGCACATTTGCAAATTTTCATCAAACCTAATTTTATCGCTTATATGAATTTAATTTCAAAAATACAATAGAAACATTTGACATAATTAAGTAAAATTTGGTTCAATATTATGAAAATATTTTTTGGTGAATAGAAACTTTCAAATTTTATTTACCACGATTAAAAGTAAATTGGGTATTTAAAGGTAAAATGATATTATAATTACCCTAAAATATGTCTTGATTCTATTGGATAAGTGTTTTTTGACTAAAATCAACCTTAAGAATAAAATATGATCTTATTTGATTCACATGGATTAGATTAGGACATTTATTATTATTTTATTTAAAGAAGAGTTAAAAGTGTTAAATTCAAATTTTCATAACGTACACTTTTTTAATATAGGTTTATACATAAGATAAATTTGACTATAAATATCCATTAGAAAGATAAAAAATACTATATATTTTTTTTTATAATTTTTATACATTAAATAATTAAATTTATTTATGACGCAATGATGATGTAGTAATTACCATATTAATGATGATTAAAATAATTGATACTATAAATATCCAAATAAATGTAAATTGAGAATTTTAATGCATTAAAATAATTTTATAGGTTAATATGACATGTTAGGATGGATTTAATTTTTTTTAGAAGTAATCAAGTTTTGTTTTACTTTTACAAAAACCAAATACTAAATAGGGTCAAAATTGACAGAAATGAGTTTTTTAAAACAAATATTGTATTATTAATTGATATAATATTTATAAAAATTCAAAGTTCAAAAAAAAGGACTTATATAATGATATATATATAATTAATGAACCACTTGGGGTTCCCTTGTCATTTTATAGTCTGTTTATTAACCATTTAATATAAAAATACAAGAAGACATTGTAAAAGTTGAACTATTTAACTAAGAATTAAATCTAAAATATAAAGTTAATATGGTGACCTAAACATGTCTAAAACCTATTGGTTGAGAGGTTTTATACCTATAACAAACTTATCCTCAAAATAAATACTATTTAAGCCATTAAAAACTGAATATTATTGTATAATAAATTAATATTTCAATCTTTTCCTAAAGTGACCTTCACCTCACTTATAAAAGGGTACTTCCCATTCTCTCAAAATCACACCTCCAAATCCATTTTTCCTGGCCAAAACCTACACAAATATCTTACCAACTACCATTAATTCAACCTAGAGGCCTTAATTTTATCATAAAGCCATCCTAAAGAACCCTTTTTATTAAATCAAAAGAAAGAACCCGAAGAAGAGGTAATAATTTCATCACCTCTTTCAAAGTTCTTTTCTTCTTCAACTTCCTATTTCTTTTTTGTTTCCATACCAAAGTAATAAATTCAGTACCTTATACATATTTTAATGTTATTATAAATATGGTACAATCATATTCATTATTATATCCATCTTATGAATGAAAAATTCAACATATTGTGTACGTACGGCTTACCGTCTCCACATCATGGTGTAGTTTGTTATTCAACACCTCATTATTTGGATGGGTATAATAATGAGTATAATTGATTTAAATAATAAATATAACTAGTTAATGATTATTTATATATGATATATCATCCAATTACATACGATTTCACCATCAATAGAATGATATTGTCGCTCGTGTGTACGTACGGATTACCGTCTCCACGAACGCGATGAGATTCATTCTCCATCGTAACCATTCAAGAATAATTTTAATTTTATGAATAAAAAAATATTTAACAACTTAATATAATTATGGATATGAATAAAATACATCCTATCCATAGAAAACATGACTTATGTAACAAAACATATAAAGAAAAACGAATCAGTTAACACCCGAAATGATGATACTACTGAAATATCATTAAAAAAGCAATATTAGAAGATCATATATGATATCATATTTATTTATGTGGTTCTTGTATAGTTTAATAACAATTATTTCACCATTATATAGGAGGTTAATGTACCTTTGACTAAGGAAAAGTATAAGTTAAGGATTAATTTTACAATATCTTTATTATTCGAGGTTGTTTTTACAAAAGTATCTACTGGGACTTCTTTATCATCCACATTTGTGTTTCATAAAAATGTATTTCAAAACATTTTTAATATTTCTTAGAATATTGGTTAAAGTCATTTATACCCACGTTTTATTTTTTATAAAAAAAAATTAATGGAATCTTCCCGTCATTTTCCAAACATGGTACTTTATGGCCTTTTCTACAAATTAAGGTAAGAATGTTTTTTTGAACTTATACAGCGGGTGCAGCTATTTTCCACCGTTATAACACCTTCAAAGCTTCACCTACAAGATTATAAGAATATTTTCAAATAATTTTTTTATTTTATAATTATTTTACTTTTAAATGATTTCAAAATAGAAAGATATATTTCTCTCAAATAGTTTTGATTTCATCTATATCAACATCCTTTGATGGATTTTACACTTATTTGAAGTTGATTTGTTATGATACAATCTTCTATACTGTATTGAAGGTTTTGTGATATGTTTGACTATGGATGTGTTATTTTTATACCATTCATGATTTATGGTTAAAGTATTAACATTTCTTATGCTAGTTTTAATACAAATGTTTAATGTTATGTTTAAACCTTTTCATATGAGGAATGCATTGGACTTAGTGATGGGTGGAGCCCTCTATAGCTCCTCGATCCATCGGTAGGTCTCATGAGACAAACTAGTGTCTTGGCCCAAGGCCTTGACAAAATATTATTTGTAGTCTTGGCACGGGGCCTTGACTATTTGGTTATGATGTCCAGTATTATGCATTCCATCATTATGAAATTAGCTATTGATATTACATGTAATTATTAGACTAGTAGAATATCCATGTGAATAAAAAAATGGAATTATTTGATTTATATTTGATATATTATGCTGAATTTTAATTTCAAAAGGCTTTTTTTTAGTCTTATACATTTCCTTCAATGTTTATTCTTATTTATAAAAGTTTCTGCTATATTGTTATCCTTATTGAGCATCTAAGCTCACCCCTTTCTTATGTTTTATTTTTCCCAGGATGTAAATAAGTATATTATGATTGACCTGTAGGGATAGGCTATGGAATATGAGTATGTTCAAAGGAGACACAATGATCTTTTTTTATTTTATAATGTAATGTAAAACTTATGTCTCTATCTAGTACTTCCAAGGATACTAATCTAATCGGTATTTGAGACTTGATCTCTTGTGATCATGCCAATGTTATGTAATAATGAACCGTTACAGTTGGTATCAAAGGAAGTTTAGTACAAACCTTGGAAACTAGATTTAGAGAAACTCTTATTAGAGAACATTACCCTAAGATAGACTTTGAGGATTAGTATATAAGAACATACAAAAAATTTGGTAGTGTAAATATTATGTGGGTTTTCCAAACAAATATATCCATGTCTAGATATGAGTAGGTAGAGGTAGATCTGGCACATATGTACCTAAGAGTGAAAACTTCGAGAAGGAGTTTTGGGCTTGACCCGGGGTATCCCAGTACATGAAAATGGGCCTTACTGCACTCTTGGTTACGAAAATTATAGGGTATATGCTTATGATAATTCACATTTTATTTACAAACTATTATGAAGGATTTATGAGTAAATATTCCAGCAAAGAAACCATTTTTATGATTAGGATACTAGATGTGTGAAAATATTCAATTAATGTTGATAATTTTTCTAGTTTTTTTATTATAAAGTATGATATGATCTAACCTAGTGTATGTCATCATTTAGAAATGGTTCCCAGTAGAAGGAATGAGAACTCAATCAATACGAATGATCCAAAGAGTCAGAAGGATCATATATTTCATGGTCTTAATCCATCATTTAGAAGGTAAATAGTTTCCCATGTATTCTAATCATATGAATAAATAGTATCATGTGTTAATAAGATAAGTAATTAATTCCTTGAGTCTTATGGCTTTGAAGGGAAACAAGATAAGAAGAGGATGGTAGAGAAAAAGATGGATAAAGGGAAGAAGGGAAGAAGGATTTTCCCATATGTTATAACTGTGAAAAGAACCACCTTGGTAAATGATTTAAGGTAATGGGAGTTAGTTATAAGTGTGGAGAAAAAGGGCATCAAGTTATTGATTTCAAGGTTAAGAAAAAGGTTTCAAATGTACAATGCTTTATCTGAAAGGAGTTGGGACACTACACAAATTAATGTCCTAATCATCAGAGTATACCCCAAATAATGCTACTGGATAATAATCAAGTTATGATACTACCACATATGAAGAGGAATGATTAGTGTTCTTATGTTGTTAATAAGAATTATGTCATTTGAGTGTTCTATCAATGATGTACTGGTTATATGAATTATGGAAATAAATAAGGATTGTACTACAGTAATATTTCATTAAGGATTTGAGATTTTATGGTACTAAGAATAGTGACTCAACAACAAGTTAAATTTTTTGGAAAATACATGGCTGAATAAAAGATAAACCTTAATATGGTCTTGATACTGAGGTAGTGATTTTGGAATAAGAGATGGTTGATTTGGATAAATTATATTGGATATTCTTTACTACCTTGGAATTGATTAATGGTTTTTTTATTCCATCATTGTTGGAGTATTCAAAAAAATTTGGATATAAGAAATATATCTAGTATTCTATTAGGAATAAGGGATCATGAATGTGATCAATAAGGTTTTATGGTAATTTGGGTTGTTACCATGTTTTAATAGAATACATGATGAAGGTACTCACATTTTATTATGTGGAAAAAAGAGATCTTTATTATGTTATATTGACCTTCCTTGTAATTTTTTGTACTATGAGTTTGAACACAAGTATTTTGGATAAGTCTAAAGATGGGAATGGATTAAGTTGGACATTGGATACTAGGGTTTAAGGTTAAAACATTTCTTAAGATTATTTTTGGATTTTTTTATAAAATGGACAACCCGAAGGTCAGGCAACAACCCATCGCGTTGTCAAAGGTCGTGAGACTTGAACTCACAACCGAAGGGCGATAAGGGTACATCACCTACCACTGGCATACGTGATGTACTTTTTTGTATAATGTAATATTTTTAAATGATCTGATAGATGAATTATAAATTCCTATTTTTTAAACCCTATATGATTAGGATAAATAGTATATTTTTGAGTTCTATTATCTTTTGGAGTGAAAAATGTATTTGTGGTAGAAATTAGTTAAAGGATGGAACTCTACTTGTCAATTATTATTTTTGTTATTCTATGAATAAATTAATTCTTAAACTTTAGGTAAAGGATCTTAAAACTAAAAATGTGTTATTCTAATACCTTATGTTTTGATGAAACAATAATATTTTAAGTCATCATAGATTTATGGCTTTGAGGCCCTCAATTTTATATTTATTGTTCACTTATTTTTGATTGATGGACTCAATCACTACCTATAAATATTTATGTTTTTACTCCAATTATGTGTCTCAAATTTCCACCAATATTCTCTATTTGAAATCATAATTTGGTGGTGACTTTTTCATTTCCATTTCCCTCTTATTAAGACAAAATTTTAGTAACCCTATTTATAATATGGGTTTTCCACAATGGTATTTTCTATTTTCAACCTTTTATTTTCGAAGAACAATTTAAAATTGTGAGTACATAATTTATTGAAGGAGGGTAGAATGTAACACCCCTGGAATTCATAGTACGTTATCTCTTTAAAATAATTTAATAGCTTTCGCCACTCGCAACACCGACTTCGAGCGCACCACAACTTACCAAACTAGACATTCAAAAAGCAGTTATGAATAGTATTAAATGAATTTTGAATTTTATATACTCCATAAAATTTTAACATCCATATTATGACATAATATAAGAACAAATAAAAATTTTCAGATAAAAGAAGTATTTTTTCAAAAATGAAATTTTACCGTCTTTTAATGGAGAACCCTTTTTAAATCCAATATTTGACACTTTTATATATTAAATTTGAAAAAATAAACTTCTTCTTTAGAAGGAGGGTAGAAAATTTATTTTGGATAACTTTTTGGTGTTTTTCTAATAACTTTCATACTGTGATGAATAGTGAAAAATACTAAATTTTAATTGAAAACAAATTTTTTAATCAAAATAATTTAAAGTGTTAGATTATGAATTTGAGTGGTTTTAAAGTATAAATAGATTATATTTTTACCATTTAATCCAATTTTGGTCATTGGAAGTAATTTCACTTTTGAATTAGACATAAACACACATCAATCTTTTGGTAGTTTTTACTTATTAAAAACCCGCTTTCTGGTTTTGACAACAGGAATTAATTTTAAATTAATTAATGAAAATTTTATATTTTTAATTTGGTAAAATATAAATCATTTTTGAATTTGAAATATCAAAATTATATTTGGGTGAATTTTTAGTATTTTTCTGAAAACTTTCAATTTTTGATTAATAGTGAAAAACACTGCGTTATTATTTAAAACCTACTTTTTATTTAAATAATTATTTATTTTATTTAAATTTATTTTAGGTCAAAATAGATACATACTACCTATATGAGTTCAATTTAGTTCATTGGAGTCATTTTATAATAAAATTATATGTATGAAATTTTATTGAACATTTTAACGCCTTTTACCCACCTTCTAAGAACATTTGAAAATTTTCAAAAAACATAATTTTAGTGCTTCTGTGAATTGAATTTCAAAAATATGAGAGACACGGTTGACATCAGTACATAAAATTTGGTTCAATAGGATAAAAAAAAATTGGTGAATAGTAACTTTTGAATTTTATTTACCACGGTTAAAAGTAAATAGGGTAATTAAAGGTAAAAATGGTATTATAATTACCCTAACACATATTATAATTATTTTGGATAAGTTTTTTTGACCAAAATAAACCTTAGGAATAAAATATTATCCTCTTTGATTCACTTGGATTAGATTAGGAAATTTATTATTATTTTATTTAAAGAAGAGTTAAAAGTGTTAAATTCAAATTTTCATAACTAAAACATTTTTAATATAGGGTTATACATAAGATAAATTCATCTATAAATATTAACTATAAATATAAAAATATTTCTACATAATTTTATTTTATTTATAATTTTTAGACATTAAATAATTATATATATTTGTGACACAATGATGATGCAATAATTACCTTATTAATGAAATATTAAAATAATTGATACTATAAATATCTAAATAAATGTTAATTGAGATTTTTGAGGCATTACACTAAATTTATAAGTTAATATGACATGATAGGATTGATTTAATTTATTTTTTTAGAAGTAATAAAAAAAATTTGACTTTCACAAAAACCAAATACTAAATAGTTTCAAAATTGACATAAATGAGTTTTTAAAACAAATACTATATTATTAATTGATATAATATTACTAAAAATATAAATTTAGGCCAAAGGATATACATAATTATATATATGTAATTAATGAACAACTTGGGGTTATCTTGGCATTTTATAGTAATTTTATTAACCATTGAATATAAAAATACAAGAAGACATTGTAAAAGTTAAACTATTTAACTAAGAGTTAAATATAAAAGATAAGGTTAATATGGTGACCTAAAACTGTCTAAAACCTTTTGGTTGGTTGTTTTTTTGAACCATACCAACCTTATCCTAGAAGTAAATCCTTTTTGAGGCATTATAAATTGAATATGATTCTATAATAAATTAATTTTTCAAGCTTTTCCTAAAGTGACCCTCACCTCTCTTATAAAAGGGTACTTCCCCTTCTCTCAAAATCACACCTCCAAATTCATTTGGCTCAGAAAAAACCTACTCAAATATCTTCCCAACTACCCTCACTTCAACATAGAGTCCTTAATTTGATCATAAAGCCAACCTACGGAGCCATTTTGATCAAATTAAAAGGAAGAACCCGAAGAAGAGGTAATAATTTCATCACCACTTTCAAAGTTCTTTTCTCTTTCCGCTTCCTATTTCTTTGTTGTTTACATACAAAAGTAATAACTCCAGTACCTTCTATATACTATGATGTTATTAAAAATATGTTATAACTATATTCATTATTCGATCCATCCTATGAATGAAAAAATCATCATACGTGCGTACGTACGGCTTACCATCTCCACGTCGTGGTGTAGTTTGTTAATCAATACTTCATTATTTGGATGGGTATAATAATGAGTGATAGAGAGCTACCGTGGGCACCCTCAAATGATTAATGTGATTTTGGGGTTCTTAGGTGCAGTAGAGTGGCTGACCAAGGTCGTCTCTCAAAGGAGGAAGTGAATTTAACAACTTATTAAAGGTATTCTAAAACAAATAAAATATAATATAATAAAAACACTACTTGAAAGGATTGGGGTTGGTTATAGTTTATAAATCTAGAAGAAGTTTGTTGGAAGAAGATTTTTTTTTTTTAGTTTTGAAATGAAGTTCGATTAAAATGACACAACAAAAAAATGTTTTTTTTAGACAATATTTAAAATACGTAATCTATCTAACTCTACCTCTTCAATAATTTATTAATAATTATCATTTAAATTAATTTTAACTTAATTATTATCCCTTAATTTGTTAAATCCCTAACCCTACGAGAATTAACTTTACCACGAAGATGAAATGAATCTAACCTTAGGCTAACTTCGGAACATGAAATCGCAACACCCTGGTTTGATTGATGTTCTAAAATTAGCTTATGGTCAGTGGTAAATTAAGGCACATAACCACTCTATAAATGAGGATTAATTGAGTTTAGGTATTATATTTGAACTCTGCAAATTGATCCCGTGTGGTTTTGAATTACTGGTTAAGGTTGCGCTCTCACAGTTCACACAATTCCCGACCTCGCGTGTTTTGTGTTAACTATTAAATTGCTTGCTTAGTTTAATTTAAATTAAAAACTCAATTAATAGATCCTAATATGTGAATTACAGTATCTCATTGATTCAAAATAAATTAATGAAGAAGGATAGAGGTCGATCGATTACTAAAAATAACTACTCTTCCATGGGTGGTGTAATCATCGTAGAAGCGTTTCTGCATGTGCAAAGGTTTATAATGGGTATAACCCAATAACGCTTCTACTCAAGAATTTCAGCCCAAATAGGAATATTAAGAGAAGAAGAAATTTAAACAAAACATAAGAAAAGATAAGAAATAAAAGAAGAACAAAGAAGTTTATTACATAAACAAAATCATTACAACATGAAGGAGAAGAAGAAGGCTTCGTCGAAGGGACCCTTGCTTCAAGAGATACCCTTATAGAAATGGTTGGATAATTGGAGTGGATCCACTTATCCTTTTCCCTCAACTTCCCAATACACGTCCCAACCCCTCCAAATGTGAAAAACTCTAATTTATAGAGGGGAGGGGAGGAGAGGTTACAATTGGTTTCAAGTGTGAATGTGGAAATTCGGACAAATATTTTATTCCAAATTGCACTGCCCATTTGACCTCCAAAAAGCGTGAATTGACCGGCCTTCTAGAAGGATGATTTGTGCCAAATCATGTCCCGGAGCTTTATTCAAAATTTGGGCTCCATACAAGCCCTGATGAATAATATATGGCCCAAATACAGAACCCATATCCATTCTACCGAGTCCATCCCACCATTGGATTAATGGCCCATTTACTCCATCCAAATGTACTCTTTTAGCTCTAGTGTCCTGAATGAAAGTTGTAGAAAATTACGTTAGGAACACTGTTACAAAATTTCAAATTCAAATAATAAATATATAAATATTTATCTTTGAAATACTAAAGTGAACTATTAAGGGTAAAACTGGAATTTTCACCAAATTTTCAAATGAATGATCAAATCCCAAATATTTTATAAATAAACATATTTAACACAATTTGAGGAAATTATTTCATTTATTATCAATAAAATATTCAACAAAATAGTGTTTTATCAACTCCCCCACACTTACCCTTTTTCACTCCTGTGCAAAATCTCATATCAAGTAAACATCAATATCAAATCAAAACAAATTTTAAAACACATATCTTTGAGATCAAACAATTACACACCAAGAAACAAAAGATATCCTGCCTCATAAAAATCATTATTTCAAGTTCTTCATTTATATCATTCAATATATTTCCACTTTATTTATCCTCCCATGCACAAAACACTTACCTCACTTCAATTTTCTCTTATCACACAAATGTCATTTTTTTTGCAATGTCTTTCTCATCCAAACTAACACAAGGGTCACCATAGGCTTGATAAATTCATGCATCGCCGCCCGATGTGAGTCAAGGATGTATGTTTATCATGAGGGGGTTTCAGGGTTGTTCTGTGGATTTTGGTTGGTAGAATTTAGATGTGAAAAATTCTGAGGCTGAATGAGGAGGGCTTGACTCTTTTTGAAGCAAAATTGCATTAATCTAATTTTCACTTAAAGATGGTCTTCTCCTCAATCCTCATAGTATCAATTCAGCTCCATCATCGTGAAAATTCATGAAAGGTTTACACCATTCATCATTTCAGCATCAAAAATTTCAATCTTCTCAAACATGATTTTCTTGAAAGCTCCAGATGGGCACAGCTTTCCACCTCAATTAGAAGCTCTAGAAAAGGAATAGCTTTACTTGTCATGAAAGCTCTAGAAAAGGCACAAATTTCAATATAATTAATTTCTTCAGTAGAAAACACATCTCTTCAGAATTTAATTTTCCACCCAAAGTATCACAGAATGTGGTGGCACAACACAAGATAGATTCCCCCACACTTAAGCTCAACTAGCTTAGGCAATTTCACTTCAAGAGTTGGTTGGATAGGGAAAATTGGCTCGTAATGTGGCTAACTTAACTGGATGTGCATGTCTTATAAGGGCTAAAAGGATTAAATATTCAAGGTAGGCCATTATAAAAAAGGATTCTTTGAAATAGGGGTTTTAATACCAAACAAATGCCTCAATCATTTAAACATAAGTACCTCAAACCCTCAAGTTTTGACAGGAATAGATCAAATTATAGTTAAATCAAGCATGGTTTGGTTCTCTCAAGAAGTGAGGTGAATGTAAAGAATATGAAAATAATGGTTTAGAAGCCTCACAGGAAAGTGATTTCAAATATAAAGATAGTGAGATGTGGCATGAGATTCAAAATTCAGTGTACTTTTCATGAAATTACTAAATATTTGAACTTGAAACAATGTCATTTCAGCATTCATTTAAGCTTAGTTTCAAGGGGTAAATTGTTTCACTTATTGATATGGATTTAAAAATGGTTATGAGAATCATTTCAGCTCAAAAGTTTCAAAAACACACCAAAAATTGTAAAATAAACACACAAAATTTGAAAAACACACAATTTTTTTTTTGGTTTTTTCTTTTGAACAGGAAAGAAATTGAAATTACTAAACTAAAAGGTTCCATACCCCACACTTAAAATATTAATTTTTCCTTAATGTGAACCCATGAGATGATATATGCACATGAAATGCAGAATTTTTAAATAGGACAAATAATATAAAAGTGAAATGGTTAGGAACAGCATGATGTGCTCAAGTGATGATGGGGTCATGCAGTGTGATAAAATCCACTACATTAGTAGGAAGTCCCTCAATGTATCTCTTCAAATGTTGCCCATTGACTGTAAATCTCCTTCTAGTGTCCTCTTGTGTGATCTCCACTACACCATAAGGAAAAACATTAGATACAATAGAAGGACCTAACCATCTGCAACGCAACTTACCAGGCATCAGCTTCAGTCGTGAACTGTAGAGAAGGACTTTCTCTCCAACATGAAACTCCCTTTGTTGGATCATTCTATCATGATCTGCTTTTGATCTTTACTTGAATAGCCTTGAGTTCTCATATGAAGACAATCTAATCTCCTCAAGCTCTTGAATTTGCAGCTTCCTTTGGATTCAATCTTGGGCCAAATCCATGTTGCATTTCTTTATAGCCCAATAATCCCAATGCTCAACTTCCACTGGGAGATGACATGCTTTCCCAAAAACAATCCTAAATGGGTACATACCAATGGGTGTCTTGTATTCTGTCCTATAAGCCCACAATGCATCATCCAAGCGCTTTCTCCAATCCTTCCTATTTGGCTGCACAGTTTTCTCTAATATTTGTTTCAACTCACAATTTGAAACCTCAGCCTGACCATTTGTTTGGGGGTGGTATGGTGTTGATGTTTTGTGTGTCACCCCATACTTTCGAAGGAGGAAAGAAAAATTCCTATTGCAAAAGTGTGTCCCTTGGTCACTGATGATGGCCTTTGGTACTCCAAACCTGCAAAAAATCTATGCCTTCACAAAATCCACAACAACATGAGAATCATCAGTCCTGGTGGCCTTGGCCTCCACCCATTTTCTCACATAATCAACAGCAACCAAAATATACAAGAAACCATATGAACTTGGAAAAGGACCCATAAAATCAATGCCACACACATCAAAAATCTCACAGAATAGTATGGGTTGTTGAGGATTCTCATGTCTCCTAGAAATATTCCCAGTGTGTTGGAAACGAGAGCATGACTTACAAAACACATGGGAATCATGGAATAAACTAGGCCAATATAATCCAGAGTCCAAAACTTTCCTAGCTGCTCGTTGGGGTCCAAAGTGTCCACCACATGCAAGTGTATGACAGAATTGTAAAACAGACTCAAACTCATGATCAGGAATACACCTCCTAATAACTTGGTCACTACACATGCGCTAGAGGTAAGGATCATCCCACACATAATACCTAGACTCACTTTTTAATTTTTGGACTTGATGCTTCTTCAAATTTGCTGGGATTTCAAAGGAAACAATGTAATTAACTAAATCAGCATACCAAGGGTGCGTACCTGAGATGGTATAGAGATGCTCATCGGGGAAAGTGTCCCGAAGTGGTACCTGGTCCAAGGTGTCATCCTCTAGTGTGTGAGTAAGCCTACTCATGTGGTCTTCCACCAAGTTTTCTGACCCCTTTTTTCCTTTATCTCGATGTCAAACTCTTGAATAAGGAGAATCCAACGGATAAGTCATGTCTTTGCATATGGCTTCTTCAAGAGGTACCTCAGAGCTGCATGGTCAGAAAAAACAACTACTTTAGATCCCAATAAATATGAACGGAATTTATCTAAAGAAAATATGACAGCAAGAAACTCCTTTTCTATGGTGGTGTAGTTTGATTGGGCTGAATCCAATGTCCTTGATGCATAGGCAATCACATGTGAACGTCCTTCCACCCTCTGAGATAAGACAGCTCCAACCGCAAAGTTGGAGGCATCACACATAAGCTCGAAAGGAATCTCCCACTGTGGGGGTTGTATGATAGGTGGAGTGGTCAGACGTTGTTTTATCTCATCGAATGAATTCCTGCAAGAAACATCAAACACAAAATCAGAATCCTTTTGAAGTAATCTTGACATAGGAAGAGCAATCTTACTAAAATATTTGATGAAGCGCTGATAAAATCCCGCATGACCTAGGAAAGATCTAACATCACGCACACATGAAGGATATGGTAAGGATGAAATAATATCTACCTTTGATCTATCAACCTCTATCCCATGTTTTGACACTACATGCCCTAAGAAAATTCCATGCTCTACCATGAAATGACACTTTTCAAAGTTTAGAACCAGATTCTTCTCAATACAACGATTCAATACCTTTCCTAAACTATTTATACATTCATCAAATGAGGATCCATACACTGTAAAATAATCTATAAATACCTCCATGCAGGTCTTAATAAAATCAGAAAAAATACTCACCATGCATCTTTGGAAGGTACCTGGGGCGTTGCAAAGTCCAAATGGCATCCTCCGGTAGGAAAATGTGCCAAAGGGACAGGTGAATGTAGTCTTCTCCTGATCCTCCAGAGCTATAGGAACCTGAAAATATCCATAAGATCCATCTAAGAAACAATAGTGTGTTTTCCCAGCTAGTCTCTCAAGCATCTGATCAATAAATGGGAGGGGGAAATGGTCTTTGTGAGTGGAATGATTTAGTTTTCTATAATCAATACACACACGCCAACTGTTTTGCACCCTCATTGGAACTAACTCATCTTTCACATTTTTAACAACAGTAACACCACTCTTCTTAGGCGCAACCTGAATTGGACTTACCCACTGAGAATCTGAAATGGGAAAGATTATACCTGCCTCGAGCAATTTCTCAACTTCTTTTTTAACAACTTCCAGGAGGGTGGGATTGAGTCTCCTTTGTGGCTATCTCACCGGTTTAGCCTCATCCTCCAAGATAATCCTATGCATGAAAATGGAGGGGCTAATACCTAATATGTCTTCCAATGTCCAACCAATTGACCTAATGTTATCTCTCAATAGATTCAAAAGTTTTTCTTCATGTTCAAAATAGAGATTGTTAGCAATGATAACAGGTAATCTATCACCGCTCAGCAAGTATGAATATTTATGATTTGGGGGCAATGGCTTGAGTTCCAATGTAAGGGGTGATGTATGGATGGAGAAATTAATGCAACAGACATATCTGCACAATGAACATCAGTATCAGAACAGAAATCATCATAATCAAAGAATAAAGCACCAAATCCATCAGCATACTCAATAGCCATGTCATAATTAGAGTTCACATGATCAAGATCAGAATATGAATCCATTTCAAAATCAAATCTTAGAGAGTCTTGTTCATTAGAAACAAGTGTGGAAGTTCTCTTAGTCATTAAAACAAAACCAATACTCATAATCTCCCTAAGCATAGTACAATCAAAATCCATGGAGTTTTTACTTGGTGGTTCAAAATGGGAGATAACAAAAGCAGAATGGTCCCCAGAGGGGTACTTCATGGAGTCCATAACATTAAATATCACAAATTCATCCCCAAATTCCATGGAAAGTTTACCCTCATTGACATTTATGATAGTTTTTGTAGTTTTGAGGAAGGGTCTACTTAAGATAATGGGGGAATGAGAACTTACCTGATCGTCCTCCATGTTAAGCACATAGAAATCTGCTGGGAAGATCATGTCTCTTACCTGGACAAGTACATCCTCAAGGACTCCCGCTGGATATGTTGTAGCTCTATTTTCCAACTGCACCACTACTCTTGTTGGCTTCAAGACACCAACCTGCAAAGAAGAGAATACAGAGTGAGGCATCACATTTATGGAAGATCCCAAATCAAAAAGAGCATCAGGGAAGTGCAACTCCCCTATGGTACATGGGATGGTGAATGTCCTAGGATCCTTGCACTTTATTGGAATTGCTAGAGTTGGTGTAATGAGTGCTGAGACATTCCTTCCAAGGTTGATCCTCTCACTTCCCTTGAGCCCTCTTCGATTGGTACAAAGTTCTTTTAAGAATTTAAAATACCTTTGAATTTGCTTAATGGATTCAAGTAGAGTAATGTTGATCTCCACACGCTTGAATGTATCCAAAACCTCCTTTTTCATTGCTTCTTCAACTATCTTCTTGGTTTGGACAACCCAGTTGGGAAAAGGAATGGGTTTAGGAGGAACATCATCAATCTTTTTCTTACCTTTATATTTCTCCTTGGATTTCTCATCAGTTGTTTTCGAATGCGGCTGCTCTGGAGTTGAGGTGAATCCTGGTGGAATGGTAGGTATAGATGTATTGTTCATTTTCTTCCCACTTTTCAATGTGATGGCACTGACATTCCCCTTTGGATTTGGAGTGGTTTGGGAAGGTAGATTTCCAGAATTCTTACTCACAAGTTCATGGAGGGAGGTGGCAATCTGGCTCATTTGAGTCTTCAACTCCCTCAGCTCTGAACTTTGACTCTTCAACTCATTCTGTTGATTAAGAATAATTGGATTCAAAATATCATCAGTATTAGAATATACCTTTGGTGGAGGATTCCCTTGTTGCTGACTTGTTGATGTTTGAGCTTCAAACCTCCTTTGGGGTTTTTGGAAACCATGTTGGTTAGGTGGAGGCTGCTGGAAGTTTGGTTGAAAAGGGGGCCTTTGTTGTTGTCCAGATCCATACCTCATGTCCGGTTGATCTTTCCACCCTTGGTTTTATGTTGGAGAAAATGAATCAAACTTCTTTTGGGGATATGGTTGTTGTTGCTGCTGAAATGGTCTCCCTGGGAATACTGCTGCGCAATCCTCTGTCTCTTGTAGTTGTGGGCAACAGTTAGTTGGGTGGCTTGTCTCAGTGAAAATGCCACAAGGCCTTGAAGGAGGGGGTAGAGATGTCTTTTGTGCCAAAGCAATTTTCCTCACCATAGTTGTCAATTATTCTAACTTGGTATCAATCAAATTACTCTCAAGAGAAGAAGGACTTACCTGATGTACTCCCCTGATATGTGGTGTACCTTGATCACCAAATTGTTGGGAGTTTTGGGAAATATTGTCGATCAATTCACGTGCGGCTACTGGTGTCTTGTCCACCAATGCTCCTCCAGCTGCAGCATCCACCATGCTCCTCTTCATGGGTGTGAGTCCTTCGTAGAAGTATTGGATGAGGAGTTTCTCACTGATTTGGTGATGCGGACAGCTTGCGCACAACTTATTGAATCTCTCCCAATACTCATACATTGACTCCCCTTGTTCTTAATTGATCCTTGAGATCTCCTTATGAATGGAAGTGGTCCTTGATTCTGGAAAAAATATCTGCAAGAAAAGACGTTTCAAATCGTTCCAACAAGTTACATCTTCGGGTTGTAAATAATACATCCAATCTTTCGCAGCTCCATCAAGTGATAATGGGAATGCTCTTAATTTTATTTGGTCTTCAGATACATTTCATGGTTTCAAGGTTGAGAAAACCACATTAAATTATTTCAAATGTTTATTGGGATCCTCATCAGAGAGGCCATGAAACTTTGGAAGTAATTGAATTAACCTAGATTTCAGTTCAAAGTCCGATTCGAGATTTGGGTATGCAATACAATTTGGTTGATAGTTAATATCAGGTGCAGCCAATTCTCGAATAGTTCTCTTAAGTTAATTTCCATTATTTTCAGCCATTGATTCTTCTTTTATGTTTGAATTTGAATAACTTCAAATTCCAATGTTTCCAGAAGAGAGGAATTCACCAACTGGTTGAATATTGAAACTTCTCGTAGACTGAGAGTGTCTGATTCATGCCCTAAGGCTGCGTTCAATCTCAGGTTCAAGATCTAAGAGATCTTAAAAATTAGTTCATGTCATAAATAAAATATAAATTAAAAGAAATAAATTGGACTATAGTAAAATAAAAATTAGAAGTTTGAGTTGATGGTCCAAAAAGAAGTAGAAGGAAATAAAAGAAGAAGGAAAAAATCAGATTGGGTAAAGACGGAAGAAAGAAGAGAGGAAGATAATTAAAATGTAAAATAAAATAAATACCTATAATTGGTTGAAATAATTACTTGCCTCCCTGAAAATAGTTCCAATTTGATAGAGCGCTGTCGTGGGCGCCCTCAAATGATTAATGTGATTTTGGGGTTTTTAGCTGCAGTAGAGTGGCTGACCAAGGTCGTCTCTCAAAGGAGGAAGTGAATTTAACAACTTATTAAAGGTATTCTAAAACAAATAAAATATAATATAATAAAAACACTACTTGAAAGGATGGGGGTTGTTATAGTTTATAAATCTAGAAGAAGTTTGCTGGAAGAAGATTGTATTTTGTTTTGTTTTTAGTTTTGAAATGAAGTTCGATTAAAATGACACAACAAAAAGATGTTTTTTAGACAATATTTAGAATATGTAATCGATCTAACTCTACCTCTTCAATAATTTATTAATCATTATCATTTAAATTAATTTTCACTTAATTATGATCCATTAATTTGTTAAATCCCTAATCCTACGAGAATTAACTTTACCACGAAGATGAAGTGAATTTAACCTTAGGCTAACTTCAGAACATGCAATCGCAACACCCTGCTTTGATTGATGTTCTAAAATTACCTTATGGTCAGTGGTAAATTAAGGAACATAACCACTCTGTAAATGAGGATTAATTGAGTTTAGGGATTATATTTGAACTCTACAAATTGATCCCGTGTGGTTTTGAATTACCGGTTAAGGTTGCGCTCTCACAGTTCACACAATTCCTGACCTCGCGTGTTTTGTGTTAACTATTCAATTGCTTTATTAGTTTCATTTAAATTAAAAACTCAATTGATAGATCATAATATGTGAATTACAGTAGCTCATTGATTCAAAATAAATTAATGAAGAAGGATAGAGGTCGATCGATTACTAAAAAGAACTACTCTTCCATGGGTGGCGTAATCATCGTAGAAGCGTTTTTGCATGTGTAAAAGTTTATAATGGGTATAACCCAATAACGCTTCTACTCAAGAATTCCAGCCCAAAGAGGAAGATTAAGAGAAGAATAAATTTAAAAAAACAGAAGAAAATATAAGAAATAAAAGAAGAACAAATAATTTTATTCCACAAACAAAATCATTACAACATGAAGGAGAAGAAGATGGCTTCGTCGAAGGAATCCTTGCTTCAAGAGCTACCCTTATTGAAATGGTTGGAGAATTGGAGTGGATCCACTTCTCCTCTGCTCTCAACTTCCCAATACACATCCCAACCCCTCCAAATGATAAAAACTCTAATTTATAGATGGGAGGGGAGGAGAGGTTACAAGTGGTTTCAAGTGTGAATGTGGAAATTCGGCCAAATATTTTATTCCAACTTGAACCGCCCATTTTACCTCCAAAACGCGTGAATGGACCGGCCTTCCAGAAGGATGATTTATTCCAAATCATGTCTCCTATATTTCCTCAAAATTTGGGCTCAATCCAAGCCCTGATAAAGAATATATGGCCCAAATACAGAACCCATGTCCATTCTGCCGAGTCCAGCCCACCATTGGATTAATGGCCCATTTACTCCATCCAAATGCACTCTTTTAGCTCTAGTGTCCTGAATAAAAGTTGTAGAACATTAATTTAGGAACACTGTTACAAAATTTAAAATTCAAATAATAAATATAAAAATATTTATCTTCGAAATACTACAGTGCACTATTAAGGGTAAAACTAGAATTTTCACCAAATTTTCAAATGAATGATCAAATCCCAAATATTTTATAAATAAACATATTTAACACAATGTGAGAAAATTATTTCATTTATTATCAATAAAATATTCAACAAAATAGTGTTTTATTAATGAGTATAATTGATGTAAATAGTAAATATAACTTGTTAATTATTCTTTATATATGATATACCATCCAATTACATATGATATCACCATCAATAGAATGATATTGTCACTCATGCGTACGTACGGATTACCGTCTCCACGAACGCGATGAGATTCATTCCCCATCATAACGATTCAAGAATAATTTTAATTTTATGAATAGAAATAATGTTTAAGAACATAATATCATTATTTATATGAATATAATACATCATATCCATAACAAACATTACTTATGTAATAAAACATATAAAATAAAACAAATTAGTTAAAACTCAAAATGATGATACTACTGAAATATCATTAACAAATAAATATTAGAAGATCATATATGATATCATATTTATGTATGTGGTTATTGTATAATTTAATAACAATGATTTCACCATTATACAGGAGGTTAATGTACCTTCAACTAAGTAAAGGTACTAGGTAAGGGTTAATTTTACAATCTATTTATTATATGAGGTTGTTTTTACGAAAGTATCTATTGGGACTTCTTTATCATCCACATCTATGTTTTTAAAAAATTATTTCAAAATATTTTTATTATTTCCTAGAATATGGGTTAAAGTCATTTATACCCTTGTTTTAATTTTTATAAAATATTTTGAAATGAATCTTTCCATTGTTTTCCAAAAAAAGTACTTTATGACATTTTCGACAAATTACTGTAAGAATGTTTTTTTTACTTATACGGTGTGTGCGGTTGTTTTCTGCCACTATAACACCTTATAAGTATCCCATACAAGCTTATAATAATATTTTCAAAATAAATGTTTGCTTTTATAATTATGTGACTTATATTTTTTCAAAATAGAAAGAGATATTTCTCTCAAATGGGTTTGATTTCATCTATGTCAACATCCTTTGATGAATTTTACACTTGTTTGAAGTTGATTTATTATGATACAATTTTCCATATTGTATTGAAGGTTTTGTGATATGTTTTACTATAGATGTGTTATTTTTCTAACATTAATGGTTTATGGTTAAAGTATTAACATTTCGTATGCTAGTTTTAATATGAATATTTATGTTATGTTTCAACCTTATCATATGAGGAATGCATTGGACTTAGTAAGTGACGGGTGGATCCCGCTATAGCTCCTTGATGCATCAATAGGTCTCATGAGAAAAACTTGATTCTTAGCACAAGGCCTTGACAAAATCTTATTTGTAGTCTTGTAATGAGGCCTTGATTATGTGGTTATGATGTCCTTCATTATGCATTCTATCATTATGAAATTAGCTATTGATATTACATGTGATTATTCGACTAGTAGAATATGTATGTGAATAAGTAAATGGAATTATTTGATTTATCTTTTCCATATTATGATAAAGTTTAATTTTAAAAGGATTTTGTTTCAGTCTTATACATTTCCTTCAATGTTTATGATTATTTATAAAAGTTTCTATTATATTGTTATCCTTACTGATCATCTGATCTCACCCCTTTATTAGGTTTTATTTTTTCCAAGATGTGAATAAGTATATTATGATTGACCTATAGGGATAGGCTATGGGATATGAGTGTGTTAAAATGAGACACAGTGATGTTTTTTTATTTCATAATGTAATGTAAAAATTATGTATGTATCTAGTACTTCCAAGGCTACTAAACTAATCGGTATTTTGAGATGTGATCACTTGTGATCATGCCAATGTTATGTAATAATTCACTGACTATGGGTAACAAGGGTCAGGGCGTTACATTCAGAGAAATAATATGAATGGAATCCTTGGATAATATTCCCATTAAAGTATAAGTAACCTCAAACAATGTAAAACTATACAGAGAATAATTTTTAAAGACTATTTAGGACCTTTTATATTGAAAATTGCTTTTCTTTGAAAAATAATTTTCAAAACATAAACATTATAAAAATTGTGTTCTTTGAAAATAACCTTGAAAACGTAAAATGGAAAATTTTAAAAATAATTTCAAAAAATTATAGAAAAAAAATATTCTTTCCTCTTTGAAAAATAATTTGAAATCCTATTTCTCTGAAAATAACCTTGAAAACTTATAAAGGAAACTTTGAAAATCATTTAATTTTGTTAAAATAAAACATTTTCAAAATCCTTTTCTTTGAAAATAAAATTAAAATAAAAATCCATCCAGTATATTTAAGAAATAGTTTTCATTTTAAAATAATCTATAAAACATATAAAAGATGCTATAATAAATGGAGTGTTTATGATCGCAGATAATTCCATACATGATGTATACATAAAAACAAAAATTTCTTTCGCATTACTGGTAGAAGTAAAAAGATCTTTGATAGGAAAATGAAATGAAGATTCCATTTGAAACTATTTTTAAAAATGAAAAACTTGGTTAATAAATTATTTTTAAAATCATATTAGAATATTATAACTTTTTATAAAACATTTTTATAAATCATGGTTTTGGAAGAAAACAAATTTTGATCGAGGAGAAAATTACATTCATACTTTATTAAAAAAATTCTTAATTATAATAAGTAAAAAAGAGTGAAAAATTGGTGATATTGCTTAAAAAACATGGTTAATCAAAAGAGAATAAAATTTATGAGTTTATTGAGAGGTATATTATGGGATATCAACATTGGAGACTTAATCGTAAACAATACTGATAAACGATGACATTTTAACATAAAATCTTTCCCACTTTGGTAACATTGATTCATAAGACACATGAAAGAATAAAATATAAAGAAACCTAAAATATCATGAGGATGAATAAATTCATCATATTACATGACAAAGGGCTATATATACACCTCATTAAATAGTATAACTCTATAACATAATGTATGTCTCAAAGAAGGAAAATTGTGACAAAACTCCCTTACCTTCAGTTTTGACTTACATTGTACTCATTAAAAACTCATGTATAATAAATATATGATTATTATACATATATCATAGAACCATATTCAAATATATGATACCCTATATTATTTTCTTATGACATTATATTACCTATTTATTACCAATTCCATGTTAAAGTTATGTTTCGGGAAGTAACCATTTTGTTTTTTCATACATGTTTAACTTATTATTCTTGGTCCTATTAATTATATCATAATTTAATCATATAAAAAATGATATAAATGATATAAATATAATACATATTTTTTATTTATGTATTTATAGTAATCCATAAAATTTTTTAATAAGAAATGAAAAACACAGTTCTTGGAGATGGTAGGTCGTACAAACGCATGAACATTATTTCCATTTTCTTGTCATGTTGAATGAAAGAAAAGAAAATGATATAGATTATAATTAAAATATAATTTTTATGTTATATATATCACATTTTTATACTAAACCTATCCTTAATACATTCCATTTAAATCATGAATAAATCACATCGCTTCGCGAGACAGTAATCTGCCGTACACATGAACAATGTTATGTATTCCCAAAAAATGGGAAGCATGAAGGTATGTGTTATATAATAATTAAAGAATTATTAAAAAATAATATATATAATATATATAATTTCTAAATAGTATTTACATCATTATTCTTAACCTTGAGAGGTGGTAATGGAAAAATGAATGACATCAGTTCACGAGGCGGTAGTTCACCATACACACGAATGATGATTTTGTAACCAATTTGATAGAAGTGTGTGTGGTTTTAGTTCATAAACATAACATAAAAAAATATTAGTGTGTTTAATATACTTACTTTATTATATAATAATTATAAAAAAAATAATTTAATGGGTTGGGAGAAGAAATAAAACAAAAACATTCATTGATGAATGTTACCTCTTCTTCAAGTATCTCCTTTTGGTTTTCCGGAAAAGACTTAATTGGTTGGATTTATGACAGAAGAAAGTATTATAGGATGATATATGAGAAATTTATATGTGATTTAGGCAGATCTTATTTGAACCAATTTGTTTTTATAGTGTTAATAAAGGAGGATAGATGGTGGCTTTTTATAAGGGAGGTAAGTGGCACTCTTGCAATTTTTTGAAAAGAGATAACCCCACCATGTTTTTTTCCTTTAAAGTGGCCCCAATAATGAAAATATATATATAATATATGGTATAAATTCTTAATATTTTCATAAAATGTATTTTGGAAAAGTTTTGGGTCATTTTTACACCTTATAATCTATGTTTAACCGCTAAGTAATCTTGTTTTTATCTTACCCACTATAATTAATTTTTATTGCTTTCACTAATAAATTTAGTAAAAAAATGTTTAAATTATTATAAATTATAAATTATGATGATTATAAATATATAATCCATTTTTTTAAATTAAATTAATACAACTAGAATAAATTAATTTAAAATTAATCCTGCGGATGTGTCAAGAAAACGGATTTTTAAAGCGAAAAAGATCAAAAGATTATAAAGTTTTTATATTCAATTTAAAAATTAAATTGAGTCCAATGTAATAAATTTGATTAATATATGTATAATTGACCTAAATATACTTTAAAAAATAAAAAAATATTTTTAATATATAAATAAATTTTACAAAAAGGAAATTTTCAATTAAAATTCAGTATTGTTTACTATTCATCAAAAAAAGAATATTTTCAAAAAAATATGAAAAATTAACCCTAAAATAAAATTTAAATTATGACTTAAAAAATGAATTTTATTTTCTCATATTTATTTTATAAAATTATCAATTATTAATTGAATTATTTTTCACAAAAATTCATAAAAGGAAGTTCTTTTTTGAGTAAATAGTATTTTCAAAACATATAAAGACTTTACCAAAAATTAGGTATTTTTTTATAAATATTTTTTATTTATATAAAAACATTAAATTTAAAAAATAGTTATTACTATTCATTTTACTAAGTATAGCAGGTAGGTTATAAAGGTCGGGTTTAAATAAGTATACTAATTATATATCATTATTTTATTAAAACTCAGTGTCGTGTGTAACACAACCTAAGATAGTGTTGTGTGTAGTGTAATATTAACTTGGTGTTGCATTTAATTCATGAATAACCTAGTATAGCGTGATTTTAACTGCATCAAAAAAAATAATTGATTCAAAATAAGTTCATAAAAATTTGTGGTGTTGCATTCTACCCTCCATAAAGTGAATTTCACCCTCAGAATTCATCACCTTGATACAAAAAAATGAGGATACTTATGCCTCATCATATCCTAAAGTTACCATGTATCTTCTTCTAACTGGTGGGTTTGACTAAAAAACATTGACCAGGTGAGTGTTCTTGTTTCATAGACCTTTCTCTAAGTTTAATACAAGTGAAGGGTCAGGTATGTACTTAATTAGGATAGATAGATGGAAGATATCATGGACTTGAGGGAGGTTTAGTGGAAGTGCCAAGTGATAGGCTACCATCCTCATACAATCAAGAATTACAAAGGGACCGATATACCTAGGTATTAGTTTCCATTTTTTCTCGAATCTCATAACCTTATTCCATGGAGAAATTATTAGAAACACGTTGTAAAAAACTTTAAATTAAAGATAACGTCGATGATTTTCAGAATAACTTTTATTCCAACTCTGATATTCCTTAATGTGCTATTGAATGGCACTAACCTTCTCTTCCATTTATTCATCTATATCGGGTCCTAATGGATTTATTTCTCCAACTCCATTCAATCACATTAGATCTCTTCATTTATTTCCTTATAGGGATTCATAAAGAGCCATTTAAATTCTTAAGTGAAATCTATTACTGTAAGAAAACTCAACTAGAGGAAGGTGTTGATCCCAATCACCTTTGAATCTTTTAGACTAACCATCTGTTTGAGTATGATACATAGTGATGAAAATCAATTCCATATCAAGATCTTACTGAAGAATTCTACATATCATTAAGGTGAACCTCAAATACCGATCAGATATAATGGAATTTGGTACTCAATGAAACCTTACCACATCCTTAATGAATATCCTAGAAAACGGATCCATAGAGAAGTATTCTCTGAACATGATGAAGTGTGATAACTTAGTAAGGTGATTTACTACCACCCATATAGAATTATTCTCTTTAGAGGTTTTGGGAAGTTCAATAAAAAAATCCATAGTTATTTTCTCCCATTTCATTATGGTATGGTTAATTGGTTCAAAATCCACATAGATTTTTTTCATTTAACATTAACTTTTTGGAATACTAAGCATTGAGATACAAACTCAGTGATATATCTCTTCATGCCATCCCAACAGAAGTATTCATTAAAATATATATACATCTTCATATTTATAAGATGAATAGAGAATAAATTACTACAAGATTCCTCTAACTACTCCTTCAAGTTAGGTATGGAAGGAACTCATAAATATTTATTGAAATTTATCATTAAATCATGATCAATGTAAAACTCAAGAACGTTTCTAACCTTATTTTGTAGCTCTATATATTCTTTCTATTCCACTTTAATCTTCACTTGGATAGCTGGTTTAACATTCAATAGAGAAATATAATATTTTCCCCCTTCCTTCTGGACTTCAAGATTCATCCTTTTAAAATCAAGAAATTTTGGTTCTTTTGTGATCCTCATCATTGATAATCTTGCATGATCCTTTTGACTCAATTCATCGACCACCTTGTTTTCATTCCTTGGGTGGTAATGCATTGAGAAGTCATAATACTTTATCAGATATAAATATCTTCACTAGTTCATATTCAACTTCTTTTTGTGTGAATATATACTTCAAACTTTTATTATTGGTATATATATCATATGTTTCTTTATAAAGATAATTCCTCCATATAGTTAATGAAAAAATTATCACAGCTAACTCAAAATCATGAGTTGGGTATATTTTCTCATGAATCTTTAATTTTCATGAGTCATAAGCTATAACCATGTTATTATACATAATAACACATCTAAATCCCATCTTGGATGCATCACTTTAGATTAAAAACCCTTATCTGTTATATGGTAATGTAAGTATAGGAACACTGACTAAACTTCCCTTCAGTTCCTTGAAATCTTCCTCACATTCATTTATATAGAGTAACTTGGATCCCATCTGAGTTAACATGGCCATAAGATTAGAAATATATGATAAATTCTCCACAAACCATTGATAATATCCAGCTAAACTATGAATGTTATGTATCTCAGTCACCATGGTTGTTCTGGGCCATGATTCAATAACCTCATTCTATGATGAATCTATTGATATGCCCTCTATTTAGATTATGTGACACAAAAAATGAAACTTTTTTCATCCAAAATTAAAAAAATTAAATTTTGAATATAGTTTCTCCATCCTTAGGGTCTTTAGTAAAATTATCAAGTGGTCTTCATAGTCTTTCATTATCTTTAAGTAGATAAAAATATCATCTATATAGACTACCACAAAATGATCAAGTTATTCTCTAAAGACTCTATTCTAAAATCCATTAATATAGTAGGGGAATTAGTAAGAATGCAAGGCATCACTATATATTCATAGTGTCCATACCTTTTATGGAAATCCATCTTTGGTATATCCTACTTATTGACCCTCATTTGTTGATAACCAAAACGAAGATCAATCTTGGAAAAGTATTGATCTCCATGCAGTTGATAAAACAAGTCAACATTATGGGGAATATGATACTTGTTCTTGATTGTGATCTTGTTCAACTCTCAATAATGAATACATAGTCACTTTGATCTATCATTAATTTCCACAAAAATAATAGGTTCACCCCATGGTGACACACTTGTCCAAATAAATACCTTATCAATGTTATATTTGAGTTGATTCTTCAATTCCCACAACTCAATCAAATCCATTCTATAAGGATTATTTGAAATTGGTGTTGCACCGGGAATGGGTTCTATTGAGAACTCAACTTCATGTTTTGGTGGAAGGATAGGAAACTCTTCCAAAATTATATCAACAAATTCCCAAACAATAGGAATATCATTGGCGTTGAGTTACTCCCCATAAATTGGAGATAAAAACCCTTTATTAATGGGAATCAAGACCCATACACTGGATGTAATATCCCTTAGAAGTTAATACTTTTCCCCACATTGATATCTGATCATAGGTTGGTTTGGAATATCAAATGTTACTTCCCTTTCTCAAGAATTGATGTGGTATTTACAAAAATAAATCCAATAAATGCATAAGATGAGATAAAATTCAACCCGAAGAATAGTGAAAAGATTTGAAGGAAGGAAATTCCCACCAATATCAACCAGAGAGGAATCATATACATGAGATTTGATCATCATAACATTAGGGAATTTTACTACTAATTCCATATCTAATTATTTGGGTGGAATCTTGATACCCTTATAAAATTATTTTGATATGAAAGAATGGGTAGGTATAGAGTCAAATATGACATTAAAAGTTCTATATTAGATAGTAAGTTTACCTTTCACCATGTCATTATCATACCCATCATTAGAAATAGTGATCAAAAGATATTTTCCCTTATTCCCCTTCTTAACAAGTTGCTAAAGTCAATAATCATCATTAATCCTTAGGTTTTATAATTGGAAAGAATAATTACAATTATCCTTAAAGTTGAATCACAAGAGTGTGGGAGGTGTATTCTATGCATATTTTTCTCTATTTGTATCATTAGTTAACTTCTTCACATAAATTTGGAAATAAATTTCCTAATGACCTTCCTTTCCACACTCAAAACATTTACTAGTCCCTTAAGGAAATTTCCTCCATGTTTCTTCCCACTCATAGAGCATAAAATAATGTTCATAATTTTATCTCCATGGTTCTTAGATTCTATTTTTAACTCTATTTTCCTTTTTTTTGTCAAAACCATGAGATTGATACATAACTACAACTTTTATTTCCACCTTGATTTAACATAGAATAATCTATTCAAATATGCTAAAGTATCTTATGGATAACACCCTTTGGAGACTTGTTTTTAATACACTAAATTGATTAACCTTACTTTCATGTTGGATAATAATACCAAAAGTGTAACTTGGAAGCCTTTTAAAATTTTCATCATAGGTACCAAAAGATTCATAATTCTTTTGCCTTAGATTGAGGAACTCTTTCTCCATACTCATACAAAGAATATAAGGAAATAACTTATTGAAAAATAAATTATTGATCTCTTCCCAATCCATGGAGTCAATTTCATCATGTTGCCCAATATTCTAGATAAGATTCCACCACTGATCGGCCTCACCTTCCAAATTAAAGACTTCAAAAATGACTTTTTCATGATCCAAAAATTGTAGAATGGAAAATATATTTTTAGTGGTACTGATAATTTTTTTAGAAACTAGTGCATCAGAAGACCCACTGAATGAAGGTGTATGTTTCCTTATGAAGGAATCAAAAAAATGTTGTTCCCTACTTTGTTATTTTAGAAGTACAACATGATACCTATCTTGAGAAAGTTGTATGAGCATAGTAACAAGATTTTTCATTCCATATCCCATAACATTTGGATTCTTAGGATGAAAATAATTTCATTATCCATATCACTCATTATTAACATGATTCATTTAGGTTCCATCCATTGACTAAAACCAAAAATAATAAAGTAAGAAACAATAGTCATATTGGGGAAACCACATAATCAAGAAAATGACTTATAATATGTCTAAAATATGAATCCTTCTTTAATATAGGACACCATAGGTTTATCCTAGTTCATTCATAGACTTATTATATTTAAATCCTTCATGATGGTTAATAAATAGTTTTTGAATTTCCAAAGTGTATCCCATAGGAGTGTCAAACTAGGTGTGAAATAGGGCTCATTTTCATGCACTAGTTCTTGATCGAATCTTGATCAATACAGTGTTTTTGGGGGTTATTACACGTAGGTACATTTATACCAGAGCCACATCCATTTATAGTATCTAGATAATGAAATATTTCTTATAAACCACTCACTCAATCCTTTAACAATATTTCATGAAATTTTCCTATACTTTGTATCATCATTAGACTTATCCTTAGACATGTCCTTAGGGGTCTGACTATGTTTTTATCATCTTATTTTCCAAAGATAAACTAAACCTTTTCTCTGATATTAATTGTAATTACCCGTGATTTTTATACATAGAAATTACATCATTTTTGTTTAATATTTATTTCATTACATAAATACATGCTATAGAACCATAATAGTTAGTGCCTTTTGAAAAATGGAAACATAAACACTGGTCCATAAGTGAGCTATGTCATCTCCCATTATGTTCTTTATAACCAGCACCCTTATTAAAATAATAATATATAATACATATCTTCATATCATGGGGAAATGAAATAAAAGAAAGGTTGAGCTTAGCTACTCAGTAAGGGAAAAAAGGTATATACATAAGAATAACATGAACATAAGGGTACGAGAACATGCGAATAAAATTAGAAGACTATTCCCTACATATCAAATATCACAATCATGAGTCATGGAATAAATATTTCTAGTTGATAAGACATGATTCATATAAGAATAAAAGAACATAAGCCATGACAGAATAAGACAAGGAATTTCTAGCATACACATAAGCATAAATAATAATTTTTGTATTATTAAAGGCTTAATTATAATACAATAATAGCAGAAAAAATCCTTTACTGAACCAGGTTCACTTCCCATTTCATCCCTATATTACTGAATGGGATTCAATTCCCTTTCTATCCATGTCTTATATAACCGAGTTCATTCCCCATAAAGTCTAATCTATATCATTTTATATAAATCATTTCTCAATGAATTGGATTGATATATATGTCCCACCCATCACATAATGAAATAATACAAATGTGATCCACAATATCATAAGCATTCATTATATCATAACTCATGAAATGAAATGCGCATCATAAACATTTTATCATATCATAACATGTGGAAAAGATACAAGTTAAATAATAATTTCATTATATAATAACCCATGAAATGTAGCAGGTTTCATAATCAATTTATCTTGGTAAAAACCATGGAAGAGAAACGGGTCTCATAAACCTCATACCATCAGAACATAAAACATTCAAAGAAATAATTTGACTGGTATCCTTGGATGATATCCTAGGTAAATCATGTGTAACCTCAATGAATTTCAAATTTTACTGAAAATAATTTAGAAATATTAATTGGGACATTTCATGAGGAAAATAACATTTCTTTGAAACCCATTTATAAAACAAAAACATTATAAAAATCATTTTCATTAAAAATATCCTTGAATATAATAACGAAATATTTTATAAATTATTTAAAATATTTCTTGAGGAAAATATCATTTCCTCTCTGAAAAGCACTTTTTAAAAAATTAAACATTTTAAAAACATTTTTATTTGGAAATAATATTTAAAACTTACAAAGGAATCTTTGAAAATCATTTAAATCATTTTTTTAAAACAAAAATATTTTAAAAAAAATATTTTAAAATAAATTTAAATTAAAAATCTTTCTAAAATATTTGTGAAAAAAAATTATTTTGAAATTAATAATTAAAATTTATAAACCATTCTTCAATAAATGGAGTGTTCATGATTCCAGATAACTTTGTACTTGACATACATATAAAAACAAATAGTTCTTTAACATTGTCAGTAGAAGTCAAAAGATACTTGATTCAAAAATGACAAGAAGATTCCTCTTAAAACCATTTTTTAAAAAGGTAAAACAAGGGAAAAATTTATTTTTAAAATAATTGGACAATATTAGACCATTTTTGAAAATATTTTTTGAAATAATGTTTTTGGAAGAAAATAGTTTTTCGACCAAAGAGAGAAATAAACTCAGATTATTTTTAAAAATTTCATTAATTATAATAAGTACCAAAGAGTGGATAAAGTGAAATATTACTTGAAAACAAATTTTTTAACCATTATAGAAGATAATTAATGAGTTTATTTCGAGTTATATCATGGTATTTCAAAATTTTAGACTCAATCAAAAATAATCCTAATAAAAGATGATATTGTAACAAAAAATATTTACCACTTTGTTAAAATTTATTCATAATCCCCATGAAGTAATAACATATAAAGAAACATAAAATATAAATAGGATGAATAAATTCATGATATTATATTCCAAAGTTTTGTATATACACCTCATGAATGATTATGGCTGCATAACATAACATATGTCTTAAAGAAGGCAAATTGAGACAAAATTCCCTTACCTTAAGTCTTGAATTTCATCTTACTCATTCAAAACAATTGTATAACAAATACGAGTTAATCTTACATATATAAAAACCATATTCATATATATCACACCATATATGATTTTATTATGACTTTATATTACCCTTTCATAAACAATTCCATGTTAAAGTTATGTTTTTGGTAATCACTACTTTGTTTTCCATACATGTTTTGACTTGTTATTCATGGTCCTCTTACATAGATCATGATTTAATAATATATATAATTATAAATTTTATATAAATATCATATAAATTCTTTATATATGTATTTAGTGTAATCTATAAAAATTAGTTATAGGAAATGAAATACACCATTCATGGAGACGGTAGGTAGTACATACACATGAAAACTGTTTCCATTTTCTCGTCTTATTGAAGAAAAAAAAGGAAAATGATAATATATATATATTATCATTACGGTTGAATATTTTTTCATATATATCACATATTTTTATTTATCCCATCCTTAATACATTCTATGTAAAGCGTGAATGAATCACATCACTTCATGAGGTGGTAGTCCGTCGTAAACACGAACGACATTATCATATTCCAACAAAATGGAAAGAATGAAGGTATGTGTTATATAATAATTAAAAAAGAAAAAATAAATCATATATATCATAAATATCATATATAAAATATATTTCCATCATTATTATCAACCTTGATATGTGGTAATGGAAGAATCAATGATGTTAGTTCATGAGATGATAGTCTGAGGTACACACAAATAATGATTTAGTATCCAATTTGATAGAAGTGTGTGTGGTTTTAGGTCACATAATTAACAAAAAAACGTCTCAGTATATAAAATATACCTAGTTTATTATATAATAATTATATAAAAATAATTTAAGGGATTTGAGGAAGAAATAAAACCAAAACGTTTGTTGATGAACGTTACCTATTCTTTGGGTATCTCCATTTGATTTTCACCAAAGGCCTTCAATGGTTAGATTTATAAAAAAAAGAAAGGCCTATAGGATTAATGAAAGGAAGTGGACAAGTTATTTGGTCAGGTATTGTCCAAACTAATAAGTTTTTAATGTGTTAAGTGATGGGGGAGTGGGTGGCCTTTTATAAGGGAGTTGAGTGAAACTCTTGTAATTTTTCGAAAAGAGAGAATTTCACCCATGTTTTTTCCTTATCAAGTGGCTCCAATAATGTAACAATGTAGATAATATAATTTATAATGTTTAAATTTTTCCATAAAATGGGGTTTGACAATTTTTTTCCATCTTCACAACATATATTCAAATTTTAACCACTAAGTAATCTTAATTTTACCTTAATCGTTGTAAATAATTTTAATTGATTTTACAAATCAATTCTATGAAAAATTAATTTTTCCATATTATAAATTATAAATTATTATGATTAAAAATATTTAATAAATTTCTTAAAATTCATTTCACATAATTGATAAAACTTAATTTAAAATTAATCCCACAAGCGTGTCGAGAAAAAAGTTTTTTAAAGAAAAGAGATCAAAAGTTTACAATGTTGTTTTATTAAATTTGAAGATAAAATTGATACAAATGACCTAAATTGGATTAATATATTTATAATTTATTTAAATATAATTTAAACCCAAATGAAAATATTATTTACGTTTGTAAATAAATTATTCAAAAAAGAGGTTCTCAATTAAAATTGTGTATTTTTCACTATTCATCAAAAAAATGAAACTTTTTAGAGAAATCATGAAAATTCACCCTAAGATAATGTTTACTTTATAAATTAAAAAAATGAATTTTATGTAATCTAATTAATTTTATAAATGTTTAAAAAATTAATTTTATTAGTTTTTCACAAAAATACATAAAAATAACTTTTTTGAGAAAATAGTGTTTTTAAAACATATAAAGACTACCAAAAATTATTTATTTTATTGTCAATATGTTTTAATTATATAAAAAATTTATTTAAAAATTATTTATTACTATTCATATTAGTATGTTTAATATCTATGTTATAAAGGTCAGGATTAAATATCTACACTAATAATATATCATTGTTTTTTAAAACTCAGGGTCATGTATAACACATGCCAAGTCAGTGTTGCGTATAGAGAAAGGTTAACTTGGTGTTTCTTATAATGAAATCTTAACTTGGTGTAACATTCAATGCAATCCATCAATTAAATTAAATTTATTTGAGAAAAAATGTGCATTAAAACTTGGGGTGTTACATTTTTCAAACCAATGTACCAAATGTCAATGGAACCTCCTATAGAAGTGGCCATGAGGAGAAGTATAATATTATGAGATTACTATAGTTGAGGTTAAAGTTCATAACTATATAGGGATATGTTACTTTTTTATAACCTCAAATTTATACAATTATTTATTTGATTTTAGATATTTTTTCTTTTATATCTTGCGTGTTTGCCAAAAAAATTATAAATTTCTCTAGGACCCTAAGAAAAGAGTTATCAATCAAGACTCCTGGTGGAAATATTATCGAAAAAAGGATGTGTCAGTCAATTCCCATTATGAAAAATAGACATACCATATATTCAAAACTGATTATTATACCTATGGTTTAATCTGATATAATCCTTGGTATAGATTGGATTTTGAAGTATTATACAAAACATTATTTCCAAGAGAAAGAGATATCCATTTGCAATGGATATGTGGGACACCTTATCTTTAAAATGGAGACCACATAAACTAGATCATGTATCGATCCATTGAATATATCTCTCCTTTATGAAATTATTTTATAAGAATATATAATACAACCTATGAGTGGGAAAGATATCCTTAGCATATAGGATTTATAAAAATTTTAGTAATAAATTAATGTGTTTCCTAAATTTTCAAGACTCATCCCAAAGTAACCCATGTTGTGACTCTCTAATCTTTCCTCCAATAGGCCCGGGGATGGAAATTAGTGATGAGTTGGAATATCACTAACATTGGAGGCCTTAACTTTAAGTACCCATACAAATGCACATATATCCAAGACCATACAATGATGAAATGTAAAAAAATGATAAATTATGAATGAATATATCTAAATCCCAATACCAGAGTACAAAAAGAATTAATAGAAATTAAATATGGACAAATACAATCCCACTACAAAGATTCCAAGAACAATTCCACACATGAAAGTAAATATACGGAATTCTGTCAAGATAACCACGATAAGACACCTTGATTTGTCTAGCTCACTTAGTTCCACATGGTCCTAGTCCCTCTAGGAATCTGTCAAAAAGGATGATCATCCACACAAGACACAACATGTGTGGGAAAATCCCATGTGGGGTTGAGTATAAAAATATCTAGTAGGAAATCCTAAAACAAAAAATCATGCAACAATAAGAATAATAGTTATATTTACACAGATATATGTATACAACACATATAAAAATAATATCTATATATACACAAAAAAGGCACACAATCTCAAGGTAAAGTCACAACTTTAATTCCAACCTAAGATTCCTACTTGAAGGATCCACATAGAACATATCCTAGAGAACACACACCATGAGTCAGATAACACTAATGATGTATGTCTGAAAGGTTATGCTCATCGGGTCTCATCAAAATAATAATATGATGGATGAATGAAGATATATGATACATACATGAGGACCACACCCAAGTCCATGGTGTATACCAAAAACATAATCTTGATTAACCCACTAAGTAGAGGATTGGTGGTCGTGTAGTGTTGGTCATGACAATACCAAGAAATCCATATAGGGAAAGTAGATGATAGAGGATCTCACTCTAGGCCCCATATAAGGATTCCAACAACTATAAAAAAATCCCTTGTCAAAGGGATCACTATCCTACATGTAGGATGTGATTCTATACTAACCCTTAGAAAGTGGATATAAAGAATGCACCCTAAAAAATATCATCCAATATATAGAGAACAAGGAATCCAACCCAATTTTAAAGGAGTAAAAATCATGTACTAGGAGTATACGACGTGTCCCCTCAAAACTGGGTCCTACCCATGTAAAAATACCTAGCCCATGTCCATGTGGAAGTACACGACATGCCTATTCCTATATTATTCTATCAATGTCCAATTACATAGTTATGCCCATGTGCATCTGACCTAGCCATGTCTGTGTGGGAGTACATTACATGCATGTTCTTGTGTACTTCGAGCCATGTTTGTGTACCCTATGAGGTACACCCTAATCCAAATAAGAAGGGTCGCATGCTATGTGAAGGGGGTCACACACTGTGTGATCCTTAACATCGTCCTGAAACCCTAGTCGCCACTAAGAGGGCTCCACATGGTGTATACCTCTACAGTACACTATGTGTTGATTGGGATTTTTTGGAAACTATTTTCTACATCCCATATACACTCATGCCACCATCACCTCAAATTATGACCCCAAACTCACATGGAATCATGTATCTACTCGGGTTGAACCTCAATTCCATCAATCATAGGATTTTGGTCATAAAAAACCTCTCACAAATCACCCACGTGCATTATACGACATTGCATGTCGAAGAACACGAAATCAGGTATCCAAAAATATCCAACTAACTGGTGATTCAATTTTCACACAAATTTCATGTTGTGAAGACCCCAGATCTATGATATTGAATCCCTACACCAAGAAACAATTTCACAACATTCTATTTCATAGTGTTCGTTGAACAATAGGCCAAAGGATTGCCCGCAACCAATTAATAAATGTAGGAGAGAAACAAAATCAAAAAAACAAGGAATGGACCTCATCAAATTTTTGGGTTGGCCTCAATTAATTTCCATTATAACTAAGAACAAAGAGATAAATGATTAATCATGAATAAATTTCCACAAAACCTATATAATTATATCATGTAGACGTAATATACACAATCCATGAATCAATTCTCTAGTTGATTGATTTGAGTTCATCATAAGAAATTAAAACAAGGATAAATTAAATCAAAATAAACACCCTGTCATGATTTGGATCGATCACTGATGAAAAAAGATGTGTCATCATTGTAGGTGAGATCCTCTAATTTGATTGTGCGTCGGTCATCGATCTTCGATTTGGTTAATGTTTTTATGAGAGATCCTTTAAATCTCTTTCCACGATTCTCCAATAGCTCTAGGGTTATGTGAATAATCCTATAACTTCTCCATGAAAGTTTACTAATAAATGAAATTAGGTTTCTTTTTCAAGGAATAAATAAATTTTAATCATGTTTACACCCATGATTAATTTTTCACAAACATCCTGGGCTGATAAAGGTTATTTCACCGCTATGTTAAAACACACATTCTGAACTCAATGGTGCCCTTATATTGTTTGTCTGAGCCTCCTTTTAGTTTTTATTCAACTTATTTAGGAAAACTATATGTGATTTATATTATATATATTCAATATTTTTCAAAAAAATTATTCTAGGAACACTGGGAGACATGCCATCTCAGTGTATGATCTCAAAATTGATCCATAAAATATCTAAAAATAATACATGGAAAAATACAAGTAACTACATTCTCCCCACCATGGTGCATTATGTCCTAAAAAGATAAAAAAAGTGGATATACAAAGATATATGGGTACTGAGCTTATATCTAAGCCTCTCACTCCGAGGTTTTCTCTTGAAGATTCTCATGCTACCACTATACACATACCAAAGGAATTAATCTCTTGTGAAGGATCCTCTCATATTGATCTTTGTTATCTTCTAGGAACTCCTCAAAGGTAGATTCATCCTCGATGCCCAGCTCACCCCAGTCGATAATGTATGATGTTTATTACACATATGTCTTCAGTTGCGATATGTGTAAGGTGTCGTGTACCTAGTGTAAGTAAGTTGGTAGAGCTAAGTGGTACAAAACCTCACAAACTCTACACAGTATCTAGAAATGGCTAATGAATCTCTGAGATATATTATTACCCTAGCCAAATATATAAAGTCCCTATCAAGGTTAAACATGTAGGAACACATGGTCTCCCTCCTCGAACTTCAAATTCCTCCATCACCTATCCTTATAATACTTTTGACATCTCTATTAAGTTCACATCTACACTTGGATGATCTGAACCTTTTCAGTAGTAGATCATACTAACTCTTGGTTCATGAGTGTTGACTCTACTGGGTTAGTCCAACAAATTGGTGACCTGCAGTTTTGCTCGTACAAGGCCTCTAATGGTTCCATAACAATTTTATAATGGTATTTTTTGTACGTGAACTCCATCAGTGGTAGGTGATCCTCCTAACTACGGGAAAATTTTAACATGAATGCTCAAAACACGTCCTCCTGAACCTAAATTGTCCACTCTGTCTGGCTGTCAATATAGTGGTGAAGAGCTGTGATCATATGCAACTGAGTCCCAAATACGTCCTATAATTTCTTCAATAATCAAGATATAATTTGAGTGACATGATTAGAAATGATTTTGGATGGAACTCCATGGAGTTGGACCATCTCTTGCATATAGTGGTGTCTCAAACTCTCTACTGAACACTTCTCTCAAATAGATAGGAAGTGGGATGACTTGGTGAGTCAGTCTACGATCAACTAGATGGAATTGTGTTCCCTTTATGTATGTGGATATTCCATGATTAATTCCATGAATATCCCATCCCATTTTCACTTTGGATCATCAAGTGTTGAGCTAAAACCACGAGAACTTTGTGCTCAGCCTTGACTTGGTGACAAGTAAGGCATCAAGAGACAAACTCTACAACTCCCTTCTTCATCCCGGAACACTAAAACTAACATTTGAGGTCTTGGTATATCTTTTACACACTTGGATTTACTTCCAAAGGAGATTTATGAAATAGTCTCAGAACATGCTCTCACAACATCACTCGTACCATCGTGCATCCTTTGAAAAGAATGACATGTATCCCAACATAAAAAAAAATCCATCAGTAACACATCTAGTGGATATCTGAGTACATAGGGTCTTATAGTCGATATCTCCAAGTTGTGTCTCCTTAACTAACTATAAAAGAGGAGGGGTAAAACCCATCAAATTGAGGTAACTTGATCTATCTTCATCGATAAAGGATAACTACAATAAGTCTAATTGCTCCGACACCTCATTTAGAATCTACGAACAATATCTCATACTGAGAGAATATTCTACCATGTTCCCATACCAATAATTATAGAAAATATCGAAGTCATAATCCTAGAGTAACTATAGTTATCACCTCTATCTCAAGTTGAGATCATTCGGAGAAAATATATACTTAAAAATCTTGTGGTCATAATTGGTGATAAAATGATCACCCATATTGTATTTTCACCACATAATTAGTGAGAATACTACCACTGCTAACTCAAGATTATGTGTCATTTAGTTTTGATCATGTGGTCTCAACTGACTTGAACCATAGTCAATCACTACCTTCCTATGTATCAAAACACAACCATGCCAAGTTCTTGATGCGTTGCAAATAACTAAATACTCGACACCATCATCTGAAAATCTCAAGATGGGAGAACTCGTCAATGTCTGCCTCAACTCCTAAAAATCATAATGTAACCTCTCTGTACACATGAAGGCTACACCTTTCAGGTAAAAGATATCATGGGGGTTGATATCCTTTAGAAGTTAGGTATGAATCTTCGGTAATATCCATCCAATCTATGGAAGCTATGATCCTCTATCATGATCTAGGGTGGATCCCAAGCTAATACTACCTCAAACTTTGTGGGGTCCACTTACACACCATCTTCTAAGATAACATGTCCCAAAAATTGGACCTCTGGAATCCAGAATTGGCACTTTAATAGCTTCTCAAAAATATAGTGCTCTCAAAGTACATCCAGAACTGTCCTCAAATGTCTTGTGTGATCCTCCTCAAACACTGAGTAAACAAGGATATTATTGACAAATAATACCAAGAACTATTCTATGAAAGGTTGCAAGATATGGTTCATGCGTCCCATGAACACTACGATGGTATTTTTCATGCTGAAGGGAATCAACAAGTACTCATAGTGACAATAGTTACATCAAAATTCCATCTTTGGTATATCTACATACCGTACTCACAACTCTTTATAGCCTGATTGAGGTCAACCTTCAAGAACCATCATTACCATATCAATTGATCAAAGTGTTCATCAATCCTTGGAAGTGGATACTTGTTCTTAATAATTAACTGGTTCATATAACAACCCTTCTCTTTATTACACATAAATTCTTGATTTATTACATAAGTTTACAATTAATACATCCAAAATATTGAGAATTATAATGTATTTGGGAACTAGGAACATTACATAACAACATAAAATATGAAAAAAACTTATTTATTAAAAACTTATTTAACAAGATATCACTTAAACCTACATGAGATAACCTTGGGACATATATAAGAAAGGGGTGATATATAAGGACCAATAAGGGAATAAACATGTCATAACATGAGGAGGATAATAAAGGTTAGAAAATAGGAATATAAATGATGCATAAAAAGGGTAGGAACCATAAACATGAACAAATAGACATGATATAACATGATAACATAAAGGAAACATAGGAAATGTGGTAATAACTTAAAATAGGACACCATAATCACAGATCAAGGACAACTTCTAAGACATCATGGTTGAAAAAGTCTCATAAAGGAATCATGATCACTCCATGTCCCAACATAATGTCTCATGAGACTAAACATTACCCAATTAATTGGAGCTTTATATAATTATGGGCTCACCCGTCACTTTCATTTCATTATCATGCTTAAGTGTGCCACATAGATCATAAAACATGAATTCATTCATCATCATATTTTATTACAAGGTCAAGGAGTGTAGAATAAATACATGTAATTACCAATAAAAATAATTATAAGTGTAAAAAATTTAACACCCTTGATAGTAAATGGGTATTATATTATCTACAAAATTGTTTTGGTATGGATAATCATGGTGAAATTTCAGCAGCATAACGACATCACATAAAAATTCATAAAATGGGTTGAGGAGAGAGAAAGCGGTATCTCATAATTTTTACATAAAATGGGTAGTAATAGGGACATTGAAATATATGTCCCAACATTAGTAATTTGAAATGGAAGACATAATATAATAAAGAAACTTGAATAAAGAAGTGAAGAAAGGAATCCCTTACTTGAGTGTGTGAATCCAAATGTTCTAGAAGAGCTTATTGAGAGCTTGGGGGAACATTAGAATGACTTTATAGATGGGAGTTCATATTAAGGATGTGATATAAGTATTTTTAGTGAAGATAAATGGGTGATTGTTTGGGATTATATAGTAGAAGTGAGGAGAAATCTTTATTATTTCTCGAACATGGGGTTTGAACTCTATATAATTAAATAACCAAAAGTAAAAACATTCCCATGATTTTTTCCATGGATTCTACCAAATAGGTTTGGTTTTAATTATTTTATAAGGATACAGTTAGAACTTAATAAAATAATACCCCTGTTTATGTGTAAGTGAGTCATACTCTTAAAGAAATTATTTTAAAACCATACAATATAATAATGGTTTTTGAAGATTCATAAAGACTTTATAAAATTAATAAAATAAACTTAAAATCTCATTATTTTAAATACAAAAAATATATTTTTTTCTTTTATACCTTTTATAGTAATTATTACATCACTTTTGGGAAAATATGATTTATAATACATAAAGTATATTTATATGGTATTTAATTTTTACCCAAAAATTTAATTATCTTAGAAAATTATGAAAAATTCACCATTGGATAATTTTTGACATTATTATTCAAAAAATAATACAAATTTTATCTAAATAATTTTTTAAATATGTGAATTTTAACTTTTAAAATAAAATCCATATCTAAGAAATGTTGGGTCTTTTTTATAATAATAGTTTCTGAACCCTTATAAAAATTACATTTGATTTCATAAAAATTATATAAAAATGTATATTTAATGAAAATTATTTATTAATAATTTTTTATTAAAATATTATTTATTTCAAAAATCTAGAAACTCATCAAAATAAATTCCTTAATTGAATTTAAATGTTAACAAAAAATATTATTTTTGTTTTATTGAATCAAAATAATTTTTTTATAAAGTAACAGTAATAGGATGAAAATATATTAATTATTCTATACAAAACAATGTAAATAATCATATTTCAAGGGTATTGATACATATCCCTTTAATACACTAGTAAACTCTCTAAGGGTAAGGTGCATGATGGTGGGACTTTCCTGGGGTGGTTCGACGATCATGGTTTGGGATGTGATCTCGATAAGCTTGAAATTCTCCCATAAATAGTTTCATTCATGATTATGTTGTTGGATATAAGATTGGGATTGGTCAATGTAAAATCCTAGAGATATTATCTCCCTTATAATCTCCAATAAATGGGATTCAAGGGGTATGATCCTACTGGTTTAGGCTATCACTTCCTTTGTCTATGTCAAATGGATTTTTAAGACCTTATATTTATATTAATCATGTGATCACTATACAATGACTATATAGTAAATATTCTTAATGTTCATTTAAATATAATATGATATGATAAAACCAAATGAGTGCATGTTTTTTCTATAGCATATTATATAATAATACATTTAATTAAATTGTAATGAGAATTTTATTTGTAACAAGTTAGTTCATTACAATCTTCCCCCCTTTAAAATTTTTTCCCTCAAAATTTTCATTACAAACACTGAAACAGATGAGGGTTACACTATTTCAACACCTCCTCCAACTCCCATGTCACTTATTCAAATTTTGTTTTCTATACAACAGTTTGACAAGGTGAATTTTCATATTTTGATGAACTTTTTCTGTACGATCTAAGATTGTCATCGGTTTCACTTCATAGGAAAGGCAATTCTCCAATGATACCGCCTTTGGATTGAGTATATGTGAGGGGTATGGTATATACTTTTTAAAGAGAGATACATGGAATACATCATGTAATTGAGATAGGTTAGGTGGGAGTTCAAGTCGGTAGGCCACCGCTCTGATGTGATCAAGGATCTCAAAGGGGCTGATGCATCTTGGGCTAAGATTTCCCTTCTTCACAAATCTCATCAATCTCTTCCATGGAGATATGTGGAGGAATAACTTGTCTCCAAAATCAAACTCTAGGTCTCATAAATTATTTTCAACATATCTCTTTTATTGTCTCTGGGCATCCTAGATGTGCTACTGAATGGTCTTGAACTTTTCCACCATTTCCTCGACCATTTCAGTACCTAGAAGTTTTTGTTCCCTAACTTCATATCAACATGTCGGTGTTTTGCATCTCTTCCCACAAAGGGCTTCATAAGTATCCATTTTCATTCTTGGGTGGAAACTATTGTTGTAAGAGAATTCTACCCAAGGAAGATGTTGGTCCGATCCTCCTATGAAGTCAATTGAGCATGCTCTCAACATATCCTCAAGTGACTAGATAGTCTGCTTAGATTGGCCATCAGTTTGGGGGTGATTATATGTGATGAAGTTCAACTCAATGTTTATATAATGTTAATGAATTTTCCAGAACTTGGATCTGAATCTTGGATCTCGATCAAATACAATCGACAGTCTTACTCCATGAAACCTTACCACTTCTCTGATGTATATTTGTACAAGTTGATCGAGTGAGAAATCCTATTTAATCAAAATGAGGTGTGTAGCCTTTATAAGAGGATCCACCACAACCCAGATAACATTATTTCCCATGGATTTAATTTGATGTCTGGTGAAAAAATCCATGGAGATTTTCTCCCATTTCCATGTTGGTATGGGTAATGGTTACATCATCTAATTTGATTTTTCCTTCCTGCTTTCACTTACTGACATACAAGAGAGTTTTATGTATATTCAACAATATCCTTCCTTATATTGTCCCACCAATAGTTCTCTCGTAGATCTCAATACATCTTTGTTATTCCTAGGTGGATAGAGAAGGATTAAATATGTTCATTTTCCAACCACTCCTTCTTTAGCTCAGGATTTGATGGTACACATAACTGTGACCCGAATTTCACAACTCCATCTTCATTAACCTTGAACTCCGAGGTTTTTCCTTTCTTTATAGTTTCCAATTTTTTCTAAACTCCCACATAATATCTTTTAAAATCCTTTAACCTCTCAAAAATGGATGGTTTAGAAATCATTTGTGAAATTATTGATGATGTTCCTTCCTTTATGATTCCCATGTACATCCTCTCGAAGTATAAGTAGATTAGATCCTTATCAATTATTATCAATGATAGAATTACTAGATCCTTTCTACTTAGAGAATCTTCCACTTAATTTTCTTTACCAGGATAGTAGTGGATGAAGTATTCATGTCCCTTAATCATCTCTAACCATATTCATGGGAGCATATTCCTCTCTTTCTATTTGAATATATACATGAGTCTTTTGTGATCCATATATATATATATATATATATATATATATATATATATATATATATCACATTTCTCCCCAAAATTACAATGTCACCGTATTTTCAAGGTGAACATCACTATAGAAAACTCCAGATCATGTGTTGGGTTGTTCTTTTCATGAAATTTAAACTAAATTGAAGCATAGGCTATGAATTTTTCATTTTTAATTTTTCATTAACACACAACCCAAGACCTTCTTTTAAACATCGCTGAATAATATGAAAAGTTCTCAAATTTTGGGTAGTGTAATCACAAGTGCAATGATGAGCCTCCTTTTCACCTCCTTGAAGCTCTCTTCACATTCATAATTCCAAAAAAACTTGACTCCATTTCAAGTTAGCTTGGTTAAAGGGTTTGAAAATCATGATATGTTTCTCACAAATCAATTATAATCCCAACTAATCAAAGGAAACATCGAATATCTATTATAGATGTTGGCCTCAACCATCCTTAAATTGATTTCTTATTTGAAGGGTCCACAAATATGTAATTAATTGTGATGATATGCCTTAATAATGCTACTTACTTAAAAAAAAACTCACATTTGTTGTACTTGGCATAGATCTTATCCTTTCATAAGGTCTTCAGCACAAAACTCAGATGCTCCACATGCTCCTCCTTTCAATTGGAGTATATTAGAAGATCATCTATAAAGGCTACCAAAAAATTTTCAAGGTAATATATAAAGAATATATTTATCAAGTCCATAAATATATATGCAGAATTAGTGAGTCTTAATTGAATTAATATGAACTCATACTTCCCATAACTTGTATGAGGTCATGGGGATATCCTCCTTCTTCACCCAAAATGGGTAATATCCCAACCAAAGATCCACCTTTGAGAAATATTGTGCTCCACATAGCTGATCGAACAATTCATCAATACATGGAAAGTAATACAAGTTCTTTATCATGATCTTATTGAGTTCACGATAATAAATGAAAAGATATATTAACCTATCCCTCTTCTTGGTAAATAGGATTGGTGCACCCCATGGTGAAGCACATGGGTGTATAAACCTTTTAAATAAATTATTATGTGGTTGTTTCTTCAACTCATCATGTTCCACAACAGCCATTATATAAGGATTATTTGATAATTGTAATGCCCCAGGTATAAGCTCTATAGAAAATTCAACCTCTCGTCTAGGAGGAAGTCTAATAAATTACTCAGGAAACACAACAGTGTATTCCCTCACAATAGTCATTTTTTTAGGATGGTTCCTTCCTTATATTCAATCATTTTATCTAGATATGATTTCTCTTTAGGAAATAATATTCATTCTTGAGATGTTGGTCATAAAGAAGATTCATCCCCATCCTTACAATTTTATCGAATCGGGGTTTGATTCATAGTATAGAGAGAGATTTCCTTGTCACAACAATTTATGTTTGATCTGTATAGGGAAAGAAAATCCATACCAATTATTTCATCAAATTCCAAAAAAGGGAGTATGGTATGGTTTTATAGGAAATTTATACCATAAATTGTGATAGGAGAGGATTTATACACTTTGGATGCAATAATTGACCCATTTTCTATTTTCACCAACATCTCTACTTCCATTCTTTGTAGTGGTGTTTGAATAGTTCTACTAAACATTCTTGATATTAAGGAATGAGTAAAACCATAATCAAGAAGCACATTTTCTATTCTTAAATGAATAACTAGAGTACCTATCACCACATCATTTTGAGGATCAACCTCTGTAGTTGTGATGGACAAAAGATCTCCCTTGATGCCTTTGAAGTTGTTGGTTGTCTATGAAAACCTTTGGCTTAGTGCATTGGTATGAAAAGTTACCTGGTTCCTTCTAGTTTATGTAATGAATAATACACTAAGGGTTGAGCAGAGCATTCCTTTCCTCTATCACATTAGCAGGTTTCTCCTATTGGAAATATTTAGCTAGGTGTCCTTCCTTCCCATACCTAAAGCATTTCCTTGTCCCCCATAGGCAATTTCAGGGGTGCTTCTTTCTACACCTTTGACAAATGGGATGGTTAAATTTCTTGGCACCATTAGATTTATCTATCGAACCACTAGAATAAAACTCAAATTACCACTTCTTATCCCCATGATACCCTTGAAATTATACAATCTACATTTCAACTTTGAGGGAACATCATACAATTTATTTATAGCTATCAAAGCCACGAATCACTAGGGATTTTTATAGAAAAGGTTTTATCCCACCCAAGAAGTGGTCAACCTTATATTTGGGGGTAATGAAAAATCTGTAGGAATATCAAGAATGTCTTGTGAAGTTTTCCTCATACTCCCTGATAGATTCGTTTTTCTTTTTTCTTGAGGGAAAAGAAATCCCTTTCCATTTTAGGTTGGAGAGTGTGAGAAAATATTTATTGATTTTTTTCTAGAATTCCTTCCACACAATCGTTGCGATCTATTCCTCGAGATTTATATTCTTGATCAATGTCCTCCACTGATCAACTTCTCCCTCTATACGATAAACAATCAGTATCACCTTCTATTATTTAGAACATTAAAGGATGGAGAAGATCTTCTCAGTATAGTTGATCCATTGTTCTGTGATTAAGGGATAAGATGATACATTGAAAGTCAGAGGCCTTTTCGCATAAAGGACACAATTGTAGATTGTTATCTCTTAGGGGGATTTGGACACTCCTCCTGATCTAGGTTTCTATTTAGAACCCAAGTCTTCTGAGATATTATCGTCATGAAGTTTTCGATTCCTGCTCGCATCGAGTTGGACATCTCATTGGTATAGTCATTGCATTTCCCTTCGCACTAATCATTTACATAGTTCCTCCTATTTATGGCCATAGGATAAAATAAAAGTAAAATTAGGTTTGACTATTTTTTAAACTATTAAACACATAAAGGGTAATCCAATGAAATTAAAGTTATAACTTATAAATTACATTTATTTATTGAGTTATGAATTTCTAAACTTCAATATATGTTATCCATGATCTGTTTCCTAACATATACACTTAGAGGAATTTTTTCCCTTAATAATGTTTCACAATGATCTTATGAATCTAGAAAATCATATCCCTAGGAAGTGTCAAAATAGGTGCATTGTAAGGCCCATTTTTTTTGTAACAGATGACACCGAGTCTGGACCGAAACACCTTGTCAGAGTTGTTACCATAAGTACATCTATACCAGAACCACATCTACTTATAGTATCTAGATAGGGATGTATTTTCTTGATAAAGAATTTTTATATACTTACAAAAATTTAGGGATGTTTTCTTATACTTAGTCTTATCCCTAAGGCTTTCGCGAGAGTATTCTAATCCTAATCCCAAAAATTACTAAACCTCCCTATGATACCAACTATAACAAACCTTCTCTTTATTACACATAAATTCTTGATTTATTACATAAGGTTGGACTTAATAAAACTGAGAAGATCAATATTCCTAATGTATTTTGGAATTAGTTACATTTCATAACAACTTAAAACAGGAAATAAAACATTTTTATTGAAAACTTCTTTAACATGATAACACTTAAAACTTCACAGGATAACCTAGGGACATACAAAAGAAATAGATGAGCTATAAAGCCTCGTAAGGGATTAAACATGGAATAACATGAAGATGATAATACATGTTATAAAATAGGCATATCAAGGCGGCATACAAAGAGAAGGAATCATAAACTTGTCTACCACTGGCTCTTTCGAACTTATCTCGCACATCATCATAGCCTAACTATGATATTAGATCACTCTAATCTAAGGAAGACTAGTTTGTGTCCCAACATAACAAGTACCCCTTATCCACATACCAGGTACATATCATTTGTACTTAATTAAGTACAATCAGATTGTTCTGGCTGCTTTACTTGCAGTTCTATTATATATAAATGATATTTGCATACTAAGTATATGTTTGCAATATCATGTCATGTACAAGTCCCGGCATACATGATTGATCCATCGCTGAAGCATATGCCTCAACACAACACTTAATCTCCTCATATGCCTCTACATGTCAACTTGGAGGGATTTATGCCATGTGACACTGGAAAAAATTCTAATCGTGAATTGTTCCAACCGGTATTTTTCAATTCTATGTCAGTATATATATGATTGACTAAGTCCAAGAAACCAGTATATCTGCCTCAGTAGATCCTATCCCCTAGAAATTAGGTTGATACTTATGTCAATCATTGTAGAATTATTTTCATTATGGTCGTAACTAACTATAATACCAATGTCTGTTTTTCATATATTGTCGAACATATTTATCATTGATAACTATGGAACTCCCACTAACCTTTGGTAGACACATGGAAAAGATTTGTTCCATATGAATGATCTATGATATTTTTTCTTACTTTAATCCTAAACTATATTTAAGTAACTTGCATCCCTTATTGTCATCCAATGGTGTCATCAACCCTTTCTGGTTACGTCATATAGACACCTTCCATGATTTTTGATCATGACATCCAATGACCAATAAAACGTTCTTATAATTTATCTATGAAAAGTAAAATTCTAATGGATTTAAGAATACCGACTTGGTATTACCAATTGAGCCTTATTGGTACCATGCTTGCACCATCCATGTATCATGTCACTTGAATACCCACCGCAATATTCAATATATAAGACCATTTTCAATTGATACATGGAATCCATTATTTAATTTTAATTGATCTTGTTAATCTTATCTAATTTCCATATACTACTCACTTATAGGAATTATTATTCACAACGAATAATTTATCACCGACCATGGTGAACTCAAAAATATCACCATGGTTTTTAACCTTCCTACGTAGTATGTGTCTCTGGAACATTCCTTTTCCACATGTACTTGTGGATCTTGTTCAAATGAAAACTACTTTTGCATCTACAATATTGAGTAAATCCAAATCAATATTTCTCCCACTATCTCAAGTAGAGATGTACAACCTTATATAGAAATGTATTATATCACTTGACTACCACTTTTTTATCATAGGTATTTATATAATATCCTAAGAAACTGTTAGGATAATTACTTAGATACTATATGTGTTGAGTTTGCTGCTAATTTGTTTATGTCCAAACAAACTCTTTGCATCTAAACACATGTCCTATGACATAACAGATTCCCATCATACTTTGAATTTTATGATATCCGTTTGTAATTTTAGTTGGCATATTAGTTATGGGATTTCACCGTTATTTTCAAATCACATCTTGAAATATGATGGAAGTTACTACAGGCTGTAACATTGATACTACTTACATCATAACTTTGATGTATAAAATGTGCATTTAGGAATTGCTCCACACTGCATTTTGTTGATCAATGTTAACATGTAAGACTCATCACCAATCCTTTTTATCAGAATTAGCACCATGATGTAGATAAGGTAATGCGCATTTAGGAATTACTCCATGCAACATTATCATGCTCGATGAATTCTTGGTCAAGACATTATTTGTCATGTGGATCCGAAGAAACACATACCTTATGACCATGCTTATACTTCACTATTACATTCCTTGATAACTTAAAGGAATATTATGAAGTATATTTTCCACTATCTTTCCCTTGGAATAGTTCACATCCTCTTGTTGAACTAATTTTGCAAGCTTTGTGGAATACCTTTGTTTCTAAAGGTTTCTTTGTCCAAATTAAATACATTGATAATACCAAATGTGTTTAGCTGTGCTGAGCCTAAATACCATATTGGGTGTATTCTTGATGTCCACTTTTAGTCTTTCTTGACAAAGAATTATCTTTCCGCAACTGGGTAAATAAGTCTTACATTTTTATATTCATCACTTATTGCCTATGATTCATGAACTATTTTTTGAGTATGAAAAACCACAAACAACATACATTCTAGAACTTGGAATAATGTCTCATTATGTACATAGGGCACATGAGATAAATGTTTTGGTTATACTCACCAACTTGTTCAATTAGAATAAATCACTTGGAAAATATAAGTTATATGATTCTCACCACGGACTCCGAAATCACCTTTTCTCAACTACTTGGAGAAGACACCTTGCTTCTTGTAATGTTTCTATACTTACTTATTCACTGTATTTCAATACACAGATGTGAAAGGCGTACTATATTTAATACCTAAGAAGTATGTCAGAAACAATACTTTTATTTAATGAATACACACTGAAGAAGAAGCGGGCTCTTGCTTATTCAATTCAGTTCATTACATTCTAAACCTCCATAAATTTATTTCATAATTTACGATGAAAATAACTTCCTATTTTATAACCAACCTATATTCTTTAAAGGACATTACAAAGGTTCCTGTGGCATAACTTTTGATTGGCCTTTTTTCCTTATCTTCAAATTTATTATCCATAAGATCTAAAGATGGTACTTTCTTTAATATTATTATTGCTTGGAGAACCTTACCAAAAAGGTAATGAAGTGCTTACTCCATAATGTTTGTCTCTATCCTTAAACGAAACTAAAGTAATTGGGTGAAAAATTATAAGAATAGGTTTCCATGAAAGATCATAGTCTACCTTTCATGTTTACACAAAGCCAGTGTAATCATCACATTCAAATCTTGCTTCACTTTCTCCTCGCACACTTCTTGGAGATAAACTATATGTTCTTGTCATCCATGTTCTAATGTAGTGACTGCAACTAACATCGGACCCTGATGATAGAATTATGACATAACCATCATATGATTCATACATGAGTCTCTTGTAATAAATTTTACACCCATGCTTCCTAAGGTGGCTTAACAGGTAGGGGCACAAACACATTGAATTTCTTATATTGTAGTAATATGCGCAAGCGCCTGTACTACACTTAAAAATTCGTGCTAGTTTGGACATTAACTTTTTCCAATATTTATCACAATTTTTCTTGTGGTATTTCTTTCCATTTTCTATAAAAATAAAACTTTTGGAGATTGGTACTTTTTAGGTTGATTACCAAATTAGACATTACCAATTAATTTAATTATTTAATGTCACCCACTATTTTATTGAATTATAGGAACTATTTGTACTAGAATCAGAATACTTTGTTGCTTGAGTATTCTAGTGGAAATGATCCTTAGACCTCCCCTCTTAGTCTATAATATATGGCTACACCACTACTCGGAGGGTTCAAGGTAGGATTTTGGCTGACTAACCACATTAAATCACAATTCATTGATCTGTTGAGTGAAGTCTCAACTTCTAAAATCATAACTTCATTTACTCAACACTTGCTTCTAAAATGATAGAATGTTTTCTATTGCTATTCCTTACTACCAATTTAGTAAATTCAACCCACCACACTCATAAGAACTCTTTGGTAGTAAGAGGCGCACTCGACTATGGCATGACTGAAACCCCAAACAACTAGTTTTGTTCAAATTTGAATGATAGAAGACGACAATGACTTAATATTTCATTGAGGGTTTTTGTGTTTATCGCTCGACGAATGCAATCCATTTATATTAATATTGTTCATCTATGGTGTCATGCTCACAACTGAACATTAATAGATAAACATATACCGCTTCTTTATGCATTTAATTGTTTATTATTTTATGTATTTTTCTGTTGTTATAAAATGCATAAAATAAAACATAAATGCATAATGAAAATCACTACCAGATTGGTCTTGAGAATCTAAAATGACATAGGGGCATCATACCTGAGTCGTTGCTTGACTCTTGATGTAACTCACCTCCATCTTGTATGTCTGCTTCTCATTTGGAGAATCACCTCGTATTGGTGAGGTCCACATCACATCTTGGAGTATCACCTCATATTGGAGGAGTCCATGTCGTACACCGTCTGCGTCCAATATACAAAAGTACTTGCGCACAGGAAAGGGGGGACTAGGGGTGTAATGTACATCATATGGATTTGAGCACGCTAATCCTTATACATTTTAACCGAAAATAAATATGATGCATAGACCGCCATTTAATTAATTACAAACATCGCACATAGATTAAAATAATTAGTTAAATAAAAGCAAACATAAATGGGTGGGTGATGAAAACCAATAGGTGGGTATAATATTGCATGATAAAAATTAAATTGAATTAAATACGTACGAGGGTAAATTAATTAAATTAATTGAATTAAATAATTCAAATAATTTAATTATTCTTTGGTCCATTAATTAATTTAATTTTAATGCCAAAAATTAAATTAATAAATTAATTTAATTTAATTCTAAAAGTAAATTAATTTTTATCTTTCGTCGGCCACCCGTTCAGGGTGAATCTGAGTTCGACAGCGCCAAGCTACCTCTCGGGGTAGGCGATGGCAGTCCGGCAGGGGACCTCTTGGGGTGGCCGACGACGGTCCGACGTGGCGTGCTTGGTCTTGATTTGAAATGGCAGCCCGATAGGGTGCGGACCAGGGTGGCAGTCGGCAAACTGAGGCAGGTGTCGAGCGGGGTACCCGGCTGAGGGAGGCAAAACCGACGGGCTCAGTATCGCCTGATCTGGCGAAGGGTGAGGGGACGCCCAGATCTAAGCGGGAAGAGGGTGGCCGGTGGGCTGTTGGTCAGGTATATGGGGTGCCAGATCTGGCGATGCCGGAGGTGTGCGGATCGACACCGCAGGGAGGTGGCTTCACACCCGCGATGGATCGGGCTCGGGAGTGGCTGGACGCGGCTGCTGGCTAATGGTCCAAGAGTTTCCAGGGTGGTCCTACGGCGGGCAGGGTGCAATGCCACCAGTGGAAGATGGTAGCGGACCTGCGTGAAAGGAGGAGGGCGCTGATGGCCAGCGGGGCGGTGACCGATCTGGTCCGCTAGAGGGGAGGCGAACGCTGGCGGAGGCCACGACGAGGAGGAGAGAGGCGGCCCACGTTGTTCCAAGGAGGCACCGGCTCGGGGAGGTGGGCCGACCATCGGTTGCTTGGAGGAGGCACGGACCGTAGGTAGCGAGCCGCGCGAAGGGAGGAGGATGAGCCAACAAAGGGGGGCCCTCCCTCCCAATTGTCAAAGTGTTTTTTTTTTTTTTTTTTGTGTGGAAAAAAACAACGGAAACCATTTTTCACTCCAAAATGACATCGGCCACCTTACCTCTTTTAACAAACTCAAATTTTTATTTTTATGAAAAACACAACCTCCCACATTAAACTTTCTACAGGCTACTAAAATAGCCATACATTATAATAATTATTATTATTATATAAAATAATAAGAATCAAATTTATTACTTTTTTTAAAACAATCCACATATTTGGTGGAAAAATAAACCTGTCGGAAAATACTATTCCGGTTATCGGTAGTCCAATCAATGTTCTGAAAAGACTAGAATTGAAACACGGATTTCCATCGGATATAAAACAAACACATATGTTCTTTAATTTTAATACTTGAAAACAGCAAAACGATTCGTATCTAAAATTTCGGATGACCATAACTTGGCCATTCAAAATTGGATCAACACACGATTTGAACCGTTTGGATCAAATTCAAACCCTATACTTAATTTAAATGTAAATTAATTTTTCTTGGCTCAGTAAATTTACGCAGTTGATCTGATACCAATTGAAGGTACCAGGACCCGCTGCAGAAGCTGGTGGGTTGGGGATTTTAAAAATTTTCATTGTCGGGTTGATGGAACTTGTCATCGCCAACGATCTGAGCCCCGGTACGGTCCAAGGATCTCACGTAAATTAAAAAGAACACAAAAATAAAAATTGTAAACATACCTTTTACATATTTGAAGGCGTGATCGACAACAACTCATCGTCAGTGATCATTTCTTGAAGGATCTGTAATAGGATCCCTCTAGATCTTCCACACAGATTTCAAAAATCCATGAGAGCAGCGATCGTCGAATTCCAGGTGCTAGCGTAGCGATCCGACGATGTCTTCAACGTCTCGACAATCACCGCGATCCTCTACCTTCGATGCTTGAAGGTGTTCTTGGATTTCCTCTTGAGAGAGAGGTTCTCTCTCTAAAAGTTGGAGGAAATAGAGGCTCTCATTCTAAATGAATTGATAGTACATTGGGAGAGAGTCTCTCTCCTTATTTAAAGTGGAGGTTCTAAATACCCAGTTGGGTTCCCAGACCCCTGTTTATTTAACGTCCACTAAATAAATAATTATGACAAACTAAACTGCATCAATATTATTTATTATTTTATCACTTGACCATAATAGATTTAAAAATATATTACGTGATAAATCCGAGTCATTTAACTCGACTCGTAATCCCACTTAATATTAAACGAACCTTGAATATTAAAAAAATATTAGTTCGATTAATATCTTTCTCGTATTTACTTAACTTGTAAATATATTTAAATAAATTCAACCCAATTATTCATATCCTGAATAATAATTTATTTATTTATTTCTTTGGTGATCGATACCTTGGACAACACTCGAACCCCGTGGTGGGGTCCACCATGTCCAATATACCTATTCAACTGAATAGGGTGGATTATTGAATATGCTATTGTGTGTGACCCTCTAGGACCTTATCTCGATAACAGTGAATAAAATCCTCAGACCAAGAGCGGAATATAGTAACTCATCAAAGCCACTAAAGAGATAAGGATTTTCATAGTAGTGATAACTAATCTATGAACACGTACTGTGTACTATAATCTCTTTGTCTTTAAATATCTCATAAAACAGGATGCACACTTGTGTCATCACCATTTTCTTGCTTTATTATTTGTTGGTATAACCAGATGAATTTACCTTTCGACTGCTTTTTCCGAAGACTTCTGAAATTTTCACTATATTGATCAACCAAGATTGAGATATATAACTTCCTTAACTTGGAAGTGACAAATACTTTCTTGAACATTCAACCAATTCCATATCACCAATGATGCATCCAACACAAGTTATATCACCATGATTTCATTATCATGGTTTTTTCCTTGCATCAAAGTACACAATCAAATGGTACGCACTGGTAATGATCTCAAGTCAGGAGACAAATACACATGTCCAGAGATAGGAACAACCAATGACACCGAAAACATGTGGTGTTCATATTAGCAGGTCTGTCTCACTACTAGTGATGACCAAGTGCAAACTTCATAAGAAGAAGTATCAATGCTTATAAGCCCCCGACACCTGATAGTCAAACATCTATTGTGTCCAGTCAGTAAGACGAATCTAGAACATATGACCTTTATTTAAGATTAATTTCATAGTATCTCGAGGTTCTCATTACAGCATAGGATTGGCTATAACCTTTTGATACGATAATTAATCTATGAACATTACCATTAAATAGTGGATATAGAAATATCTACACTATAATGGTAAGTATAAATCATGCATATCTAACTATATACACAATATGATAATCAAAAGTATAGAATAGTTTGGTCTAGGAAACCCACTATTTCAACAATAGGATCCCTCCATTATTATTATAGGATGCTTTAGATACATTTCTTTGATCCAACATGATGTCTACAAACATGATGCGCCTCAGATACACCCTTCGTCCTAATAATTTCTTTTCTTGTTTTACCTTGGATGGATTCCTTGGGCTTAGTTAGAATCATTATTATAAAATGCCTTGGGTGATTCCCCTTGGATTATACTCTTACACCTGTATCCAGGTATAGATAATTACTGAGTTTTCTTATCCCCTAAGGTCAAGGATGCCTTGGTTAATACATTGGATACTCTTCTTCTTCATCATCACCATCATGGATTCCTTGTTATGGATTGGATCCTTTATCATTAATACTATCATGACAAGATGTTAGTTTTGGTTATACCTCACGTGACTTATTTATATAAAGTAGAACATAATTAATTGATGAAATGGTTACATGCTCTGACACCAGATGAGGCTGAAGCAGGTACTTTGTTATTTACATTACTGTACTATTTTATTTTATATGTACAAGATTCTACACTATTTCAATTTATATTACACAGAGTCGATGTTATAGACCTCGTTGGTGATGACATACTAAGATTTATCACATACCATAACCGGTCCTCCATTTGTACCTGGGAATATTACATATATGCAGTTGTGGACAATGGAAAGCATCCTGCTTTTGGTACCTGATATTTCTTTCTTAAATTAGGATGGAGCTTGGTGGTAGATGACCGAGCAAGAGATCAGGATGATTGGATAGCTTTTGACATCTTTATGTTTCTTTTGTATAGAATGTATTGTATACTACAATATAAACCTATTTTCCTACTTTATAGATACATGATATACATTTTCATTATCTATTGATTACTTTCATCAAATGATTCAGTTATTTATAATTTCTATATGCTTTCTAATGTGCCACCAGTTTATCATACTGCTTCCAATATTTTCATGTTATTACTTTTATCTGTTGTGCTACACTGTAGTAATAAGGGCATAGTATTCCCAAGGACACACCCTAGGACCTTGATTCTAGCCAAAAGCCTATGGTGTTGGGGAGATGTGCTTGAGGCCATGTGGCCAACAGGGCTCGAGGAACCTTTGAGTGCCACATAGGTTTGATACATCAAAAAGTGGCATCAGAGAGTTCTTTTCTTGATTTACTATCTAGAGACAGGAGACAAGATATTATGAAATATTATAACATGGTTATAAGTTGTTCTCGGGCATAGATAACTGATGTTTGGGGTAAATGATGAGTTTCCTAAATAATAATGGTTGTTTTTATTTTTACCATTACACATGGAATCTTTTCACCATTGGTTGATGCACATGATATGTGATGGTTATTATTATTATTCTGATGTGGATTAAATTTCATCCTTGGTCTAATGATATGAGGGAAAGAATATTATTACATACATAATCGTAGGCACATAGAATTCACATGCCATGCTATATAGGTGTATTTCACTACATTCATTTTCCTGCATTTATTGTTATTGTTGAGAGATCATTATATATATATATATATATTCCTATTCTAATATTTTTTTATGATTGAGTGACTTCCAATTTCAATTCATGAGGTGTATGGGCCCTCTTGGGTTGGAATGGGTAGTTTACTGAGTCAAGCCATCATATATTACCCATTATATTCTAAGATTAAATGTAGATTGGGTTATATTGAGATTAAATGGGAGTCTCCTTTAGTGATAAGGTGTATGACCCCTAATTCATTGGGACTAACCCTCCAAATTAATCAAACTTTTATATAATTTTATAAGAAAATTAAAACCTAAAAATACAAAAAATGACTTATAAAATAAATTGTTTCCATTAAATGAAGAGGAAAGGTTCTATTGGACCTTCACCTAATAGAACCCCTCCAATATAAACTCGACCACTTACCAACACCTAGCCTTTTAAGTGGGTAGTTGTGGTAGTATACCTTGGCTAGTGAGACCTTATTTTTATGTTTAGCTTATTCTAGTGTTTCTATCTTCTCAAACTCGTTCTGAGGAATGTAATTTTCATATTTAGACCTATATTGCCATGAATTCCTCGTGTCATGCACGAGGAGGGTAGAGACAACCATACTCCATTTTTGGTGGGCACTGAGCCACCTATATTACCACAAGGAGTTCCCTTGTGGTATCTTCTGTTGTACATGATCTGAGCATTGATGCTCAACCCCATAAGAGTTTCCTATATCTCATGCAATCCATGAAAGGTGATCCATGACCTATACGTATGATGGGTAATCTGGCATGTGAGTTCTTGTAGAAGCATCCTCCAACCATCTCATAGGATGGATTCCCATAGGATGATGAGTCTTGGATAAAATCCACCCTATCTATCTTTGAGAATCTGGAGATTCATCCAGAGTAGAGGGTCAATATTTCTACTTACATGCTGTGTGATTCGTCCAAGTGCTGGTGGGATCTGATTACCCAGGATGGTTGTAATCATGGCATGGTATGGGTTGATTTCAAGACTACTTTCTATGATCACTTCTTTCTTCAGACACTATGGGCTGACCGAGGTAGAGAGTTCATACATATAGAGCAGGGTGATATGCCATTCATGCAGTATTCAACCTATTTTACTGAGTTACAATTATTTGAACCAATTCTATATGTTGATGTCATTTCACGTGCTAGATTCTTTGAGGATGGGATTCAACATACCATCCATACTTAGGTGAATGCGTTTCTCCTACCTATTTTTTCTAAGATCAACAATCAGAATCTTATCACAGTGCACAACCTGAGGGAAGGAGATAGTATCAGGCACATTGGATCAGTGCTGATGCAGGCTTGTAGTTCTTTTGGTATAATGAAAATTTCCCTAAAAGTTTCTTGTTAGACCAGTAGTGGTTAGAGTAATCACTCTGTAAGCTCCGTTGTATACCATTAATGTGAACAAAAGTGGAATATAAAGCCTTATTGTGATAGAGACATGATAGAGTGCCATTATTGTGGTCATATGGGGAACCTTTAGAGATTCTCCAGGCCTTTCCATCAACTTCTAGTGGAGGGGGATCTACACCAACTTCATCTCTAGGGGAAAGTTTTTTTTTCACCACATCAGTCGAGGAGTTAGAGTAGAACTAGCAAGACTGGCAAGGGGAAGGTTGTGGATGTCATTGTTAGGCTCCTGATCATCAGTACCAAAAGAGCGGCCATACTCAAGGTAGTCTAGCTGTAGCATAGGGCTGTGGATTAGTCTAGTTTCATGTTTTAATACCAATACCCGAGGACCAGAGTGAAGGAAAATCTACAGTATGAGTTACTATTCTAGTATCCTCTACTATAGTATCTTCTTTATTTGATATAGGTGTTTTACACTCCTTCATCTCATTATCTATCATAGAAAGTATCAGGCTGAAAATACAGTATTACTTTGGTGCGATGAATCTGGACACACTGTTGGGAGTGTGGTCAAAGGGTATATACTAGTGCAAAGACTGTCCACTTGAGGTAGGAAGTTACCCTTTCTTGTGGTACCTTTCCATACTCAAGATGAAGGGATTCAATTTCATTATCGAGATGGATTGGTTGGTCCCGTATCATGACTTCGTAGACTGCTATCACTGTAGGGTATCATTTACATCACTAGAGGGAAGAATCTATCTACACAAGGGTGAGTGGGATGTCCAAGATATTAGAAATAGGCCAGAGCATCAGGGGATAATTGGAGTGACTTCCTATATTTCCAATCTCTTTGTGGGGGATCAGAGTTTACATCAAGCTGAACTTCCTCCAGTAGTAGATCATTTCATGGACATATTTCTCAATGTTTTTTTGGATTACCTCCTAATATAGAGGAAGAATTTATGATTTATCTCATTCTTAGAGTAGATCCAGTTTCCATTAATCTATAAAGTATGGAATATAATGATCTATAGGATATTAAGTGGAATTTGGAGGATGAAGAGTCAAAAGGTTTTATATGGACTATCACTTACTCATGGGGCTCACCCATATTTTTTTTCCAAAATGGTGGATGGAAACCTTAATTTATGCATATATTACATACTATTGTACTATCTTATGGTTAAGAACTGGTATGATATGCCTCAAATCGATGATCTATTTGACCAGGTCCAAGGAGATAGGGCGTTTTTAAAGATAGACATGTGATCAGGCTATCATCATGTGTGATTCAGACCTTTATACATACCTCATATAGCTTTCAATGGTAGGTATGGTCTATTTGAGTATCATGTCAGGTCTTTTTGTCTCATTAATGTGCCCACCATTTTCATGGCTCTGAAAAATAGGGATTTGCAACCATATCTAAATTCTTTTCTCATGGTCTTTGTGGATGACATCTTGGTGTATTCTTACACTCATAGTGACCATTCTAAGAACCATGAGATCATTCTAAGTACACTAAGAGAAAATCAACTTTATGAAAAGATTTCTAAGTACCACATATGGATCTCCAAAATTTCAATTATTGGGTTATATTATCTCATAATTAGGGGTATTTATTGACCTAGAGAAGGTGAGCACTGTGGTTTCCTGGGAGAAGCCCAAGAACATGTTTGTTATATGAAGATTATTGGGGATATCTGAGTATTAAATGTGTTTCATACAAGACATATCAAACCTTTCTTCACCTATTATTGGTTAAAAAAAAGGTGTTAAGTTATTATGGCCATAAGAGTGTGAGAAATCCTTTTTAAAGTTTAAAGGAAGGCTTGTGTCGACATCGATTCTGATTATTCTAGAGCATGGAAGAGTCTATGTAGTGTTTTACGATGCATCAAGCATTATCTAGAGAATAGTTATGATACAAGAGAACATAGTCATTGCATACAGATCTAATTAGTTAAGGGCTCATGAGAGAAATTACTTGAAGCACAACCATGATCTAGAAGCAATTTTCTATGCCATACATTGATGGAGACATAATCAGATGGGTGAGTGCTTTGTTGTGTATAGAGACTAAAAGAACCTCAAATATATCTTTACAGAGTGTGAATTGAATCTCAGATAGTGAATACAGTTCAAATATCTTTATTCCTTTTATTTTGAGCTTAAATATATTCGTGGAAAGGGAAATATATTAGCTAATACATTGAGTTGGAAAACTCAATAATAGAGTGTATGGGTAGCAAGTGATGAATGAAAATTTATTTCCCTCTTATCTAATATTAATCTATAGTTTCATGATATCCATGAGAAATATTATCTCCCAGCCTTGAAAATTACCTCTTCCCTCCTTGAGAAGGAAAATAATAGGAAGTTTTCAGATCTTGAAGGCTTGGTTCTCCGTGAGAGTATTTCAGGAGATGACCCACCTTCGAATTGGTCCGTGGATAGAGACGACATCCTATATATACATGGATGTGTTCAGGTTCCTATAGAAATAGAGAGAGGAGTTGATGCATGAATCCAATTTTTCTTAGTGGTCATTTCATCTTGGAATCTCCAAGATGTATCAAGATATACAACACCAGTATTGGTGGCCTATGATGAAACATTAGATAACAGGCTTTATTACTAGTGGTTCCACCAGTCATTAGGTGAAGGCAGAGCACCATAGAACCATTGGAATTTTTTAGGAACTTCCAGTCATGGAATGGAAATGGGAAGATATCGCAATATACTTTTTAGTCAGCTTACCAAGGTCACCTAGATGTAGCAATACTGAATGGGTAGTCATTGACTGACTGGAGAAAATAGCCCACTTTTTTCATATCTAGGAGACTTTCTCAGTTGATGAGTTGGGAATATTGTATGTTCTTGAGAGAATATGAATGCACGAGGTCCCTCATAATATCATTTTAGACTAGGATGATCACATTACATCATAGTTTTGGAAGGGTTTGTAGAAGGAAAAGGGTACACATGTGCCTTTGAGCACAACCTTTCACCCTCATATCGATGGTCATTCGAAATAGACTATTCATGTAAAGAACCCAACCCCAATAGCCCGGAGTCAGTCCCCTTAATTTATTACATTGCTAATATGAAAAAGTGTTGGCATCCCAAAGGACTAAATAGTTTATTAGTTTTGGAAAACCAGATACAAACATAAGTTTTACATTACAACTTGAAAGAAAAAACAACATAGAAACATCATTAGTAATATCCATAACTCCTAGATTATTCTACAATTCAATCATAATATACATCTTCGCGTCCTGGGGAAAAATAAAACATAAGAAAGGGGTGAGATAAGATTCTCAGTAAGGGTAAGTAATATAGCAGGAGTTAATATAAACAATAAGGAATGGTTAATAACTAAAATTACATGTGATTAGAACATAATATTGAGCATAAAAAATGAATAAATAATGCCATATAAATAATAAAATGAGAATAAATCTTAACCATGGATATTATAATATTCTAATAATCACATGGATTATCAATTACTAATATAATAATTAGGGAATTCATAATGATGGAAATCATAAACATACCGTTGAGGCCTCATCTAAGACATCTGAAAATAAATGGTTAAGGACAGAACCAAATCCAATTAAGTTTTCTCTCATGAGACCTATCGATGCATTGAGGAGATAAAGAGGGCCCCACCCATAAATTACAAAGTGAAATGAATTCATCATATGAAAGGGGTTAAATATAAATAATATATACATATTAAATTTAAATAACTTTCCCCAATTTGTAAAAATAATCACTAACCATTCTTAGTAGTATAATGAATGATATCAAGATAGCACATCCACAGTCAAACTGGTCATAAACCATTTAATAAAACATGGAATAAGATAATCATAAGATATAAATATAAATAAATAATAATATTAAATAAAGGGTTTTAAATAGATGAAAATTCTCTAAAAAAATCATCCAGGAATTCTTAATAGGAATACCCTTTTTACTTTTTAAAGAAGATTTCTTTTGGAAAAATCATCTGTATTTTTCATAATTGTTTGCATAAAACCAGAAATAAGAAAATTCAGTTTTTCATTTCAAATGTAGTGATTTTATAAAAATAATGGTTTCTTATAATATATTATATAGGCTACTTGAAAATGGGTAAGAAATAGATAAGTTCTCTTTAATAGGGTTTGCGTAATGGGATGAATTTAGAAGAGAACCTTTTAAAACATTTATTTACCATAAAAGAAAGATGAACTAATATAAATACATGAGTTTGAAAAATATTAAAAGGATTTATAATATGTATATATAAATAAATAATATTTCATTGTGGTAAAGGGTAATAATGTGTAACTCGAAAGAAAAATGGAGGTTTGGGAAGAATTCCTTAAGTAATGTCCAGAAGGGTTCAGAACTTGTACTTAATGTCCTAGATAATGAAATTATATTCATTAATAATTGAATTAATAAACTATTAAACATGTATTTGATTTAGTATAATTCTATTAAGTTCATTTATTTCCTTTTTTGAGTTATAATATTCAATTTCTTCATTTGGGAGTGTTCATTTCCTTGATTTTCAGGATTGATTCACTTGTATACATGTATGAAAGATCATGTAAAATTGAAATAATTCTACAGAATTGAAATTGTATGTTATTAATGAAAATAAAAAAGGATAAATTTTCTTATAAATTATTTTTTCTATATATGAGGATGATTTATTAGATAGACCTTTGATGATAATTGTTTAGATTATTTTGGTGGTTTTTCGATCGTCACGAACTAGTTTTGTATTATTAATTAATATCATGTATATATACTAGTTCCAGAACACTAAATAACCTATAATATGTATAGTAAAATAATATTTAACCATAATTATGGTTTTATATCCATTATTGAAGGAAATAATAGAATATGAAGTCGCATCGTCCACGGTGGCGGTAAATCAACACATCACGAACGCTGTTTTCATTTTTAGAATAAAAGGGGAAAGGATAACATGTTTGATGATGAATCTTTAATTAAAATAATAAAATTATAGTATATATAATATAATAGAGTTATAATTAATGTTTTTATATAATAACTAAGGGCATAATATGAAGAAAATAAATTAAAAGAAATTGAAAGAGAATGAAAAAATATTTACCTGTTGAATTCTACTCCTTGAGAACCTACTTAAGGAACATTGAAATGGTATTTTGGTGAGACAATAAAGACAAGAACATTGGTGATAGGTTTAAGAGATTAAATGGGCCAAATAAAATCATTTCTCAAGGATTTGAAAGTTTTTGGAGAAGAGGTGGTATTTGTAGTAGAGGAGATGGGTGTTTTTTGATTATTTTAATCATTAGTTTATTATTTTTATCAAGAAAATAAATAGTAAGGATTCTTGTGACTAAAAATAATAATTAGTTTATGTAATTTTGAACCAATGGAAACTTACACCATCCATGACTCAAGCATGAATCAAAAAGTCATTTATTTACTTATAGTGTAAATTACCGTATTTCACTATTCACAGAAAAATTATTCTATTTTAGAAAAATCCCAAAATTTAACCCTATTTTTTTCAATGTGTAGAATTAAAAAATAGACACCATTTTATGAAAATAATTTTATAAATATTATAAATTTAATTTTCAAATAAGATCATCATTTATTTGAAAAATACTAATTTTAAAAATTATAACTGATTTTAAGACACATAGAAAAATTAATTAAGGTCTCATAAAATTATCTTATAATCATAAGACAAAAAAAAATTAATTTATTAATAAATTTCATGGAAATAATTTTTCTTTTAAATTATTATATTAATTATAAAATTGTACATAAATATTTATGTTTCATAAAAACACCAATACTTAATTAATTAATTTAAAACATTTATTTACTTATTGCATGATGTAAATATACCATATTTTCATTTATAAGACACCAAAATTTTAAATATAATTTCATAGGTTATTTTACTATTCAATTGATCATATTACTATTCCTAATGGCCACCTTACTATTATAACATTCACATTTAATAGCATATTATAGTTTTAAACTCGGTGTTGTGTGAAGCATAAACTATCGAAGATATAAAATTTTAAAAGAGGCATACCATAGAATCGTGGGGTGTTACATTCTCTCCTACTTAAAAAAATTTCATCCTTAAAATTTCTAGAAGTTCAGCTCATAAAAATATTTGGTTAGTTCTCTATCATAACTTCCTCTGGTTCCCACACCCCTATTTCAATTTTATGATTTTTCCAAAGTACCTTTACCAGCCAAGTCGTCTGATTCCTTAACACATTCTCTCTAGTGTCCAAAATCCAGATAGGCTCTTCACAGTAAGATAAATAATGATCCAATTCTATTTCTTTAGAAGCGAGGACATGCATTGGGTCTATCATGTACTTCCTTAACATAGATATGTGGAACACATTATGCAATTTATATAGGCAAGATGGATCTTATAAATGATAAGCCACATATCTAATTCTCTCTTTAGGATTTCAAAAGGTCCAATATACCTAGGGCTTAGTTTCCATTTCATTCCAAATCATATAACACCCTTCCATGGATATACTTTTAGAAAAACATGATCTCCCACTTAAAAATCCAAATATTTATTCTAGTTATTAGCATAGCTCTATTGCATACTTTTCACTGTTTTGACATTTGTATGAATAGTCTTTACCTTTTCCATTATTTCATCCCATACTCTAGGCCTACAAGATTCCTTTCACCAACTTTATCCAAAAAAGTTGGTGTATGAAATATCTTTCTATACAATGCTTCATAAGGTTCCATTTGAATACTTGAATGTAAAATATTATTGTAAGTAGACTCAACCAAAAGTAAATACTGATCCCACATACCTTAAAAGTCATGTGAGTATGATCTCAATATTTATTCTAATGTTTTAATGGTCCTTTCAAGATGCCCATCAGTTTGAGGGTGATAAGCTGTACTCAAATGAAAATCAGTATCCAAAGATTCCTGAAGACTTTTCTAGAATTTTGATGTAAATTTTGGATCATGATCAGACACAGTTGATATAGGTTCTCAATGAAGTCTTACAAATTCATTTATATAGAGTTGTGCAAGGTTATCCAGTTGAAAATACCCCCATATAGTGAGGAAATGTGTAGATTTAGTAATTCGATCAATAATTACCCATATTGCATCATTTTCTCTTGATGTTTTTGGAAATACAGTGATACAATCCATAGTGATGTCATCCCATTTTCATGTAGGAATAGGAATATGTTGCATGAATCCTCTTGGATTTTGTCTTTCAACCTTCACCTATTGATATACTAAACATATTGATACATAATGATCTATTTATCACTTCATATTATCCCATCAGAAATGTTCTATAAAATATCAATACATCTTAGTGATACTAGGGTGTAAAGAGAAATTAGATCTATGGGAACCATCCAATAACTCCATTTTTAGCTCGGGCATAGAGGGAACATAAAGTTTCTTCCAAAATTTCATAATTCCATCCTCATACATGAATTATGTCAACTTCCCATCATTCAAAACATTAATTTTACATTTAAAATTATCATATTATGACTGATAAATTTTAATCTTTTACAATTATGATGGTTGGGAAACCAATTTTAAAAGTAATGATGTTTCAACTTCCTTGATAAATCCTATATCCATCTTCACTAGATTCATGAACACATGATCCCTTTCAATCCTCATTTTTTAAAACTCCATGATTCTTCTTGATCAATGCATCAACTACCTTATTTTAATTCCCTAGGTGATAGTGTATTAAATAATCATAATCCTTGATTACCTCTATCCACATCCTTTTCCTTATGTTGAGTTCTTTATGTGACAAGATATATGTTAATCTCTCATGATCTATATATATCTCACATATTTCACTATAGAGATAGTGTCTCCATATCATCAGAGATAATATCATTGCTTCTAACTCTAGAGCATGAGTTGGATAGTTCTATTCATGATTTTTTAATTTCTCTAATACATAGGAAATAACACTATCATGCTGCAAAAGGATACAACAAAGTCCATTATTTGATGCATCACTATAAACCACAAATCCACCATTTCTCGATTGTGGAGTCAAGATCAGATCATTCAATAATATCCTATTTAATTCATAAAAACAATCTTCACATTCCTTTTTCCATACAAACATAACCCATTTATGAGTAATCATGGTTAATGGGTTAGCTAATCGAGCAAAATTATGAATAAAACACCTATAATAACCTTGTAAACCAATGAAACTATGTACCTTAGTTATGTTCGTTGGTGTAGTCCATTCCAGAACTGCCTTTGTATTTATAGGATAAAATGATATTACATCCGTAGAGACAATATGGACCAGAAAATAAACTTATTGAATCCCAAATTCATACTTTCTAAACTTACCATATAACTCATTTATTCTAAGAGTCCTCAAAACAATCTGTAAGTGGTTCTCATGGTCCTCATAGCTTTTGGAGTATACCAAGATATCATCAATACATAAAACAATAAAGTCATCAAGATATTCCTTGAAGACTCTGTTCATTAGATCCAAGAAAACAGAGGGTGAAATATTAAGTCCAAATGGAATTACTATAAACTCATAATTTTCATACCTGGTTCAAAATTATATCTTTGGAATGTATTCTTTCATCACACACAATTAATGATATCTAGACCAAAGGTAAATCTTCAAAAAATATTGAGATCTGTGAAGTTGATCAATTAAATCATAAATGAAGGAATATGATACTTATTCTTTATTGTAATAGAATATATTTCTCTATAGTTAATGCATAGACTCATAGATCCATATTTATTCTTAACAAAGAGTACATGGGATCCCCTTGGTGATAAAACTAGGGTGAATAAATCCCTTATTACTCAAATCCTTTAGTTTTTTATTTATATCCACTAATTCCAAAGTATAAATTCTATAAATATTATTTGATATTGGTCTTACATTAGGTATTAAGTCGATATAATTCACAATTTATCACTCCGGAGGATGTCTAGGTAAATCCTATAGAAACACATCAATGTATTCTTGCACAATAGGTATGTATTCAATTTGAAGATCCATTGATGATGTTTTCTCTTCCACCCCAAGAATTTCATTAGTAGGGATACTAGGGGTGGATCTAGATAAGAACCAGATGATGAAGTTTCTTCTCTAAAGATAAGGGATTCTCCATCTTCCTCAAAAATTGTAACTTCCTTCTCCTTGAAATATATTTTTACATCGTATTTTGAAAGCTATTCTACACCAAGGATTATATAAAAATCAACCATATATAATATTATAATTTTTACAAAAAATTCTCATTTATGTGTCATATAGGGGACTGAATGACACATCTTTTTTGTAATGATAATTCCCTTAGGAGTTTTGACTGACAACTCCATTATTAAATCAAAATGGAAATGTATAATTTTTTTAAAAAACTATGAAGATATAAAAGAATGTGATGATAAAAAATAAAATAAATCAATGGATAAGTTTGAGTAAATGATTAAAGTACCTACCAACACATCATTAGGAACTTCAACATCTATGGTTGTGACCCTTGTCCTTTTTAGGGAAAGTTTCTTTATCACTTAGTAAAATCATTTTCAAAGTATCCCATATCCCTAAAATTATAGCACTGAACATTGGTAGCTTCTTTCTTTCCCCTGTAATCATGGTTTTAGTGGAATTTGGATCCACAATTATAATATACTCATTTTCCTTTTAAGAAGCCACTAGAGTGTTTCCTTCCACAAGTATCAAATGTTGGAAAATTTTCTTATTTATTCACCCCTTTATCCATTCCTTCCTATGAAATGCTCTTCTTCACTTATTTTCCCTTAAAGCAATAAGGATTAGTTATTTATTTCTCTATATTGATATCACACGAGACTATATCTTCATATGATGAGAAGGTTTGGGAGACCGGTTCCATTCATAGGAATGGTTTTAACCCATACAAGAATTGATCAATCTTTCTCCTTAGATTATATATTTCATATGTATCATGGATTTCTAACCTTGTAAAGTTGGATTCATACTTGGAATATTTTTCATCCAATTTCTGTCTTAGGATCAAGAATTTTCTCTCCATATCCGCTCACTATTCGCAAGGGAAAGATTTTTCCAAGATAATTTCCTTAAAATATTTCCAATACATATTTGAAATTTATTAATCCTCATTTGTGTTTTGAGTTAACGAACACCACTGAACTATATCTAATGAGAGATAATAAACAACCATGATAAACTTTTCTATTTCATTACTTCCCAAAGTGGGAAATATATTTTATAAAGAACCTATCCATTACTTAGAAACAAATGGGTTTGTAGTCCCATGGAATGATGGAGGTTGTTATCTCGTGAATAAGTATAACATTTTTCCTCCATGTTTTGGATCATGATGCTCCATAGAGGTAAGGTTATTATTCATAACCTGAGCCAGCTGTCCTAATATAGTTATTATTTTCTCATCACTAGTCACAGCTATAGTACCAATTTCATTATCTTGCATAGGAGGGAAATCCCTACATGGTATAAATGTGTTGATATAGTTTTCATTCATTCTAGAAGGAATAATTTCTCAATAATGGAATATAATAAATTAGGTTATGAATAATAATGCATAATTTCAAACTAGAAAAACACTTAACATGAATTAGAAATTAATGCATAACTAATATCATAATCATAAACATGGTTTCTTCAGGGAAATATTTACTTTTAAATCCTTTATAATGGTTTGTAAAGAAAATGTGAATTATCCTAAGAATATCCCCTGAGATTTTCAAACCAAGTGCATAGTAAGGCTCATTTTCGTAATCCAGGTTACCCTGAGTCAGGCCCAGGACACCTTGTTGGAGTTTTTATACATAGGTACATCTATTCTAGAACCACATCCAGTTTTAGTATTCAGATAGGGATGCATTTTTAGGAAGGACCATATAATATATACCTTACCAAGACTCTAGGATGTTATTCTATGTTTATCCTCATAGTCTATCTTAGTGTTATGTTCCCTAATCTATGTTTTCTAATTATCAGTTCCATGGTTTCTACTATAATTCGTATGATACCAACTGTAAATAACCCACCACTGCAGCCCATAGATGGTGACTTATTTATTAAATTTCTACTAAAAAAAGTGTTCTCATTAGAAAATAACAAAGATTTTAATAGTTTTGTAAAACTAGATAGAAACATAAGTTTTACATTAAAAATTGAGAGGAAAAACAACATAGAAATTTCATTGGTAATATCTATAACTTCTAGATTATATTGAATTTCAGTCATAATATACACCATTGAATCCTAGGGAGAAATTAAACATAATAATGGGGTGAGATCAGATGCTCAATAAGGGTAATTAATATAATATAAGCTAATATAAACAGTTAGGTATGGTGAATAACTAAAAACACATGTGATTAGAACATAATGTTTAGCATAATAAAAGTAGAATAAATAATTCGATATAAATAATGAAATGAGAATAAATATTAACCATGGACATTATAATTGTCAAATAATCACATGGATTATCAATTACTAATATCATAATAAAGGAATGTATAATACCAGACATCATAAACATACCTTCGAGGCCTCGACCAAGGCATCTGAAAAAAATGGTTAAGGCCTCAGCTAAATCCATTTATGTATTGTCCCAAGAGATCTATCAATGCATCGAGGGTCTATAGCGGGCCCCACCTATCACTTACTAAGTCCACTGCATTCCTCATATGAATGGGGTAAAAAATTACCAATATATAGATATAAAATTTAAATAATTTTCTCTAATATGTAAACATAATCACTAATCATTCTGAGTAGTATAGTGAATGGTATCAAGATAGCACATCCACAGTCAAACTGGTCCTAAGATATTTAATAAAACATGGTACATGATAATAATAAGATATCAATATCAATAAATAATAATATTCAAAAGAGGTGTTGATATAGATTAAAATACTCAAATAAAATCATCGAGGAATTCTTAAGAGGAATACCCTTTTTACCTCGCAAAGAAAAGTTATTTTGGAAAAATCATTTGTATTTGTTATAATTGTTTGTATAAAACCAGAAATGAACAAATATAGTTTTTTAATGTCAAAATTAGTTATTTTATAAAAAAAATGGTTTCCTTTAATATATTATGGATGGTAATTTAAAATGGGTAAGAAATCTATAAGTTTCCTTTAATCGGGCTTTCATATCAGGAAGAATTGAGAATTTAACCTTGTAAAACTTGTATTTACCATAAAAAAGTTGAACTTATATAAATAAAATATTTTGGAACATATAAATAGGATTTATAAGAATTATATGAAAATAAATAATAAATATATTAGGGTAAATAGTAATAAAGTGTAACTCGAATGAAAAATGGAGGTTTGGGTAGAATTCCTTACCTTATGTCCAAAATTCTTCTTCAATTATACTTAATCTACAGGATAATAAAATTAGATTCATTAATAATTTAATTCATAATATATTAAACATTTATTTTATATATTATAATTTTATTAAGTTCATTTATGTCCTTTTTCTTGAGTTATAATATTAAATTTCATCATTCAGGAGTGTTCATTTCCTTGATTTTCATGATTGATTCACTTTTATAAATGTTTGAAATATCATGTAAAATGTATATAATTACCCATAATTAAAATTATATGTTATTAATGAACAATAATAATATTTAATGTTATTATATATTATTTCTCCCATATATGAGGATGATTCATTAGATATAACTTTAATGATAATCGTTTATATTATTTTGTTAGTTTTTCGATTGGCATGAACTAGTTTTATCTTATTAATTAATATCATGTAGATATACTGGTTATAGAACAATAAATAACTTATAATATGTATAATAAAATATTTTTTAACAATAATTATGTTTTTATCACCAGACATGAAGGCGGTAATGGAAATTGAAGTCGCATCATCCACGAGGGCGGTAAATCGGCACATTACGGACGATGTTTTCATTTTTAGAATAAATGGGGGGGGGGGGAGAAGGGGTTTGATGATGTATATTAAATTAACATAATAAAATTAAAGTATATATAATAATATATATATATATCACACATGTTTTTATATAAAGGATAAGGATAGAATAAAAAGAAAATAAACTAAAAGAAATTGAAAGAGAATGAAAAATCATTTACCTCTTAAATTGTTCTCCTTGAGAACCTCCTTAAGAGAAATGGTATTTTTGTGAGACCAGTAAGAAAATAACGTGGGGGAGATTATTGGGAGAGTAAATGGGAAGAATATAATCAATCTTAAAATATTTTTATGTGTTAGGAGAAGATGTGGTGATGGGTGGTATTTATAGTGGAGTAGAGGGGTGTTTTTTTGATTATTTTAATCATTAGTTTAGTATTTTGCACAAGATAAGAAATAGTAATGATTCTTGTGAATAAATAAAATAATTAGTGCATGTGAGTTTGAAATTTTTTTTACTTACATCATTCATGACTCAATAATGACTTAAAAATTCAATTATTTACTTATATTGTAAATTTCCGTATTTCACTATTCAAAAAAAAATTCAATTATTTTATAAAAATATCAAAATTTCTCCCTAAACATTGTTAAAAGTGTATAATTAAAAAATGGACTCCATATTGTGAATTTTCTTATAAGTATTTTAAATTTAATTTTTAAATAAAATCATCATTTATTTGACAAATATTAATTTTAAAAATTATAACCGATTTTATGACACATAGAAAAATTAATTAATGTATCATAAAATTATCTTACAATTATAAGACAAAAAAATATTAATTTATAAATATATTTCATAAAAATAAATTTTATTTTAAATTATTATATTATTTATAGAATTATAAAATAAATATTTATGGTTCCCAAATATACAAATACTTAATTTATCATTTTTAAAACATTTATTTACATATTCCATGATGTAAATATACCATATTTTCATTTATAAGACACCAAAAATTTATTTATTCTTTAATAGGTCAGTTTAATGTTTTATTGGTTGTATTAATATTCCTAATGGTCACATCACTATTCCAACATTCATATTTAATAGTATATTACCGTTTTAAACTTGGTGTTTCATGAAAAATAAAATATCAAAGATATTAAACTTTAAAAGAGGAATACTATAATATATTGGATTTTTATAATTCAAGTGTTAGAGGACATGATCTGAGCATGTGTCCTTGATTTTTGTGATTCTTGGTAGAAGAATATCCCTCTTGTAAAGTGTTAATTTAACAATAGATTTCAAGAAACAATTCAGATGGATCCTTTTATGGATAGGTATGGTAGGCTGTGTCATTCACCCCCGTGCTGGCTAAAGGCAGCTGAGACAACCCTATTAGGTCCTCATCTCATGCAAGAGACTTCAGAGTTTGATTCATTGATTAGGAATCATATGTCTACTACTAAGTCTAGATAGAAATATTATGCTGATCACTATCGAATACCTATTGAGTTCAAGGATGGTGATCATATTTTCTAGTAGGTATCAACTAGGCTTGGGACTAGATAGATACAAAGGCAAGGGAAGCTATCACCTTATTATATAAGGCTGTATGATATTATAGAGAGAGTATATCGAGTAGCATATCAGTTGCTACAACCACATATATACCATTCAATACATGACAAATTCCATGTTTCATAGCTTCACCAATATCATGTTGACCTGTCTCCTGATTTTGATCCCGATGAGGTTGTGTTAGATGCTGATGATTCATTTGAGGAGTATCTAATATGCATGATTGGAAGAAGAAAAAAGGCTTTCTAAGGCTGTTCGGTCCCTTTATTACTAGTTCTATGGTATCAAAACTATGTATAGGACAAGATTTAGGAGAAGAAGGCAAGTGTATATGCCTAATGGATATATATGTTCGTAGATAGTGTTTTACCACCCTTAGAATGTGAACTTAGGGACGAGTCCATTTAGAAGGGGGGGACTGTAAGAACTTGATGTTTATCTCAAGAATGGATCCTTTTAATTTTTCTCTAATTATTTATTTTGAACCTAATATGGATTCCCTATGAGGTTTAGAAAGGTTTTAGGTGCGTTTGAGGCTTGTTTAGATCTTAGAACCCTGAATGGTGGAAAAATCAAAGGGCAACATGATTAGCAGAAACTGTGAGACCCAACCCACATAGTCTCTTCTAAATGTATGGGGCCGAAATATGGGGTGAATAAGGGTTCATGGTTTTCCGTAACCATATTCTATGAGCCGTATGACCAAGTGAAATGTCTGTAGTTTTTAGAAGTGGTGACTCTCACGGTTTTTGCATAGTTTCTTTAACCGTGTGGCCTATCCATGTTGGTTTCCATCTTAAGCAGTGTGAGGGACATAGTTGGTGCACGTTTTGGATGACCCTATAAAAAATATATAGAACCAAGTAATTATGGATGAAATAACCATTTCTCCATTAATGTGTTTAATGTTTGAAGCCCTTTCTTTTTTTTCTTGTTTCCTATAGCGATTGGAAACCTGTCCTTCTGTTGGTGATCCCTCTTCAATAATAATCTAGTTTCTACCATAACTCTTCCATATGAATTCTGATCAAAGAACTATTCTTCTCATTAGATTCAAATCAGTAGGATCTTGATTCTTTTTCATATGTTATTCATTTATCTTATCCTTGATTAAGTTATTGTGGTGCACTCTCATATTTTATGGGCATTGATCTATTCTTTAGATCTCTTCCAATCTAGGACAAAATAAAGGCTGCAACTAGACGAGGATATTCGTATGAGTGCGAGGTAAGTTTTCTATAAATCATCACTTATGTTTCATAATTTTATAAATTTTGTGTGTGTATGTCTATTTCATTGGGTGTGGACCAATTAATTCATGATTCTTTCTTATAGTCATTATAAAAATGTTCTAAGACCCTTGTTAAATATATTATCCATCAATGGAGGTTACACCCTAAACGATGACCACCCAAAATAGGATGTTATCATTAATTATGTTTTTAGTATCTTGATAATCCTATTTGTGCCACCATTCTAGTGTACTTATACTTGAACTCATTAAAAGTAATTATTTAATTAAATCTATTGAATTATTAATGTCTATTACATGTGAAGATTTAACTTGACCCTTCTAAGGTAAGTTTTCTAATTAATTATATGAGCCTTTAAATGGTTAATGGAAATTATACATATGGGTATCACTTGGACAAGGAATTTATAATATAATGATCTGGTTGCATGACTGTAGCACACCTTTCCATGTTAATGGAAGGTCATGGGGTGAACTGAACTAATGATTAAGCAATTAAAGAATTAAATGGTTGCATGTATTTGAAATTCCTTTTACCACTAATGAAAGGTATGGAATGAACCCATTTGAATTATTAAATTTCATGAGTATTACATGGCATAATTAATTAAACAAATTATGTTTAAGGTTCCTATTTCACATGGACATGATCATTAATATAGGAGTGGTCAGATTTGATATCGCGTTGGATTCGTGAGGGAATGCCTTGAGAACTTGTGGAATCCATTCCGAATCAGGGATGCCAGTTTCTAAGGATAATACCCACATTGGAACCCAAACCTTATATACATGTGGATGCTAATTATGACACTATAGGATCCCTCCATTATTATTATCAGATTCTTTAGATACACTCCTTAGATCCAATGTTATTTCTACAGACATGAGGCCCCTCAGATACACCCTTGGGCCTATTATTTACTTATCCCATTTTACCTTTGATTATTTCCTTATATTTAGTTAGAATCACTATTATAGAATTCCATGGGTTATTCTTCTTGAATTCCACTATTAACCCTTTATCTAAGCTATAAATTATTATTGAGTCGGATCGACCCCTAAGGTCAAGGATGACTTGGTTAATACCATGGATCTACATCATTATCATCATCATCATGGATTCATTGTTATATATTGGATCCTTTATCATTTATACTATCATGAAAGGATTTCAGTGCTGGTTATACCTCAAATGAATTATTTATATAAACCGGAACATAATTAATTCGTGAAATGGTTACCTGTTCAAACACCATTTGAGGTTGAAGTAGGTACTTGGGTATTTACATTAATATTCTACTTTTATTTTATATATGCATTATTTCACACTATTTCAATTTATATTACACCCTATCCGGGCTTCCATTGGTACTTAAGAAGATTATATATATGCATGTGTTTATAAGGGGAAGCATCCTACTTTGGACCCCTGATTTTCCTTTCTTGCATTAGGATGGTGCTTAGTGGAAGAAGGTTGAGCTAAATCTTGGGATTCCAAGATAGTTTTTGGATTATTTTTGTTTTGTTTGTATAGTATGTATTTCCTAATACCATGTAAACATATTTTTTTTCTTTATAGATACATGACATAAATTATCATAAACTTTTGAGTACTTTCATCAGATGATTACATTATTTATTGTTTCTATATGCTATCTATTATTCCATCAGTTTATTATATTAATTATTCTATTTACCTATTATTAATTTTATCTATTTTGATACATTCTGGTAATGAGGGAATAATCTCTCCACAGACACACCTTAGGACCTCGATACTAGTCAAAAACCTTTAGAGTTTGGGGATATGCAGTTTAGTCCAGGTGTCCAACTAGGTGTGGGTTGCCTTTGAGTGGAACCTAGGTTCAGGATGTCATATTTGAACACATATGTTGTAAGTTCTCTCATCCATATGTATTGAAATTCTGATGGAATTTTAATTTTCCTTACCGAACTAGTTGAATCATTAACTAAGACCCGGAATAATGTTTTGAGAGTTGGGATGTATCAAAGGAATTTTTTAAGGTGGGTAATGATGATCCAGAGGTTTCTATAGAGTTTGGATGATTTTTTAGGCTTCAAAATAAATTTTTATAGTTTTTTATGTTTCCTATCCAGAGTAAACGATTTAGTGTGCATGGTTTAAGAGAAACTGTGTAAAACCCCAATGATCAAGTGGTTTTTAGTTCATTTTGAACTTAACATGGTTGGGTTACATGGTTTCTGCATGGTTAATGGAAAACTATGCATGATCTAAAGGTAAACCATGCATGGATGAGTAGTCTTTGAGACATGTCGCATGAGCTGCACACGGTTTTAGAAAAACTATGCGCCTTGTTGCAGGTGGGAAGTAGTGCTGATGTAATGGTTGGCACACAATTTTTCAAACCATGCTGCCAAACCATGCACTGCATGGGGGTTGTACAGTTGGGGTGTAGATGGTTGTCACACATTTTGGAAAACCATGTTACCAAATTGTGCCACTTTCCAGATTTTCATTAAAATGATATTTTTACCATTTTACCCTATGATAATTTAAGTCGCTCTACCCTTTCTTCTCCCCTCATGTGTATGAACCAAATAAGGCCCCTCTTATCTTAATCTCTTATTAAATCTACACTAAAGAGGTGTTTTTGTGGTGATTCTTTGACGTTTAAGGAGATATTTCTCCTCCTCCTCCTTATCCTCATAAATTTCCTTAGTTCCTTTTAATTTTTGGATGTGCAAGTTGGGGTTTTGATTCTGATTCCACCAAAACATGGTGGAATCAGCCAGAGATGATGGGACTTTTTTTCAGCTTGGGTAGAGGATATTCTGAGATGGATTCCATACTTCATTGTGTGGTGTTTCGTTAAGGTATGTGACCAAGGTGAATTTTCTTAATCTTTTCTAAATGGTTTAATTTAATAAAGTGTTATATTGTTATATCCTCTTAGAGATTTGGACTGGAATGTCATTGAGGTTATGTCGTGGGTCTTCAACGAGTGGTTGGTTTTAGTTTTAGTGTAGCATATTGTCTGGATATGTTTTATAGTCTTATGCAAAGTTGGTTTTTCATTAATTAATGAATTATAATTGTTATAATTATTTAATTGTTTTTTAGTGCAAGACTAGATCTTAGGTGACTACGATGAGCTCGGTTGGGTGCTGAGTGGTTTGGATGATGCTTGTACTGGCTTTGGAAAGGACACCATGACTTGGAAAACTAGTGGAAGGATCCTTTAATGAGGTAGGTGGTATAAAATATTTATCGACAATCTTCTTAAATTATTTAATTTGTATGTATGTGCCTTAATGACATGAGTGTACTGTTTTATTTGTTGGACTATGTAAGATAATTAGGTTATGATATTGATTAAGTTAATATCACTGATTGATTCAACTAAATGGTTAAATAACTAAGGATTAGGACACCATAATAAATGGTTCATGATTGCATGTGGATAAAAATAATGTTCTATGTGTTAGGTTTTGTGAAGTACCTATGAGGAGTTTGAAATGGGTTTCAATGTGTTATTTGGGATTTGACCAGGTTTTCGGTGTTAAAGGGGGAAAACCATGTATGAAATAATTTTTTTTGAAATGAGGTGTTGAACTCCAAGTGCTGTATAAAAAGGTAATTTTATAAGTGGATTTTAAATATGGATTTAAAATGGGTTCATGTTTTATGTGGGTGGTTTTGAAAGGTTTAAAAATAGTGTTTGGTTTAGTTTCTTTGATGTATGGGAAAGGGGATGTGCCCAATCAAGGTATGTTTATATTTTAAGGAAATAGGGATCTTAGTTATTATTAGTGGCTAAAAATGATTATTGTGCCACCCTTGAACATTTTTTATAGTCATGAATTGAGAATAGGGAATTATGAAATGGTGGAACCGATATATGGTTTAGATGCCAGACTGATGCTCTAAGAAAAATGATTTTGATATATAGTTTTGTTTCTAGAATGAGATTTTAGGAACATGAAGTATACTACTAAGATGGTTTCATAATGGGGCTCTTGACACTGATATTATACTTCATGGATAGTGCACCAGACTAATGCTTTAAGAAATGATGTCATGACATGAGGTGAAAGGATATTGTAATGATGCTATTTTTCCTTCGGTTGGGATAGAATAATAATATAGTCACCATGGTTGTTATGTATATATGGAGGATAGACTGAGGCTTTAGGCACTACTATTATGTTTTGTGATAGGTTCAATAGACCCAATGTTTGGTATCAGCACTGATAGTTTGGTATATGGTGTAGGTTCATGATTGAGGTTCCAACCACATTATGTTTGGATATTAATGTTTGATATAGACTATAGGATGAGTTTCTAATAATTGATGGGTTATGTACTGTGGATTGGCCTTGTGGGTTTTGGTTTATACTCCCATGAGTTGAAGAAATACTGAATACCCTTCCTTGACAATTACAGTATGTACCTTATATGTTATAGTTTAAATGACTAGTTTAGATCGCTACATGTTTATTTAGCCCAGGTGTCACCTTAGAGTATTTGGTATAGTGGGTACTATATGTAATGTTGTTTTCTTGGATTTTATATTTTATTGTTTTACTATTTGTTTTATTACACTATTTATCTGTATATAGTTGTATTGACTGGTACTTTCCTTAGACACCATTGGTGGTGGTCTACTGAGTTGTACTAACACCCTTCTCAGGACGCCATTGAACATGTGTACTAGATCATCAATCATATGTTAATTTTATGCACTGGTTGTGGTACGAGGCCCATAATGGGTATTTCTTGGCCATGAAGGATTGCTCGAGTGGTATTAGGTGAATGAACAGGTTTGGATTAGTGATATTTTAGATCCTATTGTAGTTTCTTTAATTCCATTATGTCATGTAATTGGCCCAGTGGGTGGTTTTTTGTATATATGACATGGCCATTTGGGACTTTGTTGAATTTCATTTTATTATAGTAAGTTTAGGCTTCAGTTTATTTATTATTTCTTTCTATATAGTTTGTATGATATTTGGTTATTTTCTTCATGATGTTCACTAAGATATGGGGGTATAGTCTCCTCATAGTTTCATTTTAGACCCCATCTTCTAGTCGACAATCTCTGGTGTAGTAGGAGGAACACTTGAGGTCCTGTTGCATATCAGATCAATGAACTGATTTAGTGGAACATAATATAGGATGTTAGAATGTGGTATAAGAGAAAGTTGAATTCCTATTATTTTACTATTTGGGGTTTGGTATAATTGATATATAAGAATGTGTTATAGAACAATATGGATACCTGGCTAGTGGGTCACAACCACCTATTCTAATAGGAATTCTAGGTTTCCATGGGTTGGGATTTCTATTTTGGTTTTCTACGTTATAGCTATATATGATTATCTCTTTGATCGATACACATATTATGTGGATTTGATGGTTTATGGTGGATTTATTTATCTTAGTCCATTAGTAGTAGGCCTTTGATTTGGTCTTGGATCTTGGGTTGTAAAGAAAATAGGTTTCTCTTGCATCATGATAGAAATGTAATATCCACATGTTATAGGACTTGTTATTTGTGATTTTATGGATTTTCATTATAATGGAAGGTTATGTTGATCTATGGTTTGGTGGTTGGTGGTGGGGATAATTGTTTGGTCCTCATGCACGATTAGTGCAGTGACTGTGATGGGTCAGTACTTTGTGAGTATTGGATCATTGGACCCTTGTGGGTGGTTTCTATTGAGGTTAGTAGTACGATAGGGTCCTCCAAGGAGCGGTAAGATGAATAGATTCTTGGAGAGGACAGGAACCCGTGTTGTGGATTATTTTTAGTGTCTGAAACCTCTATGTTGAGCAACCAAAGAGGAGGGGTTTTGACCTATTGGTGTTTTTTGATAGTGACATGGGTTCATGTTGATGCCTGTGTGTAGTGAACTTCTTAATGTGACTCTAGTTTTGGGAGTTGGTATCATGTGGATTTTGAGGGTGACATATTAGGGGGTTCGACAGAGTTATGTGTGATTTGGGTGTGAAAGGAAAAAATGTATGTTTTATAATTTTGACAATAGTACATGAAGGGTGAAACTTAGTATTGGGATTTGGCATGTTTTATGCCTTTGGTTTTGCAAAAGAGAACTTGAGTGCTAGTGGTTTAGACTTGTGGTTGGTATCATGATGTGCATGCTTGTTTGGGTGCCCAAACTATATTGTGGATGTGTAGATGAATGTACCTAGTGGTCATGATATGTATTGGGAGCACAAGATGTTCTTTAGAGAAAGTGATTCTATGTTCACGTGTTATCTTGGTGTGAGAATCTTGTAGGTGATGTTGTTATTCATATGAGGCACATGGGCATGTCTAGTTTTCTTGATATGGTAAATACTTAGAGTGATGGTGTGGTAATGGTATGTGTGGTTTCTTAGGGGGGGTTATTTAGGTTCTGGGACTGGTATGCTCGCGATGAGTCCCCACAAATGTGGTGAGAGCATGAAAGATCTTTGTGGGACCTTAAGCAGTTCTCAGGTTTTAAGGGATCAACATGTGTTTTGGTTTAGTGAGTTTCTTTTGGTTTTGGGAAGCCCCAAGGGTTCTCTAAGATGGATGGGATATGCATACGAGGTCGGCATGACTAGTGGATAGGTATTTTGAGCATAGGTTTTATAAGTATTGACTCATTAGGATCTAAGTCAGGCTCTTTGGTGGGGTAACAAAAGAGTGTCTGTGATGGTTAAATGTTACTGGGATCTTTGAGGTTTGAGAAGGTGGTGGCATGTTGTTCTATTTTTTTTGTGGATCATACATTTTAGATTTTATGTCATGGGTGTCAGGGTTATGTGGAAATCTATTAGTAGTTTGAGGATTGATGTGGATGTCATGAGACGCATGCGATCATGGAGGCCCAGGAATTTTATGTCTTGCAATGTTTTTGCTGATAGAGGTGACATCAGAAATAGATGTGTTGTTGTGGTGTTATTCTTTGAAATAATGTATTACTCTTGGAAGTGAAGATCATGGCTAATATCTTGGAAACTTCATATGTACAAAGAGAGGGTAATGAATATATTCTTAGCTTCCCTAATTTCATTGGTTGGTTATGGGACTCTTGGAGGTTATGCTCATAGAGAGGTGATTGTGGAGTCACATGGTGGGAAGTGAACCATCGTCTGTTTGTGATTGGGGTCCTTAGGACAAACCTAATTTTGAGGAATACTTTGGGTTCCATCCTCAGGTACTAGTTACGGGTGATAAATGATGTTTAACTTGGTCACTCAGGTGAGGGAAAGATGGAAATGCTTGTTACATGAGTTATTAATGATTAGAGAACATGCCAAAGTAATTGACTTTTATGGGTGAGTAAGTGATGATGACACTCCTATGGCTGGGAGTGATGTATCTTTTGCAAAGGTTTGACCCTTATGCTGGAAGGGTCGCATGTGTGTGGAACTGACCATGGGTCGATAGTGGTGGAATTGTGACATCGACGGAGAACCGTGAGTTTTGTACATAGCTTTCATATATAATTATAATGGGAGGTCAGTGGTGGATAATGATCAATCTAAGAATTATCTACAAGATCAATGTTATTTTAGAAAGTATTATGGGTATGGAATCCATTGAGTATGTTTGGGGTGGTTGGGGAAGGCCTCTGAGTGTGAGTGTAGATTGATAGGATGTGTTGGTGATCGAATGGCAGTTGGAGTCCAACATTTTGGGATGAGTTGGAAGAGGATATCCCAATGGGGGTTATCCCACAATTTGTGTGAGGAAGGTAATAATATACATATAGTGTGTCTTTTGGGGATGATGGGATCATCTCAGCTTTGGGATGGTATTTATAGGAAAATCTAGATTGTTCCCCATTTGTGCGTGGATGAAAGTGATGAATCCGCTTTGCTTGGTTTTGGTGATGAGGCAGAGTGACAATGATGATTGAAATTATGGTGGGTGTTAGATAATTGTAGGTTGAAAATCATTTTGGGTTCTTGGTGGGATCATGATTTTATGTTTTGTGGTCCTTCATATGGTCAAGGGTGTTAAGTATCAAAAGTTTGTAGTTTTAAGTTTAAGATTATAATAGGGAGAACCATAGATCAATGAGTGATCAGGTGATGAGGTAATTAATGTTCCATTCATATGGAATTAGGTAATCACTATCATAGTGTTTTGGTTATGGAAATGACTGTTATCTCAATGATTTTCTTAGTTGAGGGGCTTGAGTTGGTAGTTGTGCCATGGTAGTGTCTCAGGCTATCATAAGATGGATAAGGATATTGGTATAAATATGGTCACCAACATATGTCATGTGTAACTAAAGGATAACCACTAATATTATCTAGTATGATAATTATTATATTGGGAAGGTTCTAAGATCCCACATTCTAATGGATCAAAATTATGAAGGAATTTCAATTTTCATTACCAGATGGGTTGAATGTTGAACCAAGACTTTGGAAGGCTCAAATAACCTAAACTCATTCTCCATGGTTCCTTCTAAATCCTGGATGTTTGGGTTCAAGTTTTGATTCTAATTCCATTTGATAATGATGGAATTTTCCATGGATGATAGGGATTTTGGTCAGCTTGGGTAGAGGAGTTCCTGCGATGGATTCCGCACTTCGTTGCATGGCATTTTGTTTTGGTATGTGGTCGTAGTGAATTTCCTCAGGTTTTACAAAATGGTTTAATTAAATTAAATGTTGTGCTGGTATCAAATCTTATGGATCTATCCTAGAATGTGGTTGAGGTTACATCATAGGTGTTTAGGTAGTGGTTGGTTTTGGTTTTAGTGTATCATGAATACTTGGTAAGTTTTCCGACCTTATGACAAGTTGGGGTTTCGATAATTAATTAATTATAATTGTTTTAATTAATTAATTACTATTTTTTGGTGTGAAACTAGAGATTTGGTGACTGTGAAAAGATCATTTGGGAATTTAGGGTGTTGGATGATGCTTGAAAAGGTTTTGGAAAGGCCACCATGCCTTTAAAATGTTGTGGAAGGATCCTTGAATGAAGTAGGTGGTCCAAAAGATTTACCCAAAATCTTATTTTATTGAATGTGTATGTATGTGACTTAAGACCATGAGTGGAATGTTTTATACCTTGTAATTTGTAAGATAATAAGGATATGAGGTTAACTTAGTTATGATCATTGACAAATTTGATTTAATGGTTAAGGAACAAAAGAGTAGGACTTGTTAATAAATGGTTCATGACTTGTAAGTGGATAAAATGAAATGATTTCTATGCTAAGTTTTTTGAAGTACCTATGAGGAATTTGAAAATGTTTTCAATGTTTCCTTTGTGATTTTCCATGTTTTGTGTATCAAATGGGGAAAACCATGTTTTAAAATATTCTTTTTTTGAAATGATGTTTTGACCTCTAAGTGGTGTATAAAAAGGGGATTTTAAAGTGGATTTCAAAGGCAGATTTCAAATGGGTGTGTGGTGTCCTCCTTGGTGAAATTACTTTTTGGATCTTATGTTGGTTTTAATGGAAATTTAGGGCTTATGACTTCTTATGTTTTAAAAGAGAAAGATACATGGTTTAAAAGGGTGATTTTTTAAGGTTTAACAATGGTGTTTGGTTTAGTTTATGTGAAATATGGTAAAGGGGTTGTTCCTAGTCAAGGTATGTTTAGTTTTGAAGTTTGTAGGGACCTTAATATGTTTTAATGGTTAAATAGGGTTGTTGTGTCATACTTGAATGTTTTTATGGTCACAAATTGATCGTAGTAAATTATGGAATGATGGAATTGATATATGGTTTGGATTCTAGACTAATCGTATAGGAAAGATAGTTTTGATACATGGTTTGGGTGCTAGACTGAGGATTATACAGTATATACTATACTACTTAGATTGCGTCAAACTAAGGATCTAGAAATTGATAGTATACTTCATGGATAATGCTTCAGACTAAGGCTCTGGGAAATGATGGCATGCTTGGAGTAAAAGGATCTTGGACTGATGCTCCTTCTCATTGGGTTGGGCCAGACTGATGCTCTAGGTACCACTATTGTTATGTCTAGATAAAGGATTCACTGAGGATTGGAGCAATACTACTATGTTTTGTTATGGGTTAGATATACTTGGTGTTTGGTATCGTCATTGATAGTTTGGAATATCATGTAAGTGTAGGAATGATGTTTCAACCACATTATGTTTTGACATTGATATTTGATTTAGATTCCAGACTAAACTTCTCGGAACTGATTCTTTGGGTAATCTGAATAAGCCTTATGGATTTAGGTTTATTCTTCCATGAGTTGAATAAATATTTAATACCCATCCTTGACATTTTCAGTATGTACCTCCTAAAATACCCTTAAAATGAATGGTTTAGATCTTTATATTTTTTTGACCTAGGTGTCACCTTAGAGTCATTGGGCTAGTGGGTACTAGATGAGACGTTTTTTCCTTAGATTGTGTCCTTTTTTTGTACTATATATTTTATTCGACTATTTATCTTCATACACGATTTTACTAACTGGTATTTTCTTTAGACACCATTGGTGGTGGCCTACTCAGTTATACTCACACCCTGCACAAACTTCCATTGCACTTGGGTACCTGAGGATCTCTCATATGTTTATTACATGAATTGGTTGTGGTATGAGGCTCGTGTTGGGTATGTATTTACTGAGTAGGATTTATCGAGTGATATCAGGTGACTGTATGAGTTTGAATCATTGATGCTATCGAGCCTCTTGTAATTTCTTTTATTTTGGTATGTCATGTAACCAACCCAGTGGGTGGTTGGATGTATATATGACATAGAAGTTCAAGCCTTTTTTTCATTTCATTTTATTGAAGTATGTTTTAGCATTCGTTTATTTATTGTTTATTCTTAATTTGATGTGTATGATATTTGGTTATTTTCTTCTGGATGTGGAATTTGATAATGGGGTATAGTCTCTTTACATTTCCATTTTAGACCCCTCGATTCAATCCAGAAGACTCTGGCATATAAGGAGGTGTTCTTGAGGTAGTTTGGTGCACCAACTCAGGGCACCATTTTAGTGGTACCCGGGCCGAGACGTTACATATGTAGTAAGGATAGAGTTGTGGTAATGTATTATGATACAATATTATCTCATTTTTGGATTTCTTATATTAAATTTCCATTAAGGTAAATTATATTATCCTTATCCTTTTAACCCCATATATTTTCTTCTTCTATGGATATTTTAAGTGATTACCTATTTTCATTTCATTTTCCAACCTCTAAGTACCAAAACATCAGAAGTAATGTTTTTATGGAAAGACATCTATATTTTTATCATGTATTAAGTATATTTTCCATGCATGACCATATATTATTTAAAATATTTTCAATATTCTGAAAATATTTTTTAGAATCCTTTCTAACCATATTTTAATTTCTTTTAAAATAAAATTTTAAAATGTTTTTTGAACTGGTTATTTATGACTTTTTATAAAAAGTATGAATAGAATCATTATTTCAACATATACCACACCAACGTATTTTCACACTATCATGAATAATATTTTATATAAATATTAATTTACATAATTCCATGGTTATATTCAATGAAAATGTTTTTCCTAATGTTATAAATATTTTTATATTTTAAATTAACGATTCCAAAATAAGAAGGGTTTTTTCTTCAAGAAATGTTTCAATAATCTCTTAATGGTATTTTCATATATGAAAAAATCCCTTAATGTAATTTATAAATCACTAGGTTTATAATGTAGTGCTACCATACTTATTATTTCACAGTATGGTTATTGATTAGGATTATGAGATTTTGAGAAACCCATTTTTTCCCATTAGTTAATCTATGAATAAATGACAAATATTATCATGATCTTGTGGTATACTTATAAATATATTATGAATATATGATGGGTGGGTCCATTATTTCTCTTTAATTCATTGGTTAATGTGATATATATATCTCATGATATGATCATTACAAGTGTGGATATGATTTTTAATAGCTATGGTCACATTTTGATGTGTGACTATGATTGCTTATATCCATGGTCACAAGATTATGTGTGGAAATGATTGATTATATATATGTTTACATTTTTATACGGGAGTATGATATCATATAGGTATGATCACATGATTATTCATGGACATGATCATGAATATATATGTTCACATGGTTATGATTTCTTATGATTATGATTCCACATGCCCATGTTATTACTGTAGAATATGACTATTACTTTGAGACAATTATTAATCATGCTTCAGGATATGAATTGATTTTAGAGTTTATGATATATTTTTTATATGAACCTATTATAATTATAACATGCACATGATTATGTTATCACCCCCTTATGAAAAAATCTTTTTCTCTTGTTGTTGATATCTCCCATGTTTACCATTACTAAGAATATGAGCCAACCCATTCTTAAGTTTTCCTTCCCCATGTTTTGATGGTTGGTTTTAAGTATGATATGACTAGAAGGGTATGAATATAATGATCTTTTTGGGTGATTTGGAAGATAATTTATGAATTTAGTTAATTATGTATTTAGTCTCAAAATACAGTAACCCATTACGGTCCTTGTGCATGTAAGATTATGATATTTATTGAGTAATCATCTAAAATATTGAAGTATTTATATATTTTATTCTCAGGTCACCTCAATTGGTATCAAATGAAGGGTTTTGTTAATTTTTTTATATTAGGTTATAAATAATATGAGTATAGAACATAGGAAAACCTATGGAGGACCAAATGTGATATAAGGGAACCTAAATTGTCATAGTTTGATAAGAAATTTCATAAATTAAGACATCTCAAGAATGATTTTATTATGATTACATACCCTATTTCTCAATACTTATGTAAGCTAATTTTTTTTAGTCAATAGACAGAACCAAAATTAATCATGCTAACAATGAATGTGATGAGTAATGAAATGAAATTCCTTATGAGAAACTAAATAGTTATATATATATGATACAATATCTTCTATATATGATCACTCAACTCACTAAATCTATGAGAACTAACATGACCTAAATTGATATTCTGAATGGACCAAGGATAGAGAAACATTTCATTGAGTCTATTATATGATAAAATCCATCCTCATCATGTGGATATTTTGATCCACTAGTTTACGAGCAATGGATCAATGTGATGGAAAATATATTCTCTTTTCCTCATTGCTCGGAACATGAGAAAGTTTTCATATAATTTTATTACATTGAGGGTGAAAAATGTCAATTGTGGAATCTTATCAAGAACATGATGCAAGATGAATAAATTAAATTATTCTAATCAGAGGTGTTTATGTAGGAATTTATAAATAAATAATTTCCTCAAACTCTTCATACTATGATAGAGAGGTTATTTATAGAACTAAAACAAAATGATGATGAATAAATTGGTACCTATAATTAAAACATTACAATAATTTCAAGGAATGGTTATGTATTTATAAAAAAACATACAAAAAATTTTGATCAATAATTTAGTGTACTAAAATGCAGTCATCAATAGGAATTATCCATGTGAAACAATGGTAACTATGAGGAAATCATTATATGTTATGTGAAGGTATAAAAAGAGAGTGGGAACTAAAATTATTCTTCTTGTTTTAGTGAAAAGAATATGAAAATGGTGCTTCATGGAAACTCAAATGATAAATCATGTTGAGTAATGAAATTCCATCAACTTAAATGAAACAATATGGGGAAAATAACTAAAAATTTTTCATAAAGAATCAAGGATATTATTCATGTGTAGAATGGATGGATATTGAGATAGGGATTTTCATCAAGGGATAAAATGGTTTTAAAATGAAAAAGCGAAGGATAAGGATTCAACCAATAAAGTTCAATGTTTTAAATGTAATGAAAATCGTCATTATGTGAAGTAGTTCCCTAATTTAAGAGATAATGAGGATGGTGGGTCTCAACAACCCCAAAGAAAAATGTTAAAGGTAGGACCTTCTCTATTAAAACTAAAGTGGGTTCGGAGAATTATATGGTAAAAGTTACACCTACCAACCAATCTAGAACAAAAAATTTCATATTTGATTCTGTACAGAACAACCATTTTATATGTGAATAATTTTCTTTTGGTATTACTTCACCAAATCAATGATTAGATATTGAATTAATAGTAAAAGATCCTAATGAAATGATGATCTCATTTCATGATTATAAATCTTCTATAATAGAATTTTGTTGGGATGTGTTTCCTAAAATTATTTTTGTTCTCACTCTAACTGAATAGAATGTTATTTTTAACAGGGATTAGCTTCCTTTATATATATCTGATATAAATTTCTGATCAAGGTAAGTCAACTTTGATATTATAAATCAACCTATGATTTTATACTAGTGTGATGCTTTATATAAACTTCCAGTTGGAATTATATCCATTTTTGGGACTTTGTACTTATTCATAGGGTATATTTATCTCAAATGGTTAGGGGAAACTTAACAACAAAGATATAACTATTTTTCATAAATATGATGATATATTTCCTAAAAATTTTTATTCTTCCACCGAATCAAAAAAGTTGAGTTTTCAATATAAATCATACATAGTGATGTGTCTATATCAAATAGTCTTTAAAGAATGACCCCAATTGAGTTACAAGAACTAAAGATTAAACTCTAGGAGAATCCAAAAAATGGATTTATATGTCTGACTACATCATCATGGGGAGAACCTATTCTTTCTATTATGAAGTATAATGAGTTACTGTGTTTTTGAGTTGATTATTGAGAACATAATAATATGAATATCAAGAACATGTATCCTATACATGTATTACAGACTTTTTTGATCAGCTGAATGGAGATAAAAACTATTCAATGATTGAATGTTATTCTAAATATCATTAATTTAGGATAAATAAGGAGGACATATATAATAAAACCTCCCATATAAGGTATAGAATTTATTAATTTATTATAATCCCATTTTTTTACTTAACAATTACCCCACTATATTCATGGATTTAATGAAAAATATCTTTAGAGATTACCTTGATCTATTTTTGGTATCCTTTATAGAAGATCTTTTAATATATTCAAAGAGAAAGGATGAGTATGGAGATCATTCGAGGATTGTGTTTAAGACTATAAGGAAGGAGAAACTTTATTACAAAATTTATAGGTGTTAAATTTGGATAACTTTTGTTTTTCATTAATGTGTTATATAATCTCATGTGAGATTATATCAATGGACCTTCAAAAGATATAAGTTATTGACCAATGTTCTAGACCAATTACATTAACTGATATCCATAGTTTTATTTTGTTGGTTAGTTACTATAAATTATTTATGAGGGATTTCACATGGATCTATAATCTACTATCTAATTAGACAATGATAAGAGAGAAGTTCTTATAGATAATTGAATGTGAGGAAAATTTTATGGAGCTAAAAAAAAGGATTCTCAACATTCCTAGGATAAAACTACCCTATATTGGAGATGGTTTTTTGATATATAGTGATACATGAAAGATGGGACTAGGATATTTTGTTTTATAAAATTAAATGGTGAAATCTCATGTCTTAATTCAATTGAAAATTCACGATAAAATTTACTCGAACCATGATTTTGAGTAGGTTGTGTTACTTTTTCCACTGAAAATAAGGAGGTATTATCATTATTGTGAAAGGTGTGACATATATAAATATTATAAAAGATTGAACTATATATTCACATAGAAAAAATTGAATATTTTCCAAATCAAATGGTTTGAGTTGATTAATGATCATGATTTCTCAATACACTACGACCCTAAGAAGGTAAACAAGGTGGGTGATGCTCGAAGTCAAAAATACCATACTAGTTTATAGAAGATGGAGATTTAAAGAGATCCAACACATATGGATTTATAGAATATAAATATTGAAATCATGAGGCAAGAATATAGACATTATCTATCTTAAATGAATTTTCAACTATCCTCCTATGTGAGGATTAAAGAGGTGTAGAAGGAGGATGCAGAACTATAGAAGAATGTGAGAAATTTTTCAGATTTTAATAATTATTGTGATAAAATGATCTAATCAAATAACTAAGTATGTGTCTAATTAATTCATTATTTTAAGAGGCTTCTATTGGATGTAGATCATATTTTATCATTATCTATTCATCTTGTAAGTATTAATATATATAGAAATCATAAAGAGTATTTATAGTTGAAAAAATTAAAAAGGGATGTTGAATTGTATGTATCTCTATTCCTAGAATGTAATCATGTTATGGCTAAGAGACATATCTCTAAGGGGATTTTATAACCATTACCCATACTAGAATGAAAATTTGATAACATTACCATTGATTTTGTCTTTATAATCCCCCAGAAATCTAAATACCATAATGCTATTTGGATATTAGTCAATCACCTTATGAATATAGCACATTTAATTATAATAAGATAATATTTCACTCTTTATCATCATTACAGAATATAAATTTATGAAGTTGTATGGTTTCCTGGATTACCACTCTCAATCGTATTTGATCGAGATATGATGTTTACCTTGATTTTCTGGAGAAGTATTCAATTTTTTTTAATTTAGAGATAAAAATTATAAAATTATATCATCCCTAAAAATCAAGTCAATTTTATAGAACCATTAAAACCTTGGATGATCTGTTGATATCTTGTTATATATTGTCAATTGTTTCTGGGATCAAAACCTCCCATTAATGTTGTTTTCTCACAACAATAGCTTTTACTCAAGAATTAATATGGATCTTTTTGATATCCTATATAAAATAAATTTTTGAAATCCAATTATCTAGGATTATGTTTTTTAATGAAATATATTTTCATAATGGAAATATGAGGAAATGGTAGGGAATGTTAAATCCATTTAGAAACACATCAGGGAAACTCTGTGTGGACAAAAAAGATATGATGATAATTATTAGCGTGATATAGATCTCAAAAATTTTAACAAGGTATTCCTACAAATATATCCCTTGAATAAGGTTATGAGATTTAGAAATAAGGTAAATTTATTCACAGATATATTAGTCCCTTTGAAATTATTTATCATATCGAGGTAGTTATTTATCAATCTGTGCTTCCATTTATCTCTATTGATGAAATAAATATGTAGTGATTCATATATACTGAACTGAGAGGTCATATGACTAGATATAGATCTCTATTATGAGTAAAAAATGTAGAGATTTTTTATTTAAGGGATAATGTGCTAGGGATCATAAGAACTCACCAGGTTAATGTTTTGTGGTGAAACAATAAATTTGATGAAGCTACCTGGGAACTTGAGGGTGTGATGAGATAGAAGTATCCAATTTTTTCTAAATAAAAAACATACAAGGAAGAAATTATAATAATGGGGTAGAATGTAACACCATAATTGTTTTGATATATTTCTCTTTAAAAAATTTATTTTTTTGATAGCTTATTTTTCATGCAACACCGAATTTAAATGAACTGTAATTTACTCTTGAAATATTATTATTTAATATGACAATTATTGAATAGAAATTTGATGGTGGGTATTAATCGGACTATAAAAATCATGAAAAATTATCTTTTACAATTTTAAAAAATTAATTCCCTAGTTTTTAATCGTATAGTAATGAAAATTAGTGAATTTGATGATAAAAATTAATGTTTTTATTAAAAAAAGTTTATATGCATGAAAAGTGATATTATCATAATAAATTAAATTAATAAATATTGATTAATTATTTTAGTAAAATTTACATATAATATATTAAATCTAATATTTTGAAATTGATATAATTTTCATTACTATTAATTGAAAATGAAAAACAATTAGTTTTATTCTTAAAAATGCATTTTTTTTAAAACAGTTTTCATTCTGGTTTGTATTATTATTTAAAATTAATTTCATCTACTTATGTGAATTGAATTTTATAAAATGGTTTCCATATATTTAATGATCATGTTAAAATTCATTAATGAAACCAATTTTATTTTTAGTTATAATGAAGAGTAAAAAATGTGAATTTTTTTACCATGGTTAGAGTTAAAATAGTTTTTATTGGGGGTTAAAAAGGAGGTAATGGTAAAAATGAAAAATAAAATTTTATAAATCATATTGAATGCATATATTTTGACCTTATATTATATTAAATATTACATCATGGAATTTTTTTTCTATATATACAAGAATGTGAATTTATATTATTTAAATGTTATATATAATTCCATGTGTGTTCCTCCCCTCAAATATAAAAGGGAATTTTTTTCCTTTCTTTATTCACAATCAATGAGTACTATAGATCATCCAATTACAACCCAAAAACCATCTTATAATCATTTAATTCATTTTTTATCTTCTTATCTTACCCCAAAGACATCCTAAGAATAATTATGGTGTATTTTTTTTAAAAAGTAATGTCTTGGTCAAAGATCACAAAACAATTTATTTAAAATTCAACAAAGGAACTAAAAAGTTTAGAAAGAGGGAATTTTTTTAAAATATTTTCATATAAAGGGAAAAGACCAACTAGAAAATCATCACACCATGTAATGTCCTGGTTAATTACCTTGTTAGAAAGACCATCAACCACCATGTTTGCTTCTTGATAGGTATGTGTGGAAATGTATCTATGCTCCAGAAGCGAGTTAAGGAAATTCATCCAGCGTGCTGTAAGAGGCCAAGAAAGGTGAAACACACCATTCCAAATTGCTCAAACAATGGTGGTGGAGTCACTTTCAATCTAGATGTTTTTCCATCCTTTTTTCTTAACAAAATTAATAACCTAAATCACAACCAACATCTCTGCTTCAAGGGAAGAGGCAATGCTGCAACTTCCATATAAGCAACCATGAAATTGACCGAGAGAGTCCCTAAAGATGGACCCATAGCCCACAAGTCTTGTATTTCCTTTGTAAGCACCATCAACATTAATTTTAATCCATACATAAAGAGGGTCTTTCTAGAACACCTCAAAAGAGCGCTTCGATTGATGGAAGATGCCATCAACTCTAAGCCGTCATAGGATCATAAAGTCACCAACTGAGTTATCACAATGCACTTTATGAAGCGTGGAAGCATCCCTAATGGAAATAAGAATTCTCGTGTGACATTCATTAAGATTTAATGAGTAATTATTGTGAATAATGACATTTCTATCATACTAGATAATGTGGAGGAGCTCGGCAACATCAGATAAGAAGATGTTCTTGATTTGTCACAAAGTGTCAAGCTCCACACACCGTTTTAGTTGAGAGAAAATAGAGTTAGAGAATAACCATCTGCAGTCAAACATGTCAGTAATAAAATTCCAAAGAGTAGAGGCCATAACAAAAGGAAAAAATAAATGATTGGTGTCCTCCCTATGTTGATGAAAAAGGTGACATTTAGAGCAGAGCTGGATACCAAAAGACTGGAGGCAAACCTCAGTATGAATATGATTATGAAAAATAAGCCAGACTAGATTAATTCTCGAGGGTTTAATCCAAGGCTTATAAAAAAACATCAACCAAGAAAAATTAGGAACAGAGTTAGTGAAGTAACGATTGTAAAAATTTATGGAATCAAGAATACCATTGTGGGTAGGTTTCCAAATAAGAAAATCTTCATCGTTTGAAAAAGTGTAATCATAAAAAAATTACATTATAAGATCAGGGAGCTCTAGGTTATGAGATTTCATAACCTCTTTTATAGTATAGTTGATTCTATCTAGATAGGTATTAGAAGGCAACATTGAAATGAGAGGGGAGCCAGTCTCGTTGTCAAGCCAGAAGCTCATGGTAGATTCCGAGCTAACCATACATCTGGAGTTATGAATGATGTTGACAAAGGATCTTCTAATAGAAGGCCAAATAAAGGAATTTACATAGTGAAAATTTCCTTTTTTAATATTTTACAAGAACCTATTTCTAAGAAAATCTATGGAGTCAGATTTATTATTGATTAGTCTCCGGGTGAGTCTGGCTTGAAGGGCCTCATTAAAAAGTTTGAGATTTTTAATGCCAAGACCACCTCTCTTAAGAGGTTTTCAACAGGTAGACCAGGGAATGATAAAAATCATTCATTCAATAATACTACCATTCCAAACAAAGTTTTTAATGTAGGAATTAATTTTCTTGAGAAGACTAGTTGGTCATTGTTAATTCATCAGCGAGTAAACCATTTTAGATACAATAGTAGATTTCACCAGGAAGATACTTCCAGCCATGGAAAGGGATTTCCCCTTCTTGGAGGAAATTTGATTAATAACTTGATCAACAACAGTGTTGAAATATATGAATTTAGGACTTCCCCAAAATATGGGAACCCCCAAGTAGGTAAATGGGGGGGGGATCCTTCTTTGATGCCAAGGCATTCAATGATGTGACTTCTCCTAGCGGGAGGGAAATTTTTTCCAAAGAAGAAAAATGATTTTCTTTAACTAATGGATTGACCCAATACTTCTTCATAGTGAGATAAGGTATTTTTTAGGTTAAGGATATTTCTTTTAATTCCATTAAGGAACAAAATTATATCATCAGCGAAAAGAAGATGTGATGTCACATTTAGATTTCTGGAATCCTGTATAGGTTTGAGTTTGTTTTGAAGAACAAGGCCAGTGATAAGTCTGCTAAGATAATCCTCTACAATGGAAAAAAGAGTAGCAGAGAGGGGATCACCTTGTAGAACCCCCTTTGAGCATTTAAAGTATCCCTTGGGAGATCCATTAATGAGGATGGAGATAGAGGTCGATTTGAGAAGGGAGTTTATCCTTCTAATGAAGACATAATTGAAACCAAAACTCTAAAGGACTTTGAATATAAAGCTCTAGTATATGGTATCAAATGATTTCTTAATATCGAGTTTAATGGAAATATTGCCACCTATGGAGAATTTATTAAGAGAGTTAGTGCATTCTGAAGAAAGGAAAATGCAATCTTGTATGGAGCTACCTTTGATGAACCCAAATTGATTCCAAGATATGATTATTCTATATAGAGATGAAATTCTATTGGCAAAGAGCTTGGTAATTATTTTATAAATGGATTTGATAAGGGAAATAGGATGGAATAAATGAATTTTAGAGGCATTGGTTACCATGGCAATTAAGGTAAGGAATTGAGCATTGAGACCATAAGGGAGGACACCATTAAAAAAGAAATATTTAACAATCTTGAAAACATCGGAATGGAAGACATCCCAGTGGTGTTGAAAAAAACCATTATTGAAACCATCGGGACCCAGAGCACTGTCAGGGTTGAGGATAAAGACAGTGGCTTTGATTTAATGCTCTAGAGGAGTGCTCAAAAGAAATAGGTTATCATCCTCATTGACTAAGGTTGGAATGATCCCAGGAATAATATCTTTATTTATATTTGTCCCATTAAAAATATTGTCAAAATAATTGACCACGTAATTAGCTATGGTAGGCTCAGATTCATAGAGCTTGTCATTGTATTAAGGAAGGATAGAGGGTGAAAAAATTTCATAACCCTCTGAAGGGCATTGTAGAACTTGGTGTTTCTGTCACCATATGAGAGCCATTTAGTTTTGAAGACTTGTTTGCGAATGTTGTTTTGGATCACTAGAAGAGAATTGAGTTTCATAGAGACATTTATTTCATTTTGGGGATCAGAGGAGAAGTCAGAGTTAGTAGAGTTATTTTTAATTTAATTGAGCTCATTCTCAAGGGTGGATATGTCTTGGTCAAATTTTTTAGATTTATCCCCACACCAATCCTTGAGGCAATGCTTAAGATGCTTGAGCTTAGTAATACAAGAAAAATCATCTGAGTGATGAGACATAGACTCCCAACAACTTTGAATGAGGTGAGACCAATCCAAATCTTTAGGCCATGCATTATTATACATGAAAGGGATACTGGGTTTGTCTCTCTTGGAGTGAAAGCTAACAAGAATAGGATGATGATCCGAGTTTAGTTTAGGTAAGTTGATGCTAGAGATGGTATCCCATGCATCGAGAGCCTGTATATTTACAAGGTCCCAATCAAGTTTTCTAGCAATGACCCTATTATAATGTATTTGGTACCAAGTGAACTTGGCACTTGTGAGATTGATTTCAACCAGGTTACAATCCTCTATTGAGGCTCTGAATTCTCTAGAAGAAATATGATAACGAGAAGGACCTAGCTTCTCACTGGGAGAAAGAATAACATTAAAGTCTCTAATCACTAACCATGGGTCATGTATGGAGCTAGCCAAAATAGATAAATCATGCCAGAGAGGCCTACGGTCTTGATATCTATTCTTAGCATAGACAAGGGTGCAGAAAAGATGCAAGCTATCATGTTTAAAATCAAAAGAGAACATTTGATCAGAGAAATTGAAAATATTAACATCTTGAAAAGAGGTGTGATAAAAAATAAAAAGTGATTCAAAAACATAACCATTACTGCAAGAACCAAGAAATTTATAACCAGAAGCAGAAAGATGCATAAATTTAATAGAAAAATTAGTTTTTGGTTCAGCAAGTGCCATGATTTTTGGTTTATGAGTTAAATAATTCTTTTAAGAACTGAAATAGTTTCAAGGTTTTCTATACCCTGACAATTCCAAAAATAACATCTATTAAAACCTGTTTTTGGATCAAGATCTCCACTTTTTCTTCTTATGAACACTCGAGCCCTTATTCTTCTTGGATCTTCTAAGCTTTGAAGAGGAGGCCGGAGGTGTCTACATGTCCAGTTTTATCATAGTAGAAGCAAAAAAAAGTCAGTAGCACCTGATTTATTAACATCCTTAATGATATCAAGTGATTTAGAAGTCCCAGGAGTGATGATATTATCATCATGTGTGTCATCTATTAAGCCAATGTTCTGAGGAATAGTAGGCAGCACAGGAATGGCCTGTATGCCTACTATACCGACATCCTCATCGGGTGACTCTATATTGGTTTTATCATTTGAATTTTCATTCAAAGTAGACACCCTATCCGTAGTGCACAAATCAGAGACAAGTGGTGAGATCAATGTTACATTGTGATCAATAAAAATAACTAGAACAGTAGAAGAAACCATACTAGGATTATTAAGTAGATGAGATTGGGTATGATGTGCTTCTGTCTGGGTAGCATCCAGAGAAGCATCATTCATGACCGGAGGTGCATGTGGATCCACTGAACCATCTGATTCTAGATTAATAGCATGTTTGGGAACATCCATATGCAAAGGCTCCTAGGAATGGTCATCTTTCACAGGTAGCGGGTGATCAATCATTTGAAGCATCAATGGCGCCGAGGCATCATGTGAGGACAAATCCAGAGGCTGTTCAAAGACTTCTAACACCATCTGTTCGATATCTTCCAAAATTCCAAGATAAATATCAGTGTTCTATTCCTCCTTAACCAGATCATCCTAGGTGACACCCGGGCTCTCACCCGGGAAATTAGAACGCTTGAACCAAACTTCTGAAGGTTTTTTGGGAGGTTCAGGATTAGCAGTAGGTGTATAATTTCTCTTCTTATTTTTCTTTCCCTCGGTCCACCTGTCTTTAGATGGTTGCACAACCTAACTCTTCACGACCTGACACTTCAGCAAGGAATGACCGACAATCTTGCAGAAATCATAGTTTGGGGGCATTCTCTTACATTCCACCTGGATCTCAGTTCTAAAATCATTTGCGTTGAAGTGATGAATTTCCATCCTTCCCTTTCATGGTTAGTTATTATAGTGGATTTAATTATTATATATGATATTTATAAAATTATTATGATTCTATAATTATAGTATATTTTCACCATTCTAACCTTTCTATCCGTCGAAAAATGATAACATCTCCCGTGTGTACGTGTGGACTACTAACTCCATGAAGTGATGTGATTCATTTTTCATTTTATCTTTACATGGATGGTTATAAAGATATCTTTAATAAATATATATTATAATTATTATATAATATTTATTTATTAAAGTTAAATTATTATTTACCTTTCTTTAATTCCATCCATAAAAAAATAGAAACATCACTCATGCATAGGTATATACTACCATCTCCATGAAGTGATGTACATAATTTTTCAACAAAAAATTTAATGAATTCATATAAAAATGTATAAATTTAAATCATATGAAATTTATGGAATGTTTTAGATTCTTTAGATGATGAATACATTCCCAAGGTGTAAGAACCAAAATCATCGAATGAAAACATTCCTGGAAAGCAGACCGGTTTTCACCAGAATAATGATTTTAAAGACGGAATTTTAATTAAGGGATAGTTGGATTTTATAATGGAAAAATATATCATAATATATATATATATATATATATTATGGTTATATTATGTGTTTATAATAAATCTATATTTATTATAAATCATCCTTGAAAACATATGGAATAAGGTGAGTCTTTATGTAAGGGTTTATGTTATAATCATATTTCCTTTCAGGATTATTTATGTTATATTTAAATTTAGGGAAATTATTTGATCTGAATCCTTTACACCCAATATATTTTATTATTATATGGTTTATATATATATATACTATATGTTTTATTTCATTTAATTATTTCCATAAACTCAAACATACAAAAGAATGTTTTTAAGAAAAAATGACTTTATTTCACTCTTTGACCGAGATTCATTTTATTCTGAGTCTATATTTTCATTAACATGATTTCAAGAATGTTTTTTATATTATTAAATGATATTTTAATTTCATTTTATACCAAATTTTAATTGGACTTCAATGGTTTAAAAATGAATTTTTATATTTATTTTTGAACTCATTGTTTATGCATTTTTATAAAGAGTGTAAATAAAATCATTATTTTAACATTTAATGCATGACTGAATTTTCCTACCATAATGACTACTCTTTTCATTGAAGATTAAATTTAATGTTTACGGGGCTATTTCAAATATATTATTTTTTCTTAATATTATAGAATTTTATATATTTTAAATAAGTGGTTTCAAAATAAAATGGTATTCTTCCCAAGAAATATTCTAGTTATATTTTAGTAGAATTATCATCTATGACAATATCCATTGATGACACATATACCACACATGAGATATGATTTAATGATATAATCCTTGTTTATTCACTATATGATTATTAATTATTATGATGAAAACTTGATGAAACTCGTTTTATTTTCCATGGGTCAATCTATGATGAAATGATAAATATTTTGATCTTATTGTGGAATACCATTAAATAGATTATGATTATTTTTTTGTGTATATTATATTTTTACAATACATTGGGAAATGTTATATATATATATATATATATATATATATCATGAGATGATTATGATACACATGATAATGATTAGTTTTGGGACCAAGATGATGATCAAGGTGATCAAGGTTTTCGGTGTTTCCTTTTGTTGTCAAGGTATGTTTTGAAGAAATGAAATCACTTCACTTTTTTGTGTGGGAAAAATTGTTTTGGGTTTGTTTTGAAAAGAATCATACACATGTTAATTGTGATGATAATTTTCTGGTTTGTATTTCATATAAATCATGAGTTTATATGAGAACTTGTGATGCAAGCTTGATAGAAGAAAGGGGGAGTGAAAGAGATGCTTCCAATCAAAAAATAATTGTATTCATATTTTTTTCAAAACAATCAAAAAAGAAACCAGTGGTTCCTATTGTTTTTCAAAACAATCAAAAAAGAAAGAAGTGGTGCCTATTGTTTTTTAAAACAATTAGAAAACAATAGTATCCAGATTGTATCGATTGTCTTTTAAAAAAATCATATCCATATTATATCGACTATCTTTCAAAATAATTGGATACCAAGTGGAAGTGAAAAGTGATTCCGATTCAATTGGTAATTCTGGTTGAAAATGGTGATGCCTATGGGAAAGGTGATGACAATAGAAGATGATACACCGATTGTTTTCCAAAATAATTGTATTCGGGTAGAAGAAAATGAATGATATGGTGTCGATTGAGAATGAATCATATTTAGATTGTTTTTTATCATATCCTAGAAGATATTTGTCGATAGATTGAATTTGATCATGTCTACCAATTGTAACTAGGATGATCATATCCAGAATGATCGTAACCACAATGATCGTAATCAGAATGATCGTATCTAGCATGATCATATCCATAATTATCGTAACTGGAATGATCATAAACAGTAATCGTAAACAGTAATTGTATCCAGAATGATTGTATTCAAGATAATAGTATCCAGACCATTTGTATTCAGAAAAGATCATGCTTGGGTTGAGATGAAAATAAATAATTAGGAATGAATGGAAAGTTACAATACTTTCGAACTGAATTCAGATGATGATAAAGCTGATCCTCAATGATTTCAAATTCATGAAGGTAATCATGATACAAGCACATGTTGGTGAATTAAGTGTGTTTTCTCATGTGGGTAAAGAGAAAATAAAAGAGAAGGAGACTGATGAATGAATTTTCAAAGGGGGATCCTTTCATTTCAAAAGAGTGGTTGTATCTCAGGTGGATAAGTGAATTTCTTTAAACACATTCAATTGGTACGGTATCAAGAACGGTTTTGAAGAAATCAGTATGAGAGAATCGGTTTCAGACCCACATATTGATCATCAATTGTAATTTAATTGAAATTTGAAATGGAATTTTGGAAAATAAGATATGAATATTATAGAAGATTTGAGAATAATCGAGAAGTGTTGACGAAGTAATAATTTCTCCAAGATTTTAGGAGAAATTCATATTTGGGTGAATTTAAGTGAGCAAGAAAGTGTTTTGGGATTACCACTTAAACATGGTTTGGGTCACCTATAAAAGGAGTGAAGTACATTGTACTTGTGTGACTTGCAAAAGATAGATAAGATATGGGTTTCTAGAGAGAAGAATAGATCAATTCCGTTTGGATTGACAATTTTTTTTGGGTTGTGGAAATTCATTCATATTCTATTCGGCATGACAATTTTATCCAAAAATTGAAGTGGTGCCAATTCAAATCTATTGTTTTCTATCTAAAAATATCATTGAGAGCTTTGTATTGAAAAAATTAGACTGGGTTCTTGGTTTTGAAAGAATTGTAATGGGAGCTTTGTTATTGAGAAAATCAGACTGGGAGTTTTGTGTTGAAAGAATCAGACTGGGAGCTTTGTATTGAAAGAACCAGACTGGGAGCTTTGTTTTGATAGAATCGTACTCAGAGGAATCAAACTCAGTGTCTCATAAAAAAGTCTAGGTAGTTCTTACCTTTCTTCTGGGTAAGGAATTGATGAATTGTATTACAATTTGAATACATTTGTTGAATTGAAAAGAAGAGTAGGTAATATGAGTTGTTACAAAACAATTGTATTACTCTATTGTTCTAAGAGGGTGAACACACACTAGTGGGATTGTTTCATAGTGCTACATGAGCATAATGATATATCTTACTCATTGTAATCCAAGGATTGTTTTCTTAGTGGATTTTATGGGATTGGATCATTTCCAAACCATACCAAGGAAGTAGCTATTCTTATTGAATAGTGAACCTTGTAAATATTTGTGTTCCTTTGGATGTGTGTTGAGTTTGTTTTTAGTAGGGATTGAAATATCTAATAGGAGGTGAATGTTTCTTCAATTGAAAAGAAACATAAAAGAAAAAGAGTATCACTAATTCACTCCATCCCTCTATCAGTGATACATTAATCTAATTGGGCACTTTCAATTGGTATCAGAGGCAAGGTTTCCTTCTCTATTCTTTGCTGATGGAGAATGTGAACTGTGTGAACAGTAAAGGTATTCCGGTTTTTAATGGAAAGAACTATCATATATGGAAAGATAGAATGTTAGTGTATCTTATGTATATCATTTCTAATGTTTTTGAAGCTGCAACAGTTGGGTTTCCTCAAATTGATGATAGTGATCTACTTACACCAGTTGACAAGAAGTTTCTTGAGAATTATGGAAGGGACAAGAATACTATTTTATCATCACTTTATGAAAGTGATTTATTTAGAGTGGAATGTGTTTCCATAGCTAAAGGTATATGGGATAAATTGAAAAACATATACAAAGGTAATACAATAGTTAAGAAGGAAAAGTTACAAATATGGAGATTGAAGTATGAATATTTGAAGATGGGTGAGCATGAATCTGTTGGGGAATTATTTACCAGGGTGAATGACATTGTGAGTAATGTCAAATGTCTTGGTGAAAAGCTAATGGATTATACAGTTGTTGAAAATATCTTGATAATATTCCCTGATAAATTTGACGCAAAATTTTCTTCATTGGAAGATAGAGATCCTGAAACATTATCTCTTGATGATTTACATAGGACCCTTATCACCTATTAAATGAGAAGAGAGAATGATATGAAGAGAAAAACTAAGGTAGATAGTGAAATTTCTTTCAAGGCTATGAATAAAGAAAAGTCAAAGAAGATTGTTATTGAATATTAATCTGATGATTATCATCTAAAAATGGGGTATGTAAAAATGTCAATGAAATCTAATCCTTATTTTCTAACAATGTGAAAAGAGGTACAAGTAAATACAAAGGGAAAATTCCATTGATTTTTTTGAATGTGGAGATGTTGGTCACTTTGCAGCTAATTATCCTAGAATAAATAAATAATATGATAGTGATATTGAAGAAATAAAGATATAGATATTGTGGAAGAAAAAGAAAGACAAAGAAAATGAAAAGAAATTATTCAAATAAAAAATAAGAAGTTTCTTATACAAAGATGTAGAAGAAGAAGAGAGTGATAATGAATCTGATCAAAAATCCATTGAGTATTGTAATGAAAATACTTTCATTACAGCAGTGAATGATAAAGAATTTAGAAGCAGTAGTTCTAAAGAAGGATAAACTCAGCTTCAAATTCATCTGAAAGAAGATTTGAAAGAATGTATGAGAAATATCAAAAGTCTTGAAAAGAAAAACAAAAATATGGAAGATAAATGCTCAAGAAACCAAGAATGTTTTTTTTGGTGAGAAAGAAAATATTATTAAAGAGATTTATGATTTGAATAAATCTCTTAAAGAAGAGAAGAATCATAATGATCATTTAGAGGTGAAGTTGAAAGTAAAAGAATAAGAGTTGGAACTTGTCCAAAAAAACTCTCTGAAGCTAAAAATAAAATTCTATGTTTCCAAAACTATATCACTGAAGTTGGTGAATGTTATAATAATGAGAAACTTGGGAAGGTTCAATGAAAGATACCTTCAAAGGGTGATAATAATAATGGAATTGTTTTTTAAATGAAGAAAGGTGGGAATGTTATGTATGTGGTAAATACGAACAAGGTTGGGAATGTTTTGAAACATTATGAATCTGAAAATGTTTCCAATACTTATGATTCTAATAATTTAGAAAATAATAGAAGGAATATAATTGATAATAGAAAGGTTGGTGACTTGAAAAAAAATAGAAGAAGGTGTCTAAGAAACACATTCAAATTTCTGATCAGTATGGAGGTTTCAGAGGAAAATATTCTTTATATGGGTATTGATGGTATTGTGGGGGATTTGGGCACACAACAAGTATGTCTTGGTTCAATCAACTAAATTATTATTATCCCACAAGTTATGAAAGGAAGGGATTTAGGGGGATTTAATCTCCTTAAAGAAAGAAAAATGAGAAGGTTGTCTTGAAAAAATATGAAAAGAATGAAGTGAAGATTGAAAATAGGTTCCAACCCTTGGAAACTATTTGTAAAAGATGTGAACAACCTAGAAACCTTGAAAAATGATGTATTTATTTGCTATCTGCTCAGCAAAAGATTCTCAATTCCCATAAGCCTAAGGTGAAGAATGAAAAGAATGGAGAAAAAGTGCTTGTTGTTAAAACTGAATTAAAATCCATGAAAGGAGAATGAACCTAGATACTTGATAGTGGGTGTTATTCTCACATGACAGGAGACTTGAAATTTTTGAAGGATGTGAAATATTTTAAAGAAGGCACAATGAAATTTGGAAATGATGAATCATTGAAAATCAAAGGTATTGGGTCAGCCATCATTGGAAAAGAAAAAAATGAAATCTAAGAAAACATTATTTGTTGATGGGATGAAACACAATATGCTAAGTGTTTCACAATTGTATGATGATGGTAACAAATTTATCTTCAAGAAAGATGGATTTGTTATAAAGAGTGAAGAATATGGAAAGATTGTTACAAGAGGTCAACGTATGAAAGGAAACTTGTTTCTGGTTGGTGATTCACAAAACATTTGTTACATAAGTATGGTGGAAGAAAATTAGTTATGTCATAAAAGGATTGGGCATATGTGTCAGAGAATAATGAGAAAGTTATCTAAAAGAGTCAGTGTTCAAGACATTCTTGATTTTCTAAGAAGTAGAGATTGGTGTTGCACTATTTTCCAGAAAGGAAAGATTACAAATGTTGTGCATAGGAAAGATGATATTTGTTCAAAATAACCCATATAGAAGATCCATTCCAATATATGTGGGCCAATGAGAAAATAATCAACACATGAAGATAAGTACTTAATTACTTTTATTGATGATTTTACTCACATTACTTGTGTTATGTACATGAAACAAAAATCAGATGCTTTGAAAATGTTTAAAAGTTTCAAAAGAGAAGATGAGAAAGAATGTGAGTATTCTGTGAAGAAGTTGAGAACTAATAATGGTGGTGAATACATAAGTTAAGAGTTTTAAAACTATCTTGAGAATCATGGAATTTGGCATGAGTATAACACTCCATACACTCCACAACAAAATGGGGCTTCTGAAAGAAAGAATAGAAGCCTGGTAGAAATGGGAAGAACTGTGTTACTTGAGAATGGCCTTTCTCGTTAATTTTGGAGGCAAGCCATGAGTACTACTGTTTATATTCATAATTGTTGTTTCTATAGGCCTCAATCAGGTATTAATCCCTATGAATTGTTTTATGGAAAAAATGAAGTTTTAAGCACTTTAGAGTTTTTGGGAGTACTTGTATTATAAATAATAAAGGTAGAAACTATGGTATGTTTGAGAAAAAGGTGAATATGGAATATTTCTCGGCTACTCTCCATAAGAAAGAAGATATAAATTCTACAACAAAGAAACAAAAAGAATTGTTAATTCAGTTTTTGTGAAAGTGATTGAAGTATCTGAGAAAGAGAAACATGTTCAGGAAAACAATGAAGTTGATAAAGTTGAAGAAAACAATTCTAATAAGGATAGAGACAAGTGTATTCATTCTCAAGAAGAAGAATCATACTCATCTATTTCAAGTGATGAAGATAATCAAAAATCTTATCCAAGGCAGAGGAAATATGTGGTAGTATGGAATATAATTAGCGATCAATAACAGAAGGTTCAAACAAGAAGAATAACCAATTCTATTTCACATAATTATTTGTATTCAAAAGTGGAACCGAATGATGTGAAAGAATCCTTTAAGAATCCGAAATGGGTTCAAGAAATGAATAAATAATTGAATCATATTGAAAAAAATAATACATGGGAACTCGTACCCAATCCTGAAAACAAAAACATCATTGGAACAAAATGGGTTTTCCAAAAGAAGTTTAATAAATAAAGTGAGGTTATAAGAAACAAAGAAAGATTGGTGTGTAAAGGGTACTCACAAATTGAGGGTATTTATTTTGATGAAACCTTTTCTCCTGTGTCAATACTTGAAATAATCAAAATCTTTCTTGCTATTTCTACACAACAAGGCTACAAGATCCTTCAAATGGATGTTAAATATGAATTACTAAATGGTGATCTTGAATAAGAGGTTTATATTGAAAAACCTTGTGGATTTGTTTTTGGAAAAGATGAAGGTTATGCGTGCAGATTAAAAAAGGAATTGTATGGCCTAAAATAAGCTCCGAGGGCATGGTATTCCAAATTGGATACATGTTTAAGAAAGATGAATTTTTAAAAAGGAAGAGTGGATAAAAATCTTTAAATCAGAGAAATTCAAGAGTATTATTTCATTGTAATTTTTTATGTTGATGATATTATCTTTTCTAGGAATGATGAAGGAAGTTGTGAAAGATTTTCTGAAGAAATGAAGAATGAATTTGAAATGTCCATGATGGGAGAAATGAAATACTTTCTTGGGTTACAAATCCATCAAAAGAAAGAATACATTTTCCTCTCCCAAGAAAAGTATGAAAAAGAACTTCTCAAGAGGTTTGGTATGGAAAATTCAAAACCTGTTTCCACACCCATTTCAGTGGGAATAAAATTGAGTAAAGATAGATATGGAAAAGAAGTATATCAGAAAGAGTATCAAAAGCTGGTTGGAAGTCTATTGTATTTGACTGCCTCAATACCCTACATTGTTTATGCTACTACCTTATGTGAAATATTTCAGAGTGCTCCTAGATAATCACATCTTATTTCTGGAAAAATAATTCTTAGATACACTAGAGGAACAAAAAAATTCTAAATCAGGTATTGAATCTTAGATAGTATTGATTTATTTGGGTATTCTAATCCAGATTAGGTAGGAAATGCTGATGATATAAGATCTATATCTAGTGGTGTATTCTTTTTGGGAAAGAATTGTGTTAGTTGGCATTCAACGAAACAAAACTCAGTAACTCTCAGTATGGCTGAATCTGAGTATGTTGCTACTACTCAAGCCACTACTCAACTTATGTGGATGAAAACACAATTGGTAGACTTACTTGTTGAAGTGAATTTACACTTTCTCTTAGGTTGTGACAATCATAGTACAATCAATCTCACTAAGAATATAGTGCAACATTCTCATTCAAAAAATATTGATATCAAATATCATTTCATCAAAGATCATGCATAGAAGAGTGAATTAAAACTGGGGTATGTTCCAACATCGGAACAAGTTTCTAATATCCTCACAAAACCTTTATTGAAGGAATCATTCTAAAAATTGAGGTTGAACATGGGTGTCCAACCTATTTCTATTCAAGGTTGAGGTATGTGTATCTTTACCCTCTCTCATATTACCTTTGGATTGTTTTGTTAAGGGGGAGAATTTTTTTGATTCATAAATCTATTACAAAAAAGAGAGAGTTGTGGGTAAGATGCGAATTCAGCATTATTTAGTGTGTGAACTATTCTAACTATTTGTTGGAGTGGTTGTAGGAAAAGAAATTGAATTGTTCTCTAGGAAGAATGAAGAAAAGAAAGAGGTGGTCATGATCACTATTTTGAATAGCATGGTTTTGCTATTAATGATTCTTGTTTCCTACAATGATTTATCTCACATAGGCTTTGAATTGTTGATATGTAATCCATTGCTTGAGTTTAAAAAGTTCAGTGATTTATGAAACTTGGTTGGAAACAAAATCTAAAGGGGGATATTGTTGGGACCATGATGATGATCAAGGTGATTAAGGTTTCAAGTGTTGTCTATTGTTGTCAAGGTATGTTTTGAAGAAAGGAAATCACTTCACTTTAATTTGTGGAAAAAATTATTTTTGGGTTTGTTTGGAAAAGAACCAGACCCATGTTAATTATGACGATTCTTTTCTGGTTTGTATTTCATATAAATCATGAGTTGATGTAAAAACTTGTGATGAAATCTTGATAGAAGAAAGTGGGAGTGAAAGAGATGCTGCTAATAGAAAAATAATTGAATTCATAATTTTTTTCCAAAATAACCAGAAAATAAAGAAGTGGTGCCTATTGTTTTTCAAAACAATCAGAAAAGAAAGCAGTGGTGCCTATTGTTTTTGAAAACAATCAGAAAACAATCATATCCAGATTGTATCAATTGTATTTCAAAAAAATCATATCCAAATTGTATCTATTGCCTTTCCAAACAATTGGATACCAAGTAGAAGTGAAAAGTGATGCCGATTGAATAGGTAATTCCAGTTGAAAATGGTGATGCTGATGGGAAAGGTGATGCAGATGGAAGATGAGACACCAATTGTTTTTCAAAAAAATTGTATTTGGGTATAAGAAAAGGAATGAGATGGTTTCGATTAAGAATGAATCATATTTATATTGTTTTGTATCATATCTAGGAAGATATTTTTCTTTAGATTGTATTTGATCATGTACAGAAATCATAACCAGGATGATCATATCCAGAATGATCATAACCACTAATCATATCCAAAATGATTGTAATCAGGATAATAGCATATATACCATTTTTATTTAGAAGAGATCATTCTTGGGTTGAGACGAAAAGAAAGAAGCAGGAATGAATGGAAAGTTACAATACTTTCCTGCTAAATTCAGATGATTCTAAATCTGATCCTCAATGATTTCAAAGTCCTGAAGGTAGTCATGATATAAGAACATGTTGGTGAATGAAGTGTGTTTTCTCATGTGGGTAAAGTGAAAATAAAAGAGAAAGATACTGATGAATGAATTGTCAAAGGGGGAGCCTTTTATTTCAAAAGAGTGATTATATCTCAAGTGGAGAAGTCCATTTATTCAAACACATTCAATTGGTATGGTATCAAGCTTTGTTTTGAAGAAATTAGTATGTGAGAATTGGTTTCATACCCATGTATTAATCATCAATTATAATTGTATTAAAATTTGAAATAGGAGTTTGGAAAAGAAGAGATTAAGATTATAGAAGATTCAAGAAGAATCGAGACGTGTTGGCGAATTCATAATTTATCTAAGATTTCAGAAGAAATTTATATTTGGGTGAATTTAATTTAGCCAGAAAGTGTTTTGGTATTCCCACCTAAACATGTTTTGGGTCACCTATAAAATGCGTGAAGTCCATTGTACTTGTGTGAATTTCAAAAGAGATAGAAGCTCTGGGTTTCTAGAGAGAAGAATAGATCAATTCCGTTCATATTGACAATTGTTTTGGGTGCTGCCGGTTCATTAATATTCTATTTGGCATGACAATTGTATTTGGGAATTGAAGTGGTGATGATTCAAATCTATTTTTTTCTATCTGAAAATTGGATTGGGAGCTTTATATTGAAAAAATCAGACTGGGAGCTTTGTATTGAAAGAATCAGACTGAGAGCTTTATATTGAAGAAATTAGACTGGGAGCTTTGTTTTGAAAGAATCGTACATAGAGGAATCAGACCTAGTGTTTCATAAAAAAGTCCTGGTAGTTATTACCTTTCTTCTGGGTAAGTAATTGATCAATTTTATTAAAATTTGAATACATTTTATTAATTGAAAATAAGCACAGATAACATGAGTTGTTATGAAACAATTGTATTACTCTATTGTGCTAAGAGGGTGCACACACACTAGTGAGATTGTTTCATAGTACTACACGAGTGTAAGGGTATGTCCTACTCTTTGTAATGAAAGGTTTTTATCTTAGTGAATTTTATGGTATTGGATAATTTCCAAACCATACCAAGGACGTAGCTATTCTTATTGAATAGTGAACCATGTAAATATTTGAGTTCCTTTGGATGTGTGTTGAGTTTGTTTTCAGAAATGAATTGAAATCTCTAACAGGAGGCAAAGGTTATTTCAATTGAAAAGAAACATAAAAGAAAACGAGCATCACTTATTCACCCCTCCCCCTCTCAGTGATACATTACTCCGACTGAGCACTTTCAATTATGAATTGGTATATTCGAATTTTAATGTTTGAGTATGATTGCATATAGCTATGCTTAAATGATTATGACAAGAAATTATTGATAATAATTATGTTCACATTTTGAGGATTTATTATGATTGATTATAGATATTGTCAAAATATTATGTGTGGGAATTATTTTGAATAACTATGTTCACAATATTATTATTTCCTATACTTATAATGCTACATGCATAAGTTATGATTATTGAATGATGATTACTACTTTGAAAATATTATTAATCATGCTTTTTTAAATGAATTTATTAAGGATTTTATGACATAATCTATTCATGGTATATATATTTTATATTTAAAAGTTTCACATGAATATGTTTTCATACCCTTATGATCATCATATCATATCTTATGATTAATATCTCCTATGTTTACCCTTATTGAGAATTTGATATCACCCTTTATTATGTATTACTTCACTTAGTTTTGATGGAAGGTTCTAGGTATGATATGTTGATAAGGGTAATAATATAAAGATATTTGTGAGATATGTTGAAGACAATTTATTAAATATGTTGATTATGTATCTATTCTCAATAAACACTAAACCATAACATCCATTATGCATGTAAAATTGTGATATGTATTGAATATTAATATAAAATTATTTATTATTTATGTATTTTATTCTTGGTTCACCTCGTTTTCAATATGATCCATACTAGAAAAATAAAATATCATGATCTACAGTAAAAATCAAAAAGTGGTGTTAGCACTTGCACATTGTACTATTCCCTGAATAGATGTCTTGGGTACTGGAGTTCCCAATTCTGGATGATCATTCCAAGGAAGTGACTGAGGAGGATCTCACTTTCTACTAGATATTCTTGGATGATGTGATATATTTATAGTGTTTGATATTATCATATTTTTCTAGTATGCTCTAGAATCTCCACATAAATATGTATGATTACACTATGTTATCTCTCCATCATTATCTTTATTTTTTGAAGGATAGAAAAGAGAATAATGAGATCTCCAAGTAAATTTTCACTTGAAATATTAGATAATGTTCTCTATATGGAACTTATGTTGTAATGATAATTTCAAATATTGGGTATTTTGACATTTTGGTGTTTTAGCTACCCGTTGGGTTATGCACTAACCACATACTACGTTCACTTTCTTAGAGATTCTCATCTTTTATTGTGAATTAGAATATGAAATATATTGATATGTGCCTATTATATCTTCGTACACAAATTCTCTAATAATATAATGAAATGAGTAATGAAAACCCATCAGTCCTTATAGTGAATATTAGGAAGGGAGAGGAAATTTACCATAAAATAATTTTCAATTCTAAGGTTTCACACAACCTAACCAAGAAGATTATGATCCAAATTCAGGCTATGGAAAAGATACATAATGTTTTTCATATATAAATAATATTCATTGAAACAAGAATATAACTATAGTTGATGAATAATTAGAAGGAATAAGTTCATTTTTTATTGAATGAATTCTCTCCACATGTACCAGTTTGGTATTAGATACATCTTATGGTTCTCATATATGTAGCTAAAAATAGAAACCATGTAGTTTCAGGAAGGATTCCAAAGGTGAGTTGGATATTCTAACTACTAATGGAGAAAGAATGGAAAGCCTAGATATAGGATAATACCACCTTACATTCCTAGAGAGGTCGGATATGGCCTAGAATAATGGTTATTGCATGAATAGTGTTACCAATATCATTATATATGTGTGTAGTTTTTACATGGATTCCATTGAGTTCATTTTTTCAGAGTAAAAGATTCTGATTTTATAAATATACAATTCTTATCGTATAACACAACTTAATAATGGTATTTATATACTAGAATACAAAAAATATTGATAATTGATAAATAATCATGTTCACCGAACTCATTTCACACATATTTTCACATCGCCATCATGGTCATTTAAATGGGAAGTTAAATAAAAAGTTATATCTTGATGGATATTTAGATTCTTTTGAACTAAAACCACTTAGTATGTGTCATGCCTATTTACAAGAAAAAATTACCAAAATTCCATTTGGTAGAAAAGGTGAAAGGCCCATAAAGACACTTTAAAATATTTATATAGATATTTTGGACTTTTTAATTTCTAATATCAATGTGGATAATCATATTTCATATCTTTTTCCTATGAATTATATAGATATAGATGTGTCCACATAATGAGGTATAAGACTCAATACTTTGAGAAATTTAAGTAGTTTATGAAGTATGTAGAGAATCAATATGGTTATTAGTTAAAGACTCATCAATTAAATGGATGTGGAAAATAACTTAACTATGTGTTTATTAACTATCTAAGAGTATTTTACTTTATACTCAACTCACACCTCATATACACCATAATGTAATAGTGTTTGTGATAGGAGGAAGCACACATTTTTTGTCACAGTGAGGTTGGTGATGAGTAATATAGATCTTCAATTATGTTTTTAGGGATCTGTATTTATAGGTTGTTACAGATACGCTAAATTGAGTGTACACTAAATCATGGAATTGAATTCCACCAGATTTAATATATGGTAAAGAATTTATGTTTTCACAAAATAATTTATGGTGTTGAAAACATTTTTTAAGGATACCTATGAAAATAATATAGTTGTTCAGAGAATGAATCATAACTTTATAGGATGTCCCACTGAATAAAATTTATATTATCTATATAAACCCTAAATATATAAGGTATTTGTATAATTATAGGTCATATTTCTTGGGAGGGATCACATATCCCAAAGTAGTAGTGGTAGATAGATTTACTTCAATGATGTGGATGCTCAACATATATGATATTTTGAACATGAAAAAGTTATATAGGACCTTGTTGAAGAGGTTTTTCAAGATACATAAATTCTTATTAGGAACATAAAATATATTTTTTAGAATAAGAGAGACGTGGTTTTCTAATCACTGAGGATGGGGACTCATTATTAGTTGACAATGATGAACCTTTATCATTTAAGGAATCAATAATTAACTCAAAAGTTGAATGATGGAAAGAAGTTATGAATTCTAAGATGGATTCAATATATGAAAACAATTCATATTTCAAATAAATCCTCTAGTACTTATAAATCATATTGTGTGTAAAAAAGTATTCAGAAAAAAACCGTACATGGAAGGAAAATTCAGTTCCTATAATACGTGGCTTGTGGATAAAGGTTTTAATAAATATCAAGGAATAAACTATGAAAATAACATTATATCATTTTTCAAATAAAATATATTTTAATTATTATTTCTATTGTATCTTACCATGATTATATGATTTTTCATATAGATGTTAAATCCTTTTTCTTAATAGAAACTGTGTTGAATATGTCTATCTTTCACAACATGATGGAGTTGTGAATCTAAAAGTGTTATTAAGGTATAATAGTTTTACATATCCATTTATGGGTTTAAACAAACATCCAAATACAAACCATTATTTAGAAGGGATCAATATATCATGTGTTCTAAAATTATATAGAATATTCCATGTATATTATGGATCATAATATAGGAAATTAAATTTTCTAGATAAAAAAAATTCTCTAGGATCATGTTGTAGGTTCCTAGAATTAATTATTTTATAATAGTATATTGTGATAATAATTTTTTAAGGGCCCAAACCTCTCCAGTCCATTAATTTGTGAAAATGCGGTGTTAGAGGTGTTCTGGGAGGTTAAGGTGACTTGGGGTGCATTTGGGTGGAATTTTAAGGGAAACTAAAGGACAATATCTTTTGCACGAGCTGCGCACGGTTTGTCTAAACTGTGCGGCCAAACCGTGTAAGGTTGGTGTTGGAGGCAGTGGATAAGGCATAGTTAGAGCACGGTTTGTCTAACTGTGCGGCCTAACCATGCTAGGAGTGGTTGATGAGGCAGTAGTGACCGCATGGTTAGTGCACGGTTTGTCTAACCGTGCAATCAAACCGTGCAGGCACTTAAAGTAGATCCTAAAATTGTGGATCTAACTCTTTTTTACCTCTAAATGGTTCGTTTAAATCCCTAAGCGGCCATAACTCGGGATTACCCTTCCCTGAAGGTAGGAGAATATCTCCCAAGCATTTTGGAGGCGATCTAAAGGATTCTCTTAGAGAATCAAAGCCAGTTTCTTAAGGTATGTGATCGTTCTTCCTCGTTCTTGGTTGGTTTCTTAGATCTACTTAGATCTAATCCTCCTCTTCTCTTGGTTTCTTAGATATACTTAGATCTACTCCTCTTCTCTCGGTTTCTTATATCTACACCCGTTATGGGTAGATCTAAGTGTGTGGATGTCAAATATAATGATATTTGGTATTGATCTTGTTAGGAGGAGAGATCTAAGGTGGGGTTTTAGAGAATCAACCCGGGTTTCTTGAGCGTTCTTCGAACGTTGTAGTTTTCGTCAAAAAACCTTTGAGGTAGGGGATTCTTTGATTCTCTTTCCTTTACATGCAACTATATTGTTAGCATGTTTAATCCCACTGGATGACAATGGAATTGACATAATAAATACTTTGAACCTAATAAAGAAATTGTATCGCTCGTATGTTATTGCCTCTTGTTTTGCTAGATGGTGTGATATCTATGCTCGCTTTGCTTAGCTATTGTCCTTGATGGAAATTGGTAAAGAACGTAAACTGGGACTAATTGATATTTGTTTGTCCAAAGATAAAGAGTCATGAAAACAAATCTGGTTCTTGTGGTAATTTGATGTTAATGAAATTGTCATAGTATGCTTGTATAATCATTTCTGATAGCTTAATGGTTAGGTTCCCGATTTTGGAACCAACAGATTATAAATATGTTAATTCAAGATGGTTTAAAGATTTGATTTTTTGTTAATTCCTTGAAGGGTTCTGAGTTACCCTCTTGATTGTTAAAGGGCCAAGAGCTCAATTGATGTGACGCTTTCTTTCCTGCTGCTTATACTGTGATGTGATCATGGATGGTTGTTGTTATATGTGGGGGCATAGAGTCCTTTTGGTTGTGGAAGTGGATGATTCCTAGAGTGGCAAGATGCATCGATTTATGCATGTGGGTGTCGGGGAGGACACCAGGGATGATGGAATGGGTTGGATGTGATTGTTGGATGCTTTCTTTTTCTTATTGGTTGATTATCTGCTTTACTTTTCCCCACTGCTCAAGGTAGCTGGTCTTGATTACCCTTCTTCCAAAAGAGGTGAAGACACATGGGGTTTGCCACGTGCTATCCATGTTTAGCTTCTCAAGGGAGAATGGGTCTATGCTCTTGCAATAGGTGGAAAAGACTCGACGGGTAGTAAATCTACTCTCCATATTGAGCCCCCTTGTGTTAGTAGCATAGAATGCTTTTCTAGAATGCCCGAGAATATGGGAAAGTGCTTCTGTAATGAATTTTTGAATAAATGGTGTTAACCCATGGGGTTGGTGTTCGCTGAAACATAATGATGAGGTTGTAATCTTTTGAAGGAAAAATTGACTTTGGGTGTGATGATAATGAAATTTAATGTGGATTTGTTCATGGTTAATTAATGTTTAAAGAATTAATTAATGTACAGTGGAATTGATAAAAAGGGAATTAAGTAATCTACTAAAGCTCTTTAAATGGTTGCGTTCTTATAGGACACGTAGTCTTAGAAGTGGCATCCCGGAGTCCGAGAGACGTTAGCTGCAGTTGTGTCTAAGACTAGGTTATGCCCATACTATTGTTGCGAGTTATAATATATTCTATACTTTTTGTGTTTCTATACGCTACTCTACTCTATCAGTAAGGTCAGCCGACACCCTAGGGATTCTGAGCCCTGGGGGGTGTTTTCCCAAACATTCCGGTGGGAGGATGAATGGATGAATACCCCCTTTTTCCCCGCTCTTTTCTCTTAGTTGATACTTGTTCCATTTGGAAAAGTGGTTAGTTTTCCCCATATATGTGTGTAGAGGGATGTAATGGCTTGTGGTTATTCACATACATATATTCTGGATATAGTATCCTATGGACTACTAGAGGTGTAACATGTATAGGCTGTGATGTATTGAGGATCCTTACTCGGTGTATGGGCTGTTATGGCTTGAGGTATAATAACCAACTTATGATACACGTTATGTGAGCTGTTGTGGCTCCCGGAAACAACCTGGTTACTTTTGGTTGTGAGGATGGTGTGGTGCTTTGCCCAGGTGTGTGTGGGCAAGACTTTGTGGTGCATGAGGTGCATATTATGGTGCTTCGCCTAGGTGTCTACGGGAAATCCTTTTTGGAGAGAGATTCTTAGGACGTATGACATTGGGGAAAAGCAGAAAACCAGTGGGGAAGTAGTAGCGGGGTACCCTTGATATTATTTATTATATTCTATATTCTTGTATGCGTTACTTGGTGAGAGTAGATATGGTGAGGTTGGGAACTTAGTATAGCTGTTTAGGTGATGAGTTAGTTTCACTTTTTGTTCACTATGCTTTAGTATGCTTTCCTTACCTTTGCACGTGAGGCTTCGGGGAGGATCCTACTGAGTATATTGTTATAGTCACCCTACATATATACAAACTATTTTTCAGGTCACTTGGAGGAGGTTGGAGATCAAGATGGTTTCTACTAGCTTGGGGTTGCAGGAGTTGTTCGGACTTGTGGTTGCATCTATTTTACTTTCTTTTGGGTACTTGCAGTTTTACCCATTTTGTTGTAGTACTTTTACATGACATTCCATTTGTGCACTTGGGTTTCTTTTATATTTCCAGTTCTGAGTTGGGGTTGATTGGTGTCTATATTATCTCTCTCTTCCGCATGTGTTCTCTTAGAGGGTAATTCCTCCCATTTGTGTGTTACTATACCCTCGGTGTTAGTTGCCAAACCGGGGCCTACTGGAGGTGGGACTCAGGGGTCATTATCTCCCTTCTCACATTACCGGCCCATGAGGGGTACACATTGTAGGGAGGGGGTTGTGATAGAGTGGTATCAAAGGTCTGGTTGAGGGATAGGATGGAGTTTGGAGTTAGGCACAGGTGAGGTTGCATGGGTTGGTAGGGAAACGATGTCATTCATGTTTAGCAAGTGAGGTAAACACTGGAGACCGGCTGAGACATAGGCATTTAGGCCCCCCTATGATCTGATGTACGTACCTTTAAGTTTATAATGGCTACTAAACAAGGTGATACTAGTTGCAGGGTAGAGACCTAGGAAAGAATCATGCATCATTATTCTTTGTGCATGTGTTTGAATGGGTAGACCTTGGGATAGGTTAACCTAAAATGAATAAAAGAAAAAAATTAATTAATTAATGCTGAGTCTTCCATATTATAGGTTTAGGATCTCTAACGGTTTTCTATTTTACTAGTATGGCACCAGGTCGATGTCCTCGTTAGGTTTGCGCAGAAAGTGTCCAGCAGGCTATTCCAGTAGATCGCCGTAGGGTATAGGTTGATGATAAAGACACTTGGAGGAAGAAACTAAAAGAGTTTCAGTGACAGAGTCTGTAGAAGTATGAGGGCTCCATTTCAGATGCAGTCACTAAATACTGGTTGGAGGAGGTCGAGATAGGCTTCAGTTCGATCTGTGCTCGGAAGGAGCACTGGGTGTCCTTAGTTGTGTGGAGCAGTGAGGAAATGGTGGTTCTTGTTCCTCAGGGATCGTGAGGAATCAACGATCTCATGGGAAGAGTTCCGAGACAAGTTTAGAGTCGAGTTCCTTTCTTCGACTGCGAAGCCGTCCAGTCACCAGGAGCTTCTTACCCTTCGACATGGGAGCTCTACTGTTTGAGAGTTTGGAATCTATTTCAGGAACCTTTTACGATATGATTCGGACTTGTTACCAGATGAGGAGGCAAGGGCGAGTCATTTTGAGGAGGCTTTGCATCCAGAGATCTAGCGCCTGGTCACCCCATTTATGCTGAAGACATATCTTGAGGTGCTGGCTAGGGCAGAGGTTGTCGAGAGAAATTTGGCCAGGACATGATCATCACGAGAGGGGGATCATCATGCTACCTCAAGAAGTAAGGCTGTGGTCTGAGGTTCCCTATTTTTAGGGTAGAAGAGTTTCTGTTCAACCGGGGGTAGGTCCAATCCCTTCACATCTCGTTTCTCTAGAGGCAGCAACACTCAAGCCCATGCCAAGGGATCAAGTGCTTGTTTTTCTTGTGGTGGTCGTGGACATCAGCAGCGAGAGTGCTCGACCTTTCAGAGTGGTCATCGTGCACCGGGTTCTACGCTCCAGGTTCCTCTGTTGAGGCAGTTCCAGCTGAGGCAGCAGTAGCCATTTGCACCAGCTTTAGATCAGCAGAGGGTAGATGGGGTAGGTAGAGGACAACCCCATGACACTCCTCATACTCAGAGAGCAGAGCACGACAATGGTGGTGGTCATCATCAGAATCAGAGAGGCCATGGAGGAGGTCGTGGCCAGCTTCATGTTCTAGAGTTTCCAGCACCAGACGATCCATATGTTGTTTGGGGTACCCATTGTTTGTTTTCTACCTTGGTGTATGCCTTGTTTGATTCAGGAGCGACACACTCCTTCATATCACCTACTGTTTTCCATGCTTTGGGACCTAAGGTAGAGAGGCTTCCAGTTCCCTTGGCGTTGACTATGCCAGTTGGAGGTTGAGATGAATTGTTTGAAGTATGTAGAGACTGTGAGCTAGTGTTGGGGAAACACCTCTCTTAGGGATATTTCCTATGTTTACGAATACAACCATATGATTTCATCCTTGTCATGGATTAGTTGTATTTGGTGCATGATATCGTGGATTGCTTCAGGAAGAAGGTCATTTTCCTTGGTGCGGATGGAGATCAAGTGGTGTTTGTTGGTGAACGAGATCCTTAGATGGGTCATAGGTGCATTCCATCCTTATCATCAATGATGGCCGAGATGATGCTGAGTTCTTCAGAGGTTTAGTAGTTGGCATTTCCTCGGGTCGTAGAGGAGTACCCTGATGTTTTTCTAGAAGAGGTTGTAGACTTACCCCCTTCATGAGAGAACGCGTTTGAGATCAAGCTACAGCCAGGAGCATCTCCTATCTCTATGTATCCATAAAGGATGGCCCCTTTTGAGTTGCGATAGCTATGTATTAAGCTTGATGGTCTATTATAGTGCGGTTTTGTTTGTCCAAGTGTGTCACCATGGGGTGCACCGGTTTTTTTCGTGAAGAAGGCCGACGACAGTTTGCGGTTGTGTGTCGATTTTCGTCACTTAAACAAAGTGACAATAAAGAATCGCTATCCTCTTCTGCAGATTTATGACTTATTCGATCAAATGAAGGGTGCAAGTTGGTTCTCAAAGATCGACTTGCGGCCGGGATATCATCAGATGTGTGTAAAGGATGAGGATATTCCGAAGACTGCTTTCCGTTGTTGTCATGGGCATTATGAGTTATTTTTAATGCCATTTGGTGTGATGAATGCTCCAACTTTATTCATGGGATTGATTAATGATGTGTTCCATGAGTTCCAGAAAAGTTCGTGGTAGTTTTCATCGATGACATCCCTGTGTACTCCACGTCTGAGGAGGAACATGCAGATCATCTACACGCCGTTTTGGGAGTCCTTCGTCAACATCATCTATTTGGGAAGTTGTATATGTGTGAGTTTTGGGCTCGAGAAGTCTGTTTCTTGGGGCATGTTGTGTCCCAACAGGGAGTAGCTATGGATCCATCGAAGATAGAAGTAGTTGTGTCTTGGAAAACCCCCAAGATAGTGTCAGAGGTGTGAAGTTTACTTGGTCTCGCAGGCTACTACAAGAGATTCGTAGCCAATTTCCCATGAGTTTAAACTCCTCTGACAGCTTTGACCAGGAAAGATCAGGCATTTATATGGAATGATTAGTGTCAGGAAGCTTTCGAGTATCTAAAGGAGAAGATAGTAAGTTCTCTAGTCCTTTGTCTTCCAACTAAGGGAGTTCAGTTTGATGTTTTCTGTGATGCTTCACATCTGGGGTTAGGCTGTGTTTTCATGAAGCAGAAGTAAATTGTTTCTTATGGGTCTCGGTAGTTACGTCCCCATGAACACAACTATTCCACCCCTGATCTTGAGTTGGCATCCATGGTGTTTGCTCTGAAGTTGTGGAGACATTACCTCATCAGTGAGCACTTTGTGGTTTTCACTGATCATAAGAGTTTGAGGTATGTTTTCTCCTAGCGTGACTTGAACTTACGACAACATCAGTGGATGGAGTTCTTACAGGAATACAACTTCAAAATATCATATACACTTGGAAAAGGGAATGTTGTACCTGATGCGCTGAGCTGAAAGTCATGTAGTGATGCAGTGCATGAATCCAGTGATTCCTGGAGAGTAATGGAAGAACTGTCAGCATTACATATTGATATGGGAGAAGTTGGAGGTAGAGTTTGTCTTTTTCAGATGATGGTACAATCATCCCTGATGAAAAAGGTAGAAGAGTCCCAGTTGGGGGATCTAGAGGTGGAAGTCTGGAGAGACCGAGTTGTTTGTGGTGAGTCCCCTGATGGTTGGTCTGAGGATGAACAACACAGAGTATTGTATCATGGAAGGCCTTTTGTTCCCTTGACGATGCATGAGATGGTTCTCCAAGAGTTCTATAGTTCTCCCTCAGTAGTACATCATAGAGTGACAAAGATGTACCGATCTTTGAGGAGTCAGTTTTGGTGGCCTGGGCTGAAGCGTGCGGTTGCAGAGTTTGTGTCTCGATGTTTAGTCTTCCAGAAGGTGAAGGACGAAAACCGTGTTCTAGGTGGTCTTCTTTAGCCATTACAGATTCCTCAGTAGAAGTGGGAGGACATCTCAATAGACTTCGTTACTGGTTTACCTCGAGCTCTGGGAGGACATGATGATATTTGGGTGGTAGTGGATCGTTTAACAAAATCGTTCCACTTTATAGGAATCAAGGAGTCATGCTCAGTGGAAGTTTTGTCGAGGAAATATCTAGAGGAGGTAGTGAGACTTCATGGAGTCCCTAGGATGATCATTTCTGATCGAGATCCTCATTTTACCTCCAGGGTGTGGAGAGGTCTCCAACATGATTTCGGTTATCAAATATACCTTAGCACTGCTTTTCATCCTCAAACATATGGTTAGAAAGAGTGAACCATCCAAACTCTTGAAGACATGTTACGCTCTTGTGTTCTAGATTTTGGAGGCTCATGGATAAGGAACTTACCCTTCGTGGAGTTTTCTTACAATAATAGTTTTCACTCCACCATCGGCATGACACCGTTTGAAGCCTTGTATGGCCGGCCTTTCCATTCTCTGTTGTGATAGACTGGGGTCGAAGAGTTAGTAATTCTCAGACCAGAACTAGTACAGAATACAAAAGAGATGGTTCAGGTGATTTGTGAGAGGATGAAGACAACGCATGATTGTCAGAAAGAATATGCCGATCAAAGAAGGAGACCCTTATAGTTTAATTTTGGGGATCATGTGTTTCTGAAGGTGACTCCTCGTCATGGGCAGCGAAGGTTTGGATGTGGAAGTAAGATTTCTCCCCGGTTTGTTGGGCCTTTTGAGGTGTTAGCTTGTGTTGGAGCTATGGCATATTAAGTAGCACTTCCCCCTTAGATGAGTCAGATACATGATGTTTTCCATGTATCACAACTCCGTCGTTATCTTCATGACGACTCTAACATCATCGATTGGGGAGAGATCGATGTTTATGATGATGAAACCTTTGAGGAGAGACCTTTGGAGATCCAAGACCGCAAGGAGAAGGTGTTGCGCATGAATTCTATTCGTTTAGTTCGTGTCTTGTGGTGACATGGTGACTTGGAGGATAGTACCTGGGAACGTGAGTCACAGATACGTGCTCAGCACCCAGAGTTGTTTGATGTATAACTCTTTTCATGTATCGTTGTAGCTGATGTTGTTATGAAACTTTCATGTTTATGAGATGGCTCCCTTTGTTTCTTTTGTGGCTTGCTCTCTTTTGAGAGGTATCTCGAGGGGTGGTTGTTCAGACCCTGTTTCATTTTCACTTTAGGTGGGTTTTGGATTCTCAAGGATGAGAATGTTTTGAGAGGTATCTGATGTAATTTCCCAGACCTCTCCAGTACATTACTTTGTGAAAATGTGGTGTTAGAGGTGTTATGGGAGGTTAAGGTGACTTGGGGTTCATTTGGGTGGACTTTTAAGGGAAACTAAAGGGTAATAGCTTTCGTATGGGCTGTGCACGGTTTGTCTAAACCGTGCGGCCAAACCATGCGAGGTTGGTATTGGAGGTAGTGGCTAACACACGGTTAGCGGACGGTTTGTCTAATTGTGCAGCCTAACCATGCGAGGAGTGGTTGACGAGGTAGTAGTGACCGCATGGTTAGCGCACAGTTTGTCTAACCATGCGAGCAAACCATGCGATCACTTAAATTAGATCCTAAAATTGTGGATCTAACTCGTTTTTGTCTCTAAATGGTTCGTTTAAGCCCCTAAGGGGCCATAACTTAAGATTACCCTTCCTTGAAGGTAGGAGAATCTCTCCTAAGTGTTTTGGAGGCGATCCGAAGGCTTCTCTTGAAGAATAAAAGCCGGTTTCTTGAGGTATGTGATTGTTCTTCCTCGTTCTTGGTTAATTTCTTAGATCTACTTAGATCTGCTCCTCCTCTTCTCTTGGTTTCTTTGATCTACTTAGAAATACTCCTCCTCTTCTCTTGGTTTCTTTGATCTATGCCCGTTATGGGTAGATCTAAGTGTGTGGATGTCAAATAAGATGAGATTTGGTCTTTATCTTGCTAGGAGGAGAGATCTAAGGTGGGGTTTTGGAGAATCGACCGGGGTTTTTTGAGCATTCTTCAACCATTGTGGTTTTCTTCAAAAACCTTTGAGGTAGGGGATTCATTGCTGCTCTTTCCTTTATGTGAAACTGTATTGTTAGCATGTTTAATCCCACTGGATGACAATGGAATTGAAATAATAAATACTTTGAACTGGATAAAGAAATTTTATCGCTCGTATGTTATTGCCTCTTATTTTTCTAGATGGTGTGATATCTATACTAGCTTTTCTTAGCTGTTGTCCTTGATGGAAATTGGTAAAGAACGTAAACTAGGACTAATTGATATTTATTTGTCCAAAGATAAAGAGGCATGAAAATGAATCTAGTTCTTGTGGTAATTTTATGTTAATAAAATTGGCATAGTAAGCATGTATAATCATTTGTGATAGCTTATAGGTTAGGTTCCCGATTGTGGAACCAACAGATTATAAATCTATTAATTCAAGATGGTTTAAAGATTTGATTGTTTGTTAATTCCCTGAAGGGTTCTGAGTTACCCTCTTGATTATTAAAGGGCCAAGAGCCCAATTGATGTGATGTTTTATTTCTTGCTGCTTGTGCTGTGATGTGATCCTAGATGGTTGTTGTGATATGTGGGGGCATAGAGGCCTTTTGGTTATGGAATCGGATGATGCCTAGAGTGGCGAGATGCATCGGTTTATGCATGTGGGTGTAGGGGAGGACACTAGGGATGATGGAATGGGTTGGATGTGATTGTTGGATGCTTGCTGTTTCTTATTGGTTGATTATCTGCTTTAATTTTCCCCACTGCTCAAGGAAGTTGGTCTTGCTTACCCTTCTTCTAAAAGAGGCGAAGACACGTGGGGTATGCCACATGCTTTTTGTGTTTATCTTCTCAAGGGAGAATGGGTCTACACTCTTGCTATAGGCTGAAAAGACTCGACGGGTAGTACATCTACTCACCGTGTTGAGCCCCTTGTGTTAGTAGCATAGAATGCTTTTCTAGAATGCATAGGAATATGGGAAAGTGTTTCTATAATGAATGTTTGAATAAATGGTGTTAACCCATGGGGTTGGTGTTCGCTGAAACATAATGACAATGTTGTAATCTTTTGAAGGAACAATTGACTTTGGGTGTGATGATAATGAAATTTAATGTGGATTTTTTCATGGTTAATTAATGTTTAAATAATTAATTAATGTACAGTGGAATTGATAAAAAGGGAATGAAGTAATCTACTAAAGATCTTTAAATGTTTGTGTGCTTATAGGATACCTAGTCTTAGAAGTGGCAGACCAGAGTCCAAGAGACGTTAGCAATAGTTGTGTCTAAGACTAGGTTATTCCCATAGTGTGGTTGTGAGTTATAATATATTCTATACTTTTTGTGTTTCTATACGCTACTCCACCCTGTCAGTAAGGTAAACTGACACCCCGGGGATTCTGAGCCCTGGGGCGGTGTTTTCCCCAATATTCCGATGGGAGGATGAATGGATGACTACCCCCTTTGGCCCCGCTCTCTTATATTGGTAGATACTTGTGCCATTAGGCACAACAGTTAGTTTTCCCCATATATGTGTGTAGAGGGCTATAATGGCTTGTGGTTATTCACACACATATATTCTGGATATAGTATCCTATGGACTACTATAGGTGTAACGTGTATAGGCTATGATGACTTGAGGATCCTTACTCAGTGTATGGGCTGCAATGTCTTGAGGTATAATACCCGACGTATGATACACGTTATGAGAGCTGTGGTGGCTCTCAGAAACTACCTAGTTACTTTCGATTGTGAGGATGGTGTGGTTCTTTGCCCAGGTGTCTGCGGGAAAACCTTTGTGGTGCACGAGGTGCATATTGTCGTGCTTCGCCCATGTGTTTGCAGGCAACCTTTTTGGAGAGAGATGATTAGGACGTGTGGCGTTGGGGTAAAGAGGAAAACTAGTGGGGAAGTAGTATTGGGGTACCCTTGATATTATTTATTATATTCTATATTCTTGTATGCGTTACTTGGTGAGAGTAGCCATGGTGATGTTGGGAACTTAGTATACCTGTTTAGGTGACGAGTTAGTTTCACTTGTTGTTCACTGTGATTTAACATGCTCTCCTTACCTTTGCATGAGAGTCTTTGGGGATGATCTTACTGAGTATACTATTATACTCACCCTACGTATATACAAACTATTTTTCAGGTCACTTGGAGTTGGTTGGAGATCAACCTGGTTTCTACGAGCTTGGGGTTGCAGGAGCTGTTCGGGATTGTGGTTGCAACTGTTTTACTTTCTTTTGGGTACTTACAGTTTTTCCCCTTTTTGTTGTATTAATTTTTCATGACATTCAATTTTTGCACTTGGGTTTATTTTATATTTCCAGTTCTGAGTTGGGGTTGATTGGTTTCTATCTTATCTCTCTCTTTCACATGTGTTCTCTTAGAGGGTAATGCCTCCCATTTGTGTGTTACTATACCCTCGGTGCTAGTCGCCAACCCGGGGCCTACTATAGGTGGGACTAGTGGGTAATTATCTCCCTTCTCACATTGCCGGACCAGGAGGGGTACACTTTGTGGGGAGGGGGTCATGACAAATTTATTTGTGGACTCCACCAAGGTACCATGATTACATCAATGGATGAATAAAATATTTCAGAAGTATCACCTCTTGAGGGTTTTTTTCTCAAAAGGGTGTGGTCATAGTAAGTATATTATCTATAAAGGATAACATGAGGGACCCATTGACCAAATCCTTGTCTAAAAAAATGAAAATATAAGGAGATTTGGTAGAATCAAATTCATTAGCAGTTGGATTTAGTCTATGTGGGATGATGTTAGTGTTGGTTTCATAGACCAAACTTATTTATAATTTTGATTACATATATCTTTAATATCTTGAATATTAATAATTATCTTATAACAAAATGAGTGTTATTCTAAATAATAATAAGATGATAATTTAAATAGTTTATTTTTCACCTCAAAATAGAATAATAGTTCCCCACTATGAAGGGTTATATTATGTCCTATAATGATATTATAAAAAATATATGTTTCATGGATTGATGAAATCTATCTAATAGGACATAGAAGATGTAGTATATCAGGTGTTAACGAATAATAATATATTGAGATGTCTTCTCATATAGTTTACACATGGTAAACCCCAAGAGAAGAGTTTATGAGAATATACCCACTAATAAGATTTCATCATGTTCAACGTTTCATTAGATATTCCTATCAAAATAAATGTGTATTAGTCATTACACATGAGATTATTATTAATGAATATAATTATTTTTGTATTTAGAGATATTTATGAGAATCGTAATGACATATGATATTAGGGAGGCAATACACGACATGTGTGTCATGAGTGATCTGAAATTAATGAACATAGAAAGAAATTATTTTTCCGTTATGAGTTAATGGAAGTAAATACCTCATTACCTTTGATTAAAATGAAACTATTATATTAATTCCATGTAATTTCTAGTTTTATCATCATGTTCATTTTATTTAAAGGAAAATAATGAGATATCAAGCATATAAGTTGATAATAATAGTAAAGAAACAAGATTTTTATGATATTGAGACAAAAAGATTATATTACATAGTGACTATTAATAGGGGGCTATTTTCACTATGAATATAATGATTTTTTTTTTATTTTTGGCCTATTTTATTGCTAGATACTAATCTGGGACTTTAGGTGAGTTATCCTAATTCCATTCAGAATTTTGTCCTAGAGGGTCACAAACAAAGTGTATCCAAAACCTCAGTTAAATTTTATTATAATTTACTATTAGAATAGATATTATTATCATATTCTCAGGAATTATAGTTTTTCATGTTATTTCATGTATATTTATTTAATTATTAATACATCAATATTTATTGATTTAAATGAATATCTATTATTCATGATTTGATAAATTCCAAGGAGGATTGATAGGCTATGTTAAGTGTCATGTTGAAATGATATTTAAAAATCTACAAGTTTAGTGCATGTCAAGGAAATAATAATAGTAATAATATTATCTTTAAATATGTTGTGCTATTAGATTTATGAGAACGGTTAAGGGCCAATGTATAACAACTTATCCTCTGACTTAAGTATTTTAACCTTTTTATATCATTTCTATGAAATAAAATTTTATTATGGAAAAATTTTTGTCTCTAAGAAATTCCCTCAATCCTTATAGATAATATAAAACCTCTATATTTTATTTGTATTCCAATAAAATAAATTCAATGTATTGAATAGGTTTCATTGCATGAAATACTAAGAGTAAATGAACCCAAATATATTATGGCTTATATAACATAATCATTTTATTAGAGGGGACAAATATAATTTTAAAAAGTATGAAATATATATAAATATTTTCCTTAATTCATATTTATTTAATTATTCATAAGAAATAATAATTAAATTTTTACTAAAATCATTGAATGATTAAAAGACATATTTTTAATGAGTAATATACTTCTACATATCATTTATTTTTAAAATTTTATATGTATTTAAGAATTATTTTGATGATATTTATTTATAATGTGTGAATAATCATTCATACTCAAGTTTTATAATTGTTATGAATGAATATAAAATAATTTTAATTTAAAAGTGTTATTTATAAGAATTATTTTATGTCCAAAATGTGTTTTTATTATAATAAATATATCAACCTAGTCATTTTATACATTAATATAACTTTTTATTTGATAAATATTCATAACATAACATAATGAACCACACCAAAATTGTATAGGTCCAGTGACTTTGGAAACATGGATACTTAAACAATTGGTTTATAAGTGCACTACAATATCTCCAAATTGTTCTTCATAAATATAACCCTTCTTCAACATATCATACATTATACCTTTATTCATAACAAAGAAATAGAAACATAAGAAAGGGCGATCTCTAATGCTCAGTAAGGGTAAACAAGGAAGATATCTATGCTCACATAAGACTGAAATGAGAATAAGGGTATGAGAACATGTGTTTAACATTTGAAATCCATGCCCTGTATATCATATAAACTAATCATGAGACATGGCATAATTTTTGGCCATTTATTTGTCATTAATCATAAAGTAATAAAAGAACATGAGTCATGAGAGCATAACATTGTAATAATAAAAAGAAATTGTAGCATACACATAAGAATAAAAAACCATAAATTAATAAAACTCACCAATACATTAATAACATGTTAGGTTTCGATAACCACCTATGTACCTTCTTTGAGTTTGGGATAATATCCATTGTACCCTCTTTTGGTCTTTGGATAATGTCCCATATACCTTTTGATCTTATAGAACATTACTCATTACCCAATTCATTAGAGGGAGATATCGGTCCCACCCATCTAATAATTAAAATAATATATATGTTTGGAATAAGATAAAAAATCATTGATCATATCAAAACCCATGAAAAGAAATGGGTTCCATAAATTTTTCATCCTTTAATAACCCTAGAAAAGGAACATGATTCATAAGAATATTATCTTAATCATAAACTATCCATATAAATAATAAGGATGGTATCCTTGAATCATATCCCTAGTAAGGAATAATTTAAATCAAGGGTTATTGTCTTTGATGAAAAAATACAATTAAAATATCATCAAAACATTCTGGAGGAAAATAACCTATCAATTTTGAAATCAATTCATTAAAATATAAAAATTTCAAAAATATTATGGAAGAAATTTAATTTTAAAATAAACATGGAAACTTATAAAATAAGCTTCAAAGCATTTATTGGTCATGATAGTTGGAAATTCCATTCATGCTGTAAAATTTAAAATAACACATTCATTTTATTCTTTTGTAAAAAAATCATAATGTACCTCCTTCAAAAAACAACCAAAAGATTCATTTTGAACCATTTTGTAAAATTTCAAACATAGATAAAAATGAAATTAAAAAATCCTAGGGGAATTGTAAAACCCATTTTTTATTTTTTTGGAAAACATGTATATGGAAGAAAATTATTTTTGACCGAAGAGAGAAATTAAGTAAATTTTACTTAAAAAAATATTTTAGGTATATTGAGTACTTAAGGTGAGAAAAATGAAAGGACAAAAAATTCATTTTCAATAAGTAACATGAGGAGAAGAAAATTCATGAGTTTCTTGGGAGATAGATCAAAATATTTCATCATTAGAAGCATAATCATAAAAAATCACAATAATAATGAGATTGTATCATAAAAACTTTAGCACTTTTGTAACTTTTGAATCATAATCCCAATGAAATAAAGAACATTATATGGATATTTATATTCCATTATTATTATAATAATCATCATGAAATACAATAACATGAAATATATACACCAAAAAGAAGAAACAAGTGGTGTTTAAGACCTGTTCCACCCATAAATAAAAGTGATAAGAAAGTCTCCTACCTCAACTTCCCCTTGATTGGAAAGAATACTAACCTCTTATATGATAAATAAAATTTTATTATAATTTTACACCATAATAAGTTAGATGATTATTGTATTATATATATATATTCATTATATGCATATATTTAGAGTCATACATAATGGTAGAGATAGAAAATGAATTACAACGTTCATTGATATGGTATGCTATACGTATTCATAAACGCAGTTTTAATATTTCAAAAGATGGAAGGAAAGAAAGGTAATTAAAAAATAACCATTAAAGAATAATTACTATATCATATAAATCATGTATATTCATTAAATATATCATATGTACCATCCAAGTAAAATAGAAAAGAAAAATGAGTAACATCATTTCGTAAAGATCGTGGTCCACACATATGCATGAGTGATGTTATCATTTTACATATGTATGGAAGGTAAGAATGAAAATATGATATTATCATTAAATAAGACTAATTAAGTTATAAATACCAAATAAAAACATTAAACCCATCATAATAACCACCCATGAAAGATGGTGATGTAAAATGAATTGTATTGCTATGTGGAGATGGTAAGATCTTTATACACATGAGTGATACTTTCACTTACCATTTAATGGGAATAGGTTGGATAATATTATTTTAATAACCACAATAAAATTTAATAATATTTAGGTTACTGAGGATATTATTTTATAATAAATATTATATCTTTATAGGATTTTGAAGAAGAAATAAATTGAAAAATGTCATGTAAAAAAACTACCTCTCTTTTTGGATACATTCTTCAGATCATTTGTTAAGGAACATAGGGTTGCTATTTTGGGGGGATAAGAACCTAGAAAACATCACTGATGATTTTCAAAAGATAAAATTGTAGAGGTTGGTCATTCTATAGGCTCAAAGTGGTGTGACAAATAGAAGAATGACGTGTCCTTTTATAAGGGAGAGAGAGGACACACTTGGAATTTCTTAAAATAATAAATTATAATAAATCCATTCTTAATGAAAATTATTATAAATTTCCTATAAATGGATAGGGTATGATATTTTCAACCATATTTTATCCCCTTTTACCATATTTAATATTTTATATTTTTTAAGTAAATTAATAAAATATTATTTTGATAAAATATCATTAATATAAATTTGGACATTATTAATTTAATTTGATGTAAAATATATAAATAAAAATTTTTAATTAGAATTTAGTTATTTTACATTGAAATAATATTTTTAATTCATCTAAAAAATTCTTGGAACACATTAACCCACACAAATTATATTATTTTTAATATTTTTAAAATCATTTATTATATTTTATTTATTAATTATGGAAATAATGCATCAGTGTTTCTTGAGAATTTAAGGTCATTATATAATTTATAAAAATTTTAAAAAAATTATGTAATTAAAATAATTTCATTAATATCAAAAAAAATATCAATATTCATTCATAACTATTTTTTGTCTTGATGTGAATACATAAAAGATATTTAAAACGAAGAGAGTGGCTACTTTCATTGTTTAAAATATTATAAATGTCATTTTAGTGGAAGAGTTTCCATTAAAAAAATAAATTTCAAGAATAATGTGATAAGGTAAGATGTAAATTCATCCAATAAAAATGAAAATGAAAAATTATGTCATTGTCTCTTAGTTTTAACCATGATTGATCTTGATTTATCCATTGCAGAGTTGATAAATTTCACCATGATTAATGTTCTCATTGAAAAAAATAAGAGGGATAGATTTACCAAATTTTATCCTCTTGATTCTAAGTATGGAATTAATTTTATAAAAATCAATAAATATAATTATAAAAAATTAATTTTATTGAAATTCCTCAAAATATGATAAAATAAACTATTTAGAAAAATATAGTTTTATGCATAAAACTGGGTTTATTTTTATCCCATGACTAGAAAATTTTAAATGAATGTTTAAAACATTTGATTGAATATATTATATATTAATTCCTTAAAATCATTCACTAAAATTTATTAATTTAATTTATTTTTGAAAAAATACATCGCGTGTGTACAAAGAGTTTTTCATCAAAATATATCATTTATTTTCAAATGTTTTTTAGTTTCATTTATAATTAATTAATAAATAATGAATTAACTTTATAAATGTGTAAGACATTCATTTTCAAAATTGATTTATTACTATTCATACCTTTCAATCCAAATACTAGCTGATAATATATTATATTAATAGTATAATAGTATATTTTGGTTTGTTTTGACATTATATTTCTTATAAAAAAATATATAAAAGAAATAAATTTATTTGAATTTTTTTTGATAAAATATTATGGTGTTAAATTATTCTCACCTTAAAATTATTTTCAACCTATAATGTCAATACATCAATACAAATAAATGAAGATAATCCTATTTCATTAATAATTGGGTTCCCACATTGCTTCCCCAAATTGGATCTTTCACCGCAAAAAATTGACCAGGTTAGTGGTCTTGTTTCATAGATATCTCTATCTACTATCCAAAATCTTCATTGAATGTTCCTCATAAGTGATATATAGCTCCAGGGGTATGAACTCGGAGTTTAGTACATCTGACGGATTGGGTATGAACTTTCTTAGGATAGATAAATAGAACACTTCATGAAATCAAGAGAGATTCAATGCTAGTGATAATCGATAAGTTACCATCCTAACATGATAAATAATTTCAAAGCATTCAATATAGTTATGATTCATATTTCCCTTCATTCCAAATATTATCACATATCCCAAGAAGATATTCATAGGAATACATTTTCACCAACTTCAAATTATAAATCTTTATGATGATTATTAGCATATTTTTTTTCTAAATATGAGCTAACATTATATGATACTATATGAATATAAAATTCTCTACCATTTCCTAAACTAGGTTGGGTCCTAATAGAATTATTTCTACAACTTCATTCCAGCACATTGGTGTTCAGAACATTTTACCATAGAGGGATTCATAAGGATCCTTCTGAATTCTATATTGAAAGCTATTTTTGTATGATAATTTGTATAATAGATGGTGTTGATCCTAACCACCATTGAATTACATATATCATGATCTAAAAATGTATTCTAGAGTTTTAATATTTCTCTCAGAGTGACCATCAGTCTAAGGATAATACGTTGTACTGAAACTCTATTATATATCCAGAGACTTATGAAGACTTTATTAGAACATCGAGGTAAATCTTGGATCCTAATTAAATATAATTCTATGTGGTAATACATGAATCCTTACCCCTTCTTTAATATATATCCTTGAATTCTGACCCATAGAGAAATCTTTTGTAATGGTAATTAATCAGAAGAAATTTGTAAGGTGATCAACTACTACCCATATGGGATTGTTCCCTTTAATCATTTTGGGTTTTCCAATGACATGATCCACAGTGATGGTCTCCCATATCCACTCTGGTATTGATAATGATTTTACAATACCATTATACTTATGTCTCTCAGCCTTAACTTGATTTCAGATGACGCACTGAGATACAAACTATGCAATATCTCTCTTTATACAATCCCACTATAAATACAATTTCAAATATCTATTCATATTTTCAATTCCTAGATGAATAAAGAATGATTAACTATGATATTCATCTAATATATCCTTCTATATATCCAATATGGAAGAAAAAAAAACACAGTTCCAGAACCTTATCACCCTATCAAAATTAAGGATGAACTCAGGAACATTTCTCACCATCTTATGTAACTCTACATATTCATTATTCACCTCTTAAATCCTTACATAGATAGATGATTAAACACACATTTTAACTTGATAAAATTTTACCCATCATTAATAACTTTTATATCCATCATTTATAAATATAATAATATAATATATTTTGTGATCCTCATAATATATTATCTAGCATGATCATTTTGACTCAAAGCATTAGGCACCTTGTTTTCTTTCCAAGGGTGGTAATACATTTAGCACCTGTAATCTTTAACCTGGTATAACCATATACTCTGGAAAATATTCATCTATTTTTTAATGAATATATAATTTAAACATTTTTTATCATTATATATATCAAACCTTTCTCCATCAAGATAATCCCTCCATAACATTAAAGAAAAAATTACCACAACTAACCCCAAATCATGAGCTTGGTAATTTTATGCCCAGACCTTTAATTTTCATGAGGAATAAGATATAACTATATTATTTTATAGGATAACATATCCCAATCCATTATTGGACCTATCACTATAGATTAAAATCCCTTATCCACTGTAGGGTAATGTGAGAAAAAGGTTACTGTCAAGCCTTCTATTTAATTCCTTGAAACATTCATCATATTCATCTATCTAAAAGAACTTGGCTCCCCTATGAGTTAACATGGTGAGTATGTTGGGTAGCTATGAAAAGTTCTCCAAAAACCATTTATAATATTTTGAAAACCAAGGAAAGTACATACCACAATAAACATTATCGATATGGGTAAACACTCAATAGCTTTTGTCTTTAATGGATCCACAAATATACCCTCACACGAGATTATATAAACTAAAAATGAATCATTCAATAGCCAAATTTTACACTTTAATATTTTCACATAAGTTCTACTTCCTAAGGGCATTTAGTAAAATCCTCAAGTTATATTCACACTCTTCCCTACTCTTTGAATAAATAAGAATATTGTCCATACAGACTACTGTAAACTAATCAAGGCAATCTCTAAAGACTCTATTCATTAAATCCATTAAAGTAGTAGGGGAATTAGTAATACAAAAAAACTACATATTCATAGTTTCCATACCTTTTTAAAAATATTATCTTGGGTATATCCTCGTTCTTGACCCTCAATTTATTATATAAATAATGAAGTTCAATCTTTGTGATGTATTGAGCTCCATAAAGGTGATCAAACAAGTCATCAATATAGGGTAGAGGATATTGGTTCTTAATAGAGATATTTTTTATGTTCCTAATAATAAATTTAGAGTAATATTTATTGATGTTTATTCCTAAAGAAAATAATTAGTAAACCCTAATGTGACACACTTGATCGAATGAATCCATTTTCCAAATTCTCTTGGAGTTTCTTTTTAAATTCATGAAACTCAATTAGGGCCATTATATAGGAATTATTTAAAATATAAGTGGAACTAGGAATGAGTTCTAAAAAAACACAAATTCTCTAATTGGTTTAATATTATATAAGTCTTTAATTAATAAATAAATAAATAGAATCACAATAGGCATAACATTAATGATAATTTTTCCCCAACCATCTAAAATATATCCCCCTTTGGAATAGAAATAATGACCCATGTAGTGGATGTGATTTCCATTGGTAGTTCATATTTATATTCACAATAATAGATGATCATAGGTTGATTTATAATATCAAACATGACTTACCTTCCTTATAAGTTGATGTGGTATTTTTGTAAATCAATCCCATCCATGCCCAAAATAACATCAAACTCAACTAGGGGGAGGATAAAAATATTTTCATGAAGCATATTAACAAAAAATTAAACTAGTTAAGAATCATAGAATTGATATTTAATCATTATACCATTATGAAGTTTCACTTCTAATTCAACATCTAGTAATTTAGGTGATACTATAACTCACTTAGAAAATTGATTAGAAATAAATGAGTTGGTAGATCCAAAATCAAATAATATAGTTTCATTTCTAGAGTGAAAGATAAGTGTACCTTTAACCACGTCTCATCACACCTTTCATCATAAATTGTTATCACATGATATTTTTATTTGTTTCATATATTAATAGGTTGTTGATGATAATAATCATCATTAACCATCATATTTGGGAATCAGTTAGTATAATGCCCATACTCTTGGAATTCAAAACACTAGATCATGGGTGGTGTATTCTATAATGATTTCCCTTTATTCACATCAATATATAAATTCTTCCCATAACCTCAAAATTAAGTCACTAGATGGCCTTATTTTCTATAGATAAAACAATTTATAGTCCCCATAAGAAAATTTACTCCATGTTTTCGGCCACATAGTGATCATAAAAAAAGTCTCCTCTTCTTATCTTCATGGTTTTTAGAATTTATATTGACATACATTATTCTAATTTTATCAATACCATGAGATTTATGGGTAAATATAATATTAATTTCCACCTTGATATATCATCAAATTATTTCTTCATATCTAATTAAGTTTTTATACATAATTCTCTTTAGATATATGGTTTCAATCCACTAAATAGTCTATCATCTTTATATTCAGGTTGGATGATAACACTCGAAGCGTACCTAAAAATTCTTCTAAATTTTCCTCATAGGTACCAGAAAATTTATTGTCTTGTTACATTAAATCAATTAATTATTTATCCATTTTAAATTGAATAATATAAGGAAATTACAAATTGAGAAATATTATCTTATGCTATACCATTCATTGATTCAATCTCATCTTATTCCATTGTATTATTGATAAGAGTCGACCATTGATACTCTTCTCCTTCCAATTGATAAATAGCCAAAATAAAATTTTCATGATTCAAACACTAGATAATGGGAAATATATTTTCTATCATACTGATCTATGTCATAATAATTAGAGGATCATAAAACTCTCTAAAAGAAGGTGGACAGTACCTCATAAAGGACTCAATAGAATATTTTTCCCTCCATTACTCATTTGGATGCTCATCAAGATTTATAGTGTGATAAAGTTGTGTGAGTATAAAAATAATATTTTATATTCCATCTCCAATAACATTTGGTTTCATAGGTGGACATCATTTAATTTTCCATTAAATTTATCATTAACACTATTTCATTAGTTTCCATCCATTGACTAAAACAAAAAATCATAGTGTGGGTTATATTAATCATTCGGGGAAAAAACATAATCATGGAAAATAATTTACAAGAAATATAAATATTGAAATATTTATTTCAATAAATTAATCCCTAGGTTTTACCTAGGGAATTCATGATCATTACCAAAAAATAGGATTTTATCCTAGACTTAGACGTATCCCTATGGTTCTCACTAATTTTTTCTCATATTAGTTATTTTTTAACAAAACCTTACCCTAATACTGAATATAGTGAAATAAAATTTTCATGCATAAATATCACATCTAATTGGATAAATATTCATCATATAACATAACTACCACTAATAGAATCAAATATGTCTAATTCCATTGGAAACTTGGATACTTAAACAACTAGTTCATAATTGGACTTAAAAACCTCCCACATAGCTGTTCATAACTAGCTACCTTCTTATAAATATCATAAATAATACCACTCTTCATAACATGGGAAAAGTAATAATAATAATGGGTGAGATCTAATGATCTGTAAGGGTAAAAAAGTGAAATATTTATGATCACATAATGATTATAATGGTATGAGAACATGATATTAATATTTGAAATCCATTCCATGCATATCGTAGATCATAATCCTGAGTCATGGAATAATGTATGGATGTTCATAAGTCACTAATCATAAAGGAATTGAATAACATTAATCATGAGTGTATAAAATTTTCAGAAGTCGTGAACTTTTTGTAGAAACATAAGTAAAGAAAACCTTATTTCAATTCTACTCACCTAGATATTCATAGCATGTTATGCTTGGGAAAAACAATCATGTACCTACTTTTTGTTTGGGATAACCTCCTATGTACCCTATTTTCGGCTTGGGATGAAATACTATATACCATTTTATCTCATAGAACATAAATAATTACCCAATTCATTAGATAGATAATGGTCATACCTTTTAAATAATAAAAATCACACATATGTGTGCCACAAGATCATAAAACATTCATTATATCAAAAACAATGAAAAGAAATAGTTTTATGAACATTTCATCATAAAATAACCCATGTGAAATGAATGGGTTTTATAATCATCTTATCATTAAAATAAAGCATATAGGTAAATAATTAGAATGATATATTTGTATCATATCCCTAGTTAGTCCTAAGTGAAATCATGGGTTCTTGTCTTTGATGAATAGAAATACCATTAAAATAACATTACAACATTCATGAGGTAAATAAAATTTCCATTTTGAAATCAATTATTTAAAATATAAAAATTCAAAAATATTATTGATTTTTTTAAAAGTAACTATGGAATCATTTAAAGGAACTTTCAATGCATTGAATGGTCCTGACAATGTTAAATTCTATCCACACCGTATAAGTGAATGAAAAATACTCCTTTTATGTTATTTTAAATAAATCATAAAGTAACTAATTTAGAAAATTAGAAGAAAATTCTTTTTAAACATTTTTTAAAAGGTAAAATATGGGTAAAAATGAACTTAAAATCATATTGGAATAGTAAAAATCCTTTATAATTTTTTTGAAAACATGGGTATTAAAGAAAATGTTTTTTTGATCGAATAGTGAAATAAAGTCAATTTTCATTAATTTGTTTAGTATCATATGTAATTAAGGTGAAGAAAATGAATAGGAAGAAAATATATTCAATAAATAACTAGATTATAATAAATTTCATGTGTTTTTGGAGAGATATATTATAAAATTTCATCATCAGAAACATAATCATAAACAATCCTAATAATAACGAGGTTGTATGATAAAACCTTTACTACTTTGGTAACTTTTTAATCATAATAAATATGAAAGAATGATCCTTATATAGATATTAATATTCTATAATTTTCATAATAAGAATCAAAAAATTTATTCATATTCAATCTATATACCACATGAAATAAAAAGATGGCGTATAAGGCATGTGTCCCACAAAAATAAAAGTGAGATGAATGTCCCTTATCATGAGTTCCACTTTCTTCGAAATAATTCTAACCTCTAGTATAATAAATTTAAATTTATTATTATTCTATACCAAAATAACATATATGATTATTATATTATATATATTCATTATATACATATATTTAGAGTCATCCATAATAGTAGATGTAGAGAATGAATTACACTATTCATGGTGACAATAGGTCACACATACGTATGAATTCTATTTTAAAATTTTCAATGAATGGGACAAAAGAAATGTAAATATAAATTCACCATTATAGAATCATTATTATACCATATAAAGAAAATATTTCAATTGTATCTATCCTCTTTACCATCCATGTAATGTATAAATGAAAAAAGAATTACATCTATTTTTGGAGGTGGTAGTCCACAGACGCCTAAGTGATGCTGTCATTTTACAAAACTCTAGAAAGAAATAATTTATACAATGTTCCATCCAAACTCACCAGATAACATTAGCTAAACTAGTGGCCATATGGTCTAATAAAACCTCCCAACATGTAAGAGGATTTCTAAGAGCAGTGATAGTTTTTATGGTATGGTGGGGATACTATAACCTCTTGATCAGAGTGTAGCATAGAAGAATAGTAATAACTATATAAAAAAGAATATAAATAAGTATAATAAAAATAGTCCATAATCCATATATCATAAATAATTTTATAGAAACCATATCCATTTTCATATAAAAAATGATGATCATTCCATGCTATACAAAAAGAGAATACATGGGAAACAAATAAGTAGATATACAATATACTATATAAAAATGAAAAAAAATATCCAAAGATATATCTAATAGAATCACGCATATATGATTAGCCCCATTATTTCATACTCTATCATACTACATAGAAATAAAGTGTCAATAGTTAGTTACTTTCCTTTATCCCTACCTGCATCCATGAAGTCTGTCTGGGTACCAATTGACGGCCCGAAAAGGGTGTGAGATATACTTAGTAGACCATCACCAATGGTGTCTAATGCCATCTGGTCCATGAGTATATAATGAAATAGAAAGAATGTAATATAGAAATATATAAATGAAATATGTGTTACCTAATTTGTCCCTGGTTCCCAATGGGAAACTTGATTGACACCACCTTCTTCGTTATATTTTAGAATGACTCTAAGTTTTTTTCAATTATGATTTAATTTTTAAAAGAGGCACATGACCCAGATCATAGCATAGGCATACCCTTTTGTTCATATTTTGTATAAGGTACGAACATGTCCCATGTAATTATAGTTTATAAGGAAAATAAAACTAGGTCATCATGTATATCAAGTATTGACCGTATAAAAGTATGCTCTTTGAAATGGAATACATGTCATATAGATTAATTAATAAACTCATTTATTAGAAACCTTTTCCCATCTAAGTCATTCCATATGAGGAATGTAGGTAACACTCCAACTGTACTATCAACCCATCACCCTAAAAGCCCATCTGTATAATTTCTCAAAGGAACCTAGGTATTTATCTAAGTGTGGTACAAAGACATCACCCTACGAGTCCATCCTTGGAATTACACATAAGAAAACCATGTTTCACTCATGAAATGATATAATATACTACTCTCTAAGCCTCTCAATTACTTTCCATGAACGGAACCCAAGTATCACTCCAAGAATAAAGTAATCCATCTGCCTATTTATGTATATCCAAGGAATTAATATGGGTACCCTTGTATCAACAATGGCATGATGTAAATACATTTCAAAATTCATTTTAGTTCAATAAGACTGATTTGTCTATCCATGGTGTATGGAGTTAGAACCCATGTATCACCCTTATCTTGGAATAACGAATGGTCATGGAATATTATTCTAAACATAAAACATAATATCAATTTTAATCTATTTGATCCATATAATTTATATTAGATATGTCTTACTCACCTTATAAGGCTTTTCAATTTCATAGACTAGGGTTAGAAGGCCTATCATGGAATAAATCCATCCATTAAATTAAATTAATCCAATTTTTATTTATTTAATTAAAACCTACCTATTACATGATTTAAATAAAACACCTCAAAAGACAAATAAAATTCATAATAAACTCATGGATGTTTTTCTAGTTTAATAACACATCCAAAGGGGAAGTTTTATTTTGGGTACTCAATCCTTATAGGTTATTATGGGTCACATTGTTCATATAAAAATATCCACATAAATTCCATTTATGAAAAATTTAATTTAAGAGGTGATTTTATAGAAATATAGAATGTGACACAAAGAAACAATATATAGGTATATAGACTCCTTGTTAAAAGCATCATACCATCGACCTTATACATGTAGTGGATTCCTCATCTGTTATTGTCCTGTAATGTAATGACCCAAAGTTTCATTAATAGAAAACCCATCTTGATCTAGTTAAATGTCACTTTATGCAAAATATTTTTATAAGATTTAAACTCCTTTGGTTTTATGTTAAGAATTTTGACCGTTGCTAATATAGCCGTTGAACAGTGATCACATGATTAGTATAAATATAGGACTTTAACAAATCCAATTTACTCAGAAAAAAGAAGTGATGACCACATCCAGTAGAATTGATCCATACGAAGCCCATTTGTCAGAGCTCGGAAAAGAGGTAGAATCCTTGGGATTCTCTCTTGACCAAGCCCAAGCTGAGCTTCATCGTGTCAAGCTCAAACTGGATCGTCTATGGGAAAAGTGGAAGTTGATAGAGATTACCACAGGAGCGATGTTATCCGAGCCCCCCCAAGAGTCTGTCACCATCGCACACCTTACCCTTAGGTCTTATGCAGCTGTTTTAAGGGGTTATGTAACAAATAAATAGTACTATGTTCATTTACATTATTTTTTGTATATAATGATGAATATACTTTCTTGTCATTATTGATACATTGTAAATAGTTTTTAAAGTACAAATAATGTTTTTAGTTATTATTTAATTAAGAATTCTATTTTTTAAATTAAAGGATTTTTGAATTAAATAATATTTTAATAAAATATTATTATTATTATTAAATTTATTTTTATTAAATATAAATGATCTTATAATTTTATGAATGCAATTGTAATTTTTATTAAGGTTTGAAAGCCATTTCTGTCAAAACCCGTGAATTTTTTATAAATGTCGGTTTTTATTTTAAAAGTGAAAATTAACATATTTAGAAAATTATTTAGATAAAATAAATGTTATATCTGGAATCACGATGTCGAAATTATCCAATGGTGAATTTTTCATAATTTTCTGAGACAATCAAATTTTTGGGTAAAATTTAAATACCGTTTAAATATATAATGTGTTTTATGACATCATAATGTCCCAATAGTGATGTAATAAAATAATATAAGATTTATGTTCGGACAATATATGTTTTACCATTAGAATAATGTGATTTTGGGTTTGTTTGACCTACTTTTCAAAGCATTAATGGACCCCTCAAGACTTATTAAACATCTTGTCTTTTTAAATTATTTTCCATGGGAGTGTGACTCACCTCCACATAAGCAACCTCATTATTTTAAGAATTTAGGAATTTGGCCTTATAAAATATTGTTTTCCTCTTCCCTTTTCCAAAAACCATGGGCAAAAACCATGGGATGGTTTGTGGTTTGGATTAATTTAATGTAAGGGGACCCAAACCTAAATAATAAAGAATTCCCTCACCTCTCCTATATAAACGCACCCAAGCTCCCACTTCCTCCTCACTAAAAGCCTTTGGAGTTCATCCAAACTCTTCCCTAATCTCTCTAGAATCCTCCCAAGGTGCCCCAAGCTCCCAAGAAGCCTCTCACAATCCTCTCTCTAGCCTTTGGAAGCACACTTCCAAGTAATGGTTTTTTCTTCCTTTCCCATTTTTGTCCAATTTTATTCATATTGTTATTCCCTTTTAATTTCAATTATAAATGATGGGGTATGGTTTATAACCTCCACCATACTGACCTCTTATTGTTTTAATGATGGGATACCCCTTTCTCTCTAATTAAATGCCTCCCATATACACCTGTTACTATGCCGAAATTCTGAAAGGAACTTCTCTCTCTTCTTTTACAATCAAGCAATACTTTTGTATCATGAATCTAAATTCCATTACAATTGTTGGTAAATGTATCTATATAACCTCCTTACTGTCCATTACATGTAAATATTATTATAAACCCCTTTCTCTCTCATCAACCATTTTTATGAATTCTTATGTCACGCTGTTACGCTACCAAAATCGCACCGATTTTCTAAGCCAATGCCATTGTGTAGTGAATACCATGCCCATTTCTCCATCAAGGGTATTCACCTTTATGCACATTTACTTATTGATTATAAAGTTTCATGTATGAATTCCACATTCCTTTATCGTGGAATAAATTATTATGTTTTATGAATCCATGTTTTATGATCCATGCGGCACACTTATGCATGAAATGAAATGTTTAAGAAGGGTGCGCCCTTATAGTGATCTAATGCATTGGGTAAAGTAGAGTATCATGGTACATCATGTGCAATGAGTGTTGACTCATGATAAATCAAGTGAAATGAGGGTTTACTCATGCTTTATGTGCAATGAGGATTTACTCATGCTCCATGTGCAATGAGCCTTGGCTCATGATAATTCCATGTTAAGTGTTGTTGCCACATTTCCATGTTATGATTATCATGCTTTATCATGCCTTTATGTTCATGTTTCTCTTATTCTATATTGATATGCCTATTGTCTAACATGTATTTTACTCCTCATATTATTCCATGTGTATTCCCTTACTGGGCTTTGTGGCTCACCCTTTTCTTATGCATGTCCTCAGGTTATCCCATGCAATGCTAAGTACGAGGGAATGTAGTGGTCATGTAAAGTAAGTTTTCAATAATAATGTTGTATTTCATGTTTTAAGTTTTTATGTAATGATCCTAAGCCCCAAAGATACTAAGACTCTCGATCTTCTTGGTTGTATCAAGTGAAGTTTTATGTAATAAATCATGTTTAAGTTGTAATAAAAAGTAGGGTTGTCATAGTTGGTATCAGAGGATAGGTTTAGTTATTTTTGGGATTAGGATTAGAAAACCCTAGTAAAGACTTAGAGATAAGACTAAGTATAATAAAAACATCCCTAAGTTTTGGTGAATATTTAAAAAGTGGACTATCAAAAAAATACATCCCTGTCTGGATACGAGAAGGTAGAGGCGGCTCTAGCACAGATGTATCCTAGGGGTAAAACCCGAAAACACCGCTTTGAGCTAGACTCGAATAGGAACTGGTGCATGACAATGGGCCTTGATGCACTCTTGGTTACGACACTCTTGGGGGATATGTTTTGATAAATTCACAAGCTTAGTATGAACCCTTATAAAGGGAATTAAAAAAAAATCCCCTAAGAATATATGTTAGAAAGTAGATCATGAAAAGACTAGATTGAAGCCTATTGAATCATGAGTTAAGGAAATAAAAGTTTATTTATAAGTCATAAACTTTTGTCTTTGGATTACCCTTTATGTGTTACCCCTAACTTTCCTTTTATTCCAGCCAATGGCCGGTAATAGGAGGACTTGGGCTAACAACCGTTGTGAAGATCAGTGTGATGACTGTACTAATGAGATGCCCAATCCAATGGGAGTGGGAATCGTGAACTTTGTCACGCTTCTCTCTCAGCTAACTCAAGTTTTTAATAGAAACATGGGTTAAGAGAAACGTTCAACCCCCCCTAAGAAAGAACAAGTCGCTATCGAGAGCTTCATGAGACACAGGCCTCCTACTTTTAATGGATCATCCGATCCCACGATCGGTGAACAATGGATCAACTCCATTGAAAATATCTTCTCCATCCTTTAATGTTATGAACAAGAGAAGGTTCTCCTGGATGCTTATTGTATGGAGGGTGAAGCTGATCAATGGTGGATGTTGATCAAAAATACGAAGCCTGAGGAGGATATCGAGGCATTGGAATGGAAGGATTTCCAGAAGATGTTTTTTGATAAATATTTTTCGTGCAACCTCCGACTTAAGATGGAAAGGGAATTCCTTTCCCTCAAGCAAAAAAGATAAAGAATCTGTTGGAGTGTACGAGGCAAACTTCACAAGGGTTGCACGATATGCTTCTGACTTTGTCATTACCCCCAAATGAAAAGTTGACCGCTTCTTTGGTGGGATGAAGCCTAGCCTGTGGAAAGCATTGGCGATCCGTGACTTCGACAGCTATGAGGAAATTGTCCGATGTGCCCTCAAGGTTGAAATGGAGATCGGGGAATCATAGGGGTATCATGGGGACAAGAAGCATAAGGTGTACTTCAATGCTGGTGGTCCGATGGATAAATCCAACGGTGCTAAGAAGATCCAGCACCCCACTTTCCAAAAGTGTGGAAATAAGCACCCTGGAAATTGCCTTAAGGGGACGAGAAAATGCTTCAGGTGTGGAAGAGAAGGGCACATAGCTGTTAACTATCAGCAAGAAAGACCCGCGGCTGTGACAGAGGATAGGAACGCTCCGTTCGAACCTCAATGCATTGTTCAATGCTACAAATTCAAAGAACCGAGTCATTTTGCAAATCAGTGCCCTAATCCAAGGGTTTTTGGAGGCAACCAACAACCTCCAAGGCAGCAAGGAAGAGATTTTTCCATCACTTTTGCCGATGTTAACCCCGACAATGAAGTAGTGACAGGTATGCTAGTTATTTATTCAAGAATAGTGAATGTACTTTTTGATTGAGGTTCTATGCATTCTTTTATATCTCAAAAGTTTAGTAGACCAAAAATCATGGAAGTGAAGATGTCGGTGAGTACGACAAATGGGGAAATCATTGCATCCCATGAATATAAGTCCTCCCCTGTTATAATCTGTGGATTGAATTTCTCGACGAACCTCTTCATACTCCCTCTGGTGGAATTTGATGCAATTATTGGCATGGATTGGCTTTCCTTATATAGAGCCAACATAAATTTTTGGGAAATGGAAATCACACTCCATATGGAGAATCGACCCCCGATTCTTTACAAGTGTAAGGAGGAAGATGAATCTCCTTTAGCTCCATCATCTCAACCATGTATATTACTGCACTATGAGCATGTGTATCTGGCTCAGATGATTGAGTCCAAGGAAGAAACCATCCTTGAAGAAATGCCTATTATGAGGGAATTTGCGGAAGTGTTTCCTAAGGAACTGCCTGGTCTTCCACCTAGAAGAGATGTTGAATTATCAATTGAACTTATACCCGAGGATTTACCAATATCCAAGACTCCATATAGAATGGCTGTTGTAGAGCTTGAAGAGCTGAAGAAACAACTACAGGAGAATATGGATAAAGGATTTATACGCCCAAGTGCTTCACCATGTGGTGCACCAGTCCTCTTCGTCAAGAAGAAGGATGGGTCAATGCGGCTTTGCGTCAATTATTGTGAACTTAACAAAATCACGATAAAGAACAAGTATCCTCTCCCAAGAATTTATGACTTGTTTGATCAGCTACGTGGATCACAATACTTCTCCAAGGTGGACTTGCGATCAGGATATTATCAAGTAAGGGTGAAGAAGGAAGATATCCCCAAGACTACTTTTCGCACAAGATACGGGCACTATGAATTCATAGTAATGCCTTTCGGACTCACTAATGCTTCAGAAATATTCATGGACTTAATGAATAGAGTCTTTAGATATTACCTAGACAAATTTGTGGTAGTCTTTATAGATGATATTCTAATATACTCCAAAACCAAGGAGGATCATGAGGAGAATTTAAGAACTGTACTGGAGACTTTGCGCAAGGAGAATCTCTATGCAAAGTAAAACAAGTGTGAGTTCTAGTTGAAGGAAGTCTCATTCTTGGGCCATATCATCACAAGCAATGGGATATCTGTGGACCCCTCTAAAACAGATGCAATTGAGGGATGGCCGAGGCCAACATCGGTAACGGATATCCGTAGCTTCTTGGGGTTAGATGGATATTATCGGCGATTTGGGAGAAATTTCTCACAATTGTCCAACCCTCTTACCAAGCTAACTTTAAAGAGAGTAAAGTTTTCTTGGAGTGATGAATGCGAATAAAGCTTCAAGGAGTTCAAAAAGAGTCTTATCACTACGCCAGTGCTCACTTTTCCCACAAGTGGGGAAATTTTTGTGGTATTTAGTGATGCTTAGAAGAAGGGATTAGGCTTCGTGCTGATGTAGAATGATAAATTTATATCCTATGCCTCAAGGTAGTTGAAAATCCATGAGAAAAACTATCCAACGCATGATCTGGAGTTGGCGGCGGTGATCTTTGCCTTGAAAATTTGGCGGCATTATATCTTTGGAGATAAATGTGAGATATATATAGAACAAGAGTCTTAAATATATATTCACATAGAAAGAGATTAATATGTGCCAGAGAAGATGGATAGAGATCATCAAGGATTATGAATGTTCAATACATTACTACCCTGAGAAAGCGAACAAGGTGGCAGATGCCCTAAGTAGAAATGATCCAGCGATTCTATTAATGATGAGAATTGAGAAGGATCCAATATTCTTAGACTTGATGAAGATGGACATGGGAATCATAGAGAAGGGAAAATCATCAATCCTTTCACAAATTATTGCTCAACCATCTCTTTTAGAAAGGTTAAAGGATTCTCAAAAGGATGATGTGGGAATTCAAGAAAAAGTGGAAGCTATCGAAAAAGGGAAATCCTCGGAGTTTAATGTTAATGAAGAAGGAATTGTGCGGTTTGGGAAAAGACTATGTGTTCCATCAAGTCTAGGGCTGAGGAAGGAACTTTTGGATGACGCACATAGTTCGAATTTCTCTATTCACCCAGGGAGCACAAAGATGTATCGAGATCTCCGAGAAAAATTTTGGTGGGATAATATGAAGAAGGAGATCGCTGAATATACATCAAAGTGCCCGGTGTGTCAGCAAGTGAAGGCAGAGAGGCAGAAGTCTAAGGGGACGATACAACCATTGCCCATACCAGAATGGAAATGGGAGAACATCACCATGGACTTTGTCACCGGACTTCCAAGGACATCCAAAGGAAACAATGAAATCTGGGTTGTTGTGGATCGTCTTACAAAGACTGCACACTTCATTTCCATTCGGGAGGATTTCTCATTAGATCAACTGGAATAGATATATATCAGGGAAGTGGTAAGGTTTCATGGAGTACCACTATCTATTGTGTCTGACCAAGATCCAAGATTCACCTCTAAGTTTTGGAAGAGTCTTAAATATGCTCTGAATACTGAACTGAACTTCAGTACGACCTATCATCCGCAAACTGATGGCCAATCCGAGCGGACTATCCAAACACTTGAGGACATGTTGAGAGCATGCTCAATGGACCTTAAAGAAGGATGAGATCAACATATTCCTCTGGTTGAGTTCTCTTATAATAACAGTTTCCACTCGAGCATCCAAATGGCACCATATGAAGCCCTATATGGGAAAAAGTGCAGAACACTAGCATGTTGGGATGAGGTCGGTGAACGTAAGCTGCTTGGAACAGAAATGGTCAAGGAAATGGTGGAGAAGGTGAAAACCATTCAGAAGCATATCAAGGCAGCACAGAGTCGACAGAAGAGTTATGCAGATAACCGTTGATGAGACCTTGAGTTTAAAGTTGGAGACATGGTTTTTCTACGCATATCTCCGTGGAATAAGGTCATGAGGTTTGGAAAGAAAGGGAAGTTAAGTCTAAGGTACATCATCCCCTTCAAGATTCTTGATCGTGTCGGGGCTGTGGCCTATCGACTAGCACTTCCACCTACCATGGACAAAGTACATGATGTATTTCATGTATCCCTCTTAAGGAAGTACATACCGGACCCTTAGAATGTACTCTCTTCTGAGGTGGTACAATTGGAATATGATCTTTCTTATGAGGAGCAACCAGTGGAGATCTTAGATCATAGATAAAAAGTTCTACAAAATAAGACAATTCCCCTCGTCAAGGTGTTTTGGATAAACCACAAGTTTGAAGAAGTGACTTGGGAATCGGAGGAAATGATGAAGCTGAGTTACCCACATTTGTTTTAGTATGGGAAAAGGAAAATTTCGAGGGTGAAATTTCTTAAGGGGGGAATATTGTAACGACCCAAAGTTTCATTAATGGAAAATCCCTCTTGATCTTGTTAAATGTCTCTTTATGCAAAATATTTTTATAAGATGTCAACTCCTTTGGTTTTATGTTAAGAACATTGACCGTTGCTAATATAGCCATTGAACAGTGATCACATGATTAGTATAAATATAGGACTTTAACAAATCCAATTTTATCAGACAAAAGAAGTGATGGTCTCATCCAGTATAATTGCTCTATACGAAGCCCATTTGTCGGAGCTTGGAAAAGACGTAGCATCCTTGGGCTTCTCTCTTGACCAAGACCAAGCTGATCTTCATCATGTCAAGCTTGAACGAGATCGTCTATGGGAAAAGTGGAAGTTGATAGAGATTACCACACGAGAGATGTTATCTGAGCCCCCCTAAGAGTCTGTCACCATCGCACACCTTACCCTTAGGTCTTATGCGGCTGTTTTAATGGGTTATGTAACAAATAAATAGTACTATGTTCATGTACATTATTTTTTGTATATAATAATGAATACACTTTCTTGTCATTATTGATACATTGTAAATAGTTTTTAAAGTACAAATAATTTTTTTAGTTATTATTTAATTAAGAATTATATTTTTTAAATTAAGGGATTTTTGAATTAAACAATATTTTAATAAAATATTATTATTATTATCAAATTTATTTTTATTAAATATAAATGATATTATAATTTTATGAATGCAATTGTAATTTTTATTAAGGTTTGAAAGCCATTTCTGTCAAAACCCGTGAATTTTCGATAAATGTCGGTTTTTATTTCAAAAGTGAAAATTAACATATTTAGAAAATTATTTAGATAAAATAAATGTTATTTCTGGAATCAAGACGTCAAAATTATCCAACGGTTAATTTTTCATAATTTTCTGAGACTGTCAAATTTTTGGGTAAAAATTAAATACCGTTTAAATATATAATGTGTTTTTTGACATCATAATGACCCAATAGTGATGTAATAAAATACTATAAGCTTTATTTTCGGCAAATATATGTTTTACCATTAAAATAATGTGATTTTGGGTTTTTTTGACCTACTTTTCAAAGTATTAATGGACCCCTCAAGGCTTATTAAACATCTTGTCTTTTTAAATTATTTTCCATGGGAGTGTGACTCACCTCCACATAAGCAACCTCATTATTTTAAGAAGTTCGGACTTTGGAATTATAATTTTTTTTTCCTCTTCCCTTTTCCAAAAACCATGGGAAAAAACAATGGGATGGTTTGTGGTTTGGATTAATTTAATGTAAGAGGACCCAAACCTAAATAATAAAGAATTTCGTCACCTTTCCTATATAAACCCACCCAAGATCCCACTTCCTCCTCACTAAAAGCCTTTGGAGTTCGTCCAACCTCTTCCCTACTCTCTCTAAAATCCTCCCAAGGTGCCCCAAGCTCCCAAGAAGCCTCTCACAAGCCCCTCTCTAGCCTTTGGAAGCACACTTCCAAGTAAGGGTTTTTTTCTTCCTTTCTCATTTTTTTCCAATTTTCTTCATATTGTTATGCCCTTTTAATTTCAATTATAAATGATTGGGTATGGTTTATCACTTCCCCCACAATTCCCTCTTATTGTTTGAATGATGGGAGACCCCTTTCTCTCTCATTAAATGCCTCCCATGTACACCCGTTACTATGCCGAAATTCCGAAAGGAACTTCTCTCTCCCCTTTTACAATCAAGCAATACTTTTGTATCATGAATCTCAATTCCATTAAAATTGTTGGGACATGTATCTATATAACCTACTTAATTTCCATTACATTTAAATATGATGAGCAACCCCTTTCTCTCTCATCCACCATTTTTATGAATTCTTATGTCACACCGTTACGCTGCCGAAATCGCACCGATTTTCTAAGCCAATGTCATTGTGTAGTGAATACCATGCCCATTTCTCCATTAAGGGTATTCACCTTTTTGCACATTTACTTATTTATTATAAAGTTTCATGTATTAATTACACATTACTTTATCATGGAATAAATGATTATGTTTTATGAATCCATGTTTTATGATCCATGTGGCACACTTATGCATGAAATGAAATGTTTAAGAAGGGTGCGCCCTTATAGTGCTACAATGAATTGGGTAAAGTATAGTATCATGGTACATCATGTGCAATAAGTGTTGAATCATGCTAAATCAAGTGTAAGGAGGGTTTAATCATGCTTTATGTGCAATGAGTATTTACTCATGCTCCATGTGCAATGAGCCTTGGCTCATGCTAATTCCATGTTAAGTGTTGTTGACACATTTCCATGTTATGATTATCATGCTTTATCATGCCTTTATGTTCATGTTTCTCTTATGCTCTATTGATATTCCTATTGTCTAACATGTATTTTACTCCTCATGTTATTCCATGTGTATTCCCTTACTGGGCTTTGTAGCTCACCCTTTTCTTATGCATGTCCTCAGGTTATCCCATGCAATGCTAAGTATGAGGGAATGCAGTGGTCATGTAAAGGAAGTTTTCAATAAAGATTCTTTATTTCATGTTTTAAGTTTTTATGTAATGATCCTAATTCCCAAATACACTAAACCTCTCGATCTTCTTTGTTGTATCAAGTGAAGTTTTATGTAATAAATCATGTTTAAGTTGTAATAAAAATCAGGGTTGTCATATGTAATATGAGATAAAAAAGGATGATTCAAATAAATAGATAAATTTCCTAAAATTAGGGAACATTTCCTCACATGGATCTTTCATTCCATAAATTTATATAAACAAATAAAATAAGTAAGGTGATTAAATGGAATACCAATAGCTATCCAATGCAACTAACAACGAGCGATTATGAGTTTGGATAGAGAACATAACTGAAAGCATAACATGGAAGTCCATGAGAGATCTAAATGGAAGGAGGATGATAATATGTGATTTAGGGAAGGGAAATATATTATTAGTTATAAATGAGGAATGGGAAAAATTGTATTGTCACCCATTTCTAAAGGGTTCATGATTTGGACAGATGGTTAGGCCAAACAGTGTTCCAAAAAATGCACACCCACTATCTAAGTGGAATTAAGCATACATAATATGCGCACAATTTGGGGAAACCATGAATAGATCACGAACCCCTTTCTAGACCCTCTAAATCACCACAGACGTCTTACCCAAACCATGCATCCCTAGGTGACCAGTTTAAAAAAACTATGTGGTCCACCTTTTTTCTCTAAAATTCTTGTATTCAGAATCAGAATAAGCTAGGACACTCTTGAAATGATTCTTGTTATCTTGGAAACTTTCAAATAGATCAAATAAAATATTTAACTGGAATATAAAGGTTAAGTACCTCATAATAAAATCTAGTATCTGTAAAGATTTACTCCTTAAAAAATTTCATCCTCGAGTTTCCCTTCTGAGGGTGTTCATGCATCGCCTAAGAATAACTGCTGCCACTAAGTACTTACATCAAACTCTCACTAATAGGTATCATATTATACCCAACCATGTTGCCATAACAACTATACTAGAGGAACTGACCTCCCTTGGATATCCTTCATGCTACGATCAATTATACATATAGGGTGATACTCAAAATAAGTATCAATTTATTTGTCAACCTCATTATGATCAAGTATATGAGATGGGTTTGAATGACAATAGTGAAGTTGGAATACATAGAAGGCACTATGCATGGATCAGTTTCTTTAGGGTAACTCCAACCGATAGTCTATCGACCCAAATTTTTCTAAAATCTTGAAGGGTTCGACATAATGAGGTGAAACCTTACCCCAGACTTAAATCAAACTATTTCACAGTCTTGTTGAAATATGAAAGAAAACCTAACCCCCACCTCAAACTTTATTGTATGACTGTGGTGATCTATGTAGGAATTCTACCTAGACTAATCTATAGAAATTTTCTTCATGATATGATGTACCTTATCTAAAGCCTCCTAAACAAGATTATTTCCCATTAGTTCTACCTCTTCCGCCTCTAACTAGAATAGGGGTGAATGAAATGGACTTTCATATAGTGCCTCATAAGGATCCATATTTATATTCTCTTGGAAGCTATTATTTTATGAGAACTTAGAGCAAGTTATTTTTTTCTTCCAAGAACCTATAAAATATAGTATGCATGCCCAAATCACATCCCACTGGTATCATATGATTTGAATTGATATTGGTGTATTGGATATTGGATATACATTGTAGTACCCATGAACCTAGTTTCATATGCAACCCCTGCTATAACCATGATGTAAAATGAAAATCAATTTCTAATATTATTGTACATGGAACACTATAAAGGAATATGATCTCTATGACATATTTATATCCTAGATCATAAAATAAAAATGTATCTTTGACTGATAAAAAGTGAGTAAGCATTGTAAATATGTCTATAATAAACCATAATGTGTCACATCCTTAAGGTGACCTAGGTAATCCCATCAAAAAATAAATAGTAATGATATCCCGTTTTCACTCAGGAATAGGAAATGGCTGAAAAAGCTCTATTGGCCACTTGTGTTCTGCATTCACCTACTAACAAGTGGAACACTGAGTAATGAAACCAATTATCTCTATTTTCATCCCCTTCCACCAATATTAGTGGCATAAGTCATAGTACAACTTGGTGAGATTGGGATGTACATCCCATGAAGAGTTATGATAATATTTCATCAACTCTTCATACACATTGGTACGTATGAAAACACACCCATGAATGTGCAAGATCTCATCCCCATAAAAAAACCATCCAGGTGTTGGTTCCTCACATGAGATGCTCTCTCATAGGACCAAGGTCTCAAGATATGAAAGTTACCTCATGTTTAATCAATACAGATTAGAACAGGTCACTAATAATTATTTATGCAAAAATATTTTCATGATAGTTCTAAACCTATAAATAAATCTTATAAAATAAGGCTTTCAATTTCCATTCACTGGTGACCTCCTGATCTCCCTGTTTTGGAGTATTCTAGATTATGGAATCAGGAATAAAATTTCCTCTACCAGGAATATAAGCACGATCCAATTTCAATTTACTATAGTTATTTAACCCATAATTTATTTTAAAGACTCAATTCATGGTATGTACATTCATACTTTATGATTTGGTGGTTTGTGTACACCATAAAATTTTCTCCCTACAAATAGTGCCTCCAGTAACGCAAGGCATGGACCTCAACTACTAGATTGAGATTTCATGATGGGTAATTATTCTCATGTGACCTCAACTAATGAAACCAATATACCATCACCCATTCTCTCAACATCTGAATGTATCCCAACCCAATACATGATGCATCACAATAAATCATCTAGCCTTTGCTAGTATCCAGTAAAATCAGGATCAGTACTAAAGAAGGCCTTCATTTAAACTATTTAAAGGATCTATCACATGATTCATAGAAACAAAATTATCATTATTTATATATAATACCATAATAGGTGTTTTTAGTATTTATAAATCCTAAATTATGTTCTTATAATAACTTTACAGACCCATGAAACTCTATATATCAAATATGTTATTAGGATTCTCCTAGGAAAAAATGGATCCCAACTTCTCTAGGTTAACTTATACTCTTATATATAATATTATGTTCCTTAATAAGTGGACCTTATAGATCTAAAGTGGAATTTGGTGAGCTTAACATAGAACTAGCGCACTCTTAGTGCGATCAAAATGATATCATGATGTTGGGAATGCCCATATAGAGTATGAATGTACATGGTGATGTTTTACATTATGAATAAAACAAATGAATCTAGGTATGGGTGGAAAACCCAATTAATCAAATTAGGAATACTTATAGAATGTTCTAAAGATTGAATGATGTGACCAATTATCATATAATCCATATCTACTATAGAATGATGTATTTGGTATATTAGATGGGATTACATGCACCTGATGGTTTCTTGACCTCAAATTGATATTGTAGTAAATTATCACTACTCAAAGATAGTTTAATAGGTTATCTATACATGGTGGTTGATACCAGTTCTTAACCGTAAGCTAGTTTAACTGACAGTAATCTATGAAAAGCATGAGGTTACCTTATGAATTCTTGGTGAAAAGTACTGGTAAACCATAGGGGGAAGTATAGGGATACATAAAACCCCTATCTTCCATGTCCTCTAGATGCCTCTTCATCTCCTACAATTAAGTAGTATCCATCCTATAAGGAAAAATGGATACCGATGCTTCTCTTGAAACTATATGAAAATTAAACTCAACCTATCTCTCAAAAGGTTGTCTAAAAAAGATTATAGGGAATATATCCCTAGAATAATCCACTAAAGAAGGGAAATCTATATGTCACATTCCTTGATAATCCAGTTAAAGGCTATAAATATAGATTTTCACTACACCTAGCTGATGATTTTTTAGTCCAACAATAATTATCTAGAAATTCCATTCACCCTAATTAATATAGCTACCACCCTATTGTGTTGTAAATGATACCATATAGTGATAAAAATACACATAGGCATGATAAAGAGATAACCAGTCTATCTCAAGAATGATGTAAAATCCTATTATATGAAGGAAAAATAGTTCCCCTAAGAAAGGATACCCACCCACTCAAGTGGTCACTCCTCACATAGGAATAAATTCTATGATCGATTCCCTAACAAGGTATTGTTTTTTTATCACACCATAGAAATAAACTATCTCAATTACATAGATCACTATAATTACCACAATTATAAATGTGCGAGAAGTGCCTATATTAAATAATGAAGATAGAAAAGTAGAGGCTTGTAAAATAGTACCTTTGACCATAGATTAACTGGTACTCTACTCTTCATGGGTCGGATGCACTGCATGTATTTGGACTTATTTGTGACCTAAAGATAAATTTTGACTAACCTGGGGAAGCCTGATTAGATGGTACTATAAATCTAGTGTCCATGTCCCTCATCCACACCCACCTCATTAGACTGTATGGATAGTAGTGCTCTAGATCCCTTGCTGAAAATGGGCTATGAACCATATTTCTGAATGTGGAGTCAGTTTATATCCATTATCACTGGACACTGGGGGTAAATATATTTAAAATAACTAAAGATGACCAATATTCCAACAATCCCATCACTCGACTGGATCCTTGATACACTATGTCATCATATGCAATGACTACCACAATGATGAAATATTACCTAGATATCTGAGTTAACACCATTTTTTTGTTGTTCCTCTAAGAAGACACAAAAACAACACTTCCTGCTGCTAGTTGAAGTTGTTATGGGTTTAAGAGCTGAACCACCCTATCTCACACCTTCCACCTCTCTCAGGTTACACTCAGTAATGAGAGCTTGATTCACTATCCTAGATACGATATCCATACATAATATGTTTAACTATGATTGAATGTTATACCCAAGACCATCCTCAAATTACCTATTGAAACCTTACTTGTCACTTATAAGGATATGTGTGAAGCACTGCAGCTCCATGAAACATGTGGAGTAACACATACCTGATAATTCACCCCACCCAAGGTGTATAAGATCTATGGATCTATTAAAAGTCAACATTTTGGGATATAAATAATCATATAAAGACACCTATAAAACCCTCCAAACCATATCATAATGAAGATATTCTTGTGTAATAAAATCACACATTCTCTTTGAATAATCTCATACCATATACGTAGTGAGATTCACTACTATCTTAGGAGGTGTCTCAAAATTCTCAAAAATAAATATCATGGCCTCCATGCTTGACGTCACAGCCTATATACCTCCATCCATAAAAAAGGACATATGATGATATTTAAGTTCCCATGTATACTCTACCATAGTAGGGGAAGGATGTGGTGATCCCTACATTGTTTATATAAGATGTAAGAATCCCTCCTAAAAATGGGCATCAATTCCCTTTTCAGGGAGAAGAAGAGGTGCTACAAGTGGCACTATAAGTGGTAATATTTGTGTATTAGGTCCTACCACATTTGGATCATGGTTGTCACCACCCCCTTGGAACATGACTCGAGGATTTAATGGTGGGATATCTCTACAATTGCAAACCACATGACTCAAAAAAATATTTGATAGCTATATAGATCATAGATATAAAAATGGTATAGGTATAATACTTATTATATAAGAGTCACACATGTCTTCCTTATCAGAAATCTAGATCTGGGTGGCATACAAGACAATGAAGAATCCCTAGGGATACCACCATTTAAGTTGAAATTTAAATCACCATTTAACTATAACCATTTCAATTAATTTTTTTATGATCCATATGTTCATACTCATTTATGTATATAATAGTCCAGTTAGACAAGTCAACATTCTAAAATTATAAAGTACTATGCTTTATAAGATGAAATTGGTATGTCATGTAACTACAACCAAATTTTTAACTTTTTCATTGGAATATAAAAAGTTTGTATATAATGGATTGATTATATAAGTTACCCTTACCATTTTTTAATGTTATATAATATTTATAAATTTTTATTGGAAACTATTTAATCACAACAATAAATTTTAAATCCCATTCATCTAATGGTCTATCGCTCAAACATTTAATAATTAGTTAATTAAGGTGACACCAATAAACTATACAATAAAAAACCATTTAGGTTAACCCATAATTTTTAATAACCAATCATGTATCATGAATACAATAACGCAAACTATCACTAATAAATTTTACCAATAAACATGGAAATAAACTCATAATCATGGTATACAAATAAACATGGAAAATATTAATAAAATTAAGAAATAAAATCTACATGTCAATTCATATTCATGACATGTGAATCTCCATGTACATATAGTGATTCATGTATAAATTCTTCTCTTCTACTCCCATTCTCCATCCTATTATATAGAAATCATGATTATATAGTAGGATGATTTTTCTTGTCCCTACCTACATCCACTAAGTTCATCTAGGTACCAATCAGTGGCCTGAATAGGGTGTGAGATATTCCTAATAGTCCAAAACCAATGGTGTTTAATTCAATCCAGTAAATGAGTATATAATGAAGAAGTGTGAAAGTAATAATGAAATATATTAATTAAATATGTAATAACCATGATAGTGTGAGTCTGTAATGGGACACTTTATCGATACTCACTAATTCATCATATGTTGGAATGTCTCTAAGTGTTTTTACAATTATAATTTAATTTTTTAAGAGGATCAAGACCCAGATCATAACCAAGGAATCTACCTTTGTTCATATTAAGTATATAGTATGAACACATCCCATGCCATTAAAGTTGATAAAATAAATATAACAAGGATATCATGCATATCACGTATTGACAAAATCCAAGTAAGTTCTTTAAATTGGAAGAAAATTCATATATATTAATTAATAAATTAATTTATTGGAAACCTAATCCCATCATTGTAATTATATATGAAGAACCTAGGAATCTATCCAAGTATACTAAGAACCCATCACCCTATAAGACATTCCATAGAATTCCTCATAGGAACCCAGGTATCACTCTATTCTTGGTATAAAGATATCTCCCTTTGAGTCTGTCCTTTTCATTCAACATAAAAATCCCAAGTGTCACTCATGGAATGATGTAATATACTGCTCTTTGAGCCTCTCCTTAGCATTCCATGAAAGGAACCAAAGTATTATTCCAAGAATAAAGTAATCCATCCACCCAAGTATGAACGTCCATGGAATTTATATAAGAACCAATGTATCTCCCACAACATGATCTGAATCCATTTAATAATTCATTTTAGTTTAATAATCTAGATGAGTATATCCAATATGTTCTATGTCATAACCCATGTATCACCGTCGACATGGCATAACTAATGGTCATTGTATCTCATTTTAACTATACCATTTAACAACACATTTAATCCATTTGTGTCGTATCACTTATAACTAATAAGTCTAACTCACCTCAGAAGGTATTTCAATTTCATAGGTTAGTTTTAGAAGGATTATAATGGAATTAATCCATAAATTCAATTTAATTGATCCCCTTTTTATTTATTTAATTATAATATTTATATTTCGAGGGGTAAAGAACAAACCTCAGAAGGTAAATCAACTTCATAAGATACTCATAGTTGTTTTTCTTTTTTAACAACACACCCAAAGGGGTTGTTCTATTTGGGTTCCTTAAATATCATTGGTGATTACAGGCCATATTGGTCATATAAACATTGGTCCATTAATTTAATTTAATGAAAAGATAATTTGAGAGGATATGATATTAAATTACGACATGCAGAACAATAGTGAAATATATAGACAACTAGACATTAAAGGAAAATCATGAGACCAACTACCTTATACATGCATTGGATACCTCATCCATTATTTTTATCTAATCCATGATGTAATAGAAACATCAATTAAATAGACAAATACCCTATAAATAGGGCATATTAACAGACATGGATTTAATATTCCATTCGGTGAGAAAAATAAATAAAAAAATAAAGAGGCTTGAAGGGCTCACCATTAGCTATCCAAAAAAACTTATGGTGAATGATTCATAGTACAAGTTGAGAAGATATCTAAAAAGACTATATTGAAAGTCTATGAGAGAGATCAATGGAGGGAGGATGTTATTGTGTGATTTTGGGAAGGAAAATGGAGTTAAAAATTACAAAGTAGGATTGGGTAAAATAATAAATTCACCCATTTTTTAAAGGTTTGATGGTTTGGAAGCATGGTTTCAATAAACCATGATCTAACCATGCATACCCAATACCTAATTGGAACTAATCATGCAAGTTAGGAGAGAATTTTTGAAAAAATATGCACAGATCGTGAACCCATTTTTAGAACCTAGGAAAAACCCAATATGATTTACCCAAACCATATGGAATAAGCTACACTTTTTAAAAAAAAACATGTGACCCACTTGTTTCCACAAAAATTTGGGGCACCTGAATTTGAAAAATCCCTAAACACATATATCAAATGAAATATTTAACCAAAATTTAATGGATCCATACCTTATAAACAAATCTAGGATTTTACAAAGTGGATATGATATTATCATTTGATAAGAAAAAATATGTCATAAAATAATATATAAACATTAAAACCATTATAATAATCATTTATGAAATATGGTTATGTAAAATCAATTGTACCACTACATGTAGAAGGAATATCGTATGTATTCATGAAATATACTTTCACTTAGAATTTAATGTGAATGTTGTATATAATGGTATTTTCATGATCATAATAACATTTCAACATATTGAGGATACTAAATTTATTATTTTATAATAAATAACAGATATTTAGATGAAGTATAATAAGAAATAAATGTAAAGAGGTTGGGTAAGACAACCACCTCTCTTTCAGGAGACCTTAGTTAGATATTTTATTAAGGAACATAGGGTTGTATTTTTAGAAGATAATCACTTAAAAAACTTGTATAAGGTTATTGAGAAGAAAATTTGTAGGATTTTTTTGATCTAGTTGGATCAATGTGTCATGAATAATAGAAATAATGGGTGTCCTTTTATTAGGGAGGGAGATGATACAATTAAAATTTCTTAAAATAGTAAATTATAATAAAGTCATTATTAATGTAAATGGTTTTAAATTTCCTATAAATATAAATAACATCAAATTTTGAACCATATATTATCCCATTTTTACTCTGTTCTGTTTTTATGATTTTTATACAATTTAATAAAATATTTTTTTGATAAAATATCCTTAATGTCAATTTTTACACAATTAAATTAATTTTTATTAAATGAACTAAATAAAAATTTCTAATTAAAATATAATTCTTTAACATAACACCAACATTAATAATTCATCTATAAAATTATTAGAATAAATTAACTCACTCAAATTATATTATTTTTAATATTTTTAATATAATTTATTATATTTTTTATTATTTGGAGAAATACTTCATTAGTTTTTTTTGAGAATTTAAGTTCATAATATAAAAAAATTATAAATAAATATATATCATGAAAATAATTTCATTAATATCAAAATTATAATCAATATTATCGATAACTAGTATTTTTATCTATGAGAATAAAAAAGATATTTAAAATAATAGAGTGACACTTTTTAACTTTATTTTTCTAAATAAATTATAAATGTAATGTTTATGGAAAAACGTCCATGAAAAAAATAAATTTAGCACTTAAGGTGATAAAGGTCAAATTTTATTCATATAATACGAATAAAGATAAAACATAATGTCCACATCACTTATTTTTAACCTAGATCAATCTCGATTTACCCTATATCTAGTTGAAAAGTTTCACCATAATTAATATTCATATTGAGAAAAAATAAGAGGGCCCTATTTAAAAAATTTGAAATTATTGATTCTATGTATTTAATTCATTTTATAAAATTCATACATATAAGTGGTAGAAATTAATTTTAATGTTAGTGTGTAAAATGTGAGAAAAATACTTTTTAGAAAAATACCATTTTAAGAATAAAAAACTATTTATTTTTATCCCATACCTTTAAAATATTATATGAGTTTTTAAAATATTTTATTTAATATTTTCAATATAAATATATTTAAAATCATTTCCCTACTGTGATAAATTTAATTTATTAGGATGAAATTCATTATGTGGAATTTGTTTTAGAAAAACATCTCCTTTATTTTCAAACTGTATTTATTTTCATTTATAATTAATTGAAAGACAACAAATTAATTTTATAGATGTCTAAGCTATATATTTCCAGAATTTATTTAGTATTATTGATACCCACCAATACAATGGTTAGATTAACACATATAATAATAATATTCTAATTGTATATCATGGTTCGTTTAGACTTGCTGTTACATGTATCTCAAGCTATTGAAGAAATAAATTTATTAAAAAAATGTATTTTATAAAACAACATGGTGTTACAATAAAATAAATAAATAAATTTTAATAAAGATTTAAATTAAATATCGTGAATATATATTCAATAAAATAGTTTCAAATTCCTATGATAGTTTTTTCATGGAAAGTAATGAGAAAAATTTCAATTTTCTACCTAAAAATGCAATGATAAAAAAAATTCATTGCATTTCCATGATTATTTTAAAATTATTTTCTACTACTTTTAGAAATTGAATATGATAAAATTGAATCCATATTCAAGACCATAATATAAAAGTTTTCTTGTGAATTTACTATCATTTTTGGTCAAAATAAATAATAAAAATTGTCAAAATTTACCAAAAAAGCTCAGGATCTAGAAGAATACGATCCTCATAATTTATTTAAAAGGAAAAGTAAAGATTTTGGGATTACAAGAAAGTGTTATATAGTCTAAATAGGGTAACTACCTGCATTTACTCATTAAAAAATGATGAGAAACATATATAAATCTAGAAAGACAACATTAATCACATCTCAATAATCTTTTTATTTGCAAAGTATCCAAAACATAGTTGGATTCACTGTATTCTTTCAAAATATCCCAATTGAGTTGGCTGAAGAAATGAATACATTAAGTCCATTGAGGTATAACTATCTATGTTAAATTCTTGATACATGTTCTTATAGCATTAATAGACAACTAAGAATCAGATTTAATCCAAAAGGATTCCAATTATGTTGAATGACATATTTTAAAACATATATAAAATCCCACAACTTAGCCTCATACATGGTCACAGTGCCAATATAATGTGAGAATCATCCTATCACAAAACAATAATGAGTGCAGAATACCCCACTACATCCTCATGGACCTAGTGCACCGAAGAAGCATCATCAACATTCACCATAATCCACTGACTGATTGAAGGAATCCAATGAATTAATTTTAAATCAACTGGTCTTTTAGTCCTACAATGTACACCAAGTGTTCTAAGTATATTAAGATCAAATAAATAGTTATTCATGGAACCTATATAAGAATGAGAGATAAATAAGACATCATTGTGAATATCCATTCTTTATTTATTAATAACAGGCTAATGATTGTAAAAAAAGACCACATTCATGGCTATCTAGGTGTAAGTAATCATAGAATACTTGACTACCAGTAGAAGGTTGTGAACCTTATTTCTAAAAAATGTCTAGAAGCTATAAAAGTATTCAGTAGATGGTTCAAATGGATACTCCTATCAATGAAATCATAAAAAAGGTCTTGATTATACTCCCACAACCTGAAAAATTAAGGGAAATTCAACAAAAACTTGATGGATATTTTACACTTCTCCCATACATAAATGACATGGAGAATCCAATGAATTGTATCCCCATGTAGTTGATCACGTGTAGGCAGTCTCTTTTTTCCTGATTTTATAGAGGGGGATTTCTATTGAGGGATGTATGAAGGGTGTCCTAAAATAAACAATCCAAGATGGAGTACTGATAGATCCCTCACTATTCATATTATAGAAATACTTACTGTTAAAATGAACAATCCTATTATAAGTCTAGATAAAAATGTCCTTATACACAATAGAATACCAGTGAATTTTAGGGGAGACATGAGTGGAAACTTTTATATCATTTATTTTCCTACTAGAAAGGAAATCAAAAATAAAATGATTCTTCCTGTTGTGTGGAATAATAATTCTTTCCTCAAGAGTTTTTTCGAGCCAATGAGTTTCCCAAAAATTACGATTGAATTTCTTGGATATAATATATTTTTATCTCTCCATATGGATATTAAAAAACTACTTAATACTAGTTCATGTAGAAGATAACATATAATAATATTACTCATTTATCAGCCTTGATATAATTCTACTAGATATAAATTCAATAGATGAATCATTAAAGGTAAAGATATTATAAGTCAATTTGGTGAGAATAAATTAATTAAAAATCATGAGATCCTTTATGAAAATACCTCCCATATAATTTTTTAACACTATCCTTCCTTGAAACTGTGATGAACTTCCTTTCATAAAATGAACCAGTCCAAATGAAGTCCATGATCATACCTTAGAGTTTCTTAATATGGCTATCATGATATCTGTAAAAATAAAAAGTGTAAAAAATCTTGGATGTGACCACTGAGCTAACCAAACACACCCTTCCTGCTTGGGACATGGATCTTTCCTTCCATTTGTCTAGCTATTTAAGAATTCTAGAAAATTTTTCTTCAAGATAACAACTTTTTATCTTACCCATGTAGATGGTAACTCCAAGTAGATAAAGGAGAGAACACACCTCTTGACACCAAGAATTATCGAAATATTATTCTTCATTGTCAATGAAATTATATTTCTCAAAACAATAGAGGATTTAATATAGGTTATTGATTTCCCATTCACCAATTCATAATGATCATAAACAACCTTGACAGTATAAGGAGTTTTCTTATAAGCCTTCCCTAGAAGAAGAATATCACCATTATAAAAAAATTTGAGGGTTTGAACATACCTCTCCCTTCATTAATCTTATTTAAATTCCAATATTGATTATTTAATTCAAGAATCTTCTCAAATAGTCTATAATCATGAATAATACATGACCTGACAAGGAATCACCTTGCCTAAATCCTTTAGAGCATTAGAATAATCCTCTTGGTGATCCATTTATCAGTATGGAGAGTCTCACAAAACAAAATATAGTGTTGATCATATTAATAAAATCCATTGAAATACCATACTTTTGAGAAATACCAAAAATGAAACTCCATTTAATAGTATCAAATGATTTTTATATATCAGTCCTTAGGAAAAAATATCCATTCAGTGTTTTCCTCTTTATGAGATCAACACTTTTAGATGCAATGAAGAGAAAAATATGAATATTACTACCAAGGAAAAACTCAAATCGATTTCTGATAGTTATATCATTAACTCATTTCCCCAGTATGAGGAAAATATTTTTTTAGATGATTTTAAGAAGGGTTTTCCCAATTTAAACTAGTCGAAAATCCTTGATATCCACAATATTATATTTTTTAGTAATAAGGGAAATGAAGTTAGAGTTTAAACCATGAAGTTTATGAGAATGAGTAAATAAATCTTTAACCAAATTAACTACATAATTATGAATAATGTACCAATAGAACATAAAGAACTTGTTAGTGAACCCTTCTGGGCCAGTCACACTATCAATGATAAGAGAGAAGATAGTTTTTCTAACGTCCTCCTCTAATTAAATAGAGATGATGCCTTTGTTCTCATACTCTCTAATAGAAGATGATATATTACTAATATTATTTTGTGTGCTATCAGATTCATTATCATAATAGAGACTTTGAAAATAACAAATCATTGTATTAGATATTTCATTTTTAGATTTAAATGAACATTCATTGATGCTAAGGGTATTGAAACCCTGATTCTTTTATCCTTATTAATTCATTGAAAAAATATGGTGGTCCTATCACCACATTATAACCATGTCACATTTAATTGAAACCTACTCATACATTGATTAATTATCATAAGATCATATAGCTTGGATAGGGAATTCAATTACTCTCTTAAGGGAGTATCTTGGGATTGATTAGTAATTTGGTATCTTGTGAGAATATTTTCATCCACCTTGATATCATCAACAAGGATGGAAAATGATTTTTTATCCACCCTTATAAGTTTCCCTTAATGACTGAAAATTAACTTTTTTATTATAAACACTTTTGAGGAAAAAGTGAGAAACTATAAAGTCAAAACATTACAAGCACATAAAACCATGAAAGATAATAACCTAGGTCAAGACTATCGGAGCTGCCCCTTCCTAGCTATTCCATCATGATGACAAGCCTTATCCATCACATGACCACTCAGATAGCTGTCCCGTGAAGGAGTGCATGAGTACAGTACTGATGGAAGAGCCATACCCTATTGAACTTCCGAATCCAAATGGAATGCAAAGGTGAAAGATGCCTGCTCTGAACCTCATATGAAGTAGACCCATGCAGTGTGATGGTTGAAACACATCCACAATCTAACAAGTAATCCAGGAACCGCCATTTCCATTGAACTTATCAAAATACAGATCAAAGTTTCCTCCTGATATAAAAATGAAAAATCATCCAAAACAACATCGTAGTCATCCAAAAAAAATTCATAAGAAGAAAACATTTAAAGTAGAAAAAGAAAACGCCGCTACAGGAACAAACCATACCGAGGTCTGACCTTATCACAAACAGAAAAACTCAAAGAAAAATCAACAAAATTGTAGGTTGCACATCCTCCATTGCAGGTAAACCACATATCAATGCCTCTTCAATCAAGAAAATTTATGATAATCCGAGGCATCCATAGCCAAACACAGAATCAACCAAAAAAATGCGAAGTAAACCAAATGGAGAAGCCGAGAACACCTGATCTATAGATCCACAACCTAAACCTAAATGCAAAGTCAAGAGACAAAGATAAAGAAATAATCAATGTATCCATGACCACCCGATCCGTGGCTCGGTAGACCCCACCAAAATCCCACACCCAAATCCTATCGCTGCCCTCCAAAATGAACTTGGCGACTGCAATATTGAACCCAACGCTCTCACAGGATACGCGCCAGCATCCCTCAGATGCAGAGACTAGTTCTCATCCACTTTACCATCATCGCGCCACCTTGAATCCCTATCCGGGGTAGATGGAGTGAGGAAAAATCATACTGTCAATGGAGAAAAATGCTGAGGCGGCTGAACCCAAAAGGTCGCACGACGTCGCCGTAGAAAGTGGAAGCCACCGCAAGAACACTGATCAACCGCTGAGTGCACGATATCCTACACACCATCTATGAAGAGAGCAGCCAGATATCCTACCTACCATCAATATTGAAAAATTTCACTACATACATGGATAAACAACCACCAGTTATTAAATCTTGAAGGGGGGGATATCCTTTCAATATATATAAAAACCTCAATAATCAAAGGATTTTGATCTGAGTGAATCCTTGGAGGATAAAAACTAGTGACCCCAACAGAGTCACTTTTATCATTAACCTATAAAAGTCATCTGTCAAGCTTACCATCCTGCCTTCCATTAAGAGTCTACCTATTCAAAGTGAAGTCACCCTAGTATTTGGGACCTCAAATAAACAACACTGCTCAATACACATAGAGAACTCACAAGAGGCTAATATATAAAATTTTGTTCTTATTTTATTCTAGTGTCACTATATAGTGTTGAAATCATCAATAAGGATACACTTATAATTCATATTCTCAGACATTATAAAAATTTCGATTCATAAATATCTTCTGATTATATTTGATACATAGGCATAAATAAAAGAAAAATTGATACTGGAACATTGTGAAAGATGGGAAACTATGACTTATTGGGCCCCTCTATCATAAGATATAAGGTGGAAATTATTATGCTTCAAAACACATAAATGATGAAAGTCATTTTTATGTGAATTTTTAGTGACAAAACTGTACCAAATATTATCCTAATTGAAGTAGTTCTAACTATAAAACATCATTTGAGTATCAAAAATCCAAATTAAATGGGGATTATTGGTCATAATAAAATTCAATAGGTTTATGATCATGGGGGAATACCCTATACCTTGGAAGTTCTAATATAATAGCTTCATTTTTTATAAACTTTGCCTATAGTTCAATGCCCATGATGATGTTTCCTACATTTCTTCCTCATCCCTTTATACTGGGTTATTTTTTATTTGATGACAAAATCTTCCACTGAATCTCCCCAATAATCATTTGTTCCCTCAACCTAATTTTTAGTTCTTTCATTTTATTGAGGTTCTTTAATGTCTTAAGACACATCATTGGATTTAGGATCTTTATAAGCATAATCCCACAAGTCTCCATATAGTGGTGTGAACTGATTGAGAAATTCAACATTTTTGTGGGGATCACACACATTTTTCTTTCTTATTGCATCCTTTTATAGGTATATATAGAAGTGAAATGTTCATATAGATTCACAAGAGAATCACAAACATCATTATGAGAATCATTCATTTAATAATGTTCAGTAGGAAACTCCAGGGTGCCCTCAATATTTGGAGACACCATTACAGTAGGGTCCCCAACAATTTTAGAGCATTGAGGTGGAACAAAAATCATCACAAATCCATCCTACTACCTAGAAAGATCATAATTTTTCATCAAAAAGACACCAAATGGAAGAATAATTTCCTTATTTTTGACCTCCTCCACCCCAGTATCACAAATAAGGACTCAAATACCAGTCTTCCCCACTACAACATCAGATACCTATAGCTAAGGATAACTATATTATTTTTATAAAAAATGATTTGATAAAGATTAACCTCTATGAGAGAACCACCATAATTATGTGTGAAGGTCCCAAGTTCATAATGTGAAGTATGGACTTTATGGGTTTTTATCTTCCCTTTATTATTCTTATAGTTGATCTTCACATGACAATTGAACTTACAAAATTAGTGTATCACATCCCTATTACATTCATGTGTTAAATATAAAAAAATATAACAATTTAGATAGAATTTTTTCTTCCTTTAATATTTTATTTCAACATTGATACTATCATATCTAGTTTTTAGAAAAACCTCTTTAACCTGGGTGGATTTAATATATACCTCTATAAGAATCCTCATAAAATGCCCAAACATTTAGTTGTCATTCTACCTATCCATTCTGATCAGATTTCCAACTGAGGATACAATGTCCCAAAGAATTCATAGATTATAATAAAACCTATTTAGCTTGAAAATTAGAATCCATATATACGCATGAGAATTCAAAAAAATCTTGGGATCAAAATTACATTCCAATTATTATATTCTTAAAAGACTAGATATCAAGGAAACTGATCCAAAGCCACAAGATCTCATCTTAAAATCATCAGAGGGGAAGAAAACATGATAGTAGCCTATGAAAATCATTTTAATTATATAATCATAAAATCTACAAACCTGAATGATTATTTAGTTGAGATCATTTAATTTCTAAGGTCTCTCCCCTTTCATGACCATAACACGTGCGATAATTGAGAATTTTTAAAAATTGATTATTTCTTCAACCGTATCTCGGTTAGATGATACATGAGAAATAATCCCCTTTTTTATAACTATACTAGGGTAGGGAACATAAATGTATGAGGAATAAATGTTAATATCTGATTTGAGAACCACTGAAAAATTCTTCCTTGATCCAGTAGAATCCACAAGGGAACACAACAAGACCATTGATTTGATCACTGCACAAAAATGGAACATCTATTTGTGACCAACTTGATCAAGATATTGATATATGGTAGAAGGATTTAAGGTTACAATATGCACATGATAATATAAGTCTCTACATTTGGGATCATCCCATTTCTCCCCTTACTCCTTCATCATCTCCAAAAAATCTACAATAAAAACTTATTATCTTGTTAAGGGTTATAAGGGTTTATCATGGGTCAAACTATGATATAAGGGTAATAATTTCACTAAAAGTTTTCTAAATATTATTTTATAAAGTTATTTTGACTTTATATAATCGTAAAATTTAATAATTTTCTATTTTGTCTAGTTTCAAAAGAACGTGGCTTTATATTATTTTAATATTTTAAGTAATTACAAGTGTCCCTCCCTTGGATTATAGTAGGCAAAATATTCTCCTCCCTTATTGACACAATTTGGGCCTTATAAATTGGCTAGGACCTACCTAAAAATAGTCCAAGCTTCATTACCTTTATTCTTGATCTTATTCTCATACCAAAAGACTATGCTATGAGGGTTTGAGATTTATTCCAAAGGAGGTCTTTCAAATATGAGGTAACCACCTTACTTAACTCTTTAAAAATTTATTTCTTATTCAAATTACTATAAATATATTATATACATACTACCATAATTACTAAAATTTCATAAATATATTGATATGTTTCTATGATTATTGTACAACCATTTTCCACCACATTTCCATAAAATGGGAAAGTGGTTCTCATTCGTACGTGTGGAATGCCACCTCCATGAAGCGATTCGATTAATTTTCCACAAAAAACATAAAAAGGTTGGTTATACTATTGGGTTTACTAAATATATATTATTTTTATGATATAATTATGGTTCTATAAAGGTGATTGATTATATATCTTTCTTTTATTCCATCCATAGAAATACTGAATCATCGCTCGTGTGTTTGTATGAACAACCATCCACACAAGGTGAAATAATTTATTTTTCATCACTATTTTATAGAAATGTTTAAAAAATGTATATAATGAATAAATATTATATTTATTACATGAATAATAATATGAATATAATGAAACCATGATCAAGTTTTAAGGACTATAATTTTTGAACTGAATCATGCATGAAAAACATAGCATTTAACACCCAAAATTACAATGATAATATAATATTGTTTATGAAGGACGGCGCCCACGTCTCTGGCTTCCTCCATGGCGATGCCCTAGATCTGATGCAGCATCGTTCTGCTCCCCCCTCTCAATCGGAGGGGGGAGTTGCGCGATCGTTCCTCCACGAGCAGGGTAGGCCTCTCTTTTCATGTTCTCGTTCTGTTGCGCATCCCCCTTTCCCAAGGATCCAGCTTGCCCCGAAGGTTCCAGACATTTTCCAAGAGGCACCGCAGCTCTCCCTTATTTTGGCGGAGATTAATGGGGCCGCAGACCTGTGTAAGCTTACCCTTGTCGCCCGTTTCCGTCCTCAGCGCCCATCGGTTGATGAGTTCGAGCGGTTTGTTTCTGATTCTTGGGAGCTTCAGGATCACGCAGTTGTCGGTCTGCTTGATCGTCGACATATCATGATACGTTTTGGGTCAGAGGAGGATTTGATTTGTGCCTGGTCCAGGGCCCCTCGAAGATGCAAGGGTTTCTCCTTTTAACTGTTTCGTTGGAGCTTCGACTTCCATATGCGGCGGGATCCATCGACAATCGCGACGTGGGTAAGTCTCCCTGGATTACCTCTGTCCTTCCAAAATCCAGCTATTCTATGTGCGATTGGGAACATTATTGGCCGCTACTTATGTTCTGATCACCGAACCGAGTCTGTGTGTCACCCGATCTGTCCGCGGATCTGCGTAGAAGTTGATGTCGCAAGATCACCGGTGAACCGTTTCTGGATCACAGACAGCAAGGAATTTCGTTGGCATCAAGAAGTCCTCTATGAGTCTTGGATGAAGTACTGTATGCAATGCTATAGAATTGGTCATTCTGATTTGGTTTGCCGCAACGGAGGAAAGGATGGGTTCTCCCAGGCGATGAAGGCGCGAGGAGTTCTTAGTGGGGATCCTTCTGGATCGACTCCCATTCCTGCTACGGGTGTTCCGGCAGACCACTTGAATGCGCGAGGGGGTGTGGCTAAGGACAGGGATGTGGAATGTGTTGGTGCTGGCAATCTTGGTGATCGGGGTAATCACATGGGGAGTCCTTGCACTGATGCTGCACTGAATGTTGCAAAAATGGAGCAGGGGGAATGGCAAGATACAGGCATCGAGGTGAATAAGCGTGCTTGTGCCGTGAAGGAGGTTCGGGAGGCCTTACATCCAACAGTAAAGAAGGTTTTTGACCGCCTTAAAAGTGATCTTGGTGCTGGAGATCCACCTTTGAGGGAGGTTGCTGTCAATTCATGTCAAGTGCAGCTGATTTCCGACAATATGAGGGATAAAGGAGGTGGACTTGATAAGGAAAATCTTACCGTATCCGGTTGGGCCTCTTCTGGTAATAGATTTGCAGGGCTGGAGCAGGAGGAGCCACCCACTGGGATGGCTGATCGGCAGGATTTTGGGGTTCCTAATAACCCGGGACTTGGTGTTGTTGGTGAAATGAACCCTCATTGCCTTGTTGTGCCTGATCATAACATGCTCTCTCAGGCCGGAGGAGAGTCTCTTAAAATCTCAGATGATGTATTGGGAAAGAAAGATGTTGGAAGCAAGAGTTTTGTTTCTGTGAATATCACTGATAAATGGGGGAATATATCTAATAGTGAGAAAGAGAATTGTGGCAGAGCAGACAGACCTTCATATAATGATATTGTTCAAGGTGGTCGAACGAAGATTTCTGAAAGTGAAGGTGTCATGACTGCGCCACCAAAGAGGAGGCCAAGGAGAGACTACACGGATCTACCCAAACCAATGGCAACAAGGTCTGCACACAAGATTGGAGCGTCACAAGAAAATGTCATTGCAAATGGGTACAGTGGAAAATGAAGAGGAGGGTCCCCGAAGAGGGACAAAGGATTCAGTGGAAAACGGACGGTCAAAGAGAAGTTGTCTGAGGAAATGTTGCGGAAGAAAAATATGTACCTTGAGATGATGCGCAAATACGAATCTTCTGAATGGGAGTCAGCTGATCCTGGTGATGAGTTATCTGATGATGGGGAGAAGGATGCATATGGTTTTGATGTTATGTAGCGTTTTATCTTTTTCTGACTTTACATGCACTTTTCTTTTAATAAATTTGTGGGACCAGGCTTATGCCTGGTTCAGACTTTCCTGGTATAATATTGTTTATGAATGGGTGATAATATAGTGTGATACCTAGATAATTTTCCATTGATGAAAAACCAAACCTTTGAATGTCTATTATAGGTATTTGACCTACATTTAACCTTGATAACCAGTGGTCAATATTAGTTCTCAGAGAATACTAAAAAGATATATTTAAGCATAAAACCAGTTTACTAGTTGTGAAATTGAGTTTTATTATTTCAAAATAATGATAAAAATAAAATTTCATAAACCAATTTTTTGGGTTGAATATAGATAAATCCATTGTTTTTGAAACACCTCGGTAAAAACCATAGGATGATAAGAGCACTGTGTCAAGGTATTCAATCATCATAAATATCTAGCTTGTTGTGGAAGCTCAAGCCACATTTGACATTTCATATATATATATATATATATATATATATATATATATGTCACTTATAGGGAGAACCCCTCTCCCTAATTATAAGACCCAATTTGAACCTCTCTTAATTCCACTTCTCTTTCTGCTAGTTCAAGTACACCATGCAGGTAGAATAACACCCACATTTTTTCCAGAAAACATTTAATAGGATTTTATTTATTTTAAAAAGTATTATGTATATGTATAATCTCATTTTCATAAATTATATAAAATTTTGTATTTCATTTAAAAACTTTTTATATTTTATCTAATAAATATTTATTCTCAATGTTAAAAGATTTTTTATACTTATGATATGTGGGTGTGTATACAAACACACACACAAATAAATTTAACAATTATTTCATTATTTGAAATAATATATTTTTTAGCATGAATCTATGTTTTGGTTTTAAAATCATGAACTTACTTATGTTGAGATTTTCAAAATATGGAAGGATGAATTTTTTTATTTTAAAATGTTACTTTATGTGTGAAATATAATTCATTTTAGAAATTATATGTTAAGGGTATAATTTCTGTATTTATTATGTTTTTTTATGAAAGAAAAAACACAAACACACATATATATATATATATATATATATATATATTTAAAATTATTATATTATGTGAACAATAATTTTACAATTACTATTATTTTACGTAAAGGATTCATACCATTACACGATTATTTAATATATAAAATGATATTTTAAACCATCAATTTTTGAATTAAGTAAATGTGTATCTAACATCTTTATTCAAGGATGAATATTAAATGATAATGTTTAACATTTTTTTTATATTTCAATAATTTTTTTTCAGGATTTTATTAATGAAATTTTAAATAAATGGAAGTTAATTATTTATTATTTAACATTTAATTCATTTATGAAATGTCTAATTGTCATGATATTTGGTTTCTCTAAATCTTGTAGATGATTTTTGATGAATGCACACACACACATATAAATGTATAAAAATATTTAATAATACATTTTCAGGTTTTTAAAGTGTAAAGTATAGTGATATATATATATATGTAAGGAAATATCAAAATGTTTTATAAAATTTTGAAATATTAACTTTTTAAACATTATAAGGAATTGGGGAGTGAACCCATCCCTATAGAATGGGTAGTCCTAGATAGCCATCAATGTTTCAAGTGTACCCATGTTTCTTTTCCAAATCATTAATAATATATAATGAAAAATCACTGAATCATTTTAAGAAAAAAATTTCAAAGACTAAGTATTTTAATGGTATTATAATGTTTTTAAATCATAATTTTTTTCAAATGAGGTATAATGTTTTCAAAGAATATGTATTTTCAAAGATATTTCCAAAAAGTGCTTTTAAAATAATGACTTCGAAATTATAAGTATTTTAAATGGAATTTCTAAAATCTTTTTCCAAAGATATATTTGAACACCCTTCGAATTATAGTTTTTTGAAATATATATATATATATATATATCAAAAATTTATTTTGATATAAATAAAAATGTTTTCAAAGGATTTTTAAGAAAGGTATTTTTAAGAAAGTATTTTCATTAGTTTTTGAAACCCCTTAATGTGAAATTATGCTCAACTTTGTTTTTAAAATCTTTTCAGGATCATTTAGAATATTCAAAGAGATTATCTTAGATAAAGAGATAGTATGAGAAAAGTCAAGTAAAAACCTTTTTATTTATTGTTTAAACTCTTATAATATGTTAATGTAACCATTTGACTTTAATTCGTAGACTTGAAAAGGTCTTTAGTTTTATAATGGACCATTTGTTTTAGTTTTTTTATATTAGAAAAATATAAAATATTATTTTAGACCATACCTAGAAGAACGGATCTCGATATCATATAGAGGTGGCCCCATTTATAGGGAATATACCTAATAATGATACATACATTATGATATATTTTATTTTTGTTTTAATTGGTTGATTTATATGAAGTTAAATGAAATTAAATATTTATTCCTTGATAAAATTCCATGAAACTGTGCTTATGGTCTGTCCTTTCTTTTTCAAGAATCTGTTAGATTTCATCCTTGCGCATCTCATATAGTAGAGGTTTTTTAGGATAATATGAAAGATATTTGGCAGAACTAATTTATAGAGGAATATTGGGCATTGAGGAGGGACTTGGGAACCTTTCAGCATCATATCTTGGTAATACATGAGGGGAGTGTCTTTGTTCTGGAGATGAAGTGACGGTTGGAAGATAATTAGAAGATTTTTTATCTGATTAAAAAATGGGATTTTATTTGTATATCATGGGGGATTATTCAGATGTAGGGAACTACAAATTAGTGATGGGTAGTGTATATTAATGATTAGATTGAGGTATATGTGTCACTGTTATATTAATAGATGGAGTTTTATTTTTAATTCTTATCATCAATGATAAAGGTGAAAAACATTTAGAGGTACTACCCCTTAAACTGGGGAGCCTATGTGTGGGTGATCTTGGGATCTTGTTAAAGGGACTCTTACATTATTCTAGTGATATATTTTTAATTAGGAGTGTAGAGTGTTTCATATAGAGGAGGAGATTCACCCAATGATCAGATATGCATTCACCCCATTTTTGATTCCTATGTATTTAGTGGTTAACAAATGAAGTGGTTATTGAGAGGATATATTCTCTGGGGGGGTGAGGCTCCAGATGGTTTACATCAAGGAATTTTAAAGTGTACTTTTTCTATAAATTGAGATTTGATCACTAGGAAACAAATGTTCTAATGGGTAGATAACCATTATCAACAGACTAATTAACACCTTTATAGGGTCTGTGGCTCTTGAGTGACTAACAAGGTAAATACGTTTTTATGTTATGTATGTGGGGATTGTTTTTACCATTAGGATTAGTGTATGAGATATCAAAGAGGATATTATCATATGGGGTTTCATGCATCATTTTCATAACAGTAGTAGTTCTCCCTGAGGAAATATTAGTAGAAAGGGCCACTAACATTTGTTCAATAGTTGGGGAGGTGGTTTTCTCCAACTAATTCGAGATGTATATGTTATATTTTATCTTGAATATATTATCCATAATTGGGGACCTATACTATTTCATTGTAATTGAGGTTTTCATTAGAGAGGTAGAGAATTTGGGAGTACACATATGTGTTCGATTGAGGCGCGAGGGCTAATAGGGCTAGAAGATTTTTATGGTGCAATCATGTTATTATCAACCCAAGTTTTTTCACTTGTTTGATTAGGGCTCCTCATACTCCTTTTATACCCAATTTTTGGTCCATTTTTTGAGAATGTAGGTGGAGATACTTTCAATTCCCTTACTTTTATCCATGTTAGTCAGAGGTCATGATACTTTTTTTGACATGTGATATTGATTTAGACTACTAATGGGGTAACCAAAATCATCTGTGGATTTATTATTATTATATATAGAGTTATAAACTACAATTCATGACATGCATTGGATGTATTTCATGTGTGTATTAATCAATTTTGTTTTATAAATAGTTTTGTTTTCTGATATAGAGGATCGATGAGTGGAATTAATTGGTGAATAGAGTTACTGGATATATGGAATGATATTGGATCCTCTTTTTTCTTAGATAAAGGAAATTTTAGTGCAAGAATATGCAGGTGATGTTCTTAGGGTTATGGAGGAATTTTTAAATGTCTTTTTGGATGATTTTGTGATGATCCCCCCATGAAAATATGTTAGATATATTATAAAGATACAACCGATAACACCACTAATTTAAATTTTTTCTATATTGAATACTTTCTATAGAGTTTCACATGTAATGGATACAAATTAATATTATGATCTAATGGGTTTTCATATGACATAGTGTATATCCTTGGAATCCTCTGGTCTTTTTCTCCAAGAAGGTTGATGGAAGAATGAGGTTGTTCATGGGATACTAGAGGTTGAATTAGGAAACAGTCATGATCAATTACCCCTTCAAATGATTGAAAATCTATTAAAATATTTGATGGGATCTAGTGGGTTTTGAATATTGGTTTATTATTTAGATATCATTAGATGAGGGTGAAAGGAAAAGACATCCCAAAGACTACCTTCATGTGTGGTTATGGGAACTTTGAGCTCATGCAAATGACATTCGGTGTCACAAATTCACTATTTTTGTTCATGGGTCACATGGAGTATTTATTTTATTAGATCATTTGTTAGTTCATAGTCATGTTAATCGATGATATCTTGAACTAGTAAAAGTCAAAGTTGGAAAAATATGATCATCTCAGAGTTATCTTGTATGTTATTTGGTTCAATAAAATCTATGGGAAGCTATACATGTGTAATATTTAGCCATGAGAGGTGAATTTCTTTAGGCATGTGGTGTCTCAGAATTGTGTGGTTTTGGACATATCAATGATGAAGGTAGTTGTTTCTTGGGTAGCTATTAATAATGTAATATACATTTAAAAAATCCATGGTCTCACGGGATATCATCAAAGATTTGTACCCGATTTCTCATAGATTGAAGCTTCACCAACATCCTTGTTTAGAAAGGACTAGGCCTTGGAATAGACTGATCAATTTCATGTGGTATTCGATTACCAAAATGAGAGGCTAATAAATTACCCAGTGCTTTAGTTTCCTAAAGAGGTTATATAGTTTGAGGAGTTCTATAATGTTTCCCATATGGGTTAAGTATGTGTATTTTGTATCCAAGGGAATCAATATATTATGAATCCTAGAAGTTACATCCCAATGAGTGTAACTATGCTACCCGTGATCTCATGTTATCAGTAGTAGTGTTTTTAATGAAGTTTTTATAAAATTACATCATAATTAAGTTCTCCATGTTTTTCACTAACTATAAGAGACTAAAATATATCTTATCATAGTGGTATCTAAATTTAATCTAGATAAGGTGGATGGAGATTATCCAAGATTATGATTTTGATATATCTAAAACCCCAAGGAAGATGTAAAACCTCAATATTTTACGATATATTTATACCCAAATAAATTTTATTTCTTCGACAACATATGGTACACAAAACCCTAAGTCTAAATGAACCAAAATATAACATACCCAAATAACCTAGACATTAAATTTTTAGAGTGATTATGAATGAGCAATTTTTTATTTTTTTGTAAATATTTTAGATAAATAAATTATATTGATAAATAAGTAATCAATTTTTATTAATATAATAATATAATTTTCCCTAAAAAATATGATTTATTGGTTTTTATGAGAAAATAAAAAATCATTTCTCCAAATTATATTTTTTTTGAAGAGATGATTTTTATTTTTGAAATCATTATATCAAAATTTAACATCGGGTAAAATCTTATGATTTTTCAGAAATTATTTCTTTTCATTGAATAGTGAAAATACTAAATTTTCAAATCCCATCACATATTTTCGTTAAATAAAGTAATTTAATGGACCCTTTTTATTTTATATTTGATCTTAAAGTGATATTTTATCCATTTAATTTTTAATAATCTAATTAATTCTATTTGAATCCCAAATATTCATGATTTTTATATAAGTAATTTTTATGCGTAAAAGGCATGCTTCTAAAAACTATTTTTAATTAAATTTTATATATTTATATTAATATTGATTTATAGAACATATAGAGATCAAGTTATCAAAAATGTATACAATATTTGTAATTCAGAGGATAAAATTTGATAAATAGGTCCCTTTTATTTTTTTCATCATTAATAATAACAATGGAAAATATTTTTCCTGAGGGTATCGGTAAAATGGGCAGAACATGGTTAAATCCATGAGATAAGGCCCAAAAATCCTCAAAGAAACTTCAAATTGTTTCATTGGATTTATTAAATTATACCACCGAGACCAAGAATTCGAATATATGTCATTTTAGTTCTATTTTCCCTTGTGAGATAAATTTATATTATATTAAGTAAAAAAAATTCCAACATGTCACTCTCTTGGATTTAAAATCAATAAATGTTTTTCATAAACATTAGATTATGATATGTTTCTATATAATTTTTTATTTTAAAGAAAAATTAATTTTTTATCATGGTAGTTTATTTTTAATTTTTATTGATGAAAGAATTACCTTAAAGTCTTATATAACACCATCACAGTGCTTGTGAATGTTCTAGAAAAAACATGTAAATGTTTTTAAAAAATATATAAGGAATATTATTGGGGTGATTTATAGTTCCCTAAAACTTTTATGGACTAATATATTATATCAGAGATGTGTGAAAGGTTTACATTGTAATTCCATTTATCTTGTATGGTTCTCAATGTCAAATTATGTGAATAGTTCTAAAAATGATATTAATATAAAATTTTGATAAAATTATTTTATAAAATTATTTTAAAAGAATATAAATCATAATATAGTAAATTAAGTAATATACATGGTCTAAAAAATTATCCATTGGTCATTTATGGTTCAATTTTTACACTATAAGTAAAATTAGGACCCTTTAATATTAAAAAACTCATTATCAATGTTAAGATTAAAATTGATCGAACAAGGGATTAAACCAAAGCGTGTCATTTCCCTCCCTTATAAAAGTATAAAACTTATATCTTTTCATTATGAAACATTGAACTATCTAGAATGATAAAACACTAAATAATTATCTTCTAAAATTCACTAGACATTAATTAGGGGTTAGATTATTCTTGAAATACAATTCAAAATATACTTAAGAAGGGATCTAAAGGATTCCTACTAAGATGATATATTCAACCTACCCGAACTCTTTCATTTTCCCATATTCGAACCTATCTAAAACTATAGTATTCATCATAAAATAATAAATTCGGTATAATAAAAATAAAAAAAGTTATTATTATTATTATGTATCTACCATTATCCAACCCCTTTCAATCGAATGTATTATGAAAGTAACTCTCATTCTTAGGTGTGGACTATCACCTCCACGTGGTGATACAATTCATTTTCAATCCCCATCATCAAGTATGGTTATTAGGATGTGTATAAATCTTATATGCGATTTTATAAAAATAATAATTATTATATAATTACAATAACTTTTCTACGTTATTACCTTTATTCCATTGGATAACGATAATGTCACTCGTGCATACGTGTGATCAACCACCTCCATAAAGCGATGGGTTTCATTTTTCATTTTCAATTAAAATGGAAGGTAATAAGGATATATTTAATGAATATTATATATATATATATGATATAATAAGGATTTTATAAAGGTGAATTATTATTTACCTTTCTTTTATTCAATGTTTTGAAAAGTGAAAACAACATTCACACATACGTACGACCCACCATTTCAATGAATGGTGTAATAAATTTTCCTATCTTAACCTTCTATGAGAAATTATAAATATGAATATAATGAACATATGTGTTATTTATATCATAAATGTAATTCTTTATATGATGTAAACATGATCAAAGTATGAGGAACTAAACTATAAAATAAAAATTCTCATGAAAAACCAAATAATTAACCCAGAAAAGACGATTTTAACAAGGAATTATTAATACATAGGTGTTAGAATTTTTTTAAGTGGATCATATATGATATAACAAGTATAAATAATAAAATTTTATTGAATTTTAATAAATTTTTATTTATTATATAGGGGATTAAATTTCTTTTGAACCAAGTTGAACTCAAGATAAGGGTTATATATTACAGTCTCATTATTTACCAGAAATTTTTATGATTAAGTTTCCAATGATGTAATTTCATGATCTAAATCTCATGAATATCATGAAATTTATTATAATTTGTTTAATTATTTATAATACATGTTTCCTTTCATTTTCATCTTTTTCATCACTCAAGATATGTAATGAAATTTTTTAAAGTAAAATTAATTTATTTCGCTCCTTGGTCAAATATCCTTTTTCTTATATATACATTTTTACTAATAATGTTGTCAATTTTTTAAACATTATCGAATAAAATTTTAATTTTAATTTTACCCATTTTTTACCATTTAAAAATAATTTTAAATTTAATAATATTTTCTTCTTCTAAATAAGACAATTTTTTCTTTTTCCCAAAATATGAAATAAATATTTATTCAAACGTACACGACATGAACCAAATTTACTTCCATCATCACCGATCAATGATTTGAATACTTTTTTACAAGTTAAAAAGGTTATTTAAATTTAATTTTCCTTTATAATATGTTGGAATTTTTGATATATTAAAAAACTTTATTTCCATGTTAAAATAGTTTTTTTCAAATAAATGTCCGAGTGATGATTTAAGAGATTTCAATCTTTTATAACATCATTTGAAGTCACTTATGATTTAATGGGCATTTTATTAACTTATTCCTTATTTATTCTTTCTCTAGATAGTTTATGGTTATGATGATGAAATATCGATGATATCTATTTTCTTTTCCCCCAGTTTATGTTATGGTAAATGTTAGTATGATATTTTGGCATACATATGAATTAATTTATGATTATGTGAGTAGTGGTCCCTAAATTATATGTACCTATAATTAATTGTTTAAATATTAATGTTAAATGACCACAAAGGGTATATGAGAGGTTATCCAAAACCCTAAAAAATGTATATAGTAGGTTATCCCAAGCCCGTAAGAGGGTACACAAGAAGTTATCCCCTTATTGAATAAGGTACATGGGTGGTCATGCTGAGCCTAACATGTTATGAACTTCTTGATGGGTATCATTGATATAAAATTCTATGATTAAAATTATTCCCAATGTATTCCACTCTTTTATGACAGGGTGTTATGTTGTAAGGAAAAAATCCCACAAGGTAACATTACAGTGTTTTTGGGTTGATTGTGTTTGTTGAAAATGATGAATTTTATGGTTTTTGTGGAGTTCCAAAGATGTTTTTGACTAGGAATGCTTATAAGGATCCATGAAAAAAGAATTAATGATTTTAAGGTAGAACAAAAAAGTGCATATACTAGGTGGAATGGTTTCCCCGTGTTTTCAAAATTTTTAGGCCTCAAAACCGGGAGTTTATTTTATGGAAAAAGAAAGTTTTATAAAATGGAGTTCGCAGAACTCATTTCATGGATTGTGAAGTGTATATTTCATGGACCATGAGTAGCTATGCTTTGAAGACTGCAAATGAGGTATGCGAACCGCGAAGCGCGTTACATGAACAATGTAAGAAATCAGCTCACAGAGCCTCGTTGATCATAGGAGGATCATCATTTGTGGGAGGCTCATTATTTTTGGAATTGGGGTGGTGATTTAAGTATCCTCAATGGGGTATAATTTTTAGAAGACAATGGACACCGAAAAGGATAAAGGAGACATGAATACTGCATAACAGTTCATGGTGAAGGCTGTTTCACATCGAAGTCTTGGGCATTTGTGATAATTGAGTTTTAAGGGATTTATTTAGAGATATAAAGGAAATTAATCAGATTATTATTTAGAGTGAATTTCATTAGAGAATATCATCAATGTCCAAATAATTCAAGTATGTCAGAATTAGTTGGTGAGGGAGGATTCCATGAAGGAGAATAGTTTCACAATGAAGGAATTCTGTAAAGGTGGAAGTTTGTGAAGAAAGTTCATCAAAGGGGTTTTCAGAGCTTGGTAGGTTGCAAAGGAAAAGGTAATGTGAAGAAAAGAGGCTCCTAAAATCATCAATGGTTCCCAAGTAATCAGCTATCCACGAAGAAGAGGCGATCCATGAAGAAAATAAGCTCCACTAAGAACTCAGTCCATACAGTGAAAGATAGTTTCTAGAGGATGTAATATAGTTCATAGAGTGTGAAATGGTATTTGTGAAGGGACTAAAAAATTTTTTGAATGAAATTTATGAAAAATAACATTCCATATACTAGGTGAAAAAATGACTTCAACAGATCATCTACCTATAGTTGAGGATGCATTCATTATTGTTAATGAATTGACCTACATGTCCGTAATCTCTGTGTGGATCCTTTCTAGAGTAGAGAACAATGGAAAAGAATTATGGTGATCATTTACACTAAAAGAGATCCATAAAAAATGTGTTTGGGAGTGGCCCTGGGGAAAGATGTGTGTTAACCCCAAATATTGTAAAGGTAGTGATCCTAGTCATAGAAGTGATCTAGCTCAAACATTGAATTTTGGCAGTGAGCCTTTGTGGATTTGGTAAATCATTACATGGACGTTTTATTCACATTAGACAAAGAATATTGGGAATGAACTATGCAAAATCATTGTGTCTCATGTATGATTTCATTTCAATTCATGAATTTCTACAGGAAAAAGATTGGAGAGTGTTTTGTTTAATGATTAAACAAGATTTAAAGGGGGAATTGTTTTAATCTAGAATACATTAATTTACCCATGTCTCAAGTTATTTAACCTAATTGAGATAAAAATTGGTATTAGATCCAAAGGTTAATTTCAGTGTTTCTATCTATGGGGTTTTCAATGGAGTTTTTCAATCACAAAGGCATTCTGATATTCGATTGGAACAATTTTCAATTATAGAAGAATCATTTGCATATTTACTTCTAATAAATGGGAATGGATGTCATTATATAAGAAATACATGGAAATTCATATAGTATTGATAGTGTTGGTTTATCAAAAGATGAATGAATGGAATTTGATGATGATGAAAAAGGAATCAATTAGGCGGATCCCTATCCAATGCAATTTATTCAAACATGATTTCGTGTAAGTCATCACCTGCATTGTGGGAACAATTGCTAAATATTTATGAGGATGACTCAAGAGTTAGAGAAGAAAAGTTGCGAGTTCTATTAGAAAAGTTTGAGGATCTTATATTTTACCCAAATTAGAATTTTGATACATTCATTGACTTGGTAAATGTTGTTGTGGAAGAAATTCAGTCTCAGAGAAATTACTGAATATATAAATATTTTTAAGGTTATATTGAGAAACCTTACACCTCGATTCAACCCAAAATTTTCATTATTAGGAGATAAAGATATGAAGGAGTTGGCATTGGATAGGTTTCATAGTACTCTTTTCACATATGATATGAGAAATGCCGATAATGATGCCATGGAAGATAAGAAGTCTAAAGAGGTTTCATTCAAGGCCATAAAGAAGCTCACCATTAAAGATGGATAGGATGAATAAGTGACAAATGAGGTGATTAAATTCCTTACCTCAAATCTTCAAAGAGGAAAAGGAAAGATCAAAGGGATACTCCCACTTATAAGATATTAACGTGGAAAGGTTTGACATATTTCCTCAAATTTCCCAAATAAGTTTCCAAAATATGGATGAATTCAAAATTACCATGAATAAGTCTTCAAACTATGTGAAAGGTAAGAAAAATTCCAATAGAAATTTATTCAACAAGAAGAATCTTATTTCATAAAAAAATGATAGTTCAATAGAATATGATGTTGAAGAGATGGAGAACTTCAAATATCATGGATAAGATTCTATGGTTTCTATTGTTTATAGATATTAGAAAAAGGAAGAAATTGAAAATTGTGTAGAATAAGTTGAAGTAATAGTAGATATACACACTGAATTAGAATCCTCCTTTGAGGAGATAGATGTATGGAGAGAAAAAAATTGAAGAAATCCAATAAAGTGGTTCATGAAGAAAATAATTATATATAGAATTAAGAAGAAGAGAAGTCTTAGATAAATGAAGAAATTGAAAAAATGATGTCTTCAATAATATATAGCTCAGAAAAGGCTATTGAGTTCAAGATCAAAATTGAAAAATAGAAATGATAAATTGATATTTGGACTAACAATAAAAAATACCAAATCAAGAGTATTGAAGAACTTGAAGATGAATTCATTGGCCTATGATGAAGTGATAAGGATCATGAAATAGTGTTTAAACTCAATATGAAATTGAGAAAGTGGATCATTCAAGAAATGGAAAATATATAAGTGGTGTATAGAGGTCTAGTAGAACAGAAGCAATAATCAAATCTAAATGATTATACTAGTATGGGGATTTATAGAAAACAAAAAGTAGTAATGGATGAAGTTAGACCACAATAACAAGCTCTAAGATTGATTCTTTATTCTCATATGAGTAAAAACCATAAGATTCAGTGAACCCAAGGGAAAACTAGTGGTGCGGTATTTGGCACACAACAATGTACCCCACACAAGATGTTATTTTTGTGATAAAATGGGACACTCAAAAAATTTATGTTCCATAGCCAAGACATACCAAAGAGAACAAGAAAAATTGAGGCATCTATACAATGATAAAAATTACATGACATTATTTGATGGTAACTATTTTAGGTGTGGATGATTTAGTCACATGGCAAGATATATATCATCAACAATGTAGATAAATGTACCGAAGTAGATGGAATATAGTCCTAATCCTCAGTTATATGTATCATCAAATGAAATGAAAATGAAAAATTGATTTTATCTCTTCAAGATGAATATGGTCATTCATCCTCTAAGTAAGATCAATATTATCAATCCATGATGGGAATTAAGTAAAAAAAAAGGATAAAAAAGAAATGAGTTTAGTATGAAGTGGTTTTAGAGATTTACCTCAAGGCATCAAATCATTATGGTGTAGGGATCCTAGATAATGGATGCACATCCCATATGAAAGGTAATAAAGATTTTCTTATATGCATAAAATATGACATGGAAGGTGACATAAAATTTCGACATGATGAAGGCCTGAAGATTATTAGCTTACGAAAATCCAAATTTGGGGTTAAAGAAATGATACATGATGATGTTTGTTGAAGGTCTCAGTCACAACATTCTTAGTGTTATTCAACAATGTGACTTGGGTAATACTATAAAAATTACTAAGAATAGGTGTATCATAATTGGAAGATATGGTTCAGTTGTTCTATAGGGTAAAAGAACAAAGGGGAATCACTACCCTATAAGTGGAGAATAAGATATGTTTTTTTATCTGGAGAGGAAGAAAATAGGCTGTGACATTAAATACTTTTCCATCTATTCAAACCATCCCTATAAGATTTAGGAAAATGTGATGAAACTCTAGATATCCATCAGATATCACATAATAGTACTCATAAATGCGATAAATTTCAACAAGGGAATATCATCACAATGACAACCAATGAAAAATAAAAAATTTAAACTAGAGTGCTTGAATTGCTGCATGCAGATGTATGTAGAAATATACCACATAGACCCATTAACAGGAAGTGGTATTATATTTTCTTTATTGATTATGTCAGTAGTATGGATGTTTATTTATCACTTCTCGTATGTTTGATGTGTTAAGTTTCATAAAAAAGTATCAAAGGGAATCTGACAGGATGCTTGGATTCAAGATTCTAATGTATCATACTGATAATGGTATGGAATTTGCAAACATTCAGGTGAAATATTATCTAGATAAACATGAGATAAGTTATCAAGTTTTAGTAATAATAAATCCTCAACAAAATGGAGTGGATGAGAGGATAAATTATATCATCGACAACAGTTCCAAAATTATTTTTATTGAAAAGGATATACTAGAAAATTTATAGAAGGAAGAAGTCTTGACATCAGTCTATATATCTAACATGTATCTATTATGTATGAGTAGAGAAGATACTCTACACGAGATGTGGTATGGAAAAAATTCAACATTGAAACACATTCAAATCTTTGGATGAATTTTTTTATTCTCAATAAGGAGAAAAACAAGAAATTTTAAGCACATGAAGATGAGGGAATATTTCTTAGAAATTCCCTAAAATGAAAGGCTTATTAATGTTTCAACAAGATTATTGGAAAGTATGTTGAAATCAATGATGTAAGTGTAGTAGAGAATTAACAGAATATTCAACAACACAGTATCGAGTTGCATGATGAAAGTGATGAGGAGGTAATCACCTCAGGGGGACTTGAAGGGGAAAATTATGATTTAGAAGAAGATACTAATAATGAATAAGAGAATTTAAAATCCATATCTATAAGAAATCTAAAGAGTCATGTTGTAATTGATAGGGAAAAAATCATTGGTGACCAGAAAGCACCATTTCAAACCAGAATAATGAAGTCATTACAATATAAATCATTCATATCTTAGGTAGAGCTTAAATGTTTTGATGAAATAGGTGGAGATGAGAACTAGGTTCAGGACCTAAAAGAAGATATTATCCAAATTGAGAATAATTAAACATGATATATTGTTTCATGACCAACAAATCTGAATATTAGTGGGACTAAATGGGTATTTTGAGACAATATGAAAGAAAATGAAACATTTGTTAGAAAAAATCATGATTAGTGTGAAAAGGGCACTCACAAATAGAGGGTATTTATGTTGAGGAAAATTTTTCACTGATTTCTAAGCATGATACAATTAAATTATTCTTGGACATAGTAGTGCAATGAAATTTTAATGTTTTACATATAGACATCAAGTCAGCATTTCTGAATGGAGTTATAGAAGAAGAAGTTTATATTGAGAATCTAGATGGTTTTATCATTCATGAATATGAGAAAAGAGTTTTTCAGCAGAAGAAGGTTCTATATGGGTTAAAGTGAGCACCAAGAGCATGTTATTCTAGACTAGATCAATTTTTTAATAAGCTCAATTTTCTACATGGTGGAGTTGATTACAATCACTATGTCAATAATGATAGTAATCAAGGGATGGTGGTTCTAGTATATGTTTATGAAATAATATTTTTTGCATCAGATAAATCATAGTGAAGACAGTTCTAAGAATTTATGAAAAGTGAATTTGAAATGTTAATGATTGGTGAATTGACATTTTTCCTTGGTTTATAGGTGACACAGGGAAAGAATGACACATTAATTTTTCAATATAAATATGGCAAGGTGGTATTGAGATTATTTGGAATAGATAATTTCATGGAGATGAAGACTCTGGTGGCTACCTAGATGAAACTATAAAGATATGATTAGGGAAAAGTGATTAATGTCATAGAATATATGTAGATAATTAGAAGCCTCTTATAGTTAATAATGACAAGACTAGATATTGTTCTTACCACATGAAAAGAAGCATGACATCAAAGTAACCCCAAAGAAATATACTAACTCATATTTAAGAGAATAATTCAGTATATTAAGGGCATGGTGGATTTTATATTGTTGTATATTGAAAAATATCAATAAGAGTTTTCAGGTTATACAAATGTATATTTGGCCGGTTTAGGAGATGATAAAAAATCAATGTCATGGGTTTCATTCTATGTTGGTAGATTTTGTATTTATTACCTAATCATGAATAATGATTACATTTTATTGAGAACTAAATAAGATGAATATATTGTGGCCACTCAATCCTACAAAAAATTATTGTGGATGAAGTAGTAGCTTCATGATATGGGAGTTGAGGTGAATTCTGTGGTTGGAATCAATTGTAATAATTCGAGTGCTATAACGATTAACAAAAATCTAGTCCATAACTAGAAGAAAAAAATTGAAATAAATTATCATTTTATCATGGAGATGGGGGATCAAGGGCTTGTGATGTTGGAGCATGTACCTATACAACTACATGTTGTAGACATTCATGATAAACACCTTACCCAAAGAGGCATTTGAACAACATCAACTGGATCCTGGAGTCTAGTCGACCCCTTGCACTTAAAAAAGTGTGAATGTGTGTGCCCCTATTCTTATGGTATGGTGTGTTTTTACCTAATGTACATATCTATGTTCTTTATCTTATTGTAGACCACAACAAAGTGACCTTAGGATTTTTTGACAAAGGTGGAGAAATTATGTCTATAAAAGGGGAGAAAATGTATTAACTAAGACCTGGGGAGAATTTGATAGGGGGATTAGTGAATTAGGGGGAATTTTAAATCTGACGAGGATAAATGTGATTGATAAAATTATATAGATCACAAAATATGGTGTTTGGGATGAAATCATATGAGTGGTTTTGGAATGAAGTGGTCTGTAAAGACCCGTAAAATTCAAGGAATTTTTTTTCTTAATTTTCTTTGAAATTTTACAAGAATGCAGTTTATGACGGCACATGATTCCGAGGCCCGGTGTGCCCGGAATCATTTTCTGAAGTTTAGCTTGGGTACGTTCAGTGAACGAATGAGCGAGGTTTTCTAACTTTTGAACCGATGCTCGGAATCGAATTCCGAGGGCATCGGTTGAATCGCAGCGCCGATATTTACTTAGAAATGCCTTTTTCGGAGTTGCGTTTGCTCGGGTGTGGTTTTTAATTTTTGGGGTTAAGTTAAGAAATAAAATAAAAGTGGTGTGACACTTTATTTTATTTCACTTAAAGCCTCTTAAGCTAAGTTAAGCGGATAAGGTGGAACCCACAATATCCTACCCACTTGGTAGGATATTTGTGAGGTGGGGCCCGCACGAGTCCCACCGTTTCTTCCCTCCCAAGTAATGCACCTGCAACCCCCCTTTTCAAATAAAGTCAACTGTGCATTTATTTGGGTTAAGAAACACCTCATTAAATTGGGCCATTAAATCATTACAATTAATTCGTTGAATTAATTATTCGTTTCTTATCTTTGAATTTTAAATTGTTGGCATGGGAATAAAATAAGACCAACACTATGATTGTTGAGGGGTTGCTTGTTGGGAGGATTTCGAGAAACTCTAAAGCTTGAAGATCTTCATCCTCCTTCGTTGAAGAACGCGAAGAACGCGAAGAACGCATCGTCGCCGACAAAGAACACCGGCCTCCGACGAAGGGCGACGAAGAGCGCTGAACCCTCGGAGATCGACAACGCGACACCATGTACCGAGACGCCGACAATCCTCCTTCCGCGATGCTTCTTCCGCGACGTTCCTTCCCCGTGACAATCTTCGATCAACAGCCGATTGAGGCTGGGGGTTGCGGTTCTTTTAATTCTTCGTGAATTATATCCTCAGCTTGATTTCAAATGGTGCATTCTTAATCTTGTTATTTTATACCCACGAAATATGTTTAAAATATTTTTCGGAAGACTTTTTAAAACCGCTAACACAGTGGGTGCGGACCAACGAACGAGTCTGATCCCACCATCTCTTCGTTCTTAGTGAGCGGATTGGTGGGTGACGACAAAGAAGGCCGCACGAGCGATGTGAGGTCCTCGTAGTGAAGGACAGGCCCCGGGAAGGCCATTGGCGAAGACGACACGCAATTCCGACCACCGGAACTCGTCTGGTGGTCCGCGGAGCGGCAGGTCGTGGTCCCACGCCCGCACGAGACCGGAGGGAGCGGGACGCGGCAACCGGCCATGTTCGCTGGCTAGGGCGGCCCCACGCAGGGCCGCAGTCTCTCCATGCGGGGGCAGCGTGCCCCCCGCTTTGCTCGACCGTAACAGCCGAGCCGACCCGCTGGCCACCCGGCCAGCGCCAGCCGGGTTGGACCCAGACCCGGGTCGGGTCGGCCCGGTTCGGGCCGACCCGGGGGGGGGGGGGGTTGGGTCGGGTCGGTCCGGGCCCAGACCCCCCGTTTTCGGACCCCTTTCGGTCTTTTGCCCATATCTTGGGCTACAGACCTCTGATTGACGCACCATCAGTGGCGATGCGATCTATGGATCGAGACTGTCGTTTTGATATATTACATTCAAGGTATAGGAGTACTTTGGGTTCGGCAAGGTTGGTTCGTACACGAAACCAACCGGGCCCTCGGAGTGGAAACACTCATAACTTGAGCTCCGGATGTCTGATTGACGTACCGTCGACTTTGGTTGATTTCTATAAGTGAGAAGGATCTTTTGGCTTACTCCGCCCGAGATTTGGACATAGGTGGAGTATGGTCGGGTTGGTTTTGACTTAAAAACCAACCGGGCCCCTGGGACGAAAAAGCCAATAACTCTCAGACCGCGCGTCCGATTGACGCGCCGTCTGTGACGTTGAGTTCCTGTTGGCGATATGGAACTTTTGGATACATCAAATCTAGACTATGTGTCAGTTGATGTATCAGCCTCTCGACTTGTGGAGCGGACCCTCCCGAACGAGCTTGCTGTGTGCAGGAACCCTAGAGCTGGCTGCGACTGCGACGACGACGACGACTGTACAGAGATCCTCAGTGGATTCGACGGCGACGACTACAGCACTCAGCGATCCTACGTGGATCAGTGCTACAGATCCTGTGTGGGTCTGATCCTGTGTGGGTCAGTGCTCAGCGGTCTTGTGTGGGCCAGCGCCTACAGATCCTGTGCGGGTCCGATCCTATGTGGGTCTTTGCAGGGGTTAGTTACCTATCGATCCTGTGTGGGTCAGATCCTTTGTGGGTTATTGCGGGGGTTAGTTACCTATCGATCTTGTGTGGGTCAGATCCTTTGTGGGTCATTGCGGGGGTTAATACCTATTGATCCTTTGTGGGTCCGACGACTTAGATGAATCAGTGGCTATATCTGATCATCTCTATCGTCATACGAATAAGTATACTTGTGTGAGCTGAATCATGTTTTGATTTCCTATGTGGATTGTGTTGTGTTATCCTGTGTGGATTTACGTTTGCTTTCCTGTGTGGACTGGGTTGTACTTGAGCTCGGATGTTGGAGCCGAACGAGATTGATGACTTAGGTATATGTATGGGCATATACCGAAGCAGTGTCGGATGTTACTTCGTGATTGCATCTTTCCTTTGTGGATTCTGGGAGACCTTTGGGGGTCTCGGGGTCCCTACTGAGTATCTTATACTCACCCATGCACGGGCTATGCCGGCACTACATTGTGTTGGTTGCAGACAACAGACAGCGCTGATCACGGTTGAGGCTTGCGGAGCAGGTCGGTACCCGTAGGTGGACCACTGGGCGGGACGTACTCGGAGTGGACGGCTAGACCCGAGGAGCTGTGGAGGCTATCTATACTCACCCTTCATGTGAGAATTCCAGTGGATGGCTCGATGTTGCGGCTTTACTTTTCAGTTGTTGTTTTCCCTTTCCAATTGTACTTTACTTTCAGTTTGGGTTTTTATTCTGGCCCACTTGCTTTTCCGCACTTACTGTTGTACTCAGTTTTTACTTAGTGTTTACTTCTACTGCTTGCTTGCTCTGTGGTGTTTGTTTACTTTACAAAGTCAATTCCTTCCCTTTTTACTGGGATTTACGCCTTGGTGCTAGTCTCTAGACCCTGGCCTATGGAAGGCGGGATTGGGGTAGTCACAGCATGGGCCCCAAGGACGGGTTGTGAAAAATCGGTATCAGAGGAGTTCGGTGCTATCGCAGAACTCAGGACTCTAATCTTTTCTATGTGAAGAAATAGTGTTAAGAGTATTGAGTGTGGTTATCAGTCCAGGGAGTCCAGTGTTGGTGCGGCGGCCGACATATCCGTACACCAGGACCCTGACTTCTGATTTCCGACTTAATGCACGAAAACATTGATTGCATGTGTGTTTCAAGTTTTCTTTGTGATTACTTTATGTTAGCTCACCAGGCATACTGTTCTGACCATGTAGCACCTGTTTCTTTTTATGATGGCCCCACGATGGCATCCAGCTAGGGTTCTGAGAGTTGTGCGTGACGACAGCCCACCGAGTGACGAGGCCTCGGTATAGGGCCCTTTGACAGCTGAGGCACCGACAGTACCTCTACCTGCCGAGCCACCGATGCTACCTGCCCCAGCCGAAGACGATGCACATCGCCTTAGTGCACTGCACGAGTTTCAATGCCAGCAACCGCCTAGGTTCCGTGTGGAGACGGACCCCCAGGCAGCCAATGAATGGATGGAGGTAGTCGTACGGATTTTCAGGTTAGTGAGGACACTGGCAGACATCATGGTGATCCTCGCAGCGAGCCTACTGCACGCGGCAGCAGGAAGATGGTGGAGCATGATGCTCCAGGTGAACGATGAGGCATCTCTCCTCTGGATGGGCTTTGAGAGCCTCTTTCTCTCGAAGTTTGTCCTAGCCACCCTTCATGCGGTGCGCATCCAGGAGCTTTTACAGCTGCGGCAGGGCAGCTTGATGGTCGCCCAGTACTTGGCGAGATTTACCGATCTCTCTTACTACTCGACAGACATGGTACGAGACCCATTCGTCCGGGCTCGGACCTTTGACCAGGGATTGAGGCATGAGATCAGGGAATCACTGATCTCCCTCAGCATTCCAACTCAGGCAGGAGTACTGGAGAGATCCCTTTTGATCAAGAGCTTTCTTGCTAAGTCTACATCAGCAGCGAGACCTACCGCAGGGCGGCACGTAGAAGAGTCTTCTGCAGCAGGTAGTCAACGGATGACTCATGGGTCCAGGAAGACCAAAACCTCAGGCAGACGACCTCAGGACACTGGCTCAGCAGTGCGGGGCACACAGCGCGAAGCCAGTCTTTCGAGAGGCAGACAGTGCTACGCATGCGGCAGGTAGGGCCACATGGCTCGTGACTGCCCGACCCGCCATGCTGAGGAGAATAAGACGATTGAGGGGCCACCCAGACTGAGGCAGAGGGTCGACCATGGCGGTCCATAGGGAGCAGGAGGAAGAGACAGAGGAACTGGCCGAGCAGTAGGTGGTGGGCGACGCTTTGAGGCTCTACCACCACCACCACCAGGAGGTCTACCCCGACCACAGGGAGCTGGCGGGCAGAGACATGCACAACTCCAGGCAGCGGAGGCCTATGACCACGGCGCGCCCGAGATGATTCGAGGTACTATCTGTGTCTATTCCACCCTTTCTGCAGTTCTTATAGACACAGGAGCGAGTCATTCTTTCATAGTCGCTGCCCTTGTTCGGAGCTCGGAGATTCCGACAGAGCCGTTGGCTCGATCCTTACGGCTAGAGACTCCTCCGAGAGCAGAATCGACGATTACACACTGGTACCGAAAGTGTGAGCTTACTCTAGGAGGTGAGATCTTCGGCTTAGATATTCTTGTAGCGGCATCGAGGCCTTACGACGTCATCTTGGGCATGGATTGGTTATCTACAGTCCATGCTCAGATTGACTATATTAGGTGCAAGGTGTGATGTGTACGCACCGACGGGAGCAGGTTCACCTTCACCAGAGAGAAGGGAGACTTCACAGCACAGGATGGACTCTCGCAGAGGAGAGGACAACCCATCACTCATCAGTTGGCTAGCCTCATCCTAGGAGCAGTTGACGTGCATAGTCCTAGTTTTCCTGCAGTGGTGGATAAGTATGCGGACGTCTTTCCCGACAACGTTCCAGGACTGCCTCCTCGCAGAGAGGTAGAATTTTATATTGATATGTACCCCGGGACATCCCCGATATCTACCCTAGCATATCGGATGGCTCCCGCCGAGCTTCGAGAGCTACGGGTACAGTTGGAGGACTTGCAGGGTAAGGGATTCATCCAACCCAGTGTTTCACCTTCGGCTTCCCCGATATTGTTCGCCAAGAAGGCAGACAGGAGCTTGTGACTTTGTGTTGACTATCGTCGCCTGAACCAGGTGAAAGTGAGGAACAAGTATCCGCTAGCGAGGATTGATGACCTCTTTGACCAGATCAAGGGAGCACAGTGGTTCTCAAAGATAGACCTCAGGTTAGGCTATCATCAGCTCAGAGTTCGGGACGAGGACGTGCAGAAGACGACCTTTAGATGTCGGTATGGCCACTATGAGTTCTTGGTTATGACATTCGGCATAACCAATGCTCCAGCGGTGTTCATGGGCCTCATGAACAGGATATTTCAGCCATACCTTGATCGATTTTTCGTGGTCTTCATCGACGACATTTTGATATACTTGACCACTAAGGAGGAGCACGCCTACCACTTCCGGGTTGTACTGGACACACTCTGAGAGCACTAGCTTTATGGTAAGCTCTCTAAGTGTCAGTTCTGGATACGCGAGGTCCACTTCTTAGGACACATCATTTCTGAGGTGGGAGTTGCGGTGGATCCTACGAAGATCGAGACAGTGCTAGCTTGGGAGCCACCCAGGAGCGTGACGGAGGTGCGGAGTTTCTTGGGACTAGCTGGATACTATCGGAGATTTTTGCTAGACTTCTCCAGAGTTGCGACACCACTCTCATCTTTGAAGAACAAGGGGAAACCCTTTGTGTGGTCAGACAGATGTCAGTAGAGCTTCCAGGAGCTAAGACAGAGATTGACCAACGTACATATCTTGAGGTTTCCGGAGGAGGGAGTAGGGTACGTAGTCTACTGCGATGCATCAGGGACTAGACTCAGATGTGTCCTGATGCAGGAGCGGGCAGTGATCACCAATGGATCACGTCAGTTGAGGCCGCATGAGCAGAACTACGCCACCCATGACCTGGAGTTAGCAGTAGTGGTCTTCTCTCTAAAGACATGGCGACACTATCTGATGGGCGAGCACTTTATAGTCTTTTCTTACCATCAGAGTCTTAGGTACATCTTCTCTCAGAAGGACCTGAACCTGAGACAGCGGCGATGGCTCGAGTTCCTCCAAGACTATGACTTTGAGATAGTCTATACTCCTGGGAAGGGGAACGTAGTAGCCGATGCTCTCAGCAGGAGGACGGGCATTCAGCTACTTGAGGAGGTGACAGAGCAGCTAGCCTCTTTGCAGATATCCTTCATGGATAGAGATGGAGCAGCCATCCTTCAGTCTCTCACAGTCACTCTTCAACTACTACAGCGGGTCAGAGAGGCACGGCGTGGGGACACCGACTGTGAGACGTGGTGTGCATAGATATCCTCAGGACATGCACCTAATGGATTCTTTGTAGGAGGAGATCACGACGTCCTTTTCAGAGGACATACCTTGGTACCGGTTTCTTTATGGGAGGAGGTGATGAGAGAGTTTCACACTTCTCCCCTGACAGTATGTCCTGGAGTGGCAAAGATGTACTAGGATCTCAGATGACAGCACTGGTGGACAGGCATGAAGAAGGCTGTGGTAGCGTTCGTTTCTCGATGCCTCACCTGGCAACAGTTGAAGGCAGATCACCAGTTTCCAGAAGTCTTGGTACAACCCTTGGAGGTTCTGAAGTGGAAGTGGGACGGAATATCTATGGACTTCATGACTATACTTCTACACACTTCCAGAGGTCATGACACCATTTGGGTGATTGTCGACCGACTCACCAAGTTGGCACACTTCTTACCCATCAGAGAGTAGGGCTTAGTGGAGATCTTGGGACGTCTCTATGTTCACGAGATTGTGCGTCTTTACAGTGTTCCATCATCTATCGTCTCCGATCGAGATGCTCACTTTACTTCCCGGCTTTGGAAGGGGTTGCAGGAGGCATTCGGGACGCAGCTACATCTGAGCACCGCCTTTCACCCTCGGACAGATGGTCAGACGGAGAGGACCATTCAGACTCTCAAGGACATGCTCTGTGCATGTGTCCTCGACTTTTGTCGCAGTTGGGAGGACCACCTACCCTTGGTTGAGTTCGCATACAACAACAACTACCACTCCACCATCGGGATGACACCATATGAGGCGTTGTACGACCGACCTTGCAGATCTCCTTTGTGCTGGACAGACCCTAGGGAGTCAGCACTTATGGGACCAGAGATGGTCCAGGCCACGACAGAGAAGGTCCAGGTCATCCAGGAGTGGATGAGGACAGCTCAGAGACGGCAGAAGTCTTATGCTGACAGGAGGCTGAGGCCACTTGAGTTCGAGGATGGAGACCACGTCTTCTTGCGTGTCTCACCTCGACGTGGATTATGGAGATTTGGTCGAGGCGTCAAGTTGTCTCCACGCTTCATCGGACCATTCCAGGTCCTCAGTAGGATTGGCGAGGTGGCTTATCACCTAGCTCTACCACCTTAGTTGCACCGAGTGCATGACGTCTTCCACGTATCTCAGTTGAGGAGATACGTGCACGACCCAATGCATATCATTGACCATGGGGAGCTAGACGTTGATGATGGGGAGCCTTTTACGGAGGTCCTGATAGAGATCGAGGATCGATAGGAGCGGGTCCTACATGGATGGACGATTCCTCTAGTGTGCATCAGATGGCGGCACGAGAACCTCCAGGAGAGCACTTGGGAGTGGAAGGCTCAGATGTGTGCTCAGTACCCGCTTTTGTTTCCCTAGTTTATTATGTATCTTTACAGGGACATAAAGCCCTAAGGTGGGAGTGATGTAAAGACCCGTAAAATTAAAGGAAATTTTTTTTCTTAAATTTCTTTGGAATTTTACAAGAGCACAGTTTCTGAAGGCACCTGATTCCGAGGCCCGGTGTGCCCGGAATCATTTTACGAAGTTTAGCTCGGGTACGTTCAGTGAACGAACAAGCGGGGTTTTCTAACTTTTGAACCGGTGCTCGGAATCAAATTCTGAGGGCACTGGTGGAATCACAACGCCAGTATTTGCTTAGAAACACCTTTTCCAGAGTTGTGTTTTTTCGGGTGTGGTTTTTAATTTTTGGGGTTAAGTTAAGAAATAAAATAAAAGTGGTGCGACACTTTATTTTATTTCACTTAAAGTCGCTTAAGATAAGTTAAGCGGATAAGGTGTAACCCACAATATCCTACCCACTTGGTAGGATATTTGTGAGGTGGGTCCCGCACGATACCCACCATTTCTTCCCTCCTAAGTAACGCACCCGCAACCCCCTTTTTAAATAAAGTAAACCGTGCATTTATTTGGGTTAAAAAACTCCTCATTAAATTGGGAGGTTAAATAATTACAATTAATTCGTTGAATTAATTATTTGTTTCTTATCTTTGAATTTCAAATTGTTGGCATGGGAATAAAATAAGACCAACAATAGGTTTGTTGAGGGGTTTCTTGTTGGGAGGATTTGGAGAAACTCTAAAGCTTGAAGATCTTCATCCTCCTTCGTTGAAGAACACGAAGAACACGAAGAACGCGAAGAACGCATCGTCGCTGACGAAGAACGCCGGCCTCCAACGAAGGGCAACGAAGAGCACCGAACCCTCGGAGATCGACGACACGACGTCGTGTGCCGCGACACTGGCGATCCTCCTTCCGCGACGCTTCTTCCACGACGTTCCTTCCCCGCGACAATCTTCGATCAACAACCGATTGAGGTAGGGGGTTGCGGTTCTTTTAATTCTTCGTGAATTATATCCTCGGCTTGATTTCAAACGGTGCATTCTTAATCATGTGATTTTATAGCCATGGCATATGTTTAAAATATTTGTCGGAACACTTTTTAAAACCGCTAACACGATGGGTGCGGACCAACGAACAAGTCTGAACCCACCGTCTCTTCATTCTTGGTTAGCGGATTGGCGGGCGATGAAAAAGCAGGTCAAACGGGTGATGTGAGGTTCTCGCAGTGAAGGACGGGCCTCGGGAAGTCCATTGGCGAAGACGACACGCAATTCCGACCACCAGAACTCGTCCGGTGGTCCACGGAGCGGCACACCGGCACGCCTCGCCCGGCGCGCCGCCGGGAGGAGCCACCGTAGATGAAGCCACAGTGGCAGGCCACGGTCCCGCGACCACGCGGGACCGGAGGGAGCGGGATGCGGCAACCGGCCGCGTCCACTAGCAAGGGCGGCCCCACGCGGGGCCGCGGTCTCTCCACGCGGGGGCAGCGCGCCCCCCACTTTGCTCGGCCGTAACGGCCGAGCCGACCCGCTGGCCACCCGGCCAGCGCCAACCAGGTCGCACCCAGGCCGGGCCAGGCCGCCCAGGCTGGGCCAGGCCGCGCCGGCCGGGCCGGGTCGCACCCAGCTGGGTCGGTCCGGGCCCAGACCCCCCGTTTTCGGACCCCTTTCGGTCGTTTGCCCATATCTTGGGCTACAGACCTTCGATTGACGCACCGTCAGTGGAGATGCGATCTTTGGATCGAGACGGTCGTTTCAATATATTATACTCAAGGTTTCAGAGTACTTTGGGTTCGGTCGGGTTGGTTCGTACACGAAACCAACCGGGCCCTCGGAGCGGAAACGCTAATAACTTGAGCTCTGGACGTCTGATTGACGTACCGTCGACTTTGGTGGATTCCTCTAAGTGAGAAGGATCTTTTGGCTTACTCTGCCCAAGGTTTGGATGAAGGTGGAGTATGGTTGGGTTGGTTTTGACTTAAAAACCAACCGGGCCCCTGGGACGAAAAAGCCAATAACTCTCAGACCGGGCGTCCGATTGACGCGCCCTCTATGACGTTGAGTTCCTGCTGGCGATACTGAACTTTTGGATACATCAACTCTGGACTATGTGTCAGTTGATGTATCAGCCTCTCGGCTCGTGGAGCGGACCCTCCCGAACGAGCTTACTGTGTGCGGGAACCCTAGAGCTGGCTGCGACTGCGACGACGACGACGACTGTACAGAGATCCTCAGTTGATTCGACGGCGATGACTACAACACTCTGCGATCCTACGTGGATCAGTGCTACAGATCCTGTGTTGGTCTAATCCTGTGTGGGTCAACACTCAACGGTCCTATGTGAGCCATCACCTACAGATCCTGTGTGGGTCCGATCCTGTATGGGTCTTTGCAGGGGTTAGTTACCTATCGATCCTGTGTGGGTCAGATCCTTTGTGGGTCATTGCGGGGGTTAGTTACGTATCGATCCTGTGTGGGTCATATCTTTTGTGGGTCATTTCGGGGGTTAGTAGTTATTTATCCTTTGTGGGTCCGATGGCTTAGATGAATCAGTGGCTATATCTGATCATCTCTATCATCATACGAAGAAGTATACCTGTGTGAGCTGAATCATGTTTTGCATTCCTATGTGGATTGTGTTGTGCTATCCTGTGTGGATTTACGTTTGCTTTCCTGTGTGTACTGGGTTGTACTTGAGCTCAGATGTTGGAGCCGAATGAGAATTGATGACTTAGGTATATGTATGGGCATATACCTAAGAAGTGTCGGATGTTACTTCGTGATTGCATCTTTCCTTTGTGGATTCTGGGAGACCTTCGGGGGTCTCGGGGTCCCTACTGAATAGCTTATACTCACCCCTGCACGGGATATGCCCGCACTACGTTGTGTTGGTTGCAGACGACAGACATCGCTGATCGTGGTTGAGGCTTGCGGACCAGGTCGGTACCCGGAGGTGGACCACTGGGCGGGACGTACTCGGAGTGGACGGCTGGACCCGAGGAGCTGTGGAGGCTATCTGTACTCACCCTTCAGGTGGGACTTCTAGTGGACGGCTCTACGCTGTGGCATTAATTTTCTGTTTCTATTTTCCCTTTCCAGTTGTACTTTAATTTTAGTTTGGGTTTGTATTCTAGCCCACTTGCTTTTCCGCACTTACTATTGTACTCAGTTTTCATTTAGTGTTTACTTCTACTGCTTGCTTGCTCTGTGGTGTTTGTTTACTTTACAAAGGCAATGCCTTCCCTTTTTACCGGGATTTACACCTTGGTGCTAGTCGCCAACCCTTGGCCTACGGAAGGAGGGCTTGGGGTAGTCACGACATGGGCCCCGAGGACGGGTCGTGACATGGTCCATTGATGAAATTTGCTTACTACTCTTGTTTCTCACACTAAGAATGAATCTTGTGGGCTTAGAGTGTGTTTCAAGTAATTAATTTATCGCTATGTAAATTAATAGAAATGAATTTTGGTTAAAATTTTAAGAATCTTTGATGATGTATCAAATTGTGAAGAATTATCCACAAGCCTAAAGGGGGATATTGTTAGGAAAAAATCACTCAAGGTAACATTGTAGTGTTTTTGGATTCATTGAGTTTTATGAAAAAGTGTGTTTCCATGGTCACTGTGGAGTTCCAAATATTTTATTGACTAGGATTATTGATAATGATTCATGAAAATGTAATGGATCCTATAAAGGTGGTGTAGAAAAGTGCATATAAAAGGTGGAACAGTTTCCCAGTGTCTGCCAATTTGTTAGGCCTCAAAATCGGATGTTTTTTATGGAAAAGGAAGTTTTTAAAAAACGTATTGCACAAATGGTAGTTAATAGACCATGAAGCATGGAGTTTATAGATCACATAGTAGTGTGACAGTACTATGTAGACTGAAAAGGAGGTATGAGAACTACAAAGTTCTTTGCATAAACCATGTAGTGAAATAAGTTCGTGGGAGCCCCATTGTTTTCCTGAGGTTAACAGTTCATGGGAGGATCAACATTTTAAGAATTAAGGAGGTTATTTAAGGATCCAAAAGGGGTTTTCATTTTCATAAAAAAATTCTACCACAAAGGATGAAGTCATTATGTGGACCACATAACAGTTCATGGTGAAGGTTGTACCACATCAGAGTATTGGGTTATTATGATTAATGGGTTTTATAGGATTTATTTTCCTATTTAAGGACCCATAATAAAAGAATTAGTGATAGAGAATTTAATTAGAGAATAGAATCACTAATGGAAGAATTTGGGAATGTCTGAAGTAATTCACAAGGGAGTATTCTATGAAGGAGAAGAGTTTTATGAGGAAGTAATTCTATGAATATGGCAGTTTATAAAGATAGTCATTATTGGGGTTTGCAGATCTTGGTAGATTGTAATGTAAAAGGGACTATGAAGGGAATTTTGTCTATAAAGCATCATTAGTTTGTGAGGCATCAGTTGTTCCTAAAGAAGAGGTGATCTGCGAAGAAAAGCATGTCCATAGAGAACTCCCACCACCCAATGCAAGATAGTTTATGGATGATGCAAGATAGTTTATAGAGGATGAAAGGATGTTCTTGAAGGGACTAAAATAGTTCATGAAAGTAATTTAGAAAATTTAAAAGTATGGAAAATAGTATATTTCATCTATTAGGTAAAAACACGACTTCAACAGAGCATCTACCTATAGTTGAGGATGAATTCATTATTATTAATGAAGGGATCTAAATGTACATAAACTCAGTGTGGATCCTTCTAAGAGTAGGTAGAAAAGGAAGAGGAAGAAGATGATCTCTTCCACTGATTGTGATCCCTTAAAGGGGAGTTAGGTAGTGAACCTTGGAAAAGTAGTGAGCTAACCGTAAACATTTTAAAGGTAGTGATCCTAGGCATATAAGTGATCTAGTCTGAACATTGTATTTTAGAAGTAAGACTTAGTGAACATGGTACATTGAAAAATTTCCATAGTATTCTCTTTGGATATAGCCCACTGATAGTGATAAAAGTAAAATCATTTTGTCTTGTTTATGATTTAATTTCTATTCATGAATTGATACAGGAAAGAGAGATAATAGTGTTTTGTTTAATGATGAAATAAGTTCCGAAGGGGTAGTAATTTTTATCTGTCATACCCTTATTTACTCCACCTCTCAAGGTATTCAACATATTTGGGTAAGCATATTCCAATGTTATGTTCACATGGATAATGTTATTTGGTAACATTATTATTAATGTGTTATGAACTAACATTATTTATATTTTGAGTCATGTTTATGATCTATGAATCTCTATGTTTGGTTCCCCTGTTTTAATATCCTATTATCATACCCATTAATCTCATTTTATGTTTAAATGATCATTGATATCTCCCTTGTTTATCCTTACTAATAAATTTATCTCACTAATTATTATGTTTTCTTTTAGATGTATGATGTGTATAATAAGGGTGATAGTTTTGAAGAACTATGTTAGTGATAATGTATATATTCTTTGAACCAATTTTTTATGTATCCATGTTTCCAAATACACTAAACGTTTATGGTTTTGGAATGGAAAGTAATGTTATGCGTTAAATATTCCTCTAATAAAATTCGATATTTATGCATGAAAAGTTTGGGTCACTATAGTTGGTATCCAAGTGTGGTTTAAGTACCTTTGAAAACTGGGATGCAAAATATTTAGTGAGAACCCGTAAGAAAATCCAAATTATAGTAAAAATTCCTATGTTATGTTAAATAAGGTAGTGTTGGTTTCCTAGGAGAAAATAAATATCTGGATACTACACATGGATGTGGTTTTTCATAGATTCATCTTGGGGAAACAAAACAGAAACGAGTTGGTCAAGTATATCTTGACCATCATTTTGGTTTATGGTGAGTATTCCCTTACTACGCACCTAGTTTGACTCTACATGAGGATATTATTTGGTTGATTCAAATTTTTATTATAAATTATCATAAAGGATTTGAATTGATTATGATATGGGATGACCATTGATAAACTAAAGGCTTCATAGTTTTAAAAAATGTGTCATGATTTAGTCATCCTATAAATTATTTTTCATGATCATTTGGTTTCCCACTATAATTATTGTTTATTATACTATTATTTATTGGTTTTAGTAAATGGATTGAACCTAAATGAATCATATAAATGTAATAATATGTGGAAAATGAAATGATTTTTGTCCCATTTAGTCAAATATTTAAGGAACTAGAATGAAAAATCTTGAGGATATTCTAAATAAAATTTTAAATGCATGAATCTTGTTGCGCATCAAAATGAGAAAAGGATGGAACAAAATTATATAGTGTTTAGGAGGCTACATCCACCAACTAATACCGAATCCACTGATCCACTTATTTTTGAGAAAATGGATCTAAACCATTGAAATGCTATTTTCCATTTTCCAGTGTTCAGTGTATAAAATATTCATTTTAGATGTATATCATCCAGAATGGAAAAAATATCAATGGTGGAATCTCACCAAGAACACAAGGCAATGTGATAAAATTGTCCCCATGGAGTTGTTTGAGTTTATAAGGTTATTTTTACAGAATTATTTTCCTCACATCCTTTATTTTAAAATAGATAAGTAATTCATTGAGATAGGAAGAAGAATGATGAATCCATTAGTGAATATGAGAAAATGTTTACTAGAATTTCAAGGAATTATTCCATTATTATCATTAAACCAGTAATTATGGTTGATCAATTATTTATTGGATTTAAACCAAGTCTCTTAAGTGTGTTATACATAAGTTATGTTAATATTTTTGACAAAATCATTCAATGTTCTACCAAGGTAGAAATGTAAATTGGAGTTACCCATCTGTCTCATTGTTTTGATAAGAAAAAATAATGAAATTAAGTGGAAATTATAATAATAAAAAACATGGGGGGAAGAAGATGAACCTTCCATTATACTATAAATGTGTAATGATACATGTAGGAAACTATTTTATAGGGACTAGTAAATTTAGTAGTTTTGGAAATGAAGTTCATTGGGTAATAAATTTCTTAAGTGACAGGAAGAAGAAAGCCAATGATGGAGGATAAACACCACAAAATTAACTACCAGAAATCTAGTGTTAAAAATGTAATATGTATTGGAATTATGATAACCCCTGATAATATTAAATAGTTAATGATCATGAATGACTTAAATAAATTCTTAATCCTAGAGAAAAAGGTAAATATAATGTGATCAATATTTCCGATTTGGTGTATAATAAAAAAAGTTTTGATAAGTACACTATCTATCCACTCTAGAATTGTTAATGTCTTATTTAATTATGGATCATATAACTCCTTTATATATGTTTAATTTTCTTAGGGTATCACAATACCAACTGAATGATCAGATTTTTAATTATAAGTGAAAACTCATATTGGTAAGATGATCAAATCTTAATACTATGATTTTTCTCCAATTAAAGTTTGTGCGAATATGTATCATATAAATCACATGATTCTCCCTCAAGTTTATTTTGATGTTGTCTTTGTAATGAATTTACTTTATTTACATAAATACCATATAAATATTCGAATAAGGGAGCTCACGTTTGATATTAGGAACCAACATAGGATCTTCTACCATTGAATTGATAAATATGAACATATGATGTAAATTACATCCATTTTATGGGTTTAGATTACTATAAAAAATGGGTGTTTATCTAATATCTATAGGGAGAAACTCAACATAAATTATTTGGATATAATGTAAGAGTATATTGATGTTTTTACAAAATCATTTTATAGTCTCCCTCTAAATCATGATGTTAAGTTATCTATAAATCTTATACCTAGTTATACACCTATTTCATAATGTCTATATAGAATGTACCTGATTGAGTTGGAGTAATTGAAGAAGAAACTCTAGGAGAATCATAAAACTTGATTAATTCATCCAAGTTATTCACCTTGGGGTGAAACTATTAATTTTTTAATAAGAAATATTGTTAAATTTGACTCTACAATGATTATTGGGAACTTTACAAAACTAAAATAAAAAATAAGCAACGTCTACCTTATATTTATGATTTTTACGATCAATTTTGAGGTGAAAAATATTTTTCCCATCATTGATCATCAATTTGATATTATCAATTTCTATTTAAAATTTAAGACATACCCATGAATTCCTTCTATATAAGGTATGGAGGAAATGAATTTATTATGATGATATTTGATCTTAATAAGTCTGATACTATCTACATGGATTTAATGAAAACAATCTCTAGATATTACCTTGATAAGATTTTGGTAATCTTTATATATATATATATATATATGATATAATTACATCTTTAATGAGTAAGGAAGATCATGAAGATTAATTGAGGACTGTATTAAATACCCTACGGAATAAGAATACACATTAAAATTTTAAAATGTTTTAATATTGGATACAAATATTTTCATTTTTCAGAAATATAATCTAAAGAGAGTGTATATCAATAGATCTATCAATGATGGAGGTTATTGAATGTTGGCCTAGACTAACCACATGGACTGAGATTAATATTTTTCTTGGTTTTGTTTGATATTATAGAAACTTTTGTGTTAATTGATCATGACAATACAATCGAATCTCCATGTTCACATGAAAGGTGGTAATGTTCATTTGGATAGAATAATATGAAAAAAAATATCAAGGAATAAAACATAAGTTCTATCAACAAACTTATGTGTATATTACCTTATAGTGGGGAAGGGTTTTTGATCTATGGTGATGCATCGATGAAGGGACTGGGATGTGTTCTCATGAAGAATAACACTATGAAAACTTCTTCCACATTCCAACAGAAGTTTTATGGGAAACATTACCCAAATCATGATTTTGAGTGATCTAAGGTAATTTTTACATTAAGGATAGGGATATAATTTCAATATGGGGAAATGTGTGATATACAATGATAAAAAAATTTAAATTATATATTAACTTGAAAAAATAGATTAATATTCTCTAGAGAATATTATTAGAGTCAATTAAATATTATGACTACACAATACATTTCCACCCTAGGAGAGAAAAAATGTGGATGATGCTTTGAGTTGAAACCAACATGCTAGATTATCTTTGTGGAGGATAAAAAAAAGATCTAATATTTTTATATTTGAAAAAGATATATCTAGAAATCTTGAATGAAATCGAGAAATATTATCTTTCTCAATTGAGTGTTCAACCATTAATCTATGTTATGATTAAATATGTGATCTAGTAAGATGCTTAATTATAGATAATGGTGAAAAAATTTCATATGTTCATCCTTGATTGTGATGGAATGAAAAGGACCATGAACCATTAATGTGTCCCTCCCATACAAAATTTTATGGAGTTATTGGATGAAGTTTACATTTCATCATTATCTTCTAATTATGGATATATAATTATATATAGAGATATGAAGGATTATTTATTTTAGGATAATAAAAAAATAGATATTACAGATTTTGTATCTCAGTGATAGGTATGTTATAATGTTACAAATGAGAGAAACAAGCCTAAGAGGATATTACAACCATTATTGATACCAGAATTGAAATGGGAAAAAATCACCAAGGATTTTATTGCTAGTATCTCCAAAACTTCTAATGGATATAGTGATAAATGGGTTATAGTAAATAAATTTACAAATTTATAATACTCTATTATTATCCAATAATATTTATCTTCTAATCAATTTCATAAAATATAAATTAAATAATTGGTATGGTTTCTTGAAGTATCACATTCTATTATATATGATTGGGATCCTAGATTTACCTTGATGTTTTGAAATGTCTTAAGTATAATCTAGATACAAAGTTGATTTTCAGTACTTCTTATCATTCTTAGATAGGTAATCATTTTTAAATAAAAATTAAAACCGTATAAGATAAGTGGAGATATTATTCCATGGATTTCAAAGGTGGTTGATATCAAAACATTCCTCTAGTTTAGTTTTCTTAAAAAAATAGTTTTCACTCGTAAATTCATTTGGATACTTACAATAAAATATTTTGAAAGAAGTGAAGAACTATAATGTGATGAGTTGAAGTTGGATAAATAATTCTATTGGGACAAGATCTAACTGAGGAAATGCTAGGGAATATTATAGTCATGTAACAAAATATTAAGTAATATCATGGTCGATGGAAAATTTATGTTGACAATCATTGATGGAATATGGAATTTGACATTGTTGAGAAGGAATTAAAATGTGTTTATCCATGTAATATGGTTATGAAATTCAAAAAACAATATCCTTATGTATATTATCCCCATCATGATTCTTGATTTAGTATGGATGATAACTTATCACTTGGAACTTACAGTAAACCTCTCTCAACTTCACGATGTGTTCAATGTATCTATCCTAAGGAAGTGATTACCTAATCCATCACTTGTAATAAAATTAAGGGTCGTACCTCTATATAATGATATTTCATTTGAATAAAAAATGGATATAAATCATGGATCATAGAAATAAAGTGTTACAGAACTAGAATAATCACATGGTTAATGTTCTCTGGAGGAATCAAAAATTCAATAAAGCTACTTGAGCACCCAACGATGTGATGAAAATAAAATATACTCATTTTTTTATTTCATATTGTTGTAATTTCATGGGTGAAATTAATCTGAATGGGGGTAGAATATAATAGTAAGATATTTTATCATATATTTATCTTCAAATAAATATAATTTTTTTGATAGCTTATAATACACACAACCGAGAGTCTAAATGAACCGTAATATAATATACATGAAACAATATCCATTAAATTGGTCGAGTGAGTATAAATAACAATATTTTTTTAAATTATGTATAATTTTTTAGATAAATAAAATATATTGATAAATAAGAACACAATTTATTATTAAAGTATTTATAAAATTTTTCCATGAAAATGGTTTTTATTTTATTCTATGAGAAAATAATAAAATAAATTTCATCAAATTTTAGAAACTTTATTTTAAAAAACTAAATTTATTTTTTAAATAACCATATTAAAAATATCTTACCATAAAATTTTGTAATTTTCTTGAAATAATCGAATATTTAATGAATAGTGAAAAATATAGATTTTTCAAATCATGTAATTTATTTTCATTAAATAAAATAGTTTAAGGTTCCCATTATATTATTTATTTTTTATTAATGTGAAATATGATGTAGTTGATTTATAATAATTTAATTTATTCCGTTTAAAATATAACTATTCATAATGATTATATTTTTTTTCTTAAAAACATATTTTCAAAGAAAATATCTATTGCATTTTATGCGTCTATATTAAAAATTATCTCTTTCACATCTAGATAATGAATATTAAAAAAATAATACCTAATTTGGAATAAGTAGGATCATATTTGTTAAATATTTCAATTTTATTTTTTGTCATTATGAATAGTAATTGTGGTTAATATTTACCACCTTAGTATGGGTAAAATGTGAAGAATATGGTTAAAAACATGAGATAGGGCCTCAGAATAAAAAAATTAATTTATTTCATTATATTGATGAAATTTGACAAAATTCCCACAAAATTCTATTATATGTTATTTTGGGGCCATTTTCATTGATAATCAATTTTATGTTAATTTATATAAAGAAAATCACAATATATAACTGTCTCAAATTTAATATATCAAAAATTTTGACATGAGGATAAAAATTGGATTTGTTTTATTATAAATTATCATTTTAAGGATATACTATTTTATTATCCTGGTAATTTTTTTAATTTTTTGATGGAATGATTACATTAAATACTAACACACTGAAGTCATAGTTCTAGATAAAGTAGTAGAAAAACCATGTAAATGCCTTCAAAAACTCAAAAAGAAATATTTAATGGGTGATTTATAGAGACCCATTAATTTTATAGATTAATAACAAATATTTTAGATGTATTAGTGGTTTATATTATAATTCAATTGATGTAATGTTGTTCTGAAAGTTAAATTATGTGAATAGTTCATAAAATGACATTAACAATATTTTATGATAAAAATATTTTATTAAATTACATATAAAAAAATAATCTTAAAAGTGGGAAATTGTAATGGAATTTTTTTAAAATTTAATCCCTTGGTCGTTTATGACCTAATGTTTACCTTATAATTAAAATTATAACCCTTTGATATTAAAATAGTCATTATAATAGTTAAGATTAAAATTGGTTAACCAAGTGGTATAATAAAAAGATAAGGATTAAATTATACCAAAACCAGACTAAATTTGATAGTATGATTTTATTTGGACCACAAAATATGTTTTATTTAACATTTGGTTAATCAAAATCACTTTTAATGAAATACTTATATTTTAATATTATTTATAATTCTAAGTGTCTTTTCCATCCCAAAAAAGTACACCCTTTATCTCTATTAATTACCACACTTTGATAAATCTAGCTAGACCAAACCATGAAAAATTATATTCTCAAATTCTATATACATGAATCAGAAATGTTGAGTTTCTTGAAAGACTCCATGGGTCCTTAAGAAGGGATCTAAAGGAGGCCTATCGAAGAAGAAGTAATATACCCACTTGACCTCTTCAATTTCATTTATTCTTATACCTTATATAAATATATTGTATTAATAAAAAAATAAAAAAAATTAGGATCCTAAATATACTATAATGTTATTATTATAAACTAACAACCTTATCAACCCCCTTTTCAATCAAATGTCTAGTGAATGTATCACTCATTCTTACATGTGGACTACCACCTTCATATAGAAATAAAATTAATTTTCCATCACCATATTTCATGGATGGTTATTATGATGTGTTTAATGTATATATATGATATTTATGACATAATTATTATTCTATAATATGAATATAATATCTTACTTCTTATATTCCTATCATTTGGATAACGATAACATCGTTCATGCATATGTGTGGACAACCACCTCCATGAAACGATGAAATTCATTTTTCATTTTATATTTACATGGAAGGTAATGAATATATATTTAATGAATATATATTATATATTTAATATAATAATGACTATTTAAAGGATAATTTTTATTCAAATTTTTTTCCATCCATCTGTTGAATAGGGAAAACAACATTCATGATTACGTAAGGCCTACCATCTTCATGAATGGTGTAATTCATTTTTATATTAGAATTTTATATAAGATTATAAATATTTATATAATAAATATATTTTATATTTATATCATAGATATCATTCATTATATTATGTCCATTAAAAAAGTACAAGGACCATAACTACCAAACTAAAATTATCATGAAAAATGAAACAATTAAATCATGGAAATGTTGATTTTAATAAGAAACTATTAATTAACGGGTATTGAAATGTCATAAGTAGATCATATATGATATTATATTTATTTACATCATTTTTTTATATATTTAAAATAAATGTTAACTTTTTTTACATGAGTTTAACATGCTTTTAAAGAATGTCGAACTCGAGGTAAGGGTTTTATATTACAATCTCATTATTTACCAGGATTATTTATGAAAATGTTTTTGATGATGAAATTTAATGATATAAAACTTAATTATCACATGAATATTATTATCAAATTATTATTATTTTTATATTAAGTATTTTCCTTTTATTTTCATCACTTTATGCACTTAAGATACTGGAAGAACATATTTAATGAAAACTGACTTTATTTCTTTATTTAGTAAAATATTATTTTTCTTTCTTATCAATGATTACTAAAAAGGATTTTAGTAATGTTTTTAATATTTCCTATTATTTATCGATGATTTTTTACCAATTTTACTTTTTATTGAATGGTTTAAAATGAATCTTCTTATTTGTTTCTAAATTAGGTGCTTTTGACTTTCTACCATAAATATGTTAGAAATATGAGTTTTAACATACTCTATATGAATGGAATTTACCATAATCATAAGCAATCAATGATTTTAAGTTTAATTTAAAATTTTACCAGGCTCATTTTGAAGAAAATTTTTTCCCTTAATATTTTATAAATTTTATATTTTAAATAAGTTATTTCAAACAAAGAAGGGTATTTTCCTCAAAAAATGGTCCAGTGATCATTTAAAGTAATTTAATACATTATAACCTAATTTTATGTCAAATATTATTTAATGGGGAGAAGATATAATGATATCATATTTACTCACTCTCTCAATGGTTTATGGTTATGATGATGAAATAATAATGGAACCTATTTTTTTCCACGGGTTAAGTTGTGATGAATGTTTTTATTATCTTGTGGAATATGTATGAATGGATTTATGATAATTTGATTGGTGGGACTGAAATTAATTAATCCTAAAATTAATTGGGTAATGACTGATTTTTTATGAGGTCAAAGGGCACACAAGATGTCATCATAAGAGTAAAAAATAGTGTATACAAGAGGTTATAAAAATACTTAAAGAGTGTAGAAAATTGGTTACCCCAAGCCCCAAGTAGGTACACAAGTGGTTATCCCAAAACTAAATTATTATGAATGTATTATAAGGATTCATTGACATACTATTTTAATGATCATTATGATTATGCTACACTTTATTCTACTATTTTATGACATGATCACATGTAATTACTATGTTCTCAATGATCATGTTCTTTGATCCCATTATGATTCATGTATTATGAAGTACTAATATTTATAAAACGACTCATGTTTCTGATATAAGAATTATAGGGTATGATATTCAATGGATATTATCATGTTCTCATACCCATTATTCTCATGTTATGTTTAAATGAACATTGATATTTACAATTTTTAATCGTACTAATAATCTTATCCCACACTTTATTATGTTTTATTTACCCCAGGGTATAAATAAATGTTTTAAGAATAATGTTTCTAGGAAGGGTGATATTTATAAATAACAGAGTTTGATACGAGGTAGATATTTTATGTTTATATTGTGTATGTATCCATGCTTCCAAAAGAATTAAAAAATTATGGTTATAACATGGAATATAATTCTATGTATGGAATATTAATCTAATAATATTTTAAATTTATGTATCAAATATACGAGTTTCTATAGAGGGAGAATGTATTTTCCAATGCACAGATTTGACTTCCTTGGGGAGATATGCTTTAAGAGTCTGATGATGTTTAGAGAGGGATTAATGAGCTTGTAGCGATACATCTTGCTGCCGAGGAAGTAAGTGGTAAAAATTATCTTTATCATATAATGGTAGAATCATCCATGATGTATAAAGTTGAGGAGTTTCAGTGGGGATACATAGTGTTAGAGGTAATGTGATACCTTTTTGGCTATGTTGATGATCCTCAGGGATAATTGGAGGATGGTTTAAAGTTGTTTCAAGGGAGGTTCATTTTTTGTTGGTGATCCATGAGTGAGGTCTCCATGAGTTTCTCCTATCATCATTAGTAGTACATCCTAGTTTTTTTAATATATTACATGGATTGAGAAAACATTAGGGGATCAGAATAATGTAGCCTATTATGGGGTTCATGGGTGGTCTCTATTCGTTCAGTTTTTGAATGATGAAAACCATGTTCCTAGTGGGTTGTCACAACTATTTGGTTTCCTTGAGTGAAAATGGGGGGAAATTTGAATGTATTTCATCCCTAAATAACCTCATTCTCAAGGTGGATAAGATATAGTTTTGGAGATTTATTACCAAAAAATGATGTCATATCATTTTATTATGATATGTGAATCGAGTACCATGGATTATTTGTAAATGTGTTATAGTTATTTATAACCAAGATACTTGTTTTATCGCATGATTATAGAGGGTTTATCAAAATGATTTTTTGATCATATTTTCACATTAACACTTCATTTATTTCTCAAAAATATAGGAATAAAAAAAATTGATATAGAAACTATATGATATTTTATGGGCCTCTATTCTAGTTTTTAGTGGAATGTTGATAAAGAACCTACCTCTGGTTGAGTTCAATTATAATAATAACAACCACAATTAATATATTAGTATGGATTCATTTGAGGAATTTTGTTGAAGGCTATTTTATCCACCATTAAGCTAGAAAGATGTTGGGGAGTTTATGGTTCTCGGTCTTGATGTAGTGCATAGCACGATTGAGAAGTTTTAGATGGTCCGAGGGTAGATGATACCTTTTGAAAGACAATGCATATTATTAGTGGAGGACCTTGGAGTTTGAGTTTAGAGACCATTTATTCTATATGTTTTACCCTAATCGGTGGAAGAAAAGGTTCAGGAAAGGGAGTAAACTTTCTCCCCTGTTCATTGGGCCTTTTGATGTGTTGTATAGTGTTGGTGTGGTGAAATATCTATTAGTGCTTCCACCATAATTGGATACGATCCATGACATCTTCCACATGTCCTGAATTCATTTTAATCTTGAAAATAAGCTATACAATATCAGTTTGGTAGAGTTTGATAAAGAGGATGACAACACATTCTTTCTATGTCTATTAGAGAACCATGACCATTGAGAGAAATTATTGTGTGAATATATGTTCACAATAATTATGGGTTTTCATAGCCTAGAGGTTGGATATTCAGGACTTGACGATTCAGGAGGGAATTCATGGATTAATAAATTCCAGATGTGACTGTATTATTCATGATGTGAATGAGATCCATCTTAATGTGCTGTGAAATTTGTGAGATAAAATTCATGATTTGAATTTAATGAATTCATGGTTGTAAGTAATCCCAAATCCTAAATAGGTGTGCATTATGAATACTCGTGGCATGAATAAGTGTTTTATACCATGAGTTTGTTGGGTTATATCATGTTTATAAATTTTTTAACCCTCATGATTTATCCAATTCATCTCGATTCTTAAGCATACCCTATATTATTTTGGAGGATCTTTTAGCCCCTTACACTGTCTTTGATCATTGTCTTCAAAAGTTTGATCTTAGGTAATATCTTATGAGTCCTTCTTATTTACCATCAATTTTTATATCCACCACTTGGGGATTCTTGGTTATGATGTTTCTTTGACATTAAGATTCGATGGGCTAGGAATTTTATGAGGCCTTGGAGTGATTCAGGTTGACCAAAGGCTTTCTTGTGAAGTTGTGGTCACTCACTTATTTCTTTATTTCCCTATTCTGGAATGTGATTTGGAAGGACTCCTTTAGTTAGGGGACCCTTATTCTCTCCCAATTTATGTTCATGTGTGTCGATTACATGTTTTTTCTTTCATTTGGTGTATAGTATTTGTCATTATAAAATGATAATTAATTGTATCAGAAAAATGGTAAGGTGAGTATTCACATGTATAATTTTCATTTTTGATAATTCCTATATAATTATAGGGAATTATTATTTGTTTCTAAAAATCAAAATAGTAGGGAGACTTGTTTCTATTGTAGTTTTTGTGAGTTGAAAACTATTATTAGAATGAATTTATAACCCCATAATGAAAAAATGGTTATGAACTTATATATGAACAATGAATTGGGTTCCCTTGGAAATTTGAAATAGTGCGAGAATACCCATTCTAGTTATTCAAGTAACATGATAATATTCCTTAAATTAATATTAATTTATGTTAAATTGTGGAATAATTTACATATTACTATGTTTTTATATACTTAATGCATCTTCTTTTTTGTCTAGTGAGAACATAGTGGAGTTTTTTTTACCATTGATAGTTGTAATTGGGGTTGATGAAGAAATGTTTTGGGAAGTTAAAAACTGTTTGGTAAGAATTAGATTTGATAAGGGATGCTATGTAGTGGTTGGATTGTTTTTGTTATCATTAAATAGTTGGGATGCATCAATTTATTGACATATGATACACTATGGTGATGGTGGGTGAGAGATGAGTGAGCTATTGTTTAGTGAAATTGTGATAGATACTTAGTTAGATGTGAAATTATTTGAAATGATGAATTAAAATACAATGGGATAAAATTGATGTGTTTTAATTGGATTAAATAAATTAAATGATAAATTTCACGTGATTACAAATGAAAAAGTTTGGGATGAAACCTATCATGCGATAATTAAATTAGTGAATTGAATATTTGTGAAATAATGTTGTATTGTAATTGGTAAATCGTATGAAATGGATGAGAATGTAAATTATAGTTATAATTGGGTGGTTGTATGTGGTGGTTGTGTGGTTTGATGAATTCAGTGGTGGAAATGATTTAGATTAATGTCTTGATGTGAAATAGTGGTATTTTGGAGAATGATAGTGGATTTGATATTAACCAATAGGAAGGTTATTACATTCTATCTATATATCATATATTTTCATATTATTTTTATATGAACCCCTATGAAGTTAGATAAACTTACCAATACCAAAAAATTATTGGTTAAATGTATTTTCCCCAAAATAAATGCTACTGATGAATCATATGTATGAATATACATTATTATCCTCTCTTCCTTTAGTAGTTGTGAAAAAGGAATGGGTTGGTGTTGGAGACAACCCAGGTGATGGTATGGGTTAGAGTCAGAGATTTCCCTAGAGATGATAGGTTGGTGTTGGAGATCACCCAATAGTGATGAGGATATGGCATGTGGTTGGGTTCATTCATGGTAGTAAGAGGGAAAAAGGTTGATATCATTAATTTTCATGATTCTAACTTACCAAGTTATGGGGATGAGGTTGTGATGTGATAATAAATGATGGTAAAACAACAAGATATACCTTCTGAGTGTGAGATAGGTAAGCATGCATCCATAAAAATTGTATAAATGGATGGATATGTGATGAGATATGCATTAAAGGGATGGGATCATATAAAATTTGAAAATGGGAAATAAGTTCATAAATCTATGGGGAAGAAGTTAAAGGATGTTGTTGTTTTATATTCTATGATACAATTTTACTTTATTGGATGTGTTATTCGGTGAGAATTCTATAATAAGGTTTATATTGATTAGTCAGCCTATTTAGGTGCATATTGTTTTTTTTATTTTTTTCATAGGAACATTAGTAGGCACTTTAAACATGTGAATGAGAGATATTGGGTATGATCCTAATGAGTATAAAAGTAATTATCAGCTTAAGTATATATAATATTTATTTAGGTTTCCATGTATTCTTCATAGAGAATGACAATCATAGTAGCTCAGATATTGGGGTTGTTGTTAATTCACTGTCATAGGGGTTCACTTTTAGTATTCATTTATAGATTTTATCCATATTAGTGGAATTTATTAATGCATTTGGTTTGGTTGAATTCCATTTTTTTGTTATTTTATGTATTTTCTTAGTGGTTAATTTATCCCACAACCTAATCTTTATTATAATAATGATAGAAATGAATTCTATATGAGATACTTTTATACCCTCGGCTCTAGTATCCAACTAATGTCCTATTCAAGGAAGAACATGTGGGTTATTAATTTTATCCCTTCACTGTCATCCCATGTGGGGTTCCTTTTAAGAGAGGTACATAAAAATTTACCTTTATAAAAATACCATACATGTTTGGTGATTGTGAACTGAACACACCCAAAATGACCAGATTAAACTATAACAAGGTAGTATATGAAAAAATAATGATATTAATAGAAAATAGTAATTGAATAAACATAAAATATGTTCTTAATAATGTAAATATTTAATATATTTTTTTATTTTGGATTGTAGTGGATGTATGAGGAAATTTATGACTCAAGATAAGAGGTTCCAATACTTAGTTTCATTTCATTAGATTATATTACTTATTCATTGTCTATGTTTCACCAAGTTTATCTGTTTAATTTCCTAATATTATTTTATGTTTTATTTTCAAAATTTTATATGGATTTACATTTGTTACATATAATCACTTCATTGATTAATTCTCCGTTCAATGTTACAATATTTGAAAGGGTTTATCATCTCTAATTTACCTCCATGATAAATGTTTAATATTTCCCACCATGCTTATTTTATTAGGATTATTTACTACAACATTAATATATGTTGACTTAATAATTGACAAAAGTCACGAGATTCGTATAATAATATATTTTTTATATCTTATCATGGCCTTTTATTTAAAAGTTACCAAAACTGTAAAGTTTTATGTTTCAATATAACTTTTAATCAAAATTTTTATTCTTGAATCGTATTTGGAGAAATTATATACTCTTTTTCTCCTAAACATCATCTATTTTCCTCAAATCTACTTATTTTTTAGGGTTACAAGTATTATTTCAATTTTACCATATTTTCCCCTATGATATATTGAATAGTTTCTTATAATAATATATGACATTATTACTCCAATTTTATTAAAAACCTTTCTATTTCATATCTATATACTTTATTTTGTTTAAAAAAATGGTTTTATATAACTAAATGACAACCAAAGGTCAATTTGTTTTAACATTACTCTTAATTAAAATGTTCAAAAGGAATATTTTTACTATTTTCTAAACAAATCATTTTGGAAATTATTAAAATAGTTGGAAGAGAATCCCTTTATGTACATTTTTAGCATGAATGGATTTTTCCACTGTCATCAGAATTATTCGTGATTTATATTCATTCACATATTTTTAGGGTTTTCATAATTAATACACATTCCTAATATTCTATTATTTTTTCAATGGAAGAGGTTATTTTATTTTATAAATGTTTTGAAAAAGTATTTCACTTAACTACTATAAATTTATATCATCCAATCCACATTTTCTTACATAAGTATAAATTATTTTCAATATTTCATTATGGTAAAATATTCTAAAAATATTATTTTAATGGTAATATTGAAAAATCATAAAAATTAATTTGTTAGTGATTTTAAAATTTTATATCCTAAAATTTTAATAGAAATTATTTTTAACTGTTTTGCTTCCACTTTCCTCTCAATTTTTCTCAGGACAAGTTTTTTTATCACACATTCATTCAAGATCAATTGATGTTCATATTCATGTCCATGTTGTTTGTTATCATGGAAATACTCTTCATAATTTATATTATATTATTATCCATATACTAATTTATCTATATATTTTAATTATCCCATATTATATAAATTAGACTGGGGCTTGTTATAGAGAATGATAGATCATTTATTTTTTGGGGAAACATCGAAAATATATATACTTTTTTAGATCATTATGGATGAATATTTACTATAAAAGTAGGTTTAATATCTACTATGGAAATATTTATACATTATAGGTTATGTTTCCAATATGAATGGTTATTATAAGGGAATATTGAATAGTTATTCACTTAATTTATATGATGAATTCAATGTTCGTACTATGTAATAGGTGGGACCCTACAATATATATCCCCTTGATTGATTGATTTGTTTAATTAGAAAAACAATACTGGGTATTTAGTCTATTTCATACCTATTTTTGTATGATGTTAGGAAACTAGGCACTGTTGATAAGATTAAGATGATTGGAATAAGGAATTCTATCATTAGAAAATTGTTTTTTATCATCAATGTGACTGGTAATGCAGTGATGTTGTCCATAAATATATTCCAATTTCATGATGATTAGTTATAAGTAATACTTTATTATTTATTATTACCTACATATTTTTTCCTTATGTATTCATTTTAGCTTGCAATATATGCCTTCCCTTACTAATAATTTAAGCTCACTGTTCTTATATTTATATTCCTTAGGTTATCAAGATGAATATTATAACGAACCATAATTTACATAAATTGTTATTAACTCAGAATTGAATCACACTTATTACAACATATAACAAAACCATGAAAGGACCATATAGGTATAGTGTATTTAGAAACTGGGAAACATAAAAAACTGGTTCATAAATCATCTACACTGTCTCCCTTTTATTTTTTTCATATCTAGAGTCCCTTTTGGCATATCTTACTTAATATCCTTCTTCCTGACCTGGGGAAAAGAAAAAATACAAAAGGGTGAGCTCAAATGCTCAGTAAGGGTAAACAAAAGAAATATCAGTCACATCATATTCATAATAACATAACATTTTAAAAATCTTAACCTGCAAAAGAGATCATAATTTCATAACATGGGATAAATCATAGTAGTGAAATGTAATCCCAATAATCATAACTTAAAACATGAAACTTTTTGGAATACACACATAATCATAGAGAATCATTTATTAGTAGTCAAGACTCATTTCTATGACTATCTTAGTGGACAAAGTCCATTTCTAAACTGAGTTCACTCCTCGTTTCAGTCCTGTTTCACTGAACCGGTTTAATCGGCCATTAAAGACATGTCTATCTCATGAGATATAACTCTTTACCCAATTAATTGGAGGGAGATATAGGTCCCACCCATCTCATAATGATACCATTCTTATGTGTGGCACAAGATCATAAATCATACATCATAGCATAACCCATGTAATAAAAATGGGATTCTTAAACATCATGCCATCATAAGATAAAAGGAAATCATAAAAATAATTCCATCATAACATAATCAAATCAATGTAAAAATAGTAATAGAAACAGAACCCTATATTATTTATATGGAAAATAATTTTGATAAAATTCTTGAACTCCATTCTTGAGGAAAATATCCTTTCTACTTCAAAAATATTTTTCCTTTCTTAAAATTTCATACAATTTTAAACTAAAAGAATTTGATTAAAAATAAATTTGAAAACTTGTAAAGGAAGCTTCATGGAAATAATGTTCTAAAATTCCATTCAGGCCATATAAGTTAAAAAAACATTCTTCTCGTACTTTGGATGGAAAAGTCAAAAATTACCTCGTACTAAAAACGAAAAAAGATTCCTTTCATATCTTTTACTAAAAACACAACAATGAGTAAAATTGGATTTAAACAATTTTAGGTGGATGGAAATAATATTACATATTGAGGAAACATGGATATGGATGATAAATATTCACCAGTAAATTCTGAAGTATAAACAATCTCGGATAAAAATGAGATTGTGAGATTTTCCCTTACCTTAGGTCTGATTTGCTTCGTACATGTCTGAACCTCCTGTATAATGATTTAAATAATATTATTTACTTATTACATAATCGTACTCATTGTTATGATATCATATATGGTCATATTCTTAGCTTCTTATTAGTAATATTTCATTGTTACTTGTTATTCGGGTGTTTATTATTTTTTTTGTTCTTATGCGTGTTTTATCAAATAAATTCTTATTCTTCTTTTAGGTTATAGATACCACATTTCCAGAATGGTATTAGTGTAATATATATAATATTTATTCATTCAATTCATTTATATAATCATTAAGCATTGAAGATCATGTAAAACGAGTCGCATCATATCGTGGAGACAGTAGGCCGTACGTACGCACGAGTGATTATATCATTCCCATGATCGTGGAATTGTATTTAAGTTTATGTGTACTATTTAAGAATTAATATCACTTTACAATAATCATATATAGTTATTCTTTACACCATTATACCCATCCAAGTCTGGTGGTGGTGGAAAACAGATTACAGCACGGCGTGGAGACGGTATTATGTACGTACACACACGCGGTGATTTCACTTTCCGTAGGATGGATAGAAGGTGAAATAGGTTTGTTTCATATTTATAATAAAATATCAGCATATGAGTTATACTGATGTTATTACTTCATAATGGAACAACTAAATAGGAATAAGTAGAAGAAGAAATAAAGTTGAAAGAATCGGTAACGGATATTACCTCTTCTTCGATACGCCTCTTTGAAACCTCCTCTTAGGGCACTAAAATTGGTCTTTGAAGAAGACCATGACCTCTAGAATGTTTCTAGGGATGTGGAGAAGAGTAATTGGTAGGGTTTGGATGATATTGGAGGCTCAAAGTGGTGTACGGAGGAGAGGGAGGAGGTGCCCTTTTATAAGGGAGGAGAGGGGCACCTTAGGAAAAACTTAAAATATTATTTTATTATAAAGTCATATTTGGTTTTTAATAGCTCCAAATTGATTTATTTTGAGACTAAGGTGGGTATGGGTCTAAATAATCTCAAAAAATAGATTTTAGACAAGTTTAGGTTACTATTTTAACCTTATCATTTAGATTTAACTCTAAGTTAAATAATTTAACTTTTATCGCGTCTTCTTGTTTTCTTACACTATAAGGTTTATAAACATACTATAACAAGCCAAACGAACCCCATGTGGTTTATTATTAATATATATATCCTTATAAAAGTAATTTGGCAGAACCATAGATTTTTACGAATAAAATAAAAATTAATAATATAATATTCGTTTTAAAAACTATTTTATGTCAATTTTGACACTATTTGGTACTTGATTTTTGTGAAAATCATAACAGCATGATTAGTTCAAAAAAAGTTAATTAAATCAATACTAACATTCCATATTAACCTATAAAATTATTGGAATTCATAAAAAGTCTCAAATTACATTTATTTGGGTATTTATAACATCAATTATGTTAATATTTCATTAATAAGATAATTACTGCATCATCATTGTGTCATAAATAAATTAAATTATTTAATGTCTAAAAATTATAAATAAAATACCATTATGTATTAAATTTTATTAGATCTTTAATGAATATTTATAGTCGAATTTATCTTATGTATAACCCTATATTAAAAATGATTTAGTTATTAAACTTTGATTTTAAATATTTTAACCCTTCTTTAAATAAATAAATAATAAATGTCCTAATCTAATCCAAGTATACCTAAATGCACATATTTTCTTCCTAAGGTTGTTTTTGGTCGAATTAAACTTATCCAATAGAATTAGGACATGTGTTAGGGTAATAATAATCTCTTTTTTACCCTTAATTACCTTATTTACTTTTAACCGTGGTAAATAAAAGTAAAAAGTTACTATTCACCAAAAATTATTTTCATCTCATTGAACCACATTTTAGTCCTTGATATTAACCGTGTCTCTCGGATTTTTGAAATTACACTCACAAAATCAGTAAAAGTAAGTTTTATATAAATTTTCAAACTCTCCTAGGAGGTGGGTAAAAGACGGTGAAAAGTTCAATAAAATTTTTATATATCTAAAATTATTATAAAACGAATCCAATGAATTAAATTGAACTTATATAGGTATTATATATCAATATTCACATAAAATAAATTTAAATAAAATAAATAATTATTTAAATAAAAAGTTGGTTTTTAAATAGTTACCGAGTGTTTTCACTATTCATCAAAAATTGAAAGATTTCAGAAAAATACCAAAATTTCACCCTAGGCTAATTTTGATATTCTGAATCCAAAAATGAAGTCCATTTTGAAAAATAAAATTTCAAAAAGTGGGTATTACTATTCATAACGGCTAGTTTTAATAATATTTTAATAGCATATCGTTGTTTAGTGAAACTCGGTATTGTGTACAACACAAGCTATCGAGGAAGGTCGCGATTGCGTGCAAAGCAAGCCAAGCTAGTGTTGTGTGTAGTGAAAGATTCCATTGATGATGTATATAACATAAAAAAAATATTTCTCATAATAATCTCGGGTGTTACATTCTACCCCCCCTTAAAAAAGAATTTCACCCTCAAAATTCGTCACTTCATAACAAACAGATGAGAATAACTCCCCCTCATCATATCCTCAAGCTCCCATGTAGCTTCTTCTAATTGGTGGTTCCTCCATACAACTTTCACCAAGCGAGTGGTATTGTTCCATCGGACTTTTTCGCTACGATCCAAAATCTCTATCGGTTATTCTTCATAAGAAAGATCTTGCTCCCGTGGTACAACTTCTGAGCTGAGTACATGTGAAGGATCGGGTATGTACTTTCTTATGAGAGATACATGGAACACATCGTGAACTTGAGAGAGATTCGGTGGGAATGAAAATCGGTAAGCTACCTTCCCAACACGATCCAGTATTTCCAAAGGACCGATATACCTAGGGCTCAACTTTACCTTCTTTCCAAATCTCATTACTCGCTTCCAAGGAGATATTCGTAAGAACACTTTATCGCCCACTTCAAACTCTCGATCTTTTCTTCGGTTGTCGGCATAACTTTTTTGTCGACTATGGGCTGCTCTTATGTGTTGTTGAATAGATCTGACCTTTTCTGCCATCTCATCAACAAGATCAGGTCCTAATAGCTTTCTTTCCCCAACTTCATCCCAGTAAGTTGGAGTCCTGCCTTTCTTTCCATAGAGAGCCTCATAAGGAGCCATCTGAATACTGGATTGAAAGCTATTATTATAAGAAAATTCCACCAAAGGTAGGTGTTGATCCCAACCACCTTTGAAATCCATAGAGCAAGCTCTTAACATATCTTCTAGAGTTTGAATTGTTCTCTCAGACTGACTGTCTATCTGAGGATGAAAAGCAGTGATGAAACTCAACACTGTATCCAGAGTATGCTGAAGACTTCGCCAGAACTTTGAGTTAAACCTCGGATCCCGATCAGATATAATTGAAAGTGGTACTCCATGAAATCTTACCACTTCCTTTACATATATCCTGGCAAGATGATCCAGAGAGAAATCCTCTCTAATAGCAATGAAGTGTGCAGACTTTGTAAGATGATCAACTATGACCCATATAGCATTATTGCCATTAGATGTTTTAGGAATTCCAGTGACAAAGTCCATAGTGATGTTTTCCCATTTCCATTCTGGTATGGGTAATGGTTGTAACATCCCCTTAGACTTCTATCTCTCAGCTTTAACTTGTTGACAAACCGAGCATCGAGAGACATATTCAGCAACATCTCTTTTCATGCCATCCCACCAGAAGTACTCTTTCAGTTCCCTATACATCTTCGTGCTTCCAGGATGAATAGAGAATGAAGAACTATGAGCCTCATCCAGCATCTTCTTCTTTAATTCTGGGATGGGAGGAACACAAACTCGATTCCTGAACCTTATTATCCCATCACAATCAAGGTTGAATTCAGGAACATTTCTCACCTTCTTTTGTAACTCTACATCTTCTTTCTGTGCCTCTTTATTCTTCACATGTATAGATGGTTAAACATTCATTTGAGAAAGATACGATTTTCCCCCTCCATTATAATTCCAAGATCCATCCTTTGTAAATCCATAAATATTGGATCTTTTGTGATCCTCATCATGGATAAGCTAGCATGGTCTTGTAGACTTAATGCGTCTGCCACCTTGTTTTCTTTACCTGGGTGGTAATGAATTGAGTAGTCGTAATCCTTAATCAGCTCGAACCATCTTCTTTGACACATATTCATCTCCTTTTGTGTGAAAATATACTTTAAACTTTTATGATCAGTATAAATATCACACCTTTCACCATAAAGATAACGCCTCCAAATCTATAATGCAAAGATTACCGTAGCTAACTCCAAATCATGAGTTGGGTAATTTTGCTCATGGATTTTCAACTGTCGTGAGGCATAAGCTATCACCATATCATTTTTCATGAGAACACACCCCAGCCCCTTCTTGGATGAATCACTATAGATCAAAAACCTTTCTCCACTACAAGGTAGTGTGAGGATAGGTGCACTGGATAACCTTCTTTTCAACTCCTTGAAATTATCTTCACATTCCTCCATCAAAACGAACTTAACTCCTTTTCGATTCATCCTAGTGAGTGGATTAGATAATCATGAAAATTATTTCACAAAACTTCGATAACATCCAGCCAAACCAAGAAAACTTTGGATCTCAGTTACTATTATTAGTCTCAACCATCTTTCGATAACCTCTATTTTTGCTGGATCCACATATATCCCCTCTTTTGAGATTATGTGACCAAAAAATTCAACTTTTTGAATCCAAAATTCACACTTGGTAAATTTGTCATAAAGCTTCTCCTTTCTCAGGGTCTTCAATACAATTCTCAAGTGATCTTCATGTTGTTCCTTGCTCTTTGAATAGAAAAGAATATCGTCTATAAAGACAACCACAAACTGATCAAGATATTCTCTAAAGACTCTATTTATCATATCCACGAAGATAGTAGGGGCATTAGTAAGACCAAATGGAATCACTATAAATTCATAGTGTCTATACCTTGTACGGAAATCCCTCTTTGGTATATCCTCCCTTTTGACCCTTAATTGATGATACCCTGAACGAAGATCAATCTTGGAAGAGTATTGAGCTCCGCGTAGTTGGTCAAATAAGTCATCAATGCATGGGAGAAGATATTTGTTCTTTATAGTGATCTTGTTATGTTCTCAATAATCAATGTAGAGTCTCATTGATCCATCTTTCTTCTTAAAAAACATAATAGGTTCTTCCCAAGGTGACGCACTAGGGCGTATGAATCCCTTATCAATATTCTCTTGGATTTGATTCTTCAATTCCTACAACTCAATTGGGACTATTCTATAAGGTTTCTTTGAAATAGGAAAAGAACCCGATACGAGTTATATTGAAAACTCAACTTCACGATTTGGTGGAAGACCCAAAAATTCCTCTGGAAATACATCATCAAACTCCCGTACAATGGGAATATTCTTAATCGCGAGTTTCTCACTAACCATTTGAGATAAATAACCTTCATTTAGTGGAATCAATACCCATAAGATGGAAGAAATTTCCACTGGAAGGTTATGTTCATCCTTGCATCGATAGATGATCATAGATTGATCTGGAATATGAAACATGGCTTCCCTTATTTGGAAATTGATATGAGCTCCGTATAAAGAAATCCAATCCATGCCAAGAATCACATCAAATTCCACTATAGGAAGGATCACAAGATTTGCAGGAAGAACTTTCCCACTAACTTCAATCAGAGAAGAATTATAAACTTTTGATGTGATTGTTGTGCCATTAGGGGTTGTCACAACTAACTCAACATATAATTGTTGAGGTAATACAGTGATACCCTTAGAAAATTCTTTAGAAATAAAAGAGTGGGTGGATCGAGAATCAAATAAAACATTTGCTACTTTAGAGTGGATAGTAAGTGTACCTTTCACCACTTCGTTATCATACTCCACATCGCTGATATAAATTGCATGTGACTTTCCATTGTCTTTATCCTTAAGAGTTTTTTGATGTCGATCATCATCAACAACCCTTAGATTAGGGCATTTATTAGCATAATTCCCCATTTCCTTGCACTTGTAACATTGAAGTGTAGGAGGTGCACTCTGTGTAGCCTTTTCTTTGTTCTTATCACTAGACATCTTCTTCCCTTCATTGCAGCATTCAAATGCCCGATGACCTTCCTTTCAACATTTGAAACATTTAATTGTCCCTTTAAGAAAAATCCCTCTATGTTTCTTTCCACACTTTGAGAATAAGGGAAAACTCATCTTCTTTTCAGTGTGGTCTTTATATTTTCCTTTGAATTCCATTTTTCTCTTCTTATCAAATGTATATGACTGATGGGTTACTCCAATATCCATCTCAACCTTGAGAACACATCGAACGATTTCCTCATATCTATTGAAGTCCCTTATGGATAACGCCCTTCGAAAACTTGGTTTTAAGCCACTAAAGAATCAATCGATCTTAATCTCAGGTTGGATAATAATCCCAGAAGCGTACCTTGCAAGTCTTGTAAAATTTTCTTCGTACATACCAACAAATTCATCATCCTTTTTCTTTAGTTCAAGAAACTCCTTCTCGAAGAATACGAGGTAAGTACTTATTGAAAAATAAGTTCTTGAACTCGTCCCATTCCATGGACTCAATTTCATCTCTTGGCCTCGTATTCTTGATAAGATTCTACCATTGATCAGCTTCACCTTCCAAATGATATACTGCTAAGATGACTTTATCATGTTCAGAACATTGAAGAAATGAAAATATCTTTTCAGTGGTACTGATCCATTGTTTAGCCACTAATGGATCAGTAGACCCGCTGAATGAGGGTGGACGCTACCTCATGAAGGATTCAACAGAATTTTGCTCATTCCTTTTCTCGTTTGGAAGTCCTGCATGATTCATAGCTTGAGAAATTTGTGTGAGCATGGCTACAAGATTTTTCATTCCAGCTCCCATAACGTTTGGTTGATTAGGGGGACAATCATTTCATTGCCCGTCACATTCCGCATTAACACGGTTCCTTCGGGTTCCAGGCATTGACTAAAACCAAGGAGAATAGTGTGAGAAACACTAATTATAATAGGAAAACCACATAATCAAGAATAAAATTTCACACTTAAGGTCTTATCATAGGTTGTTCATGTCCATTCCTAAAACACTAAGATTGTGTTCTATGCTTATACTTATCCTTAGGGTTCTTACTAAGGCTTTCACATCCTAGTTTCCAAAGGTTGACTATACCTTTCCTCTGATACCAACTATAAAGACCCATACTTTACATACATTGTTATTACTTCATAATTTAAGCACACTTATTACAACATATAACAAAACCATGAAAGGACCATATAGGTAGAGTGACTTTAGAAACTGGGAAACATAAAAAATTGGTTCATAAATTATCTATACTGTCTCCCTTTTATTTTATCATATATAGAGTCCCTTTTGGCATATCTTACTTAATATTCTTCTTCCTGACCTGGGGAAAAGAAAACATACAAAAGGGTGAGCTCAAATGCTCAGTAAGGTTAAACAAAAGAAATATCAATCACATCATATTCATAATAAGATAACATTTTGGAAATCTTAACCTACAAAAGAGATCATAATTTCATAACATGGGATAAATCATTGTAGTGAAATGTAATCCCAATAATCATAACTTAAAACATGAAACTTTGTGTAATACACACATAATCATATAGAATCATTTCTTAGTAGTCAAGACTAATTTCCAAAACTATCTTAGCGGACAAAGTCCATTTCTAAACCGAGTTCACTCATCGTTTCAGTCTTGTTTCACTGAACCGGTTTAACCTGCCATTCCAGCCATGTCTATCTCATGAAATATAAATCTTTACCCAATGCATTGGAGGGAGATATAGGTCCCACCCATCTCATAATTATACCATTCTTTTGTGTGCCACAAGATCATAAATCATACATCATAGCATAACCCATGTAATAAAAATGGTATTCTTAAACATCATGCAATCATAAGATAAAAGAAAATCATAAAAATAATTCCATCATAACATAATAAAATCAATGTAAAAATAGGAATAGAAATATAACCCTATATTATCTTAGATGGAAAATAATTTTGATAAAATGCTTGAACTCCATTCTTGAGGAAAATATCCTTTCTACTTCAAAAACATTTTTACTTTATTAAAATGTCATGAAATTTTAAACTAAAAGAAGTTGATTAAAAATAAAGTTGAAAACTTGTAAAGGAATCTTCATGGAAATAATGTTCTAAAATTCCATTCAGGTCTTATAAGTTAAAAAAACATTATTCTCGTACTTTGGTCGGAAAAGTCAAAAAGTACCTCGTACTAAAAATGACAAAAGATTCCTTTCATATCTTTTACTAAAAACTCACCAATGGTTAAAATCGGATTTAAACAATTGTTGGTGGATGGAAATAATATTACATATTGAGGAAACATGTATGTGGATGATAAATATTCCCCAGTAAATTCTGAAGTATAAACAATCTCGGATAAAAATGAGATCGTGAGATTTTTCCTTACCTTAGGTCCGATTTGCTTCGTACGTGTCCGAACCTCCTGTATAATGATTTAAATAATGTTATTGAATTATTCTAGAATTTTACTCATTGTTATGATATCATATATGGTCATATTCTTAGCTTCTTATTAGTAATATTTCATTGTTACTTGTTATTTGGGTGTTTATTGTTTTTTTTGTTCTTATGCGTGTTTTGTCGAATAAATTCTTATTCTTCTTTTAGGTTATAGATAAATCATTTATATAATGGTATTAGTGTAATATATATCATATTTATTCATTAAATTAATTTATATAATCATTTAGCATTGAAGATCATGTAAAATGAGTCGTATCACATCGTGGAGACGGTAGGCCGTACGTACGCACGAGCGATGATATCATTCCCATGATAGTGGAATTGTATTGAAGTGTATGTATAATATTTTAGAATTAATATCAATTTAAAATAATCATATATAGTTATTCTTTACACCATTATACCCATCCAAGTATGGTGGTGGTGGAAAACAGATTACACCACGGTGTGGAGACGGTATTCCGTATGTACGCACGCGCGGTGATTTCGTTTTCCGTAGGATGGATAGATGGTGAAATAGGGTTGTTTAATATTTATAATAACATATCAGTATATGAGTGATACCAATTTTATTACTTCATAATGAAACAACTAAAGAAGAAGAAGTAGAAGAAGAAATAACGTTGAAAGAATCGGTAACAGATATTACCTCTTCTTCGATAGGCCTCTTTGAAACCTTCTCTTAGGGCACTAAAATTGGTCTTTGAAGAAGACAAGGACCTCTAGGATATTTCTAGGGAAGTGGAGAAGAGAAATTGGAAGGGTTTGGCCGAGCGTGAAAGCTAAAAGTGGTGTGGGGAGGAGAGGGAGAAGGTGCCCTTTTATAAGTGAGGAGAGGGGCACCTTAGGAAAAACTTAAAATATTATTTTATTATAAAGTCATATTCGGTTTTTAATAGCTCCAAATTGATTTATTTAGAAGCTAAGGTGGGGATGGGTCAAAATAATATCAACCAATATATTTTAGAAAAGTTTAGGTTACTATTTTAACATTATCATTTAGATTTAACTCTACGTTAAATAATTTAACTTTTATCGCATCTTCTTGTTTTCTTACACTATAAGGTTAATAAACTTACTATAACAAGCCAAACGAACCCCAGGTGGTTCATTATTAATATATATTTCTTTATCAAAGTAATTTTACCGAACTTTATATTTTTAGGAATAAAATAAAAATTAATAATATAATATTTTTTTTAAAAACTATTTTATGTCAATTTTGACACTATTTGGTACTTGATTTTTGTGAAAATCATAACAGCATGATTAGTTAAAAAAAAGTTAATTAAATCAATACTAACATGTCATATTAACTTATAAAATTAGTGTAATTCATAAAAAGTCTCAGATTACATTTATTTGGGTATTTATAACATAAATTATGTTAATATTTCATTAATACGATAATTAATGCATCATCATTGTGTCATAAATAAATTAAATTATTTAATGTATAAAAATTATAAATAAAATTCCATTATGTAGGAAATCTTTTCTATCTTTCTAATAAATATTTATATTTGAATTTATCTTATTTATAACTGTATATTAAAAATTATTTAGTTATTAAACTTTGATTTTAACTATTTTAACCCTTCTTTAAATAAATTAATAATAAATGTCATAATCTAATCCAAGTGGACATAAATGGTCATATTTTATTCCTAAGGTTGTTTTTGGTCGAATTAAACTTATTCAATAGAATTAGGACATGTGTTAGGGTAATAATGATATCATTTTTACCCTTAATTACCCTATTTACTTTTAACTGTGGTAAATAAAAGTAAGAAGTTACTATTCACCAAAAATTATTTTCATCTCATTGAACCAAATTTTAGTCCTTGATATTAACCGTGTCTCTTGAATTTTTGAAATTCCACTCACAGAAGAGGTAAAATTTAGTTTTTTATAAATTTTCAAACTCTCCTAGGAGGTGGGTAAAAGACGGTGAAAAGTTCAATAAAATTTTTATATATCTAAAATTATTATAAAATGACTCCAATGAATTACATTGAACTTATATAGGTATTATGTATCAATATTCACATAAAATAAATTTAAATAAAACAAATAATTATTTAAATAAAACGTCGATTTTTAAATAGTAACCCAGTGTTTTCACTATTCATCAAAAATTGATAGTTTTTAGAAAAATACCAAAATTTCACCCTAGGCTAATTTCGATATTCTGAATCAAAAAATGAAGTCCATTTTGAAAAATAAAATTTCAAAAAGTGGGTATTACTATTCATAACGGCTAGTTTTAATAATATTTTAATTGCATATCGTTGTTTAGTGAAACTCGGTATTGCGTACAACACAAGCTATCGAGGAAGGTCGCGATTGCGTGTAAAGAAAGCCAAGCTAGTGTTGTGTGTAGTGAAAGATTCCTTTGATGATGTATATAACATAAAAACAAAATATTTCTCATAAGAATCTCGGGTGTTAAAAATATTTTAAATTATAGTTCAAGAATATTATTAGGATTTTATAATTGTATGAGAAAAATTGAATATTTTTTAAGGAATAATAAAATCTTGGTATTTTGTAAAAAAATTACATTGGAGGATAATGATATAGGTTTTTTATTTAATGATTTTCCCAAATATTTAAATATCTAAACCTTAAAACTTCATGGGAATTTATGTGACTCGATAATTTATTTAATTTTTTAATAATAAATTTGGTCACAAGAGATAAAATTAAAACCTTTATATAAAGATATTATTTGAGCCCCATTTTTAAGTGTAGGTTTTTGGGATATTAAAATCACATTAATCTGATTATTCCTAGATAATATATTGATCTTCAAGAACCAACTTTTCACCTTCAACTAATCAATCATTTTATCTATCCTTTGAAAGCGATAAATGTTCTTGAATATTATCTAATTCAGCCACATATAGTATATTACCAAAATTAGGATATCATTATCATTCTTGGAGAACAACCCCGTAGAAACCCATTATGACACATTAGGTCTGTTGAAACCCTTATGCATCAAATCATTGATCTCAATTCTCCGCTCTTACAAATACATTGGTGAAATCCAATAAGGATCCATCAATATGGATTATTCACCAAGATGATACTCTATCCCAAAAATGATATAACATTGTGGGGTTAGGGTTATAAAAACTTGGGAAGACACATCTATGAAATTAAAGAAGGATTTAGGAAACTCTATTGAATGAACCTCTAACTAATCCATCAAGAACTATACTTGCAAATATAAAGGAGGAATTGAACTCCCATGACCCAAATGATAACACTAATATCAAATGAACACCACATATTATCCTTCCACATCTTATCACACAACTCTACAATGTGGGAAATCAATGAATACATGAATCAAATCAAATAATTTCATCTCAAATATGGAATAATAGAGTGATATATACATTATAATTAAATCTAACAATGATTTAAGTTTCTCCATTAGTATCCCATAATCCTAGCACATATCAAATAGATTTGAATGACCTCCAACTTGCATAATAAATTCTTAGGGAATTGAAATCCTCTCAAACTTAAGTCTGAAGAAATTGATTAATGTTTGTGTAATTATTTAGTGCGAAGAATAAAAATAAAACATTGTGAAAATATACATGGATAATACATATATGGAACTTAAGAGGATCACCGATACATCTAGAATCAAAACCCGAGCTACACTGACATCTGGGATCTTCCATATAAAGTTTTTTTCCTCAGTAATCATTAATGAATCCACTAATTGGATGATCCTTCCTATACATGAAACATATCAACCACTTATTCCAAATTCAACACCTCTTGAAACTTATTCAATAGAAATTGGGTAACTACATACTGAAGAGTAAAAGCAACACCTCTATAAAAGGATGCTGTCATTCCTCATAATCTAGAAAATATTTATGGAAATACAATGAATATCTTTGTATAAAATAAAAAAATTTATACACTCAAGATCTATTTTTGGAGGGATATAATAACTTTCCTCTTAGCCTCTGTCAACATTGAAAAAATGAACTCTACATAGAACTACCTCTAAATTTCATCCAAAGAAACCTCTACCTCCTTATACTTTCTAAGGAACCGGTTCCACCACTTAGATACTTACCGTATCATGTGACTAATAGCCATTAAGATTCATACTCAACCCAAGATAGGATCATATACAATTCCATCTATATCTCATTCAACCAGTGCTCCATCTATAAATTGAATACACTTTCCCCACACTTTTCCAAGACCAGATAGTTGAACTACCATAGAGTCTTCCACTATGACCTGTCCTACTAAATCGATACAATCCTCCAATGGTCAAATAGATCATCCATTCCAAACTCACTAATATCAAATACGTATATATGTTAACAAACATTCATTTCTTAATAATAATGAAAAATCCTTAGGCTGATAGCATGAATTTAATTTAATACAATTAATTAATATTCATTTTAAATACCCTTAGAATCACAACAATTATAGACACAAACCTAATAAAGTTTATGGAATGTATAATTACTTGATCTATACCATTAATCAGTATTATCTCCCACAGAGTTCTCAATATGCTTAAGATCCTTTCATTGAATCATAGATAGGCCTAGTCACCTATTTCCTAAGAAGTTTCCCTTTTAACCACACACAATTGGTTTGAAAATAATTGTTTCCCTTCTAATCCCATGAAATGTTAAAATGTTTTTAACCTCAGTCTTTATCCTATCTCTAATAAATTTCTATGATAAAATTTTTTCATAGACCTACCCCACTAGTAACCCCTATTGAGCTTGCAGTGATGATGATATTGACCCTCAACGCTCATATCTAATAGGTTATTTTTAGTGACTATCAGTGAAAGTATAATATATACAAAGGAACGAACTACCATAATAAAACCAAGGATCATAAAAAATCCAAACATCGATGTCTTAGTATAAAATTAAAACTAAAATCCAACAATAAATGAATGTCACATAGAAAAAACAATGAAATTAAAATACCTAAAGAAATATTAAGGCAATAACTTAGACAAAAATACAAACCCTGAGATAGTAATGTCTAGATATATCTCCAAATCCCTCCTAGAAACCTAAAAACTAGTTCATAAAAATTGGGTAGAGAATACATGTTTACATAGTATAAAACTATTTAATACCTATCATATGAATATATAATGCCTTAGTGAATAAGAATCATAACCAAAAATCACCTAAATCTATTCATGTATCACCTAATCTCACCAAGTCTCTATCACCCTATATCCAATCTATATATAATAGTATAATATAAATTTAAAATATGAAGAAGGAACCCTAGAAAAACTTCCCCCTAGGATATCACTATCTGTACCTAATGAGAAACATCTTGATGTTCTCATACCATCTATAAAACCACATATTATCATACCCCAACCACATTATCCTTACATATCCCCCATCCCATCCCACATCATAACCAAAAACCATATTCTCATAACATATATACATATCCAAAAAATGATTCAAATTTCCATCACAACAGAGTATCATGAAACCAAAGTATATAAACCTTATGTCCTACTCCAACAATCCAATAACCCACTATATATACCATCCTCAATCATATCATTCTCTTATAAAACAATATCATAACCACATCACATCATTCAAACTCTATTATCCGAACATCACAGCCGATTCAATATAAACTCATTTCATCAAAATTGATAAAACATCTAAAATGGAGAAAGTAGAAGAAGGGGTAGTTTTCCATCCATTCCCTCACAAACCTGGATGTTTTGAGAAATAATTCTGAAAAAAAAAATTGTGTATCGGTAATATTATCTGACATAGGGGATGTGTAATTAATCACAAGGAAAATTATATTTATATATAGCTATACATAGTCCCCATATAAGGCTTCATATCAATACTAGACTACCACACACATCTATACCACTATATTATCACTATGATTTAGTAGAATTCTTTACCATTTTTATAACATAACCACTCCAAATTATGAAATGAAATAACCAAAACAACAGTTAAAATTCACTATTTAATCCAACCATTCAACAATTTCATTAATTAAAATTTTACTAGACATAGTATATTCTTTATTTTATTTAATTCCATATTAAATGAAATATTTTTTATCCATCACCCCTATTTATAACAATAGTTACCAATTCATTTCAACCATTTGAAATTCATTCACATCCTATAACCCATTGAATTGTTGCTTTCATCCATTTCCAAGCTCATCATTATTTTCCATACTACATAGACACTAGGAAATAATAATATCATCCCCATATTATCTAAAAATCACCACATTAATCCGGACACATACCATTTACATAAACACCACCAGAACCACACAACACTAACTCATTACACCCAACTAGACATTCCACAGTTACCATAGCACAAAATCATCTCATCCACCGCTAAAATAATGAAAACCACTACCCCATGTCATCCAAGGAATAAGATGTTACAATTATCCCTATGAAATATATCAAAACCAAAATTTTGAAATATAATCATTGGAAACCAACTATGAAATAACCAAATGTAAAACACAACAAAAATCAATTCAATATTAATTTTCTTATGAATAAATTATAGCTAGCATAAAACTAATTATAATAACATCAAATTTTCATAATACTATTTAATTACTATCATTAATTAATATATTGGAAGGATATTAAATGATTTTATTCAATAAATTAATATGTGTCCTAGTAGCAAGAAACAACATTAAAAAAATCATAAAACCCTTAAAACCATTTAATGAACATATGATCACCCATTCACCTTAAATTCATTTTAAATTGATAAATTATCTTCATTAGGTTAATCCTTACCATCAAACTAATGTAAAAGAATGTAGTTTACTTAAAAATTTTAAAAAATACAATAAAATAGAGTTATTTGTTTTTTATCTTAGGGATTCAAAAAAATACGAGTAAATAGAGGAGAAATGACCACAATACCATTAATATTCATGGAAAACCACAAAAACTTATAACACATAAATATTTATAGAATAAGTTATTCTATTCCAATAAAAACAACACCAAACTACTATTAGTACTACCCTAAGATGAATAAAAATAAGAAAACCAATCACAAGACACAAGAAAATCATCTTAGATAACAAATAATTAATCTCCTAAAGGATAGAATGAAAAGATACAAAAAGGGGATTGGGGGTCTACTAATAAGTTCCAAAAGTAATATATGTATTGGGAGAAATTAACGAATAAGGAGAAAAATATATTTTCTTTTTAATTTATAATAAAACCATACTTCTCAATATTAACCATATGATAAGTAATGTTCATTTAGTGATGATGAAAAATATATCTAACCACTGAATATCAGCTTGTGATTTACTATATCTACAACCTTTAGAATCATTGTTTATTTTGTAAAATGATATGACTAAAAAGGATCACACTATAAAAAACAAGGTTATGTTGTGTATGTGATCCTTCAAAACCAACCATGATGTACATGCAGAGCCATGCTATGAAGACACCCCAAAATCCAGAACATACAAACATTATCTAAAGGAATCACTCCATGAATAAAAATAGATTAGTCGATGTATAATATTTTAAAATCCATATTCAATGATATTAAAATAAAAAATATAGGTTTTTGTTTTTCCAAATACTCCACCCAAAAAGGTCACATAATGATCAATGCATATTACTCCATGATTGGAGTTCAACCCCAAAAGTTAAATGACACCTAACTACAATGGAATGAACCCCAAAGCCACAGATACATCATCATTCCAATATAGAAAACCCCCATTCAATGATTCAATAATTTCATTGAGATACTAATAAAATTCTATAACTCCCCTTACTCCAAGAAAATCCTTGATGATATGACATGCAAGGCTATATCGTGTCACACTCCCCTTAGCTAAAATATATACTTCAACACCAATCCCCTTATTCTAATCATCACAATACACTTACGAAACCCAAAATAAAAAAATTAATATTCTATAAAGTTATAGGATGTAATATATAAACATTAAAAAACCATGAAATAATAACCATATTAATTCTTGGACATCATTTACATATAATCTCTAATCACTCGTTAACACCACTAATGGGATAACCATTCATGTGAATTTAAACATCTAATAAATTAATTATAAATCATTTTAAATGCACTGTGTAATATTTAATGGGACTACCTGTGATCATATATTATGTCTATAATCATAAAAATAATCAAACAAATAATATTATTAATTTCAATTCATAAAAATATTCATATAAGATTACCCTAAGGAGAAAAATTTTCTAACAAAAATTTTCTTATCATATTTTTCTAATAATAAACAAACTATGAATCATATAATGATGAAGAATACATCTAATATAGTAATAGAAATTTACATAATAAGATAATTATATAATTTATAATGTATTTTTTTAAAACAACACTAAGATTTATTTTAGAAAATAATAGTTGAAAATATTATGAGATCCTTTAATAAATATTTACAGTTAGTAACAAGTATCTATTCTATGAAAATATGAATGAAAATCCTGAAAAAGGTAAATTGTAGAATATATATTAAAATAACAAATTTTATGAATCAAAATACATTATGGATATGGAAGAGAAATACTCTATCAATTGAGTGGTTATGAAGAGTTCCCCTTAAAAATATTGTCACAAGTGATATTCGAATAGACCATAGAGGTAATAATAAGTGGAAATTTAATTATCAATTTCAAATAATTTAATAGATAACTTTTATACAATGATTTAATAACAACTTTAGATAAGATAGAAAATGGATGAGGAGATAATATAAAAAAACTAATATTATCAAATGAAAATCCGTACAATAATAAAAATTTAAAAAATCTAAATCAAATATATGGGCATTTATAAATAGAAATAAATGGAAAATATAATAAGGAATGTTAAAATAATATAAGATAGGAAATATAAATCAAACTCATATCAAATAATTAATATTTTTACCCCTTAATTAATTATTAGAAGCTTATGTTCAACTTTCCTTTTATATTAATGAATTAAAACATGATATATATAGTTATCTATTCGAAGTAAAATTATTATCCACTTATATATAATTTTTTAACATATTTAATATTATAATGAAATTTAAATTTAATAATCTTTTTCCATAATATTAACTGTTAGTGATGATTTATCATAACAATTGTTCATCATAAAATTTTTATACAATTCAGTATCATCAATTATTAAGAATTAAATGTTATATACAATGTGAATTTTATACTATCATAGAGTCATATTTTCCATAAATATGGAAATATTCTATGTTTTTAAAATTATATTGATAATATAAAATTAAATGATAAATTAAAATCTATTTAAATCCAATATTTAGATGATTAATCGATTATTTAATAATATAGATCACTTGAAGAAATGATACAAAGATGGAGTGAACATATACTAATATGAAATAGTATTCCATGGTAGGAAGTGATTTCCCATATAGGAAAATATTGTTAAATGATAATTAAACATAACATAATTGTAGTGAATCAATCCTATTATTATATAAGTATTTATTCAACCAATATTTATAAAATATTGTATGTTTATATATCTATGATTGTGAGTAATTAAAACCCCATAAAGATTTAAAACTAAAGTAAATAAATATTAATATTCCATTAATAAGTGGAATGTTTCCCAAAAGTGAAAAATAAAATAATAAAAATAAAATGATAGAACATTAGTAAAAAAAAAGAGAAAATGAATCTTAATAAAATATTCTTTGTTATAGAGATTTTCATTCTATATTTTCACATTGATGTCTATAAAATTAATTATGAATAATGTTTTATATAATTATTTACATTTAAAATATATGTTAGTTTTTTTAAACATAAATGAATAGAGTGAATAAAATAATTTAAAGATAACGGTGAATTGTACCACTATTGATATCTTAAAATTGCTACTTTGTTAGGTTGAAAAATGATATTATAAGGTGGTGGGAAGTTAAAGATACAAATTTTGAGTGAGTAAGTAGATATTAAATAAGATAATATGAAATTTAAAAACCCAAATATACTAGAATTATTACTTGGACTATAGTGAAGTATAGTGTGACCCCTAAAGCCTAGCTTAGATAGGCCAAAGTTTTGAGACAAGTATTAAGGTTAATGAATACATAATATAAGAGGAATTACCCTTAAATATACTAGTAATATATAAAAAATCCAATTATTTTGAAAATCATACATGAAATAAATCCAAAATCTAATCCAAAATATAAATATTCATTTAATTTCATACAAAAAATTTCCTGAAAAAGTTCCAATATTAATAAATATCCTTACATAACAACTCCTTTAATGTATAAAAGGAAACTTGTTATGATATAAATTTATCTAGATAATTGTCTAACACACCCCTAAAAATCATTAAAAAAATTATACCTTTGTTTGTGTAAGAATAAAATTATATTATGTATGTTCATCCATAGAATCTCCTATGGAAATATGGAATAAGCACACTAAATCCATAGTGAATAAATTGGAAAATATATTTCTATCCCGTAAAAGGATATCTATAAGCTATATCGTGAGAGGCTTACATAGAAAATTCATATGTAATATAGAAATATAGTAAATCATGATAAGATAATAAGGAGGATACCCATCACCCACTTTATTACTAGTATAGTCAGTTTTATATCATAAGGAAAAACATACAGATTCTCTCATCCCACCAAATATTCATATACCATAATAAAAATAATTACATATATATTAAAAAGGAGAAAATATATAACCATATACATATAATATATGATTATACCACACTCAATTACACTACATATTCTAACTAATACCACTACCCCATAATCACACATAGTTGAGAAGTGATATATAGTGAGGGGATCACTTAATCTGTATCAACAATTCCATGAATTATGGGGGTTTACATATTACCAAAAACCTTATACTTGAATTATTGTTTTTATTAATAATCATGTAGTGTCTAAAAATAAAAGAAAATAAATGATATATAGAAACACATTATCCACTCCTAGGTTCTAAAACTAATCATCCACCTCCACAAATATCACATCATCATATTGTCACCATCATAAAAAATAATTAATCTAACCTACACACACTAAAAAAACAAAAACCAATGACATTATTCTTCCCATTAAAACTTTCTGTTTTATTTTCATGTTATTTATTACTAATCATATTCTTTCATCATTTGAAAAAAATTTACCACATGTTTTTATTCACCAATAAAATTATTTAATTGATCATTTCATTATATGATTACATTAATAATGAAATAATATCCCCTTTAAAGAAATTAATATCATTTATTCATTTCATCCTAACCCATATCCTAGAAAATTACGTTACACTATTCATACCAATCTGACTTGGACACCAAACCTCTTCTACTTCCTCATAATGACTAGATAAAATTTAATATATATAACCAAACTTATCACACTAAAATAAAAACATGAAATATAATTTCTAGTTTATAAATCACTAAATTTTATTATTATCAATTATTTAATTGATAATTAGTTCATATATATCATATTTTATATTAATTATAAGGAAAATAAAAATAGGAAAAACAACAATATTACTGTGGTAACTTTTCTGTCCTAAAATCAATTTATTTTCTTTCACTATAATTGGGACCACTGTATATTATAACCCATTTATAAATTAAACTATGGTTTTAAAATATAAATTATTATAATGTAGAATTTAGATTCCATATCACCTTTTGTTTAATGAAGATTGAATCAAATAAAATTAAAAAAGGTATAAAATTCATCCTTAAAACACACATGAAACATATGTGACATCAATAAAACCTATATTTAATTTACTGTAAAGACCTGTAAATTTCAAGGAAATTTCTTTTCTTAAATTCTTTGGGATTATACGAGTAAGTAGTTTCTGACGACACCTGATTCCAAGGCTCGGTTTGCCCGGAATCAATTTACGAAGTTTAGCTCGGGTACATTCAGTGAACGAACAAGCGGGTTTTTCTATCTTTTGAACCGGTTCTCGGAATTGAAATATGAGGGCACCGATGAAACCGCAACACCGGTAATTTCTTAAGAGGACCTTTACCGTAGATGCGTTTTCACGTGAGGAGTTAAATTTTGTGGTTTAAATAAGAAGTGAATAAAAAATTGTGGAATAATTTTTTAAAGAGGTTATATCCTACATGGGGTAGTTAGGATGGGACCCACAAACTCCTAACTACCCATGTGAGGATAATTGTGAGGTGGGTCCACATGAGCCCCAACCATTAACCTTCCCTAAACCCATTAAACCTCCAATTAAAATTCTTTACTTTAATGTTGACAACCCCCTTGTATTTATTGGAGTGACTTTTCCTCTCCTCTCTCTCCCTCATTTATAGTTTCCAACCTTTCACCCAATTAATTAGACAACTCATGGTTTAATTAATTAAGTGAATTAGAATTTGAATTTTTTAATTTTGAATGCTTGGAAAAATAAAATAAAATAAGAGGAAGCCTTATTTTATTTTGGGTTAGATTTTTTGTGTGAGGATATTTGAGACAACTCTAGCTTTATTTGAATAACTCCATCCTTCTATGAAGAACTTCATCCTCCCGCGAAGAACGTCACCTCTTTGACGAAGAACGTCATCACCACAAAGAGAGACGACATGCCTTTCCTTCTTCTCTCCGTAGCTAGTGTGAGATGCCATCCCCTCCTTGGACGCACTCCAACACCGTCTTCGAAACCTCACCCCGCGACGCCATCTTCCGCAACACTGACAAACGACATCGTTTATCGAGGTAGGGGTTAAGTTCAATTTTAATGGACTAAAATTGTGCTTGGGTTTGTCGTTGAGCATCTCGTTTTATCTTGGCTGATAGCTATCGTTTTACGCGGAGTGTGCGGGCCGAACAAACACGGACCAACAACCCTCCGTTGTTCTCATGAGTTATTTTAGAATTGATAATTAATGGTGGTGGAAGCACAAAGTTGTTGCTCCTTGCCGGGAACGAGGCAAATGGAACCAGCGCCGTCACGCCGGTTGTGCGGAAAGAACCATGGATCGCTACACGGGCCTCTTCGGTGGAAGAACCGACCGGCCCGTCGGCCGGCCTAGCGAAGAGGAGCTGCTGCGCCAGGAGGGTGCCGTGCAAGAAGACAGGTCGGCCTGTCGGCTGGCCGGGCGGAACCGAACCGCAACGCCAGGAGGGCACCGCACAAAAGCAGCCACGACCCGCCGTGCGGGCCGCATGCACCAGAGGGCTGGCCAGCCAACACGACCAGTTTGGGGAAGGGTGGCGCCACCTGGCACCGCCGGTGCAGAAGATCGGGGGGGCATGGAGCCCGCTCGGCTTCGGGCGAGCCGCTCGGCCAGCCGACCGAGCCAGCCAGGCCGCGCCGGGCCGGGCCGAGCCGGGCCACGCCTCGCCAGGCCGGACCACGCCACTTCGGGCTGACTTGAGTTTTCTCTTCGGACCTGTCCAACACCCCTGCTGGGTCGAATCCGTCAAACTGGGACAACCCGACCCGTTGGCCCACTGGGCTAAACAGACCGGGCCCCTTAATCACTTAAAAGAGGTTAACTTAAAGACCGTGTGTCCGATCGACGTGTCGTCTGCAGCACTAGGACTCTTTCGACAAGAAGGTCCTTTTGCGATACTATAAGTGAGTTTCAGATGATTTTGGATATCGGCCGGGTTAGAAACGAGCATATTTCTAACCGGGCCCATGAGACAGAAAAGCCTATATCTCTCAGACCGGGCGTCCGATTGACACGCCGTCTGTTGCGTTGAGTTCCTTTTAACAAGACAGAACTTTAGGATACATCAACTCTAGACTTCTTAACAGTTGATGTATCGAACCCCCTTGGCTCGTGGAGCGGACCCTCCCGAAATCAAGCGTGCTGTGTGCGGGAACCCTAGAGCTGGCTACGACTGCGGCGATGATGACGACTATACTTGGATCCTACGTGGGTTCGGCAGCGAAGAAGACTATACTTGGATCCTCCATGGGTTCGGCAGCGAGGATGATTGTACTTGGATCCTACATGGGTTCGGTAGCGATGGTTACTGTACTAGGATCCTACGTGGGTTCGGCAGCGACGACTTCTGTACTTAGATCCTACGTGGGTTTGGCATGGGAGATGATTCAGAGGCTACATCTATCATCTCCACCCCTCTTCGTGAGTAGTATACCTGTGTGAGATGATTCTTGACTTTCAATCATTATCATCGATGTGATTGAATTATTTTCTTGTGTGGATTGGATTATTCTTTCCTATGTGGACTGGGTTCTACTTGGGCTCATGAGTTGGATCAGAACTGGAATTGATAACTTAGGTATATGTATGGGCATATACCTAATTAGAGTTGGTTGATACTTCGTATTTGTATCTTACCTTTATGGTTTATCCTTTGGGGATTCTGGGAGGCCTTAGGGGGTCTCAGGGTCCCTAATGAGTATTGTATACTCACCCCTACACGGGCTATGCCCGCACTATGTTGTGTTGGTTGCAGAAGATGGACATCGCTGATCGTGGTTGAGGCTTGTGGAGCGGAACGGTATCCGAAGGTGGACTATCAGGCGGGACATACACAGATCGGACGGACAGATTCGAGGATTTGAGGAGACCATATGTACCCACCCTTCAGGTGGGATTTCCGAAGGACGTCTCGGTGGTTGCTTCTTTACTTTTCAGCTGTTGTACTGTACTTTCAGTTGGGTTTGTATACTGACCCATTTACTTTCCAGCACTTACTTTTGAACTCTGTTTACTTAGTTTTTACTTCAGCTTGCGTACTCTGTTGTGTTTGTTTTCTTATATAAAGGCAATTCCTTCCCTTTTATTAGAATTTACGCCTTTGGTTCTAGTCTCCAGCCCCTGGCATATGGAAGGGGGGCTTAGGGTAGTCACGACATGGGCCCCAAGGACAGGTCATGACAAATTGGTATTAGAGGAGTCAGTTATACCGCAGAACTTAGGACTCTGATAATTTCTTCCTGTGAAGCAATAGTGTTAAGGGTATTGAGTGTGGTTATTAGTCCAAGGAGTCCAGTGTTAGTGCGGAAGCCGGCGTATCCATACACCAGGACCCTGACTTCTGATTTCCGACATAGTGCTCGAAAACACGATTGCATGTGTGTTTCAAAAGTTTTCTTTGTGATTACTTTGTGTCAGCTCACTAGGTATACTGTATTAACCATGGAACACCTATTTCTTTTCAGGATGACCACATGATGGCAGCTAGCTAGGGTTCCCAGTTACGTGCGAGATGGCAGCCCACCGAGCGACGAGGCCTCGGTGCAGGGCCCCATTACAGCAGAGGCACCAGCAGTACTTTTACCCACAGGGCCACTGATACAACCAGCCCCAGCAATGGAGAGTACACGTCGCCTGAGTGCGCTGCACGAGTTTTACCGATAGAGGCCACCCAGGTTCCGTAGAGAGACGGACCCTCAGGCAGCCAAGGATTGGATGGAGGCTGTTGTCCGAGTCTTCAGATTGCTAGGGATGCCAGCAGACCTTATGGTGATCCTTGCCGCGAGTCTACTGCAGGCAGCAACAGGTAGATGGTGTAGCTTGATGCACCAGGTGCACGACGAGGCATCACTACTATGGACGGACTTCGAGAGCCTCTTCCGCTCAGAGTTCATTCCATCCACCCTCCGTGCGGTGCGCATTCAGGAGTTACTATAGCTTCTGCAGGGCAGCATGACAGTAGATCAGTACTCAGTGAGATTTACTGACATCTCACACTACTCCACGAACATGGTACGAGACCCATTCTTCCGAGCCTGGACCCTCGAGCAGGGACTCAGGCATGATATCAGGTCTTCGATGATCTCCCTCAACATTCTGACGCAGGCAGGAGTACTAGAGCGATCTCTACTTGTGGAGAGATTCCTTGCTGATCCTACACAAGCAGCAATGCCTACCTTAGGGCGACACGTGGCAGAGTCTTCTGCAGCCGGAAGTAGACAGATGACACAGAGGTCCAAGAGGACCAGGCCATCAGGTGGGCAACCTCAGGATACTAGTTCAGATGTGCAGGACACACACAGTAGAGCCAGTCATATGAGAGGGAGGCAGTGCTATGCATGCAGCGGGCATGGCCACATGGCTCATGACTACCCAACCCGCCATGCAGAGGAGCAAAATACAGTTGAGGGACCACTCATACAGAGTCAGAGGTTTGTCCGTGGCAGTTCGTAGGGTGCAGGTGGACGAGGTAGAGGAGTTGGACAAGAAGCAGGTGGTGGGCAAGGCTTTAAGGCTCTACCACCACCACCACCACCACCACCACCACCAGGAGGTCCACCCCGACCAAAGGGAGCTGGCGGAAAGAGGCAGGCTCAGCTTCAGGTAGTGGAGGCTTAAGACCACGACGTACATGAGATGATTCGAGGTACTATCTGTGTCTACTCCACCCTTTCTGCAGTTCTTATAGACATAGGAGTGAGTCATTCTTTTATTTCTGCTGCCCTTGTTCGGAGCTTTATGATTCCGACAGAGCCATTGGATTGATCTTTACGGCTAGAGACTCCTACGGGAGCAGACTCGACGATTACACACTGGTGCCGGTAGTGTGAGCTTACTCTAGGAGGTGAGAGCTTCGGCTGGGATCTTCTTGTAGCGGCGTCGAGGCCTTACGATGTCATCTTGGGTATTGACTGGTTGTCTATAGTCCATGCTCAGATCGACTGCATTAGGTGAAAGGCTTGGTGTGTCTGCACAGATGGGAGAAGGTTCACCTTCACTGGAAAGAAGGGAGCCTTTTCAACCCAGGATGGACTCATGTAGAGGAGAGGACAACCGATCACCCATCAGTTGGATAGTCTCATTCTCAGAGCGGTTGATGTGCGGAGTCCGAGTTTTCCTATTTTGGTGGATCAGTTTGTGGACGTTTTCCCTAACGACGTTCCAAGACTACCTCCTTGCAGAGATGTAGACTTCTATATTGACCTATACCCTGAGACAACCCCGATATCTACTCCATCATATCAGATGGAACCCACTGAGCGTCAAGAGCTTCGGGTATAGTTGGAGGACTTGCAGGGCAAGGGATTCATCCGACCCAGTGTTTCACCCTGGGATTCTCTGATTTTATTCTCCAAGAAGGTGGATGGGAGCTTACGACTATGTGTCGATTACCGTCGCCTGAATCAGGTGACTGTAAAGAACAAGTATCCACTCCCGAGGATAGAAGACCTATTTGATCAGCTCAAGGGGGAACGATGGTTCTCGAAGATATAAATCAGGTCAGGCTATCATCAGCTCATAGTTCGAGATGAGGATGTGCAGAAGATGGCCTTCAGGTGTCGGTATGTCCACTATGAGTTCTTGGTTATGAATTTCAGCGTAACCAATGCTCCAGTAGTGTTCATGGATCTCATGAACAGGATCTTCTAGCCTTACCTCGATCGATTTTTTGTATTCTTCATCAACGACATACTAATTTACTCGACTACTGAGGAGGAGCACACCTACCACTTACGGGTTGTACTGGACACACTCCGAGAGCACTAGCTTTATGGTAAGCTCTCGAAGTGTCAGTTCTGGATTCGAGAGGTCCACTTCTTGGGGCACGTCATATCTGAGGCGAGAGTTGCTGTGGATCATGCGAAGATCGAGGCAGTATTTGCTTGGGATCCACCTAGGAGTGTAACGGAGGTGCGGAGTTTCCTAGGTCTGGATGGGTACTATCGGAGATTTGTGCCATACTTCTCTAGAGTTTCAGCACTGATTTTAGCTTTGAAGAAGAAGGGGAAACCCTTCGTGTGGTCAGATAAATGTCAGAAGAGCTTCCAAGAGCTGAGGCAGAGATTGACCAGTGCACCCATCTTGAGGCTACCGGAGGAGGGCGTAGGGTACGTAGTTTACTGCGATGCATCAGGGACTAGACTTGGGTGTGTCCTGATGCAAGAGTGGGTAGTGATCGACTATGTTTCACAATAGTTGTGGAAGCATGAGCAGAACTACGCTACCCATGACCTGGAGTTAGTAGCAGTGGTCTTCGCCTTGAAGATGTGGCGGCACTATCTGATGGGCGAGCGCTTTACAGTATATTCTGACCACCAGAGTCTCAGGTACATCTTCTTGTAGAAGGACCTGAAACTGAGACAACGGATATGGCTCAAGTTCCTCCAAGACTATGACTTTGAGATAGTCTATACTCCTGGGAAGGGGAACGTAGTAGCTGATGCTCTCAGCAGGAGGATGAGCATTCAGCTACTTAGAGAGGCAATAGAGTAGTTAAACGCTTTGCAGATATCCTTCATGGATAGAGATGGGGAAACCTTCTTATAGTCCCTCACAGTCACTCCTCCACTTCTTTAGCGGGTCAGAGAGGCACAACATGGGGACGTAGACTGTGAGATGTGACGTGCTCAGATTTCCACAGGGCAAACACCTGATGGTTTTTCTATAGGAGAAGACCATGTCATCCTCTTCAGGGGACGTACCATGGTACCAGTTGCATTACAGGAGGAGGTGATGAAATAGTTTTACACTTCCCCACTAGCGGTGCATCCAGGATTAGCGAAGATGTACCGGGATCTTAGACGATAGCACTAGTGGCCGGGTATGAAGAAGACTGTGGCAGAGTTCGTTTCTCGATGCCTCACCTGCCAGCAGGTGAAGGTGGAGCACCGGGTACTAGTAGGTTTGGTGCAGCCCTTAGAGGTCCCAGAGTGGAAGTGGGATGTGATATCCATGGATTTCGTGACAGGGATTCCACGTACTTCTAGAGGACACGACTCCATCTGGGTGATCGTCGACTGACTCACCAAGTAGACTCACTTCCTACCTATCAGAGAGAAGGTCTCAATGGAGATCTTGGGATTCCCTTACGTTCAGGAGATTGTACGGCTTCATGGTGTGCCATCGTCTATCGTCTCCGATCGAGACAATCACTTTACTTCCCAGCTTTAGAAGGGGTTGCAGGAGGCATTTGGGACGCAGCTACGCCTAACCACCACCTTTCATCCTCAGACAGATGGCCAGATGGAGAGGACAATTCAGACTCTCGAGGACATGCTCTGTGCATGTGTCCTCGACTTTGGTCGTAGTTGGGAGGATCACCTACCCTTGGTGGAGTTTGCGTACTATAACAACTACCACTCCACCATCAGGATGGCACCATACGGGGCATTGTATGACCGACCTTGCAGATCACCTCTATGATGGGCTGACCCTGGGGAGTCAGCACTCGTAGGACCAGAGATGTTTTAGGCTATGACAGAGAAGATGCAAATCATCCAGGAGAGGATGAGGATTGCACAGAGACGACAGAATTCCTATGCTGATAGGAGGCGAAGACCACTATAGTTCGAGGATGGCGACCAAGTTTTCTTACGAGTCTCACCTCAACATGGATTACAGAGATTTGGTCGGGGCGGCAAGATATCTCCATGGTTCATCAGACCATTCCAGGTCCTCAGCATGGTAGGTGAGGTGGCTTATCGCCAGGCCCTTCCACCTAAGTTGCACCAGGTGCACGACGTCTTCAAGGTATCTCAGCTGAGAAGATACATATACGACCCAACGCATATCATTGATGATGGGGAGATGGACATCGATTACGGGGTGACTTTTGCCAAGGTCATAGTGGAGATCGAGGATCGACAGGAGAAGGTCCTACGTGGGCAGTTGATTCCCCTAGTGCTCATTCATTGGCAGCACGAGAACCTCTAGGAGAGCACATGGGAGTGGGAGGCTCACATACGTGCTCAGTACCCTCATTTGTTTCCCTAGTTCATGATGTATCTTTACGAGGACGTAAAGCCCTGAGGTGGGAGTAATTTAAAGGCCTATAAATTTCAAGGATTTTTTTTCTTAAATTCTTTGGGATTATACGAGTACGCAGTTTCTGACGACACCTGATTCCGAGGCCCGGTGTGCCCGGAATCAATTTCTGAAGTTTAGCTCGGGTATGTTCAGTGAACGAATGAGTGGGTTTTTCTATCTTTTGAACTGGTGCTCAGAATTGAAATCTGAGGGCACCGATGAAACTGCAGTGCCAATAATTTCTTAAGAGGACCTTTACCATAGATGCGTTTGCACGGGAGAAGGAGTTAAATTTTGTGGTTCAAATAAGAAGTGAATAAAAAATTATGGAACGATTTTTTTAAGAGGTTATATCCTACATGGGGTAGTTAGGATGGGACCCACAAACTCCTAACTACCCATGTGAGGATAATTGTGATGTGGGGCCCACACGAGCCCCAACCATTCACATTCCCTAAACCCCTTAAACCTCCCATTAAACTTCTTTATTTTAATGTTGACAACCCCCTTGTATTTATTGGAGTGACTTTTCCTCTCCTCTCTCTCCCTCATTTAAAGTTGCCAACCTTTCACCCAATTAATAAACTCATAATTTAATTAATTAAGTGAATTTGAATTTGAATTTTGTAGTTTTGAATGCTTGGCAAAATAAAATAAAATAAGAGGAAGCCTTATTTTATTTTGGGTTAGATTTGTTGTGTGAGGAGATTTGGGAGATCTCTAGCTTTATTTGAAAAACTTCATCCTTCCGTGAAGAAATTCATCCTACAGCGAAGAACGTCACCTCTTCGATGAAGAACACCATCACCACAAGGAGAGACAATGTGCCTTTCCTTCTTCTCTCCGCAACTAGTGTGAGACGCCGTCCCCTCCTTGGACACACGCCAACGCCGTCTTCGAAACCTCACCCCGTGATGCCATCTTCCGTGACTCCAACAAACGAAATCATTTATCAAGGTAGGGGTTAAGTTCAATTTTAATGGATTAAAATTGTGCTTGGGTTTGTCGTTGAGAATCTCATTTATCTTGGCAGATTTCTATCGTTTTACGCGGAGGGTGCGGGCCGAACGAACACGGCCCGACAACCCTATGTTGTTCTCATGAATTATTTTAGAATTGATAATTAATGGTGGTGGAAGCACAAAACTGTATCGTCGTGCCAGGAATGAGGCAATGGGAACCAACACTGTCACGCCGGTTATGTGGAAAGAAATGCAGCCCGCTATATGGGCCGCTTCGGCGGAAGAACCGGCCGGCCGGGCAAAGAGGAGCCACGACGCCCAGAGGGCGCCGTGCCAAAGCAGCCATGGCCCACCATGCGGGCTGCGTGCCCCAGAGGGCTGGCCAGCCAAGATGACCTATTTGGGGAAGGGCGGTGCCACTTGGCACCGCCGGTGCAGAAGACAGGGGGGATGCCCCCCCCCCCTTGGAGACCGCTCAGCTTCGACCGAGCCGTATGGCCAGCCGGTCAAGCCAGCCGGGTCGTGCGCCCAGCCGGGCCGCGCCGGGCCGAGCCGAGCCGGGCTGCGCCAGGCCGGGCCGAGATGAGCCGTGCCCCATCGGGCAGGGCCGAGCCGATCCGGGCTGCGCTAGGCCGGGCCGAGCTGAGCTGCGCCCCGTCGGGCAGGGCCGAGCCGGGCCGCTCCCCGCCGGGCAGGGCCGCGCCCCTCTGGGTCGGACCGCGCCACTTCGGGCCGGGTCACGTCCCTTCGGTCTGACTTGAGTTTTCTCTTCGGACCGGTCCGACACCCCTGCTAGGTCAGACCCATCATACTGGGACAACCCGACCCATTGGCCCACTAGGCTAAACGGACCGGGCCCCTTAATCACTTAAATGGGGTTAACTTAAAAACCGCACGTCCGATCGACGCGCCGTCTGCGACACTAGGACTATTTCGATGAGACAGTCCTTTTGCGATACTCTAAGTGAGTTTCGAATGATTTTGGATATCAAACAGGTTATAAATGAGCATATTTCTAATCGGGCCCATAGGACGGAAATGCCTATATCTCTCAGACCGGGCGTCTGATTGACGCGTCGTCTGTTGCGTTGAGTTCTTTTTGATGAGAATGAACTTCGAGATACATCAACTCTAGACTTAGTGAAAATTGATGTATCGACCTCCCTTGGCTCGTGGAGCGGACCCTCCTGGAATCAAGCGTGCTGTGTGTAGGAACCCTAGAGCTGGCTGCGACTACGACGACGATGATGACTGTATTTGGATCCTTTGTGGGTTCGGCAGCGAGGAAGACTGTACTTGGATCCTCCATGGGTTCGGCAGTGAGGATGACTATACTTGGATCCTACGTGGGTTCGGCAGCGATGATTATTGTACTAGGATCCTTGATGGGTTCGGCAGCGATGACTTCTATACTTGGATCCTACGTGGGTTCGTCAGGGGAGAGGATTCAGAGGCTACGTCTATCATCTCCACCCCTCTTTGTGAGTAGTATACCTGTGTGAGTTGAGTCTTGACTTTAAATCATTATCATCGATGTGATTGACTTGGTTTCCTGTGTGGATTGGGTTATGCTTTCCTGTGTGGACTGGGTTGTACTTGGGCTCATGAGTTGGAGCAGAACTGGAATTGATGAATTAGGTATATGTATGGGCATATACCTAATTGGAGTTGGTTGATACTTTGTATTTGTATATTACCTTTTTGGTTTATCCTTTTTGGATTCTGGGAGGCCTTCAGGGGTCTTGGGGTCCCTAATGAGTATTGTATACTCACCCTTGCACGTGCTATGCCCGCACTACGTTGTGTTGGTTGCAGACGACGAACAATGCTGATCGTGGTTGAGGCTTGTGGAGCGGAATGGTATCCGAAGGTGGAATATTAGGCGGAACGTACACGGATCAGATGGACGGATTCGAGGAGATGAGGAGACCATCTGTACCCAACCTTCAGGTGGGATTTCCGGAGGACGTCTCGGTGGTTGCTGCTTTACTTTTCAGCTGTTGTACTGTACTTTCAGTTGGGTTTATATACTGGACCATTTACTTTCCAGCACTTACTTTTGTACTCAGTTTACTTAGTGTTTACTTCTTCTTGCGTACTCTGTTGTGTTTCTTTTCTTATATAAAGGTAATGCCTTCACTTTTATCAGAATTTATGCCTTTGGTGCTAGTCGTCAGCCCCCGGCCTATGGAAGGCAGTCTTGGGGTAGTCACGGCACGGACCCCAAGGATGGGTCGTGACATTTACCTATCATCAATACATTGTCATATCCATGAAATATCAACCTTTTTAGAGTTCGAGATAAAAAATATACATGAAGAGAGCTAGAAAAACTAGGAAGAGTACCTGGAAACAATAGAAGATGGACTCATGTGAAAAAGGGACGCAATGATCCATCAATGATGTCTAAAACCTCCAAATACCAAGATTATTAATTATTTAGTGTTTCCAAAAATAATAGAGGTATACTTGTAAGGGTATAGTTACTCATATTTATATTAAAAATAATGGGTTTTTAAATCATCTTATGGTGATCTATACAACACAATGATTATATTAATCTATAGTAACAAAAAAAATGTTGAATCAAAATAGAAAACTATAAATTCTAATCTATTTATTTATTTTGATAAAATCTATCTTTGAAAAAAATATTGCATGATCAGTGATCCATTCTAGTTTTTCATTATAAGTTGAGACAAAACCATTGTATACTTTCTTTGAAACCATGTTGTTTTCTAAAATATTTAAATCCATAATAATATTTATACTTGAAACAAACCATAACCTCTATCAAAATTTTACTTCAACCCAAGACATGAAATATAGACACCTCTTTAAAAGTAAATCATGGTTTATAAGGAATTACTTGTTTCTATCCTAAAAATTCAATTCCTAAATTTCAATATCCGTTATTAAAACAATGAAAAATCTATCATCAGGAGTTCCAAATATATGATAAACTAAGAAACCATGATATAATTTGGAATCATCTAATGAATTGTTTCTATAAGAACCTAAATTCTATATATAATTACCCAAATACAAATTAAAAATCTTTATTACAACCTCTTACTCCTAAAAAATAATATATAATACTTAAAATATTTATTCCTTTAAATTAGATACGTCTCAAAATATTAACTTCCATATAAATCTTATCAAAACCTAATAAAATTGAGGTGGACACATTAACAAAACCACCATGTGAGAAACATTTAAAAAGGTAATATTTCTATCCAAAATATTCATTTACACCACAAAAAATAAATAATGAGAATAACCACTTCATCCCTTAAAAAATGAAACTAATATATGTAATCATGATTCAAAAAAGAAAAATGTATTACACCCACATCTATGAGTTTTTCTCCCATTTACATTCCTTTAAGACAAAATGTATACACTTGACATGTAAAAATTATTGTCACAAAATCACATAACTATATTTGGTTGGTATGAGTTCAGATTAAGTAATTAAAAAAACAATACATGCTTCTAAATATAAAAAAATCCAATAAATGTCATCAACTCTATTATAAAAATAACATAGAAGTTATGATACATTGAATATATCATCAATAAAATATATATGGAGTGGATGTAAAAAATAAAAAATTTCCCTTTTGAATTATTCAATCATTTAAAATGTTATAATAAACCATGAAATATCTTGTTGCATCCACAAAACCATTTTTTCTATGATGAGGATAATCCTTAAAGAAGATAAGATTATGAACCCCTCATTATAATCATACCATCCATTGATCTATATATGATTTTTATTATATTACACATCCATTGTATACTATTTAATCACCTAAATATTCTTCATCATACTCTACACCAACTCTTAGATAATAATTATTAACTCCCCATCCATAATCTAAAAAAACCAAATATACATGGTTTCCCATACACTATCTTAAATGGTGTAATTAAAATTATAAAAAAAATATATTATTATACAAAAATACAACCCAAGGAAAATTAAATTCCTAAAAACCATTAAATTCATGAACATGTTCCCATAAGGTGTGTTCCTATATATGAATCAACCTATTAATCTTCCCTTCAGTTTTATGAAGGAAGGTCATTCTAAGGAATCGTTGAGATACAAAAAAACACCATATACTCTATCAAAAATTAAAATTAATGAAAATATATACATCATAGATTATAATTATTAAAATATCATTATACCACACTACTTATCCCATATAGAGGTTCACAAACAGATCTATTTCACTAAAATATCTAATAGCCATGAAATATGAAACATTCAATAAAAACCCCATAAAGAAATGAAATCATATATTATCAATGATAAGAGAAATACTATCATAAAATCCATGGACATTTCCTCCCATTTCACTAATGAATATACAATGTCTATAAAAGAACAAATATAAATCAATGTTTTGATTTAAGCTTTTAATAGATAAGGAATCTAAAAAAACCTCCAAACTCACTCCTTCAAACCCTACCACTAATACCACTCATTAAAGGAAGAATACCCAATTAATATACTATTATATTATACCATATGTGAGTTATGGAACCCAAGAATGGTTTTTTATTGACCCACATGTATAGTAAACACAATCTAATGAAATAAAAATTATTACTCACCATCCATGGAATGTTTATATACAAAATCATTATGAATGATACTGTCTCTCTACCCCACTATATCAAGACCACCTAAAAACTATAATCCATGATGTTTAAATAGAGAAAAATTTATTATCATCCGACTCAAAAAATCTACACCATGGATATCTTCCATATCCATCTATAAATGCACGTTTCTCCATATTCTTCCACACATCATCAGTAATATATGAATAATATCTACATGTCTTCTTATTCAATGTATCACACACCAAATTATCTATAAATACAGAATAATATATATTAAGGTCATAATCATAAATTAATTCCACTTATTAACATTGATTCAAATTGAAATCTATTTGTGAGAAGATGTACCATAGGTTTTTATGATATAAGAATACCAAAAAGTACTATCTAATAAGGTAATGATTCTATAGACTTAATGAAACAGTACCATTATAATATAATGATCATGGGTAATATAATTATATTAGTGAGTACACTATTTTTATGATCTATAATACATCACTAGTTACTGCTTAAACAACATACCGACCCAGAAGAAACATAAATAATACAACATTCCTCAAACATGAATCCAATTTTTTTGAAATGAAGGATAAGAGAAATAATAAAAATATCTATTTAAATATTAAAATACATACTAAAAAATTAGTATATAATTTTTTTTTCAACATGGTAAAATATTTTGAACATTATTGTAATTTAAGGGAAAAAATTTGGTAACCTCTTATAATAGACTAAAAGATTAAGGAAACTATATACTTATATTATGAAAATATATTTTTTAGGGAAAAATATCAATGATTTTAAAAAAATTATTATCTTCACCCTACTAAGACATTTTATATCCAAGGAAATGAACATAAAAAATCAAAAATTAACACTTGGATAACTTTTTATACTATTAAAAAAATTTAAAAAATCTATAAAATAGAAATTAAATGATTATTTAGATCACCCTATGTCTTTAAATAATATGAGTAATTATAAAAAAAATATAGGTGCAAAAAAAAAGGTTACATAGGTTTATACAATATTGTAAATATAATTGGAATATTCATCACTCTATGGGGAATTAATTAAAACTTAATGTTAAAAAAGTTACATCGAAAGTAAATAATCATAGAATATTCCTCCATCAACCTCACTTGATATATCAAAATAATTGATCATATTTTCAGAACCATCAAACTAACATTAATTTATTAAGTATGTATTTAATATATAGGATTTGATATTTTTTTCATGAATTACACCTGGTTTAGTCATTAATAGTACACATATAATGTAAGGTTACTATAATCCTTCTATAAAAAATAACACTAGATCTTCGCAAGGTGACACACTATGCCAGGTGATTCCATTTTACAAATAATCATCAATCTAAATCCATAACTCTCAAATATTATTTTTTTCTATTTACAATGATTAATAGAAATTAGTGACATATCCAAAAATAAGCCTAATACATACTCAATGTCCTTTCAAGGGTAATTTTAAAACCCCAATATGAAAAACATCCTAAAATAATTCAATGAATCTAAAAACTCATTCAACCATGCTTCCAAAAATCGATATCAATCCCACATATTACAATGAAATAGGATCCAAACTTCTTAAATCCATATAATAATCCATTTAACGAAAAAATATTATAAATTTACTATCTAAGTTACTGAAACACACTCTCCAATTATAATTATTAATTATGTACCACTCAAATTAAAACCACTTCATGCTAAGGATCAAATCATATGTATATATCTATAATTGGATAAACATTCAAATCAATCAACATTGTCACATTAGAAGCTCCAAACCTTATCTGAGTTATAGAAAACTATACTAACATCCAACTAGAAAAAATGGAGTCAAAGGAATATTAAATCTATATACATAATGTTCCTAGGCTTTCACAAATAATGGATAAATGATAGAGTTCATAAATCATGTGTTGAACAAAAAATAAACTTTTGTAGAGTAGATACAAATAATACCTATAATAATACTATGTATTTAGTGTTCTAGTATCATAATAATATATTATTATTGACATATTACACATCTTTTTTATCTCCTTTTATGTTGATCACCACCTTACAATTCAAACCTAACGGTCCATGATGATATGGAATATATAGTGGATTCCCTATACTTGATTTGTTTTATATATGAGGTTTAAAATCAAATGGTCCTGGTGGTTTCTTATATGTTTAGGGAGTTGAATAAAAATAAACATGCCAAATTTTATATTTTGAGACCCCACCAATATGAAAATGGACCCTAAGAGGGATTGAACATTGATACTACTAATATACTTTCTTGTAATTAAAATAGAAATATTTTATGAAACTATTTGTAGTTTTTTTAGAACACCTAACTGTTGGGAAATAGTAGGATGAAAAGTATTATCTCATCCTAAGACAAAACCTCAAAGATTATAACAAACTAGAGCACTGATACCATACTATACCCTTTATAAAATTTATATAAATTCCTTTGTGAGGAATGTTTATATAAACTAAATTCTTATTAATCACCTCATATATGGTCAGTTTCTTTATACATGTTGAAAATATAAAAGGATTCATTGGATACTAAATTTCATTGAAAAAATTCACTGTAAAATTTATGTCCCTCACGTATTCGTATTAAAAAATATAAATTGATTAATTATGAAGGTTCATAGTCCATACCCCAAATACTTAAGCATTGGATCTCACATGCTAAAATGAGATAAAATCCCATCATCATGATAATTTCAGAGTTAAATACTTGAACTATATATAAATATTACCTTTTAATTTCTCACACATCACCTTTGAATCATTATTATATTTATGATAAAGAAACCCACCCCTACTAAGTTATAATTATCATCCAAACAAATAATAAAAGAATAAAATACTCCTTCTTCTTGTGAATCAACCTGAATGTGGTCTAAATATCTTGTAACCAACATTTTTTCCAAAAATATTTTGATATAAATTATTATTTGGAGAAATATTCCACATAAAATCATATAATGTAATCATACATGAATTATTATACACAAGATCAACAAAACAACCATCATCTAGAACCATCTTCTTACACCCCAACAACAACAACTGTACATGGTTATCATTCACAGACTATGTATTTATTCATACAGAAAACCCATAATACCAGGATATATAATATAAATATATGTTATTTTAATTTTTTTCTAGTTTATTTATTATTATTTTTTTAAAAATTCAACCATAGGTAAAATATTGGATAATGAATGAAACAAACCTAGGTCTTTACTACATAATGAATACACACTTTCGTAAGAATGTTCAATAAAACATAATGTTTATTACATAAAATAATAGGGGAACTTCTTTATCTAATAGGTCTCCCTATTCTATGTGAAATGACAGACATAAACATAATATTTCAAACCATTCTAATTGAATATTTACTAGTGACTACTCCAAAATATATCATAAAAGAAACCATATCTCTAATACTAAAATATTATGATGTCACTCCATTATATCCCCTTATGTATATATAGGGATGTTGAGTTTAACCCCCCAAATCCTACTTATAAGATTCCATGGGTTTGGGAATAACATTGAGGGAATGAAACAAAAAATATTAGAGGTGTTACACAAATAAATATTATAAAATTAAACAAAACTAAAAAATATCAATGTTAACATAATATATAAAATAATCCCATAATAACATCCTTAATATAATTATGCATTTAATGTCATTTGAGATTGAGGAACAATATCTCTAGAAAACATTTCTATGAATCCAAAATCTCCAATTATATTAGCTTCTCAAAAATAATATAAACTACATTTCATAATCTAATAAGGTCCATATTGTTCTACAACATCATCATACAAATCTATGAATATAGTATATTGATGTATGGGTTACACTAAGAATAATATACTTAGTAGGTTTATTCATATAAACTGTTATGAAAATTTAGAAGAATCATGCTAGAGTCTGAATAAATAGATAGTGAATTAGAATAATGTCCTAACATTGATCATCTATATCTTATATCTCTATCACTACACTCTCCAAATTTTAAATCAACATAACCATAAATTAAATGTTGTAAATATATAAATAATGCTAACCTAAACTAACTTTCCATGCAATCTAGTCCCTTTAACAACCCAATGTTATATATTATAGAAATGAAATTGCATCACATATGTATATATTATAATCAAAATTACCATCCACATACCTAAGACCCATATCAAAACAATATACCATAAACACATACCAAAACTCCAAACCATAACCATACCCACCAAATGCTATAACTAAAAAAACTCATACATAAGCATAGGTCAACTAGAAGGAGTACATGAGATAAGAGTCACTAAACATCTAGATAACCCACTCCCAATACATTGGGGGTTCCCTTAATGAAAAAACATCATATGTGAATTGGATAGATTATCAAACTCTATTGGTGGTGTGAAATGATTTCTTTTAAAGAATATATAATTATATTTAACAATACATAATACCAACATAATACTCACATACAATTATCCACCGCTATAAACATCCCATTGTCTTGTAGTTATAACCACAAAACAATAACCCCTTCAACAGATATATATATAAAACCATGTCAATAAATACAAAAAAAATCAAAATCATTCTTCATAGTTTTTTATATTTTGAAAATATTAAATAATTACTATATTCACATATCATTTGAAAATCATTTAAATCACACTAAAACTAAATTCATGAACCATTTAATTGAGTTCATCATTTAATCAGGTCATTATCAATTCTATGCCAGTCTCAATAATCTTAGTTAGATCATTATTTATTCTTATCATGCTCTATATCTTGGAATCTATGTCACACTTTCTATACAAACCTATCTGGATTTCCATATCAACAAATCAAACCAAAACCTCATCTACCACCTCAACACATTTAATCAACTATGATTATACATAATAAACCTCAGAACAATATTCCATCAATAAGTAATATAATTTCATATTCATAAATGAATTGAATATTTTTTTTATTATTTGTGTTATATGTACCACTATAAATTCATATTACATAACAAACATAATGAATAAAATTAAATCACATATATCTCTTAGGGAACCCAACCCCCCAAAATTTAATTCAATTTATCCTAATTTAATAAGGTGAATTGTTTCTTATAAACCAAATAGGATATATATCCTGATTAAACAACATCCAAAATAGGGAAATATTATAAATAAATTTATTTAGATTCCTCAAATAAAGATTAAATTCAAAAAAAACTATGATGGGGTGAAACTTGTCCTTCAAATAACAATATTTCAAAAACAATAATACAACAATTTAATAATTCATCCAAATATCATCAATAATTTATCATATACAATAACTATGAACTTTCATAAGCTTTCTAGATAAACAAAGTAAGTGATGATAAAATGAATAACGGAGAAGGGTACCTTGAATAATTATACACTTATTTTGAGGATAATATAATTATAATAACCAACCAAGGATGTAAAAAACCACCATGATTGTGCCTCCCAAAATCCAAATGATTCTATGAACATGGGAGTACCAAATAAAAGAGGATATGCTCACAATTTTTTTAAAAAAATTAAGTGAAAAAAACAAGGTGTGTTGATCTAAACCACAACATGATTTATCTTGATAAGTTGTTATCTAAAAACAAAAATATCTCAAAACATCAAAATGTGAAATATATACCAGTCAATTTCTTTTCATAAGACATAGTTATGATTAAAGACAAGGTGCTGATAGTAGACCTTGTCTTCTTTTCATCAACCCTGAAATTTAAACCATGGTGGAAATCCCACTAAACCATTTTTTTGACACTATAAATATTTTGACCATTATCCATTTTCCGATAGAAAATAAAATCTAAAAAAAATAATATTCTAGGAAATAATAAAGATATTATATCTCCAAAATTAATTCAAATATTACAAATCATGATATTATTCTATTTAGAAAATAAAATACCTCAATTCAAACATTTGATTCTAGATTCATGACCACTTTACTTCAATGAGTTCCAAAACCATGTTGAAATGATAAATCATGATATTAATTAGACTCCAACATGATTTGGTTTCCTGTAAACCAAAAATTCACTAAAGAACATCAAAACTACATTTCCAGAAAACACTAGTACCATAAAAAAGACAACAAAATCGATTGATGAGGACCATAAAAATACAAGCCCCTATATTAAATTAATGGTCTGAGAAGATATATAATACCAAATATTTATATAGAATTTTTTTCCTGTTATTTTTTTATTTTAAAAATAGTTTGGTATTTTCTAATTCATGTTTTAGTGTTTATTTAAATTCTTAACCACCATACGTATTCTTTAAAACCATCCCTATACTTATTCCTTCTAAATGTTATTACTTTAGAATACTTGGTATTTTTTATTTCTTTTCCTATGTTTTAAAAGAAATGAATTTCACAACGACCTCCATATAAAGTATACCCCTCCTAGGCTTTAAGTTGGAGAAGAGAGATAGTGACACCCGAGTGCCACCCCTAGTAGGCCCCGGGTTGGAGACTTGAATTGAGGGTATAATAAACACACATATGTGAGACATTACCCTATAAGAGACCACGTGAGAAAGGGATATATAAGACATAAACCAAATAAATCCTTCTCAGACTACAATATAAATTAAAACCCATGTAAAAATATATAATTACATGCAATAACTACTACAACTAAAGGGAAAACTATAAGTACCAAAAAAATTAAAGATGACAGTGACCATGAAGCCCAACCATCTCATACAAAACCAACAATGTAGTAGTATCTAGAATGATCTCAAAACTACTCCAAATGACTAGAAAAATAGTTTATATATACATAGGTTGAGTATAATGATATACTCAATAGGGTCCCCCTATATCCTCTTATTCAAAAGGTAAAGAAAGTATATTAAATCACAGTGAACAAAAAGTGAAAATAACTCCTCACCCAAACAAGTATAATAAGTTCTCAGCCTCACCATGGATACTCTCACCAAGTATCATATATAAGATCATATAATATAATAAGGAATAACATGGGTAATTTTCTACCTCTTCCAGATAATAATTCCGCTCTTCCCCAACGTCGTACGTGCTGAGTATCTCTCTCCAAAAGGCTATCCCGCAGACACTTAGGCAAAGCACAAAAACACACACCTCATACAACACACTACAACATCCACATAACCAAAAGTAACTAGGTAGTTTATGGGAGCCCCCACAACCCATATAACTTGTATCATACATTGGGTCTTATACTTCAATATATAACAATACATACATAGAGTAAGTATTCTCAAGATGTCACAACTGATACACATTATACCAATAGTAGTCCTTACAAAACTATATATAGAATACATGTGTGTTAAATAACCACAGACCATTATAGATATCTACTCACATATATGGGGTAAATATGACTGTTGTGCATACCGTAACATGTGAGTATCATGATAAGGGAGTTGGGGATAAACAGGGTAGTCAGTCATCCATACTCCCACTAGGATGTTGGGAAAAACACCCCCAAGGCTCAGAATCCCTGAGGTGTCAGTTTCACTTAATGAAAGGGTAGAGTAGCATATAAAAGCACAAAATGTACATGATATAATATAAATCACAACCACACTATGGGAATAACCTAGTAAAAAACTCAACTAGAACTAACATCTCTTGGATTCTCGTCTTCCAGTGTTAAGACAAGATATTCTATAAGTATACAACCATGTAAAGAATTACATTAAATTATTTTATTCCTTTTCATCAGCTTCAAATTATGTTATTCAATTCTTTAACCATTAATTAACTATTATATTTTTCCACATTACATTTAATTACCATTATAAAAAAGTTATGTTCCCTCCAGGAATAAGAAAACTGAGTCCATGAATTCTTAGAATTATAACCTCACCATTGCATCCCAACAAGCTCCAAACCCATGGGTTAAATGTTTTTTCACTTATTTATAAAATTACTTTCCATAATACTAGGTAATCTAGGAAAACATCCTAAGCTACCAAACAAGTTAAATAACCGATCACATCCATCTACCTCAATTAGTGGGGGAAAGAAAGAAGTTAATGAAATGTCCTAGATGTCATACAAACAATAGATTCAACTAGCTTCCAACTTTCATATCAACAAATAAGCCCCTCTTCAATCCATTCCATCATCCCCAGTGTCCTCCCCGACACCCACATGTATATCTTGATGCATCCCACAATAACAAGAGTCAAATTCTTCCACAACAACTAGGACTCCCCGCCCGATATACGACAATATCCCTCCATGATCAACTATCTGAGGCTCACATCATATCCAGAAATACCCGCCCTATATACCACAAGATCCCTCCAGGCTCATCCATCCCAGGATAATGCCACGTCACAACCAATAGGAAATAAACATAGAAATCAGGCTCTTGTCCGTAAATCAAGGAAGCTGACCTTCACACGCAGTATGCTCTCATGGCTCTAAATCACAAGGAACACAAACTTTACAATCAAGCAATAAAATCTGGCCCTATAAAAGCATTATCTTTTGCTACAAAATTGATTCTTATTCCATATTGAATTAATAGATTCATTATTTATGGGTTTCAACAGTGTGAAAATTGAGAATCAAGATAGCATAATCCAACAATAATTTATTAAAAAATTAATTTAATATGCCTTTAATTACTTAATCAAAAGAATAAACATGTTTCGCATATTTATTCAAGTACATCAACACATGGAGGGACAAAAATTTAAACACGCCTACAACATTAATATTACTTCACACCAGATTTATTAAATAGTCCTCTTTAATATTTTATCTAATTAATTAACAATTAATTCCAGATTTACATTCTTTACAAATTCCAAAAGATAAATCAATAATAACAAGAACATCACAAATAACACGCTATCTAAAAAAACAAGAGGAAAACTATTATCATGGTACAAAAAAAACATCTCCATGCAATTGATATAAATTCTTTAATCTGATTAAATATTTTATTAGGTTAATTTCATTATGATCCAAGGGAATAAATCATGACAGGTCTAATATTTCACATGAATAAATAGAGAAGAAATGAATCCTCAACCTCAAAAGGGAGTCAATGTTTTTGTTGCACAAGAATAGACTAATATCTTGGATACCAATCACCTCTACTGCAAGAAATACATCCACCTGAGGATTCCAAGCTACAACCCCACCAAAAAAAAACCAAAAAAAATCCATTAGAAACATCTAGATAAAGAACCATTGCATGGAGAGATGGAAAGCATGTAAAATGATCGAAGAAACTAAAATAACAGAGGTAGAAAATTACTTGTATCAAAGAAGGATCACTAAAGATTTATGGAGGGAAGATAAAGATCAATACATGACAAAGGAATCCACAAAACATCAAAAAGGGGGTTGTCGAGTCACCTTGATTAAAGAGATAGGTGCTACAACTATAGTATTTGAAAAAATCAAGTGGCTAATTTATCTTAAAACATACAACTTTAAGTATTTACATGAAACATAATCACCTATCACATTGTGTAATCCTCAGGGGTTAGTTTCTGATAAAAAATGTGTCACCTTTTTTATTCTTGAAACCCAGATTTATTACACATCGTGAAACCCACATTCAAGTCATGTTTCTTTATACAATGTGAAGTATCCCTACTTCCATATTTGAGTAGCTGAACTCCTCTATACATCCTCCAATCCTCCTCCAAGATCCTTAGTCTTCATAAATGTGAAAGGGGTCGATCTATGTGGATCCGAGCACTAACATTAGATACCACTCAAAACAATATCATCCTCGAGAATCCCAAACTATCCTATTGAGGAAAACTGATAAAGGTCATTTGAACACCCATCACATGAGTAACCTCTCAAGGCTATCACCATCATAAGAGTTCTACCACCTCATCAAAGGAACTCCGAAAAACCACACAACAACCCAAACCATATCTTAACCACTTTCCTGGGGGAGATACTTACCAAAGAGAGTAAGACCTAAAAAACAACAAGATAAATTCTTCCCATAAACTGGAAAAGGGCTACCACCACAAAAAGAACATCATTACAATATAATATATATACATCTAACAACTTAGGGCACTGAGCATGTATCTATGACTCACACACCTAGGTACTCTCCTCTAAGCCACTGTTCCGACACAAGGCATGATCAAAAGGGATAAAAATCCCATGAAACACCTTATCCTAGATTTATTGGAGCTCTATAGGCCCCTCCTCAAAGTTCACATCATCATCAACATCGATCTCACCTGAATTGATTATGTGAGAGGAATCATGAAGACAACGAAGGAGCTGCGACACATGAAAAACATTGTGTATCTGGATCATATGTGGGGGAAGAACAGTCTAATACACCATGGATCTAACATGAGATAACACCTAGAAAAGATTTAAATATCAGGGATAAAGCATACTCCCACAACCAAAACTTCACTACCCATGACTGGGAGTCACCTTAAGGAACACATGAACCCCAACATAGAACTCAATAGGTCTCCTCCTATGATTATCATAGGATTTATGCTGATCCTTCTCTTGTTTCATCCTCTCATGAAACCCCTGCACCATCTCTGTTATCTTCTGTAATAGTTCGAGTATGAGAATTATTTACTCTCTAACCCCATTCTAGCACAATGAAGAATGACATGGTCAAACATAAAGGGCTTCAAATGGTTCCATATCGATGGTGGAGTGAAAAATATTGTTATAAGAGAAATCTACCAAGGGGAGGTGCCTTATCCAAGGACAACCAAAATCTAGGCCATAGAGCACAACATGTCTTCAGGATTCTGGATAGTCCGCTCTGTCAAACCGTTCATCTACAGATTAAAAGTATTTATAAGGAATATCTAAGAAAAAAATCATACTGGAGGAATCTACACACCCTAGAGGTAAAATGAGGATCTCTATCATAACTGATCATCCTTGAAACCATGTGGATTCTCACCACCTTTTCTAGATACTTCCTTGAAAAAATATATACTGAACTTGACTCTTGGATCTCTATAAAGTGGGAAATATTTTTCAAATGATCCAATACCACCCATACAGAATCATATAATCTATGAGATTGAGGTAAACCAATAACAAAGACCATCGATATGTCCTACCACTTCCACTAATGAACATATAATGATTAGAGAAAACATTGGGAACATGGTGCTCAGAATTTCCATTTTGGAAGACTAAAAATTAAGACACAAACTCTAGAACTATACACTTCATCCTTGGACACCAAAACTGACCTCTCAAATCTTGGTACAAATTTTTCACGCCAGGATGTAATTCCAAAGGGGAACTATGGAACTCTCTAAGAACCATCTTACACAACTCCAAAGAAATGAAAACAATTCCATGAAACAACACTCAGTTTTTTTCAGTTTTAGACCAACCATCAGGGGCATCACCACAAACAAATTAGTCTCTCCAGACCTCCACCTCAAGATCCCCCAATTTGGACTCTTCCAATTGTTGAACATGATATTACATTCCACTTTCCTAGTGTATACAAAATCTTGAAGTCATAATCCTATAAGAAATCCACTCATCGACGCTGGTGTGAGTTCAAGTCACATTGGTAGAAAACATACCTCAGGCTCTTAGGATCAGTGAAGAATAAAGAACACTTTCCAATGTGGTAATGTCTCCACATCTTCAGGGAAAACACCACCAATACCAACTCGAGATCATGGGTGGCATAGTTACTCTCACAGGGGAATAACTTCCAAGACCAATAAGAAATGACCGATCTCTAATGCATTAGAACACATCGAAACCCAAGACACAAAGAATCAAATAAGACCTCAAACTAAACTCTTTTTATTTGAAGACAAAGAATTGGAGTATCGGATAACTTCTCCTTCATATACACAAAATCTATCTAACATTGATCATTACACAAGAACAGTTGATCCTTTCTAGTAAAGATTGGAAGAGGAGTTGAAACCTGAGTGAACTCGACTATGAAACTCATGAAATAGATTTTATGACCAAGGAAAATTCACTACATTACCACTATATTAGAGGATTCCCAAGAAAAAAATGCATCTATCTTCAACAGATCCAAATAGACTCCCTATTAGGATAAAAAATACCCCAAGAAACTAACTTCTCGACCCTAAAACTCACACATTGAAAACATCCCAAATAACTGGTCCAGATGAATAAGTCCGAAAATCATACGCAGATGATCTACATGCTCCTTCTCAGATGTATAGTACACAAGGATTTCATTGATGAAACCCACTATGAACAAATCCATGAACTCACAGAATACAACATTCATTAACCCCTTGAACATAGCTTGTGCATTAGTCACATAAAACAACATCAAAACTAACTTATAATTACCATGAAGAAAAAAAATTAGTCTTTGGAACTCCTCCCATGAGATTACCAACTCCTCATGATCTCCTAGGGGGAAAAAACTGCCACTACATCTCTACCCCACATAGAATCACCACGACCAATGATACTGACTGCTCCTTTTGAGCACAGATAAAAATGAAGGCTATCTCAAACTCCTCTAAACAAAAATTTATGAATATATCTAAATCAGATCCCTCATACCTCTATAGAATCTAGAACTAAATCTCTCTGGGTGTCCTCCTCCAAGTGTCTTCATTGTCAACCTCTACTCTATGACGATTTGCTGGTGAAACCTGCTAAACATATTCTGCATGAACCTGATGAAGACACCAAACTAGTTCCATACCTAAAAAGGAAAAAATAGTTAGATATCCTAAACCTTAAATATGGAAGGCCTTAATATTAATTAATTGTTTTATTTTATTCACTTTAGGTTAACCCATCCCTAGGTTTACCCATTCAAATACAGATATAAAAAAGAATGATGCATGATCCTTTCCTATGTTTGTACCCTATAACAAGTATCAGCTAATTTAATAGGCTTCATTAGATTAAAGGTATATTCATGAGATCATATGGGGCCCTAAATATCAGTTTATAAGTTAGTGTACCATGTTCACAAAACATTCTAAACTTAGCGGACACCATTTCCCTTCCAGCCCAAGAAACCTCACCTGTGCATAACTCCAAACTCCATCTTATCCCTCAACTAGACCTCTGATACTACTCTATCATGACCCCCTTACCACAAAGTGTAGCCCCTAGGGCCGAAAATTGGAGAAGATAGATAATGACACCATAGTCCCACCCACAGTAGGCCCCGAGTTGGCGACTAGCACCAAGGGTATAGTAAACACACAGATGTGAGGCGTTAACCTCCCAGAGAACACATGAGAAAGAGAGAGATAAGATAGATACCAACCAAATATTTATCATAATACAATATAAAGGAATAAACAAGTTCACATATGTAATGTTATGCAAGAACAACTACAACTGAAGGAAAAACCAAAAGTACCAAAAGAAAAGTAAAGACGACATCAACCAAAAATCCCAAGCTACTCCTGAAAAAACAACAAGATAGTAATAACTAGACACATGACCAACATTATCCAGATAAGATGAAAAATAGTTTATAAATATATTTTTTGTGTATAAAATTATACTTAGCAGGATCCTCCCCTAAGACTATCATGAAAGAGGTAATGAAATCATACTAAAGAACAATGAACAACAAGTGAAACTAACTCATCACCTAAAATTGTATACAAATTTCCTATCCTAACCATGGATACTATCAACATATATCACATACAAGATCATATAACATAATAAATAATATCAAGGCTACCCTAATATCACTTCCACGCTAGTTTTTCTCTCTTACCCAAAATTTCACGTCCTTAGAATCTCCCTCCAAAAGGCTAGCTCACAGACACCTCAGTGAATCACCACAACATGCACCTCATGCATCACACCACCACGTCTACATAAAAAAAATTAACCAAGTAGTTTACAAGAGACACCATAGACCAAATAATTTATATCATACGTCATGTATTATAACACAAGACATCATACCCCATACACCTCTTAAGGATCTTCAAGCGATCACAACCTATACACATTATACCTATAGTAGTCATTAGGAAACTATATCCAGAATATATGTGTATGAAATAACCAAAATCCATTACATCCCTCTATAAACATATATGGGACTAACTACTATGCATAACATCACAATTAACTACCAAGATAAGAGAGTGGGGCCAAAGTAGGTAGTCATCTATCCATCCTCCGACCAAGATGTTGTGGAAAACACCCCTAGGGCTCAGAATCCCCAGGGTGTTAGTTTCCCTAACTGGTAGGGTGGAGTAGCATATAAAATCAAAAGATGTATATGATTAAATATAGCTCTCAAAAACACTATTTTAATAACCTAGTCTCATACTCAACTGTATCTAACGTCTCTCTGACCCCCGACTTCCACTGTTATTACTAGATATCCTATAAACACACAGCCATTTAAAGATATACATTAAATTATTTTATTCCTTTTAACCAGTTTCACATTAAATTAATAAATTATTTAACAATTGATTTACCTTTAACATTATCCACATTACATTTCATTACCATTACAACAATTTTCCATGCCCTCCAGGCATAAGAAAACTGAGTGCACGACTTCTCAGAATTATAACCTTAGCCTTTCAACCTAGTAAGATATAACCGCATAGGTTAAACATTTATTAATTTATTTAAAACATTATATTCCATATTACCAGGTACTATAGGAATACATCATAAGATGCCAAACAGGTAAACAACTAAGCACATCCATCTTCCTCAAGTAGTGAGGAAATAAAATAACATAAACAAACAAACTAGTCATCATCCAAACAATAGATTCAATAAGCATCCATGTTTCATATCAATGGGTAAGCCCAAAATCAACCCATTCCATCAACCCCAATGTACTCCCCAACACCCACATGTATATCCATATGAATCCCATCATCACAAGCATCAATTACCACCACAATAACAAGGCCTCCCCGCTCCGTATTCCACAACAGCCTTCCAGGCTCAACCATCGTAGGCTCACATCAAATTCGGCCCCCTCACCCCATATGACACAACATCCCTCACATCTCAGCAATCCCAAGCTCACATCACATCATAAGAAATATGAATAAAACATATAAATTGGGCTATTTTCCCTAAATAAAGGCATCCATCCTTCACACGCAACGAGCCCTCACTACTCCAAATCGCATGGCACTAGGCCATTACAAGCAAGTGACCGACTCATGACCATTAAAGGAATTATCTTTTATTATAGAATATATTCTTATTACATCTTGAATTAACTAATTAATTATATATAGGTTCAAATTGTGTAAAAAATAAGTAGAAAACTAGCACAAGCTGAGACAAATTAATTAAAAAATCAATTTAACATGTATTTAATTATTTTATCAACAAGAATCAACATGCTTCAAATATTTATTTAGGTCCATTAACACATGGAAGTCCAAGATTTTTAAAATACCTATAGTATTAATATTAAAATACACATGATTTATTAAAAATTCATCTTTAATATTATATTCAATTAATTATCAATTAATCCTGAAATTACATTCTTTACTAATTCCACATGATAAACCAAGTATAATAAGAAAAACATAGATACCAAAATATCTAGAAAAAAAAGAGGAAAACCATTATCATGTTACAAAACAACAACATCACCATGTGATCAATATCAATTATTTAACCCAGAAAAAATAATTATTAGTTTAATTTCATTATGGTACAAGTGGATAAATCTTGATAGCTATATGATTACAAGTAAATAAATAAAGAAGCAATGAATACCCTACCTAAAAAAGGGTTTCAACATTATTTTTATGAGAACAGACAAACGCTATAGATCCCAATTATCTCTCCCACAAGAACGGAATCCACCTAAGGATGCCACACCACAACTACACCAACAAACACCCAACAAAACTTCTTTAGAAACATGGAGATCATGCACCATCTCTTGGGGATGAGTAACATGTAAAACAAATATAAGAAACCACAATAACGAAGGTAGAACATTCCTTAGAATGAATACAAATTTCTATAAATTGAAGGAGGGAATCTAGAGATCAATCATTGAAAAAGGAATCCTGAAAACATCAAAGAGGGGGTTTCCAAGTCAATCGGAATCGATAGAGAGGTGCTGTAACCATAGGGTTTAACAAACCTGAGGGTTTAAAAATGTTTAAAACATACAACATCAGGGATTTACATGACGTGTAATCCCTTTTCATGTCGCGTAATTCTCAGGTTTTGGTTTCCACTAAAAAAAATTCTCCTTTTTTTTAAATATCCTATTTATTAAATTCCATGAAACCCACTTTCACATCATGTAACCTTACACGTCGTGAAATCCTTATGCTTCTATATTTTAGTAGTCATAATCTTCCATACTTTGTGCCTCGTCTGAGCACCTCAGTCTTTAGAAACATACAAAGGGTCGATCCACATGGATATAGATCATAACATGCATGAACATGGTGTGAGAATTTAGATAACTATCTAGTTATGGAATTTTTAAACTCCTTTAATTAAATCCATTTAATTAATTAGTCATAATTATTATCAACTAAAACCACTTAAAACACTCTCTCTTATCATACTCTCATGACACCACATTAGTTGATTTTATTGTTTTTTTTTCTATATCCTAGATGCATATTTTTTGGTATTTCATAAGTGCATGAGTTAATATGTAAAAATATTTAACAATTTATATATTTAAATTTATTTTATCATGATTAGCACGAGTCTCCTAAAACATTTTTTGTATTTCTAAAATGTTCCATAAATATTAAAATAGAGATATATTGTTATTATTTTTTGTTGAGTTTCTTATTGAATTCAAAATCTTATTTTTTAATGAAATTAATAAGTATTAGTAAACTAAAAATTAATTTTAATTTTACTAATTAAAGTCAAAATTAATTTTTATAACCATTTATTTTAAATTTCAAGGACATTTGTAGAATTTTACTTTTGGTTTTGAAATAAAAATGTAATTGTACTTATTTTTACTATTTTAAACTATTAATTTCTATTTTTATATATTTTTATAGTATAAATAATTTATAATTTAGAAGCACTAATTCAAAATATGAGTTAATCTTTATTAAAATAAATTTATAAATATGAAAAATAAAAATTTAAAAAGAAAACTCATAATGCATTAAATAATAATGTTTTTCAAAAAAATTATTTATATATTTTTTAGTAAGATAATTTTAACCATGATAATTTTTTTCAGAGTATGAATAGATTTTTTAAAATAATTCACTTTAGATGGAAAATTAAATATTAAAAATAAATTCATAATTCATTAATAAAATAGTATTTTATAATAAATAAACTCCCATTATACCAAAAGTCAAAAATATTAATTCATATCTTAAATAATTATTTATTTAACAAAGAGGTTGATAAATAAAAGTATAAATTCATGAATATGAATCTATGTAGAAAACTATATAATAAATAAAAACATTATTTAATTTTAAAAAAATAAAAAATCATAATGAGAAATATTATTTATCATTAATATTAAATAGATTATATGTTATTACATAAAGAAAATTGTTTTAATAAGAAATTTATCATATAATAACCACCTAAGTTATCATATATGGAATATATTTCCAAGTATTTCAATGGTATAATGACTACCTAATGGTTAGGTAAAAGCTACCCATGATGGACATATAATTGGTACCCCTAGTATCTATTGATATAAATACTTGATTGGAAATTCACTCAAAACCAATCTCATTTTTCATTTCCTATATTTAAAAATTTTATAACTTAGTTATAATATTTTTATTTCTTAGTTTATTGTCTCTATTTTCCACTGTGATTAAATTAAATCATAGGTAATCAAATTTCTATCTTCTAGTATTTATATATGATTATATTCTAATTATAATTACAAGAATCTTATGGATTGTATTTTTTCCTTTATTTACAATTTTATATTATAAATAATTAAAACATATATTGTTTAATTATTAATTTTACACATTTTATTTTAAAAACTAATGTCATTATAAATAATTAAAATGAAACTCAATTATTTATGGGAAATCATATAATTTAGTAATAAAAACTATACGAAAAATATGGGTAATTAAAATAATTTTTATCCATATAAATCCATTAATAAATGTGATGAATTATATATAATAATTAATTGAATTATTGTTTATCAATCTAATGACATTTTAGTGATTAAGTTCATGTAGAATTTATGAAAAAATTCTGACCAATTGATGACTATGATTTATCATCATTAATTTTTAGAATGTTCCATATGATGATATTCTATCACATTTGAGTTTATGGATATTCTAAGTATCATGATTTCAAATTCACTCCTTGTATTGTTTTTATTCAGATAAAAAATAACCATATATATTAATTATTTCTCAACTATCAAGATTCTTCATCATGAATTCTCAATATCTCTAATATATTTTTTATTTACATTAGTTATTTTATTTTTGGTAAAGATAAAAAAAATCCCTTATTCGCTTTATAACGAATTCATTCTTCGAAAGTATAACAAAATTTCAATTATGTAATTGCTGATACATAGTCAAAATTTGATTTTTAAAGTCATAAGAAGAGAAATTTCTCAATTTTAGATCAATATTTCCAAATTAATAAATCCTTATACAATTATTTATCGTGAATATATCATTAATAAATGTGATATCTCCCCCATCACACTTTTTCATGGCTTAATTTTTTTACCCATCATATTGAATAAACATTTTTTATCTTGAATCAATGATCTCTTATGAAATCATTATTGGAAACTCCAATAGCCATGGATTTATACCTAGAAATATTCATTTTGTGGAATCATTTTTGGAAAATAATTTTAAAGATGATACATAATGGGAATACATGTGTGATAATATTTCACTAACAATTGAGGATGAATCAGTGATAAACTTTTTAAAATTTATTTTTTAAAATAAAAATATGTGATTAGTAAAATTACCATGCAATCCATTTTTAAAAACTCATTCTCACATGTGTGAAAAAGAATAAAAGAACATAATGGAACATATTAATCTTTACAAGGGTAACCCCAATATGGGTGACTATAACATGATGGGTTTATTTCATGTTTAAATACCCAAATTTATTCACTAATAAATGATATGATTAAATAATCAATCTCTCGAGTGCTCAACCCTATGAATATTAAAAAATATACAATTTATTTAATCATTATATCCCCCAAAAATTTGATTATTTAAATAAAAGTATCAATAAGAATATCACTAAAAAATACATAGGATGCTACAACATCAGTAGATGATCTTCTTCATGTCTTCAGTATATTCTATATAATATAAGATTCCTTGTGATTAGGATAATTATATACAAAATTTGAAACATGATACAACATATAGTTAGACTAAAAATCAATCTCAATCACATATTTTTCTATATAATTCTCACTTTTTTACATATAAAATTTTCTAGATTATCATAACATTTAGTCCACCTCATGTATCTTCCCCTCCTCCTCCTTAATAATATATTCTCAGTACGGGACTATGAAATATTCTCACTGTTAAATTATATAATTTCCTATTAATGAATTGAAATAATTATTCTATAATTTTCAATACCTCTAGTGAACCATGTGAATTTTATCTTTTGATCTGTATTTCATAACTGATCTCCTGGGTATATCTATAATAAACCTCAACTAACTTCTTGTGAATACCAATGACCATCATAGGTAAAAATGTATTTCTTAATTATTACTCCAACTTTAATAATTAAAAATTATTTGAAATATTCATACATGAAATCATATAATATATCATTCTAGGAATCCATATATCTAAAAATCAATAAATACCTATTAATATTTCAGTTTACAAGCACAAAATGATTTTGTGAAACACACCTTTCACAACATGAATTAAATCCCAACATTCTTGTTATTATCATGGTTATAATGTTGAATATATTATTATGGAATGATATTAATCCATAGTTATCATTTCATAGCTCACTATAGAGTGTCATTTTTCTTTCAACATAAATGTATTTATATTTCATGAACTATATCTATCCATATAATTAATTGATTTTCACCCAAAACTATTTCTATAGTTTGTGTTTCTTATACATGTGGTAAACAAATCATCTAAAAAATTTACAAGTTTCATGATATCAATTTTTAACTAGGATGTTTTATTCATTTAATAATTAATTATTCACTATTTAATATCCCTAAAATCTAAAAATTCCATATAAAAATAAAATTTTATCAAACTATTAACCATTACCTGAGGATATTCTATTATTATTTATCTCTTTGAAAGACCTGTTTACACATACATATTACTTTGAATGCCTTTACGCATCCTTTGAAATATCCAATTCATAATTACATATCTTCATTTTAAGTTTTTCATAAAGAAGTGAGGCTTTGATACTTTTTTCAAATCTCTTTAATTCTATGTAAACTTATTTATTTTCATTGATAATTATGATAACTCTTATAGATCATTACAATAAATTTTATATATTGTAATATTTCTTAGGAACTCCTCTATATTTCATTCATCCAAATTAATAAATTTAGACAAATTTGATAATCTTTACATATCACAATGTGACTTAGTATATTAATAATTCCAAGTCATTTGGTTTTAAACCACCCTTATGAATTTCCTCTAGAAAACCATTACATATTGGATGAAAATTTATAGTGATTCATACATATCGAGTGAAAACTCCTGATTATCATTACATACTATGTAATTTTTTTTCTAATTTTTAACAATAATATACAACCATAAATTTATATATAACTATAATAGAACCACCTCAAAACAAAATTAAACCCATTCATTTATCTAAAATAAACTCAAAAACATTCCCAATAACTTCCATTGATTCTAATATATGGTTGAAAATAAATAAAACACACCGTTGAAAATTCATGGGTTCTTCTATCTTCCCATTTGGATTTGTTTTCAACCCCAATAACATTAACAAAAAATCATTAAATCAAATAAATTTAACAAAGTGAGATGTAATTTACCCATTATATTGGATAAAACAATGTTTTGAGTGATTTTCATTCCTTGTATCAATGTGGTTTTGAGGATATCCCCCTCAATAAACTCACACTTTTATCCCCATTCTTGTAAGAAAATAATCATTTGAATTAAAATAGTATTTAAAAAGTGTTTTATACATTACTTCTACTTAAAAACAAAATCTAATTGAATGTGGGAAATTATAAAATTTCTAATGTGATTGGGAAAGGATGAAAATAAATACTCAATATTAAGCTATAAAATGTATCATTAGGTATGGAATTTGTGGAGATATTATCATATTCATCTCTTATAGGGATGAATTCTAGCCTCACATCTATATTATCATATTTATCATTGATGAAATGATATTTTATATCACTATGTCTAAATATAGATTGGTGCACTAGATTCATTCAAAGATAAAATTAACTTTGATTATCACATGTAGTTATTAGTGTATTGTCAATTATCTCCACCATTTATTCCAATTTCACTATCATAGAGATCATTTGTGTATATGAATTTATAATAGCCACATAATCTTCCTCATTAGTTCGTAATTTCACTATATTATTATTCTTTTCAATTCCAGTATACATTATATTCTCCAAGAAATAAGTTACCACCATTGGTTGATTTCCAATCAAAACAATAATGAATGCAATCATAACCAATGTGACTAATCTGGTTGAGGTCATCACCTATTGTTCACATCAAACAAAAATTTATACTACATTTGGTGAATTTTAGAAATTTCTTAATAGTCATCAAGTGTAATTATTTGAAATTAATTATATACAAAGCCCAAATAGTTAATGGATAAACAATATTGGGTATTGATGTTGTTTGATATAGAAAAATCCTAGTAATTTTCTAATTATTTTTTCCACACATGAACCTACATAATCCATTATCAATATCACTTAATCTATTAAGGTATTTGAAAACTATTTTTAATAATTTATACCAATCTACTTAAAAAATTTGTAAAATAGTTTTCTTTGGATATTCAATAATATAAAATCCTAGAATAAAACTCATTTATTCAAGCATATATATTTCTATTTTTTTCAATTTTTCTAGAAATTTCCCCATAAGAGTATGGGGTTTCACCATTAAAATTTTAATATCTCTATTTATTTAGTATCATATATTGTAATATTTTAAATGATATTCTTAGAGTATAGGGTTGAGCCAACATGAAATTTTGGGCCCCGTGGACCCACAATATTGACATATATAAAATAAAAAATATACTTTATCATGCACATATTGTTTTTTTTGAAATAATTGAATATATACGAGATGAATTATCAAATAATACAACGAAGACAACCATCAATTCTGTATTATATTGTTTCCATTAGTCATTAAACAATCTTTATACAGGCTGAGTTTTTCATTTAAGTGTAGTCTCATTTGAAAAAATATATAATAATATTGTAAATTTAATTAATTTTCTATAAATTTCTAAAAACCATAACCTTCCACTATTTTATCTGGGTGATAGAGTATCCCTAGGTCTATCCACATCACCATAGATCTGTGTTGAAGATAGAATGGGGTGTATAAATCTATTATCGATGAACATAGAGGAGGAATGTTAAAGGATCAATAAATGAGGGTTTAATAATGATTCAAATATGATCAATGAAAATGGTATAGAATCAATATACATTAGAAATATATCTAATACCAATATGGGTATTTTATTCTGGTTGGATCATTTCCCTATTCTTGAGTTTCCATGATAAATACAAAATAATCCTTTTAGATATAAAATTATAGATTTTTTATTTAATTATTAATAATTTTTTTAGACTTACAATTAGTAATTCATAACACTTTTAGAACCATATATATTCATTTATCTTCTATTAATGATGTTTGACATTCCAAACATTGAAAACATCAAAATTTCACTTTTATTTTTTGTGATTTTCCTATGTTTTTCAATTGTTCTTCATTGGTATTTCATTTGGACAAATATTATACTATATATTTGAACTTGTTACGTGGTATGATGTATTCAATGTTTCCATAGATTGTTTTTATATTTTTGGTTTCAGGATTGAATATGTTGAAGAGGCATGATGGTGATGAAATAATTCTGATGGTGGTACTAGTGATGGTGTTTTAGTGAACTGAATCACATGGGTACTCTCAAATGGTGATGAGGGATGATTTTATAGCAATGGGTGGCTAGAATCCTTCCAATAGTGATGACGTGGTCTCATATATATGGATATAATAATTATGAGTTAGTTTAAAAGTGGAACCAAATTCTAAGATAGTGTGTTCATAGACTCAAAGATTTATTTTGTGAAATTATGATATGCATGGCATGTTTCATACAAGAACATAAGCTATGTGGACCCATACATGAAAATATAATTTTTAGTTAGTTAAAAAATCATATGTTTGTCTATTTAAATTAAATTATATGAAACACTAAGTTCGACACCTCAAAATGTATATTCAAGGGTACATGGGAATGGATAAGGGTAGAATACCCAGACATTGACATAGTACACGACCACAAGAAGAGTATGTGAACACAGACACAAGCATGACCAAACATAGTAGAAAAAATCATGTGTATCTTGAATACACCATGTAATCCTTATTGGTAAGGTTATATTCCTTGAACACTTTGTTAATTCTTCCATTTCAATATGGCTGTTTTCCTTTATATCAAGGTGATTTTCCTTAGTTCATCCTGATGAGGGTTTTTTGTGGAATCTATTTTTGATAATTAGACGTAAGATACCCTCGAAGGATCATAGTAGGTATCTATCCATGAGTCTTGGGGTTATATCTTCATTCCAATATGTTCCTAGGTAGGTTTAGGTATCATTTAACTTTTATATATGATTTTTATCTTCTAAATTTTTAGTTATTACATTAGGGTCAATTGTCTCCCATTAGACTTGGGTGTGATTCCCTATCTTTGTATACATATCCATTATCTTATGAGGATGTACAGTATGATCAAGTATTTATCATGGATTAACTCTAATGATTACATTATACATTAACATGGAAAGGACTAATGAGTATCAACTCTTAGACATGTTCCATCACTTTTATCCTGACCAATGACTGAGATCTCTTCAAGAAGTGTTATCATGGAGCCTCATGAAGAATCCCTAGACTGAAAATGAGGATAGTACTCATCTTGTGATATGGATTTTCCCTTGAGAATATCTCGGTTACCTTGTTTATAATCCTTTATTGTTTTATTAATATCTGATGACTTCTTTTACACACTGTGTTGTGTATTATTCATATTAAATGATTTTCAATAGAGTTCTAGGTGGACTAAGAGTAGGAGGTGTTTGGAAGGGACAGAAGAACCATAAATGGATTACGATGTTTCTTTTTTTGTAGGATTACCCTTTTATATTTGGTTATACTCTTTTATAGTATTAGTGGGATTATATTTCCCCCCTTTTCATTTGATCCCTTTTCCTTAATTTGATGTGGGATTATATGTTATAAATTAATTTATAGTATTATTTATTTACAATCTTCATTATAGTGGTGTATAATGATGTGTGCGTGTGTCCATGTAAATTTGTAAAAGGAATCCCATTTGTCTGATATACCAACATGGTGCTAGTTTCTAACAACTTTCCTATTGGAGGAAGGCTTGGGCTGTCACATATGTCTTACTTATGAATAGGTGGACCCAATGGGCTAGGTCTTGAAAGAGGGGTTTCAGAGGATAGGTTATATTAGGACTAGTGTTTGGAGATATTTTAGATATAATAATAGGTATGGGAACTAGGGGAATAGTTTATAAGTATCTTGAGATCATATCTCAAGATAGGTAACCTAGTAGCAGTATGACAGTTGTTGTATCCATTCATAAGAATAATGATAACCTTCTTGTTGACATCATACATATTAAAATTACTTATAGGAACAGAATTTGTACATTCATAATATATTAATGTGTTTTGGTTTCCATGTCATTATTGAGAAATCTCCCTAGAAATACTCTCTTAACCATGGTGTGTTATAACGATTGTAGGAATTCTATATGATGATGACTAGGAAGGATTCCATTTAAGGATTATAGTGATAAATCTACCACAAACAAGGCCTAAATCCAGGGTCCTGTGCAGAAGGAAGATATTCTATATTTATTACTGACAGTACCTCCACCTATTGATGATGTGATTATTTTGTTAGTATTAATAGATGATCAGTTTAAACTATTAATGGTTTATGAGTCCCAAAGGAAGATATAACTAATTTTTCAGGGTGAGATATACCCCTAGGTATCAAAGGGCTGTGTTGAGGAAGTATAGAAGGTTTTCTTCCTTATCAAGAAACCTACCAAGCCGATGGGGGTTCTAATGTAAATCCTTCCCCATGATCCAGTTTGGAGATTTTGGATCTTGATGAAAAAATTTATGTTGTGGTGACAACCACATTAAAAAAATTTAGCTCCTCTTTATAGAGGATTACTATTAAGATATATTGTGGGTATTTCATATCTAGAAGCTTATAGAAGTCCAGAAGGGGAGAATGATAGATAAAACATAGACATTAATGCTCACCAATGATTCATATTATTCCATGTATATGTATTTTACATGTAGTTTAAATATAAAACCTTTGAATATATCCATTACTAATATATCATATTGGGAAAGGTATCTCTCTTATTCCCTTATTTCACTGAGGTGATAGAGAAATACTTGAATATAGAGATAATCTTAGAAGATAAGTCCCCAAGTATTTTTTTGGAAGTGGAAACCCTAGATCTCAAACCTATGTTTTTTGTAGTTGACATGAAACTTAGGTATCTAGGCATGGAAGGTGTCATCAATGTAAATATTAATATAGAGGGGAAGATAATTAGAGCTCTTAGGGAGGTTCTGTCCAATTTATGGAGATGTGGTGCTTCTCTTAAGATGTGAGAGGTCATATAATATGATATTTACCAAACCTAAATTTTACTATAAAATGATATAGTTAATGGGAAACCAAGTTATATGTAGTGTCATGAGAAGGGAGGTGTTTAATGTGATGAGAATGAAAATGGTGTCGGGAGAGTTGTGGGAGTTGGTCAACGTTATGATTTTTTTCCACTACTGCCTCCCCTACGTGGTTAACACTTGGACCAGGGAGTTGGTGTCCAACGACATAGAAAACTAAAGGTAGGGTAGGCTTAAAACCCATAGGATCCAGGTATAATCTAAGGTATGATATATAACTTATCTACTTTTGAAATAGTTTTGATAAAGTAAGATGAAATATTATATTTCATTATCACATCCCCTGTTTAGCACCTATATAATTCAATGGATCCTTTAGCACGAACATTTCTATTAGACACTACAACCTAGGGAGATTCAACAATCAAAAACATTACCCAATAGTGTGGGAAGACTCTTGGATGAGTTATCTTTGTATAAGATCTCTTTATAACCACAATAATGTCTTATGATGTAATCTTGAGTATGTATTGGCTCTCTAAATTGCATTCATATATCAGCTATTTTAGGAAGAGGATACACTATGTAAAGGATAATGGGATGATATTTTTCTTCATTATAAAGATAAAAACTCATGCGTAGTACCTTGGGCTTAAATTTAAGTTGATAAAACCAATTAATCATCACATCACTAGTATGAATCAAATAGTAGTAGAAGAAACAGGCTTTCAATTTACTACATTTATGGAGTATGATTATGACTTCCCTGAGGACATTTCAATATTAACCATGCATCGAAAGAATGAACTCTATATAAACATGGATACTTGGACTACCTTGATATCTATGTAGACATATATGGTTCCCCCTATAGAGTTGTGAGAGTTGATGGTGCAGTTGTAGGTTTTTTCATAGGAATGGATTTATTAGACCTAGTGTATCCTCCTAGGAAGTACCAATGTTAATCAACAAGAAGGTGGGTGGGAGATTTATTATATTCATTTATTATCATCACATAAATTAGGTGAATATCAATATTATGTATCCACATCCAAGATTTGATGGCCTTCTAGACCAGTAGAATGGGGGAAGTGGTTCTTAATGATTGACATAAGGTTATGTTATTTCTGGCTTTGAGTTTGAGAGGAGGATATAAAGAAGATAAAAATATGGTTTAGATACAGTCACAATGATTACGTTGTGATTACATTCGGTATGAGGAATACCCCATTAGTGTTAATGGTACTCATCAACCTAATATTTCAACCCTTATTATATAGATTCATGGTATTCTTTGTAGATGGAATCTTCATGTACTTATAATCAGTGGAGTTTATTGCAAGAAATTTGAGGTTGGTCCTAGACATACTCTCAAAGAACCAAAATTTTAGGATTCTCTTGAAGTGTCTGTTCTAGGTTTGAGAGTTTCACCACTAGGGATATGTCATATCAGAAGATGGAGTTTCAGTTGACATAGAAAATATAGAGGATGTGCTGTCATGTGAGCCATCCAAAAAATAACTATGGTGTAGAGATTCCTTGGGTTGGTTGGATATTTTTATTATTATTTATACATAATTTCCAGGATTATGAAACCTCATAATAGATTGACTCAAAATGGGTATCCATAAATTTGGATGGAAAAGATTCCACATGATTTTCTCAAACTATAATAGAGGAAAAAGAGATCCACCATCCTAAGACTATTAGAGGAGGGTGTTGAGTATGTGGTGACTTGAGATGCCTTTATAGCTAGGATTGGTTGGTTTCTAATGCATAGATGAATTAAAATAACATATGGGTCTCAATATATTTGACTCCCTAAGAAGAATTAAAAGGCCTGTGATTTAGAGACGGAAACAATAGTTTTTTCCTGGATTTCATGTCAAAAGTATCTTATTGGAGACCGATTCATCATCTATTCTAATGGTAAGAGTATGAGGATTATGTTATAATTTAAAGAAGTTAAATGAAGGTAGAATAAATGTATGGATTTTGTGATGGAATTTTTTTGAGATAATCTGTAATCATAATAAAGGGAATGTGGTAGTCATTTCACTCAATAGGAAATCCTATTCACAATTTATTTAAGAGGAAATAGATACGTTTTCCTATTTGTAGTAGACCCTTACATATGAGGGTTGTGTGAAATATCTCCATTAGTTAGTTTTCACCACCCCAAGACTCCATTACATATGGTAAATATAGTTTGTTGATATCAACTGCAAGGTATTCCACAAAAGTATATCTATAGGACATCCATCCGATGGATTTTTTGAAGGATGGGATCACACTTACCTTTTAGAGGGATTTTTGATTATAACATTCATAATATGAGAGTAGGTACTAATTGAGTTTCATAAATATACCTTAGTGGTACACCAAGGAGTCAAAATTATGTGACAAGATATTTGATGTAAGTTTTAGTGTCTAGAGATAAAGAAAAGAGTAGCTGAGTTCATCTCTTGATGCCTCATATTCTTGTATGTGATGGTGTGGAATCTGGTAAAAACAGTTTTAGCCCAATACCCTGAGGTTCTAGAGTATAAGTAGGAGAAAATAAAAAAAATTATTTGGAAAATACATCAATTATTATCTAGATTTTATGAAACTATTTAGGTGACCGTCAACCAACTCACCAAGTTGTCACCCTTCTTATCCATTACAGAGGAGAGTTCAAGGGATAGTTTTGGACGACTGTATGTTCCATAAATAACCGAACATCATGTATTTACCTAAATGATTATTTTATATCATGATTCTAACATCATGTCTCAATTATGGAGAGGATTAAAAGAGGATTTTAGTACTCTGATATAGCTAAAATTCCATACAGAGCATAATATCTAGGTTATAATGGATATGCTATGGGATTACATGTTAGATTCTAAACATATATATAAATATCCCATACCCTTGTTAGTGTTTAATTATATCAATATTTATCATTATACCATTATCATAACACCTATTAAGGCCATGTACGAGACATCATGTAGGTCAATAATGTGCTATATGGAACTAGAAGCTACAAAACTTATAGTTATAGAGTTGGAGAAAGAAACAATAGAGAATATGAAGATCATCTAAGAGGGGACAAGGGATTAAAATAGATATCATAAGTATTATAAATATAGATTATATAGTCTTTCCAGGTTTTATATGGAGACAATGTATTTCTAAAGGTCTTTCCTCAGTGAGGACAATGATGATTTTGTCAAGGAAGAAAGATATATATGATATTAATCGACCCTTTATAGATAAATTGTTGGGTTGGAGATCATTCATACCAATTATCCTAACTACTATAGTAATAAAGGTTGTAAAACATTTTACATGTGTCATAGATGAGGAGATACATTCACAATTCATCAAATGTTATTGACTGTGGTGAACCATCCATTTAGGATCGTGTTACTTTTATGGAGGACCCAGTGGGAATCAAGGATCAATTGGAGAATATAATATAAGTACCCATCCATAAAAATTACATAATCTAGAGTTTTAAGTTAAGAATTTATTTCTTTAAATTTGAGCATCTTTTCTGGTTAAGAGTTTTATTGAATTAGGTCATAAGTAATACATTACAAAACCATATAATAAAATGTGGAAAATTTCGATTAGTATCCATTTTTCACATAGTGTAAATGTTTAAAATAAAAGATGATTTATTTTCATGTAAAATCATCACGAATTTCATAATGAAGTATTCCTTTCCATTACCCATCATGAAATTGTGATAAAGAAAATTTAAAATTTTTGTATGAGCACAAAAATCACAGAAAGGCATATACAAAGAAGGAAAACTATCATCCTTGTAAAAATACAAAATATCATATAATATTAAGATTTATATTTAATTTTCTTTGAGAATATGAAATAAAAGAATTATCTTAAAAACTAAAACATTTTTTTCTCAATCAAAATCATTAAAAATAGAAAGATGAAATTAAAACCCTTTTTTGGTAACATAGAAAACCATATTTAGAAAACCCTTTCAAAAGACTTTTAATTGGAATAACCATATGACAAATTTTCAATATGATTATTACCATCTTCATTGGTGTGGTATATGGGAATACCCATCAATTAAGCTATAATGGGTTAACCCGACACCATCTATTCCATCCCATCATATAAACTATAACTGACTCATCCAATACTATCTAAAACGACCCATCATATATGCTGTAATAGGATCACACCATGCTATCTGGGCCCCCCCCATCGTATAATCTGTAACGGTCTCACCCAATGAAAACTAGGAAACCAATTTATAATGTATAATTTTTGAGTACCATAACTTGAATAAAACAGTTTTATTCTTTCACTTCTAAAAAAATCTTTGAAAAATTTAAATGATTCACTTTTGAACATAAAAATACCAATTTCTTTTAGAAACCAATTTTCAATACCAAAATTTTGTCTTCTTTTGATATTTTTTAATATCAAAATACCCCAAAAGCGGAAAAAAATTTATATTTCAATAAAAACATAATGATGGAAAAGTATTATAGAAATAAAATAATGGGCATGGTGATGTAAAAATTATTTTTGTCATGTATATAAAGAATAGAACATTCCTTTTGTCGTTTGTCAAAATGATCTGTATAAAACATAGAAAAATATTACCTTTTGAAATACATTGAAATAAAGTGAAAAAGTCATAAAATTTAATTTATAATAATGTTATATACATATAAACAGCTTTCATAAAAACCTTTTAATGAATTGGACATGGAAAAGGATTATTTGAAATTGAAACATCAAAAATGATTTGTTTTAAAGAAAAGTTCCTTATCAGTTAGGGAACACATGAATTGTAAACCCCATATAAGAGTAAAATTAAAAAAAACATTAAATATCATGGTAATAGATAAATTCATGATATAAATTTTTAATGGGTACTTATATTTACTTATAAAATAATTTATGTTCATAACATAAAAAAATGCCTCAAAGAAAGGAAATGGAGATGATTCCCCTTACCTTGAGTCTGAATTGTTACAGGTGTATTTATCATCTTGAATAATAAAATTATGTTAATGATTTAATTTATTTATATTATATTTTAATTTTATTATTAATTTTATTTTACTTATTACCTAGTTATGTACAATTACTTAATCAATTATGTTTATGTTAGATATTTTGACCATATTCTGCTTATGTGTCTAAAATGAATTTGGTAGGATAACTATAGAAAAATTTGTCATTATTTAAACACATATTAAATAAATATCATGAAATAATTTCTTTATTTATATGTAAATTTTATTTTTAAAACCAATCATAAAATATGGTTATGAAAAATAAACTAACATTACGATCATGGAGATGGTAAGACATACATACGCATGAATAACATTTCCATTTTTCAATAATCATTATGGAAAGAGGGTAAGTAATATTTTATCTTTACATAATGATAATTATATCATAAATAACATAATATATAATTATATATACTTATATATATATACATAATTCTTGTGATTTGGTGATTAAAAAGGAATCACGTTGCTCTAAGGAGGTGGTAGTCCACACGTCCATGAAAGACGTTATCATTTTCTTCAGTTAGTAAAAATGTATGAAAGATAATGATATATAATATTTATAAAAAGATAAATATTCTAAAAATATAATAAATATGTCAGGTATTCCACATATAATTATTATATTTACCCTTATTACCTTCCCAATAATTCCTTAGTGTAAAATGAATCATTTCACTTAATGAGGTAGTGGTCCACTGTAAACATGAGAAACGTTATCATATCTAACATGAGATAGAAAATAAAAGATAATATATTATATAATGACTCCAGAGGTATAGTTATGTTAAAAATTACATATATAACCTTTATATATAATTACATACCCAACCGTGAGAGGCGGTAATGGAAAAATTAATGACATAGTTTTGCGAGGTGGTAGTTACCGTACACAACAATGATGATTTCACAAACCATTTTATTGAAGTGTGTGGGGTTAAATATCATAAAATAAAAATATAAAATCTAAGTATATGTATTAAAATTATGTTTTGGTATCACAAAGTTTTTATAAGAATTGAAGGCAGTGTAGAATGAAATTAAACAAAAATTCTTGTTGATGAATGTTACCACTTCTTCGGGTAACTCATTTTGGTTTGCACTGAAGGCCTTCATTGGTGAGATTCTTTCCAAAAGTAAGAATTAAAGAATGGTATTATAGAATTGGATATTATATTTTTTTAGGTATTGGATGATAAAATTGGTTATGAAGGAGTTATGAGAGGAGGAGAGTGGGTGGCCTTTTATAAGTGGGGTGGGCGACACACTTGTAATTTTTCTGAAATATAAAATTACCAAAATATTGTTTTTCATGTCACCAGGACAAAATAATGGTAAATTATTAATAATTTAAGGTATAAGATCAATATATTTCCTTCTAATGGGTGTAGGAAATGTTTTCATCAATTTTTACACCATATATTCAAAGTTTAACCATTATATAAACTATTTTTTTACCTTAATCTTTTTAATTAATTTTAATTCTATTCATTGATCACATTTTTGAATTTTTTTTGAACTTATAAGAAATTATAAATTTTTTTGATTAAAAATATATAATACATTTTACAAAATTAAATTCAAAATAGTTTAAAATTTTAATTTAATATTAATCTCGCAGACTCGGCAAGTCAACATGTTTTTAAAAAGGGATTTTTTTTTGAAAAAGATGATTCTATATTAACTCTATAACTAATAATAATAATTCTATAGAAATAAATTAATATTTAATGATATATAATATATTAATTTAATTTTAAATATTTTCTATTATGTACTATTATGGGTACTTAAAATTGGAATACATCATTCATTTTAAAATAGTATTTATAAAAACATATTTTTAATTCCGAAAAAACATATACTAAAAAAATAAAGGTTATTAAAAAGTAATTTATTCGATTATATATAAATAAATAATACTTATGTTACTTTAAAAAATATTCAAAATGCATTGATACTTTTAAATTACATAATTTATTATAAAGAAATGGATTCTTAAAAGAATAAAAAAAATTCACTATACCTTGAAAATTCAATATTTTTTGAAAAATCCCAAAATTTCTCCAAAAGTAAATTTTGATACGTTGATTTACAAAATGCTAATAATTTTATAAAATTAAAATTATAATAATTTGAAATTAAACATTTAAATAAAACCTTATAAAAAAATTTAGTTAAACTATTTCTGTTTTGATTTAAAAATTACGTAATATTTTTATAACTAATATAACTATCTAATTAATATAAATAAATATGAAAAATGATTCACTATATCATTACCTGGGTTGTTAAATCATTAAGACTTTTATTAATTTCATCCTCAAAATTTTATTAATTTATTAAAAAACCATTGATATATTTTCATCCTATAATTTTCAGATTCTGATGTTTTCTCTTAATCCATATATTTTTTCCAAAAAACCATAACTCCATGTACCACCATATTCTGCCACACTTGTTATATTTGGCAATGAATCTCAACTGTCTATTTCTAAAAGGAAATATTACCTTCCAACTAAGATACTTTAGGTCTCCAAACATGATATGAATTCTGAACATATTTCCCTCACTTTGAAACATGAAATACACTATGTACCTGAGATAAACTTATTGGAAAATCCAGTCAATAGGAAACTGACACAAATTTCTATAAGATGGTAATGAATCAAGAAACCATAATCCATTCACTATTGGAAATCTCACCTTTCCCAATGCTTCTATACCAATGGTTTGTAAAAACCATTGGTATAGGTCCCCTTTCCCAACGGTTTGGCCAAACCGTTGGGAAATCCCATTTTGAGCTGACTTTTCCCAATAGTTTTCCAAAACCGTTGGGAAAGGGTACCACTTTTCCCAATAGTTTGGCCAAACCGTTGGGAAAGGGTACTTTGTGGCCACTTTTCCCAACAGTTTGTCCAAACTGTTGGGAAAAGGTATGGTTATCCCAACAGTTTGGCCAAACTGTTGGGAAAAGTGCCCCATCAACCAGCGTCCACTCCAGAATCAAATTAAAAAAGATCACCTATACCAATGGTTGTCACAACCGTTGGTATAAGTCTATACCAACGGTTTTGACAACCGTTGGTATAGGTCCTTTTATTTTTTATCCAATATTCTTACCAAGAACATTATATGAATAAAAATTTAAAATAATGATGATAATATATATAAATATTGATGAAACTATATTAACAAAAGTCATTTTAGGTTAGTGGTTAGGTCGTCGAAAGATATAATAGAGGTCATGGGATCAAATCCCACCGAATTTTTTTTTTGAAATACATATACCAACAGTTTTATGGAACCGTTGGTATAGATTTTCATATTACTTATACTAACGATTTTCAAAACCGTTGGTAAAGGTCTATATCAACGGTTTTTCCAAAACTGTTGGTATAGACCTATCCCAATGGCTTACTTCCCCACGGTTCTCCAAACCGTTGGTATAGGCTATACCAATGGTTTGGTGGCCTATACCAACAGTTCCAAACCGTTGGTATAGGGTATTTTTCTAGTAGTGATGATTAGTTATAGCCATATTGTCTGAATCAGTTATAATTTTTTTCTAAGTTAATATATATTTAAATCTTTTCTGATAAGTATATATTTCACAATTTACCCTATAAATTTTTTTCCACCAAACTTTTAAAGCCAAAATAGTATTGGATAATTAAAAATAATGTGTAGGGTAATTTAACTCATAATTTTTCAACTTATATGAGTCATAGCAAATTAATTGATCATTCTTCTTTATGAAACACTGAGATTATTTTAATAAAGCTTCACTGTCGATGAAAAATGCACAATTTATAGGGGAAAGAGACAAAACTAGAGAATTCACAAATCTTATTTTTAGTTCTTGAAAAAAATAATCACAATATTTTTCTTAGATGAATTAAACTCATTTTCATGTTAACTTAGTTAAAGGTCTATAAAACTAATTTTATTTTTCAATAAACTACTTGCAATAGACCATAAATCCAATAAAACTATGAATATTTGAGATATTTGTGGGTCTTTTCTATTCATACACAACTTTTATCTTATAAGGATTAATATATATGCCATATTTAGAAAAAATATATCCATGGAATTAAATTTTTTGATCCAAAATTCACCCTTTATAAATTTCCCTTAAAATTTGTTTGCTTTTATGGTTTTCAAAATAACACCTATGTGTCCTTCATGTTACTCTTAAATTTAAGAATATAGAAAAATTTATAAAAACAACCAAAAACCTGTCCAAGAACTCATGAAAAATTCTATTCATCTGATATATAAATAAATTAGGTGCATTAAAAAACCAAAATGGAATAACTAAAAAATCGTAGTGCCCATAAAAATTCTAAAATGAAATTATCAGAATGTACACTTCCTTCACTTATAACTAGTGGTAACCCGAAATTAGGTCAATCATTTGAAAATACTAAACCTCCTAGATCTGATCAAACAAAACATCAATATGATGAAAATGATACTTTTTATTTATAGTGATGGTATTCAAGGCTCAATAATCAATGAAAAGTATATATAATTTTTTTTATTAAACAAAATAGGGGAATATCATGGTGGTGTTCTTGGTTGTATTTGGGGTTTGGATTTGTGGTAAGTACCTCATAATCCTACATGAAAAATGGGGGTTCAAAACCCAATGGGCATAGGTACTATAGTAGTACTTTAGCGCATTGTAGCGGCGATGACACTGTAGCAATGACGAGCACTGTAGTGGGGGCAGGCCACTGTAGCGGTGGCAGGGTGCTGTAGCGGCGGCAGGGTACTGTAGTGGTGGTAGGGTATTGTGTGGGACTATAGCAGGTGGTACTATAGCAGTACTATTCATAGAATAGACTTTGGGCCAAGATTTTTTCCCTTATGGGCCATGTAATGGGCTAAATTCCCACTGGGCCTTCGGGCTATGTAATGGGTCTCCCTATACCCATTTAAAAGAGGTATTTTCTTTGATTTAATAATAAATGAGGCTTCAGCCCCAACCTTTATGATGGTGTTATTGGTCGAATGAAACATTTTTCTAACCACACTTTCTCTTAATTTTTCAATTCTAAAATTTTCCATTGAGCCATTTGATAAGGGGTTTCAGAAATTGACTTAGCATCAGGTACTAATTCAACAGTAAATTCAACCACCCAATGAGGAATTAAACCCAACAAATCATCTAGAAAAAAAATCCATGTATTGGTTTACTACTAGAATATCACTAATTTGAATAGATTAATTATTTTATAAAATATGAGCTAAGTTACATTCACTACCATAAAAAATCAATTTCTTAGTTTCTTGGCAAGCTATCAAAGTCATGAACTCAATGGATAAAACTTTTATTTAAATTGAATCTATCATAGTAAGATAAGAAAAACGCTAATCTATAACATGGATTATATAAAACTATACTATGGATAGTTCAAGCATATTTACTGGAAGGAACATCCCATTGATAATAATATGAATATCTCTATAATTCATGGTTTTTTCATAATTACACCCAGAGTTTTCACCAAAAGTTATATATTAATTTCTCAATTTCATATTCCCAATTTTATTGATTTTTTTTAAAATGAAATAATATGAAGATCCAGATTCAAACAGGGTATTTCTATAATTTGAATGCACAAGTAACATACCTATCCCTACTACTTCAGTTAACCACTATTAGTTTTCACCAAAGAACTTATTTGATAGGATTTATACTGAATGTATGGTATATAGTGTTATAGGAAGGAATTTCAAAAGTTATTTTGGAAGGTATTGGATGAACCGATTGTTTATAAAGGTGTGAAGAGATGAAGATAGGGAGTGGCCTTTTATAAGTGGGGTGAGTGGAACACTTGTAATGTTTTTTAAAATGAGTGAATTAAATGCACATTTTTTCTTTTAACCAGGACCATAATAAGATACATTATCGATGATGAAAGTTATAAGATCTAAATATGGCCATGAAATGGGTTTTTGAAATGTTTTGGGTATTTTTTTAACTTTAATTCTTTGTTTAACCATTATGTAAACTCATTTTTTACCTTAAACAATATAATTAATTTTAATTGTTTCCATTAATAACATTGGATAAAAATTAAGTAGGAATTATTTGAAATTATATAATATTATTATTCCAAATATAGAATCCATTTTTCCAAACTCAGTTCATAGAAATAGAAATTTTTAATTTAATAATAATACCTTTGACATGGTGAGATAACAAGTTTTTAAGAAGAGTTTTTTTAAAAGATGATTCTATATTAGCTATGTAACTAATAATAATCATTTTATGAAACTAAATTTATATTTAATTATATATAATATATAAATTTAAATTAAAACAGGACACATTATGATTTACTTAAATTGATTAAAATGGATAAACAATATGTATTTTAAAATAGTTTCTCTAAAAACTAGTTTTTAAACAAAAAAACTTATATGAAAAACCAGAATAAAGTTGATTCAAAAGTAATTTATTGAAATATATGTAAATAAATAATACATCACTTACATGAAAACATATTTAAAACAAACTGAGTCTTTTGAATTAGTTAATCTATTAAAATGAAATAAATTTTTATAAAATCAGTATTTCTCACAATTCACTGAAAATCAATATTTTATGAAATACATAAAAATATCTCCCAATGTTAATTTTGATATTCTAATTTGAAAAAATATATTCATTTTATAAAATTAAAATTATAAAAATTTTAAATTAATCTTTTAAATAATACCTTATAAGAAAAGAGTTTAGTTAAACTATTTTCATTATGATTTTCAAAATTACTTAATATTTTTTACAACTAATATAACAATATAATTCATATTAATAGAAATAAAAAATGATTTAATTTATAATTAAATGGTTTGTTACAATAACCTTCATGGGTGATTTATTCCCTTGGTACATGTTTATTGGTATATAAAGAAAATTTATGACATCAATAATGAGTGGGATAACCAGATGTGAGCTTATTACCAACATCACTTTGAGTATGTTTTTTTTCTTTTGATCCTGAAAAGAACTAAATGTTTTTTATAATGTAGGGAATTCATTTTTTATGTATGATATTTGGGAATAATTGAAATTATAATTTTGGAGTAATGTATATTGTGAGTGCATTATTCTGAGCCATGTGGAGACTCAATATTGATATATCAAAATAATAAATGTTGTATATCATGCATGGACTATTTTTAATAGATAAAAAATACATCCCAAAAGGATTTCCATATAGGAAAACCAAGACTAAGATTAATTAAATAGTGTGGGTTTTAGCCTTTCCCCGACATAATCTATATACATGTCAGGGGTTTTATTTTAGTTTAGTCATAGGAGGAACAATTGAAAATGAAAATTTTAAATTAATTTATTATATATTAATAATTAAATACCCCAAAAAATATATCCTAACTTGTTTATAGATGAATACTAGTGTTAGACACATCACCATAAAGCTCCGGTGAATATATACCATGGAGGAGATCTACATTTTCAATAAATATAGAGGAAGAATGATGAAAAATCTATGTTGTATTGGAGATGACAGCTTTGAATCTCATAAGTGAAAACAACATTGGATCATTCATCATCAACGATCGATCCAATATTGAGGTATAACATCAAATGTTTGAGGATTATTTCCCCATTATATATTTTCCATGTGAATCCTGAATTAATAGATTTTTAAATTAATTCATTGATTATTTTAGGTGATTTTCATTAATTATTTGTATTCCTAGAAATAGTAAATAATAATCCTTTTAGAACCATAAAAATTACACACCCTTATATTAACAACATTGGCCAATCCTAACAAATAAATGTCAATTTTTCACTAATATGTTTCATAATTTTCCCCCTATTCATCGATCATTCATCATTGATATTCATTTTGGTTAGTCATTTGACTATATCCTAGAACCCATTCCATAGTGAAATTGATTAATTGTTTCAATAGAATATTTTTGAGGGCATTGTTTTAGGATTTAAGATGTGGTAGATGTGTAACCATGATGACGATATTTCGATGGTAATGTGGGTGGTGGTTTTTTCATTAGTTGGATCATGTGGGTACCTAAGATGAGAAATGTATACACTTTTTACAAGAAAATAGTGGATATAATCCAACCATTGGTGATGATTTAGGATGTCCTGCATAAAACCAAGAATTATAGGTGGAATGGTGTTATAATATCATATGATGAAGACATGGGAGGAGACACGTGGAGATATAGAGATTATAAAACATTCTAATAGATATGAAATGTAGTTATAGATAACAAATTTCACATGTTCCTCTTCATTTGGGGCTAGTGTTTCGGTTTTATAAAAATATCATACAACCATGCACGTTACCTCAATGATGTGTAATTCCAAGGAATAAAAATTGACATGTACTATTTGGTGTATATAGACATAGACATGGATAGGGTAACCGAAAATGGTTAGAGTACATAAGAATAAGTAGAGTACACATAATTGGAAATGAGTGACCAAGATGGGGCCTCAAGCGACCAAGAGGGGGTCTCTCAGACTAGTGCAGACTATGATCTAGAGGCACTGGTTTGATTCGGTTCAAGGAAAGGGAAACAAGGAAACCTCCTAACTGGAAGCCTTTTGGCTCCCAAGGGTGGAAAGAAGTCAAGACCACATATAGATTATCCAGGAACTCCAAAGACTATAGTTACCAGATCGGAAAGAAAGGCCAAATGCAATGTCACAGAGGATATTCCAGGGGTTCCTTTATTGAACAAGGAAGGGGTTTCTGTTTCAGGTAAGACCCCTACCTGGACTACTTCAGAGGTTAGTATTTCTTCTATGCATGGAGCTGAAAATAAGGAATGTGGATTGGTGGATCCTTTGGTGATCAGGAAGGGAGAGCCTTCGGTAGTAGGAGGGGAGGATTCTGCAGTTGTAGAAAACTCATGGGACCTCCCCATGTCCTCTAAGGAAGAGATGTTGGAGGGGGTTCTCCTCATTCAGGCCTCAGAGGATGATCCAGAAAGGATGAATGGAAGACCCATTCAAGTGGGTATAAGCAAGGAGTATGCCTCTTGGTTCGACAAACAACACTTAATTTTGACCAGAGGCTTCAATGAAAGGAAGATTACAGTGGAGGAGTTCTTAAAAGTTTCGGACAAGTTGGCCTCTCATTTCGAAGTGATCATCCGCGATGAGATGGGGAAAAAGGTAAGCGACCTGTCCTAAAAATTATTCCGGGAAATCGCATCCAATATTTTGAAGTTGGTCTCCTATAGTTCTGTTTTCCACTTTTGTGCTTGATGTGTTGTTGTCTTGCTGGTTTCCCACTTTTTCCCACAAAAGTGGGTCTTAATAAAAAAATTAACTTGGATGGAATGACCAGACACAGAGTTATAAGTCATGTATCCCTTGTACAAGTTGTGTACTCATTATTAGAGAGGTTAGTGAACTCAACAACTTTATTTATAATTTAATTTCAATATGGGTGAGTTCCCTTATACCTATATGAGTTTCCTTAATCCTCCCATAAAAGGGTTGATTGTGGAATCAAGTCCTGAGCAACAGACATAAGATCCCCTCGACACAATAGAGATGGTATCCCACCATGATTCATGGGGTTTGATAATCATTTTCATCATTCCATAAGTTGGTTTAGGTATCTCATAACATTTATATTAGAATTAAATCCTCTAACTACTAGTTTATTTCAATAAGGGGAAAGAGTCCACTATTAACAATATATGTGATCTCTAATCTATGTATTGACATCTATTATCTTTTGATGAGGTGTAGTATGATTGAGTTTGTATATTTGATGGACTCAATCAGTTACATTATACATTAATATATAAATTACCAATGATTATAAAATATTATGTAAGTGCCATTAGTTTTAGAATGATCGATGAGTGGAGTCTACCGAATGAGTGTTATCATGGATTCTCCTACAGAATCCATAGTCTACCAGTATGGAAAGACCTTTCCTCAAGACTTGGTGTATTCATTTATAATATCTAGGTTACCTAATTTGTCCCCCTTTATTATTTTATTTATATACGAATCTATTTTTGATGCATTTTTTTGCTGATTTTAGGGTATCTACTAGGTATTTTTATACACAGTTCTACATGGGATATTCCAGCATGGTTCACATATTATATAGATGAAATACCCTTTGATGGAGTTCTATATGAAATAGGAGTATGTGGGTACTTTGTGATACTAGACATACCATAAATGGATACCTAAGTTTGTATTTGGTAGCTTTCTCAATTTTTTATTGTGATACACTCTTCTACAATATTTATGGGATATTAGTTTCCCCCATTTTCATTTTCGCACTCTTAATTTATACAGTCACAAACTCATCCAGGCTTCCACCTAACCTGACACCCAACCCAAACTGTGACAAGGACTAAGAGGTATTACTGATCCTCTCAGGAAAGTGACTAGATCTAGGCATCAAATCTATCAAAATGGGAATGATTTAAAACAAAAACAACTAGGATGAATCCATAAAATAGTGCATGCATCATAAACCAAGAGTGTCCAAATACATTGAATATAAATAATACATAAAAAATTCTCCACATACAACAATATATAAACAAAAAAAACAATAAAATGAAAAAAACTAAATTTGAATGACATGTTGTCCATGTGACCACTTGGTCACCACCAACCTTAAGACCAGCCTTCTACACATAAAAAGATGAACTAGGAACTTGAACCTACAAAAAATATTGGGACTACCGACATCGAGTAGAAAAAGTAGGGTTTGAGCATAAACATCACAGTAGCTAATCGTCATAGATTCCAAGCATTTACATTCTCAAAATAGTCCACAGACTATAGTTTGAAAGAAATTTAGAAAATAGGGTGGTATCATCTAATGAACTAGCATATCTTTTACAGGAAATCCCTTCACAAAAATATCAAACCATTATTTTTTAGACAAAATTCCCATTTTAGGTAAAAAATTCCATATAATAATCCAAATACTGTGAATAATGATTCATGATGAAAATAATGGAAACTCTATATGGAGGAAAATACCTACAGGATATAAAACAGAAGTGCTGTAAAATAAAGAATACTATATAGATAGGTAATCATGGGAATTTTGAAAACACATTTATAAACAGTCCCTAAACAAACTCAGATATGATTCACCAACTGAAGTTTGGTGAAACTCCATAGTTAATAACCAACTGGATACTCATAACTAGAATCACCAATTGTACAACCCACATGGCCTCTCAAAATAGAACTCTTGCACCATCCCATATAATTATGGTCAATAATAAACCATCCCTTTAACCTCTATATGATACCCATGAATCTCATGATAATAGTACATTAATAATTAGGAAGTAATTATACATGTCTTATAAATTATTAACCCACATATACCATCATGAATTCCTTTCCCAAAATCTGACACCAACGATGAAGTGGCCCTATCCTCATAGGGAATTCCATAGTGGTTCCAATCAAAAAATTAACCATCCAAAAGTGCCAATCGGGCCTATACATCACATGCATTTCAAAACCAACTCATTTCCAAAAATATTTTCGAAAAAAGGAAAAAAATGAAAGATTATATAAATGTTCCTAATGAGAATTCATTACTATTCAATTTCGAAACCATATTCCATGATCCTAAATGGTCCATGCTTTAGAAAAGACACTTGAAACCATATTTGATTTTTTCTAGAGACCATGAAACCATTTTTGGAAGAACTGGGTTTTTAGATGAATCATTTTAATAGAGGAGGGATATGGATGATAAGAGGGAAAGGGGTTGGTGTTTCAAAATTTATGTTCAAGAGGGAATTTTTCTAGTCGAACCCATTATAATTTTTGATATCATCCATATGTTTACCCCATGAACATATGAATGTTCCCACATCTAATGGAACAATTAAAGCATCACTAAATTATACAAGTTCTAATTCAATAATTGAAAATAACATTGTAAACATTTTTCACATAACCATCAAACCATAAATTCCATAAAATCCCACACACAAGATTTAGTTATTATAAAAATAAAGACACCAAAAAAACCATGGGAAATACCAACCCAGAGTTCTCAAATTCATTTTTAAAGAACGATAGGGATTTTATCAAAAAACTTGTAAGCACATTTATGTAAGTATAACAAAGAAAGTCCCTTTGATAATAATTTCCCTCAAACAACCACCTTAGAAAAAAAATAATTTATCATAACATATAATAATAAATAATATCACATTTATAAACCATTTAAGAATGTTAATGAACAAATTGGTCTTTTACGAAAGGGAAATGGAAGAAAAACCTACCTCAATGATGTGTAAATGAAATGAAACTCCACGAGAGGGAAGGACCAATCCAAAGAGACAATATGCACACCCTAACATCAAATGAACATAAGTAAAACTTCAAACCTCTATCTTAGGGTTCAACCAAGAGAGTACTAAGATAAAGAAAACTAAGAGAAAAAGTGGATGAAGGAAGAAGAGGGATAAGAAGACTTACCCAAGGAAGAATCCTCTAAAAAATAATGGAGAAACACCTATGATCCAAGGAGTAGAAGAGGGGAATTCCACCTAAGGATCCCAAGGGTCTGCAAAAACAATAGGGGGAGGAGAAGAGAGGATTTTGGGGATGAATCCTAATAAAAAAGAGTGTAATTTCACCTTTTTAATGAACCTCGGAAAGTCACATGACTTGGCCCCATGGTTTTCCAAATAGCGTGACAACTATACACACCCCACCAGAGGAGGAGGACACACCTATGGGAGAGACGAATGGTTTGGGAAACCATGAACCAATTGTGGAACTCAACTCTTTCAAATGATAGAGTCATTTATCATTATTTTTGCTTAGTTTACCCTAACCATGTTCAAGCCCCATGTTTTCTCCCAAACACCACCCACACTCCCCACAATTACTCATAGGCCTCATACAGTTTGCTTCAAACCATGATCAAAAAGTTAATATCACCAAATACTACTATAAAACTCAAAACTCAAAAGTCCCATAGGAAACTCAACATGGACCTCAACTAAATGATCCAAAATCAAGAACATAAAAAAATAAAGAAAACATATGGTTGGGATGTGAAAATTCTCCCCACTATAAAATATTTTGGTGACTAAAGAGTCATCCAACCAAACTAGGAAATTTTTTAACTCAAAACTAAATGAAACAAAACAGGAATACAAACATTAGCAAGACCTTTCACTCCATAAGTCACAGATGACTAGATCTAGAGAAAAAATGATGTGAACCAAATTTAATGGAAAGTAATGGATTCTACCAACAATAATAAACTAGAAAACACTATGACATTGAAAAATGAATCCCAATATAAAGAAATTAAGGAACGCCACACATAGACCAACCATCATAACCACCGGGAACTCCCAACCCAAACAAATTCCCCTAACATAATGGAAAAACCATGACAGAAACTCCAACTAAACAGTAATTATACCCACAATCCATCATTTCAAAAAGTTATGAGCATCTAAAAAAATAAGAAAAACACTGCACCAAAACTAATCCACAAAAAAATAACTACCCAAATTTCCCAACATAAAGTGAAACCACATAATTACAAGAGAGGGAGAAAACTATGAATTATATATACTATCCATGTTCCAACATTAAAGGAAAATATAGGCTAAGGTTCCCCTCACACTTGAAAATTATTGAATGAGTGAAATGCATCAATTTATGGATTATGGCTAGATCCCTAATGTATTAAAGCATTTGCATCCCCACAGTCAAGAACTAAAAACCTTTTCCTGATACTTTAACTTAGGGAAACACTGCTTGCATAACATATCTGGATAACCCAAATGGACAGATCGACAATATGTCCTTAGAGGATTATGACAAGATGAATTTGAATTCCCAAATTGACCACATTGGAAAAATAAGAATCAATTCCCCAAAGAAGATAGAACTGATGAAGGGTACTTCTTAGAAATGGGTTCCTCTCACAAACCCCCTTTATATGGGGAACATTCTTGGGTTCTAAATTCCATAGACTATACTCCAGGAAGAAACACAGATAGAAAAACATAATCTATAAGATTCCCAAACCCAACTTCCTATAATGAGAGGAATAGCTTTTTAATACCTGGAAGAAGATCCTAGACAATGAGTGGATCTTTCACCTGACCCATCAAAGAAATATCAGGAGAGAAAAGACCATCTCTATGAAGAGGTCAAAATTGAACATCACCATCCATTGATTTATAAATACTCAATATCTTGGAAAAACTTCTTATCTCCACCCCTAGGTATGAACCATCAGATATAAGTTCCACCAATCCAAACCCAAACCTTAAAAAAAACTCAAAATAGTTTGCATTCTCATAATTTAAGATGTTTCCAAAGACCTGAAAACACCTAAAACTTCATCATTCCATTTCAAAGTATCTAAAAACCCTTATTACCATAAGAATATATAAAAAAAAGAGGAGAAAGTTACTTCAAAACTCCACTGGGAGTCTGGGTAGGGAAAAAATGAACAAAACTCACTAGAAACCTTGGGGCCCTCTATGGGTGGAATAATCTGAATAGAAAAAAGACAGATAATAAAAATACAAAAAATTAAAATCAAAACCAAACTAAAACTTTATTGAAAAGAATTTTCCACTCCAAAACTTAAACACATACACTAAAAATCTCAAAACAAAACAAAAATCATCTTTCAAAACCACCATTTTCATTCCAAATATCAAACCATTTTATTCTAAGAAAACTTTTGAAAATCCCCATGAAACTTTTCAATCCAACACAAACACTAAAGCTCACGTTTAAAATAAACCCAATTCCCAAAAATAATTTTCCTTTTTGAATCCCCATTTATAGCATCCTGCCTTTTTATCACATAAACTTTCATTACATTTTACAAAACCGAGGATCTTTAAGGTTTAGTGTCTTGGAAACCAGGAACTTAAAACATGAAAACATAAAACATTATTCTTAAACACTTGAAAGGCTTCTCATCATGTTCATCCTAGGTTCATTACTGCATCTCATAACCTGGGAATATACATCAAAAGAAAGGGTGAGCAGAAGGCCCAGTAAGGAAAACAAGAGAAACATTTTACATGTGAACTTGAGATACTTCAATAAGGTCATGAAAAGAACTTTAAGGCATGAGAAAGAAATCATGAGATATATCATAATAAAAATAACATTTTTCATAACTTGAAGATGTGGCTGCAACATTTAACGTAGACAATCATGAACATATCACCAAGGTACATCCCCAAGGTGTCATTTGAAAATTACCAAGGTTATTCACCAAGGTATCGTGAAAATTGTAATCTCTAGTGGTTATATCATTAACCAATGCATTGGAGCGCTATCAGGGCGTACCCTTAAATTTTCCTTTATTATCATGTGATCCACATATATCATCATCAAACATTTCATAAACAACCCATATAGAATAAAATAAATGGGTTTCATTTCATAATCATAACGTTTTAAAAACTGCTTTAAAGACATGATCTTTACGTCACTTTAAACCCTCAGAAAGGGAAAGAGAGTTTCATGTATGTAATTACCAGAATTTAAAAATAGAACATTTTGATATATATGTGAATACCCCTATATAAATAATAGCTTTGAGTATTCACTTTATAACATAAAATAATTTTTAGAAAAGAGAGAGAGGCACTTTGAGATGAAAATTCTGCAGCATAACGGCTATGTTACAAGGTTTTAGAAAACATTGAGAAGAGAGGGGACATGGGTCAAACATTCAAAAATGACCCATAAAATAGTAGAGGGACAAAATATAAGGGATTTAAGAACATGGTAATGAAATTTGAAAATATACCATATGAAATGAAGAACATGAAAGGAAGAAAAAAAAAGATTTCTCTTGTGAGAATTTGGCAGCCTAACGGCGTCACTTAAACTTCAACAAAATTGAATTGACAAGGTCAAATAGGGTCTCTCATCATATGAACATAAGAGTCCAGTATGATAGATATAGAGATCATACCCCAACATAATAGAAAGGAACTTGAAATAATTGACATGAAAGTAGAACTTCAAAACGAGAATGGTGAAGAACCACTTAAAAATTCGGCAGCCTAACGGCGCCACTTAAAACTTCAAAATACTGAATTGAAGAGATCAAATGGGGTCTCTCATCATATGATCATAAAATATAAGTATGATAAATTTAGATATCATACCCCAAAATAATAGAAAGGAACTTGAAAGAATTGACATGAAAGTAGAACTTCAAAACGAGAATGGTGAAGAACCACTTAAAAATTCGGCAGCCTAACGGCGCCACTTAAAACTTCAAAATACTGAATTGAAGAGATCAAATGGGGTCTCTCATCATATGATCATAAAAGATCATTATGATAAATTTAGAGATCATACCCCAAAATAATAGAAAGTAACTTGAAAGAATTGACATGAAAGTAGAACATCAAAACGAGAATGGTGAAGAACCACTTAAACATTCGGCAGCCTAACGGCGCCACTTAAAACTTCAAAATACTGAATTGAAGAGATAAAATTGGGTCTCTCATCATATGATAATAAAAGACCAGTATGATAAATTTAGAAATAATACCCCAACATAATAAAAAGGAACTTGAAAGACTTGACATGAAAGTAGAACTTTGAAAAAGAGAAGGGTGAAAGAATCCCTTAAAAATTCGGCAGCCTAACGGCGCCACTTAAAACATCATAAAACGAAATAATGAGAGTAAGAGGGGATCTATCATTATATGACCATAAAAAGGGCAGTAATAGGATTATAAAAGAACATCCTCCAACATAAGAACATGGAGCATAAAAGGAATGACATAAAAGAGATCACTTGAAAAGAAAGAGAGGGGTCGGATCCCTTACCTTAAAACGTAACTCTTAAAACTCAATGGTTGGGACCTTGAGGGCTTGGGGGCACCTTGGGAGGACTCCTTGGGAGGTAAGGAGACCAGAACTTTGTTGAGGATGGTTTTGGAGTCGAAAAGATGAGAGGAGGGCTTGGTATTTATAGGGAAAGTGAGGGGACAAGGCATTAATGGCCAAGGGACACCTCAAAAGTGGTTTTCTCAAAAGCATGGGCCCTCCCATGGTACTTCCCATAAAGTTAGGCCACATGGGGACCCCCACAAAATAATTCATACACTTTAGTCGAACATCCTTTAAAATATCTCATGACATCATCATGACACAGTTATGATGTCATTAAACATACAGGAACCCTAAAACTGTATTTTTACTATTCACTGAAAATTCAACTTTCTCAGAAAAATCCCAAAATGTCACCTTAACCAAATATCAATGCTCTGATTTCAAAAATGAACACCATTTTATAAAAATAATTTTCTAAATATTTTTAATTTATTTTTTAAATAAATACACTATTCACCGAAAATTCATTACTTTTAGAAAAATCCCCAAAAATTACCTTAACATAATATCGATGCTCTGAGTTCAAAAATGAAATCCATTTTATAAAAATAATTTTCTAAATATTTTTAATTTAATTTTTAATTAAAAAACACTATTCACCCGAAAAAACTAATACTTGAATAATAATTTATGAAACTGTTTTTTAACCATTTTATTGAATCACATTACTTAATCAAGGTGCCTAGATTATATTAATACTTTCTTTAAGTGAGATTACTAATCCATTTGGTCACATTACTAATCGTGAGCATAAAATCACTATTCATAATTTACTATTCATCAAAAATTAAGTTGATCTTATTAGACTCTAAATTCCGTACTAAACATATTTGTAGAAGACCATTTTTTGAAAATCATTACACATTTTTATTTATTTAAGGTTTACATAAACATTTTTAAAAATATCCTTTCTCTAAAATTCATCAAAAATATGCATACTATATTTATCCGGTCATTTGAAAATTCATATACTTCATCATAAGAAGAAATCCCAATTTTTATTTAAAACAAAGGATTACACAAGGCAGTTATGGTCTCCTTACATAGCCCCTTATCACACCAGCATAGGACCTAAGTGTAAGGTGTGCTAAGGTTAGAGAATCTGAGGGAGGTTCGGGCAACATCGCACGAGTAGTAATTTCTATCAGTTTGAACTTCTCGCGAAGGTGATCCTGTTCTAGCTTCACACGATGAAGTTCAGCTTGGGTTTGGTCCAGAGCAAAGCCCAATGGTGCTACCTCCTTCCCAAGTTCTGTTAGATGGGTTTCGATCGGTCCAAGACTACTGGGTGAGGCCATCGAATCTTCTTTCTATATTAATTAACCAAAATTACTTGTATTTAGAGACAATAATCAAAAGGTTTAGTTTCCAACGGTCATATTGACCAATGGTCATATAACAGTCAAAAACCAATGGTATCATTTTAATTATACTCATGTTATCAAATGAAACATTTTTGTTGAGTATAAAAATAAAATCAAATATCACATAAAATTATGAAACAAGATTTATTCAAAATTTCGGGTCGTTACAATCTTCCCCCCCTTAAGAAATTGAGTCCTCACAATGTTTAAAATTTGGTTTTGAAATTTCATTGAAATTCCCACATTGGGAAAGGAGTCAGTAAAACTATTACTTTAAAAGAAAGAAAGTGAAGTGTGAAGGTCACCCGAGTTAGCCCACACTGGGATTCCATGTAGGAAAACATGGACATGGAAGAAAAACAAAGGGTCAAGTTCTGAGGGAGAGTGATAGAGAACATGATTAGGAGAAAGTTAACCATAAGAAAATCCCAAACTTATGATGTGTGTAAACAGTCATTGATTACCTAGTAGGAAACGTAAACCAACAACGTTTTTGTTTTACGTTCCTTTTCATAATTTTGAGGAATTCATTTACTACATAGAACAGAAACATAAGAAAATATACCTACCTTTATGTAGAGTTTCATCCTTTAATAAGTTTCTACCAAAACTAATCTTTTCTCCAAATGATGAGCATTCAAAACTACTTGGTCTCATCAAAACACAAGAATAATCTTCTAGAGAATCACATAATCCACAAAAGATTAACTATATATTTCTTCTATCTTTAAACATTATCCCAAAAACAGAAAGGGTAAGGTAAAACAACTCTTCAAAAAGAAAGAATCCCATAAGAAGGGAAAATATTTTTAAATCTTCAAAGTTCCATGGTACTACCCAAAGTTCATCATAGACCATCCCATAAATAACGGTCCTTAAAATTCCTCAAAATAAACCAAACTAAGATTGAAACCCAAATACAAGAGGGATTTGATAACATAGTCTTCCAAAATAAACTTCATTGTTCATCTCCAAACAACATCAACCACACCTAACATCTTATAACAATAGTAGCTAACCTAAACATATTTTACCCAAGATAGGTTAATCATTCCCATAAGTAACCTAAATTACTATAAGTCCACCTTAAGTTCATTGATTCTTCAAAATATAAGTCAACCTTACTCTTCAATGAAAATACCATAGTAATCTATTTACCTCGATCATATAGGGTCCTCAAAATAGTGAACGTATTCCAAAATAATAATCATCTTTTAATCCCCTAATCATCTCTGTCATATTAATACGGAAATCGTAGCATTTCCTATCACATTGGTTGTTGGGACATGTTCTTCCATTTCCCTCCATTAACTAAGAAAATAAACTATAAATAGGGGCTTAAATAATTAGCCAATAATCAAGAAAAGAAACTTAAATCATATAAGGATAACTTGTAGTTGAAAAGTATACCCTAACTTGTGATCCCCTAGGTTCCCATCTAGGTTATCCATGATCATATATTCTTATGTGAACCTTTATTTTATTTTATCTTTGTTCCTTTAACAAAGGTTCATACTAAGATTATGAATTTACCAAAGCATATCCCCTGGGAGTGTCGTAACCAAGAGTGCAGCAAGGCCCGTTGTCGTGTACCAGTTTCCGTTCGAGTCTAGCTCAAAGAGGTGTTTTCAGGTTTTACCCCTATGTACATCTGTGCCAGAGCCACCTCTACCTGCTCGTATCTAGACAGGGATGTATTTGCTTGGAAACCCCTTATCAATACTCACCAAAATACCAGGAATATTTCCTATATTTAAACTTTTATATAGGGTTCTTCCTAGAGTTTTCATATCCTAATTTCCACAAATAACTAAACCATCCTTTTATACCAACTATAGCATCCTGCCTTTTTATCACATAAACTTTCATTACATTTTACAAAACCGAGGATCTTTAAGGTTTAGTGTCTTGGAAACCAGGAACTTAAAACATGAAAACATAAAACATTATTCTTAAACACTTGAAAGGCTTCTCATCATGTTTATCCTAGGTTCATTACTACATCTCATAACCTGGGAATATACATCAAAAGAAAGGGTGAGCAGAAGGCCTAGTAAGGAAAACAAGAGAAACATTTTACATGTGAACTTGTGATACATCAATAAGGTCATGAAAAGAACTTTAAGGCATGAGAAAGAAATCATGAGATATATCATAATAAAAATAACATTTTTCATAACTTGAAGATGTGGCTACAACATTTAACATAGACAATCATGAACATATCACCAAGGTACATCCCCAAGGTGTCATTTGAAAATTACCAAGGTTATTCACCAAGGTATCGTGAAAAATGTAATCTCTAGTGGTTATATCATTACCCAATGCATTGGAGCGCTATCAGGGCGCACCCTTAAATTTGCCTTTATTATCATGTGAGCCACATATATCATCATCAAAAATTTCATAAATAACCCATATAGCATAAAATAAATGGGTTTCATTTCATAATCATAACGTTTTAAAAACTGCTTTAAAGACATGATCTTTACGTCACTTTAAACCCTCGGAAAGGGAAAGAGGGTTTCATGTATGTAATTACCAGAATTTAAAATAGAACATTTTGATATATATGTGAATACCCCTATATAAATAAGAGCTTTGGGTATTCAATTTATAACATAAAATAATTTTTAGAAAAGAGAGAGAGGCACTTTGAGACGAAAATTCTGCAGCATAACGGCTATGTTACAAGGTTTTAGAAAACATTGAGAAGAGAGGGGGCATGGGTCAAACATTCATAAATGACCCATAAAATAGTGGAGGGAAAAAATATAAGGGATTTAAGAACCTGTTAATGAAATTTGAAAATATACCATATGTAATGAAGAACATGAAAGGAAGAAAAAAAAATATTTCTCTTGTGAGAATTTGGCAGCCTAACGACGTCACTTAAACTTCAACAAAATTGAATTGACAAGGTCAAATAGGGTCTCTCATCATATGAACATAAGAGTCCAGTATGATAGATATAGAGATCATACCCCAACATAATATAAAGGAACTTGAAAGAATTGACATGAAAGTAGAACTTCAAAACGAGAATGGTGAAGAACCACTTAAAAATTCGGCAGCCTAACGGCGCCACTTAAAACTTAAAAATACTGAATTGAAGAGATCAAATGGGGTCTCTCATCACATGATAATAAAGGATAAGTATGATAAATTTAGAGATCATACCCCAAAATAATAGAAAGGAACTTGAAAGAATTGACATGAAAGTAGAACTTCAAAACGAGAATGGTGAAGAACCACTTAAAAATTCGGCAGCCTAACGGCGCCACTTAAAACTTCAAAATACTGAATTGAAGATATCAAATGGGGTCTCTCATCATATGATCATAAAATATCAGTATGATAAATTTAGAGATCATACCCCAAAATAATAGAAAGGAACTTGAAAGAATTGACATGAAAGTAGAACTTCAAAACGAGAATGGTGAAGAACCACTTAAAAATTCGGCAGCCTAACGGCGCCACTTAAAACTTCAAAATACTGAATTGAAGAGATCAAATGGGGTCTCTCATCATATGATAATAAAATACCAGTATGATAAATTTATAGATCATACACCAACATAATAAAAAGGAACTTGAAAGACTTGACATGAAAGTAGAACTTTGAAAAAGAGAAGGTGAAAGAATCCCTTAAAAATTCGGCAGCCTAACGGCGCCACTTAAAACTTCATAAAACGAAATAATGAGAGTAAGAGGGGATCTCTCATTATATGACCATAAAAAGGACAGTAATAGGATTATAAAAGAACATCCTCCAACATAAGAACATGGAGCATAAAAGGAATGACATAAAAGAGATCACTTGAAAAGAAAGAGAGGGGTCAGATCCCTTACCTTAAAACGTAGCTCTTAGAACTCAAAGTTTGGGACCTTGAGGGCTTGGGGGCACCTTGGGAGGACTCCTTGGGAGGTAAGGAGACCAGAACTTCGTTTAGGATGGTTTTGGAGTCGAAAAGATGAGAGGAGGGCTTGGTATTTATAGGGAAAGTGAGGGGACAAGGCATTAATGGCCAAGGGATACCTCAAAAGTGGTTTTCTCAAAAGCATGGGTCCTCCCATGGTACTTCCCATAAAGTTAGGCCACATGGGGACCCCCACACAATAATTCATACTCTTTAGTCGAACATCCTTTAAAATATCTAATGACATCATCATGACACAGTTATGATGTCATTAAACATACCGAAACCCTAAAACTGTATTTTTACTATTCCCTGAAAATTCAACTTTCTCAGAAAAATCCCAAAATTTCACCTTAACCAAATATCAATGCTCTGATTTCAAAAATGAACACAATTTTATAAAAATAATTTTCTAAATATTTTTAATTTATTTTTTAAATAAATACACTATTCACCGAAAATTCATTATTTTTAGAAAAATCCCCAAAAATTACCTTAACATAATATCGATGCTCTGAGTTCAAAAATGAAATCCATTTTATAAAAATAATTTTATAAATATTTTTAATTTAATTTTTAATTAAAAAACACTATTCACCTGAAAAAACTAATACTTGAATAATAATTTATGAAACAGTTTTTAACCATTTTATTGAATCACATTACTTAATCAAGGTGCCTAGATTATATTAATACTTTCTTTAAGTGAGATTACTAATCCATTTGGTCACATTACTAATCCTGAGCATAAAATCACTATTCATAATTTACTATTCATCAAAAATTAAGTTGATCTTATTAGACTATAAATTCCGTGCTGAACATATTTGTAGAAGACCATTTTTTGAAAATAATTACACATTTTTATTTATTTAAGGTTTACATAAACATTTTTAAAAATATCCTTTCTCTAAAATTCATCAAAAATATGCATACTATATTTATCCGGTCATTTGAAAATTCATAAACTTCATCATAAGAAGAAATCCCAATTTTTATTTAAAACAAAGGATTACACAAGGCAGTTATGATCTCCTTACATAGCCCCTTATCACACCAGCATAGGACCTAAGTGTAAGGTGTGCTAAGGTTAGAGAATCTGAGGGAGGCTCGGCCAACATCGCACGAGTAGTAATTTCTATCAGTTTGAACTTCTCGTGAAGGTGATCCCGTTCTAGCTTCACACGATGAAGTTCAGCTTGGGTTTGGTCCAGGGCAAAGCCCAGTGGTGCTACCTCCTTCCCAAGTTCTGTTAGATTGGCTTCGATCGGTCCAAGACTACTGGGTGAGGCCATCGAATCTTCTTTCTATATTAATTAACCAAAATTACTTGTATTTAGAGACAATAATCAAAAGGTTCAGTTTCCAGCGGTCATATTGACCAATGGTCATATAACAGTCAAAAACCAATGGTATCATTTTAATTATACTCATGTTATCAAATGAAAAATTTTTGTTGAGTATAAAAATAAAATCAAATAACACATAAAATTAGGAAACAAGATTTATTCAAAATTTCGGATCGTTACACCATTTATCCAAAAATCCATTTTTAATTTGAATATACACTCAAAACAACTGAAACGACACTAAAAACTCACACAAAACTTATAGAAACAAGAAAATTACTTTAAGGCATAATGTAGCTACATAGTTTAGTTGACCATGTCCCAAGAAATCACAAACCACTCTAAGTATCTCGAAAAATGCAGTTGAACTCTACATGGGTTGATACTTTATGCAAGATCATCATGTAACACCAGTTTACTCCCATTTTAATTTACCAAAACATAAATCGAAATAAAAATAGATAAGTCTCAAATCCAAGAGTACTCCTAAAAAACTGAATGATTCTAATGAGAAATGGTTCATGTGGTCCTTCCCATACATACCCCTAGAGTCTCGAAAGTCATAATATCTAGACTCATGATGCCCCAAAAAACATTGGGCTACTCTGATATTTTTTTTTTCATGAACCAGGATGAGGTGTCATCCAGACAAACTCCCAACCTAGGTCACAACAAGGCTTGATAAGAATTCATGATCATATCATGCTAGGGACTAGCATCAGGTATCAATGGTATCAAAATGGTAACAATTTATTTCAATAAAATCCAGGATCAAACAACCAAAAAAGCACATGAAACATAAACCAAGAGGTCCCACTAGTACTAAAAATAAATAAGATAAAAACAAGATCCACATACAATAATAACTGAAAAAAACCAAAATAGAACCACACGATAATCATGAGACCTCTTGGTCACCAAAAATTATAAAACCAAACTGCTCCATAGAAAAACCCGAACCAGAAACCTCAACCCAAAAAACTACTCGAGTATAATAATACTGAGTAGCATAAGTAGGGTGTGATCAGAAATAGCCTACTAGGTAATCACCAAAGAGTCCATACATGTTGTTTCCCAAAAAAATCAACAAAATATATTTAGAAATACAATTAGAAAATTGGGTTTTATAATTTTAATAAAAAACTGATATTTTTCAAAAAACATCTTCTTTAAAAAAATAAGACCTTTCTTATTTTGGAAAAATTTCCTTATTTGAAAAACATATTCTAAACTATAATACAAAAAATGCGATCAGTGATTCATGATTAAAATAATGGAAAAGTAAAAGAAGTCATATACTAGTAGGTCAGATAGCCAAAGTGAAACAAAATAAAGATGAACAGACATATAGGTAATCAAGGGAGTTTACTAAACATATCTAGATTAAATCCCTGGATGTACTCAGTTTGGACTCACATGCCGGTATCTAGTGAAGCTTCATAGTAAACAACAAACTAGATTCTCTAAACTAGCCTCACCAGTGGCACAAACCTCCTGACATCTCAACCAATCCTGGGAAACCTACCCATCTAATTAGGGTCTATAAAGAATTGTCACTTGACCATCTAGATGATGTAATGTAATCCCATGATAATAGTACATAGAGAGTAAGGATTTTATCACACGTGTGGAATAAACCAATAACCCTAAGGTACTACTATGCATGAATATACCAAACATCAAAACTAAATATGTAGTGGAATTCTCCTTGAAGGGACAACCATAGTGGTTCCCATCACACAATGAACCTTAAAAAAGTTCCAACCAGGACTACACGTTAGATGTGTTTTGAAACGAAATCATTTCCCAATACTTTTTTTAAAACCAACTAAAAAGCATACAACATTTAATAAAAGTTTAAAATGAACCTTCACATCCATTAAATTGAAAAACCACATTCCAAGGTTCCAATAAGAAAAAGAATTAGAAAAAAATACATGAAACCATATTTCATATAGGGACCATGAAACCATTTAAGAAGAACATTATTTTGAGAAGAACCATTTGAAGAGAAGGGGTTAAGAAGGTGAACAAGGGATATAGGAAGTTATTTTAAAATTTTGGTTCAATAGTGACTTTTTATAATATATTCCATTATAATTTGTGATCCCATCCATATGTTCACCCCATGAACATATGTAAGTTACCACATCCAATGGAACACTTCATAAATCACAAAATTATACAAGTTATAATTTAATAATTGAAAATAGCATTTCAACCCTTTTTCATATAACCATCAAACCATAAATGACATCAAAACCCATAGAGAAGACATAGTTCCTAGATAAATCAAGCTACTAAACCAAATCCAAGGAAAAACCAACCCAATGTGATCAATTTAATTTATAATGGACAATTTAAATTTTATAGAACACCTTGTAAGCACATATATATAGGTATAACTATGGAAAACCTAAAAACCATTTACATAAAATTACCACCATTAAAAAGAAAATTTAATTTATGCTAAAACATAAAAAGTAAGATTATAATATTTAAAAATGATTTTAGAAATATCTAGAATAAAATAGAATGTGCTGAAAAAAAATCGATGGAAACGACTACCTCAAAGATGCTCAAACTCAATGAAACTACAAGATAGGGAAGGACCAATACATAGAGACAATCAACACACCCTAACATCAAAGGAACATAATACAAACATAAAGCCTCTACATTAGATTTTTTCAAGAGAGAACCAAATCAAGGGAAAAAAGAAAATAAGAGGAAGTATGAATGAGAGAGAGAATAAGACTTACTGAAAGAGGAATACTCCAAAAAAAATAAAGAAGAATCACTGTATATTTAAGGAGGAGAATAGGGGAAATACACCCAAGGATCCCAAGGGGCTACACATATGATAGGGGAGGGGGGTTAGGGTTAAAAAATTAAGAGGGGAAAAAGTGAAATTTAAAATATTTAATGAAATTTGGAAAGTCATGTGATTTGGCAGCATAGTTTTCCGAACCGTGCATCAACAAATTACACCCCACTAGACGGGGAGGAAACCCCTATAGGCTGGACACATGGTTTGGGAAACTATGTTCCAACTCAGCTCTTTCAAATGATATATCCATTTCAAATGCTTGGAAAATGGTTTTCCTGAACCGTGTAAATGTCATGTGTTTGTCCTAGCCACCACCTTCACTCCTCATGGTTTATCTTAGACCTTGCATGGTTTGGATCAAATCATTCCCAAACATTATACAGTATAGAAAACCACCAAAAAACTCCAAAACAAAAAAAAACCTATGTAAAATCAACCCAAACCATGACTAAAGAACCCAACCACGTAAAAAGAATAAAATAAAATAAAAATAGTGGTCGGGGTGTTCCATTTACTCTATTTTTGGGTTAAATGTAATTAATTAATTTATAATATCATTTATTTAAATTCTTGATTATATTAGTGTATGGATATGTGTGCCTGTCTATTTGGGTACTTTGGGTTGAAGACTCATATGTGTGAGATATGACTGATCAGTAGTAGTCACCAGCCATGGCCTATTAAAGGTGAGAATGAGGTGACACTCTCATAATACGTCCAGTTAAGATGACCCTAGTGGGTTAGTATTTGAAAAAAAATGATTTCATAAAAAAATAGAATTAGAGTACTATAGTGCATATATTTCACATAAATATTTATTTCAACATTAAATTTAGTGAATTTAATGTATCTTATATAGTCATAAAACTTTGAATAATAATTTCTAGAGTTCTTTTCTATCCCATATAGTGGTTTATTTTTCCATTAATATATTTTTCTATCCATTTCATGATAAAAACCTTTTTTCTGTTCAATATATACTTCTACTTCAACCTCTTCATCAATAAAGAAGAATTCAAATATATTTATTATATTTTATAATTCAAATGAGTATTAATAGCATGTAACATCTTTATAGTGTCATGTCTTTCAAAATGTACTAATTTTCCCTCAAATAAACCACTCCAACAACATATTACCCTTTCCACAAAAGTATGGAATTATTTCTTAAACTACATCCTTTTTCATTTATATATTTTTGTTCTAAATATCCATTTTATTCCAATGATATTAATTCCTTTTTGTATTTGAAATAGATCCAAAATGAAAATCCATTGAATTTGATCAGGATCCTCATTTATTACATCAATACATTATTTTGACTCAACAACCTAAAAATTTTATTGTATATCAAAATGATAAAAAGTGATGTTTTTCTATAAATAATCTATATTTATCCATCCAAAACGAGTGAAATATGATTCCAAATATTTTTTATCAATTCACACATGCTTCTTCATCCTCTAATATTAAAATATCTTATACTCAGTAGCACTATCATCATCACTAGTTAAATCTAAATCAACATCATCATGGTCTAGTTCATTCTAGATTGTTCTTCACTCACATTTCTAGTAATCTTCATGTTACACCCTTCTCTTTTTCAAAATCAAATTATTTTCCCATAATAAAATTAGATATATTTTGATAATATTATTTTAATATAAATGAACTATTTTTTTTTTGACTATTTCTCTAATACATTCAGATTTATCATTATAAAAATAGTCCATGAAGACTCACTCCTTAAAGTTCTCATCAAATTTTTCATGATATAAAATTTTGATCATTATAAAACATGGATTAACCCACACATGGAACTAAATTATCGGGTTTCTCTCTTGTAAACATTTTTTAAGCTACCATGTTGGATTTATGCTGAAATATTAATTTTTTTAATGTTTACTTTTTATATAAAATTATCTCCAAGAAGACATTGAAATATTGTATCATACAATCATGGTTCTTCTCGTTTTAATAAAACTTCTATATTTCCTCCCAATAAATCCATTATTTAATGGTTTATATGAAAAAATATAATAAATATTTATCTCATTCTTAGAAATATTTTAATTAATGAAATTTATAGTGAACTTCCATCCAATATCAGTTCACATCTTCTTAATATAAAATATAAACTCTTTATCAACAAATTACATTGATTTTTTTGAGTATATATAGAAATTTAAATTTAGGATTCATAAACCTTATATTTTCAATTATTATAAAAATATCCATGAATGCGATGAAAATATAATCCCCACTTATGTAATTAAATCTCATTGTAACACAAAAATAAGAATGAAACTATTCATGGGGCCTAGTGGGTTGAATTTGAACTTTAATATGACTTCCATATATCATTTTTTTGAATGTCTAAAAAAGGATATTTTCAACTAAAATTAATCAAATTATATAAACATATCTCTTTATTTAATCTTAGTCATTCCCCTTTGATCCAAATGGTCATGTTTTGTTCCATGGATTGTTTACATCTTTTGGGCTCAAGTAATAAGAATCTCTTGAATTCCTATCCTAAAATAAATTTTCACCAGTTTCTTATTTTTTTTATAAATCATCTATCTAGATGATTAAATAATTATTTAGGAAGGTGAAATTGTTGATAATATGAAAATATCTAACTAAAAGTTAAAAAATTATGATTGAGAGCATCAATAAATAGAATATCCATGGACATCATTTTTTGATCCTAAATCCTAGCTATGATAGTATCCTTGATGTTTAATGTGTTCTCATCCCAAAAATAGAAAGAAAATACATAATGTTTTTCAATGTTCTTATATATTTTTTATATCATATAATATGAGATGAATAATCACAATCAAGTATCCATGACTTGGTCATCTTGAATTCAGTAATATCTACCACAGAAATATGTGAACTCTCATATTTTTACCTACTCTAACCTTATTATATCCACCGACCTATAGATTTTTTCATAGAAATGTCATCATAAATTATTTATCAAAATTAAAATTCTGGCGAAACCTTCCTAAGATTTCACATATTAAATCAAATATATTCTGAGAATATATTATTGATAAATTTAATCTCAATGCTTACCTTTTCATTGAAGTGGTACTTATTTTTATTTTATATATCCTTATAAAATATTATATTCTATAAATTAATCAAGAAGATATGTTAAAATAGAAAAAAAAATATATTCCTAAATACTCTAAAATAAAAATAGTTTCTTTTAAAACAGTATCATTGATGATAATAAAAATACTATATGTGAAAATAGGTTGATTATTTATGTGAATTAATAAAATTTATTTATCATTTTTCATGGGGGTATTGTCTTTTCACAAGTAATCTCAAATAATTTATAAAATAAGAGTGATTTTATATCCCATATAGGTCCTATTTTAATTTAAAATACAAAATATCTTTGTGTAAATGATTTATTAAAACCATATAATGCATTAACGTTTGAAAAATCCTCTCTATGTTGTCTTTTAATCAAGATTGAGATTATTTATCTTTCTCTAGGACATATTTTTTTAATCATATTTCATAATCATCATGTTAGTTTCTTCCTTAAGTCATATATATTATAAATTACTCAACTCTAATTCATTTGTGTTATATTTTACATCAATTTATTTCAATATTTTCTATTTATTTATAATTATATATTGTATTTTTTTAAATATTCTAAATGTATTGATTCTTATTATTCATTAATTAAGATTCTTTTTATCTTTACTCCTTAATAAGTCAAATTTTTTTAGGCTGGTGTTTTACCGAAGTCATGCTTCAAGATAAATATTTAATATGTTTTCATAATAACACTTTTTTCTCATCTGCATCATCATTTAAATAAGTGACATAATTAAAAATTACATGAGTATTTATGGTTTTAGGTTTTATAGTGGTGCCTATATCTCCCAATTAAATACCATTTATGAGTCTTAAACTCCTTATCAATGCACATAATATTCATTCACATCCTTCACAGGAACATCTTATTTCTATTATAACCATTTTTTCTATTTTCCACACTTTTTTAGGAATCATATTATTATTTTTTCTCATTCTTAGTTCCATAAAATTTATTTTATGGGAAAAAATATAAAAAATTACCAATTACACTATAATTAAAGTAAATTATAGGAATTGATCCTTTTAATTTTACTTTTCCTATTGTTAAGTTAATTTATATGAGGCTCATGATTATGTCATACTCCTCATATATTTCTACATTATCTTTATATTTGAAGAATTAATCATTCTTATTTCTATTGAGATTGATATATTATAGGTATTTAAATATAGTTCCCTTATCTTCTTAAATATTTTAATTTAAATACAATATTTTATATATTTATGAAAAATAGTAAAATGATGTAGTTTTCCTATAGATAAATCATTTCTATACTTAAGGGTAGAAATATTTTCATTAAATCAATTCAATTATTTTTAATTAACTTATTTGAAAAGTTTGAATATTATATAATTTCTCTAAAACCACTAATGATGCTAGAAATTTCATTAAACATTGATAAAAATTCATCAATATTCTCATCATATTCAATTTTAAAATCACTAAAATTTCCCATCCAAATATTTATTTTAGTCGTATTCACTTTTATATCCCCTTATAAAATGATATCAAAATTATCCCAAATCTCCCTGATAAATCTAAATCCCATCATGTATGTATTTGAGATATCAATAAATATATAATAATAAAAATTCATGTCACATAATCAAACTATAAATGTCATTTATCAGAAAATTGAATAGAATAATCACTTTCACATGCTGTAAAACCCTCTACAACAACATGAATATCTCATAGGCTTTGAGAATGAAGAAAAAGAATAATCATATTCTTATATACATTATGATTAAAACCAATGAATATTTAATGACCATTTATTCATAGAATTTAGATTCTTCATATATAACATGAACCACAATAGGATCACTCAGAGGGAACTTTGATTTTATCTGACACCAATTGACATAAATATATATTTAAAAATTTAACACTAAAGTGGAGGAATGAATCAGTTATGATATTTTAATAATTTATTCATTGAAATTAATTAATATGTTTGGATCATGATACATTCTATCAAGAAATATCATTCTCACCCATATGAAAATGATGAAAATAACTGCATATTATAAGTATATTTTTAACAAGGCTCATCCACAATGTGGGTGAATACTTCTTAATGGTTTTTGGGATTGGTTATAAGAAAACAAATTAATGACTAATATCAAATGTGATATAATAACTATATTATGATAGTTTAGTCACCTATTTTTTTGATAATCAATGTATTCTCTATTTTATACACATCCCTTCCAATTTCAATTAAAAGAATGGAGAAACAAAAAGTTTACCAACAAGATCTAGAAACAATAGTATATATCTATTTATCCTTGAGAGTATTTGAGAGTATATTAGTTTCCTCTTCCTAATTATCTTGAAGTATTGAATATGAATACAGATACAAAAGTTTTCATGTCAATAGATCAATCTCAATATCAAATTATTTATAATAATTCTCACATTTGATAAAAGAGGTATTAATAATTATCACAATATCAAGTCTCTTGTATGTATCATATTCTTACCCTCCTTCTAAAATAACATATTCTCAACATGTTACAACCATAAATTCCAATTAATAATTTATTTAAATTCAATTAATGTATAAAAAATTTTAATTTTATATTCATTAATACCTCATGAAACCTATGTGTATTTTCATTTATGAACTTCAATCCATAATTAAACATATGAACATATTTCCCATGAGCCAAAATTGAAATCCCACACATACCCATTATCATCATAGGTCAAAGGGTATTTAATCATAATTCCCTTATCTTCAATATATATAAATACTTTCAAATATTCATACATGAAATCCTAGAAATCATCATTCAAAAAATCCACATCTTCATAAACCTATAAATCTCTTCTTTGTTGTATGTTTACTTTAATATATCATTGCAGTGAAACACATCCTTCAACATCTGAGAGGACTACCATAATTTTATTGATCAATATGTTTTTGGCATAAAATATTATATTAAAACATGACATTTTTCCTTGATTTGCATTATATAGCCCAATGTACCATGTATTTATTATTTAAATATGACTATATTTAAATTTTATGAACCATACCCATCAATTTCAGGTATTTTTATTTATCCACAACTATTACCATACAAATAGATTCTTATCCATTGTTTGAATCTCTATTCTAAAAAATCTAAAATCATAAAAAACCCATTTTTTGACCAAGATATTTAATTATTTTTAGAATTTAATAATAATAATCTATTTTTTCTTGATTATGATCTCTCTTTAAAAATATTTCAATTTTTTCCAATATTAAACTATTATTTGAGAAGTTTTTAATATTATATAAATCCTGGGAAGACATGTTTATACATATATATGTATCATATTTTTATCCATTTATATCCTTTTTAATTGTTAGGTGACCGTTATTTATCTCCCTATTAACTTTTACGTATCAAAGTGAGGCCTGGGTACTTTTTCAAATATTTTTTCCTTCTGCATATCGCTACATATCCACCTATGAGTATGTTTATGTATTTTTTTTCAAATATGATAACTATTATATTTCATGAATATAATATTTAAATATCACAGTATGTCTTAAATAATTTTACAAATTTCATTTCATCCATTAATTACACTTAATTATTTGTGACAACCATTAATTATTAGGAAATATTCCTTGGAATATCAATTTTTATCTCATTATATTTCTAATATCCAATCATCATGTTCTGAAATACCCTAACATATCTCTTATTGTAGACCCTTTCATATAGTGTGAATATTTAGAGTGACTCTTGAATCCTCAATGTAGACTCAATATTACGATCACATACTAAGTGCTTTATTATATTTTCATCAATAATATTAATCTTTATATTTTTACATAACTTAATCCATTAAACAAAAAGAAATATCAATGATATTATGCTATCTCAAATCAACCAGGACACATTTTCAACAACTAATAATGATTCTTATATATGGATTAAAATAAAATTAACACACATTCAATAATTATATAGGGTTTTCATAAAGATATATTAGTTATACAAATATATTATTGTTAATTTTTTACACCTTCAATATTTTTCTTCGAGTATCATGAAACTATTTTTATATTTCATTTCCCATAATATATTAATTTCATTCAAATATTTCGAGTTATATCTGACAAGAATAAAAATTTAAAATCTATAATCGGTATGATAACTCGTTCAAAGTCTGATTTAAGTTAAATATTTACTATTCCTTATGTGTATCTCTAAATCACTAAATTTTATAAATAAATTCAATGGGATTAAGAAATACCAATTTGGGTGGGTTTATATCTATAAAAATAAAATTATATATTAATATTTATAAATAAAAATTCAGCATATAGTGTCTATAATTAAAATATATCAACTAAATATGATAGAAAAAATATATACTTAACCACTAATTGATGAACTTCATGCATTTAAAAAATATGCACCAAGTGTAGGAAGTAATAAAACTTAAATATAGTGTATTAGTGGTATAATACCATCTTCAAAAATAAAGGATAATGGGTAACAAACCAATCATAGGTATGGATAATATTTATATCCTAAATATATAATATAGTGGTGTAGAAACCTCATAAAGTCTCTAGAGATTATAGAACGAAAATATTTTTCATGTGATAATGTTCAATCAATGTCATTAGTTAATTGGGGAAATGTGTTTTTTGTAATTTTTTATAACAATTAAGAACAAAAAAACAGGTAAAAATTCTTAAATTAAGGATTAATGATTGATCCAGGGGTATTTATACTAAAATAATTATATCAAAATACATAAAAGGATGTATTAATAGATTATATATTGATCAATGAGAGGGTAAATAATCAAGGGAATATCAGTTATGTTTGTCATGATTTATGAGTGTAAAATTACAATAAGAAAACTATGTTGATCTTCATTTATATTTATATTGGGAGATATTAGAAAAGAATTGGGAACCTAAACTATGAACACATATCTAATTTCTTTAGTAACACCCAACAAATAGAGGGTCATCCAAGGTATTTAATAGTGGGAATCATTTCTCTAACATTCATAATTGAAATCACCTTGTACGTCACCAATTAACTAATCCTATTGCATTCTATGTATAAATTTTTATGTGGGAAGGATATATTAACAACCAAAATAATATAATGATGGATGAAACTACTAACTTAAATCAATAATGATTATCTATTTACCTCACTTTCTATAAATAGTGATTGAAAAAAAGATAAATTATAAAAGTACACAGAAGAATAAATTATAACCCCAAATAAGTAAATAATTGATTAGGATTTAATCTCTCTTTGTGATTGTTCACAAACATAGTAAATGACCTTTATAAACAATCATACAACTATAGTTGGAAAACATGCTCCATAAATGAAAATATTTAGCTTCTTAAATAATTTACTTCATATAGGTTGATGAATCAATGTTTTCAGTAGTATTATTTTATTACATACACATAGAGTGTACAATATAGTATATAAACTCCCAAATGTATATCATTATTCCATAATTAACTTCCCCATTCTTCCCTCCTGGGTCCGGTGTTAGTTGGCTTGTTATTCTCCGTCTTAAATGGTTTATTTAGAGAGATTGTATGGTTTTTTGTTCCCCATAACTTATACATGTTGTCTTCATATAAATATAAAAAACATATTGGATCCCATACCCTAAAATACATATTTATTTAATTTAAAATTCCCATGATATATTTTTCATTTTATTTATATTTTTTTGATTAGTTATGGATCATCATAAAAAATTTCACTTACTTTATTTTAGGGAGGTGATTTTCTACATAACACTATATATACTAGAATATAAAACTAAATTGATGAGTATTACACTACTAGAAATCAAGGTATTTGTGATGGGTTTTTTTGCGATGGGATCTCATCCCAAATAAGCTTTATCTACGTGGCCCCATCCCAAATAGACTGTTGCAGAAAACGCCGTAGCAAAAAATATTATATGCGACGGGCCCGTCGAAAATAATATTTTTTGCGATGGGAAACTTCACCATCACAAATAAGTCTCCAATTATATACTTATTTATATATAAGTTCTTTTGTGACAGACCCATCACAAAAAATCTTTTGCGACGGGCCTGTAATTCCGTCGCTAATGCTTTTTAAAAATATTTATTCATCTTATTTGTGACGGGCCTGTCACAAATAGTATTTGCGACGGACCCCTAATCCCATCACAAATACCTTTTTAAGAAAAAATTATTTAAACTATTTGTGATGAGATCCCGTCGCAACAGATCCCGTCGCAAATAATAAACAAATCTAAAAATAAATAAAATTAATAAAATTATGATTATTGAAAAATTATTTTTAATATTATTAATATAATAAAAAAAATAAAAAATATTAAAATTCTCAATATTCACAAAAAAATATAAAAAAAAATCATAAAATATTATTATGATTATTGAAAAATTAATTTTAATATTATTATAATAATAAAAAAAATTAAAAAAATTAAAATTCTCAATATTTACAAAAAATATAAAAAAATCATAAATTATTATTATTATTATTATTATTAGTAAAATAAACAAATATTAAAAAATAAAATACTGAAAAAATATATTTAATGAAATAATGATTAATGAAACAATAATATTAATATTATTAAAATAATAAAAAATATAAAAAATATTAAAATTCACAATATTCACAAAAAAATCATAAAATATTAAAAATTAAATTATGTAATTATCACACCGATATAAATGACAGAAATTATAAATATCTCATATTACAAAAAATTTAAATTCAAATGTTTTTGACATAAAAAATCACTAGGGTGTCGTCTTCTGGAGGAGGTGGAGGAGCTGAAGAAGCTGGTGGAGGAAACTTCATCCCTAAACTACGAGTCAGACGGTAGATGTACTCCATCTGCTCGTGATGCTACTGTTGCCATCGATGTATCTCCTCCTCCTGCTGATGTTGTTGTTGCTGACGCATCTCTTCTTTCTACTTCTGCAAACTCTCTATAAGGTCATTATGAGCTCAGAACTGCTCCTAATATTGTGAGCCAGAAGATGATTCCTCTCCAAGAGCTCCTCTCGAGCTGGATACCGACATCACAGCAGTACCATAATAAGTACCAGGAGTCACATGAGAGCTGATACCAACTACTCGGCCCTTCTCAAAGCCATACTGAGTCGCCTACATCCATGCCGCCTCGTCGAAATGGTGTGAACTGGTCTGATTAGTCGTCTCATTCTGACCCTAAGCCTGTGTCTGAGAAGTCACATCCTCATATGAATCCCTCAATTCCAATTTGAAATTAAAATTGTTAAAATATTATGTGAAGTTAATTGTCAAACTAAAAAAAATTAAACTAACCACAATCTAACGCTGACGATCACCTCTAATCTCTCTGGTGGCTGGATCACTGTACATCCTCCGATAAACATTGTACTCTGTAATATCGAGATGCTCGACTTCCTATATGAATATAAAATAAACTGTCTATATTTGAAGTTATATAAAATATTTTAAAAAAAATACTTACCAAATTCTCTCTATACATACTGAATGTATGACTACCAGCTCGATGCGTCACCTCCTGTCTCCCTCAGTTCTGCCGACCTAATGAAGACCTCCTCTGAAATCCACCACCAACCAGTGTGCACATAATCCATCCCAAACCTGATATGAAATGTACTTTGGTCGGTGGGCTCTACACGACTCATCAAATACCATCGCTCCTGCTTTCTTAATGGCTGTCTTTCTCAAATTGTGAAAAAACTGACGCAAGCGCTCACACATAGACACCTCCCATGCTGCATGGATAGTGTCACACATGCTATCCTCGATGGGATACCATAAACCCTATAAATAATTTATAATATCAAGTTATTAATAAAATAAATTTAAAAATAAATATTATTTATTTACATACCAGTCAATGATTGTACATGCTGAGATGCACATCAATGGGAATCTGTTCTCATGTGGTCCATGGCTGAGAAAAATAATTGCGTAAGATAGCGCTCCCTTGTCCAACAACTACATGTGAAAAAATGTGACAAAAGAATAAATAATCAAATAATTAGTATATATATAAATAAATTAATGAAATCTAACTAAAATATACAGGTTACCATACCTCTGTGTACGTGGATCGATGCCAAGACATGGACGTCGCTCAGGGATAGGGTCAGGAATCATCAGTCGCGCAAGACCACGCCCCCTCTGAGTACCTCCTGAACCACCAGTAGGCTGAGGATCAGATGATCTCACATCCCCATCATCCAAAGGTAGCTCAACCTCCTCTAATTAAGGCAATAGATCAGAGTCCATCTAAAACACAAAATGATTATTATTAGCAGATAGTTGAAAATAACTATTATATATATATATATTAGTTATGATCATAACCAGCATTTAACTATGCCAATGTTCACCTTCATCATCATCTTCATATCTGACGATGTCAAAGTCTTCATATTCCTCCTCGGCATCATCAATATCCATATGAGTTTGAATTTCATCATCCCTTGTCATTTCAATTTAATTTGTAACATCATTAATATATTCGTCACCATAAACCCTTAATTGTGGGGTATCCTCATCGATATTAATCTTTCACTGTGAAAAAGATGGATTTTGTGTGGTCTCTTGAAAAATTTAAATTTCTTCCACTTCAGCGGAACCACATCAAATTTGAGTAAATTGGTTTTCCTGAGATTTCATTTTTATTATGCTCCACCAATCAACCTAGTCTCTTGAAGTAGAACAGTACTTTTCATAATAAACTTGATGTACCTGTTGAGCCAGTAAAAATGGTTCATTTAATGCAAGAAGTCTTTTATATTTAATATCGACGATTCCATGAGTCGGATGAACACGCAAGCCTCTCTCAGTATCCAACCACCGACATTTAAACATTGTTAAGTAATTTTGTCCAAGATAACATAGCTCAATAATTTCATCCAGAATGTCGTAAAAGTCAACTTCAGTTTCTATATGATGTGATCCTCTTAAAGAAACTCCACTGTTCATTGTTTTTTTTTGATTCCCTATATGCACATGTACGAAATCAAAAACCATTCACCACATATTCATTATAAGATTTAACCATTTTGGATGGTGGGTTACTCAATATACACAGTCTCTTATCAATTTTATCAACATGTTGAGACACCTGAATATTTGTAAAACAATTATCAATATAATAAATAGTAAACTGAATTGATATTAAACCATCAATAATTTATGTTACCAGCTTTTGAAACCATTGAGAATTTTTTTTGTCTGCGTTCTTTAAGAGAAGCTGCTGTAATTTGTGGTACTTATTTCTTGATATGATTATCATATAACCTACAAATAAAATAAGTTTACATACTGTAAAAGAAATTAGAGAATAAGTGATAGAATCACTCATAGTACAAATGTTGTCATTTCTTCACAGTGGAGCAGAACATATGTATGAGATCTGTGATGTTCATCGTCTGAAATCCATCGTTCTTGAACTCCACCGAAGCCAAGATTTGGCTGAATAAAAACTGATAAATGATTGTCTATTTTATCATTAACATTTCCCTCGTTCTGTCCCATGAGGTTTTTTTGAGGGGTATTTAGATTCAAAAAAGTGAGAGCAGAAAAAAGTAATTCCCTCTTGTAAATAAGTTTCAGCAATTGAGCCTTCAACTGATGCTTTGTTATGTACTTTTTTCTTCAATTTGTGCTTGCATATCTCGAATGGGTACATCCATCGAAACTGTACTGTACCTCCAAATTTATCTTCATCTATGTAATATCATATGTTTCATTGAGTCAAAGAAATCAGGTGGAAAGATTTTTTCTAGTTTACATATAATTACAGCCAAATCTTCTCCCAGTTTTCTTAGCGCATCGTAGTCAATTGTTGCTGGAAAAATGTCTCAAAAAAATATGATATGTATATTATTGAATCCCAGATCATAGAATTCAACAAACCTTTAAATCTAATCGGCATAAGTCTTTCAATTATAACATGACAATCATGACTTTTTAATCTACTAATATGAACATTATTAACACATCTTCCCAAATTGGAAGCATAGCCATCTGGAAGTCTTAAATCTAAAATCCACTGACAAAATAATAAATGACTCTCTTAGGACAGTGTATAAGTTTCTTTTGGCTTCATTAACCTCTATGATCTGACATTTTCAAATAGTTCAAGTTATGGTCGCCTGCAAATTTGGGCAAGATCTAATCGTGCTTTTACAGTATCTTTGGTCTTACTTGGTGTATCCAAAATTGTATGAAATAAATTATCAAAACAGTTCTTCTCAATGGGCATGATATCCAACATGTGGCAGACCAACAAATCAGACCAATATGGGAGATCTCAAAAAATGCTTCATTTAATCCAATTATGTTCTTTCCCAAAGCCATGACTTTTCTATTGGTTTAATGTTGGCCCAAATGTGATGGGAGGTAATGAAAATACAACTAATTTTAACTCTGTACATGGGATAATTTTTGGAGGTTCATCCCTTTCAATTGTGCCTCTTCTGAAATGAGATTTGTTCCTTCAAAAAGGATGATCGGTTGAAAGAAATCTACGATGATAGTCAAAATAGCAAGGTTTTTTTCCATTGACGAGCATAAAAGATTTGTTGTCTTTCATATAGTAAGAACATGATTTCGGACCATGTGTACTCTAGCCAGATAACATTCCATATACCGGAAATTCACTAATCATCCACATCAATGCAGCTTTTAATGTGAATTTTTTTTTTCACAACAACATCATATGTACTAACACCATTACTCCACAATGCATTTAACTCATCAATCAATGTTTTCAAATAAACATCCATATTATTTTTCATATGTCCTAGGATTAATAAGGTCAAAAAGATATAGGGATCCTTCATCAACATCCATGAAGGTAGATTGTACGAAGTTATAAAGACATGCCAACATGACTATTGACTACCATAAGAACCAAACGGACAGAAACTGTCAGTAGAAAGACCCAATAGCACGTTTCAGGATTCGAAATCAAAAGACAGATGCAGACGATCAAAATGTTTCCATGAATCCCTATAAAATGGATGACTCAATCTTTTATCAGTTGAAATATTGGTTTTGTGCCCTGAAATCATTGACGCTGTGTTATGATACATAAATAAACGTTGCAGCCTGGGTGTAAGGGGGAAATATCTCAACTGTTTTATAGGAATCAATCCAGACTTCCCTGGTTGAGCTTCTTTATACCTCGATTGTCCACATGTTGGACAAATATCCAATGACTCATTTTCACCAGAATATAAGATGCAATCATTTTCACATGCATGAATCTTCCGATAACTAAGGCCTAGATTACGAACCAACCTCTTTCTCTCAAAGTAATTTGTAGGCAATATATTTATTTTAGGTAATAGTGTTTTAACCAAAGAAAATATCTGATCAAAACAGTTGTTTGACATTTCATTATCTGATTTAATAGTCATATATTTTAAAATAGCTTCTAATTTCCTTATCTTGCAACTAGTATATAATGCATCCTCAGCAGACCTCAATAACTCAAAAATTCTGATGGTACCAACTCAAGAGTTAAATCAATATCATCATGAGTTTTAGTTTGTAGAACAGATGGACCTGCAACATCATGTACTAAATTTTGGAACTGTGATGGATCTGGAATCAAGTTATTAGTATCTTCTCTGGAACTTCATTCACCATGTTGATACCAAAAAACATAATCTGGTTGAAAACCAACCCGCAAGAGATGTCGCCCAACCTTGTCAAATTTGTCAAACGTTCTCAGAGCACATTTTTTACAAAGACACTTAATTGTGCCTTCTGAAACATATTCTAGTTTTGATGATCCAAATGCTAATAAAGCTTCAACACCCTCAATATATACAGGATTTAAACCAGAACCATTTGGATTTTTGCACTGATTTATCCAAGCGCGGTCATCTAATAATGACTGATGTCGACTTCCTTGTTCCATATTTTTCTACAAAATATAAAATCATCTCTATTTTTGAATAAGTTGAAATTTTAAAAATACTATCTGAATAAAGAATATAAATAATTGCTACTACTTCTTAATAATTACCATTAATTAAAGGTGACACAATTTCCAGTGGATTGATGACTACTCTTTTGTCGGACGACTCATTTACTTGCATCTTTCTCATACTGAAATCACAATGAAGAATCTGGTCGGATGTAAGCATATTCATTCTCGTGCATGAGAATGAATATGCGTACATCTGACCAGATTCTTCATTGTGATTTCAGTGTGACAAAGATGCAAGTAAATGAGCCGTCAGACAAAATAGCCCCCTTTTCATCGATGAATCGTTTTCTTCTAACTTTCACCACCTGAAAACATTATAAAAAATATGATCCCATGAATGCATGTCCAATCTCGTGTATATGAGATTGAATATGCCTATATAGCAGCACATTTTTCATATTTTTTTTGAGTCAGTGAGAGTTGAAAGGAGAAAAGTCATTGAGCAAAAGGAGTGTCGTCAATCCACTGGAAATTGTGCCAGGTTCATAGAATTTATTAAAATTTATTAAAATTTCTTTCTAACTGTTCTTAACTAATAATTACTATTTATTACTATTTATTGCTAATTATTACTAATTTAGCAATACTTAACAATACTTAGCAAAATGAAAACTGCTTGAATAATGAAAGGAAATTTGGTAATCATCATTGTGGAGATAATTACAAATTTTCCCTTCCTTATCAAAGTAGTTTTCATTTACTAATTATAAATATATCTAATTATTACTAATAAAAAAATTATATTATCAATATTTATGAAAAAACAATATTAATATTATTAAAATTATAAAAAATTTATAAAATATTAAAATTATCAATATTCACAACAAGATTTGCTCTATTCATAACATGTTCAAATCTTAAAGGGTCGTCAATTGTTAGGTCATGCGCAATAAAAAGTTTGTGTCAGACATGTCTAATGTAAAATCTATAATTTTCATTGCATGGTTGATCACCTCGTAAGTAGTGTTGCAATAGGATGACCAAAGTAATGTCATTCTCGTCTCTAAGAATCATCTCGCTCCCTTTACTTAGATCATTCTTCCTTAAAAATTTGATGGGACATCAGTATATTTCCCTTAAATTTTCAAGGAAGAATGGTCTATGTAAAGGGTCATGTGAGATAATTCTTATAGATGAGAAGGGCATGACTTGAGTTGTCCTATTGCAACGCTACTTGCAAGGTGATCAACCAACAAGGATAGTTATAGAGTTTACATTGGACATGACTAATACAAACTTTTTATTGTGCATGACCTGGCAATTGGCGATCCTTTGAGATTTGAACATGTTAAGAATAGAGAAAAGACTATTGCGAATATTGATAATTTTAAAATTTTATAAATTTTTTAATATTTTAATAATATTAATATTTTTTTTCATAAATATTGATATTATAATTTTTTTATTAGTAATAATTAGATATAATTATAATTACTATTTATTACTATTTATTACTAATTATTACTAATTATTACAATTTATTACTAATTATTACAATTTATTACTAATTATTCCAATTTATTCCTAATTATTGCTAATTATTCCTAATTATTTCTAATTATTCCTACTTATTGCTAATTATTCCTAATTATTGCTATTTATTTCTAATTATTGCTATTTATTTCTAATTATTGCTAATTAGTTCTAATTATTCCTAATTATTACTGATTATTGCTAATTATTACAATTTATTCTTATTTATTCTTAATTATTGTTAATTATTGCTAATTATTGCTAATTATTAGTAATTATTGCTAATTATTCCTAATTATTAGTATTTATTAGTAATTATTACTAATTATTAGTATTTATTAGTAAATATTACTAATTATTGCTAATTACTACTAATTATTACTAATTATTGCTAATTATTACTAATTATTGCTAATTATTGCTAATTAGTACTAATTATTGCTAATTATTGCTAACTATTCATAATTATTCCTAATTATTGATAATTATTGCTAATTATTCCTAATTATTGCTAATTATTACTAATTATTAGTATTTATTAGTAGTTATTTCTAATTATAAGAATTTATTAGTAATTATTACTAATTATAGCTAATTATTACTAATTATAGCTAATTATTACTAGTTATAGATAACTATCACTAATTATAGCTAATTATTACTAATTATTGCTAATTATTACTAATTATTGCTAATTATTACTAATTATTGCTAATTATTACTAATTATTGCTAATTATTACTAATTATATCTAATTATTCCTAATTATTGATAATTATTCCTAATTATTTCTAATTATTACTAATTATTGATAAATATTACTAATTATTGTTAAATATTAGTAATTATTAGTATTTATTCCTAATTATTAGTAAATATTCCTAATTATTAGTAAATATTCCTTATTTTTAGTATTTATTCCTAATTGTTAGTATTTATTCCTAATTATTACTAATTATTCATATTTATTACTAATTATTCATAATTATTACTAATTATTCCTAATTATTACTAATTATTCCTAATTATTAATATTTATTTCTAATTATTGATATTAATTGTAAATTATTGCTAATTATTGCTAATTATTTCTAATTATTCCTAATTATTGATAATTATTGCTATTTATTTCTAATTATTGCTAATTATTGCTAATTATTGCTAATTATTTCTAATTATTGCTAATTATTGCTAATTATTACTATTTATTTCTAACTATTGCTGTTTATTTCTAACTATTGATAATTATTCCTAATTATTGCTAATTATTCCTAATTATTAGTATTTATTGCTAATTATTACTATTTTTTGCTAATTATTAGTATTTATTAGTAATTATTACTAATTATTAGTTTTTATTACTAATTATTCAAATTTATTACTAATTATTACAATTTATTACTAATTATTACAATTTATTACTAATTATAACAATTTATTACTAGTTATTATAAATTATTGCTAATTATTGCTAATTATTACTAATTATTGCTAATTATTACTAATTATTGCTAATTATTCCTAATTATTGATAATTATTCCCAATTATTGCTAATTATTACTAATTATTAGTAAGTATTACTAATTATAAGTATTTATTTGTAATTATTCCTAATTATTCCTAATTATTACTAATTATTCCTAATTATTACTAATTATTCCTAATTATTACTAATTATTCCTATTTATTAATATTTATTTCTATTTATTTCTAATTAATCCTAACTATTGATAATTATTAGTATTTATTAGTAATTATTAGTAATTATTAGTATTTATTACTAATTATTACAATTTATTACTAATTATTACAATTTATTACTAATTATTACAATTTATTACTAACTATTGCAATTTATTACTAACTATTACAATTTATTACTAATTATTATTAATTATTCCTAATTATTATTAATTATTCCTAATTATTCCTAATTATTCCTATTTTTTACTATTTATTGCTATTTATTACTAATTATTACTAATTATTGCTAATTATTTCTAATTATTGCTAATTATTCTTAATTATTGCTAATTATTCCTAATTATTAGTATTTATTGCTAATAATTAGTATTTATGAGTATTTATTAGTAATTATTAGTATTTTTTACTAATTATTACAATTTATTACTAATTATTAGAATTTATTACTAATTATTACAATTTATTAGTAATTATTATTAATTATAACTAATTATTGCTAATTATTACTAATTATTGCTAATTATTCCTAATTATTGCTAATTATTCCTAATTATTTCTAATTATTCCTAATTATTCCTAATTATTACTAATTATTAATATTTATTCTTAATTACTCCTAATTATTACTAATTATTCCTAATTATTCCTATTTATTACTATTTATTGATATTTATTACCAATTATTACAAATTATTTATATATATTACTAATTATAGTTAATAATTAATAATTACTACTAATTATTAAAAATTAAATCTAAAAATTTCAATTTATTAGTACAAATAAATACTAATGACAAAACAATTTAAATTTAATTTAATTACAACTAATCAACAATAAAAAAAATTAACATAAAAAAATGAAACAAATAATAAATTAAAAAAACATAAATACCTTTAAGACTGATTTTCTTTTGATCCAGATGGCTTCTCAACTTCTTCGTGAACAAAAAAATAAACATAGAAAAATTCTCTTTCTAAAATCCGAGTTTAGAGAGAAACAGGATCTGAATTTTGAGAGGAATGAGAGGAAAAACAGATGGGGGTATATATAGGATAGATTAGTAGCGACGGGTATCCCGTCGCAAATAGTATCTTTTGCGACTAGACCCGTCGCAAATACCTACGCCCACATTAATTACTGTCGGCGGTTAAAAAGTTATTTGCGATGGGACCCGTCACACATAGTCCCTGCTGACACACCTTTTGTGACGGGAGGACAACCCGTCGCAAAAGGCTATAAACTGCCGCCGGTTATTTGTGACGGGACCCGTCGCAAAAAGCTATAAACTGCCGCCGGTTATTTGCGACGGGCCCCGTCGAAAATACTTAACTATTTGCGATGGTGGGATACCATCATCACAAATAAACTTCGCGCGATTTGGCGCGCTATCCACGCCAAACTATTTGCGACGGGAGATTAAATCTCGTCGCAAATAGTTGGTTATTTGCGACGGATGTAATGACCCGTCGCAAATAACCTCTTGGACGGACCTTTTGCGACGATATTTCGTCCCGTCACAAAAAGTCCGTCGCAAAAAGTCATTTTTCCCGTAGTGTTAATAAGATATATCCCCAATTTTTATAGAATGTTTTTGTACACACTACTTTAATTGAAGCTCTTGATAACATTGGGGTATGTATGTCACCTATATTTGTGGTTTTGTTTGACTCCCTAAAATAGAGTGACACAATTATACATACAATACAGTGACCACACTACTAGTTTTTCATTAGTTATATATTATTTGAATGAATTATATATTACTATAAGTAGATGTGAATAATTTAAAAACTAACATTGTTTCAAAAATTAATATTGTAGAGTTTTGCACAGTATTCACCTTTTTTGTTTATTATATTTGAGAATTAGGCTGTTGTTTGAGCATATGTTACTTTCATTATATGGATTCAATTTTTGAATTATAATAACTCATATCAACAAAGAATTTTACTTTATTTGGATTTTCAATACATTTTTCTAAATTCATTGGAAAAATGAGAAAACCAAACACATATTACAGACTCCATTTTTTTCCTTGAGGGAGAACACACTGTATTGAGATGGGGTTTTTATCTTGATATACAACAATAAATAGTGTCCAGTACCATGAATCATACATTTTTTATAATTCTTCTAGTTGTAGGATGTATTTCTCTAAACATTGTAATGAGTACTATTATCACACATGACATACTATTATCAATATAGATGATAGTCTATCCACATTGTGTTTATAAATTGTAAATCCATAGAGTTTGAAACCTATGGAGTGTTGGATTTACGAGATCCTGTAGGGTCTGGAAGATTCATTATTTCTATTTAAATACACTATATTAGTAAATTGCTGCATGCAGCGAATAATTGAGATAATATGATGATCATTGGATGTTTATAATTTCGTAAGATTCTATATTTATGTGTTTCTTTGAATAATTAAAATAACCTTCTATAGGTTATTGCATTTAGTTTCCTCTAACCTATTAAGAAATAAAATCCATAATTAGCCATCCAAGAATCATAGTATATTGGGGCATACGGAGCTGTTTAGCCTCTGTGTGAAACAGAAATATGGCATTTCGGGCCCTATTCATGAAGCTTTGGGTTTTAGGAAAAGCTTTGAAGAGGTTTCCAAGCATGCTGGTAATACATCTTTCTTGGACTGTGAATCGGGTCCCTCGGGAAGGATCACCAGAAAAGGTCGGATTACACATGTATCATCAAATCAAGACGCTATTGAAGAGTGGGTGAAGCTTTGTAAGTTCTCAATCATCGCCCGCGTTGTGATTCCAAAAGGGGTGAGACCCTGGAAGTTCAATGATCTAACCAACAGGATTGCTGAGATATGGGGTTTCACTGATTGGAAGATGACTACTATGGGGTGCAGGTTTTATCACATTGTCTTTCCTTCGGATGAATGTAAGAGACGTGCTAGGAGCTTGGGCTTAGTTCCTCCACAACCTGGATTTCTCTGCATTCATGAATGGGATAGGAATTTAGATCCCAGTATTGTTAAGAACACATTTTCCCAAGTATGGATACGAGTTTACAAGTTGATATGGCTGTACTAGAATCCACAAATCCTGTGGGATATTTCCTCATCCGTAGGTAATCCTATAAGGCTTGATCGGCAGATGAACAATCCATTTTTTGGGAACTATGCCAGGATACTCATTGAAGTAGATATGTCCACAGCATTAGTGGAAGAGGTTGTTTTCACCACTCGGGATGAAACCATTAATCTTGAGATTGTTTATGAAAGGAAACCAAGGTTTCGCCTGGATTGTCACATCTTTGGGAATATGATTACTAAATGCAATAGGAACAAGATGTGTACCTTATGCAACATTAGGGGTCATGAAATTAGCAGTTGTAGGAGGAATCTTGGTAAGGTAGTGGAGAAGACCCCTGGGTCGGTTCCTTCTAATGTGGAAGTGCAAGTGACTGGAGATGGTAATTCTGCTCCTGTTGATGCTGATTGGGATAAAACTGTTAGTGAAAGGGATGATAACAATGCTCCTGTGGAGGGCAATACTACTGATGCAAGGCGTGATCTTTTTGCTCATGTGGTTGGTGAGAATGATGAAACTGCTACGACGCCTTCTGAAACTTCAGATGTTGGAATTGAGAATGCTCAGAATGCTGATACAAATGATGCTCTTAGTATGGATCCTTTGATAGATGATTCCCAAGTCAGGGTTGAGCTGTTATCCGACATACCAATGAAGGATGGAGGTTTGGGACGTGTTGAAAATATACAGGAATCAGTGCAAGATGATGCTTCTCATGAACCAGTTGTGCAGGACTCCCCTATAGAGACCTCCGGTCTCCTGGGTTTCCAGGAAGGCCCTTTAATGATGGAGAATCAAGTCATACATCCAGATGATGAGCAGGTCTCATGTGCTTTCTCCCAGGTTCCATCACATACGGATGCTTAGAGGAGGCTACCTGCTACCCTACTGCTAATGCCCACTGCCTCAGAAAACAGGTTCAACTCTCTTACCATTGAAACCCCTTACAGGGAGGAAGCTGGGAAGGACAGGTCTGAAATCTCCTCTGCTGATACTTTTCTAGGTGAATCTGGAGAACCCAAAAAAGGCATAATAAAAGTTATGTTGGTCCTTGCACTAGGCTTCGGTCTTCCAATCAATGAAGGTATTGTTTTGGAATTGCCAAGGGTTAGGGAACTCTCCCACGGTCAAAACCCTTAGGCATATTATTATGACCCATTAGCCTATGCTACGTGGCATTGTAGAACCGAGAATGAAGTTTTAGAGATGGATGGATTTCAAATGGATCACCTTGGGGTATTCCTTTGTTGTGAATAATCAATTTGAGAATGAAACATAATCCTTGTGGGTCTTAAAGCATAACAGTTTAACGATTGATTCTTTCTCTAATGATCATCAGTCAGTGACCCTTTCCCGTTACTTATAGTCTTTCTTTATCTCTGTGACATTTGTGTATGCTTTCAATTTGTATACTAGACGAAGAGCTATATGGAGAAATCTGGTCTCCACCTCTGAGAACATGACTACAAGTTGGATTCTGATTGGTGATTTTAATGCCATATTGAGGTTGTAGGAAAAAACTGGGATTAATTTCTGTAGAGCCTCTACCAATGAATTCTCATTATTTATTGATCAATGTGGGCTGGTTGATGTTCCCATAGCCGGTGCTGACTTTACTTGGAGCAGTTATACTTTAAATGGAAGGCAGGCTAGTAAATTGGACAGATGTTTGGTGCAAGTGGGTGAAAATGGTGATGCGGTGGATGTTTCTGGTTTGACGCTTCCCACACATCACTCTGATCATCATCCTTTGCTGGTTGATATCAGTTTTAATAGATTGAGGTCTGCCCCCTTCCTTTTAAATTCAATAATGTGTGGTTTGTTGTGCCAGGATGCAGAGAAATCATTATTGATGCCTGAAAAGTTATGTGTTTTGGAAGTCCTCTGCCCATCTTGATGTGTAAACTGAAGATAGTGAAGGTCTGATTAAAAGATTTGAGCAAAAAATCATTTTCCTCTCTTTATGGTGACATTAAAGAGGATGAATCTCATCTGTTTAATTGCCAGTAAGGTAAAATGTCTCAAGATGCTCCCTCTCAAGATGAGATACAAGCCGCTGAAAATATGGATAATCTCTTGACCCTCAAGGAGAATCTAACTCCTAATCAGTTCAACATTAGGTGTCTTAAGGAAGGAGATAGAAATTTAAGTTTCTTCAATTGCATTCATAAGGAGAAGAAGGTCAAGAAGAATATCAATGCTATAATGATTTATGGAAGCATGTTTAATTCTGAAACTGATATAGCAAATGCCGTGGCCTACTACTTTGAAAAGTTATATATAGATTTTGGGGGGAGTGCTCGGACAATATGATGAAGTGTATTGAGCCAATTGTTGAGGATTCTCAAAATAAAAGGTTAAATTATACCCCTAGCTCAACAGAAATACATGCGTCCCTCTTCTCTTTAAACATGGATAGTGTTGCGGGTCCTGATGGCTTCACCAACAAATTATTTATGTTATACTGGGACATTGTTCAGCTTGAGGTGATAAATGCTGTAAGGGAATTTTTTCAACACTCTTCAATACCGTTTAGGATGAACTCCAACTTCATTTCACTCATTACAAAGAAAGAAAATGCTCTGGATATTAGGGATTTTAGGCCTGTGGCTACTGGTAATTCTATCCCAATGGTTATTAGTAAGATGATGGATCGAAGGCTGGGTGAGGTGGCCAAGGAACTTATATTGGTCAATCAGTTTGGATTTGTCCCTGGAAGAAAAATTCAGAATTTCCTTTTCACTGCTTTGGAATGTGTCAACATTATGCGGAGAAAGGTTAAAGATGGTAATATGGATTTGAAGATTGATATTTCGAAATCCTTTGACACAATAAAGTGGGACTTCATATTTTCAATCCTTAACATGCATGGCATCTCATCAAGGGTTATTGGTATGGTTTTTTCCATTCTGGAAAGTGCCAGACTTTCTTTTCTAGTTAGTGGATCTCCAAGGGTTTTTTTTCGGTGTTCACAAGGAGTCAGGCAAGGTGACCCTTTATCTGGATTGTTATTTTCCATTTCTAAGGATTATTTGAGTTGGCGCCTTTATGATCTTGTCAATTCTGGTTGGTATAAAAAAATGCGGGCTAGAAGGAACTGCTTCGCACCCTCGCACTTGCTTTATGCAGATGATATATTGCTATTTTTCAAGGCTGATAGGAAAACCATATCTTACATTAAGAACATTTTCTCACACTACGAAGTGGTTGCATGTCAAGTAATTAGTTGGGATAAATATTTTTCTGTATTTGGAGAAGGAATCCACACTTTGAAGCAGAACAAGACTGCTCGAAGACTTGGTGTGAAGAGGGGATATTTGACCTTCACTTATCTTCGACTTCCTTTATTTTGGGGCAGGGTTAAATGCTCACACTTGGAGACCACTACTCTGAAAATCACCAATCAACTGGAAAGCCAGAAAGGGAAGACTATGTATCAAGTAGGTAGAATCTGTCTTGTCAATTCTGTCATTAATTCAATGTTTGTGTACTCCTTCTCATTGTACAGATGGCCTAGGGCCCTTGTTAACGAATTGAGTGGCAAGATACAGAACTTTATTTGGACTGGTTCAATCTATGAAAGGAAGATTGTCATGGTCACTTGGAAGGAGTGTATTAAACTAGTGGGTTTTGGTGGAATGGGAATTAAAGACATGAGGATATTTAATGATGCTTTTATCTAGAACTTTACATGGAGGATTCTCTCCATGCCTGATTTCTCAGTGGAGTTTTTGGTGGAATGATTTTTTGACAGGCTGCACAGAGGGCATGCTATGTACCTGCAATCCTCCACTTGGCTCAAAAACAAGAGGAATTATACAAAGACCATGGAAGACTCTAAATGGATGGTCTGTCCAGACTCTCAGTTGAACTATTGGATGACTCATTGGCTGTCTTTCCCCATTAAGGACAACATTTTCATCCCCCATCCATGAGGAACCTCTCCATCTCGGACTTTCAAGGTAACCTGATTGCTCATGATTTTCTTCCTAGTCATATTCGCATGGAGATTTCCAAATATAATTATGTGGACTGTGACGTTTTGGTATGGAGGCCTGCTCTTGATGGGAAATTTTCCAGCCGTGAATGCTATAAGCTTCAATGCACTACCTCATCTGGGATCCCCTCATGGGTGGATGGATTTTCTAAGCCTTTCATCCCTCCTAATGATTCTCTGCTTGTTTGGAAAATTTGGAGACAATGGCTACCTATCTAGTGCCTCCTCCAACGGAGTGGGCTGCATATTTCCCCAGTTTTTCATTTATGTTTGGGTTCTGAGGATTCTTTTCATTATTTGTTTGTTTCTTGCGGGTTTTCCATTAGGTTTTGGAGTTATGTGCAGGATATATTTCGGTGTTTCCTCAGCCTCGGGTCTATTGAGATGCTTCTAATTTCAGTTTTCTAGGAAGACTACAGTGATCAGGTGAAATCTCTTCTTCTAGCAGCGACTATCACTATTCTATCTTATACATGGAAGGCACAGAATAATATGATTTTCAATAAATGCAAACCCTCCTTTAATGAGGGTGTCCTGGCCATTCATCATAGCATCCGACTTGCTTCTAAACTTAAAATAGTATCGATTTATTATGATGTCTCTGACCTTATTATTTTGAGGACTCTTGGTGTTAATGGCAGGGCGAGAAAACCACATATGGTGAAATACATACGATGGATTCCACCAATATCAGATTGGCTTAAAGTTAATGTTGATGGGGAGGCCTCTGGTGCACCTGGCTTTGCTGGCTACAATGGCGTTTTCCGAACCCATCGGGGCTTTGTGAAGGGCGGTTTTTTCCACTTCATTGGCAGTGGATTTTCAGTAGAAGCAGAGCTGTGGGCGATGATAAAGGCGATAAGGTATGCGGCCCATTACGGTTTGCGGAGATTATGGGTTGAATCAGATTCTTCTATTTCTATGCAAATTCTCAAAGATCAGTCTAGGAATGTTCCATGGAGGATGATGTCACAATGGATTGCTTTTATTCGCCTTTCATAGTCCATTTCTCTTGTTGTCTCTCATGTTTACAGAGAGGACAACTGAGTTGCTGATGATTTTTCCAAAAGAGCACTTATGGTGGTTAGTTAAAGTTGGTCTTTTGTATTTCAAAGTTACAGTTCTAGTCTGGCACAAATGGGCTGTAGTGGTGAGGTGCACACGCGGCTTTTTAATACCCCTTGTTCTGACTTTCCTTGTACTATTTATTTTTTATAATAATTTTTGAGGAGCAGGACTGCCTGTCTCCTAAACCTTCTGGCTATATTGGATACTTAAGGATTAATTTTATTACTAAACTCAATCATATATACAAATTTTCAAAATTTGGTAAAATTATAAAATATTTAAAATTTCCAATGAAATGAAGTTTTATTTAAAATATCATCACAAAACATATAGGATTATCAATTATGGAGAAATAAAATGACTTAGGTTTAAACTAAATATAATGAATTATTTTCATCTATAAATTCACCCAAAATCATTTCATTATACTTCTATACAATTGGACATAAAACTAAAACCTAGGAAAAAAATAAAACAAAGTCCATAGTGATCATGCCTTTTGATTTCAATGCTAACTTGTTCTAATCATCCCTTTATAATATTCCCCATTTCAATTTTTAATCTAAAAAATGTAGTTAATTTTCACCAACCATATCCTATCATGCTAATTTATACATACCGTCTTAGAATTTCTTACCTCAAATTTGAACATTATAAAGGTCCAATATTTATTTTTTTCTAATAGATATTCCACTAATTTGGCCATGGAACTATTTAATCATGAATACAAACATGGAAATTTTATGCGACTATTTTGGTATGAAATTATATTAAAAATTTATGGGTAGAATTAGGCGGATTGCATCTATGGAATGAAAAACACCTGATTTCTAGTTTACACAAATGATATATACTAAAAATCATTCATATTACAGTGTTTCATAAAAATAAAACTCTTACAAGTCGTCTATGGAGATTCATGCTTCATTTTTTTCCATTAATAGATAAGTATCTCTCTTATATATTTTTTCAAAAATTATTCAAGTTTTCTAATATTTATATGATTGAGAGAGAAACTATTCTATGTATTTCAAGTAGATGTGTGATATATTATTCAAAACTGATGAAAAATTCCCTTCCATTACTCTATCATAACATTTATTACTTTACTTTCCAAACACTTGGACTATCGCATACATTTCATTTTAACTATGGTCATCCGTTTCTTATTAAGGGAAATGTTGGTATATATTTTATATTTTTTAATGTGGCTATATAGAAAATTCATTTATTGATTATTGGGCCTTAATCAGAACGTGTAACATTACGATAAATTCACTGACAAGGTTATCATAAAAAATGTTTTAAAAAATTAATCATAAATAATTTCTAACACGTGATGTCAATCTAAAAACATTCTGAAAAATATTTCCTAACAAATTCTTTATATTAAATCATTGCTTAGATCCCTTATGAAATGTGTGTACTTTCAAAAAGATATAAAAAATCATTATATATATATATTTGTAATGTGAAATTAGTTCTGGAATGTATCTCTTGGCATGGTATTTAAAAATTAGAGGGATTTTCCTGAATGCATTATATTTGGAATATAAAATTAAGAAAAATTTATATTGTCATTTAGGTAGAATTTTTCTAATAAAATAAATATATGACTAATATTTTATGTGTCAAACTTATAAGTTTATTCAATTTATCTTAAAAAAAATTCAAAAATACACAAACTAAAAAAATGAAAAAATAAAAAATAAATAATAAACATAATATAAATGTTAGAAAAAATATATAATGGTTACCCCCTACACATGAATCATGTTATTTTCCTAATGAAATATCATCAATTTTATAACTTATTAATAACTTTTAATATAATATAAGCATTAATTTTGTAGTTGATATGGACAAATTAGTTGATTATTTATAGTTGGGGTAAAAGGAATTTGATATCCTCCAATACTTCCTATAGAAGGTTCACATTGTAGTTATTCAATTATTTTATGTTTATAGTGATTTAATACTTATATTCTCCACTAGTTATTTATATTACCCTAAAATTGAAAACATTAATAGTTGTGATTGGTTTATTTCATCTTGAATAATGTTTCCCTAGAATAAAAGTCATTAAAGAATTAAAGAGATACCATTATTTATATGATAAAATCTTATTTTCTAGATTATATTAGATCAGTATTTATAATTAATAGAATTTTCAAATTATATTTTTAATTAATTCATGTTCTTATACATGTATTATCCTTTGGTGGTCATATTTTTTAATATATTGAAATTATAAATTAACTATATGGTATTCTATTGGATCCAATTACATAATATTGTAAAACTACTTCCATAAATTAATATGTATTAGATATTTTTAATGGGGGTCTTGAAGGCTGTTATATGATATAATAATATTTATTCTATCCCTTAATTGAAATCAATTCCACTAGGATTAATAGTTTTCTCTATTATACTTTTTATCTCAATATTGGATATTTTATCCAATCCATTGGTCTATGGTTAGTAATGTGATAATTTAATGTAAATAAAAATTCATTTACTCATTAATGATTTGTTGTAATGGATACAAAATTAACACTCTAGATATCTAATTATTTTGTATGATATTTAAAAACTACAAAAGATATTATTCCTAAAATTTCACATGCACGGAAAGTGTCATAATTTTTTTTATAACATCTTAATTTAACCACATAGAAACATAATATACATAGATAAATAAATAAAAACATTGAAAAGATATTGAAATAGTTACCATGAAAATCCTACCCCATATATCAATGATTTCACAAAATTTAAGTGCTCTTTTAAGAATTTCTTATCATTTTTAAATGATTATAGTGAACTAAGAAATGATTGGATATTTTTCATAACTCATGTGTATATTTAAATAGTGTCAACCAATATAATTTTGACTCTAAATTATTCCGAGATATTCATTATATACCAATGTAACCTTCATAATATAAATTTTGAAAGAAGTTTAGAAACTAGTTTACATCATGTGGGTGAAATTTTCTCATAATCAACTCATCACTAAATATTTTCTATAAATATTAAATATCCAAGTAATGATGATTTTATTAAATATTATGTTTCAAAAGATGATAACTATTTATCTATGGTGAAACTTGATATGTAACATGATTATTAACAATTTCAGTATACAATTGTATTTCACATTCAATCATGTAGATTTATTCATCTGGTATTAAATCATTTAGTTCTTCATTATCTAAAAGTCATACCTCTTTAACATGGGGTAAACTAATCACAGAGTATAATAAAAATTTTAATGTATCATTTTTATCTTTGATTAAAACATTGATCTCTGGTAGTGGTAACATACATCTCACCAATTTTGGTTTACCTCTAAATTTCTTACCAAATACATAATAGATGCATGATCAAGAAAAATACCAATTTTAGTTCCAATTAATTAGGATTTTAGTTTCTCTAATATAATTTATTATCTAAAAAATAAAATGTAGATGTTATGTAAATTAATTGAGTATAATCTTGAGTAATTGATTTATATTTCTTAAAATAGAATCTATCTCATTCATTTTTTAATACACTGACCCTATATAATGATTATTGGGTTCACGAAAAATTTCAAATGTATAGTCCCAGTTTTGGTGACCAAATCATAGGTGGTGTGGTAAGCATGATTATTAGAACACTTAATTATTTATTATAAGATTCAATAAATATGATATCAATTTTTTTTTAATGAAATTTATTATTTCAAAAAAATATCATAGTAAATTCTTGGATATGATTCTCATTGAATCCTGTATGTTATAAAAATTACATTATGTGTTTCGCAATAGTTGAATTAGGAAAATGAAATTGTTTCAAAAATTTAGGTACCAAGATGAATACCATTTTATATGATCAAATTCCCAAAAATATTATTTCATTTAAAAAATTATTTGAATTTATCATTATTACGAACATGATCTATTTTAATAAAAAACTTCAACAGTTTTTCCATGATAGATAGAAAATGACCAAAATATATTCCAAAAATAATAAATTTATTAAGAATACTTTCTAAAACATTTTCAAATGATATAAATAAAATAATTACCTTACATATTTGAAATATTCTCATATTATTGAAATATAAAACATTAATTCTCTTAAAAGAAATTTTTTTATATAGACTAATGATGATTTTTTTCTCATGATCATAAGGTCAAATAAGAACAATTATGTATCCTAAAAACCATTATTGAATTTGGAATGTCTCTTCCCAAACAATATCTTAAATATTATAATATTTAATAAAATTGGGAAGTAATCATTCCTTATTACTATATTATGTATCCAATAGTCAATTCATACTATATAATAATATAGAATTTTCGACAAGATCAACTAAATATTTTCATTTTAAAAAAAATTATGAGTCATAAACTATTAAGCATAGTGATATTTTCAATTACTCATTATGATTAAGGTATTGTTTATAAGATTCATTCCTCATGTAATTTTTCTTTTTTCCTTTTCTTACTAGATTCATGATTATTGTGTTGTGTCTCATTTATGGCCACTATAAAGGTTTTTGCTCATTTTTTAGTAAAGTCATCAGTATACAGATTCAATTACCATGTTTAGTATTATCACATAATATCAACCCTAAAACCTTTTAAAATTATCAAATAAGTTTGATTAGTTTAATTTCCTGATCAATTGAAATTTTTCCAAAAATAATGATAGAGAGATTTACGTCATCCATTAGGAACACATACAAAAGGTCACGTGCAAATGGTTTTAATTTTAGTTTTTATGGTAACATCAAATATAATAGTTTATGATAACTTACATAAATCACCTAATGATAATTCACATTAGTTTAATTACAAGATTTATCATCACTTGAAAATGAAGAGTTAAATTTATTATTTACCACATTCCCTGGTTATTGCCTAACATCTCTCAGAATCTCAAGATTTTACACCGAGTTATCAATTCATAGTACATTGACTAAAATAAATTTTGTTAGACAATATATTACTTAATGAATATTATTTTAAAAATATAAAATTTGAAAATATACATGTTCATTTGTGGTAAACATAATATAATAAAAAAATTGTATGTTTAAATTATTGTTTATATATTTTATTATCCAATAACATTATAGACATTAATTATTATCTAATATATCTTTTTTAATAATCTCTATTGGTTGATTTCTTATTTGGATAAGGTTATCTCCCATTCTTTATTTAACAGATAAAAATATGTTTGACATATAAAATTAAAAAATCCTATAAATATATCCTTGATTATTGAAAATAGAAATTTATTGTTTTTACTTTCAATTAATTATTTTATATTGATACAAATATGTAGTAAGGAATGAGGTTTATCGATGCACCTAGGTTACAAAAAACATCAGTGAAAGTCATTTATCTTATTGAATATATAATATGGTTCCCCCTAAAATGGTATTTGGTTTCAAGTATAGGTATGATCAAGGTTAATATGATATTTCCAATATTTGATATCTCCTTACCTTGAAGTATTATCATCCTTTTCACAATTATTGAAGGAATACAACATACATGGCTATCAATTTTGGACTGTCTATAAGGATTTTATTTACATAAACCTTTTTAAATGTGTCAAGAATTTTTTAACCTATTATTAATGTATCTTCTTTGATAAAATTATTATTACAGGAAATACGATTGGGTTTTATTTATTTATGATTGGATGTTTTCCTATTTTTCCTTCCAATTCCCTTTTAATTATAAATTCCATTTATATTTCATTAGTTTATATAGAATATTCAAATTTTATATTTGGTTTGGATAAAATTTTTATCCACTTATTATGTTTACTATTCTCATAGTTTCTTTTAGATCTGAAAGTGGGTGAACATGTAGTTTCCCAGGGTATTTATTCAGAATCCCACATAATGACGACATAATACTACCAATTTATTATTTAATTTATTTAAATTTAATTTTCATCTCTTAAATGTTTTAGACTTATCAGATGTGAAATTGTTGTTAGACGGTAAATGATTTTTGATAAAATGAAAACTATTCTTCAAATGGATGTTATAGGTAGGATTTGTTATATCCTTTCCTAAATCATTGATGAAATGGTGGTTATTCCTAGAATTAAATTTAAAATAATAGTCATGATTAATTATTTTTATTTAAAAACCCATATTATTCTTAATATTTCACCTTATATTCTTGGTTATTAATTTGTAATTGAAATTATCTATTCTAGTAAGCAATAATCCCACTCCTAGTTTCATTAAACTGATCACATTGGTTAGTCAAATTAAATGGAGAGAAATAAATTCAATACACATTTAATGGGTTGAATGACTTGCTGATTACATAAAATTCATTTCACTAACCATGGTGATTAGTAATTCATATTTGAATTCAAATAAAGAGATTCATCATACATTACCTCATGCAATCATGTAATTAAATTTTTTTAGGTACAAAATGTATTGAAGCAATGTAAAAAATTATATGTGATTTCGTTAGCTATTATATGCAATTAACTAAACAAGGATCCTCTATATTATGTACCCAGTAGATTCATTTAATTTTCTAATATTCCATCTTATTTTTTTATAATAGGACATTAAATATTTTTTTGAAATTGAAATCATAAGAGTGGATTTATTAATCATTATGAGTAGGAATATAATTTTTCTATTATGAATTTTTACTTCATCCTTAATAAAGTGTCTCTTAATATTGAAAAGAAACATTTTATATTATTCCTTAATGGTTTATACCAAAATTTTATTTCTCCTAGTTTCATATTATATAACTATTTGATGGAAAATTCTTTTAAAAAAATGGAAATTCAACCAATATACCTTACACTTTAGCTATAACACTTTTCTTACATGTTACACAATCCATAATTAATTCCATGATGTTTCTCTTTGTATCTTCCCCCCAAATAAGTAAATCATATGTATTTATTGAATTATTCCATTTTTTTTCAAAATTTTGATTTAAATATAATATATTTAGTTTTATTGTTATTTGATATGAAATTATGTGCACAAATATATATTATTGATTTATAAAATTGTCATTAATTTTTAAATAGAGTTTTATAATGAACAATGTTAGTCTGATATAAATGTTTTAAAGAAGTTTCCAGAATTATAGATTTTGTATTATAAAAATTTATCAAGTATATTTCAATTTTCAAATAGTTACTCTCATTTTTATATAAAATTAAAGAATAACCTTGCTGTGATATTATTACATTCATTCCTAAGTGAGTTATTATAATATTTACAAGATACATAAACCCTAAGAGTTGTGATAATATTTTAGCAAAACCGTATTGGCCTGAAAAAATAGTTATATCATAATTTGATAATATAATATCATTGTATACCATATATTATCTATAGATATGATAAAAAATTCAGAATTGGAACTATATTAATGTGTTACAAATGTCAAGAGTTACTTAGTCCATTGGGATTGTTTTTTGAATTTTTTTACATATTAATAATGATATAATAAGGAAAACGATTTCCAATAATATTCTATGATAGATAGATTTTTAGGATTACCAATACCATGTTTATCACATTTTTCATACAGATGATTTTTTACATTACCTATAAATTAATTAGAAGTTTTGCAATCACATGTGTCTCATCAAGGGTAGCTACGAATTTTGAGTCTCAATATATAATCATCACTGTAAGATTATCCACCAATAATTAATTATGTGGAGGTATTTTAAAATCATAAAACACCTCATTAAATAATACACCTTCAATTATTTTAGAGACTCACCATTTATAGAGGGTGATACGAGGGAGTTTTAAATGAGAACTTTTCCTTCAAAAAATGTATAAGTAATAAGAAATAAATTAACTATATAATGAATTAAATTTCAATATGTAATGTTCTATTCACATGAATATTGAAAATTTATTAATAACCAATGTAGTATATTAATAAATGGAATACCAAATAAATAAAAAGTATACTCGACCATGTACCCCAATAATTGTAGATTATGATTAATAGGAAATGAAAAATTATTTAAGAATATACAAACTAAAATAATATCAAAGGGAATTACCTTGTTGAATTAATAACTATTGAATATTTTATACTATAATGGTAAATTTGATTTCTATAGAAGATAATATTTTATGATTGAAGTACTGAAAAATATGAACAAAACAACTCATATTCACCACCGTAAATAGATTCCTCCATTGTTGTCGATGACTCTACATGTTAGTGATAAATCATTGATTAAATATATCATTTCATTCCCCCTTCCTATATTTTAATTACTTCCTTTGTCAACTAAGTTTTATAGATTTTATGAATTATCATCTAGCCCCCCCAATATACACATGTTTTCTATATGAAAATATCAAAAAAATAAATTTCTCCTATATCTCAACTCATTTATATGTTTCTACTAGAATAACCATTAATTAAAATTTATTTTATGTATTATTATAATCAAATTCAAAATATCTAAAATAATTTTAGTAATTTTTTTTATATATTTAGTTAAATTTTAAATGATATAACAATTGATAGATCAAAAATTATTCATGGGATGTCGTAGGATGTATTGATTATGAAAATTGAATAGAATAGAGAAAAATTTATACATTAATTATTTTGATAGAGTAGACGAAGTTATGTTGGATATAATGGTGTGTTTTCTTTACTCCCTTTAATTGAGTGGCATAAAATTTCATATAAAGGGGTGATTTAATTTCTATTTTTGGGATTGTAAAAAAACATTTAATGAATAATTATTGTTAGATATTATTGGATAAATTTTACTTTATGTTGGTGATGCCAAAACATTTATATGTTTTCATAGTTTGTATTTCTGATATTGGATGAATTATATTCTATTTTTTATTTAACTTTTATCAATTTTTGCGTTTAGATGTTAACATTATCTAAATAATATATTGGATCAAATTACGATGAAACAGATCATTGCAATACCAATTAGGAACAATTATTTTTTTACATCCATGAGTGAAAAGGTAGAAAACCATGAACTAATATTAGTGTCTTGAGAAATAATGAAACATAATTTTAAGTTCCTTATATCCTATATTGGTCTCCCTTTTTATATAAATATATTATCAGTCCTGATACTATCTTGAGTTTGTTCGTCCACAAAAAACTAACTATTGATATTGTACAAGATAGTCCATGGACGATTTTTCAAAACATTTCAGTCCATGAAGTGTCACCACAAGGTAGTGTTGGACACTATTTATCCCTTAGGTTCTATCACAGAGAGCATTATAATTAAAATACCATCTCTTTGAAAATTGACGCATGAAGTAACCAATTGAATTTCCATGCTAAGGGTTTGATACTAGTAGCATCCTCTCCATGAATTTCAAAAAAGATACAACTCTTTATGAATTTATATATATTTAATTTCTCTATTTATTAGCTGATAAAAATTCATCCAATACATTGATAATTCAAATAATATTGAATACCTAACCATTAATTTTATTCCCTAAAAAATATTTTCCATGAGTAATCATAAAATATTAATATTATAATGTATTTTGAATATAAAATATAATTAAATGTTATTTTAATAATAATACCAAAAAATGTATGATTTAAAATTATTGAAGAACAAAGTAAATTAACAATGAATTAAAATATAATGAATCATTTTTATTTTTTATTTTTACACAACAGAGCTTTAGAAATATATTATGTCCAAAATGGAATCATGTTCTAAAAAAAATTCTAAAAAAACAAACTAGTATCTGAAAATAAAATTTGGAAATCATATTCAAACCAATGTATAAATATTCAATCACTCATTAAATAAGATATCTTTACTTTAAATCTTATAAAAAGAAGAAATTATACATGAATATAAATGTTTGAATATATGGGTAAAATAATTGTAACATCCCATGGCCCAAAATACTTCTGTACTTCCCAGAGGGGGGACACTAAGGCGGGAAAATATTTTCATATATAAGTAGTTTATCATTTTACTTGAATATTTAATAAATAAAATTTTTGATACATGCTATAACCATAATGGTTTTATTTATTTAGAGCCTATATTGATAAATTTTTTAATTAGGTACATTCTTAATAATCTCTCATAATTTTCATCACACATTATACCCTTCATGACATAACCTACTTAAAACCCTTCTTAATTATACGGGAAATAGAAAAATAATAAATGGTGAGCTCAATTTCTTAATATGGGTAAATAAGGAAGATATGAATCAATAACAATATGAAAGAATAAAATAATAATAAGTGTATTAAGTTATGATTATAGCTTAAAAATTTCATACCCAATTTATCCTAGATCCTAATCACAAATCATGAAAAAAATATTTTTCATTTGAAAGACATGTATCATAATAGTGGGAAATAATCACCAATAAATAATGAACCATGAATTGAAATCATAATCATAAAACAAATGTCGTAAAAATAATTCACCATCATAGGCATAAGAACAATTTCATATATTAAGATTAACTACATATATCATCAAAATAAATAAAGTTTTAAACCAATAGTTATATCTCATATCATAACAGATTAGGAATACGATTCTATTTTCATAAGTGTATCAAACATCCTAAACTATTTCCCATAATTATATCATGAGATAAAAAACATTAAATAATGAACTTATGGGATATCTAATTTTTAGAACACCCATCACATATTGAAAACAAGAAAAAATATCATAAAACATTCATAATAGCATCATAACATAACTCAGGTAAAGGAAACAAGTTTTATAAAAATTTCACTATTTAATCATAGCATAACCCATAGAAAAAAATAGGTCTCATAAAACGTTCATCATGATAATCATAAACAATATAGATGAAGAATAAGGATGGAACCACAAGATTATACCCCAATAAATCATAATTAATATTAGAGGATGTTATTAGAGATGTGAATTCCATTAAAATATCACAGGAATATTTCTTGAGGAAAATAACATTTTCATTTAGAAATCTATTTATCATAATAAAAAAATTTAAAAATATTATGGAATTATTTATCATTAATATTACAATGGATACTTATAAATAATTATCCAAATAATTGATTATTTAGGATGATGAAAATTTATATTCATGACATGTACATTAAAATAAAGATTACATTAATTTTTTTGAAAAGAATTAAAAAGTATTGCATTCCAAAAACAAAAAATGTTTACTTTGAATTTTCATAAAAATTAAGTCATAGGGAAAAATTAATTTATCCATTCATAATATAATAATAAAACATTCATTATTTCTAAAAAAAACATCAACATGGATGAAAAATATTGTCGATTGAAGAGAAAATAAAGTATGTTTTCTCAAAAACATTTTAGTTAAATTTTTAAGTACCAAAGTGAGGAAAATAGAACCATTAGATGAAAATTTAATTCATAAAAATACAATAAGAAAATTTATGGGATTTATCAGATATAGATTATATTACTTCTTTAATGAAAATTCCAGAATAAAAATACTTATTAAAATGGTATTGAAAGAAAAACCCATTATGTCAAGACTCATATTTCTTGACACAAATTCCAAAATAATGTACAATAAATATAAATTTATTAATCATTTATTATATAAAATTAATCCTATATATCAAATCATATCATGAATTAATTTTATCATCTTCTCCCTAATTTATTAACAATTCTTAATTAAAACCAATCTTTCAGGTGATAACTGCTTCATTTTCCAGGCACGATTCATTCAGTGGTCTCGGTCCTAATACATTGATAACGATTCCATAAAATCCATACATATAATAATTTAATGATTATATTTTTTGATAATTATATAATTTTTTTGATCCATTCATATAAGGTTGTGATGAAAAATGAATTAAGTCACTTTGTGGAGACAATAGAACATATATACGCTTGAGTGATGTTTCCGTTTTATAATGGATGGAGTGAAAGAATGGTAAATAATAACTCAACATTCTAGAAGTATAAATTTTTTATTGAATATATATTTATTTATTAATTCCATCATTATAACCATGAATGTTATGTGGTGATTAAAAATGAAATGCATCGCTTCATGGAGGTGGTAGCCCACATGTACACACAAGCGATTTTTTATTTTCACACATGAAATAAGTTGATGGATAATGGTTATCACATCATCATAATAACTATTATGAATATTTATGATACTAAATTAATTATTTTATAATGCATATGATATATTTATAAGTGCTACAATTGGATGTATGTTTTTAAGAGTTATATGTATTCATTGAAGAAACCAATTTTGGATTATAACATAATAATTTAAAGGATGTTCTTTTTGAAAAAATAGAATCCACAAGAATAATGTATAGATAGTATTATAGTAATATTGTAGTGATTGGATGAGCTAGAAGGATAAATTAGTGAAAAAAATATTGGATAGAGGTGCCCTTTTATATGTGGGGGGGGGGGGAGAAGTCTTGTAATTTCATAAAGTATTAAATGATATAAATAAATCTTCATGTAAAGTGACAAAAATTGACATATCTAAAATATTGGATGAGTATGACTCAAAAGTTTATCATATATTTTTTTTTAAGTTTAGGTGATTTTCACCCATATTTATTTGTTTTAACCCCTTGTTAACCATTTTGATAGTTACCACAATGTTAATTATTTTTACACACTTTGGGTCAAGAATGTTACCATAAAATTAATAGTGACCCATAAATGGATTATTGTAGAAATTTTAAACCCCATATAAATAACATGGATGAATATCAGAATTTTAGGAATTATAAAAAAATTTATAATCTTTTTTATTATAATAAAATATCAATAATGTAATACTTGAAACAATTAATTTAATTTTTATTCAATTTCATAAAGATAAAAATAATATTAAAATATTAAAATTTAATAAATTCATGATATATTATCTTTATCTAAAAAATTCATCTAACACTCTAATTTACCTAAATTGTATTAAAATTAATATTATTGAAGTATTTTATTTTATTTTTTTAATAACTAAATAAATACCGTGCTGCTGTTGTCTAAAATTTAAATGTAATTATTCAATAACTAAAAATTAAAATTAAAATAGTATTAACAAATTAATTATTCTTTCAAATAAACATTTATATCCAAATATTACCCCATTTTATCATTATCAAAAAATATTAGAGATATTAAAGTCAAGATATTGGAATTCTATATTTTTCTATTTTTCAAAATAATATAAAGGTCATAATCAAAGAAAAATAGAACCAAGTGGTCATATTATAGAAACATGGATGATAATGGTTATATACCACTCTTCCAATTGAATAAATTCATGTGTTAGTATAATTTTAAAGCCCTATCTCAATGTTTTATCAATTTTTACCTATTTTACGACTACCCATGTGGAAAATATAAACCAAGGTTACCATTCATAATGAATAAAAAATAAAGGTACATATTTTCCAAATTTTAACATTCAGATTCAAATTATGAAATCCATTTTTCAATATTCAATTCCTATAAGAGGTATAAATTCATTTTACAGTAAGTGCATAAAAACAATAAAATGGTTTTTAGAATGATGCTTATCAGAAAATAAAACCAGGTTTATTCTTAATCCATGCATAGTAAACACAATAATAATATTATTAAATATATTAACAGAATTTTTTATATCTTCATTTATTTAAATGTATTTATAAATAGATTTTAATCTAATTTAATTAAATTAAATAACTTTTTGTTTATGAAAAAATTATTGTTTTTGAAAAACCTCCATATTTAACTTCAAACACATTTCTTTTCATATATATAAATTTCATAACAAATTATTTTATTTTATACATATGTATAAAAAATTATAATTTTTTAGAAATATTCATACTCTCCAGTCCAACAGCTAGATGCTAATTGTCTCATTAAATTAAAATATTTCAATAGTATAACATAGTTTTTTTATCTCAGTGTTGTACGTAAAGAGGAATATCTAATAAATGAAATTTATTTACCGAAATCTATATCATAATGTCTTAGGGTGTTACATTCCACCTTTAATTTTTTTACCCTCTAAATTCTATCGCATTGATATAAACAAATCATGTTATATTTCATTTGTCATATCATTAGGTTCCCAAGTAGTTTCTTCGAATTATTGATTCCTTAAGAGATCATTAACTAGGTGAGTAATCTTATTACATACTAAATTATCTCTATGATACAAGATTTATAATTTTTTTTCATCATTGGAATGGTCATGTTCTTATGGTAAAAAATATTGCTTCAATACATGTGTTGATCAGGTCTATACTTCCACAAGAGAGAAACATGGAACACATCATGGACATGAGAGATATTTTTTGGATATTCTAAATAATAATCTACCATCTTATTAAAATCAAGAATCTCTAAGGGGATGACATATCTATGGCTCAAATTTCCCTTAATTTCAAATATCATAAAAATTTTATATGGTCATATACATAGGAATATATTGTCACAAACAACAAACTCTATATATCACCAATGATTGTTAGTATAATGTTTATATTGACTCAAGGCTATACTTATATACTACTGAATGATTCTATCCTTCTCTAAAATATCCTCAATAATATTAGTCCCTAATATATTTCATTATATAAATTCATACTAAGATGCGGTAGTTATTGGAATCCTTTCATATATGGATTCATAAGGATCCATCTAAAATCTTGAGTGAATGTTATTGTTATACAAAATTTTATCAATAAAAAGGAGTTGATCCCAAACTTATTTTAAATAAATAGAACATTATCTCAAAAAACATTTGGGGCTTGAATTTTAATTTTAGAAAAGCCATCATTCTAAGGAAGATATTCTATACCGAATGTGAACTATGTGTGAAGATCCTACTGATGACTTCTGCAAAACATTAGGGTAAACCTTAGATCCCAATCAATTAAAATTGAGACTGGTACTCTATATAATATCAATAATTACTTAATGTATATCCTTTAAATCTAATCAATAGATAAATATTATCTCATGGAAATGAAGTGTGATGAAATCATAAGGTTTTTAACTACAACCCAAATAACATTATTCCCATTATATGTCTTAGGGAGTTTAATGAAAACATTCATGATAATTTATTCCTACTATCATTCTAGTGTGAGTAATGGTTTTTAAAATCACATTAGACTTCATTATATCATTATTTACTCTATTAATTACTAGGAATTGAGATACATACTCTACAATATCCATTTTAATGTTGTCTCACCAGAAATATTCTTTGAGACCTCTATTTATCTTTTTTACTTCCGGAATGAAAGGAGAACAATGAACTATGAGATTTATCTATTAGTTCCTTATTCAATAATTGTATTTACATGAAACATAATGTGTTCCTGAAACATATCATTATATCATAATTTTGGTTGAACTAAAGTATATTCTTAACCTTCTTTAGCATGTAGACTTATACCTTCTACACCTCATTAATCCTTAAATGGATAGGTGGTTGAAAATTCATTATAGAATGATAGGATATATTAATTTTATTCAAGATTTCCTGTTTAATATTCTATAAATATATATGTATTAGATCAATTTAGATCCTCATCATGGTTGAAGTAGAGTGGTCATTCCAACAAAGAGCATCATCCACCTTATTCATCTCCCACAATTTTAATATATTGAGAAATCATAACCATTAATTAGTTACAACCAACATCATTGGTGTATATTCAAATATTTTAGTGTGAATTTATAATTCAAGAATTTTTGTTTTGTATATATGTCACACCTTTCACCATAAAGAGAATGGATTGACATCATTAATGAACAAAATCACTACTTCCAACACCAAATAATGATTTTGGATATTTTACTCAGGTATTTTAAAATATTATAAGGAATATTCTATCCTCATATAATTATACATGATTAAAAAACCTAGTACTATCCTTTATTCATCATTGTATATCACATAATCATATCCATTATAGGGTAGAGTGAGAATAGGTTTACTGAACAATCATCTATTCATAATCTTGAAATTTTCATCACAGTCATATTTCCACAAGAAATAAACCCCCTTCCAAGTCATCATTGTGAGTGGATTAAATATTCATAGTAAATACAAAAAAACATCATTAGTATGTAGAAAACGTAAGAAAGGTATAGGTTTTAGTTAATTTTGTTGGTCTTGCTCATTTATTAATAACTTTTATCTTTGAAGGATTTACTGATATACCCACACTTTATATTATATGAACTTGGAATGAAACTTTCTAATGTTAAAATTCACATCAAGAAAACTGTTCATATGACATATCCTTCCTCAATGTATTTAACATAATTTTCAAATGAATTTCATGCTCTTTATTTCTTGATGAGTATATAATAATTAAATTTATAAATACTACAATAAACATATAAAGTTAATATATAAAGACTTTATTCAAAGGTTCCTTGAAGACAAAATGTGAATTAGTATGTCAAAATTGTATTACTATAAATTCATAATGACCATACATAGAATCAAAGGCTTACCTAGTTATATAATCATTATTAACCCATAGTCTATGATATCTTGAATAGAGGTCAATATTAGAAATGTATTTATATGCAAGTAAATATTGATAAAAATAATCAATATGAGGTAGATGATACTTTTTCTTGGAAGTGATATTCTTAATAACCTAATAATAAATATAAAGTAACATTTAACCATCATATATATTGATAAAAAGTATAGGTGCATCCCATAGTGATGCACTAGGGATTATGATTCCCATATCACAATTCACCATGATTTTCTTCTTCAATTCCTACAACATCAATTGGGTCCATTCTATAAGGAGTATTTAAAATAAGTATATGACCATGTATGAGTTCTATTAAAAACTAAACATCATAATTTGAAGGTAAATTTGGAAGCTCATCTATAAACACATAAAATATTACAATATAATATGGATATCCTTGATGTTGAGTTTCTCCCTAACCATTTGACATAGATAAACATCATGGATTGGAATTAAGACCCATAAGATAAATGTAATTTCCATTAGAATTTTGTATTCATCCTCACACTGATAAGAAATCACAGGTTCATTCATAATATTAAATTTGAATTTATTTCCTAAAAAATTGATTTGGGATCTGTAACACACCAGACTAGGTAAACTAGACAAGCCACTTGAGTCAGCCTGTCACGATGAGTTATAAAAAAAATTATAGAAAATGTCATGAATACAATAAAAAATGACATGAAACATAGATTTAGAGGAAGAAAAAATAAAACTAGATCCATATAATCATAGAAAAACTATCCAAACCAGAATGTTTGAATAATTCAAGGATAGATAGTCTCTATGTGACCAACCATCAGCTTTAGACCATGATGTACCAAAAGAAGAAACAACAATAGAAGAAAAAAATGCTACAATATTCATTTCCATTTTCTTATATCCTTCCATACAACATATAAAACCAGCATAAGAAAAAAGTAGGGAGTGATCACAAATCCTGGTAGTATACCACCGTAGAGTTTATATAAGTTCTAACAATAAGAGTGAAATAGTTATATCTTTTAAAATAAATAAAGTCTTTTCAAATCATTTTAATAAATCCAACTCCATTTGTAAATAATTTTTTTTATTTCTTTTGTAATGACTTTTCATATTTACCAAGATAATATATATTACAAGTATCCGTTATAAAATAAGAAAGAATATCCTTTAACCTAGAGGTATGACAATAAAAACATATTCTTCAAATAACATGTCATGTGAAGTCATGTTCTACAACCTCATATAATAAACTGTGAGAAAAAATACATGATAAAACCATCATTTGAAAAAAATCCATCAATGAAATTAGAACACTCTAATTTGGGTTCTCTTCTATGGTAATACTAACTAGATATAAAAGTTCATAAATTGGAATATGTTGGTACCAACAAATATCGATTTCTTCCAAAGTCTATCGATATCCCAAAATTAACCCTTAATTGTGCCACACTGACTGAGGTTACCCATGTCTATTTTCTAATGCATCCAAGGTTCCCAATATTCCATTTTTTTTCAAAATAAATTTAAAAAACATGCAAAAAATTTTACAAACCGTTTTAAAATCTAATCCAATCTGATCTAGTGTTTGAAAAATTAGTTCTCAATCAAACCCACCACTGAAGCATTTAATAAAATAGTATACATGAAAAGGCTAGTTTTTTTTAAGATTTTTTTTTAAATTATCATTCTAGTAATTCCATTAATTCCAAATTTAAAAAATAAATTTAATGAACAAATAAAAGAAAATTTACACTAATTATAAGAAATTTATTGAATTGACCCATTTTATAGAAACACACACCTAAATACATTTTAAACCTAGTCACATTCGACAATGGTGATCGGAAACCAATAGATCATCCTTCAAATGATAAGTCACATAATGAAACATTTTATGATATATATAAAACACAATATGATCATGAAACTAATACATAACTTAAATGAACTCAACTACCAAGACTAAGAACAACGAGGGAAATAATGAACACTTACCTAGAGAGGCACACCACAACAACCCTAGTGATCAATATCTTGAATATAGATCTAAAATTTGAGATGAACTCTAAAATCACCTAAGGTGAGCTATGGATTGTGAGAGGGATGATTTAGAGTTAAATTAAATGTCACTCACTCATAAAGAACACTAAAAACCAAACTAAAGAGAACACATGTCGTGTAAGAACATTACACGATGTGAATTCCGTAAAGGGTGAGAACACCAAAAATATTATTTCAATTTTATAAAAACATTATTTTATACATTTTATTATGTGAAATCATTCCATGGTGTGTAATCCATACATGTCCCAAACCCTATTCATGGAATATTTGCATCAATAATTACAAAAAATTCCACCCCTTTACACAGTGTGTAATCTTTTAGTGGATTAGAAATATTCTAGTTTTACACAAAATTCCAAAACCACCATCTTTATTATCTATACTTGAGAAAAAACCTATATGGACTTTGAAAAATTCATACACATAATCCAATAATTCAAAAAAAATACATCCCCAAAATATAAGTACGTTTCCTTTGAAAAGTATCTTCATTCCTAATAAGTGCACTATATACCCAAAGGAATAGGGAAACCAAAAACAAAGTACAAAGAATAACTAAAGGAAAATAATGGGGTGTTACAATCTCCCCACTATAAATTATTTTTATAGCTAGATATTCCTTATATTATTGGACTCAAAAATAGTGAATGCCAATATGGCCTCATCAATGATTCCCACTCCCACTTTTTATAGATTTTACATCTTCACTTCCACAATACTTGGACCAAATGAATCATTTTACCACATAGTAACTTCTATTGAATGTCCATAATCTAAATAGTTTTCTCAAAAATGGTTGTATCGGGATGGAGATTAAAATCACCCCATTCAATAACATGGGATGAATTCTATAAATACTTTCTCAGTTGGGAAACATGAAACAATCCATGGATATAAGTCAAAACATATGTTAAGTCCAACTGAAAGTAAACCTTTCCTATTCATCTAAAAATATCAAATGGTCCCACAAACTATATTATAAGAAAACCCTTCTTACCCAACCGATGATTTTCTACATGAGGTGAAAATTTAAGAAAAAACAATCACTAAAATCAAACTATATTTGACGGTGATGACAGTCTAAATAATAATTACGAAGAAACTATGTTGTAACCAACCTATTACGGATCAAGTACAAATTTTACTTTATCTCCTGAATGACACTCAGTCAAAACAAGGTCTAGTCTTCCAACTCTTCTAAAAAAAGAGATATCTACAAGGATTCCCCTAAAAATACTTAAAGGGTTCCATCTTTATCAATTCCTAATGACTATTTTTATAGGAAAATTTGACTACTGGAAAATGTCATACCCAAGATCGTCCAAAACCAAGCACACAATCCCAGATCATATCCTTAAGAACATGGATAAGCCTATTTTTTATTTTAACCATATTTGAATGATCATCCATTATTAATTTAATCTAGGAACACATTTCCTTTTGTAAAACATTCCAGAACATGGATGTGAATGTCAGGGCACTATAAGATACAATCACCGAGGGAACCCCATGAAGTCTCAAAATCTCTTAGACATAAAAGTCTCCATGTAGTCCCATATATATTTTATCCTTGATAATATGGAAATGAGCTGATTGGTAAGTCAATAAATGATAAAAAAACATCCTTCTCACTAAGAGTTAGTGGTAGATAAATGGATAATTCCATAGAAATATCATCCCACTCCCATAATGTAATGTGAATGGTCTATAATAAACTAGTAGGAATATAGTTTTATGATTTAATTTTCATGAAGGTGATTCAAAATGAAATAAAATCTATAATCAACCACCTCATCCTTTGATAATCATACTATTGTCTCATGTCATGATACATATTGGTAGCCCCAGGTTGAATGGACCAATATGACTGGTGTACACTATCCAACAAATGTTCCTTAGAGAAGATAGAAGAACCAAACTACTATAGAAGAAAAAAGTACCATTGGGAGACTGAGACCAATCACTCAAAGTCTCCCCATAATAATGTATCAAACTGATGATTTGGAACTCAGTGTGTGTCACCTGATCAAGCCGAGATCACTCAAAAAATTGTGATGCAACATTCATCAAAGCAAAAAACACATATTCACTAACCTCTTCAACTCCCAATCTCATCTTAAGAAATGAACTCATCTAAGACCACTCCGCCACTAAGCCCTTTATGACTTGTGTCAATAATTTTATGGTCAATGCATTGACATCCAAATTTCCCTTCCAAGGGGTGTATGAAATATAAAAATCAGATGTAAGAAGCTATTTCACCTAGTTTCTATATCAAAATTTCAGATCCCTCTGAGTAAAAATATATTTCAGGCTCTAATTATATGAATACATAGTAAACTGCTCCCCAATGTGATTTCCTCAAAATATTTTGAGTATATTTATAACCACTTCTAAGACAAGATCATGGTTAGGGTAGTTATTCTAAAGAGGGAATAACTAAAAAATCCTATATGCCACCAATTATTTTCCCCGGTATTAATACAAATCCCAAACCCTTACCAAAAGCAAAAAAAAAACATCATAATCGAAAACTTGTTTTTGAAGAATGAAATTCGGGGTGTATGTAAAAATCACCTTTGGATCCTCAAAAGGCCACTAAAAATTTTAATTCCTATAAAAATATAAACCAATATGGGTTAAATATTTTATTAGATATGCGAGATTAAAAAAATATTAAACAAGTCATCTATGGTAACCTTACATCTGTAACAATTTTTTTGGATACTCCCAAAACATTACAACCTGTACCTTTTTAGGATCCACTGATACACCACTCACAGATATCAAATGAAACTAAAATTTAACATCCCTAATCTAATAATTACATTTTCAAAGACTACCATATAGAATAAGTTCCATTATATTTTGATAAATGATATCTAAATGGTCCATATGCTCATTCTTTTACATGGATTACACCAATATCTATTCCACGATGGTAATGACATAAGAGGAAAATAATCCATGAAATATATGGTTAATAAATTCCATAAACACTACATGAGAGTTAATGAGACCAAATGGTATAACTTGAAATTTGAAATTCCCATATTGACTCTAAAATGATGTCTTAATTATATACTCTTCTTTGAATCTAGACTGATGGTACTCATATTCATGGTCAATATTTGAATACCAACATCCCCTCTAAGTTTGTACAAAAGATCATTAATCCTTCAAAAAGGTTTTTTTCTTAACAGAAACTTGGGTAATGTTTTTATAATCAATACAATTGATGATTCTCTCATCCTCATTTATAGAAAGAAGGATATGTGGAGATCATAGTGACACACTAGGATAAATAAATAATTTATACTCTAGGTACTGAAGCTGGACCTTATGTTCCACCAACTTAGCTATTTCCATTCTATATGATAGCTTAGAAATGGGAATCATATTAGGGATAATGTCAATAGTAAAATAAACCACTCTTTGTGGTTGTAAACCGAAAAAATAATTTAGAATGACCATAGGGGTATGAACAAACCACTATAGAATGTTGACTAGCCAAAAAAGGAAAAAATTCATGAAGAAACATCTCTAATGATTGGAATAATATTATCCAAATCATAATGAAAAAATAGGCCCTACCCATCCCGATCTAAAGTCAGACTCACCATGAAAATCATGAGTGACCCCATGTGAATATAATAATTAAACTCGATGGAGATAATAGTTAATCTAGGCCTTTACAATAATCAAACAATCAATGTTGATAATAGAGTTGAAGATGTCAATATTAGGAACTAAAAATTTCCATACCACCTAAAATTAGATAATCATCATCCAATTCAAAAGACACTTGAAAACTTTTTCAGACCTTTTTCATAAATTTGTTTAAAGATCCAATCAGTATGGTATAAGTTTTGATTGTAATCCCAACACTTAAACTAATTATGATGATATGCATGAATGTGTAGAACCTGTATAAAATAAATACATCTCTATAGAAGATGAAATAAACACCATTCCTATAATTGTAGGTGGACATGATTTAGAATAATATAGAACATAATCATCTATATAAAGGAATCCAGTCTTAGCAACATGAAAAAACCCTTGTCCTGATGATTATTAGCACCACCTATAGAAGAATTAGTATGAACCTTTAAACCTTTGGTGAGAGTGGATCAGTTCATACTTCCCTAAGACATCCTTTCAAAAAATGCTTTTGATGTCCAGTTTTTCCACAACAAGTACATGTATTATGAGCATCTACACAATTCATCTAGTATTAAAATGCCATACATACTAATAGGAAACAATATCCTATAGTCTTGATGAATCCCCTGAAATTGGTCTGGATGAATGTTATCTACCTTTGTACTATATTTTATTTCCAGAAGATCCACCCTGGATAACAAATGTACTAACCAAATCTACACCCATACAAGTCTCTTCAGTTATGTCTTCCTTAGTAAAAGATTCTTTTTATACTACCTCCAAAAGTTCAAAATTTCTATGATAATCAATATTGACCAAATGTTAAGAATCATTCCTAAATCAAACCTCTGTGCCTTTAGGTACTTATTAGTGAAAAGCTCTAGTTCCAGATGCACTAGCTTAGCAACGTAGCTATATTAATCTATAACAGTAAGCTCCACCTACTACACAATGATAAAATACTGAGTATTTTACAAAGTTATTGTCTCCTGTAAAAACATTTAATTGAATATATTCCTAAATTAAGACCATGTAAGGCCCTCATGCAACCCAAATTGAACAATAAAGTCTCATCATCTCCTTACTGGTCTCTTGAGAATGTGCATGGTTAAACGCACCTTAGAGTATTTAGGTATATTCAATATGTTGAATATACTATCAGTACACTCAATCCACTCCTCATATTTGTGGAGTCCTTTGTCACCACAGATGATGGTTAGAGGATACATATTAAACTCAGATCAATTTTAAAGTACACATATTGGGTTTCTAACAACCACATAACCAAGAGTCTGAATAGTGCAGATTATAGCTTCTATAAAAGAAGGGTCCACAAGAGGATTCAACTTTGGATCCAATATCATAGACTTTAATATCATATTTGTAAGATTTCTTTTATTAGGAATTTTATAATATGAAATAGAAAACCCAATTGATCACAAGAAGACTGCAAAATCAAAGGAAAAACTTCAGGAGGAAATATAAAAGCATTTAATAGAATATTTTAAATTTATTATAAATTATACCGATGGAAATACAATAATCGAATAAATAATATGTCAATTAAAATAAAATTCCCATACAATTAATTAAAATGACCTAAAACACCAAGTCTAAAACTGGTACGAATTTTCCAACCATCCATGGTAACTCAAGTTTAAGTATAAAAGTGACCTCACAAGAACCCTACCACAGTTACAACCCAGATTACCACGGTCCTAACTCCTAACTACCCATAAAACATAACCAAACATAGGTAGTTTTAACATAATTCAGAATGTAATTTCCCTACAACACCAAATTTTAACACACCGACCCAGGTTAACTAGACGAACAGCCCAATCTTGACCATCAAGGTGGGGCACAACAAAGATAACTAAACAAGTCTTTAATATAAAATAAAATATGAATCTAGAGAACATGTGAAAGTAAAATATATTAAAAGATCCATATAATACCATTCAAACTAGACTAACTAGAAATTATAAATAATATAAAACCAATAAGTCTCTATGGGACCAGTCAACACCTTCAAACCACCCCATATTGAAGGATGTGACAAAAAGAGATGCCATAATAAAACAATATAACCTTCCTTCTACCTTTATACTTCAATAAAAAATCAATAACAAATAAAAGGAAAAAGTAGTATGTGAGAAAAAAACTCCTAGTATAATACCACCATAGAGTCTATACATGTTCTAATAACAATAATGCATCCATTATAGATTTTAAAACAATAACAATTTTACAGTTAATTTTCATAAATCCAAGCATATTCTTAAATCATTTTCCATTAGTTTTCATAAAATCCATTATTATTTAAAAATCAAGAAATATGAAAAGGTGAAGTGATAAAAAAAATAAATCTTATCCATAAACCAAGAGGTAATTCAATATAAAAGTATCCATGAAATAACCTATCATGCAATTCCATGTGCTACAACTTCATATTAAAACATGTGAGAAAAGATCCATGATTAAACCATCATTTGATAAAAATAAGACAATGCGAAATAACACTATAATTTGGGTTCTAGCCTATAAGACTATAAACTTGAAATAAATTAAACTAAACATGGAAAAGTTGGTAAAAAAATATAGAATTATATTATATTACATCGATATACCAAAATTAACCCTTAGTTATGACACACTCACTATGGTTACCCATATCTATTATCCAACACACCCAGGGTTTCGAAAGTTCAATGTTTTCAAAAATACAATTCAAAACCATGATCCAAATTTTGAAAAACATTTCCAAAGGCAAGGAAATTGTTTCTAGTGTTTAAAAACCCATTTTCAAACAAAAAAAAACCACCATAGTGTTTAATTCAACACTCAGTGTAAAAAACATAGTTTTTAATGAAAAACCCATTAAAAATATTTATAATTACAAAAATACCTTGAATCCACAAATAACTTAAGTTCAATGAACAAACCAATGAAAATTTATAATAATGATAAAAAATACTTTGAGTTAACCCATTGTATAGAAGAACTAACCTCAAAATGGTATAATCCTAGATGCCTTCAACAATGGTGATTGAAAACCAAGAGATTTTACTTTAAATGACAAGGTATATCTTCAATATATAATGTGTAAATATGAGACACTATCCAATCATAAATCTGAAGTAAAACCATAATGAAAACTAATGTCTTGACCAATAATAATAAAGAAAATAAGGAAAACTTACCTAGAGAGGTACACCACAACAACTATGATGATTGATCGTTGAATGAGAGATCTAGATAGGGAGGTGATCTATAAAATCATTTAGGTTGAGATCTGGGTTGTGATAGGCAGGATGCATGATCAAATGAAATGAAATGTTAATCACTCATATAGTTCCCTAAAACCACAAATCAAGACAATTACATATTGTGTAATTCCATTAAACAACATGAATTTTGTGAAGGAAACAATCAATAATTGTCACATCACTATTTTATAAGAACATGAGATTATACATTAAATTTTATGAACACTTTTCTTGGCATGTAATTATTTCCCTCCCTAAACTTTATTCATATAATTTTTTAGATGACCATTAGAGGACATTTAATCCCTTTAAATTGCGTGTAATCTTCTAATAGAAAACAAACAATCCAGTTCTATAATAAATCCCAAATCCAACTTATAAATTCTATACACTTAGGGTGATCCCAATAAAGACTTTGAAACATTTATACCAAGACTCCATGAATTTAAAAAAAGATACATCTGTGAACATTATTTCATTTTACCTTGTAATGTACCAATTTTATAGAGAAGCCAGCTATGCAACCAAACAAAGAGGAAAAAAAAGGGAAATGCATACCTGAAGGAGAATAATTGGGTGTTACAATATCCAAATAATGAAATCAAATTAATGCCAAAAATCACATTGAATTCAACTAAATTGAGAACCAAAATATTTGTGGGGAACACATTCTCATAATGTTCAATTGGAGTGGCTCTATATACTTGAGATAAAACCACCATTCCATTAAGTCTATTAATTACTGACTAAACATATAATAGTTGAGTTGGTAATTTTATACGCTTATAAAATTAATTAGATATAAAATATTGGGTATATATAGAATCAAATAATACATAAGTTTTTATAGATTTGATTAAAAGTGTACCTTTTAAGACATATTTCTTCTAACCTACTTCAAAATTCATTATCGAATTATATTTCCCTTTTTCAATGGTTTTAAGAGGTTTTTGACACTTATAATCATCATAAAACTTCAGATTTATTCACTAGTTAGTGTAATTCTTATACTCCTTTCATTTTAATAATTAGAGTGTGGGTGGTTCATTAGTTGGAATATTCAATTATTCCATTTCATTAATCAACCTATTCATCAATTTTCAACATTAATGGGATTCATGACTGCCTATTCCAAATTTAATTCACCTCTTAGTTCAATTGAATAAATTTAAATGATATTTCTTCCCTCATTTCTGGCTTGCATATGGATATAATTTCTTATCATCATGAGATTTCTAATATTTTCCATATCTCTTCATCTATATTTTCTTATAAAAACCATGGGGTTTATGGGAATCTCTAATTTATATTTCTACCATGAGTACAAATCAAAAAATTACTTCATATCTACTAAATACTCTTATATCTGATGCATTTCAGTGACTTTGTTTTATTTCACCAAATAATTGATCAATTTTTCATGTTGGGATGATGATTAAACCTAAATCATACCTTGTATATCATGTAAAATTCTCATCATATTTACCAATGGATTCATCATCATTCTTCTTAATAATAATTAATTAAATCTTTATTTTTTATGTAGAATAATAGGGAAGTACTTTTTAAATAATATCCTTTTAGTCTCACACCATTCCATGGAGTCGATTTTTTCTACTTTTCTCTTATTATTAATAATAATTCAAAATTGTTATCATAAATTTATTCTCACATTGTAAAATTTTTAACATACCATACTTAGAAAATGTTTTCATTATTTGTTAAAATGATTCATAATAAAGGGCGAGATCAGATTCTTAATAAGGGTAAACAATGGATATATCAACCGATGATCATATGAAATAACAATATAATAATAAGGGTACGAGATTATGATTATAATACACAATGTTCATACACATTATGTCATAAATAATAATCATGACTCCTGACATAAATATTTACCATTTGAATGAAATGAACCATAATAATGAGATATCATCACTAATAAATCATGAACCACAAGTTCAAATTATAAGCATTAACACATTTCATAAAAAAATCTCACCATAATAAGAGTAAAATAAATTTAATATACCATGGATAACTATTTATACCATCAAATCATAGTGGATATTTCATCAATATAGGTTTTCCATAACATAAAAAATCAGAGCTCAACAAATATCTCCCAAATAGAATCTTGAATGTATACTTATTTCTCGTAGTGGATCAGGCACCTCAACAAGTTTCTCATAAACATATAATGAGATATAAATCTTTTCCCAATGAATTGGGAGGGAAAAAATTCTTGGCCCACTCATCACATAGTGAAAATTGTACATATATGTTCCAAAAAATCATAAAATACACAAAAAATCATAATAAATATGACAACTGTGTCCTAGTGATAGCGCATACACCCTGCCTTAACATGGCCATTAGGTCCAGGTCTGCCAGGTACCACTAGTTGCCCTGCAGACATGTGGTCCCCACCCTGGGGCCCACCAATGTGCCCAAACTGATCTTCTGGATAATGACTGTCCCCAAAAGCCAACACATTTCCTTTCTAGTGTGCTTTTTTCTTCACTCACACACAAACTATGAATCTTTCTATAAGGTCACCCATCTTGATTACTACTCCAGGACAAGCACGCTTAACTATTGAGTTCTAATCAGGTAGGCTCCCAAAAAGGAAGGTGCACCTTTTTTACATGAGTCATATCATTTAGTTATTTGAACATTTATCATTATGGGGTGTTAAAATCACCCCCTTTAGAGTAAAACATCCTCGTTTTGGGCCCTACATCGCAACCCAGGCAGTGCACCACACTTAAGGATGGGTTCCTTTGATACCAAATTTGACAACTATGTCCCAATGACATCACAGACACCCCGCCTTAACATGACCATTAGGTCCTGGCCTTCTAGGCACCACTAGATTCCCCACTAACACGTGGTTCCTACCCTGGGGCCCACCCACGTGCCCGAATGGGTCATCTGACTAATGATTTTCCCCACAAGCCAACACATGCCCTTTCCAGTGTACTTTGTCCTTACTCACACACACCCTAAGAATCTTCCTAGAAGGTCACCCATCTTGATCACTACTCCAGGACAAGCACACTTAATTGTGGAGTTTTAATTAGGTAGCCTCCCGAAAAGGAAGGTGCACCTTATAGACATGAGTCATATCATTTAGTCAATTAACCCTTTATCATTTAGGGGTGTTACAATAACCTAACCAATGGAATGAAAACAAGTTTTATAAACATTTCATCACTTCATGAGATCATAAACATGGAAAATTAAAAGGTTACATAAAATGTAAACATTTTAATAATAAATAATCCATATAAACAATAATGATGGTATCATTGGATCATATCACTTGAAAAACATAATTAACATTAAGGGATGTTGTTATGGAAGAAAATTCTTTTAAAATGTTCCTGTAACATTAGTTGAAGAAAATAAACATTTAATTTCAAAAAACTTATATAAAATTTAAAAATTTAAAAACATTTATGGAAAAATTTTATTTTAAAATAACAATGGAAACTTATAAATTAAGCTTCAAAACATTGTGTGGTAATGATACTTGGAAATTTTGTTCATGTTATGTACTTTAAAAAAATGATTCCTTTCACAATTATGGAAAAAATACAAAAGTACATCACTTAGAAAAGGGAAAGAAGATTAATTTTAAACATTTTTTAAAAAATAAAACAAGGGTAAAATGGACATAAAAATTCATTATAGGGTAGTAAAATATTCATGAGAACATTTTAATGAAAACTTGGATGTGGATGAAAAATATTCCTAATCAAAGTGGAAATAGAGTTTGTTTTTTCATAAAATATTCTATATCATTTTAAGTATCACAAAGATAAAAGTAGAATTATTACTTGAAAATTTCGTTAATAAACATATTATAAAGAAATAAAAAATGTTAATCATATAAGGATAATATAATTTAGCCAAAATAATTTTGTTCAAAAACAATTCCAATTAAAATAGAATTAAAACATTAATCTCATACCTCAAGTCTCATATTTCGTTGAACACATTCAATACTTCTATATAATAAATATAGATTTATTATAAATTTATTATATAATCTTAAATATATATATCATATAATATATGATTTAATTATAACATCTTATCACCTATTTATTAGTAATTCTCTATTAAAAGCATCATTTCGGTTGACAATAAATTCGTTATTAATACAGGTTTTGGTTGAGAAGTACTAATTCTTATAATTTGATCATAGTTCCATAATAAATAGAATATAAATCATGAAATTTTTATCCTATTTAATTGATATATACAATTTTATAACTATTTATATATCGTAGTGATGAAAAATAAATTACACCACTTCATGGACAAGGTTGTTCACACGTACTCACGAGTAATGTTTCTGTTTTTCTAAAGATGAATCAAAAGGAAGGTAAATAATAATTTATATTTATATAAATATATTAATATAATTTATATCTCATATATTAAGTAATTATATCATTATATCCAACAATTTGATGTGGTGATAAAAACCAATGCATCACTTTGTGGAGGTTGTAGTCAACATGTACAAATGAGCGATGTTTTCTTTTTTCCATATAAAGGAAATGAGGTGGATAATATTTTTTACATAATTATAATAATTTTTTTTATATTAATTATATTTAATTAATTATTTTATAAGGGTTACCATGTATTTATATTATTTAAAAAACAAAATATGAAATAAAATAAGAAGTACTCGACTAAGTGTTATACCCATTCATTGGGAAATTAATTCTTGATTATAGTGTATCCCCTGAAAGGATGGTATTATAAAAATACCAAAATATATAGGGAAAGGGGTAGTATTATATTAAGGTATTACTGTAGGGATTTTTTTACCTTGAAGGGTCAAAATGTGTGAGAAAGGGAGGAGAAGAGGTTTTCTTTTATAAGTGAGGGTATGAAAAATCTTTGAATTACACAAGGAATTATATTAAAATTAATTAATTTTAAGTGTAAATTGGTACCATGTTTATATAATATGAATATTATATTAATGTGAGTCAAAATAATCTCACTAAACTAAATATGGATATGTTTACGTGTTTTTTTCAACTTTTCTCTTTTTTCGAACCACCCTCTTAACCCTTTTGACAGTTACCACAATATCATTAAATATTAATTTTTATGGTTTAATAATGTTAACATAAAATGAAAATTGATGCCTAAATGCATAATTGTCGATATTTTCAGCCATATACCATTAACTTCGACAATTATTGGGTTTTTATGAATTTAAATTAATTTAATAAATTATTGTTTCTTAAAAAATATCATTAACCTCATGTTTGATGTATTCATTTAATTTGAATTTATTACAATAAAGAAAATTGTGAAATTAAAATATTAACATTTAAAGCATCAATATTATGTTATATTTATCTAAAACATTCATGGATCACAATAATTCACATACATTTTATTACTTCTAGTATTATCAAAATCATTATTTTATTTTTCTATTAATGAAATAAATATTGTGTCAGTGTTCCGTAAACATTTAAGTTAATTATTCAATCACCGGAGTTTAAAAATATGTTACTATTTTAAGAAAAAACAATATATATATATATATAAATATTACTAAACATAACATCCTTTTATCCTTATAAAAAATATAATAGATTTTAAAGTCAAGAGAGTAACCTTTTATATTTATTCTTTTCATAAAATTATATAAAGGTCACAATAAAAGAAAAATGGAACCAATTGACAATATTTTTGAAAAGTGAAGGAATTTGGTAAACTCAACTCATCCAACAAGATAATTTCACATGCAATAGAAATTATAAAGCCTTGTCTCAATGTTTTAACCCTAACTTACCTATTTTACCCTTACCATAATGACAAATATTTACCAAGGTTTCTACTCATAATGACAAAAAATAAAAGGTATATATTTTCCTAATATTAAAATACTGACTCTAAAATTTGGGATATATATTTAAATATTAAATTACTATAATTGGAATAAATTAATTTTATAATAAGTGTTAAAAACAAAACCAAACTATTTTTTGAATAATTCATTTTTGAAAATAACACAAGATTTATTATTATTCAATGCTAGGTAAAAACCTTTATATAAAAATTTAAAAATTTGAATAAATATATCATCTATTAATTTAATTAAAATAATTCATCAATTGGTAATAATTTAATTTATTTAATTCCAAAAATATTATTATCAGAATTTTTTTCTGAAAAACATCCTTATTTACCATCAAGTGCTTTTATTTTCATTTTATCATTTTGATAACCAATTATTTATTTTATACACATGTGAAAAATATTTTTTATAACTTCTTTATTTTTATTTGTACTCTCCAATACAACTTCTAGAATATAATTATCACATTAAATAATAATATTTCAATTGTATAACATGAATCCTTTAAAACCAGTGTTGAGTGTAAAGTAATCATTCAAAGAAATCAAATTTATTTATAGATAAAATTATCATAAAATCTTATTATGTTACAGATACACTGTGACCTATGGTGTTCCAACAATTACACTAGATTCTATCAACTGGTAGAGTAGGCCTAATATAGACCATTAGGGTAAAATTCCATTTTCATCAAAACCATAATATTTTGATAAATAACAATTAAATTTTTAATCATCAATATCAAAGTATTACTTAGAATAATAATATAATTCTATTTAAATAAAATAAAATATCACTTTAATGAAATATGTGAACCCTACTCATATTATATAAATAATTCACACAAATTATTTTCCATACTGGGTTAATCATATGCAAGGAATGATATAAAAACAAATTAAATAAAATATTAGTAACTCTATATCTTGAAGATCATTAGAATTTTCTCTAAATAAACTCCCCATCCACAAGAAATGGGTGTAATTCAAATCTTGTTAGAAATCCCCTTATGTGCCCTTAATTTGACGAGCATGGAATTATTAAACCCCCCAACATGGCCCCAAATATATAAAAACATATATATGTGAGTGTACGTGTAATATCATAAGAAGTTTAGTAACAATCATTATATAAACACATATTTCAAGTCATTATGTAATTTAAAATAAACAAGAATAATCAACTCTATTCATGTTAACATGTTCCAAAAATTGTAATATTAAGTATTTTTAACATGGGGCATCATGACACAAGTGTCAGTCCCAAGGCTATAGTAATAATACTTTTTGGGTGACATGGAATATATACCAACCTCTTTTTATCGTAACAATACATAAAATAATGTACCCTAGTATTTTAGAAAACACCATTATCATTGAAAATATCTAAACCATGATATAACATGGGACATAATATGGAATTTCATTCACTATAACTATCAAGAATAAGGTGTTCCATTGAATTGGAAGAGGTCCCATTATTATAATTACATCACACCATAGGATGTAATAATCAACATATCGCCACCTTTATCATAGTGGTATGACAATCACAGGACATCATTCCATATAATTGACTATGTTTTCATAATCGATTACATATTTTTGTATGACCTAGATCATAGTGGCCCCTACTATTGTACATATATCCTATAACTGATTATTATCTTAATAACACAACAATATCATTTTGTCACAAAATTATAATAGCATAACCATTTTTATAATCATGTCAATATCATAATTCACATATACTGAGGTGCCAATATGTGGCCTAAATTTAAAACCCTCAAAACCTATGCATTATACATCTCAAAAAAATATGCTCAATTATTATTCATATACATCACAGCTCACTAATATTTAATATCATATATGATATGAATGTAATTTTTGGTATCCATAAAAAATCACATCCATGACCTAAATCTCTAGTTGGATAATAATGGAAAATTATCTTATCATACAACTAATAAAAAATCATCTCATTTTTCACCTCAGACCCCAATTAGTTATCATTGTAAATTTTGTTTAAATATTATGTGATTTCATTGACCATAACCCTCATATCTATGATTTCTATTCACTAATCCTCTTTAGTAAACCATTCATCAGGATATATAATCACTGGTATAAAAAATGTATATTAATTAATAAAATAAAAATATAACCCAATAATCTTCCCTCAGTCACCTTGAATTTAATCTAACACAAACATTTTAGTAGAACCCACAGACATAACAATACTTCTTTCCCATTACCTACATAAAAAACTAGTGCGAACTTGTCAATAAACCACTGATATATTATCATACTATTATTGTACACTCCACATAGATTTATTTAGGTTATCCATTATACATTTTATGTTATCTCATTCAAAGACTCATTGTATGTTCCCATCATTTTTTTAATTTAAAAATCACAATGCCAAGAGAAATTTAACTAACCTCATAATAAAAATCCCATGTATAGGAAATATATTTAGTTCCTAACAAGATATACCTATTTTATAATACTATTATAAACTATCTATATTCCCATTTAAGTATCCTTAATATAATTAATCTTTATTTTATAAAATAGCATCGAAAAAACCCACAATGAATGAAATAATAAATTAGAGACCTCTATCTCAAAAACCTGCTTTCATTATATCATAGATTATACTCATTATACATGATATGAACATATATATAACCAAAGTTTCCAATAAATATGACATCCTTAATTAATATTACTGATTATAATAAGTCTATAATACTTGCTAGTATTTATAGTGATGTCAATATTGAGAGGATGAATTTAGAGGATATTTTTATCACCAGACATTGTTGACATGATAAAGGCTTGTTAAAGAGAAAGTATTTTTTAATGGGGATATAAATAGAGTAATGATTAAGTGGATAATGTTTAGGAATTTGGTTTTGGAGTTTTTTTAATAAAATTGGCATTATATGAAGCATTTTGAGTATGGTGTGATTCATTTTGTTTTAGTTGATGTGATGTGTTTCTTAGAATTCTGGAAGATCATAGAAGGTTATTAGAATTGAGAAGTTTTAGTTTTATATGTTTTTTATTATTCCCAATAGATTCTACAAAAAATAGATACCTTTATACTGTGATTGTCCATTATAAGATTATAATATTATAAAAAAATTTATTCAAATTACAATATAAGAAATGAGATCATGATTAATGCTGTAAATATAATATTTATTATGAACCGGTATGCCAAAACATGAATATATTATCATAATAAGTAATATAGATACATTCAATCCATTAACATAATATTTTATCATTTTATATGTAAATATTCATAAAAAATACCATAAATTATGAGGTAAAGTATATTGCGGAAACTAGGAACAGAATACAATAATTTTTAAATACATTATATTTATTTTTACTTATGATCTTTCTATCAGAGTTCACTATATTACTATTACTGAGTTTAATATCATGTGGACTTGATTTAAAGAAGATGTGGCCAATAAGAACAATTATGGGATCAATACTTGATAACCATGTTGTGTGATAATAAGAGGTTTAATAATCATAACATGGAATCAATGAATAGTTGTACCATAAACCAGCACATTGAAATAAGGAATATGAGTCAAGGTATCATATGATCATTGTAAAATGAAAATCATAATAACTTAGACTAAATATAAATAAAGTCATAAGACAAATACCACTAACATAATGGGATAAAATAATGTGATATGATCATTTCTATTGCATAATATATAGTTTTTCATGGAATTAAAGAATTTCCCAAATGATTAATGGGATATATAATATTAGGATCACTAATCACATTATAATACACCCTTAAAAAGTGTGTGATACATGAATTAATGAATTCTAATTCTTAAAAATAAAATAAATCCCTAAAAATGAAATATAATTTATAATGGTGTCAAAAGGATTAATAAAATTTTGAGTCATACTGATACTTAAAATAAGGAGGGAATAGATCATATATGATAATCTATTGTTATAATTTATATATAATAATAGATATTTTTCCATGAATAAATGAACATATATTTACATTTAATTTGAGGAGAATTTCTCCAAAGGTGTAATAAATTGGAAAAGATTCATTATAAGCATTATGGGGTTTGACATAAGGAAATAAAAAATGGAAACATATTAGAGAGAATATTTATATAAAAATAAACAAAATTGAATCATAATGGAGATAAAGAAATATTTTTTTAATGCTTACATTGTGTGGATAGGGAGATGCAATATGATAGAGTACATATTGTTATGAATGTGAATGAATGGGAAATAACCCATACCTTATTTACTAACATGAATTATAATCCCTAATAAAGTATTAAATAGTAATGATAAAGTGATTGATGAATTTAATTATAATAATTTTTAATTTTTTTACCACTCATAGTCTGATTATTATTTATTTATCTATTTATTTGTTAACATAATATTGTTCATTTTGACAATTTCAATGTTTGTTTGGATCATAAATCAAAAACCACCTTTATGTTCTAATGATGGTCGAAAACCACTATACAATGGTTATATAAGCTCATAAAGTATCATTTAATGTAGTTTGTATCATTTATAAATTTATTTTGTTCAAAATATTAGTAGATATGTAAATATTCTAACAATCAACCTGGGTAATATTTTTTACAGTCAATAATGTATTTCAATTTTTAAATATAATATCATTTTTACCATGATAATTTTCTAATTAATGAACCAAATAGATGATGTTATTTTTTTTATTATGTTTTTTAATCATGAAATATAATTTTCAAAATATCCATGAATAAATGAAGTAAAATAATAGAACAATATCATTCACATTAATATCCTAAAACTACCATGAGTGAAAAGTTTATTAAATAAGTTTTTAATGAAGTATATATAAAATTGAAAATAATAAAGAATCATGAAAACATAAATTATATAAAATATTATTTTTGTAAAGTTAATTATTATTTATTATTTGTATTATATAATAGAATAGAGGAAAATTTTAAATGGAATTTTTTTGAAACTAGAAGATCAAACATTGAGTCTCTTCCTCTGGATCTAGACTATGGCCTTTGGTGGATAGATTTTAGTATATACATGGGGAATAATGACATGTATGGACTAGAGTGTAGAGGTGTTTATGAATAAAATTGAGAAAAAAAATTTATGGATGTGATGAGAAGGTTTTGGAGGAGGGGTGTTTATATATGGAGGGTGGTTATTTTAAACTAAAGTATTTATCTGTTTATTATTTAAGAAAAATGTTAGAAAGAATATTGACTCATTTTACTTTTATTAGTGTAGGATTATAAATTATTGTTTATTTGATATTCTTCAAAAACCAATAAAATATAATTTTCAAATATTTTAAAAATCAATTTTATTAATTGAATAAAAAATAATTTAGTGTATAAAATTTAACATATAATTGTATAATCTTAGAAAATTATATATAAATTCATTATTTAATGCCTTTAGTAATTTTTTATTCTAGTAATATAATATATATAAATTTATATCATATTTATAAAATAATTATTTTATAAAAAATATTATATTTTGGAAAATATATTTTCTTCTATATAAATACAATTTTATAGTGTAAATTCAATTTATTCTGCAATGAGTTATTACATTAAAATTTATTATTATTTGATAATTATTATATGATGGATATTTAATTATAATATAGAAATAAATCAAATGAACCTTCTAAATTATGAAAATTTAATATATAAAATTTAATATAAAAATTATTTGATTAAAAACTATGTTATAAAAAAATTATTTTTATTTTTTATTTTATGATAAATAATTAGAGAAATGATTTTATGTAATTTTAATAATTATTTTACACATTATTCTTTATATCTCATGTCTAATTGATTGTTATTATGGATAATTTTATTATGACTAAATGATGGAAATATTAATGTATTTTAGAACATTTGGTCTCAGTTAAGGAGTCATTTTTTTTCTTCAAAATATAGATTTTGAATTTAGTGGTTGATAATGATTTATTTTAAGTTTTTGGGTGGTATATAAGTTTCAGTTAAATGTTGATGGTTTCAGATCTTAGAGAACTAACCAACCATTTTCTTAAGACTTTAGGTGGAATAGGGTACATAGTGTGTGGTACTAGGTTCACAATGGAGATGATCAGTAAGGGGCAGTTTGGAGGACCATCAGGTACATGGTGGAGCTCGAGTAGATACATAGTTTTCCCAAGTCCATACTCTGTTAAAATTAGGGAATATATTCACTGAATCCATTATACCATAATGTCCCCCTCTGTATAACTACACTTATCCCAAAATATTAAGAGTTTATTTGATTTATCTTCAAGGAATCCCTCTCACATTCAATTACTCCCATTACTTTTTGGTGTTTCCATGTGATATTTTCATGAAAAAATATAAGTTAAGCTACGAGTCCCATATATTCTTCCCTTCCGTTCTCCTATTTTATAATTTCTTTCAAGTGAATCTCATTATTCTGGATTTCACCAACATCATGGTGAAAAACAATTTATGGTATTATTTACCCTTTTTTGAGTTAAATAATTCTTATTTGGGTGATTTGTTGCTAGCTGTTCATTTTTTTTTGTGAAATCATATCGTAAATTAATTTATATGTTTTATTATGGATTTTAGAACTAGATTTATTTCAAATTTGGTTTGATTTTGTTTTGTTTGTATGATTAATGATATTTATAGTAATTTTAGTCTTCTTCCTATTTATTTCCCATGATTTGAGTAGTTTTTAATACAGTCATTCTTGTTTCAAGAGTAATTAATTTTATTTGGTAATGTAATGGATTTTGATTCATGTTAGGGATATTATGATGTTTTTGGAGTAAGAATAATTTTTTTATGATGGGTAGTTTCTCCAAACTAATATTAGATTCCTAAGGTCCTAAATTTTATTTGTCTACAACTATCTTATTTATATTAATAAATGGTGTTTTTATTATATTATAAAAATAAATAATGAATGATTTCACTAAATACATTAATTATATATTCAAAATAATATTCCATGAAAAAAATATTCCATTTTTATGGAAAATTTTTCAATAATATATATTAGATCTCAAATTCTGCTTACGTATTAAAAAGAACCCACAAGAAAAAGATTTCAATTATTAGGGACCTTTATTCAATTTATTTTGGACCATTATAAAGTATGACCATAATTTATATGTCAGGCTTAAAAGTATATTATAAATTATTACCATTGATAATATAGTTGTTCTGTAGTGACTATTAAGATTAGTATATATTAAGGGTTATTATAAAGTTCAATTGACATAGAAAGAAGTAGTGATGACCATGACTTGTATGATTATATTCCAAGAATATAATTTATTAAAGATTCTAAGGGAGTTGAAATCACTGGGATTTGAACTTGGATAATACTATTTTGAGATTCAAAAATTGAAATGTGAGTGAAACCATAAATGGGAGAAGTTCAATATTATCAAGATCAAGACACAAACCATTTTTTCCAAACCACCATAAGAATATACTTTCATTTCAAACCTTACCCTTAAAGAGTAAGTTGGTCTATTAAGGGGATCTGTATTTGGAACCTAGTGGCATGGATCTCTATATTTCCCTTTTAATAACATAATGATTATATTTATCAAATTTCATTATTAATTTATACACTTGATTAAATAATGATTTTTTACTTGAAGAAACAAACATTATATTTTTAGAAAATATATAGTTTAATATAAAAACTCTTATTAGTAAATTAAATAATTTATAAATTAAAGTTATCTTAATGAAATATTATTTTTAAAATAACATTTATTTATATAAAAATGATAATATAATTTAATGAAGTGCAATGAAATTTTTTAAATGGGTCATAATATTGTTAGTGTCAAAAAAGCATGTATTTTCTAGTAAATATGTATTTTTATATAAATGTGTAAATAATAAAACATTGAAAACCATTTCGGTAATGTAAATATTATTTTTCAAATCATCACATAAAAATTTGACAATAGTGAATTTTTCATATTTTTTTGAGAGAGTTCAATTTTTGGGTATAAGTTAAATATAATATATATACATTATGGGTATTATGAAATCATAAAATTAAAAAATAGAAATAATAAATTATTTAAATTTAATACTCAACCAAAAATAATTTTCCACTTAATATAATATGTTTTTGAATTTAGATAATTAATTTTGCAGAACTGTAATAAATTCAAAAAAATCAACATTATATTTTAATTTTTTAAAATAAATTCATTATAAACATGAATCTCTTACACATCATCAATGGTATTAATTTGTGGATTTCAGTATATAGAATAATAAAATATTTAAAACTACTATTCTTCAATAGAAACCATGGGTATAAACATATTGGATGATTTGTGGTTTTGATTATTTTATCACTTAGAGTCTAAAACCTCATTTTATATATTAATAAAGAATAATACAATATTTTGATATAAATAACCACCCATATTACTATTCCTCTTCACTAAGAACCCATTGAGCATGGATATTGTCATGGTCTACCTCTCTAAATCCCTCCTATGGTGTTTCCATTCTCTTAAGAAGTTCCTCCCACATGTTTAGAATCTCCCAATCATGGAAAGAGATTCTTTTCCTTCTATTTATTCATGTAATTTATTTTTATTAAGAATTTTGATTAGAAATATTTCATGTTGAAATATTTTTTTCACATCTATTTACATTTATTATGATTCCCAAATAATTTGAAACCACCTTCTACTCACATAAAATGTTTCCACGAACCTTTTTTACACCCTTTATGTTGTAGATATTATCCAATGATTCCCAAGAAAAAAACTTTTACTATGAATAGACATCCCCATTTATACTCAAGGTAATTCATACAGATAATACCATCCTTCATTGATTGGTTAATTCCACTTATCTAAACCATGCCACTTTATTGTGGGACTATAAATGATGAAATATGTTCTTATATTATATGGTCAATGTGGCCCACAATTGAATATATATGTTATTAATATGATGGGTGGCCCGTAAATTATATATCCCTCCAATAAATTGTGTAATATTTTTATCTCATGATATATCATGTAAGGGTTCACATGTGGTTACCCTAAAAACACTATGTTATGATGTATCATCAGTTAACCTTGCCTCATTCTTATGATGTTGTGGTTTATGTTGTTTCCACATTCCTATGATTCCTTGATTATATCATCTTCTATCATTCATTTATATTCATGATTTTTATTCCCACCTTCCTATGTCACTACGTTATTACCCTTGAATCATATGTACTGCTTTAGTTTAAGATATTCCTTTGGTAATTATTTTATTGGGATATATATCTCACCCCATTATTATATATATCCCCTAGTTATCACATAATATTCTATAAGATAAATTAAACTTAAGGGAATGTTAAGGATATTTTTTTAAATATTGTCATTGTATAGTTTTTCACATTACAGTGATCTATATATAATTACCAAGAGAGACCAGCCCTCTTGTTCTTTTGTGATTGTGTTATGTGTATATTTCTATAAAGGAACATGAAACAAAGTGTAATAAAATATGGGGTTTCATAGTTTGTATTAGAGTAAGGTATATTATTTTTTGAGGATTTAGTTTTGAAAACCCTTTTAAAAGACTTTGGGATGACAATAAATATATGAAAACATCCCTAGATTTTGGTAAAGTGTAGAGCGACTGGTTTTAATGATCCAAAATCCTTGTATTGATACAAAAATTATATGTGGATCTGGAAATTTTTTACCTAGGTATAATAACACTAAAAATGGTATATTGGGTATGAAAACAATCATCACCTAGTTCTTAAAAAATAGGCCTTTTTGTACACTTGGTTTCACACTCCAAAGTTATATACTTTGGTAAATTCAAAATCTCATTATGATTGATTTTGAAAGTTACTGATATTCCAAAACTATATTATGTTTGGAAATATACTAGGGATAAACCAGATTGAATCATAGAAATTAATTGGTTATAAATATATATGAAAATAATGATTAATTCCCTCAATGCTCATAGTTTCCCTTTTATATGTTTAATAGGTTGAAAATTTTCATCCTTAAGTATATTTAATTGATTTAAATGATTATAAGTAGAATCAAATTGTAAAAGTGGGCTTATCAACCACTTAGGAACTTCAAATTTACTATGTGACTAAAGTTGTGCACATTATTTCATAGTATACAAGTTTATAAGAACTATTTGAACACCACCTTAAAACATGGAAGTCATGTTCATGGTGAAATTTTAAACATGGTAAATTATTGTATCCAAAGTATATAAATTACCAAATAGAAATATTTATGGGATGAACTACCCAAAGAACCTTTTGATACTCCCTTTAGTAGGTACAGTTGAAATTATGGGTATAGATTGAATTTCCCTGTATATATCTATTATACATTTCCATGCGAAGTAAAATATGGAGACCCCATTCTTTAATAAATAGATATTACATCTTTTTAGATGAATACGAAATACATTATAGAAACACACACATGGGGATGATAATACTTTTTGGTCTTCTGAGACTAGGTAAATAATCATCTAATTTATTGAGATATCTTTAACATCTCCCATACTAATCATCCACTATATTACTAATTAAAAACATACCCCGCTCAAAACCACTGTTTATAACACGGGGAAAGAAAACACAAGAAAAGGTGAGCTCAGATGCTCACTAAGGGAAAAAAAGGTAGATAATTAAGAATAAAATTCATACAAGTGTATAAAAACATGAACATAACCTTTGAAAACATAACCTTCATATCAAAGATCCTAATCTTGAGTTATGGAATAAATATTGGAAGGTCATTAGACATGAATCATAAGGGAATCAAATAACATGATCCATTAGATCATAACAATGGCATAAGATATGAAACTACAACATATACATAAACATATAAAGTCATTTCAATAGTAGTAAAGGATCCTAGACAAGGATATCATAGTGGAATGCATTCACTCACCAAACCATTATAGTAGTTATGGTTCAATACCAAGACAACATGTAATGCCCTATTACCTTTATGTTAGGTATTTTCTAAACAATTATTTTGGTTTCCTTTTTCATTGGGAAATTATTTTAGGCCAAGAGATTGGGAGGATACCTGTAATAGTGATGTAGAGGATTTGTTGTATTTTTCAACATAAAACATACTTTTTAAGCTATTTTTTGGGAAGGTAACATGATGTGTAATGGTATTTCATGAAGTTTATTGGCTGTTGGAAGGATCCCATGAAATGAATTCACATTGGGATAATTGCAGACATTGTGTAATATTTAAACATCATGTAATGGGAAAATAACTTTTTAATTAAAAGGAATTGTATTTATTTAGAATAACATAAAATTAAATAAGTTTACAACATGTAAAGTAATAAACAATATTTTATTCCCTAAGTTGTATCTTTTAGGGAACCATACGAGTGTTTAATGATTCATTCTCTTTTACATCCTCCTCCTCTCAGCTAGAGATCTAACCATAGAAAATTTTGTGTCACTCATTTCCCTTTTGATCACTCTATTTGGAAACTGATCAACATTTATAGGAAATAAAAATATTTGGGTAAATATTCCATTCGGTTTATTCCTCATTTGTGTATGTGACACCATTTTCAGTAGAGATTGGTAATCATATCATGTTTTCAGTCGATCTTTTTCAGTATCATATTATACCTTCTATTTTGAGGGAAATTTTTGTGGTTTCTGATCCCTATTGAAAAAGGTAGTTAGGTCGTATATGTTCTTAAGGTAGTTGGATCTATCTTAAGAATCCCATTTCCTTTAATTTCTTGTTGCTATTATTAATTCCTTGATATTTTAAATGCAATCGCATGTGTTGAAAGTGAAAATTTCACGAGTTCATGTTTTGAAGTGTATTTTTATTTGAAAATATAATTTCATTGATTTAAAAAAGAATTAATTTTCAATCCCTTAAGCATTTTGGCGGCGCTTTGAAACATGGAAAAAAATTTGAACATAGTTTTTAAAATGAAAATGGAAAAAAATTTCATAGTTGGAACCTTAGGTGCATTAATAAAGATACATGGGTAGCCTTATTATGTGTAAGAAAACTAGGAGGTAACCTTGTGTGTGTTAGTGGAGTGTGGAAGGAATCAATATTAATTAGATACAACCTTATTACTCTTGGTATCATTAGTGTCTGGTATATATTTTCCCATAGGCTAGAGCCTGATTGGAAGGTTCATTATTTTTTCTAGTTTTTTATTGAATGGTAGAATATTTCATGGATATTTGATCACACACACACACACATATATATTTATTTATTATTCATTATTTTTACCTACTTTGTTTTATGAATTGAATTTATATATATTTGGAAAATATGATATGAAATTTATTGGAAACCCATGGTTGGATTGAGAAGTGTTTTTAAATTTTTTTACTTATATATGTTTTTCGTAAAAATGTTTTTTTAAATTTATAACTTGTGAATTCATGATTTTATAACTTGAATAAATTGTTTGGTGGTTTCCTATAGGTCTATATTTCTCACACCCTACGTCTACCGTTGAAGGCTACATAACTTGTTTTGTAGGAAACATGAAAAGGGAAGGGACTTATATAACATGATCAAATCAATTTATGTCACTATTTTGAGTTTATTTTCTTTTTGGATGGGATGTTTGGTAACATGGATACTTTTTAGTCTTCCCAGTTTAACCCATTTGGCTTAGTTGTATCTCCCTTGTTGATGATTTTTACTCATTTTGAATGTATGATTATACTTTTATCGAAAATATGTTTTTAATATTTTTTTACCTTACCTCATAATGGAACGACTTCAATGGATTCTCTAGTTGACCCATGTTGGTTTGTTAAATTTTGGTTTCATAGGGGTTAATCAGCCTGATATTTGTTAGCACTGCCTGAGTTGGTTCCCTGTATTGGGTATACAAGTACATAATAGTCAACATTTGTATAGTAGGTGTGGAAAAGGGGCCTCACCAGTTCACTCAGTGACTAAATATGAGCTTCCATGGGTGGTCAAATAGGCATTAATATGTCCAAGACCTGGTATTTAGGTTAATTTGATTTAATTTTTTAGATATTTATTTAAATTAACATATTTAAAAATAATAATAATGTGGTGGATGTATGGTCCATTGAATAAAATCAGTGGGGAGTTTATTTAGATGGACTTTTCACTTTCAAATTTGATTCATTTTTGTGGTAGAATTCATAATTTATTTTAATTCATATTATTTTAAATCTTTGTTTTGGATTTTAGAGGCCAGATCAATAGTTTAGGAGTTTCCTCTTGACTTATTATTTATTTTCTTTTTAATATGCAATGCCTCTTAGAAGAGCTCTTCCAAATATAAGAGGGGAAGCTATGAGGAAGGTTCTGTAGGGGGATCCTCTAATAGACCCTTCCATATTTAAAGAAGTTATTCTTACCATTCATAAACTAGGTTCAGTGGGAACCATGAACGCATGATGAGTAGTGAATCATGGATCATAATTTAACAAGAAACATACACCTACTTCTGGGGTGACAATTGTACCAAAGAATCAAAAGAGTTTCTTGAATGTATTGATGGAATATTTAAATTTTTAATAATCATAAATATTCTCAAGTGGGTTTTCCAATGTATATGATCAAAAGAGTAGGAATAATAAGGTTGTAATCTATAATGTAAGTTATGTTCTATGAAGGTATTAACTTCTAATCATTAATGAAAATCACCAATGATCGATTTTATCTTGAAAATTTGGGTTTGGAAAATTCCTAAGGGTCTCTAACCATAGAGAAAGGAGATTATACCATTATGGTGTACTCCACCCATTTTTCTGAGTTTGTGAATCTAGAACCGGAGCGAATCAGTAATGACTACTTGAAGGTTGGATGGTTTGATATGGGGATGAAGATTAAAATTTAGTTGATGTTATTTCTTTTTTTTCTCCAAACTATTTCATGGTAGTGTATAAAAAATATTTGGTTGAGGAAGAAATAACTATAAGTATTGATATAGGTAGAGTTTTAGTGGGTGCCTCAGATAGTTAGGGTGTATCTTCTAGTTAGAAATGGAAGCTTAAGAGTGGTAAATTTTTGTAGGATCCATTTTTAAGGATTTTTATGGTAGAAAAAGATTATCTAATACTAGTGTTAGAGGTGTGGTCATACTAGGACCCATTTTATGAAGGCTCATATGACCTTTCATCATTGTGGGTGATCTTTCCATGTGAAATGTTTATATGACATGATGTCCTAAGGCAGTTCATTGGGATCCACAATCACCAAGGGATCACAGGTTTATGTTGATTCTCTCATGGGTGGTGGGTTTAATTATTAGGCTGAGGGGGATGTACTGGGGGATATGTCTGGATATATTTATGTGGAAGAGTATGCACTCAAGGAATTTAAAGTAGGGCCAACTACTGTTATAAGTACATCATTTATTTCATCTTCTATGGTGCGATCGTTTTCTTGATATGAGTGATACTCATTCATTTATATTATTAATGTTGGTCGACATGTTGGTTTCGTGTGTGAATATTATATTGTTCTTGTTGGATCATTTACCACATATGGGGAAGAGGTATGAACAAGGATTCAACTGACCATCTTTTTAGGTGGTGATATTTGACATTAAGGTGGTTTGGGACTTCTTAGCATTTTATTATCACATGTTTGACTTATATTTTTGAATAGATTGGATGAAAAAAATAAAGTCCTAGATAGACTATTATCTCCATAAGGTATTGATCATATCATCTAATGGGGGAAATCATGTTTTTTGGGTGAGAAAAACTCTATATCAGGAAGGCCTGGACTATTATTCTTTATGCTAGTATAATATCATTTTAGTTTTCAAAATTGATTCTAGATGTGATTGACCCATTATTCGGTGGTCATCTACCTTCTGTAGTGTGTTCATACCCTGAGGTATTTCTGAATAATTTTATAGTTTAACATGATGATGGTATATCAATTTTACTATTTCCCTACTCCATAGAATGATTCCCAATTATATTCCATCTTATTGAATGTTACCCGTGGAGTTGGTGGAATTTAAAGTCTATCTTGAGGATCTAGAAGAAAATGGATTAATTCATCCTAATGTGTTACAATGGTCTTTTCTTGTACTCTTTTCTAAGAAAGGTGACAAAATTTTCAGGGTTTCTATTGACCATCGAATGATATATAAGGTGACCATTAAGAAAAAGTATCATTTACCTAGAGTCGATGATCCCTTGGATCATATAAGTCTGGTTTTGTGGTTTTAAAAGATTTATCTACAGTATAGGTATAATTAGTTGAGATTATGAGAGAAGGATATACCCAAAAAAATATTTTAGAGTCTATATGGTCATTTCATGTTTATGGTTACACCATTCAGAATCACTAACACTCATGAAATATTTATGTATTTGATGAACTAGATACTTCATCAGTTCAGGGAAACTTTTGTCATTGTGTTCATCGATGATATCTTGGAATACTCCATGTCAAGAGGGGAATATTTGGATCATTTGGATTTCATTATTTTAATACTTGAAAGATAATCATATGTATGGGAAAATTTCTTTTAGTGTGTTTTGGATATGAGAGGTGATGTTTTTGGGGAATGTGATATCTTATAGGGGAACCTAGTGAACCATGAAAACATATTGGTAGTTATCTCCTGGGAAAATCCTGAAAATATTTTTGAGATTCATAACTTCTTGGGGATGTTTGTTTATTAAAGATGGGTTGTTTATGACTTCTCAATTCATTCATATCAGATTATATCTTTGAATATTAATTGTGTAGTTTTCCGTGGGATTATAAATGTCATAGATATTTTGAGGATATGAATGTGAGGTTGACTAAAATACTAGTATTGATTCTCCCAAACCCTGGTTTAGTTTAGGATTTTTTTGAAATTCTTATGTTGTGGGTTTGGAATGTGTCTTGATTAAAAAGAAATAGGTGGTAGATTATGGATCATGATAGTTATTCCCTAATGAGAATAACTACCCTACCATTTATCTTGAGTTGGCAGTGGTTATTCACACACTCAATATGTGGAAACACTATATTTTTAGTGAGAAAGTCTCATTATATTATTATCATAAAATGATAATTTTTTCTCACTTAGAGGGATATAAAATTACGATGGAGATTCTATGTTGAGTTTCTTGAAAACATTGATTTTTATATAATATATACTCTTGGGAAAGGCAACATTGTTGAAAATACAATGAGTAGAAGATTTCCAATCCAACCAGTCAATGAATCAATTGAATAATGGTCTTCGATGATTTTTTATCGAGATGAGCTTGGTAGTGAAGGAAGTTGATGGACATGTGTTAGTGACTATGATAAATCTTGACTCATATTTTTATGAGAGATGTTGACTTGAGAAAATTAAAGACACCAAGAGACGATGCACAAGAGAAATTCTAAATAGTAGAGAGACCTTGGGTGGGTGGGATCAGTCTCCCAATAAAGAATTATACATTTATTATAGGATGAATGTTTTTTTCCTTAAGAGATGAGTTGTTAGATTTGGTACAATGATCATGTCGGTCCCTGAAACCTAAGGATAAACAGATGTACCATGATTTGATATGTTAGTATTGGTGTCCTGGGATGTGGTGGTCAATTATAGATTTTGTATCATGGTGTATCACTTTACAGAGAGTTAAGGTGGAACGCTAGAGACCTTTTGGATTGTTTCATCCTTTAAATGTTCCATATGGAAGTAGTTTGAAATTTACATGGAGATTATCATTGGTTTAAAATATAATCTTAGTGGAAAGGAAGAGATATATGTGATTATAGGATGTCTAACTAGTTCAGTGCATTTATTACTAATAAAGAAAATGATGAAAGTGGAACATAATGGGGACATGTATTTCCAAGAGCTTATGAGACTTCATGGGGTCCCCTTTTTGAATGTTTTTGATAGGGAATTGAGGTTCACATTCACATTCTGGAATGAGTTTCAGGATTTAATGGGTTCCCAGTTGAAACTGATCATGGATTATTATCGGTAGATAGGTGGGTAGATAGAGAGGGCTATCCATATTCATGAAGATATGCTCCAGGATTGTGTGCTTGATCTTAGAAGATATTGGGACATGAATTTTACTTTGCTTATGTTATCTTATAACAATATATATTAGATATAGATTAGGATTTAAATTATTTTGGCTTTGTATGTGCAACGATGTCCTACTCCCTTATGTTGGAAAAAGTTGGCAGAGCACTCCTTTGTTGGGTCGACTTTGGTTAAAGAGATAAAGGGGATTTTGAAATTGTCCTAGTGATGTTTGAAGATGTCATAGATTCACCATAAATCTTTTTCGGGCCATTATCTTTGGCCACTAGAGTTTTTGGTTGGTGGTCAAGTTATTTTATCAATGTTTATTCTCTCTTGGGATATTATCATATGAGTTAGAATGGTATATTAGAACTGAGGTTTATGGGCCCCTTTGAGTTTTTTGACCGATTGAGGAGTGTTCCTACTAGTAGGGATTTCCATCTAGTTTGACATATATCCATGTTGTGCTTCTTGATTTCCTGTTAAGTAGGCATATGCCAGATGCTACCCATATGATTAGGTAGGAGGATGTAGATCTTGAACCCGATACCACTTTGGTAGAGCATCCACTTATGATTATGGATTTTCAGGAAAATGTACTGCACGATAAAATGGTCCCCCAGGTCTGGGTACTATGTTAGTGATGATAGGATCACCATGAGACTTTTGAGTTGGTGTCATTGAAGAGGAAGTAATGGACATTTCTTTCTGGGGATATAGGATCGTGAGAAAATTATAGGGATATAAATTTTTAATGGGGGGGATATTATAAGAAACCATTACCTTTATTTCAATTATGTTTTAATAATATCTTCTTTTTTCCTATTTCACTGGATGAGTATTTTCAAACATGGTATTTAGAGGATATCTATAATTTTGACGTTACAGATTTATTATATTTTTTTGAATCAAACTTTTTTTTGATGATCAAGGGGAAGTCACATGACGTTTGATGTTATTACATGACATGTAATGGCCACTATAAAGATCCCATTAAATGAATACATAGTGTAAAAATTGTACCCATAGTGTAAGTATTACATGTTTTTAACATAAAAAAATAGTTTTTAATTAAAAGTGGATGAATTTGTCTATTTAACTTAAAATTAATGAATTTCATGATGTGTAAAGTATTACAATGCATGTAATTCCCCATTGTTCTACATTTTGGGAACCATACGGGTGTTTAAGGATTCATTATCTTTTATATCCTCCTCATATTGGCTAGATCTCACACCCTAGGAAATTTTGGGAGAAAAATTTCTCTCCAGATCACATTGTTCAGCAGTTGATCAACATGGCTACGTGTTTTGTCACTTTGAGTAAGAATTATTTTTTGTTTATTCCTCATTTCTGGTTTCAAAACTATTTATTATAGGTATTGTTAATTGGATCATGTTATATGTTGATCCATTCTAGTCACTTTTCATTCCATTTCTTCTGAAGAAATTTTTTGGTTTAAAATCTATATTAAAAAAGGTATCTTGGTTTTCTATATCATTGAGGTAGTTGGATCTATCAAAGAATCCTAATTTATTTAAGTTCTTATTTTTGTTATTAATTATATGATATTTGAAATGAAATTTCATGTGTCAAAATAAAAAATGGAATGATTTCATGTTTTAATGGGATTTTCCTTGAAAATAGAATTTACATGATTTGGGAAATCATGAATTTTTAAGCTCTGGAGAATATTTTCTTGAATGTGAAATGATTTTATAAAAACATGTGAGAATGATTTGTAAAATAGATATTTAAAAACATTACACTATATTAACCTTGAATGTATTGAGAAAGAGAAACAGGTAGGTTTAGTTTGTGTAAAAATACTAGTAGTTAACCTCTTTTATATCCATGGATTGTGGTTGTACTTGATAATAGTTGGATCCAACATTATTACTTTTTGGGTTCTGAGTGTCTAGTATTTGTTGTCCAATAGTAGAGATCCTGAATAGAAGGTGAATTGTTTTTTATAGTTTTTTATTGCATGATATGTTATTCCATTATTGTTAGATCACATGTATATTTATATTTTATATGTTAACCTTCACTATTTTATGATAGGCATGTTTCTAATTTTAGAAAACATGATAGGAAATTTTTGGAAATCCCTAGAATTGTTTGATAAATTTTTTAAAATTGTTTTATTTATAAAAAATATTGTCAAAATGATTTTTTAAAAATCTAGAAATTGTGAAGTCATGATATTATATCATGTATAGATTTGTTCATAGTTTTCTACTAGGTTATATTGACCAGACCCTACTTCTAATTTTGGGAAGCTATAGACCCTTTTTTGTAAGACATAGGTAAAAATGGGAATTATTTATCATGATTGATTCTTTTTATGTCCCTATTTAAGTTTGGGTTGATTCTTGGAGGTTACAGTTAGTCACACAGAGACTTGTTAGTCTAGAGATTTTATTTTTCCTTGTTTATCCCACTTTGTTTAGTTTTATCTCCCTTGATTCCACTATGAACTATGGTTACATGACTAGTAATTATTTTATAGAATAATGTTTTTGTTATATTTTAATTATATAACACCATAATGGGATGAATTTGGTGGATAGAATAGTTGACTCAGGTTGGTCTGTTATACCATCATTGTGTAAAATGTCCCTTACTTAATAGGGATCACACCCTATTCATGTCATAGTTATCTCATGAGATATAAATCGTACCCAATTCACTCGAGGGAGATATAGTTCCCACCCATCTCATAATAAAAATCATATTTATGTGTGCCACAAGATCATAAAAATACATCATATCATAAACCATGAAATGAAATGGGTTTTCTAAAGAATTCATGATATCATAACATGTAGAAAATATTCCAGTTTCATAAGTGTTTCCACATTTCGGCATAGGATAACCCATGGAAAAAGAAGAGGGATTCATATGAATTTTATAATGGTATTACCTATATAAGTGAAATGGGTTTCATGAATGTCTTATCATAGAAAAACATTCAGAGAAAGAATAATAATGGTATCCCTAATTCATGTCCTAAATATTTCCTAGGTAACTTCAACAAATGTAATCTTTGATGGTAGATGATTTTTAAAGATAATTTAAAAACCTTATTGAGAAAAATATCCATTTCAATTAAAAAACAATTTTTAAAATTTAAAATATATTGAATATAAATTTATTTTAAAATAAAATAGGTAAATTATAATGAAATATTGAAGGAAAATAGTGGCCATGGAGATGATAATTTTCATTGATACCGTACAAGATTAAATAAAAAATAATTTCAAATTTTTAATAAATATCAATCAAACAATTTTTTGGAAAATGAATTGTAGAATCCTTTAAAAAAAATTTGGAAAAAAATAAAAACATGGTAATTACATTATTTTAAAAATAATATGAGAATAGTAAAACATTTTTGATTTTTTAAGAAAAATGGGTTTGGATGAAAACATATTTTTGATCGAAGAGGGAAATAGAGTTGGATTTTCCTAAAAATATTTCTAAAAAATAATAAGTACAAAAGAGTGTACAAATGTTAATATTAATATAATGAATAAAAAGAGGAGAATAAAATTTATTGGATTATTGAGTGATCGATCATAATATATTATCCCTGAGAACATAATCATAATCAATATCGATAATCAATTAGATTGTAACATTAAATATTTTCCACTTTGGTAAAACTGAATAAAAATCCCTATGAATTAATAACATTAAATGCAACTTAAAATATCATGGGAATAAATATATTCATTATATTACATATCAAAGGATATATATATACTCCTCATCAAAAAATATAATTGAATAAAATAATGTATGTCCCAAAGAAGACTAAATGAGAGAAAAATCCCATGTCGCTTTGGTAACATTTTAACTGTAAACCCCATGAAAGAGAAATTGTAAAATTGATATATTAATCAGTATAATTTTCAGAATATGATTAATAAAGTAAATTAATTGTAATTATATACACCAAATAAAATAAATTCATTATGAATATGTCATATATCTCAGAGAAAGATAAAGTTGAGATGAAATTCATTTACTGTTTTTGTAATTCTGAGAATATTTAGATCGATTAATAAATAATATAAAATAAATAATTAAATATAATTAATAAGAAGATATTAATGATATCAAATTTCAAATTTCCATTATATACACCATAAAAAATAAATGATTTTTGAATTAACATATGCCTCTGAGAAATAAAAGGGAGACTAGAAATCTCTCACCACATGTCTCAACTTCCTTTGTTCACATTAAAACCCACTAGAAAATGAATATAATTTTATTATACATATATTATAGAGAAAAATTATGCATATTATATCATATATTATTTACTTATAACCATTCATTTTCCATTTATTACCAATCCCATTTTTTAAAATCACATTATGGGTAATAATCATCTTATTTTTCATTTATGTTTTGATTTGTTATTTTTTATCACCATACATTTATCATTGTTCCATAATATTCAGAATAACAATCGTATTTATTATTCTATTATACATTTTATACCAATAATTAAATACAATTTAGATAAATGAAGTTTGTTACGATCATGTAGACGGTAGGCCATACATATGCATGGTTAAAGTTTCCATTTTTGAACGATAATTATGTTAATAGAGTTAAGTAGTATTTTATCTTTACATAATGATAAAAATATCATAAATAACATATTGTTTCATTAAAAACAATTATAAATATCATCCATGTTGTTTGGTGATGAAAATAGATATTCACATCACAACATGAAGACACAATATCCTCCAACCGGTAGGTGAGGACTCGACAAGTGCATCCAAGAGACCCAAGGTCAAATATGGGTGGATAAATATTTCTCGGATACTATAGTAGTAATGTATCAGGTACTTTTTGATACTATATCAACTAGAAGTATTCATCTGTTTAGGCTTTCAGGCCACCAGTTTAGTGTGTCTGTGCTTGGTGTGATTTTTGAAATTTGTATTTCAAATCTTGTTTGGTGATGTGGCGTGGTTAGGAAGTTTTCAATCTCTTTTTTTCATTTGGAAGACATGGGAGGGATCTTGAGGTAGTGAGATGGTCCACTTATTTTGGTTTCTATGTTGGGTTTTGAATTTTGTTTTTCCCTACATTAAATGATGGTTCTACAATTAGGTTGGATGCTGGACATTGAGGAGTTGTGTTTTTTAGGTTCCCACTAAACCAAAAAGTGGTTTATTAAAAAAATGAAAAAAATGGATGAAGGCCTTTGGGGCATATGTAATTGTGGTAAAATAGGCCAGGAAAACTCTATAAAGATAAGGATCCATAAAATGATTCAGAGAAGGCACATCTTCTAGTGAAGAGAAATCAGATTTGGGAGAATGAGAGGGTATGTAATTTGTAATTGGGACCAACAGGTGTATCCATGGGAATCTGAGTTGAACAATCATGAAAAGGTGGAGAGCTGATATCATGATGTAGACATAGGTGAGGGGAAATTTTAAGTAGTTATAGTCAGGATGAATTCCTATAAGACGTATGGCTCATGTACTATAACGAAGCCTACGAGCCATGTAAGGGTTCCAATTTAACCATTAAAATAAGGATTATAAAAAATGAATAAAAATATAAGGCGTCTGAACCATTCTAGTAGGACATCACAAGGTAAAGTTAAAAGTCTACACATATATGAAAGAGGTTGTCATCATTCATTGAGTGAAATGTTAATAAAGAAAATTATTTATTATCATTTCATAATGATAAATATGTCAAAAATATCATAATTATTTAAATTATATAAAATATATTAATTAACATAATACATATTATATTCCATGTAATTAATTTGTGAAAAACGATTCACATCGCTTTTCGAGGTGGTTGTCCACCGTACATAGGAGAGATGTTATTGTATCTAGTACAGAATGGAAAGTAAAATTGAATATTTGATATTATGAATAAAAAGGTATAATTATCTAATAAATATCATATATATATATTATATACATCATTATACCCAACAGTAAGAGGTAGTAATGGAAAAATTAATTACATCAGTTCACTAGGAGGTTGTCCACCGTAGAAAATAATGATGATTTCATAAACCATTTGGTAGATGTGTAGATGGTTGTAGGTCATTACATTAAAATAAAAACATATAAATAAATGAACAATACAAATATTATTATATCATAATGTTTTGATGAGAATTTAATGGAGTCGATAAATAAATAAAATAAAAACCCTCATTGAACAACGTTATTTCTTTTTCGGGTAACCTCCTTAGCATAGAACCAATAGCCTTACTAGGTTGGAAGTGTTCAAAAAAAAAAAAGATTATAGGATGAGATAAGTGAATTAAGGAAGTTATTTGGTTGGTGTTGGCTGAATCAAAAGTGTTTCAATGTCCAAATAAGAGTTGATGGGGAGGGGACCTTTTCCAAGTGAGGTGAGTGGAACACTTATAATTATTTGAAAAGAAAAATGCATGCCCATTTTTTCCTCATGCCATAAGGCCCCAAAATAGAGTTTTATAGATCTTTGTAAATTATAGGGTAAACCTATAGAAATAAAATATATTTTATTACAATTTTTTTTTAAATGTTATCTTTTTAGATTAACCCCGTGTGAACTAATGTTTTCCACAACCACAATAAATAAATTCAAGTGTTTCCACAATTTATTTTGATAAAAAAATTAATCTAAACATATAAGATAATATAAATTAAGATGAATCCAAATTTGGATTCCATTTTTCGAATTTCATTTATCCTAAGTGGAAAATTTTAAATTAAAAATTAATCATGAAGACATGATGATAAAGTGGGTTTTCAAATAGAAAAGGTTGAAAAGCTTACAATGTTTGTATATTATGATTTAAAGTTAAAATTATTTAAATAACCTAAATTTTATTCCTAAACATATAATTCAACTACTTTTACTTAAAAAACAATTTCAAATATAATATAAATTTATAAATAATTGAAATTAAAAGGAATTTTTGAATAAAAAATAAATATTTTTCCCTACTTATCAAAACATTAGCGTATTCAGAAAATTATCAAAAATTAACCATAAGATAATTTTTAGAAAATAATATTTTTTTAAAATGATTTTTTGATTTTTTTTTTCTGAATATGGTATTTTTGATATATAAAAAGTCATTATAGAAAAAACACATTTTCTATTGTTTTTTTCAAAAAGAATAAAAAAATACATTATTTTAGAAAATAGTATTTTGAAAATATTAAAAGACATTACCAAAAAATTAAGTAATTTCTTATAAATATTATTTATTTATGTAACACCAGTATACATAATATTTATAATATAGATATTACTATTCATATTATAAAGTTTAACGACTAGGTAATAAGGTTCTTATTTAAGTAATAATATTTTTAGTTTTTCATAGTTTATTAAAACTTAGTCATTTTATTAATTAAATATATTCATGAAATTCAATTTATTCAAAAAAAATTAAAAAACTAACGGGGATACATTATACCCCCTTAAAATGAATTTGAACATTAATATTCATCACACTGGTATAAAAAAATTAGGATACATCTACATCAATATATCCTCAAGTTCCCATGTAGCTTCTTAAAATTGATGGTTTCTGTATGAAACATTGACTAGGTGATTGGTATTATTTCTTTGAAATTTTAATATAAGATCAAGAATATCCACAGGTTGTTCCTTATAAAAATGATCATGATCTAGTGGTATATCCTATGAGTTCTATAAAAGTGAATGAGTAGGTATGCTCATTCTTAAGAGACATGCATGGAACACATCATTAACTTGTAGAGGTTTAGTAGAAGCACTAAATTATAGGATTCCATCTCAATACAATCAACAATTTAAAAGGTATTGGTATACCTAAGGATTAGTTTTCCATTCTTTATTCCATGGAGAAATTCATAGAAATACAATATCAACAAGTTAAAATTCAACATCACATCAACAACTATTAGAATATCATTTCTGTCAAAATGCTACTACCCTTACATGTTTATAAATGGATTTAACATTTTCTACCAATTTATCAGCTTTACAAGGTCCCAATTTCTTTCATTTTGTATCTCCACTCTAATAAACTGGAAATCTACACTTTTTTTTCATGTATAGATTCATAAGGATCAATCTTAATGCTTAAGTGAAAACTATTGTTTCAAGAAAAATCAACTTGAGTAATGCGTTGATCCCAACCACCTTTGAAATACATTGATCAAGATCTTAGAATACCCTATATGGTTTGAATTGTTCTATCATATTGACCATCTATTGAGGATGAAACATAGTGCTATTACTCAACTATGTATCATGATTTTTCTGAATACTTAAACTAATATAGGAGGTAAAAATTGGATCCAAATTAGACACAATTAAATTTAGGACTTTGTGGAACCTTACTACCTACTTCATATATATTTTGGAATGTGGGTCCAAAGAGAAATATTCTCTAATAGACTTTATGCATACTGAATTTCTAAGATGATCAATTATAACCCATAAATTCCTCAATGTCAAAGATAAGTAAGAATATAAAGGTTTGCTATACCTTTAGCCCTATTTCATCAAAATTTAAATGAATTTCTCCTTAATTAACTTTGTCACAAAAAATATAAAACACAAAATGTAGTATTTTCATAAATTTCTTTTAAAACCATCACAATCTTGATAAACTCCCATATCTTAAAACCTCAAAAGGGTGGCCCTGAATTTTATCTAATGATCATCCTTAAACTTATAAACCCCTGATGATATCTATAAATATTATGTTAATCTTACCTAAATACATACATGATTACAAAATAAACACAATCATTTTTTGTTTCCTGGTTCTTATAACAAAAATAATATTAATGAAATAATTATACAACATAATTCATGAGTCCAGACATATACACAATTCAATACTTTTACATTATAGATTGGAATAGAATCTTTATTTCCATGGTCTAGGTGATAATACATACTTTAGATCATTTAATTTGATAATTCCAATGTTTCCCACTTATATGACATTGAACTCGTTGAAAATTTATCACTCTATGACCTTTATTTACAAATAGAAAACAACATTACTTCTAATTGAGGTATTCTTATAGGTATTTATTCCCACCTTATTCATGTGTATGATGATGAATATTCCTTTCCCCTATGATCATTACCTCATAATCTTTCCTAAAATTTCATCTTACTATTTTTTAAACATTAAGAATCTCATTAAAGATCACTTTGGTATCAATATATCAACATTTTTGATTAGGCATAAACATAGTATATATCTCTCCAGTCATCATATAAATTGGTTTCCCATAGTCTTATAATTTTCCATCAGATTTAATGTTAATATGATTCCTTCTTATTCCATCCATTGAATAAACCAACAATATTAGTGCGAGCAATAAAAATCATCATGGAAAACCAAATTATCCTGAAAAATTCACTTATAATATTTCTAAATCATGAAACCTTCATTTTAATACATGAAAACTTAGGTTTATCCTAGGTCATTAATAGTATTCTTCTATGTAAATACCTTATGATAGTTTATCAAGATATTTGTAAATTAACAAAGTATATCCCCTGGGAGTGTCAAGCCAGGTGTGCAACATGGCATGTTTTCTTACACCATATAATGATTGATTCCAACTAAATGTGCCTTTTCAGAGTTATTACCATTAGGTACCTCTATTCCTATGCTACATCTAAATTTAGTATCTATATATGCATATAATTTCATTATAAGGACTAGATCTATCCATTACTAAAATTCAAGGACATTTTCTTATACTTTGTCTCATCGAAAAACTTATCTATAGAGACATCCCTAGAGATATCATTCGAAATATTCCTAGGGATCTCACAAATTTTTTCTAATCCTAGTTTCCAATTGTTAACTAATCTATTCCTCGAAAACCAAAAATAGTGACCTGGGATTTTCATAAAGAGGTATTACATATTTTTAGATTAATATTAAATAAATTACACAATCCCATGCTTGAGGATATAAATAGTTATTACCTTTGGATATTCAGAACCTTATATTCTATTATTGTGAATGATATTTAACTTCTCCCATAATGGTCTTCCCATTTAATACTCTTTACAAACATAACCTATCGAAATATATTCTTTATAAATTGGGTAAATGAAAAATAAATAGGGTGATTTTGGATTCTTAGTATAGGAAAATGTGGAAGATAGGTAATAATAACATGAATATAATGGCATGTGAATAAGGGAATCAAATTGGAAAACCATAACCTATATATAAATGATCATAATACATAGTTATTTCATAAATATTAGAAGCTCATATGACATGAACCATAATGTAATTAACAAACACGAGCCACATTTCCATAACATTAGCATAATTCAAGGAATTTTGGAATGCACCTAATCATAGAAAATCATTTCTGTAGTAGCAAAGGATCACTTACTAGGGTATACAAGTGGAATGGATTCACTCCCCAAACTATGAAAGTGGTCAAGGTTCACTCTCAATACCATCACAATGGAAAAATTATCTTATTAATCCAAGTTCACTCCCCAATCCAGTCATGCTTATCTAATGAGATATTAATCATTACCAAATGAATTGGAAGGAGATATAAGTCCCACCCATATTTTTATGAAAACCATACTCATTTGTTCCAAAATAACAAAAAATATAAATCACATCATAACTGATTAACTAAAATGGGGTTCATAAACATTTAATTATATCATAACCTACATAAATGAGACATGTTTCATTATAATTTCATCATTTAATCATATCATAACCTTTTGAAAATAACTGGGTTTAAAATAATTTTATAATGATAAAACCCATAGAATAAAATGTGATTCACAAACATCATGTAATAATAACAAATTAATATATAAAATAAAAATGGTATACCTGGTTAATATCCCCCGTAAGGCATTATTAACATAAAAAAATGTCAATATAGATGGAAAATGATTTTTAAAGATCATTTAAAAGTATTTTTAAGGAAAAAATCCTTATTCTTAAAAAATATTTTTTAAAAATAAAACATTTTGAAAAAAATATACTATAATAATATAGAAAACATATAAATGAATCTGAATGTAAATAATGGCTATGATTAAGGTGAATTTCGTTTATTCCACAAATCATTAAAAACATTATTCACATTTTTAGTAAAAAAAAATGAGCATTGTTTGGAAAATGATATTAAGAATACACTCATTTATTTATAAAAAAATTTCAAATATGGGTAAAATTTTATTTTAAAAATCATAATATAATTGTAAAAAAAATCTAAAAACATTTTTATAAAACATCGTTTTGAAAGAAAATAGATTTCTGACTGATGAGTGAAATAATATCATATCTTTCTAAATTTTTTCTCTCAATTATTTAAACTACCAATGAGTTGGAAAATATTAATATTAATATCATGAATAACTATAGGAGAAGAGAATTAACATGTTTCTTGATATATTTATCATAATATTTTATCATCATAAACATAATCATAATCAATCCTAATAAAAAATGAGATTGTAACAAAAAATCTATAAAACTTTGGTAACACTAAATCAAAATATCCATGCAATAATAACATTAAATTAAACATAAAATATAATTATAATAAAGAAAATTCATGATATTACATGTCAAAGGGTTAGTATATACACCTAATAAAATAATATAGGTTCATAAAATCATATTTAATTATAAATATATTAGATAACCATGATTATATATATCATACATTATATTATTTACTTATGATCAATAACTTCCTTTTTATTACCAATTTCTTGATAAAATCATGTTTTGGGTAATAACCATTTTTTGTATATGTTTTGATTTGTTATTTATGGACCTCATAAATTGATCATGGTTTAATAATATGAAGAATAATAATTAGTAAATAATTATCATATTTATTCATCATTTATACCTTTTTGACCAAACATGAAATATGGTTTTTAGAAATAAAGCACTTTACGATCATATAGATGGCATGCCAAGCGTACACATGAGTAACATTTCCATTTTTTAACGAACATTATAGAAAAGGAGCTAGTTAATATTTTATCACTATTGAATTATAATAATATCATAGATAACATATTATTTATTTTAAATATAGTTATCCATATCATTCATGTGGTGTATTGATGAAAAAAGAGAGTTACATCACTTCATGAAGGCAGAATTCAACAGGTACACAATATATGTTATCATCATTTAATGAGTGAATAGGTAATAAATAAAATGATATATTATATTTTAAGAATTATTAATATATCATAAATATTATAATTATTTCATTTATTTCACATATATTCACTAAAATCATTTTTATTGTATTCCCTATAAATTGTTAGTGAAAAAAGAATCACATCACTTTGGGAGGCGGTAGTCCACTGTACACAAAAGTGATGGTATCATATTATATATGAAATGGAATGTACAATTTTATTTATGATATAATGACTTAATAGGTATAATTATGTTTTTAATTTCATATATACACTCTATATCTATCATCATATCCAAAATGAGAGGCTGCAATAGAAAAACAAATGACATCATTTCATGAGGCGATAGTCCACCATACACACAGATACAGATTTTATAAACCATTTGATAGAAGAGGATATGGTTTTATGTAATCCAATTAAAAAATGTAATTATATTATACTTACCAAGGATATTTAATAATCATGGTATAATAATAATTTAAGGATGTGGAGGAAGAAATAAAATAAAACACTCCTTGATGAACATTAACACTTTTAAGGTAACTTCATTAGGTTAGAACCAAAAGCTTTAATAGGCTATATTTCATCAAAACATAAAGAATGTAGGATTATAGTAGGTAATTTTGGATGTTTTTTTAGTTCTAGGCCAATCTAAAAGGATTTTAAGGTGTGTATAAGAGAGGATATAGAGTGGGATTTTAAAAGTGTGGTGAGTGGAAGACATGTGGTTTTTCAAAAAAAAAATGGCGTACCCACATTCTTCTCATGAGAAAATGATCCAAAAAAAGAATATTCTCAATACTAAAACATTATAGGGTCAAAATATTAAAATAAAAAAAAATTTAGAAATTTTTTTCTATCATTTTAACCCATGTTGTTTTAGTTTAAAAACATGGTAAACCCATTTTTACCTTCACCATGGTAAATATTTTTTTAACTAATTTCTCTATTAATTTTGGGAAAATATTTATTTAACCATATTAAATATTATAAATTATGATAAATGAAAATATGGAATCCATTTTTTCAATTTCAAGTCTTATATATGAATGAAATTAAATTAAAAAAATAACCCCATTGACATAATAAGATAGATGGTTCTCAAACAGAAAATGTTCAAATGTTTACAACACTTTTATCCCAAAATTCAATGTGAAAATTATTACAATGAAATAAACTTTACTAATAGATATATAATTTAACTAATATTACATTATAAAAAATATAAAATTTATCTTTATAACTAATTTAAATGAAAAAAAAATTTATTAAAAAAAATCTGTATTCTTCACTATTTGTAAACAAATTACCCTTTAAAAGAATTTCAGGAACTAACTCTAAGATGATTTAGATATTTTTTTTAAATAATACAATTTATATTATCAAATATATTTTCTATAAGTGTCAAAAATTAATTTTATTACGATTCCCAAAATGAAACAAGAATGCTTTTTTTGTTGTAAAATTTTATTTTTGAAACATATAAATACTTTTTAAAGAATTAAATAATTTTATATTAGTATGTATTCTTTATTTGAAGACATTATAAATTTTAATGAAATTTTTTTTAATTTTTTTTCTTGGCCAAGGGGTCAAGATAAATTTATTGAAACTAAGAATGATTACATGAGTCTAAACGAGGGATTTTATTACAATCTTTTTCAAAAAGGGAGATCAGGTCAGAAGGAAGATCATTAAACCTAGTTAGATCTAGGTTGATGTCTTTATTGGTGAGCCTATACACCATAGAATTATCTTTATGATACACATGAGTGATGATTTAGTTATAACTAAATAGATAGGTGACAAATTTCATTTTTTATTAGTGTGTCTCCAAGGAAGATGAATCACACCGTTTTGAGTAGATTAGACCACCGTGGTGGAGCCAATTTCAAACCAGAGTTATCCATGCCTTGAAGGTGAGCAAGGTGAACTTCATGGATAATTATGAGCATTTTAGCCTCAATAGAGGAGGATATACCACATGTAATGTAAAAATAACCTAGGAATTTATTGGCATGGTCTCAAAAAATAGCTCCTCAACCAGCAGGTCTCGAGTTACCTTTTTAAGATCCATAAACATTGATTTTAATCTAGTTTTGGATAGGGGCTTTCCAGAACACTTCGAAGAGACCTTTTTATTCTTAAATTTTCCAGGAAATACAAGATTTATAAGGATTATGAAATCTTACACTATGTTGTAGTAGTGACCTGGGTGTAGCTTGGTGCCCTCCTTGGCTGATGTGATGAGGTGAGATATATAATCTTGAATGAGAAAGTGAGACTGTCCATGCATGTTTCCATTACGAAAATCCCATAATAGGTGAAAAAGTTCAATAGTAGTAGATAAAAGAAGATATTTGAGTTTAGGTGCAAGCTTTATTGTGGTGCAGTATTGAAGCATGGCTGCTATATTGAGGATTTTAGGAAGGTGAAATTAAAAAATGTCATTGAATGCATACCGTAAATCTAAATTAGTAACAGATGAAAGGAACAGATGTATGATATCCTCTCTATTCAAGTTTCATAACCTACATTTAGAACATAAAACAATTCCTCGAGATAATAGGCAACCATCAGTAAGTAAGTTATAATGGGAAAGACTTCAAATCAGGGTTATTCAAGAGGGCTTGATCCAAGGATTACGATACAAATTAAGCCAAGAAAACTCATCATTTGAATCAAAGATGGATTGGTAATAGGTTTTTGAATCAATAATTCCATTCATATTAGTGTCCCATAATACAATAACTTTGGCAAGAGAAAAGATATAATTGCTGAGAATGGTTTTTTGATTCCAAAACTGCTTCATGTTGGGAAGAGTAAAAAACTATTTGATAGAGACATACGTATCCTTAGGGATATGTTGAGGATCAACTAAATCTTGAAGAGGGGAGCCCGTCCAATTATCAAGAAATAAATTAAACGGAATAATCCCTATAAGAGATCCATCTTGAATAAGACATAATGTTATCATAAGAATATTGAATGAATGAAAAAATAGAGGAGTACATATAAGTGTTGTAGCTTCATTTTAATTTATCAATAAATCTTCCTCTGAGAAATTTGAGACCCACTAAGTCCCTGCTAATAAGGTCCCAAGTGAACATAGAATTAAGGGACTCATTAACTAGTTTTATGTCCTTAATTCCCAGGACTCCCTTATTGATATGTTAGCTGAATTTACTCGAAGAAATGATGATTAATTTCGTTTCAAAAATGTCACTACTCCACAAAAAATTCTTAATGCATGTATTGAGATGAGCGAGAAAAGAAAAAGGCTATTTTTAAATCATACATGAATGAAATATTTTGGAAAAAATCATGTTCTTATCTAGGAAAATTATTTCATCCATAGAGAGAGATGTTCCTTTCCATGAGGCAAGTTTATTTTTTATATAATCAACAGTATTGAGGAAGTGATCGGTTTTAGGGCATCCCTATAAGAGAGGAACACCAAGGTATTGTATAGGGATGGATCCCTCTCTAATTCCCAGGTCCATCAAGAGTTAAAATATCCTAACTCAAGAGATGATTTTCTCGAAATAAATGATTTTTTTTATTTAATAGCTTCCCCGAAACCACTTCATAGTGAGTAAGAGCCTTATTTAATTGTTGCATGTTTCTTTTAGTGCCCAGCAGATAAAGGATCATGTCATTAGTATAAAAAAGATGAGTAGGAGCTTCCAATTTTCTTGAAACCTGTATAGTTTTGAGCATGACCTGATCCATCATATGAGTAAGAAGCCTATATAAATAGTCTTCATCTATGGGACAAATAATAGTAGATATCAATTCACCTTGTCTGACACCCTTTGAGCAAGAAATATAACCTTTCAGAGATCCATTAATGAGAAAAAAATGTGATATGAGACAAAGAGAGATTTAACCTAATTCACAAAAAATATATTGAATCAAAAAATATGGAGTACCAAAAATATGGAGTACCAAAAATATGAATCCCCAATCCATGGTGTCAAAATATTTTTTGATATCCAACTTAAGCGCAACACATCCAACCATGCTAGATTTTTTAATAAGGTTCACACATTATGAAGATGTGTTTTCGATGCCGGTGAGTTTGATTCGGTGACGGTGCTTGGATGAGGATGATGATTTCTGCGCTGGCGTGTCTGATTTGGCGATGGTGCTTCGTCGGAGTGTTTTGGTGATGACAACGGGTGATCGTCCTGTTATTTCTAACGGCGTGACCGTGATGCTTATGTGATGTGCCTAGGGTTTCTTCCTCATTCGATGGAGTGGGTGTTGGCATGATGGAAAAGCAATGACCGACAATTTTCCGGTGACGAGTCTCGCAGGCGATCTGGTGTGGTGGCGTTGGGCGATGTGATTTTGGCCTCGGTGGTGAGGGCAGGTGGTTGATCGCTGGGGATTCAGACATCTTTGCGGTGATGTCGGGGGCGTGGCTCGAGGCGGTTCACTGATCGAGGCAACTTGGTCATCATGTCTGTGATGATGAGTTTGGTTTTTGATTTTGAAATTTGAATATGCTGTTGTGATTTTCTTTCTAGTTGATGGGTTCCACGACCACCTTTTAATCTTGGATTAGTGTTTATGTTGGATCAGTGTCTTAATGGTTACCGTTAATCCATAAACCAGCTTTGGGAAAACGGAAAAAATGGATTTCAGGCACTGACCACGCAAGGAATAATACCCTCTAGAAGGCCATTAATGAGGGTAGGTCCATTGAAAAGATTCTCAAAGCAAGTGAAAACTTGATCAACTAGGGAATCTTCATTATCTAGAATTCTATCTTTAGCTATTAGGAGAGTTATAGGTCATCATGTTTTTCAGGATATTTGGAGGGAATTGTAGAATATCATGTTTATATCCCCATACTTTAGATATTTTACTCTAAATTTTTCCTTTTGAAGACTATCATTAATGGTGGTAAGAAAATTCAGTTTGCCGGTAAGGTTAATATCTTGATGGATATTCACCTCAAAATCCAAGAAAGTAGCTTCACTTCGGATCTGATTGGGTTGAGTCTCAATGGAAGAAATATCACTATATATCTTATTATATTTGTCCCTACACCAATGTTTAAGATGATACTTTAAATGATTTAACCTCATAATGAAAGAATAAAAATCATTGCCACCATGATTTGAAGACCAGAAAGAAGATACAAGCTTCCAAAAATCAGGGTGGGAAGACCAATCATTTTTGATGTGAAAAGGAAATCATGTCTTAGAGGTCCTATTTATAAGGCTAAACAAATTGGGATGATAGTTAGAGTTAATCATAGGAAGGGTGATTCTTGAGAGAGTATCCCAATTAACAAGGGATTTTTCATTAGTGAAGGAACAATCAAGGTTTCTAGAATCCATATGGATGTTATGATATCTATACCAGTTGTATTTTTCACCAACCAAATTACTCAATTAAGTTACAACTTTCTATACAAGCTTTAAATTATTTAGAGGAGATAGTGGAACAAACAGTTCCCAATCTTTCACTAAGACAAAATATGCTATTAAAATCACCAAAAATAATCCATGAGTCTTGAATTACTAGTTTATGAAGTTCAATTCCCTGGAAAAGTCATCTTCTTTCCTAAAAACTATTAATATCATAGGAAAAGGTGAAAAAGAAATGAGTTTCATTATTTAAAACTTCCAAAGTTACAACTTGATCATCAATGGTGCAGATTGGGGATTCAACAACAAAATTATGAGAAAGGATCCAAAGGGTGTCAATATTACCAAAAGAATTATTCCTGCCAAGGAGATTGTAACATCTAATTTCCTGGCCATCCACACCAGGTGAGTATTATTTTTTGGGTTTAGAAATTCCCAATAAATTGGGTTTCTACACATGAATTAATTTGTAGAGATAGGTGGAAGTGTCATTGTTGGAAACTAACTGATAGTTCCAAAATAATAAATTCATTTATACATTCATTTTGGATAAGATCCACCTTTTTTCTTCCCACCTGATTTCTTGTTTTTTCTTGATTTCTTGAATAAAGTTTATTGTAAAATTTCATTCCCAGAAGAGACTGTTTGACTTGCGTGAGCTAGGGGTGAGGCAGGTTTGGTTATGATTTCCATTGGATTATAGGAGTGATCTTTTTAAAGAATATGTTAATGTGTTTCTTTAAGAGTTTTTTTTGTCTTCCACCAATTAGAGAGGTTGATTTATCTTTGAAAATTAAACCCAGATATTTTACAACATCTAAGACTCCATATATAATGGATAATTTTTGACATTAATAGATGAATAAGAAACTAAAAGAAAATACAATTATAGGGTTTATATTCCCAAGTGAATCATTATATGGAGCACCATTCCTCTTCATCCAAAAGAAGGATGGATCAATTCACCTCTTAATTTATTATCAAGAGCTCAAAAAAATCATAATTAAGTACAAGTATCCTCAACCGTGGAATGATAAATTATTTGGTCAACTACAAGGAGACCAATACATATATATATTGCATCTTCTGTTAATATATTATCAAGTAATGGTGATTAATGATGATATCCTCATGACTAATTTTCATAAAATTCATTAGAACAACATGTTCATAGAAATTCCCTTTAGATTCACTAGTTCTCCAACTACCTTTATCAACATAATTAATAGAGTTATTAGGTATAAATTTGATAAATTTGTGGTATTGATTATAGAAAATATTCCTATCTACTCCAAATTAATGGAGGACCAGGAAGAGAATTTGAATGTTGTACTAAATAATATATAGAAGAAAATATTATTTGTGAAGTATAGTAAATGATAATTTTGGATGGTGAATGTAACATTATAAGTGTATTTTCTCCCTAATAAACAGATATTTTTTGATCCTTCAAAAAATGAGGAAACTAAAGAACTGCATAGTCCAATATATGTGACAATGATATATAGTTTCCTTGTATTAGATGGGTACTATTATAAATTTTTTAGAATTTCCTCAAGATTTTCAGTCCCATTAACTGAGATAACATAGAAAAGAGTAATGATTTTCTGTACAAATAAATGTAGGGATATATTTAAAATGATTAATAATAGCCCAGTAAATGAAAAGTTCTCACATTTCTCATCATTGGAGAAAGATTTTTAATCTACATTGTTGCATTTAAAAATTGAATTGATTGTATAGTCATGAAGTATGACAATGTGAAATCCTATGTATCCCACCAATTAAATATGAGTATAACTACCCAACCCATGATCATGAATTATATGTTGTAATTTTACATTGAATATTTTGTGAAATTATCTATATAAGGAGAAGTGTTACATATATATATGGATTATAAATGGATCAAAAATATATTAAAAAAATTGGATATCAATACACACCAATGAATGGGTAAAAATAATAATGGATTTTGATTTCTCAATCCATTACCATCATGGGAAGGTGAAAAAAATGTAATATTCTTAGAGTAGAAAGTATCCTACAACCCTATCATGATGTGGATATAAAGGGATTCAATAATCATTGAAATGAAATGGATGAGAATAAAAAAATGATCTTCATCATAACTTTCCCAAAAAACTCATAATATTTATATTCTTGAGAGGATGAAGGAGGTCTAAAAAAGTGGTAATGAGTTGTAGAGAAAGGTAGGGATTAGTCTGGAGTAATAATTTTCTAAATATGGTGTTATAATGTATGGATCCAAGATATGAGTCCAATACAAACTAGAATAGAAGAAGAAACTTCTTGATGATTCCCATATATCATGCTTCTATATTCATCTAGGAATCACTAAGATGTCTAGAGATCAAAAGAAAAACTTTTGATGAGAAAATGTGAAGTGGTAGATTGAGAAATATTATTCTAAATTCATGATATTCCAAAAATTCATTAATTTTCTAAGGAAGTCTAATGTCATGATGAAACCATTCCATATAAAACAATGGAATTTGGGAAACATAACCAAATATTTATTGATAGGACTCCCATGGAATATAAATAAAATAATTCTATATTGTTGGTAGTTGGTATCATTTTTAACACCCCAAGCTTCTACGGTACGTTTCCCTTTGAATAATGCAATAGCTTGTGATGTACGCAACTTCGAGATTCTAACACACCACGACCAATCAAACTAGCCATTATGAATAGTAATACCCACTTTTTGAAATTTTATAAAATTTATTTTTCAGAATGGACTTTATTTTTGGATTCTGAATATGAAAATTATCTTATGATGAATTTCTCATACTCTTCTGAAAACTTTCAATTTTCGATGAATAGTGAAAATAAATTTTTTTTAAAAACTAATTTTTAATCGAAATAACTTAGAGTGTTAAATTATATATTTGAGTGGTTTTAAAGCATAATTAGATTATATTTTTATCCTTTAATATAATTTAGGTCATTTTATGTAATTTCATATTTAAACAGAACATAAACAAGTGTCAATATTTTGATAGTTATTATTTTTTAAAAACATGCTTTTTGTTTTGACAACAAGAATTAATTTTAAATTAATTTCTGAAACTTCTGTGTTTTGAATTTTGAAAAATGGATTCCATATTTATAATCATGATGTCCAAATTGTATAAATAGGTAACTTTTATTTTTATACATTATGAATATTTACTTCAGTAAATATTTTATTTACCATGGTTAAAGAGTAAATATGGTAAATAAGGGTAAAAAAATATTATTATAATAATATTAAATTTCCCTAACTTGTATCTTATTCATACTGGTTGATACATATCCGATAATTGGAATCCTTGGGTTGATTTTGGGACCCCATGGAGCTACTGGAGAGTGATAATGAGACTCTATATTAATTAATTTAAACTAAAGATAAAAATGACATAAACATATATCTTTTAGTGAAATATTTTTTACAAGGGGTTATAAAAGTTATCTTTTGGACTATAAATATTAATTTTGAATGATTAAAATATTTCCTACAACATGGTATTTTTTTATAATTTTTAGACATCATACAAATAAAATTATTTATGTCACAATAATGATGCAGTGTTTACCTCATTAAAGAATGATTTTGCAATGTCCCGGATCCGGGTGCCACTCAACGGGTGCCCCGAACCCGGTTCACCACATGACCTCAAGCGCATTTTCCCAAATGCCAGAGGCTTCCGACTATCAGCGAGAGCCCAGGTATGATAGTGGGGAAACTATGCCCTCATTTGTCAAAGTGTAGTGTAGAGGAATATAATATAAACATACAACAACAGCGGAAGCAGTAACAGTACATATAACTGAAATGAATAACTGACAAAACAAAAGGAAACCAGCAGTCAAACATATATAAAGATGTATCATGTCACAATTCTATAAAACAACTAGAAGATGTTACACTGCAATACAATATATTACAACTGAAGTACAAGTACGGAAAAACAACCAGAACAGCAAACGACATCGCGAGCCTAGGCTCAGTCCCATGCCCTCCTACTCCTCAGCAACAATCAGGTACCTGTATAGGGACCCTTTCCCTTATCTACACCTGTAGAAACATAATCTGTTTAGGCTGAAGAGCATGACCCAAACAGGGTGTGAGAAATAAATCCCAATAGGAACCCACCAAAGTCCTGTGACCAACTATGTGAAATCATGTAACAACAGTGTGCAGTAGTAAAATGCAATAAAGTAAGCAGTACTGAAAAGTAACTAACTTAACCAGTTATATTTCCATTTTAATATCATTTAATAATTTAATTTAAAATATCACTACAATGAATATTCTAAGTAAACAACCAATGCCCTCAGACACGTAAACTCCTACCCTTGGGTAAAGAGAAACCAAACGCAAGAATCTTCCCACAGGCATACGGATATTGCCCACAGGCGTAAGTAGTGTTGCCCACAAGCACAGAATCAACTTCCCACAGGCACAGAAGAAGTTGCCCACAGGCTAAATAGTACAGTGACCACAGGCTAATAACAACACTACCCTCAGGATAAATAGGTTACCGGTCCATTCCCAACATGTAACAAGCGATAAACAAGAAATTCCTCTCAAGGAAATTCTACAATCATTACTTTAAAGGCATACCCTCGGGTATCCTGGGCAAACGACTAAACAGAGGAACGTACCCTCGGGTTGGTCCTGGATCCAAGCAATGATCCCAAATAGCAGTTTATTATCACAATTAATTACCTATTCAATTCTAGGTATTTAAAATATCCATGGACTCAGCCACACGACACCCCAACATGGGTTCATAGCTCAAAAATTCACAAAAACACACAACAGTTGGAATATAAACACTAAGCCACCTACCTTAAACACCCCTGATCAGTATACTCGAACGACGTTCCATGAATCTTCCTAGAACGAGATATATCTAAGGTGGAAAAAAACATGCTTAAACACAAATAACTTCCCTTAGAGGAATAATTGGTAAGAACTACTCCAGGAGAAGAAAGAGATTACCCATGCGGTTTAAACGAGATCGACGGAGGTGGAATCATATTCCTGGTTTGCGATCGACGGATCCTCGAAGATTCAGCCATCCCTCCCGAGCTCCCATCCGGTTCTAAGACTTCTCTATGAACATGGGAGACTACTGCCCATTTTAAGTGAAAAAAAGTACACGATGTGTATTTCCAAGTACATGGTGTGTAATTCCCATTTTTTAACTATTCCTCTGGTGGTTTCCCGCCAGCGTGGCACTGTTCACCTGCCGACATGACTACATGGCGTGTCTCCTTGAGTACACGGTGTGTTCTGTCGCACAGCTAGCCATCGCCTTAATTTTCACCTGCCGACTGATTACACGATGTGTAAGGGACCACTACACAGTGTGTAGTAGGTCTTTACACCCTTTGTCGCTGACGTGGCTACACACCCTATGTACTCATCCCACACGGCCAAAAGTATACTGTGTGTGGAAAAGTACACGGCGTGTACTTCCAAAATTTGGGATTTTTCTCCATTTTCCATAGTTTCTCAAAAACACTTAATGAAAAGAGAAAAGAAGAAACCCGTACCTCAAAAGTAAGAACCGAGTTTTTACAAACTCCCCCACTTAAAGAAATTCATCCCCGAATTTTCCTTCTAAGGGTGGTGAAGATAAAGCTCAGAACAACTCCGGCTACTGAGCACGTACGTCGGTCTCCCGCTCCCATGTTTTGTCCTGCACTCGGCAATACTGCCATATCACCCGTACAAGAGGAACTAACCGGCCTTAGAGAACCTTCGTGCTCCTATCAACGATACAAATTGGATGATCCTCAAAGGACACATCAACCTATAGCTCAACCTCCTCGAGCTGAAAAACGTGAGATGGGTCTGAATGATTGCGGCACAAATGAGATATGTGGAAGATGTCGTGCATGGCCCGATACCTCTATGGTAACTGTAACCGATAGACAACCGGCCCGACTCTCTCCAGAATCTCAAATGGCCCCTCATAACTCGGTGAAAGTTTACCCTGTCTTTTGATCTGTCTATGTCCCAACCTCAACGAAACACGCAAGAAAACCCGATCCCCAACCACGAACTCTAAAGGTCGTCTACGGCGATCAACATAAGATTTCTGACGAGACTGCATGGGAGCCATCTGCTTCTGAATCAACTGGACCCGTTCAGAAGTCTCCTGCATGAGACATGGTCCCAGTAAAGTTGCCTCACCTGCCTCTAACTAGCACAAGGGTGATCGGCATGACCTACCATCTAAAGCCTCGTAAGGTTCCATCTCGATAGTTGCCTGAAAACTATTGTTATAGGAAAACTCAACTAGGGGTATGTGCTTCTCCCAAGAGCCCCCAAAGTCTAGGACGCATGCATGCAGCATGTCCTCAAGCACCTATATCATACGCTTTGACTGGCCATCGGTTTGAGGGTGGTATGCTGTGTTCAAAAGAACCTATGTACCGAGTTACCTCGGAAAACTATGCCAGAAACAAGACGTAAAACGAGCATCCCTATCTAAAACGATAGAATGAGGAAACCCACAAAGACGTACGATCTCTCGGATATACAACTTCCCGAGCTCGTAAACACCGAAGGTCTCATTGATTGGTAAAAAGTGAGCCACCTTCATGAGTCTGTACACAACAACCCACACGACATCATTTCCTTGAGGTGACCTTGACAAACCAGTCAAGAAATCCATCGTGACATCATCCCATTTCCACTCCAGGATGGGTAACTGCTGTAACAGTCCAGCTGACCTCTGATGTTCCGCCTTCACCTACTAACAGGTGGAACACCTCCTAATAAAACCAGCTATCTCTCTCTTCATACCCAGCCACCAGTACTGACGTCTCAAGTCACGGTACATCTTGGTAACCCCCGGGATGAACTGACCAAGCTGAAGCATGAAACTCCTGCATCAACTCCTCGCATATATCCCCTAGAACCCATACTAGTCCTTGGGAATGCAGTACCTCATCATCGACTATCGTCCAACCAGGAGGAGGGTCCTCACTAGCCACTGACTCCCGTAGAACTAGGCCTTCTGAATTAGATAGTTGTCTCATCCTCACTCTATCCAGGAGGGTAGAAGTCACAACTAAAGATGAAAGATAGGTCTACCCCTGACTTTCATACACCTCCAAATGCATCTCATAGAACAAATCCATGAGAATCCACTCGCCACTAGCCTCCTATACCGCCTATATCTGAGTCCTCCTGCTCAGTGCATCAGCTACGAAATTACCCTTACTAGGTGTATAGGCAAGATCAAAGTGAAAGGACTGAAGGTATTCAACCCACATACGCTGCCTCAGGTTCAATTCATACCGAGTAAAAATATACTTGAGACTTTTGGGGTCTGTTAAAACCACAAAACGTTCTCCCAACAGATAGTGTCTCCAACAGCGTAACTCATGAAAAAATGAAGCTAACTCGAGATCATGGATTGGGTAATTCCTCTCGTGTGACCTCAACTGCTAAGAACCATATGCAAAGACTCGATCACCCTGCATCAACACTGCTCCCATCCCAATACCTGATGCATCATGGTAAACTGTATAGCTCTTCTCTTTCTCTAGAAGTATCAGGACTGGTGCTGATGTCAACCTTCCTTTTAGATCCTAGAAGGCTGTCTCGCGAGATTATAACCAAACGAACTTCACACCCTTCTTAGTCAGACCCGTCAACGGCGCTGCTAAGCGGGAGAAGTATTGTATGAAGCGTTTGTAGTAACCTTCCAACCCTAAGAAACTATGTATCTGAAACACGTTCTTAGGCTGCTCCTAGGAAACTACTGCTCTCACCTTCTATGGGTCTACAACAACTCCGGCCTCTAAGATGATATGACCCAGGAAGTGAATCTGGTCCATCCAAAAGAGGAACTTTGAGAGCTTAACATACAACTGATGCTCTCTCAGTGTACTCAATACGACCTCAAGATGAGTGGCATGGTTGTGTCGAGTGTGAGAGTACACTAATATGTAATCCACGAATACTACCACAAAAGAATCCAGATAAGGATGGAACACACGATTCATCAGAGCCATGAAAACTGCTGGCGCTTTCGTGAGTCCGAACGGCATAACCAAGTACTCATACATACCATATCTACTCCGAGATTCTGTAAGAGGTATATCTGATGGTCTCACGCGCAACTGATGATATCCTGACCTCAAGTAAATCTTCGCGAACAATCGTGCTCCACGAAGTTGATCAAAATGATCATCAATCCTCGGCAAGGGATAATAGTTCTTAACCGTCAACTAGTTCAGATTTCAATAATCCACACAGAGTCTGAGGGTACCATCTGCCTTCTTCGCAAAGAGGACCGGTGAACCCCAAAGAGAAGTACTGGGTTGGATGAGACCCTTTCCCTGTAACTCCTCTAACTACCTCTTGAGCTCCTGGAACTCTAGTGTAGCAATCCTATAAGGAGTAATGGACATCGGTGCTTCCCCTGGCACAAGCTCGATAGAGAAATCCACCTCACTCGGGAGGTAGACCCGAAAAGTTTTCCGGGAAGACATACCTGAAACGATCAACCACTGGAGGGAAATCCGTCTAACAAGTCCCCTGATCATACAGATATAAGCTAGAAATCTGGGCTGTGACTCCAGCTCGCCCACGATGCTCGAGTCTATGTTGACTCGCCTGAGCATCCTATTCGACCTTTTATAGAAAATCTCCGCCCTCTGGTGACATGAAACTCACCCTGCGACGATAGAAATCTACAAAGGATCGAAAGGGAACCAACTAGTCCATCCCGAGAATGACTTTATAAGCTGTCATCTATAAGACATAGAGGTCCCAAAGAAAGTGACACCCACCAACCTCAAGGGGGAACTCCTTTCACTGAAGCACACCAGCCATTCTAGTTCCCAACGGAGTGTCTAGCATCATGATATAAGAAGAAGTAGAAACACAGATCCCAAGGCTCCCCACTATAGGTACAAATATGAAACTATGTGTAGCACTCGTATCAAAAAGTACATAAGATAAAATAGAAGCTAATAGAATAGTACCTCTGACTGTAGAAGTTCCAGGATCCTGCTCCTGTTGGGTCTGCTGCACTGCATATGCTTGCCCAGTGCCGCGGCCCTACGACACAACCTGGCTACCCTGAGCTGTCCTGCCCTGCTGCCTCTGAGATCCTGGTATCTGGCTACCATGGCCATGAACACCATCTCTACCTACACGCCCTGACGTATTCCAGTTCCCTGACTAGTAAGAAGCCGCTGGTCTTGATCCCGCACGCAGAGTCTACACAGAACCACTCTCACTAGTCACTGGTGGAAACGCCCTACAGAAGCATTGCAGATGACGCATCCTTCCACAAGCTCGACACTCCACTGGGTCTCGTGTACACTGTGGAATCTTGTGCCCCTCTCTACCACATTGGTAGCACATGACCTGGCCACCTAAAGCATTCTTCTGGATGGTACTGCAACCCTGAGAGAAGTCCATCTGTCTCTTCCTCTTACTAGTAGAAATAGTACCAGAAACTGTTGCTGAACTGCCCTGGCCCACACCACTAGCTTCCTGCAGGTTCCTCTCTATAATCAGTGCATGGTTCACAATAGAATGTACTGAAGGCAACCTGAAAACATTCACCAGTGCCCGAATGTCAAATCAGAGACCATCCTCAAAGCGCCTCGCCCACAACGTCTCATCACCCACCAGAACGGGTGTAAAATGATGAAGTTCGTTAAATTGAGCAGAATAATCCATCACCGACATAGCGCCCTACTGCAGATTCATGAACTCACGATCTCTATCTGCCCTCAACAACTCTGGAAAGAAGAAGTCATAGAAGACTTCATGAAAATCCTCCCATGCCATGTCTCTGTGATGCTCTGACTGGGTGGTCACATCCCACCACCTCTTGGCGGAATCACTCAGCATGAATGTCGTGAGCTTGACCCTCCACCCTGGAGTCATCTCAAGGTGCTCGAAAATAGTCTGCATCAACCCCAGCCAAGACTCTGCAGCCTGTGGTCTGCCATCCACTAAAAATGTAGGCGAATGCTACTGCTGGAAGGTACGTGTCAGCTCAGCCATAGATGTGGCAGCCTGCGGTGCTCCCTGAAAGGTCTGCATGAACCGCATAAAGCCTTCAAAGAACTGTGCATCTACGCCTGTGTCCGGTATAATAGCTGGCGCTGCATCTGGCTCTACTGGAGGATCCACTGGTAGCCTATGGACCACCGTATCTATAGTATACTCATTTCCGCTCTCCTGGCAAACAACGTGTGGTCGTCTTAGTGGCATGACTCTAAAAGGTCAAAACACGCCTTAGATTCAAGATTATCAATGACCGAAAATGAAGAAACCCAAACGGGAACAGGAGGAAGGAGGCATTCAAAATTTGAAAAACAAGACTACATGGTGTGTATACTGACTACACGGCGTGTACGTGAATTCTCTTCCCCTGCTTGGGTCCTTCTATACGGCTAAGACACACGGCTCCCATTGAAAAAAAACTACACGACGTGTATAACATCTACACGATGTGTATGGCGAAATTTCCAACTGCTCGTGTCATTTGTGACACGGCCAACTACTCGGCTTGACACTACACGATGTGTTACACCCGCACACAGCATGTACACTACCCCGTTTCCCTGCCACATGGCTAAAACCACACGGTCTGTCCTCGTACAAGACTACACGGTGTGTCCCACAGGTACACGACATGTAATAGACGAGCTCTGCTGACCCGTGTTTGTTAGTTACACAGCCGGACACACGGCTCACACTACATGGCGTGTTCTATATCCACACGGAATGTACACGAAGGGATTACACCGACCTGTGTTGTTAGTTACACGACCGGGTCCCCAGGTCAAACTACACAGCGTGCTCATCATTGACACGGCGTGTACTAGAAAAGATTCCACAAACCCGTGTTTGTTAGTCACATGGCCGGAGTCCGGGTCAACACTACACGGTGTGTACAGAAGCTACATGTCATGTTCGCACTATGTTCTTCCCTTCACCATGTCACCGTCCACAAGGTTTGTGACATGGTAAGAGACTATACGGCGTGTACTCTGGTTACATGGTGTGTAATAAAAAAGTTTATTTTTTCTTCCCGAACAGAAGACCATACACGGCGTGTTGAAGGTACTACACTGCCTGTATACTGGGTTTTCCAGACAGTATGCCTTAGAAACTTACCCGAAACCCAGAAAACACTGAAAAACAACACCTAAGTTTCAAATTCTTATCCATGAGGGCCTATACTTTCCACGAATCAAAGTTTAACATCTTATCTGTGTTATAACATAATAAACAGTCAATGATCTACCAAATTCAGGTCAATGGGGGCCCATACTCCCCAAAAACCAAAGTTTGGCGTCCATTCTTCTAATAAGCTTATAAAACAATACCCTATAACATAGCAGGTATTTATGAAGTTGCTATTACAACAATGTGCTTTTCTAGCACAACAGCTATCACAACATCATGCAATTCCTAATGCACCTACAAGGCATTGAAACTATTCATGGAATGCGATTCCTAGAACATGCCTAAATGATGCATGAGATGGCATACCCTCATCTCATCGGGTTGCAACTAAATAGAACCCATTAATAAAATATAAATAGCACAATACAAGTGCGTCACCCAATGGTGAAAATCAAATCAATTTTAAATTAAAAAATCCGCAAAATTGCAACATGAGGTAAATTGGCTTTTCCCTGTACACGGGTTAGCTATGCCCGAGCATAGCTTATTACCAACTACAATTCTGTCCTATCCCTCACTAAGGCTCCAAATAATAAGTCAAAGAAAAGAACCTCCTCTGATAACACTTTGTAACGTCCCCCCGGATCCGGTTCACCACATGGCCTCAAGCACATTTCCCCAAATGCCAGAGGCTACCGACGAGCAGTGAGGGACCAGGTCTGATAGTGGGGAAACTATGCCCTCATTTGTCAAAGTGTAGCACATCGGAATATAATATAAACATACAACAACAGAGGAATAAGTAAAAATACATATAACTGAAATGAATAACTGAAAAAACAAAAAGAAACCAGCAGTCATATATATATGAAGATGTATCATGTCACTATTCTATAAAATAGCCATAACATGTTACACTACAATACAATACATTACAACTAATGTACAGGTACAGAAAAGCAACCAGAACAGCCAGTGGCATCGCGAGCCTAGGCTCGGTCCCATGCCCTCCTACTCCTCAACAACAACCAGGTACCTGTATAGGGACCCTTGCCCTTATCTACACTTGCAGAAACGTAATCTGTTTGGGCCGAAAAGCATGAACCAAACAGGGTGTGAGAAATAAATCCCAGTAGGCACCCACCAAAGGCCCGTGACCAACTGTGTGAAATCATGCAACAACAATGTGCAGTATTAAAATGCAATAAAGTAAGCAGTACTGAAAAGTAAATAACTTAACCAGTTATATTTCCATTTTAATATCATTTAATCATTTAATTTAAAATATCACTACAGTGAATATTCTAAGTAAACAACCAATGTACTCAGACACGTAAACTCCTACCCCCGGGTAAAGAGAAACCAAACACAAGAATCTTCCCACAGGCTTATGGATATTGCCCACAGGTGTAAGTAGTGTCTCCCACAGGAAAATAATCAACTTCCCAATAGGCACAGAAGAAGTTGCCCACATGCTAAATAGTACAGTGCCCACAGGCTAATCACAACACTTCCCTCAGGCTAAACTGGTAATCGGGCCATGCCCAACATGTAACATGCGATACACAAGCAATTCCTCTCAAGGAAATTCTACAATCATTTCTTTAAAGGCATACCCTCAGGTATCCTTTCCAAATGTCTAAACAGAGGAATACACCCCTGGGGTGGTCCTGAATCTAAGCAACGATCCCAAAAACTAGTTTATTATCACAATTAATTACCTATTCAATTCTAGGTATTTAAAATAGCCATGGCCTCTGCCACACGACACACCAACATGGGTTCGTAGCTCAATAATTCACAAAAACATGCAACAGTTGGAATATAAACACCAATCCACCTACCTTAAATTCCCGTGATCAGTATACTCAAAAGACGTTCCACGAATCATCCTAGAATGAGATAGATCTGAGGTGAAAGAATACTCACTTAAACACAAATAAATTCCCTTAGTGGAAGAATTGGTAAGAACTACTCCAGGAGAATGGAGAGCTTACCCGTGCGGTTCCAACAAGATCGATGGAGGTGGAATCAGATTCCTGGTTTGCGATTGACGGATCCTCGAAGATTCGGTCGTCCCTCCCAATCTCCCATCTAGTTCTATGACTTCCCTGTGAACATGGTAGGCTACTTCCCATTTTAAGCGAAAAAACAAAGTACACGACGTGTATTTCCAAGTACGCGGCGTGTAATTCCAATTTGTTAACTGTTCCTCAGGCGGTTTCCCGCCAACGTGGCACTGTTCACCTGTCGACATGACTACACGGCGTGTCTCCTCGAGTACACGACATGTTCTGTCGCACATCTGGCCACCACATTACTATTTTCCTACCGACTGACTACACAACGTGTAAGGGACCACCACACGGCGTGTAGTCGGTCTTTACACCCTTAATTGCCGACATGGCTACACACCCTATGTACTCATCCCACACGACCAAAAGTACATGATGTGTGGAAAAGTACATGGTGTGTACTTCCAAAATTTGGGATTTTCCGCATTTTCCATAGTTTCTAAAAAAAATTAAGGAAAATAGAAAAGAAGAAACCCGTACCTCAAAAGTAAGAACCGGGTTCTTACAGATTTAAATAAATGAGATTATAAAAATTAAAACAATTTCCAAAAATTGTCCAATTATTATTAGATAATTTTATTTTGAACACAAGTCATCTTATCTTTGTCTTTAATGAGTTTTGGACCTTTAGAAACCAAAAAACATTATATAATAAAACAATATTTTCAAACATTCCTAAAGAGCCCCTCCCACCTTATAAAAAACCCTCACCTCTAACCCATTTCTCACACCACTCAAGCCTCATGGATCATCCATACACTGACAAATTAAGTTCCCTAAATCCCTATCTTTCTCTTAAAAGTCTTACCTTAGGAAGAAGGCACTTCAAGGAAGCCTTTTGGTGCAAACCAAAGGGAGTTACCCGATTTAAAGGTAACATATCCTCTTAAGTTCTTTTCTTTTATTTTACTTCTCCCACCCCCTAAACTATCTTTATTCTTTTATTTTATCAAGAAATCAGTATCTTCAATATAATAGGTTGTTCTTATGAGAATTATTTGAATTACACTAACACACACCTCCATCTAATGGGTATAGAACATAATGTTTTTGTGGAAAGTGAACTTCGGCCTCACAAAATCATGATTGTTCAATCTTATACTAACACCTCTTATGGTGGACATTAGGAAAGAACTGTAAATATATATGATATATATAATATTTATTTTATCTATAATATTCTGTAATTCTCTTTTATTTCAGACCATTATTCTTTTTATGTTGTATATATACGATAATTTTATTTGAGGAAGTGCGGACTACCACCCCCTCAATGTGATATGACTCGTTCATACCATACATAGAACATATAAAGGATGGTGTTAATTAACTTACATAATGTATATAAAATATTATATTATACTGGAATAATAATTTACCTATGTATCATTTGGTCTTCTTTTTTTTTAAATAAAAAATGGAATGGAAGTAGCGTTCGTGCGCACATACAGATTGTCGTCTCCACAAGCGTGATAAGATTAATTGACCACCATAACCATTAAAGAATAATTTTCATTTTATTATTAAATATAATATTTAAGAACATTGTATCATTCTGTATATGAATCAAATACATAACAAACATGACTTTTGTAACAAAACATATAAAGGAAAATGAACCAGTTAACACCCAAAACAATGATATTACTAAAATATTATTAACAAAGAAAAATTAGAAGATCATATATAATGTCATATTTATGTAGGTGGTTCTTTTATAATTTAATAACAATGATTTAACTATTATACAAGAAGGTTAACATAACATAGACCAAGGAAAAGTACAAGGTAAGGGTTAATTTCACAATCTCTTTATTATCCGAGGTTGTTTTTACATAAGTGTCTACTGGGACATCTTTATCATCCACATCCGTGTTTCTTAAAAATGTATTTCAATTTTTTTTACTATTTACTAGACTATGGGTTAAAGTAATTTATACCCTTGTTTGACTTTTGATAAAATGGTTTGAAAAATATATTTCTGTCGTTTTCCAAACAAGGTGCTTTTTGACCTTTTCGACAAATTAAGGTAAGTGTGTTTTTTAACTTATACGGCAGGTGCATTTATTCTCCGCTATTATAAAACCTTTGAAGGATCGCTTACAAGATTATAATAATACTTTCAAAATAAAATTTTTCTTTTATAATTACATGAATTTTAAATGATTTCAAAATAGAAAGAGATATTTCTCTCAAATAGTTTTGATTTCATCTATGTCAACAACCTTTAATGGATTTTATACTTGTTTGAAGTTGATTTATTATGATAAAAATCTTGTATATCACAATGAATGTTTTGAGATATGTTTGACTATGGATGTGTTATTTTTATACCATTCATGGTTTATGGTTCATGTATTAACATTTCGTATGCTAGTTTTAATACGAATGTTTATGTTATGTTTCAACCTTTTCATATAAGGAATGCATTTTAATTAGTATGTGATGGGTGGATCCTTCTATAGCTCCTCGATGCATTTTTAGGTGTCATGATACAAAATAGTTTCTTGGAAAAAGGCCTTAACGAAACCTTATTTATAGTCTTGGCATGAGGCCTTGACTATGTGGTTAAGACGTCTGGTATTATGCATTCCATAATTATGAAATTAGATATTTATACTACATGTGATTATTCGACGAGAAGAATATCAATGTGAATAAGTAAATGGAATTATTTGATATATCTTTTCTAGATTATTATGAATCTTAATTTTAAAAGTATTTTTTTAGTTTTACACATTGCCTTAAATGTTTATTCTTACTTATGATAGTTTCCACTATATTGTTATCGTTACTGAGCATCTAATATCTCCTCTTTCTTATGTTTTCTTTTCCTAGGATATGAATAAGTAAATTTTGATTAACCTATAGGGATAGGCCAAGGATATGAGTGTGTTCAAAGGGAACACAATGTTGTTTTTATTTATTTCATGATGTAATGTAAAGATTATGTATGTATCTAGTACTTCTATAGATACTAAACTAATCATTCATTCGAGACTTGATCTCTCGTGATCATGCCAATGTTATGTAATAATGCACCGATTCTGGGTAAATAGGGTCAAGGCATTACAACATTACAATGTTAGATCATTTCATTGGTATCATAATAGGTTTTTCTCTTGACTATATTTCTATGATAAACATAAGGGATCTCGTTAAACTATATTAAGTATGAATTAATCATTGTAATTGATCGAGATATGAGGTTTTCCACATGGACATTGAGAAGCCTTGAGCATGTGTAGGATATATAATTGAGTTTTAGTACTACTAATCACTAATATAATTATGTTCATTCTGAGATAACCAATAAAAATGAATAGGATATACAGAGATCATATTCAATGGATTTACCAGGACATGGGGGTCAACACTATCCCCAAGCGGAGTTCTCATATAACAGAAGTTTATAATCTAACATTGAAATGGAACATTATATGGTTTTGTATGGGATGGGGTGTTATAATCCCACATGTTGGGATTAAATTCAATGGAAGAAGCTAATGAGACATGGTCTTATTTAAAAGGTTATATTGAATTATCAAACTATTAATTGTTATATGAAATCTACAAAATGTCAATTGAAAATATATGTCATCAATAATTGATGAGACATAGAGTTATTGGTTGGAGGTAAGGTGTTACTTTATATTTCACTATAGAAGAATGTCATGAGGATTTGTAAGAAGGGAATGATTTTTTATAGATACATTAACCCCTTTGAGATACATGCTCAAATAAGAGTGGTTCGTTATCGACTAGAATTCCCACATATAATGTCCAAAGAATGTGATGTGTTCTATGTATATATACTATGGAAGTACATACTAGAACCATCAAATTTACTAAATCTAGAAGTGTTACCCTTGGAGAAGGATCTTTAATATAAGGATCATCCAGTGAGTATCTTAGATTATAGAGACACTATTCTAAAAAACAAGACAACTCACCTAGTCAATGTGTTGTGTTGGAACCATAAGTTTTAGGAGACAACATGGGAATTGGAAAAGGTGAAGAAACAGAAGTACCATAATCTGTTTTAGTGTATGAAATGTAATTCTAAAGGTGAAATTTTTAAAGGGGGTAGAATTTAATGAGCCAAAACTTTTAAATTAAATTCCCTATGGAATTAATAAATTCATTAGCATATAATTTATTTATATAAAAAACATGAAATGCATTTTATTTTTAAAATTTTTACCATTATAAAATATGGAAACAATTTTTCTATCAGGATTAAAAGACAAATAAGCATCATAACTATTGATAAAATAGATTTTCTACATTAATAATTGAGATCATTATATAGTAAGGGTTATGATAAAGTATGAATGAAAAATGATAAAAATGAAGGCCTCATCCAATAGGATAATACCCCAGGAAGCCAATTTATTGAGGCTTCTAAGAGAGAAAGAATCACTATTGTTTTCCATGGACTCAGCCTATGCTGATATTTCAAAAATAAAACACATGAGAAATGATTTACTAGAAAAGTTTAACATTATCGAGATTACAACCCAAAACATGATAACTAAACCACCACAAAAATTTACCATCACCCTGAACCTGATCTTATGGGAACACACCATTATAATATTGGGTTATGTATATGCACATTTTTATCAATAATTGTAACATTTTTAAAAAAAATCAATATATTTACCCCTTTCATTATTAATTTATACAAAAGATTATATAATTATATTTTGATACAAAGAAACTAAAATAATATTTTTAGAATATATATATATATATATATATATTTTAATTGAAACACAATTTTTGATAAAATGAATAATTTTGAAATAAATTTCTTTTTCAAGAAATGTTCTTATTTTTTTTATAAAGGTGAGACAAGAAGACCCTTTATTTAATTTTAAAAGAAGAGTACAACAGAGGAACAAAAGAAAAACACAAAGTCAAAATAAGTCAATTAGCTCTTGAATGAGTATGCATGTTGTGGTTCGGGGCACTTCCACCCCGACCACGCGGGTGTCGACCTCTTCTCCTAGTTTTGACAATGAAATATTCTTATTTAAATTAAATTTATTTAAATATAAATGATAATATAATTTTATGAAGTGCAATTTAATTTTTTATGTGTCAGAGAATCGGTAGTTTTGTAAAAATTAGAATTTTAAAATAAATAAGTGTTTTTATATAAATGTTAAAAATCTCATATTTATAAAATGATTTTGGAAAAAAGTATTTGGTTTGGAATCAACAAATCACAATTATATAGTGGTAATTTTTTCATATTTTTATGATAAAGTGTTTTTTTTGGAAAAACATAAATTCGGTATGAATAACTGATGAGTGTTACAAAATTATAATATAAAAAAATTGATGTAATAATTTATATAAAATATATCCATGAATAGAATTATATTTTCTCTTTGGAATTTTTTTTTGAATAAATTTTATTATGTTTATAGACCAAGTATGAATCCTCTGTAACCTATATTATAATTTAAGGATTTAAAATAAATTCCTTGTGAATATCATTAACTTCTACATCATCAATTATATTATATCAAGGAGTTCCATTATTTTCCAAATAATATATTTAAAACCAACACAATTTGGTAGAATCCATGGTAAGAAACTTTGAAATGGTAATTGTTTCTCATAATATTATCACTTAGAGTCAAAAACCTAATATTAGAAATTAATAAATAATTATATACACATTTTATATTAAAACCACTTAACCTCCCATTCCTCTTTAGCCAAAACCCCTCGAGAATTAATTATTTATATCAATATATAGCCCTATAAATCCATCCCATGGAATTATCATTCCTTTGGGAAACTCCTCTCATGATTTTAGTACCACTCTCTCAAGGTTATAGATTCTCTTACTCATCCTCTTTATTCAAGTAGTTTCATTATATTAATCCTTTTGGTTAGAAATATTACATATTTAAATAAGTTTTTACACATCAGTTTATTATCCATATGATTCCAAAGTAATGAGATACCTCCTTTTAATCTCACTAAATTATTCTATGAACCTTTATGTACACCTGTTAATATTTCGAAATTATCCAGTTATTTTCAATGCCACACATTTTTGCTATGAAAAACCATGGAATTTAATCTCAAAGGTATTAAAAATGACAATAACATCCTATGTTTATTAGGGTATTCCATGTCTCTAACCAACAATCCTTAATCATAGGAATAATATTGAGGAATGATTCTCTTGTGTTATACAATATATGTGGCAACAATATGTATGTACAAGATATGAATGTGAAATGTGGGGCCAAAATTATATAGCCTACAAATATATTGATTAATGTTTTTTATTTCATGAGATAGAATTTATAGTGAATGTGTAGTTTTCCTATGCACATTATGATATGAGGACATGGTGGTCAGTCTTTACATATGCTTATAATGTCACATGTTATATTGTTTCAACATTCCTATAATGCCTTGATTTTATCATCTTATATCAGGATTTCAAGTTCATTATTATGAATCTCACCTTCATATGAAATAATTTTATTTCTCATAACTCCAATATACTAAAACACATTATTATATGACTCTGATGATTACCTTAATAGGCTTTATAGCTCAACCCTTTCTTATGTAAATCCCCAGGTTATCTCAGGCAATTTTAGAAGATAAAAATAATTTAAGTTCATTCCATGGAGGGTTTTAAATAATGTTATGGTATCCTTATTTCAAGTTCTTGTGTTGTGTATATAATTACATAAATACAATAAGAATATTATTCTTATTGGATTATGTTATGAATATATTTAAGTAGAATATCACAAAAAAATTCTAATATGTATTGTTTTTCATAATACATATCTTCATATAAGTATTTTCATTATTAGCCAGGCGCCATATGAGTAAATTAAACTGAGGAAAAATATTGTTATGAAAAAAAATATTTTATTTCATTAATTTTGTTACTACACATATAAGATTCTTGGATTTGAAAATTAAATTGTACCATTTATTTTATCAAAGAAAACTTGATATTGGTTTTTTTAAAACCATTGAGTTGTAAATTGATTATATGAAAATGTTTTTAAAATCCCCTATATAAAAAATATTTTATAAAATTATATTACTCAATATAATAAAGTCACTATGGTTTTATTATTCACATAAACCCAATATAGTGAAAAATAAACCATAAAGTGAAATCATATTTTTTGAATAACACCACTATAGAATTGGTATTCAAAATTCTTGATATACACTTTTTATAGTGTGTAATAATGCATATGTATTAGTTGTGATTGATACCATATTCTGTATCTCACCTATTTGTTCCGCAATTCACATTGAAATCCTATTAATACACACAAATTAGGTGGTATATCATGATAATAATGAACTTTTTATTATTCCCTACTCAATGACTAATGTTTTAGCAAACATTTCATTAGAAGAAAATATTGAATTTGGTGAGATATGACTTATGAAATGATTTAAAGAATGTTTATAAATTTTATTATTTATAATAGTGTACTTTTACTAGAATTTCTTACTTATTCTATCAGCATAATATGTAATTATGGATTACATCATGTTATTTAATGCCTATCAAGAATTATAATTAACATTGAAAGTAATGTTATCTTAAGGATATATGCAACAATGATTGCGATGAGACTGTAAAAAATGGGTATGTCATTGTTTTACGAAATATTAGAAGTACCCATTTTCGTGGACTTGTATGTGGATCTCACTGACCACACTAACTCTAGTATGACTATTATCCCTTTTCCCTATGGAAGATGAGAATTACGATTTCATGAGTTTTTATACACAATTATCATTCCCACAACAAAGTCATTTGACTTTAATACATATGGAAAAAGTTTAATATATTGGTTAATATTATTTTCTACAACATTCATGAATTATTCCTGGATTGACCTGGGGCATGAATATCTGGTATGGATCCTTCTAATATAGTGGGTTATCAATGTTACTAAATTTTATTTATATTTATATTGTGTTTAATCACTGCATTTTAGTGTTAAACTGAATTTTCATCATATATATTTTAATGAGTAGTTTGATTAAAATATCACAGTTAATGGTTTATCAAATATCTTAAGACATTGGTTATTGCCTACTGGGTTTGTTATGCTCACAACATATATGTTCACTTTGATGGACATGAAGCTCCATGATCAATTTTACTGGTATATATAGTTACCAGTATATTTTAATTATATTTTGTATTGTGATATGCATGTTTATAGTTTGTACCGATCGAGTTCCAATCTATGTTGGAATTAAATGTTTTTTTAGTATGGAATAGAATGTGTGTGTTGTAGATTTTTTTTGCACACTTAGATTTTTTATAGGATAAGTTTACCTATTGTATAAAATGTTATTCATTTAGGTACTATTGTTTTACATTATTTATATTTTACTAAACCATGTCAGTATTCCACTTCTCAATAACATATCAGGACACATGATGCATGTAATTGGTCCCAAGGGATCAGTGAGCATTCATGGGGTGATGTGGTAGCTAGATACATATACTTTTTGGGTTATTTATTCCATTATTTCTAAAAATTGATTAAATGCAAGAGAATGATATTAGATACCACTTAGAGAAATTATGATGGTAGATATTAAATTTATATTGGGGAACGTATTAGATCTCACTACTAGAAAATTGTGTTTTACCAACACTTGTATACCAACGGTTTAATTAAATCATTGTTATACTTAATTTTTCTCAACGGTTTGTAGAAACCATTGGGATAATGGGATGAGAACATGATTTTGCGAACGGTTTACTAAAACCATTGGGAAAAAGCTAGATATATACCAACAGTTTTTAAAAACTATAGGCAAATACACTCTTTCCCAATGATTTTAACAAATTGTTGGGAAGGTTTCCCCCAAATACACCACATCTAGAATCCCTATACATGAGATTTCATCCATAAACCTAATCGGTCCAGACGCTCTCCCAACGCTCTCTCTTCACCCCAAGGAATCTCTCAAAGGTCTCTTTGCAATTATTTAGGTAATTCTTTACTTCTAAACTTCTAATCTGTAAGTTGAATATAGTTAATCTATTTTTGTTTTTTTATCAATTTTGATTTCTCCTAAATGAGATCTACTGGTATACTTGTTCCTGTATTTCTTTTTCTCCTGTCATGTTCTCTTGCCACAAGACCCTTCTGCAAGAGCTGATTATGAGAGTGAGGTTTTATATTATATAATGTGATGGGGGCCTTGGGTAGAAGTTCCTTCTAGTGGGAATATATTCTATTTGTATAGTAAGGCATTCTAGTGTGCCATGTGGATAGTGAAAACCCATTTGAGGTGTTGAATAATGGTGGTTCTATTTTTTGTGGGTTATGTTATCTTAATTATGAGAGGTATTGGTTGTATAATGAATCTAGTTTTATGGGGGATTTCATGTATAATATAGTAGAAATATGATTAATCAATTTCATGTATAATGTGATAACATGTTTTGTTGATTTGTATTATTTATCTTGCTGTCACTATTGATAAATGTAACATGTTGTCTTAGTGTGGTTTTGCTTTGGTAGACTTTTTGTAGTGACACCTCTTCATAAGAAGATATAGGGTGATATCCTTAGTTTTTTTTATTCGTGTAGTACATGGAATGTGTTTCAAAGGGATAATGGTTTGAGTGATTCTTTGGTGTTACATTATTGAGGGAGTTGGGTAATTTGGAAATTGTTACGTGAGTTACTTGTGACCTATGGGGTATAGTTACAACCTAGAGGGGTGTTATGCTGGGATGTGGATGAGGGTGGCTTATGAGATTGGCCATATATCAATTATGTACTATGGGATTGTGTATAACATTAGGATATTTCTGAGTTATTGGGTATTCCTTGGGTGGTTTGGTATGGTGGTATGGGATAAGAAAATTGATGATGATTTGCTTATACAAATTTCACTTAGGAGGGGGGGGGTGTGGGATGTCTTAGGAGGGAGGGGAGTTGTCCACCCCCAACCCCCTTAGACAACCCCCCTGGACACCACCCCACCCCCTGAACACCCCCACCCCCATGGACACCCCCGCCCTCTCGGACAGCCCCCCTGGACACCACCCCACCCCCTTGGATAGCTCCCCAGCCCCTAGATATCCCCCCATGGACACCACACCATCCCACCCACTTGACAGCCCCACCCCCCAAACAACCCCCCTAGGCACCACCCCACCCACTAAACATCCCTTGTAAAGACCTGTAAAATTCAGGGAAATTTTTTTCTTAATTTTCTTTGGGATTGTACAAGAACGCGGTTTCTTACGGAACTTAATTCAGAGGCCCAGTGTGTCTGGAATTTCTATCCGAAGTTTAGCTCGGGTACGTTCAGTGAACGAACGAGCGGGAATTTCTAACTTTCTAACCGGTGCTCAGAATCGAATTCCGAGGGCATCGATGGATTCACAACGCCGGTAATTTCTTAGGAACACCTTTTCCGGAGTTGCGTTTTCACGAGAGAAGTTGATAAAAATTGTTGAAGTTAGAATAAAAATTTAACTACAATTTTTATTTTCTCTAAGTGGATTTAAGATTTGGGTGGAAGTTGGGTAACTACCCAACTTCCCTTGGGAGGTTATGAGGGTGGTGGGTCCCACACGAACCCCACCCCTTCACATTCCTTAACTCCTTCAACTCACCATTAATTTGATAACTTAAGTTATTTAATTAAGTGAGTTTTATGTGAATGTTTGAATTTCAAAAGTTTAAGTTATGTTAATTGATTGTGGATTAATTCAACTTTTAAATTTCAAACTCAAGTTGTGTTAATAAAATAAGTAAGGGACTTATTTTATTTTTGGTTGGAGTCTTGTTGCTTGGAGAGTCATTGGGAGAAAAGCTAAGAGCTTGAAGAACTTCTTCCTCTTCGACGAAGAATGCAAAGAACGCGAAGAACGCCAGATTCCTCAGAGATCGACGATGCGATGCCATCCCCGCGACACGACTCTCTTTCTCCATGACGTCTTCTTCCGCGACGGTTATTTCCATGACGAACCTCCGTTCAAGATACGCTCAAGGTAGGGGTTTTATTTATTTTGTTCGTGGTTACTACCTTGACGTTCTTTGTGAAATATGACCAATTGCTATCAATTAACAAGAGGGGGCCGGACCGCACAAACACGGCCGAACCTCCTCCCTTATCTATGTTGTTGATCTTAATGTGGATTGGAACGGAATGACGTGGTGCCCTAGCACCGCGCGGGATCATGCGACAAGGAATGCGTGGCGCCGTCGCGCTGCGCCGTGAAATCGAACAAGGTCGTGACACCGCCGCGCCGCTTCGGAGAAACCCAAAGACATCGCAGCCGGAGCGGGGCCGAAGCGGAGGGGTGCGGCGCCGATGCGCCATGCCGGATGAACCAAGGCCGCGGCCGGTTCCGGGCCGTGGCGGAGCAGGGAGACCGGCGGCCGGTTGTGGGCCGCTGGCGTCAGAGCAAGGGGGGATCGGCCGTCGCTGGTCCGTGGCGGCAGAAGCCGGCCAGCCAGAACGGGCCAGAAGGACAAGGGAAGTCTGGGGGTTACAAACCCCCAGTGGCCAGCTCAAGCGGCCCCCCTTAATGGGGGCCACGGTTACAAAAGCCAGGGGGCAGGCGCCCCCCCCTTCAAACGGCTCGGCCGTTTGGCCGAGCGCCTGGATAGCGCGCCGCGCCCAGGCCGGGCCGGCTGCTTGGTCGGTCCGCCAGGCCGGGAAGGCTGCCTGGCCGGACCAGGACCCGGTTCGGGTCGCCCCGGTGCGGGCCGACCCTAGGGGTATCGGGCCGGGTCGGACCGGGCCCGAACCCCTTAATACTGAATATCTTCTGGTCGGTCGCCCATAACTTGTGCTACGGGCTTCCAATCGATGCACCGTCAGCTGCGATGCGATCCTTGGATCGAGACAGTCGTTTAGGTATATCTCACTCAAGGTTTCGGAATACTTTGGGTTTGGACGAGTTGGTTCGTACACGAAACCAACCGGGCCCTCGGAGCGGAAATGCTCATAACTTGAGCTCCGGACGTCCGAATGACGTGTCGTCGACTTTGTTGGATTCCTCTTAGTGAGACAGATCTTTTGGCTTACTCCGCCTGAGGTTTGGACGCAGGTGGAGTACGGTCAGGTTGGTTTTGACTTAAAAACCAACCGGGCCCCTGGGACGAAAAAGCCAATAACTTCCAGACCGGGCGTCCGATTGGCGCGCCGTCTGTGAAGATGAGTTCCCGTTGATGTTACGGAACTTTTGGATACATCAACTCCGGACATTGTGTCAGTTGATATATCATCCTCTCAGCTCGTGGAGTGGACCCTCCCGAACGAGATTGCTGTGTGCGGGAACCCTAGAGCTGGCTGCGTTGCGACTGTGACGACGACAACGACTGTACAGAGATCCTCAGTGGATTCGACGGCGATGACTACAGCACTCAGCGATCCTATGTGGATCAGTGCTACAGATCCTATGTGGGTCCGATCCTGTGTGGGTCTTTGCGGGGGTTAGTTACCTATTGATGCTGTGTGGGTCAGATCCTTTATGGGTCATTGCGGGGGTTAGTTACCTATCGATCCTGTGTGGGTCAGATCCTTTATGGGTCATTGTGGGGGTTAGTACCTATTGATACTTTGTGGGTCCGATGACTTAGATGAATCGGTGGCTATATATGATCATATTTATAGTCATACGAAGAAGTATACCTGTGTGAGCTGAAATCCTGTTTTGCTTTCTTATGTGTATTGTGTTGTGCTATCCTGTGTGGATTTACGTTTTCCTTTCCTGTGTGGAATGGGTTGTACTTGGGCTCGGATGTTGGAGCCGAATGGGAATTGATGACTTAGGTATATGTATAGGCATATACCTAAGAAGTTTCAGATGTTACTTCGTGATTGTATCTTTCCTGTGTGGATGGTCCTTTGTGGATTCTGGGAGACCTTCATGGATCTCGGGGTCCCTACTGAGTAGCTTATACTCACCAAGTCGGCTCACTTATTACCCATCAGAGAGCAGGGCACAGTGGAGAGCTTGGGACATCTCTACATTCAGGAGATTGTACGACTTCATGGTGTTCCATCATCTATCATCTCCGATCGAGATGCTCGCTTTACTTCCCGGATTTGGAAGGGGTTGCAGGAGGCATTCGGGACGCAGCTACGTCTGAGCACCGCCTTTCACCCTCAGACAGATGGTCAGACGGAGAGGACCATAAATACTCTGGAGGACATGCTCCACGCATGTGTCCTCGACTTTGGTCACAGCTGGGAGGACCACCTACCCTTGGTGGAGTTCGCATACAGTAACAACTACCACTCCACCATCGGGATGACACCATACGAGGCGTTATACGGCTGACCTTGCAGGTCACCTCTGTGCTGGGCAGACCCTGGGAAGTCATCACTTGTGGGACCAGAGATGGTCTAGGCCACGATAGAGAAGGTCCAGATCATCTAGGAGTGGATGAGGACAGCTCAGAGCCGACGAAATTCTTATGCTGACAGGAGGCGAAGGCCACTTGAGTTCGAGGATGGCGACCACGTCTTCTTGCGGGTCTCACCTCTACGTGGATTACGGAGATTTATCCGAGGTGGAAAGTTATCTCCGCACTTCATCGGACCATTCCAGGTCCTCAGTAGGACTGGCGAGGTGACTTATCGTCTGGCTCTACCACCTCAGTTGCACCGGGTGCACGACGTCTTCCACGTATCCCAGCTGAGTAGATACGTGCACGACCCGACACATATCATTGACCATGGGGAGTTGGACATTGATGATGGGGTGACTTTTGCGGAGGTCCCGGTGGAGATTGAGGATCAACAGGAGCGGGTCCTACGTAGACGGTCGATTCCTCTAGTGCGCATCAGATGGCAACACGAGAATCTCCAGGAGAGCACTTGGGAGCGGGAGGCTCAGATGCGTGCTCAGTACCCACATTTGTTTCCCTAGTTTTTGATGTACCTTTATAGGGACGTAAATCCATGAGGTGGGAGTAATGTAAAGACCCGTAAAATTCAAGGAAATTTTTTTCTTAATTTTCTTTGGGATTTTACAAGAACGCAGTTTCTTACGGCACTTAATTCTGAGGCCCGGTGTGCCCGGAATTTCTATCTGAAGTTTAGCTCGGGTACGTTTAGTGAACAAACGAGAGGGAATTTCTAAATTTTGAACCGGTGCTCGGAATCGAATTTCGAGGGCACCGATGGATTTGCAGCGCCGATAATTGCTTAGGAACACCTTTTCCGGAGTTGCGTTTTCACGAAAGAAGTTGATAAAAATTGTGGAAGTTAAAATAAAAATTTAACTACAATTTTTATTTTCTCTAAGTGGATTTACGCTTTGGGTGGAAGTTGGGTAACTACCCAACTTCCCTTGGAAGGTTATGAGGGTGGTAGGGCCCACAAGAACCCCACCCCTTCACATTCCTTAAATCCCTCAACTCACCATTAATTTGATAACATAAGTTATTTAATTAAGTGAGTTTTATGTGAATGTTTGAATTTCAAAAGTTTAAGTTATGTTAATTAATTGTGGATTAATTCAACTTTTAAATTTCAAACTCAAGTTGTGTTAATAAAATAAGTAAGGGACTTATTTTATTTTTGGTTGGAGTCTTGTTGCTTGGAGAGTCTTTGGGAGAAAAGGTAAGAGCTTGAAGAACTTCTTCCTCTTCGACGAAGAACGCGAAGAACGCGAAGAATGCCGGATTCCTCGGAGATCGACGATGCGATGCCATCCCCGCGACGCGACTCTCTTTCTACGCGATGTCTTCTTCCACGACGGTTATTTCTGCAACGAACCTCCGTTCAAGCTACGATCAAGGTAGGGGTTTTATTTATTTTTTTCTTGGTTACTACTTTGACGTTCTTCATGAAATATGACCAATTTCTATCAATTAACAAGAGGGGGAAGAACCGCACAAACACGGCCGACCCTCCTCCCTTATCTATGTTTTTGATCCTAATGTGGATTGGAATGGAATGACGCGGTGTCGTCGCACCGCGCGGGATCATGCGATAAGGAATGCGGGGAGCCGTCGCGCCGCGCCGTGAAATCGAACAAGGTCGCGACACCATCGCGACGCGTCGGAGAAACCCAAAGACACTGCGGCCGGAGCGGGGCCACAGCGGAGGGGCGCGGCGCCGATGCGCCGCGATGGACGAACCAAGGCCGCGGCCAGTTCCGGGCCGCGGCGGTGCAGGGAGACCGGCGGCCGGTTGCGGGCCGCCGGCGTCGGAGAAAGGGGGGACCGGTCATCGCCGGTCCATGGTGGCAGAAGCCGGCTGGCCAGAGCGGGCCAACTGGACAAGGGAAGGCTGGGGGTTACAAACCCCCGGCGGCCAGCTCAAGCGGCCCCCCTTAATGGGGGTCGCAGTTACAAAAGCCAGGGGGCAGGAGCCCCCCCTTTAAACGGCTCAGCCGTTTGGCCGAGCGCCTGGATAGCGCGCCACGCCCTAGCCGGGCCGACTGCCTGGCCGGTCCGCCAGGCCGGGCAGGCTGCCTGGCCGGACCCGGACCCGGTTCGGGTCGACCCAGTGGGGGCCGACCCTGGGGGTATCGGGCCGGGTCGGACCGGGCCCGAACCCCTTAATACCGAATATCTTCTGGTCGGTCACCCATAACTTGTGATATGGGCTTCCTATCGATGCACTGTCAGTTGCAATGAGATCCTTGGATCGAGACGGTCGTTTCAGTATATCGCACTCAAGGTTTCAGAATACTTTGGGTTCGACCGAGTTGGTTCGTACACGAAACCAACCGGGCCCTCGGAGCAGAAACACTCATAACTTGAGCTCCGGACATCCGAATGATGTGCCGTCGACTTTGTTAGATTTCTCTTAGTGAGACAGATCTTTTGGCTTACTCCTTTCAAGGTTTGGACGCAGGTGGAGTACGGTCGGGTTGGTTTTGACTTAAAAACCAACCGGGCCCCTAGGACGAAAAAGCCAATAACTTCCAGACCGGGCGTCTGATTGAAACGCCGTCTTTGACGCTATGTTCCTGTTGACGTTATGGAACTTTTGGATACATCAACTCCAGACTTTGTGTTAGTTGATGTATCAGCCTCTCAGCTCATGGAGCCGACCCTCCCGAACGAGCTTGCTGTGTGCGGGAACCCTAGAGATGGCTGCGTTGCGACTGTGACGACGATGATGACTGTACAGAGATCCTCAGTGGATTCAATGGCGATGACTACAGCACTCAGCGATCCTACATGAATCTGTGCTACAGATCCTGTGTGGGTCCGATCCTGTGTGGGTCTTTGCGGGGGTTAGTTACCTATCGATCCTGTGTGGGTCAGATCCTTTATGGGTCATTGCGGGGGTTAGTTACCTATCGATCCTGTGTGGGTCAAATTATTTATGGGTCATTGTGGGGGTTAGTACCTATTGATCCTTTGTGGGTCCGACGACTTAGATGAATCACTGGCTATATCTGATCATCTTTATCGTCATACAAAGAAGTATACCTGTGTGAGCTGAAATCCTGTTTTGCTTTCTTATGTGGATTGTGTTGTGCTATCTTGTGTGGATTTACGTTTTTCTTTCCTGTATGGACTAGGTTGTACTTGGGCTCGGATGTTGGAGCCGAATGATAATTGATGACTTAGGTATATGTATGGGAATATACCTAAGAAGTGTCGGATGTTACTTCGTGATTGTATCTTTCCTTTGTGGATTGTCCTTTGTAGATTCTGGGAGACCTTCGGGGGTCTCGGGGTCCCTACTGAGTAGCTTATACTCACCCCTGCACGGGCTATGCCCACACTACATTGTGTTGGTTGCAGAAGACAGATAGCGCTGATCATGGTTGAGGCTTGCAGAGCAAGACGGTACCTGGAGGTGGACCACTGGGCGGGACGTACTCGGAGCGGTCGAGTGGACCCGAGGTGCAGTGGAGGCTATCTGTACCCACCCTTCAGGTGGGATTTCCAGTGAACATCTCAGCATTGCGGCTTTACTTTTCAGTTACTGTTTTCCCTTCCAGTTGTACTTTACTTTCAGCTTGGGTTTGTATACTGGACCACTTACTTTTCCACACTTACTGTTGTACTCAGTTTTTTTACTTAGTGTTTACTTCTTCTGCTTGCTTGCTCTGTGGTGTTTGTTTACTTTACAAAGGCAATGTCTTCCCTTTTTACCGATAATTACGCCTTGGTTCTAGTCGCCAGCCCCTGGACTATGGAAGGCGGGCTTGGGGTAGTCACGGAATGGGCCCCGAGGATGGGTCGTGACAAATTGGTATCAGAGGAGTTCGGTTCTACCGCAGAACTTAGGACTCTGATCTTTTTCTATGTGAAGCAATAGTGTTAAGAGTATTGGGTGTGGTTATCAGTCTAGGGAGTCCAGTGTTGGTGCGGCGGCCGACGTATCCGTACACCAGGACCCTGACTTCTGATTTCCGACTTAATTCATGAAAACATTGATTGCATTTGTGTTTCAAGTTTTCTTTGTGATTACTTTGTGTCAGCTCACAAGGTATACTGTTCTGACCGTGGCACACCTGTTTCTCTTCAGGATGGCCCCACAATGACAGCCAACTAGGGTTCCGAGAGTTGTGCGTGACGACAACCCACCTAGCGACCATGCCTCGGTACATGGCCCTTTGACAGCAGAGGCACCGACGGTACCGCTACCCGCCGATCCACCGATGTTACCAGCCCCAGGCGCTGGCGATGCACGTCGCCTTAGTGAACTGCATGAGTTTCAGCGCCAGCGACCACCCAGGTTCCGTAGGGAGACGGACCCTCAAGCAGCCAAGGATAGGCTGGAGGCACTTGTACGAGTTTTCAGTTTAGTGAGGACACCCGCAGACCTCATGGTGATCCTCGCAGTGAGCCTACTGCACGCGGCAGCAGGAAGATGGTGGAGCTTGATGCTCCAGGTGCACGATGAGGCATCTCTTCTCTGGACGGACTTTGAGAGCCTCTTCTTCTCGGAGTTCGTCCCAACCACCCTCCATGTGGTGCACATCCAAGAGCTTCTATAGCTGCGACAGGGCAGCTTGACTGTCGCCCAGTACTCGACGAGATTTACAGATCTCTCGCGCTACTCGACAGACATGGTACGAGACCCATTCTTCCAGGCCCGAACCTTCGAGAAGAGATTGAGGCAGGAGATCAGGGCATCGCTGATCTCCCTCAACATCCCGAAACAGGCAGGGGTACTGGAGTGAGCCCTTCTCATCGAGAGTTTTCTGGCTGAGTCTACACCAGCGATGAGACCTACTGCAGGGTGACACATGGCATATTCTTCTGCAGCCGGAAGTAGACAGATGTCGTAGAGGTTCAAGTGGGCCAGGCCATCGGGTGGACGACCACAGGATACTGGCTCGGAGGTGCGGGGAACACGTAGCAGAACCAATATTACGAGTGGAAGACAGTGCTATGCATGTGGCGGGCAGGGCCACATGGCTCGTGACTGCCCAACCCTCCATGTAGAGGAGCAGCAGACGGTTGAGGAACCACCTAGGCAGAGGGAGAGGTTCGACCGTGGCGGTCCGCAGGGAGCAGGCGGACGAGGTAGAGAAGCTGGACGAGCAGCAGGTGGTGGGCGATGCTTTGAGGCTCTACCACCACCACCACCACCAGGAGGTCCACCCCGACCTCAGGGGAGAGCACAACTTCAAGAAGCTGAAGCTTACGATCATGGAGCTCTAGAAGCAGGTGGACAAGTGCGGGTCTAGCTCCAGGCATAGAGGCCTTTTCCCATTATGCCTCTAACTTCGTTTTTTGTGTTTCCTTGTGTCCTTGTACTTTGAGTTGAAGTAATAAAAGACACTTGCAATAGTGACGTTCTCTTTCTTGTCTTTTGTTTGTTAATACTAAGAGGTGCCGGTTAAAAACTGTTGACTTGACCCTCACTTGCGAGATTCTTACTGGAGGAGACCCAGTGACCACACACTGATGCCGACAGTGTGACTCAACCCTTGAAGGCGAGAGTAATGGTTGGATCTCTTGGTAGCAGCGTCGAGGCCTTACGACGTCATCCATGCCATGAATTAACTAATCATGATGGGATTGACTGTATTAATAAAGGAACGTGGTTCATCCAGGGGATGAGACCAGATTTCCCTTTTCGGAAAAGGAGAAATCTTTGCAGCTTTACAGAACGTTAAGGAGGAAGGGGAAACCCTTTTTGTGGTCAGAAAGATGTCAGCAGAGCTTCCATAAGCTGAGACAGAGATTGACCAGCACACCTATCTTGAGTCTACCAGAGGATGGAGTTGGGTACGTAGTTTTCTATGATACATCATGGACCAGACTCGGATGTGTCCTGATGCAGGAGCGGGCCGTGATCGCCTATGGATCACATCAGTTGAGGCATCATGAGCAGAACTATGCTACTCATGACCTGGAGTTAGCAGCAGTGGTCTTCGCTCTAAAGATGTGGCGAACCTATCTGATGGGCGAGCGCTTTACAGTCTATTCTGACCATTAGAGTCTCAGGTATATCTTCTCACAGAAGGACCTGAACCTGAGATAGCGGCGATGGCTCGAGTTCCTCCAGGACTGTGACTTTGAGATAGTCTATACTCCTGGAAAGGGTAACGTGGTAGCTGATGCTCTCAAAAGGAGGATGAACATTCAGCTACATGGGGAGGCAATAGAGCAGCTAGCCGCTTTGCAGATATCCTTCATGGATAGAGATGGAGCAGCTTTTCTTCAATCACTCACAGTCACTCTTCCACTACTGCAGCGGGTCAGAGAGGCACAACGTGGGGATGCCGACTGTGAGACGCGACGTGCGTAGATATCCTCAGGACAGGAACATGATGGTTTCTCTTTAGGAGGAGAGCATGACATCCTTTTTAGAGGATGTACCTTGGTACCAGTTGCTTTACAGGAGGAGGTGCTGAGAGAGTTTCACACTTCTCCTTTGGCGGTACATCCTGGAGTGACGAAGATGTACCAGGATCTCAGACGATAGCACTGGTGGCCAGGCATGAAGAAGGATGTGGAAAAGTTCGTTTCTCGATGCCTCACCTGCCAGCAGGTGAAGGCAGAGCACCGGGTACCAGCATGCTTGGTACAGCCCTTGGAGGTCCTAGAGTGGAAGTGGGAAGACATATCTATGGACTTCGTGACTGGACTTCCATGCACTTCCAGAGGTCACGACTCCATTTGGGTGATTGTCGACTGACTCACCAAGTCATCTCACTTCTTACCCATCAGAGAGCAGGGCTCAGTGGAGAGATTGGGACATCTCTACGTTCAATAGATTGTACGACTTCATGGTGTGCCATCATCTATCATCTCTAATCGAGATGCTCGCTTTACTTCCCGGCTTTGGAAGGGGTTGCAGGAGGCATTCGGGACACAGCTACGTCTGAGCACTGCCTTTCACCCTCAGACAGATGGTCAGACGGAGAGGATCATAAAGACTCTGGAGGACATGCTCTACGCATGTGTCCTCGACTTTGGTCACAGCTGGGAGGACCACCTACCCTTGGTGGAGTTTGCGTACAACAACAGCTACCACTCCACCATCGGGATGACACCATACGAGGCGTTATACGGCTGACCTTGTAGGTCACCTCTATGCTGGGCAGACCCTGGGGAGTCAGCACTTGTGGGACCAGAGATGGTCCAGGCCACGATAGAGAAGGTCCAGATCATCCAGGAGCGGATGAGGACAGCTCCGAGCCTACAGAAGACTTATGCTGACAGGAGACAGAGGCCACTTGAGTTCGTGGATGGCGACCATGTCTTCTTGCGGGTCTCACCTCGACGTGGACTACGGAGATTTAGCCGAGGTGGCAAGTTATCTCCGCGCTTCATCGGACCATTCTAGGTCCTTAGTAGGATTGGCAAGGTGTCTTATCGCCTGGCTCTACCACCTCAGTTGCACCGGGTGTACGGCGTCTTCCACGTATCCCAGCTGAGGAGATACGCGCACGAACCGACACATATCATTGACCATGGGGAGCTGGACATTGATGATGGGGTGACTTTTGTGGAGGTCCCGGTGGATATTGAGGATCGACAGGATCGGGTCCTACGTGGACGGTCGATTCCTTTAGTGTGCATCAGATGGCAGCACGAGAATCTTCAGGAGAGCACTTGGGAGCGGGAGGCTCAGATGCGTGCTCAGTACCCACATTTGTTTCCCTAGTTTTTGATGTACCTTTACAGGGACGTAAAGCCCTGAAGTGGGAGTAATGTAAAGACCCTTAAAATTCAAGGAAAATTTTTTCTTAATTTTTTTTGGGATTTTACAAGAACGCAGTTTCTTACGGCATTTAATTCCGAGGCCCGGTGTGCCAGGAATTTCTATCCGAAGTTTAGCTCGGGTATGTTCAGTGAACGAACAAGAGGGAATTTATAACTTTTGAACCGGTGCTCGGAATCGAATTCCGAGGGCACCGATAGATTCGCAGCGCCGGTAATTTCTTAGGAACACCTTTTCTGGAGTTTCTTTTTCACGAGAGAAGTTGATAAAAATTGTGGAAGTTAAAATAAAAATTTAACTACAATTTTTATTTTCTCTAAGTGGATTTAAGCTTTGGGTGGAAGTTGGGTAACTACCCAACTTCCGTTGGGAAGTTATGAGGGTGGTGGGGCCAACACGAACCCCACCCCTTCACATTCCTTAACTCCCTCAACTCACCATTAATTTGATAACTTAAGTTATTTAATTAAGTGAGTTTTATGTGAATGTTTGAATTTCAAAAGTTTAAGTTATGTTAATTAATTGTGGATTAATTCAACTTTTAAATTTCAAACTCAAGTTGTGTTAATAAAATAAGTAAGGGACTTATTTTATTTTTGGTTGGAGTCTTGATGCTTGGAGAGTCTTTGGGAGAAAAGCTAAGAGCTTGAAGAACTTCTTCCTCTTCGACGAAGAACGCGATGAACGCGAAGAACGCTGGATTCCTCGGAGATAGACGATGCGATGCCATCCCCGTGATGAAACTATCTTTTTTCGCGACGTCTTATTCTGCGATGGTTATTTTCACGACGAACCTCCATTCAAGCTACGCTCAAGGTAGGGGTTTTATTTATTTTGTTCGTGGTTACTACCTTGACGTTTTTCGTGAAATATGACCAATTACTATCAATTAACGAGAGGGGGCCGGACCGCACAAACACGACCGAACCTCCTCCCTTATCTATGTTGTTGATCCTAATGTGGATTGGAACAGAATGACGTGGTACCGTCGCAACGCGCGGGATCATGCGGCAAGGAATGCGCGGCGCTGTCGTGCCGCGCTGTGAAATCGAACAAGGTCGCGACACCGTCGCGCCGCGTTGGAGAAACCCGAAGACACCACGACCGGAGCGGGGCCACGGTGGAGGGGCGCAGCGCCGATGCGCCACGCCGGATGAACCAAGGTTGCGACTGGTTTCGGGCCGCGGTGGAGTAGGGAGACCGGCGGCCGGTTCCAGGCCGCCGGCGTCGGAGCAAGGGGGGACCGGCCGTCGCCGGTCCGTGGCGGCAGAAGCCGGACAGCCAGAGCGGTCCGGCCGGACAAGGGAAGGCTGGGGGTTACAAACCCCCAGCGGCCAGCTCAAGCGGCCCCCCTTAATGGGGGCCGCGGTTACAAAAGCCAGGGGGGCAGGCGCCCCCCGCTTCAAACGGCTCGGCCGTTTGGCCGAGCGCCTGGCTAGCGCGCCGCGCCCAGGCCGGGCCGCGCCGCGCCAATCGGGCTGGGCCACGCCCAAGTGGGCTGGACCCAGACCCGGTTCAGGTCGACCCGGTGCGGGCCGACCCTGGGGGTATCGGGCCAGGTCGGACCGGGCCCGAACCCCTTAATACCGAATATCTTCTGGTCGGTCGCCCATAACTTGTGATACGGGCTTCCGATCGACGCACCGTCAGTTGCGATGCGATCCTTGGATCGAGATGGTCATTTCGGTATATCGCACTCAAGGTTTTGTAATATTTTGGGTTCATCCGAGTTGGTTCGTACACAAAACCAATCGGGCCCTCGGAGCGGAAACGCTCATAACTTGAGCTCCGGACGTCCGAATGACGCGACGTCAACTTTGTTGGATTACTCTTAGTGAGACAGATCTTTTGGCTTACTCCGCCCGAGGTTTGGATGCAGGTGGAGTACGGTCGGGTTTCTTTTGACTTAAAAACCAACCGGGCCCCTCGGACAAAAAAGCCAATAACTTCCAGACCGGGCGTCCGATTGACGCGCCGTCTGTGACGCTGAGTTCCTGTTGACGTTACGGAAATTTTGGATACATCAAATCTGGACTTTGTGTTAGTTGATGTATCAACCTCTCATCTCGTGGAGCGGACCCTCCTGAACAAGCTTGCTGTGTGCGGGAACCCTAGAGCTGGCTGCGTTGCGACTGTGATGATGACGACGACTGTACAGAGATCCTCAGTGAATTCGACGGTGACGACTACAACACTCAGCAATACTATGTGGATCAGTGCTACAGATCCTGTGTGGGTCCGATCCTGTGTGGGTCTTTGCGGGGGTCAGTTACCTATCGATCCTGTGTGGGTCAGATCCTTTATGGGTCATTGCGGGGGTTAGTTACCTATCGATCCTGTGTGGGTCAGATCCTTTATGGGTCATTGCGGGGGTTAGTACCTATTGATCCTTTGTGGGTCCGATGACTTAGATTAATCAGTGGCTATATCTGATCATCTTTATCGTCATACGAAGAAGTATACCCGTGTGAGCTGAAATCCTGTTTTGCTTTCTTATGTGGATTGTGTTGTGCTATCCTATGTGGATTTACGTTTTGCTTTCCTGTGTGGACTGAGTTGTACTTGGGCTCGGATGTTGGAGCCGAATGAGAATTGATGACTTAGGTATATGTGTGGGAATATACCTAAGCAGTGTCGAATGTTACTTCGTGATTATATCTTTCCTTTGTGGATTATCCATTGTGGATTCTGGGAGACCTTCGGGGGTCTCGGGGTCTCTACTGAGTAGCTTATACTCAGCCCTGCACGGGCTATTCCCGCACTATGTTGTGTTGGTTGTAGACAACGGACAACACTGACCGTGGTTGAGGCTTGTAGAGCAGGATGGTACCTGGAGGTGGACCACTGGGCGGGACGTACTCGGAGCGGTCGGGTGGACCCGAGGAGCAGTGGAGGCTATCTGTACCCACCCTTTAGGTGGGATTTCCAGTGAACAACTCGGCATTGCGGCTTTATTTTTCATTTGCTGTTTTCCCTTCTAGTTGTACTTTACTTTCAGTTTGGGTTTGTATACCGGCCCACTTACTTTTCCGCACTTACTGTTGTACTCAGTTTTTACTTAGTGTTTACTTCTTCTTCTTGCTTTCTCTGTGGTGTTTGTTTACTTTACAAAGGCAATGCCTTCCCTTTTTACCGGGAATTACGCCTTTGTGCTAGTCGCCAGCCCCTGGCCTATGGAAGGCGAGCTTGGGGTAGTCACGGCACGGGCCCCGAGGATGGGTCGTGACATCCCTCCCACCCCCTGGACAGCCCCCTGAGACACCCCCACCCCGAGACTCCCCCTAGACAACCCCACCCCTTGGACAACCCCCCTAGACACCACCCCACCCTTGGACACCCCCACCCCTTGGACACCCCCACCCCCTTAGACAACCCCCATGGACACAACCCCACCCCCTGGATAGCCCTCCTACCCCCTTGGATAGCCCCCCTGGACACCAACCACCCCCATGGACAACCCCCACCCATAGAGTTAGCAATAAGGATATCCTTCTATTCTCATCCTTTCTCCATTTATTTCACTATCTAAAAAGATCACTGTCATTATTCTTTAAATATATTTTCTATTAATCATCAATATTATTGAATTTATTACGAAGAAATGACTTATAACAATTCTTTTTACAGAATGTATAGAATTTTTGTTGGGAAAAAATCCCTCAAGGTATCATTGAAGCATTTTTGAGGTGATTGTGTTTGTTGACAAAGTGGAAATCTGTGTTGTGATTGTTGATAAAGCAAACCATGACATACAAATTTGTTGACAAAGGGTATTTCATGGTGGCATGTCGAGTTCAAGGGATGTGGTTAATGATCCATGATTGATTCAAGAACATTGACAAAGGAATGGTTGATTTTGAGGTGGTACAAAAATAGCAGATACAAGGTGACACCGTTTTCCAATGTTTGCCAAATTTTTGGGCCTGAAAATCGACAAATGGAGAAAAGTGGTTCTGGAAAAGGGACTTGCGTACCATTTTCTTGAAGGAGAGGAAACTTTTGCTCCATATGTTTTCCATATCAGAACATAAAAATATGGAAAATGAAAAACGGGCACCCAAGTTTTAGGGTTGGTCGCGCAAGTGACTAGCGCGGTAGAGGCTTGCGTGCCAAGACTTGCGCACAAAGAAGAGACTTGAGCGCCATCGCACAGGGTGTCCAAATGCCTATAAATATAGGTATAACCCTCCTAATTCAATGTGAGTTCAACACTTAGGGAAAATCAGAGATCCCGTCACGTAGGTGTGGTGGTCGCGCAAGTGGTGGTGTGGTCACGCAAGTAGAAGTTGCACACCGGTTGTTTGTTGCGCATCAAGAGTGGTTTGGGAGTGAAAGGAAGGGAGTTGCCCATGTTTTGAGTTGAAGAAGAGGGTTTCACACAAGTGGTTTGGTGACACTTACGCGCCAGGTTTTGAAGAAGCGCGATAGTTGATGGTTGCATTCCAAAATTGGTTTGGGCGTAAAAGGGTGTGAGTCGCGCAAGTTTTGAGTTGAAGAAGCTAGCATCGTGCATGTGGTTGAGGTGAAATTGCACAGAAATTTTAACTTGCATGACGAGACTTGTGCACCAAATTGGAGAAGGGCTCCATGTATGGTTGAAGCACAACAGTGATTTAGGGCTGCGTGGAAGTTAGAAGATTGCCCGATACCTTCGGTGAAAAGTGATATTCATCTACGGGTGAAAGTTAGACTTCAAAAAAACATCTACATACAAAAAAGGATGTATTCATTAGTGATAACGAAGATACCTATAGGTCTATAAACTGTGAGTGGATCCTTTCCAGAGCAGTGAGCAAAGGAAGAGGAAGAATGTGATCCTGTCCACCAGCAGTGATCCAGAGAGAGAGAAACAGGGAGTGACCCTTGGGAAAGCAGTGAGCTGACCCAAAACATTGTAAAGGCAGTGAGCCTGAGAATAGTAGTGATCTATCCACAACTTTGTAAATAATAGTGTGATTTTAGTGGATTTGGTACATCAAAACATCGTCGGTGTATGCTCCTTGGACATAGCCCAGTGAGGGTAAACCAAGTAAAAATATTTGTGTCTATCTGCTTTCTTCCCTGCATTACATTCAAAGCATCATCATCAGATAAATAATAAAATAAGTGATCATATAAACACATAAGTGAAAACAAAGTGACCCTTGTAATAAAGAGGTCAAGATCCAGTGGGGCAAGAAGAATTTAGAACAGAATATCCATACCCCGATTCACCCCCTCTTAGGGTATATAGGCCCCTATTGGTCCTAAAAAGTTTGATGTATGAAACCGATCATATCTTAAGCGATTTTCAAAACAATTTGGAGAGATTTTTAGATTTTTCATTTCACAATGATTCCGATAGTGGTCGCATACACTTCCCATGTTAAAATTCTGTTGGTAGACCTTGGTTGAACCGTGAAGAAGTCAGCTACCACATAACCAAATATGGTTTTCAAGAAAACTACTATGTATGGTATCACAATGGGGAGGAAATGACATCTGAAATTGATGATGAACGAAATCAAAGGGCTGGACTAGAGAATTTGTTAGATGGCCGGTTTCCATTTATTCGTCATCATGAAAAAGAAAGGATTTCGACTCAAGAAGACTTCGATACGAGAATAGATGACGAATCTAATGAAAATGATGCATTTAATGAAAATGATACATCTAATGAAAATGATAATATTATCAGGGTGAAAAAATTGAATGATGCTGCCACGACACCAGTATATCGACAATGTGATAAAATGAAAAAGCTGTAATTTTTAATCCGATTGTTTCATGGGAAAACGATGTATGGGATTTATAATACATTAATCGATTACTTTCTTACCTTCTTGAAGGATTTACTTCCAGATGATGCAGATATTATCTCAAACCACTATATGGCATGGAAGCTAGTTGAGGAACTTGGATTTTCAAGGAAAAAAAATCATGCTTTCCTGGAAGATTGCAGTTTATTCTAGGAGGAAACCGCTGAATGAAATGATTATATAAAATGTGGCACATCCCGCTGGAAATAAAAATCTGATGGAACACCATCCCACATTCCACAAAAAGTAATGTGGCACTTTCCATTGATCCCCAGACTCTAGAATCTTCTTATGTCTAATGAAATATCAATAAAAATGAGACGGTATGATACTGAGAGAAAGAAGAGTAATGATGAGTTGGTTCACCCAGCAGATGGATTTTCATGGCAGAGATTTGATGCTTGATATCCTGATTTTACAACTGACGTGCATAGTGTGAGGCTAGGTCTTTCATGAGATAGTTTTAATCCTTATGGGAAGATGCTTACTTCGAATATCACATGACCAATTTTTAGACACCTTTATAATATTCCCCCATGGTTTTGTATGAAAAAACCTTTCACTTTCATGAGTATACTCATATTTGGCCCTTCTGATCCTGACATTGATATTGATGTATACATGCAAACTTTAATAAAAGAGTTGAAACTTCTTTGGGATGTGGGTGTGCGCACATATGATGCATATTCAAAAGACATATTTCAGATCTGTGATGTGCCTATGTGGACAATCAATGATTTTCCATCTTATGCAATGATTTCTAAATGGAGCACGAAGGGAAAACTGTCATGTTCTATTTGTATGAAGAATACATGATCCAGAAGACTGAAACATCATTGTAGTTTCAATTTTATGTGACATCGACGATTCTTTCCAATGAACCATCCATATAGAAATAATCGTCACAGATTTGATAATACCATAGAGACCGATGATCCACATCAACATATGTTTGGAACTGTTGTGTTTAATGAATTGAAATATTTCAGTTTTTTATTTGGGAAGAGTCAAATGAAATCTGGAAAGAGAAATAATTTTTCCACTAAAACCTGTTACAATTGGAGGAAGAGGAGTATCTTTTTTGATTTTCCTTATTCGTCAACCAATTTGTTACATCATTTCATAGACGTAATGCACATTGAAAAGAATATATGCGAAATGTTTCTTTCGATACTTATAAATGTTATGGGAATAATAAAAGATGATTTATGGTCTCAGCCTGACTTGTTGGATTGAGGCCTCAGACCAGAATTGCATGCTGTGCATATCAGTGAAAATAAATGGCAAGTTCCATGTGATTCTTATGTGATGACACCTACAAAAAAATTCTAGAAGTATTAGAGAATATTAGAGTTCCTGATGGATATTCAAGAAACATATATAAACGGGTCAACAAAAGAGAGTTGAAGTCAAAATATTTGAAGACTGATGATTATCACATTATTCTGTATGAGTTGATTCAAATAGTAATCCATCATCTTTTGTCCAATAATGTAAGGGTGACTGTTATTCGGTTGTGCCATTTGATTAGAGATATTTTTGCTAATATGTTTTCTAAGTCTTTCTTGAAAAAAATGTTGATAGGTGAACTATTAATTTTGTTTGAGTTAGAGAAAATATTTCCTCCATCATTTTTCACATGCATGCTGCATCTGACAATCCATATTCCCACTGAAACACTTCTCGGAGGACCTGTTTCTTTTCGTTGGATGTATCCAACTGAAAGAAATATTTAAGCATTAAATTATTATATCTGAAACAGGAATCATCCTGAAGAATCAATCATGAACAATTACTTGGCTCAAGAATTTAGGGATTTCTGCTCAATGTATTTGTCTAATCTTACTACAAGAATGAATAGACAAATGAGAAATGAAGAAAAATAGTATGAGAAAATTGAACCCAAGATTCCATCACTTCCTCAAAGAGTAGGAAGTCCTGGATCATATACATTGAAGACATTAAGCCTTGAAGAGCGGGAGATGGAACATCGCACAGTTTTGTTCAACTGTGATTTTTTTCTATGACTTCATCAGGTAACTAAATTTAATACGTATATCTTACATATATATATGTTAATCTATTCATATTTTTTATCTATAGGGAACATAAAACAATGATAAATAGAAAGTATCGTTCGTTATCTTTGAGAAGGAGGGAGACTTTCCATAGCAAAGAGTTTTCCTCTTGGTTAAAATTGAAGGTAAATATATTACTGTTTGAAATAATTAAATCAATATTTAATTAAGTTTAATATTCATTTATATTTCAGGTATTGAGTTTTCCTACTGACTTTGTCTCTGAGGAAATAAGAGCTTTGGATTTTGGACCTAATACTGTGGTTCGTGACAATAAATCAATTGGTATCAATGGGTATAAATTTATTGTCCCCGAACAAGAAAAGAACATGAGAACACATCAGGATGGTGTTATGGTTACTTCCACAATAGATTGTTATGCCAGTGCATCAAATAGTAGACCCTGATTTGAAAATGTGGGTTATTATGGAGTCATTGAAAAAATAATAATATTGGATTATTACTCTCATTGAAGAGTCACGATGATGAAATTCCATTGGTTTGATTCGATGAAGAGACATGACACATTTATTGATGATTGTGGATTTCGAGTAATTAATATGACTCGCACTCTTGCTACCGAAGAACCGTATGTATTGTCATCAATGGATAAACATGTTTTTTATGTCAAAGACCATCTTTGACCTGAATTTGGTGACATAGTTGAAGTAATTCCAAGACATATTTTTGATGATGGTGATGATGGAATTGACACAGTCCCTAATGCCATTGGAACCAATCCATTTATTTCCTTTGATGACTCTAATAGCTCAATTGTCAGAGTTGATTGGGAACCTAAAGTTGTGGTGGAAAATATAAAGAATCATCCATCCATGTTCTCAATTTTTTTGGTTTACCTCGAGTTGGGTTGTTATGGTTGGTACTATTAAAATTAATTTAATATTGATTACAAATATGTTGTATCCGATTTGACCATTATGTGCATTTTCAATGTTAATTGGTTGGAATTTTTATTTGAATTGCATTTTGTAATTTGGAATTGAACTATATTTAAACATACGAAACCAACATTTATAACTTGGTGAACATTTCAATTATTCAACTATGATTTGTATAAAATTTTATGACTCTAAGACCTCTCTTTAACATTTTACTAGGTAATAAACATGATGGTTTGTATTGTTCTACAAAACATGTATTGAAACATGCATCATCTACCTAAGATAAAGAAATTAAAATTTTCCTTAATTTGGAAAACTACTTCACCACTTATGAATTTGGTATAATCAAGGTTCCAAGATTTTAATAGACTAATGACACATAGTAAATATTCATCATACTAAAAATTAAATATCTTTATTACATATTTTATGATTTATTGAATTTATTGTATATTTGTTCAAGCTCAGCTAAAATAAAGGTTAGTTAAATTATCACTAAATCCCCCTATTCCCTCTAATTTATTTTGTTTTTTGGGTTACACATTAGTTATCTTTTTCTATTTACTTCCATATTTGTGTTCAAATGTAGGAAAATGAAAACAATTGAAGGAAGGCAATGAAAAAAATAATGGACAACAGTCATCTCATGGCTGAGCTAGGCATTTCACCACTAGTGCGTATAGTGAGTATTTCATTTTAAATATAATTATTTAAATAATATATAATGTCATGTGATTAAATTTTTTTAAAACATATTTTCAGGATCCATCTATTAGGCTATAATTATTTGATGAGTATCCTATTAGTGGTCCTAGTACTTAGGGTGTTCGTACGAGGGGGGGGGGGTGGTGGTGGTACGAGAGCTAGACGATCTAGTTAGCGTACCCGATTAGACTCTACCCCTCCCACTGACATACCATCCATCCCACATTCTGATCCCGATGTGCCATTAGGGTCGCACAAGATATTTATCCATCTCGTGTTTTCACCACCCTTTACATATGAGCCTCCTCATCTCTCTGTACCGTATCCTATGATGATTCCCACTCCCCATCCACCATTTGGCCAACCATCCCTGTCATCTTCTTTTACTTCTGCTTCCTTCTCTCCGGGCTTTTATATTCCATCTTCTTTAACTACTGCTCCGCCAGAGTCTGTCCCTGCGAAGCATACATTGGGACCCACTTCGCCTATACAGGGTGTTCCTTCAGTTTCTACGGATCCAGCAGCACCCGATCAGACTACCACAGGTATACATATACAACCGTAACAAATTTTTACACCATTAGTTATTTTCATTATAACATGTATTGATAAAATATTTGTTTTTTCATAACAGATACATCTACCAATAGGAGGCGGGGGCGGGGGCGTACACACATGCGTTCATTGTGGAACCACCACATGCAGTTGATGGTGGAATACAATGAAGATAGTCAGATGATTGAAGAATCTAGGTAGCAATGTCGATGTTTTTTGGAGAGGCTTTCCAAATACTCTGACATCATTCCTGTCAGCCTAGTCTCATGGAGACAACTACCAAATGAAGTCAAGGATAAATCCTGGGCAGATATATGGGAAAAAAATCTATTGTATTTAATGAAATATATTAATTTTTGTATTTATATGAATTAATATTTTGGTGTTAGCTACGGTTTAATTTCCCCAATGGTGAGGGTGCACGACCAGCATGTCTAAAGGATTTAGGTGAGCTTTAGAGAGCTTATAAGCAAGAGTTGTACATTGGATGGCATGCTAGAGTGGTCACATAGTTAGAGGAAGTCCCTGCCATGGATGATTGTTTATTAGAATAGTACCAAAAGATGATTACTCATTTGAATACTAGACAAATTATAGTATTAATCAAATTAGAGATATTTAAATGAAAATTTTCATGTTTTTTGTTAACACTAATTATTGAATTTTATTTAGGATGCATCTGGAAGAAATAAAAGAAACATTGATGCTAAAAAATACATCCACACATTGGGACGTACTATGATGCCAGATCATGAGACACAACAGGTATGATAGTTTATAATCTTACTTTACAACATCCACATTCTATTGCTTCCTCCATAATTTATTTGATTTCTAAAGTTGTTATATAATTTTAGATATGAAATTACTATGTTCTTTTGGTATCTTATTTTTAATTATGGTTTTCTACATCCAATTTCATTATAGAGGCATAAATTGAATATAGAAGGACATGTGCCTTGAGGAAAACTGTTTTGCATGAGTAGAAAGAAGAAATATGGAAGTGCGGTTAATGAACTGACTCAGTAGTAGATTGTAAGTTTTAATTTGTAGATTTAAAATTTTAATCTATATTTTTTAAATTAATAATATATTTATATTTGTAATAGGATGCTTTAGAGGCCCTTGATTCCTAAGAACCTAACAATTTTGGGCCAAATGATCACTTAAATCAGGTGTTGGGAGATGAGCACCTTGATAGTGTATGCTGCCGACCTGGGAAAAGTGTAGTTCTGAAGAGGTATTGTCCCTCCTCAGGTACGATTTGTAGTGCCACCGAGTTGAATCAGGTTAAGGAACATGAATAATATGATGAAAAAAGGGCCATAGAGACGGCATACCAGTCTACTAGGGAAAACACTTCATTTATGAAACTGTTGGAAGTTTTATATTGAACACTTCAACCAATGTTCAACATTTCCTATGATGAATATATATCATCGATGCATTCTATATATGGTGAACTAGGTGTCCGTTCTAGTGGTGGTTGAGATGATGGTGAGGAGGAGGCCGAGGCATAGGAGGAGGAGGGAGAGAAGGAGGCCGAGGCGGAAGAGGAGGGTGAGAAGGAGACCGAGGCAGAGGAGGAGAGCGATGAGGAGGCTGAGGCTGATTATGAGGGCGAGGAGGATGGCAGGGACGATGATGGAGACGACGATGAGGATGAGGGTGAGGGTGAAGATGATGATGATGATAGTGATGGTGATGAGGGGCATATTGATCCGTTACATTTTTTACTGATATTACTGACCATTGATGTTTATTGATTTGTTGTTCTTGAATATATGTGTGATTAGGTAGGTCACATTATCTTTATTTTTTTATCTATTTTAATGAAATTGCAAATTTTTAGTGGAATTTAGAAAATTGATGGTCTGATTAGAAGTTGATATATTGAAATTAGTTTTTTATCCTTGAAGGAATTTTCTAAGAAAATATGTAAATACCATCCCATGTGTCTGGGACAGCCCCCCGGACAGCCCCTGGACAGCCCCAGAAAGCTCCTCCACCCTCCTCCCTGGACCCCAGACAACCCCCCGGACAGCCCCCCACCCTCCTCCATGGACCCCGGAAAACCCCCCTCCTCTTTGAATCCCGGACATCCCCCACCCTCCTCCCAGGACCCCATACAAACCCCTCCTCCCTAGACCCTGGACAGCCCCCACCCTCCTCGCTGGACCCAGGACAGCCCCCTGACAGCCCCCGGACATGCCCCCGACCCTCCTCCCCAAACCCCAGACATCCACCCTCCTATCTGGATCATGGAAATCCCCCAAACCTCATTAATGGATCCCAAACACCCCCAAGAAACCCCCTTGGATAGCCCCCCGAACAGCCCCCACCCTTCTCCATGGACCCCGGATAGCACCCCCAACCTCCTCCATAGACCCCAGATAGCCCCTCGACCCGACATACCAACATTGGGCGAGTGGAGATTCGGCATATATAAAACATCACGACATCTCAAGAAAGGATAAGGACCCCCTACCTTGATTCTGGAGATAATCACACTCTTAATTCGGCATCTTGGATCCCAATCTAAGCTCTCTTTAAAGTAGACACCCTTTTAAGAAAAAACTACTGGCATACAGAAAACTGACCAAAAGTATTTGGATTGTGTTGATACTTTATAAATAGGATCCATGGGTCATTTGTGACATGTACGAGTCAACCCTTCCTCAATCTGATACACTTTGTGGCCAATACCACTCAAAGTGTCTCACTTTTATATGAATTGGACAACATTTTAGGTGAAAACAATAACTGGCATACGAAAAACTGAGTAAACAGATTCTAATTCTGTTGATACTTTAGGACAACGATCCATGGGTTTTTGTGACGTGTAGGAGTAAAATCCACCTCAATATGAGGCACGGTGAGGCCAGTATCACTCAAAGTGTATTTCTTTTGTTTAAAATGGACACCCTTTTAAGTAAAAACAACTGGCATATAGAAATCCAACCAATCTTATACGGATTGTGTTGATACTTTAGAAAAAAGATCCATGGTTCATTTTTGACATTTACGAGACAACCCCACCTCAATCTGAGGCACGATGTGGCCGGTACCACTCAATGTTTTCCACTTTAATTTGAATTGGACTACATTTTAAGTGAAAACAAAAACTGGCATACTTAAAGCCAACCAAACACATTTTGATTATGTTGATACTCTAGGAGAAAGATCCATGGGTCAATTTGGATGTGTAGGATTCAACTTCGCCACAATCCGAGGTATGGTGTGATAGGTACCACTCAAACTGTCTCACTTTTAATAAAAATGGAGAGGATTTTAAGTGAAAACAACAACTTTCATACTGAAGATCGACCAAACGTATTCAGATTGTATTTATACTTTAAAAAAGGATCCATGAGTCATTTGTGATGTGTAAAAGTCAACCTTAGCTCAATCCGAGGCACAGTGTGGCCTGTATCACTCGAAGTGTCTGTCTTCTGTTTAAAATGGACAACATTTTAAGTGAAAACAACAACTGGCATATGGAAAACTGACCAAGTGCATGATTATTGTGTTTATACTTTAGGAAAATGATCCATTGGTCATATGTGATGTGTACGAGTCAACCCCGGCTCAATGCAAGGCACAGTGTGGCTAGTATCACTCAAACTGTCTTTCTTTTTTCTAAAATGGACACCTTTTTAAGTAAAAACAACAGACTTACGGAAAACTAACCAAATGTATTCTTATTGTGTTAATAATTTTTTCACAAGGATACATGGGTCATTTTTTATGTGTACGAGTCAAACCCTCCTCAATCAGAGGCACGGTGTGCCCGATACCACTCAAAGTGTCTCACCTTAATTTGAAATGGACAACATTTTAAGTGAAAAAAACAATTGTCATACGGAAAACTAACCTAATCCATTTGAATAATATTTATACATTAGGAAAACGATACATGGGTAATATGTGACATGTACGAGTTAACCCCACCTCAATCCGAGGCACGGTGTGGCCGGTACAACTCAAACTATCTCACATTTATTTGAAATGGACATGATTTTAAGTGAAAACAACAATGTGCATACGGAAAACAACGAAACACATTCAGATTATGTTGATAATTTAGAAAAACAATCCATGGGTCATTTGTGATGTGTATGAGTCAACCCCACCTCAATCTGAGGCACGGTGTGGCTGGTACCACTCAAACCATCTCACTTTTATTTTAAATGTATAGGATTTTAAGTGAAAGAAAACATGCATACGGAAAACTGACCAAACACTTTCTGATTAAATTGATACTTCAGGAAAACTATCCATGGATCATTTGTGGTGTGTAAATGTAAACCCCTTCTTAGTGTGAGGCATGGTGTGGCTGGTATCACTCAAAGTGTCTCTCTTTTGTTTAAAATGGCCACAATTTTAAGTAAAAAACAGACATACAGAAAACTAACCAAACACATTCTTATTGTGTTGATACTTTAGAAACAGGATCCATGGGTCATTTTTGACATGTAAGAGTCTACCCCGCCTCAATATGAGGCACGTTGTGGCCGGTACCACTCAAAGTGTATCACCTTTATTTTAAATGGACAACAATTTAAGTGAAAACAACAACTGGCATATGGAGAACCGACCAAACACATTTTTATTGTGTTGATACATTAGGAAAATGATCCATGGGTCATATTTGACATGTACGAGTAAACCCTGCCACAAACTGAGGCATGATGTGTCCATTATAACTCGATGTGTCTTTCTTTTGTTTAAAATGGACACCCTTTTAAGTAAAAACAACCGGCATATAGAAAACCATCCAAACAAATTTGGATTTTGTTGATACTTTAGAAAAATTATCCATGGGTCATATTTGACATATACGAGTCAACCCCGCCTCAATCTGAGGCACAATTTGGACGGTATTACTCAAAGTTCCTTTCTTTTGTTTAAAATGGACACCCTTTTAACTAAAAAAACTGGCATTAGGAAAACTGACTGAATGCATTTGGATTGTGTTGATACTTTAGAAAAAGGATCCATGGTTTATTTTTGATGTGGACGAGTCAACCCCACCTCAATCTAAAGCATGGTGTGCCTAGCACCACTCAAAGTGTCTCACTTTTATGTGAATTGGAAAACATTTTAAGAGAAAAAAACAACTGGCATACAGAAAACTGACCAAACGCATTCAGATTCTGTTGATACATTAGGAAAACGACCCATGGGTCCTTTGTGACATGTAAGAATCAACCCCACCTTAATCCGAGGCATGTTGTGGCTGGTACCACTCAAACTGTCTCACTTTTATTTGAAATGGACATGATTTTAAGTGAAAACAACAACTTGCATATGGAAAACAGACCAAACGCATTTGGATTCTGTTTATACTTTAGCACAAGGATCCATGGGACATTTGTGACATTTACAATTCAACCTCACCTCAATCCGAAGCACAGTTTGACTGGTACCACTCAAAGTGTCTCACTTTTATTTGAAATGGACACCATTTTAAGTGAAAACTAAAACTGGGACACGGAAAACCAATAAAACGCATTTGGATTCTATTGATACTTTAGGAAAATGATTCATGGGTCATTTTTGATGTTTACGAGTCAACCCTACCTCAATCCAATGCATGGTCTGACTGGTACCACTCAATGTGTCTCACTTTTATTTGAAATGAACAACATTTTAAGTGAAAACAACAACTGGCATATGAAAAACCAATTAAATGCATTAGGATTGTGTTGATACTTTAGAAAAACGATTCATCGGTCATTTGTGATGCGTATGAGTGAACTCCACCTCAATATGAGGCACGGTGTGATCGAAACCACTCAAATTCTATCACTTTTATTTGAAATGGACATGATTTTAAGTGAAAACAAAAACTTGCATACGGAAAACCAACCAAAATCATTCTTATTATGTTGATAATTTATGAAAATTATACATGGGTAATTTTTTATGTGTAAAAGTTGACCACGCCTCAATCTAAGGCACAGTGTGGCCGATACCACTCAAACTGTCAAACTTTTATTTGAAATGGACAAGATTTTAAGTGAAAATAACAACTTGCATATGGAAAACTGACCAAACTCTTTCTGATTGTATTTCAACTTCAGGAAAACGATCCATGGGTAATTTTTGATGTGTTAAAGTCAACCCTACCTCAATACAAGGCACGATGCAGCCGTTATCACTAAAAGTGTCTCTCTTTTGTTTAAATTGGCCACTCTTTTAAGAAAAAACAATAGAAATACGGAAAACTGACAAAACGTATTCTGATTGTGTTCATACTTTAGAAAAAGGATCCATGGGTGATTTGTGACGTGTACAAGTCAACCCCGCCTCAATCCGAGGATCGGTGTGGCTGGTACCACTCAAAGAGTCTCACCTTTATTTGAAATGGACAACATTTTAAGTGAAAACAACAACTGTCATAGGGAAAACTGACCAAACACATTATTATTGTGTTGATACTTTAGGAAAATGATCCCCAAGTCATATTTTACGTGTATGAGTCAACCCCTCCTCAATCTGAGGCACGATGTGTCCGGTATCCCTCTAAGTTTCTTTCTTTTGTTTAAAATTGACACCATTTTATGTAAAAACAACTGGCATACGGAAAACTGACCAAAAACATTCGGATTGTATTAATACTTTAGAAAAACGATCCATGGGTCATATGTGATGTGTAAGTGTCAACCCCACCTCAATTTGAGACACGATGTGGCCGAGATCAGTCAAAGTGTCTTTCTTTTGTTTAAAATGGGAACCCTTTTAAGTAAAAACAACTGGCATACCGAAAACTGACCAAACACATTCATATTGTGTTGATACTTTACCAAAAAGATACATTGTTCATTTTGGACGTGTATGAGTCAACCCCACCTCAATACAAGACATGGTGTGGACCGTACCACTAAAAGTGTCTCACTTTTATTTGAATTGGACAACATTTTAAGTGAAAACAACAACTGGCATACAGAAAACTGACCAAACGCATTCGGATTCTATTGATACCCTAAGAAAACAATACATGGGTCATTTGTGATGTGTAAAAATCAACCCCAACTCAATCCGAGGCATGGTGTGGCTGGTACCACTCAAACTTTCTCACTTTTATTTGAAATGGACATGATTTTAAGTGAAAACAACAACTTAATTACGGAAAATGACCAAACGCATTCCGATTCTCTTGATACATTAGAACAAGGATCCATGGGTCATTTGTGACGTTTATAAGTCAACCCCACCTCAATCCGAGGCATGGTTTGAGTAGTACCACTCAAAGTGTCTCACTTTAATTTTAAATTCACAATATTTTAAGTGAAAACAACAACTGGAATACAGAAAACCAATCAAGCACTTTCATATTCTGTTGATACTTTAAGAAAATGATTCATGGTTCATTTGTGACATGTAAGAGTCAAACCTGCCTTAATCTGAGGCACTGTGTGACTGGTACAACATAAAGTGTCTCACTTTTATTTGAAATGGACAACATTTTAAGTGAAAACAACAATTGGCATATGGAAAACTGATCAAACACATTCGGATTGTGTTGATATTTAGAAACACAATTCATGGGTCATTTGTGATGTGTATGTGTCAACTCCGCCTCAATCTGAGGCATGGTGTGACCGGTACCACTCAAACTATCTCACTTTTATTTGAAATGGACAAGATTTTAAGTGAAAACAACAACTTGCATATGGAAAATTGACCAAACACATTCGGATTCTGTTGATACATTAGGACATGGATCCATGGTATAGCCACACACAATTCACTTCTCATGTGAGGAAATCCTACCCCTATTCTAAAACACATGACATTTAATTCACCAATCCCATCCTCATATAGTGGGTTCTAGGACCAAACCAAAGTCTCTTTGGGAACCCAATACCAAATACATAATTTAATATTCATATACACTAACCAAAATGGGGATTTATCTCAAATCACACCCAAGAGACCAAATTACAATTATACACATACCCCATTATTTCAATTGAAATGTCTATGAAAAACATGTAGGCTATTCTTGTAACCCATCTCATACATCGAGATTGGCCAATGTTTCTCACTCACACATCATGAACCATTAATTCATGGATACATAGTCATTAGAGGAATATAAACATCCCATGTGCTTTCTATAACTCATCCTAGGTCTAATAACATGACCACTACCATTTTCTATCTTATGGGTTTCAGGATCTTTGTCTACTCTACCGAAGTTTTTCTATTGGTTTTAATATAGTCAACACAAGACCATGAGTAAAAATCCCATGTGCTTCCTATAACATGTATGATTTTTATCTTGTATGTATTGGTGTTTTGGTTTGATTGAGGAGTGAATTATAAATTTTGAATACTATTATGAGTGTTATTGCTTTTCAATTCTAAATTTCTGAATTATGGATGTATTGGATTCTCACTGTATTGGTAATGAATTCTAAATTCTAAATACTGTTATGTGTATTGAATTCTAGATATATTGGATTTTAATTTTGTATTGGTGTTATGGGTGTTATTGCATTTAAATTCTGGATGTATTGGATTGTGGATGTATTGGATTCTATATATTTCTATTGTGTTGTGGTTTCGGTGAGGAATGAATTTTAAATTTCTAAATTTCTGAATTTTGGATGAATTTTAAACATCACATGTAGGCTTTTGGATTCTGGATGTATGTCTTCTTGAAAGTCATGGAGAGTTGTAGGTTGGCCAAATTGTAGGATGGAGGTGGATGCTGGCTGCTATGGACCTGTAGCATATGTATACCAATAGTTTTCAAAACCATAGGTATAGCCTTTTGATGTTTATTATACCAACAGATTTTTATAATCATTGGTATAATCTTCTACCAACAGATTACAAAATTGTTTGGATGTATATTTCACACTATATACCAACGGTTTTAAACCGTTGGTATAAGGGTAACATATACCAACAGTTTGTGAAACCGTTGGTATATCTCTCACTTTAAAACATATACCAATGGTTTCAGAGAACTGTTGGTATAAGAATATACCCATGGCTTACTTAGCTACAGTTTGGGAAACCGTTGGTATATAATATACCAACGGTTTCCCAGCCTTTACCAATGGTTCAGAACCGTTGGTAAAGGGCAACATTCCAGTAGTGTCTACGTGGGACATAACACAAAATAAGTGTTTTTACATCTTTGTAGTAGAAATTCATGTTACAATGATATATGAGAAGTTATACAGGAACCACCAATGGGGGTTGGATATTTGTTTGGATAGATCATTCATATGTATGTTTGATTTTATGATTTTTTTATGGAATATCTAGAAGAAATATTCCTTATTTTTTATGTATCTAAATTAGATATCACTCAAAAGGCACAGTAGGGTAGCATGAAAAACATTGGGTTTTCTGATTTTATCTAAAATACAATTAGAATTAATAGAAGTGTATAACAACTAAAAAATAAATAGCACATATAATTTGTGTTTTACTATATATATATATATTGTTTTGGATTTGTTTAATATGAATTACCAATTATTTGTTGTTTCTGAGAAAATTCTTTTCTATTAACAATTAGAATTTTATTAGATTTTACACTGTTAATATTATTTGTATTATCCATTTCTTAAACATAGTTAAAAAATTCTTATTATTATTACATTTCAATTATAGTGTCATTATTATGAGATCTTTCCTAAATGTTATCATTGATATATGAATTTTGTTCTTTTTTAAACTACTTGTTAGAGTGTGTCCATTCTACTTCATGATATATTGGTATATTATTCTTGAACAAAGTGCTATTATTGACTAAACATTCCTCATCATTCTAGAAAAGTAGTTATCATGCTATTAGATATTTTTTATTAGATCATGATTTTCTAAAATAACATATTTATATTAAACTTATTAATTCTATTGTTGATATGATCATGTTATAATTTAATCACCAACCACTTAAAATATTTCAATTAAAAAATTATATATTTTATTAGGATAATCATGTGAAGATGTCTTTTTAATGGTAATAAAGGTATTTTTTTAATAATTTTTTTTATTTAAATAATGAATTTTGTATTTATAGCATGGTTTAAAATTAGTTTTAATTAATTTATTCATAATAAGAATTTTTTTGTTCAAGTTTGTGTTTTGGAAAACAAAATTATAAAATGGATTTCAAAATATAACCTATACCTGATTTAATTAGGTAAATGGTTTTAATAATGTTCTTAAAAGTGAAATATATGGATACAAAATACAAGGTAATTCAAATTATAGGGAGTATCATTGATTGAAATTAAACAATTATATATGGATTCCTCAAATTATCTAACATGTACAATCATTAGCCAAAATATTCATAGTATTTAATATCAATTAAATGTATTATGACATGATTATTTCTATTATAAGTGACATATATGTGATAATGTTCAAAGGGTACTTATTTAATAAAAGGTCATAACAGTTCCCATTAGTAGTGATAACCTTTAAGAGAAATGATAATATTCATAAATACATGTTCTCTGGATAGATGGCCTCATATGAACTAGAATAGATGATATAGAATATTTAGAGTATGGGGATCATGAGACATTGATACCCTTTCTCATGAGGCTAATCCTTAGAAATCTCTAGGAAAAGGATGACATGATAACATTACCTAATTATAGGAAATACATATTTATATATTTAATTGAATTATTCCATCTGTTAAAATTTGTAATGATCATTAGACATTAAAATTATTATTAATTCATGTCATGAGTCACATACTTTTATTTATTGACATTAACTATAATGATATATTCTTGTAGTGAGGTAAAATTAAATTGGTTGTGTCATAAGAAATTTGTCATTAATGAATAATGTGAAGAAGGATTTTTTTCCTTAGTTCCTTATAGGAAATATATATATCTGGATTATTGATGGGAATAAAATTTCTTGATTAAGTCTATGGCCAAGGCGTTTTGTTTTCATGTTCATTTCCATAAATTTAATTAATAAAAACTTGGGAATATAGTTTGATGAAATATACATTAAAACAACTTTATTATAGGTATTTCTATGATGGGATTATATTACACAGTGTAAATTATTAAGGGGTTATATTTTATTGAGATAATAACTTATTATAATTTTCATGGATTAGGGTGATGTTAGATAAAATCCTTTGATAATAGAATTTTTTCCCAATTCCAATGAGAAATACACCTAGAGTGTCACAAAATAAGTGTATCTTAAATATAAATCATATTCTATATTAAATTTATATATTTAATAAATATTATTTCCATGCATAGTTTAATAATTATTCATGTTTTCGTTGATCACAAATATTCATTCATAAGTTCACTAGGAGAAAATTTTTGAGTTGAGTATTCCCAAAAAAAATATTTTCTATTTTAGAAAATATAATATTTATTTCTTTATCATTTATTAATATAGGTATATTTATTTATTTATATACTATTCATCTTTCATGCTTCGATAAATAGATAGGTCGAAATATGGGTTGATATGATAGTCTGGTGAAAATGATATAATAAATATGAACTAAATATACATTAATTTTGTTAAGATTTTATATCACTATATCATTATGTTTAGTTCATGTTATGTTAATACATGTCAATTCAAGAATAAATAATAAATATTTATTCAATTAATATTTGTTATATCACTGGACCATCAACTAAGCACTCCTTTCTTCTTCAACATTTATTAAAACTTTCTTAATTATGATTTATTTAAACAAATTAACAAATAGAACAACACAACATAGAACTAAATAAATAAATACTATAAATAAAAAATATATAATTAATATTTACTAAATATTAATCCAAGATTTATTATCTCTAATATCTAGTGGATGGGTATTTTTTATCAATTTAAACATGAATAATTATTAAAACTATTATAGGAAAAATATTTATTCAGATTGTCAGTTTCATGTATAAAATAACTTATGTTTTAAAGATATAATGTCTTTACCTTCTAGGTCTCTTTATTAGAGTCATTAGGTAGAAATCCGAAAAGACACATGGTATCATCTAGAAAGGTACCCTGGCACACATAAAGAATAAAATGCATTTCAAAATGTCATATCACATCATAAAAATGTACACTGTGTAATATTATCCTTTTATTGTAATGTATCTAATAAAGTATGTTTGATTCATATGTCATGATCCGATGTGTACAATGTATATTTATTTTAAATTCAATAAATAATAAGATGATAGATCTTAATGTCCATGGTGTTAATTGGGTAGTTGAATTCCTAGCCAAGGTCCAAATAATTTGAACTCTATTAAAGAACCAAAGGGAAAAATAATTTCTCCCTTAGTCATTAATTCTGTATCACTCATGACTCACCCATTGTATCCTACCTTACTATGATCCTAGATTATCATGACATTCCCCAATACATCAATGTACATAATTTATAATATACATTAATAATAATCATCAAGTATGCATACCATTATACATGTATATAGATAGGAACATATAGTGACACATATAATTTTGGATTTCCTATTGAGGAGCGATATTATAATAACCTCCATTTCATAGAGATAATCAACGATAAACATCATGGGAATACATTTTAATGTATTATGATCCCATACCAATGATAAATATATCATATATTTTTAGTCAGATGATTTCATACAACCATAGATCATGTATTTTAGAATATTTTCATAACACTTCACGGTTCTCATCAAGGCATGGACCAACCATAACCTCTTAATATGGAATATACCCTTAAGTCATTATCACATTGATGTGATGCGTAAGATAAATCCTTATGTTATAATATATTTACTTTATCTTCAACACTATTCATATTTTAATTATCAAGTGTGCATTGTAGTTGGTTATAGAGAACTAACTCCAATAGTTCATAAAGTTAACTAGAGATAACATTTGACAATCCTACTAGTTATCCTCACATGATAAACTAGCTTATGTGGAGTTATGGATATAACTACTAATCCAATCACACAACCCATGTTATTTATACTTGTTGTAGAATAAACAATCTAATAAGATCCATCATGAGATCAAATCACCTAGTATAGTACAATTTTACTATGACATTCTTAAAATTTAGGATAACACCAAATTGATAATTGAAGAAAATATAATTGAATTATTAAATCAAGTTAAAAGTAAAAACTTGAGGAACAAATATTTCTAAACAATATTATAGTTCTCGAATAGACAAAAAAATCTACTCAACCTAATATAGATTTTTTAATTGCTTACTATAATACATTTTACCCATACATATTAATTTATCTTGACTATGATAATAGATTAAATAGATATAAATGAGACTTGTTTTATATCCTATAAAAATTGTATTCAAATTTCTCAAATTATTAGAAACTCATCTGACTTTTCTTTCTCAAGCACTATGTAGTAGTATTTGAAATACCTAGAATAGTGGAAGATCACTAAGAGGGGAGGGGTGAATTGGTGATCCCTGGTTATAAAATTGTCTTTTTAGGAATTTCCCCCTTATGGTTTCAATTCAACCTCTATGGATGGTTAAGGCATTGATCCACTATTTATATATCTCTTAGCCTTACATCAAATGATTCTATAAAACAAAGGATCATAACACAAGGATTTACAAGGATCGGTATAAAGACCAAATCCTTTACATTTTGGTTATTTTCAACAACACATATTATTTACTTTATTAGAATGGTATTATAAATAGAAATTGGTTAAACTATCCAATTACAAGTTGATTATACCCCCAACTTTAATTCATCTTTTGCAGTTAGGTAAGACCAAAACTAAACCTTCTTTATCTAGAAAATGGTTGTACCCATTAGCTTAAACTATTCTCTTTACATGACTTGATCCAATTCAGGATGATATGATAATATTTCTCCACAAACCTTTTAGATATGACTTTCTCGTGTACCTATTCAAGTAGCTTCAACAATATGTGATCGAATCTGTTGGCCTTTCTCAATGATTCTAATCACCAGTAATTATTAGTTGCCTCAATGAAAAAAATGATCAGGCTAAGAATACTTCATTTTGATTGATGTCATGGCCTCACTCATTTGGGAGAAAGTGGTGCACAAAACTTTATCAAGAATATATTTATATACAATAATTATCTTTCACAATCTTTCCAATTGGTTTCTTCTTGATTAATTAAATTTGTACACACATTTCTTTGTTCATGTGTTCATGGGAATTCATAAATTTCTATAAGTTTGGTCATGTTTTATGCTACCCAAATCTCACATCCTTTCTTCCTTATACACCCATAGTTTATCAATGTTTCTTATGCATAAAGAAGGATATGATCACATAGGTGTGTGCCTTACTGCATCTTGTGTGCAAATCCAAATGTTTAGAAGTTGCACATTGGCTCTTCTTCTAAAGGGGCAGTGTATGTGTATAGTGTCTCAGGGATTAGAAAATGAAACACATGAACCATAAAGGCTTTGTGGTTCAAAATGTGTCACATAAACAAGGGTAGTGCAACACACTTTCCTTGTATAGATTCAAGAACCAATTATTCATAAAGTAAACGAGTGTGGAATACACATGACATATCCCGTGGGATCCATATTCTCATTTGCATAACATAATTCCAAGGAGTTCTTCTTTCTTTTCAAAATAAAAAAGCTACATGGAATTTCTCTACATGGTGCTCCGTTTCATTAGGAATGAGATATTTCACAAAAAAAAAACAACACGAAACCCTCGATTGAGGGATATTTATTTATAAGTGAGGATTATAGTGATTTTCACCAACCATGATCCTCATTTTTTTTCTTTATAGAAAACATATTCTAACTCCCAAACAATATGTCATTCCATGGAATATCATCAAACATCCCAGACATTCTAGATCTTTTCAAAAAAAAAATGCTGTATTTCATGGTGTTTTTCTTATCTGGTCCCAAGACCCTCATTTTCTATGTCATTCTCATAAGAATGATGTGTTTCATGTATCTCATGAAAATAGATCTTGAGTAAAACAAAATAGAACACTGATAATCCTATGAAACTCTATTTTCATCATACATAGTCGATCAACTTAGTTGCATTGCATGTATGCAAATGTAATTTCATGCATGATCTCATATTTTCCAGACAACCATCATGCATTTTGTGAGGCCATGAACATAGACCAAAATCATGGTCATGGTGGCTCGATAGTGGCGTTGATGTTCTAATATGTTTTAGGAGCACTTTAGGTGGTAATAGATAGAATATGATTATATTATATAATCAGATGGCCTAGAATTCTAATTATGTTGATCGCATAGTCGAAGTCTCAGCATGATAAATAAATGGATAAGATATTTCAATCAGATGATCCAATAGTGGAGATTCATTCAACAAAAAAAATACTGATCCCACATGAAAATAATCCTATGATTGATTCTTATTTATAATACTCAACATAGCATTGGCTCATCAGATTTCTCCTCCTCATCTCGGTACCACCCTGTACCGTTCTGTGGGTGTGCTCTACACCCATCCTTTTGCGTGCCCTTGGCCCAAGCTATGCACAAGATCATACCTGTGCACTCTTTTGGGTTTATAAATGTCCCTACACATTCCTCATATGGGATGGCCTTGGCTAGCTTCCCTTGGGTGCGGTCGACCTAGGGTTCTGCAAGTGCCCTTGGTTGAGGGTGGCTAGTGAGCTTAGTGGGCTGGCCTTCATTTTAAAATAAACCTCATATAAAACTCTTTGGTCAAAACCAAAGTATATATAATGGATTCTGAAAAGAAATTCATGACCACTACAACATAGAAATCCATGCCTTTTTATCCTCAATCCCCATCCCTCTTATTCTATTCTTTTAGGAATATGAATTTCATATTTATTATTAAATGTACCCATTGTGTAAAATATTTTTAAGTCCTATTAAAAATTTCATATCAACAAAATAAATCATCTATTTTTATTTTGGAGAATATAAAATCCCGACATACAATGCCATTTCAGGATCCCACAAGGACACTCCATACATCATCACTTCTACCATATATTCGCATAGCACATATTGACATATCATTGTTAAAAAATGAAATCAATGGTGTCTAAAATCTCTCTCTTTGTATTTTTTTCAATATCTACTAAACACACTCTGGAAGATTCAATATGTATGGGTGATAATTTTTTCATCCCCTTATTGGAAATGAAATGAAAAGGGAAATTGAGGACTTTTCGAAAACAATTCCACCTCTAAAAAATAACTTCATGAATATTTATGAGAGATAGAGGTGACAACACATGATTCACTAAGAAAAGATCCCTCAGTTAATCAAATCTAATTCTATGTGGGCTAAACTGGTGTAAGAAACAAGAGAGATATGACCAAGGTTTTCAATGTTGCCTATAAACAATCTTGTATGTGAAATAAGGAGGACCTTTTTATCAATTAAATGCAAAAATATGTCACACTCTTCATAAAAAAATATTCCCCCTCAAGGGATGCATTCATCTCCTTCAATTTCCTAAAAATTAGTACAAAGGCATGTATATATGTGGAAAATAAGGAGGACCTTCTATTATTCATCAAGTGATATGAGAAAGATGAACATGCAGTTTTTGCCTTTGCGCAATAAACCTCTTTATTGGCATTGCTTTGGTGAAAATATCTGCAACTTGATCTTTAGTTGAAATGTATTCTAGCTTGATATCTACACCGACCACCTTTTCTTTGATAAAATGATATATGGTATCAATATGTTTGGATATTTAATGATGTATAGTATTATTAGATAATCCAATGGATCTTTTATTATCAAATAAAATCATTTTTGGTTTCTTTGTTTCAATTTTCAAATCTACTAGCTGCACTTGCATCCAAATCATCTGTGAACATGTATGTTTCACTACCAGATAATCTGCCTTAATTGTTCTTAGAGTTTCTAAATTTTGATTCTTTCTATACCAAATAACACATCCTTCCCCCAAAATAAAGGTTCCACCTAAGGTATATCTCCTACTAGTACAATCACCATCCCAATCAGCATCTGTAAACCCCAACAACACAATGTCTGCACAATGTTTGTATAAAAGACCATAGTTCAGAGTTCTATTCATATATATCAAAATTCCGTTAACTAATCATAAGTGTTAATCCTTTGGATCACTCAGAAATATGGAACATAGAGTCACATCATACATTATATTTGACCTTGATGTTGTGAGATAAAGTAAGATTACAATAATTCTTTTGAATTCTTTCTGATCAACACTATTTCTATTTTCATCCTTACAAAATTTGGGTCCAACTAAAATGGGTGTTGAAACCTATTTTCATATTCCATTCCAAACTATTTTACCAATTCCATCACATACTTACACTATGATAAACATACGAAATTTGGTTTTTGTTCAACCTAAAATCCTAGAAATTATGTCATATAACCAGGCATGGACAACTCAAAGTTTATCATTATTTTCTTAGAAAATTATTCATATTGACCTTCCTTGTAACTATAAAATATAATTTGATCCACTTATATAATGACTATTAGAGTACCATTGGAACTTTCTCTAACATAAATGTTACTATAAAATTTACCCATGATGAACTTCATATCCCTTAGACAACCATATAATTTGGTGTACCATGATCTAGGGGCTTATTTTAAACTATAGAGAGATTTTCTCAACCTACGTACCATGCTTCCATCTTTGTCTAGAAATAAACATATGGTTGTTTGGTATATATCTACTCTTCAAGATCTCCATTTAGAAATGTAGTGTTTACATCCATTTTAAAACCTTATAGTTCTTGTGTGCTACAGCTTTCAAGAACATTCTAATGGTTTCTCGAATTTCTATTGGTGAAAAATTTTCTTCAAAGTCCATTCCTTCAATTTGTAAATATCCTTTGAATACTGTCCTAGTTTTGATTCTTTAAACTTCATCATTATCATTTAGCTTATTTCTAAAAACCCACTTCATGCCAATTTTTTTTATTTTTAGGTCTTGATATAAGATCCCATGTGGAATTCTTCTCAATTCGATCAACCCTTTCATGCATAGCTAGTATCCATTCCTCATGATCAACTGCTTCCGCCACCATTTGAGGTTCAACTTGAGAAATAAGTGCAGTTTTATCTTCAATTATCAATCTTATTATTGTTTTCACAAGAAACTGTTTATTACCAATGATATTTTCTATCACAACATGTTTCATTAATTTATTGTACCTTTTAATTTTATTATCATTAGTTTCTACTTCATCACTAGTATGTTCATAATTAAAATCAACATAGTTTGGTTCTATCTCAACAGCTTCATCATTATTCCATTCCATTACAATAACATTTTCTTTAAAATATTCAAAATCATTATTATCAATAATATCTAATTTAGTATTGTTTTCAATAATTCTGACATCACTACAATCAACCATCTTATTCATTAATTTTTCCAACATCTATATCATTTACCATTTGGTGGGTAGCCCATGAAAATTCCTTCCTTTTTCTATTCTTCAAATTTTCACGGATTAATGTTTTTAATCTTTATGATGCAAGGAATTCCAAAAAAATTGAAGTATTTAATAGTTCGTTTTCTATTGTTCCACATTTCATAAGTTGTTATTTGTGTTTTTGGTCTCAGTAGACATCAGTTCTGTATATGTATGGAATTATTTTTAACTTCACTCTAGAAAAACATCAAGATTTTGAGTTTGGATATCACATTTCTTCCCATTTCAATGATGCTTCTATTATTTCTTTCAACAACCACAATTTTTGTGGAGTATATGGTGTGATTTATTGATTATTGATTCTACACTTAAAAATGTAGCATTCAAAAATTTCAGAAGTATACTCCTGATCATTTTCTGATCTTACTTTCTTGATATAGATACCCATCTATTTCTCTACTTTCCTTCTATTTTTTTTGGAAAATTTTAGCTTCATCTAACTTCTGTTTGATAAACATGACATTAGTCATTCATGTTTAGTCATCAATAAATGTTACAAAATATAGATAACCTATTGTATACTTTTGTCTTAATGGCACAAATATGTTAGTACGAATAAGTTAAAGAATCCCATTATATAAGATATCTACCTTTTTGTGTGAATGTTGGGTCAATTTTCCTTTCTAACTTGTTTCACAAATTTCATCCCTATCTCTTTTCAGCTTGGGAAGATCTCTCAAAATTTCATATTTTAAGATTCTACAAACACTCCTTTGACCAAGATGTCCAAGTATTATATTCTAAAAGTTGTTTTTATCCTTGGAACTAAAATAATAGGAATTAATAGAATCACTAATTTGAAATAGATTGTCAGTGGTCCTTTTTTCCTTGAGTGGTGATTCATCCATCATTTGAGCTCTTGATGACACATTAATCCTTTTTGAACAACACCTCATGTCCATAATCACTAATTTGGAACACACTAAGTAAATTGTGCTTTAACCCTTGAATAAATTACAGATCATTAGGGTTCAATTTTTTAGTTTCAATCATTGCTTTTCCAAATCCCTTGAATTTTAAAGAACAATAATTTCCAAAGATCAAGGCTCCACCTTCCTGATTTTCTATGTTGCTCAAAATGTTTGTAACATTAGTCATGTGTGATGAACATCCACTATAAAGAATCCATGAATTTGTTTTAATATTTCATTTCAAGGAAACATCAGAAAAATATGACTTTTCTTTATTTATTTTCTAAATTCCCATTCCATTCATGAATTTGAGTGTTTTTTTGAAAGAATTCTCATGCACTTTTCAGCAATACGACCTTACTGATCACATATTCCACAGACTACCTCTAAATAATTAAATTTGGTATGATATTGAAGATCATTTTAATTCTTGAAGATTTATTTCTTACTTTGTATTTATATTATATTTTTAGAATAGACCCCCTTGGTTCATTCCTCATTTCTGGTAGGAACATGTTTTAAGAACACAAGTATTATTTGTTCCCAAGTACTCCACAACCCCAACAATGTCTTTGAAATATTGAACATACCCACTAAAAAAACCTTGTCTTGAATATTGTTGTTGTTTTATTTCCAGATCCTAAGTTTTTATTTGATATTGACCTCAATATCCTTGTTGAAATATTCTCTAATCTTTTTACAGATACTCTATGCTTCGAGCCATTTAGACTGAGTCATTGACTATTCTTCTTCTTTGAGGTAAATTTTTTCTTAAAGGTATTTTACAATATTTTACATTTTAGATACCTTTTGTTTTGGTCCTTTGATTTTTTCAATATAAAAGGTTTCTTTCTTTACACATTCTTATATTTCCTCAGTTATATTTTCTATTTCTTTCAATAAAAATATCTGACCTTTATTGATTTTTTTACCCAAGACAAGATTCCAATTCATTCTTAAACATGTGTTATAGAACAATCCATTTACTTTCAGCATATTCGTTGTTGGAAGTATCAAATCCTTTTTCTACATGATCCATGAAATTAGTTTCATATTCTATTTGGATGGCTCATGTAGAGTCAACATCTTATTCTTTTCTCACAAATCTTCTTATTTCACCTAGAAAGAAATTTTTATTTATTCCACCAAATTTTATTGAATCTTTTTATCTTCTATCCCATTTCTTCTTCTGTGGGTTTTCATCATTGATCTCAACTGTGACAAAACTTATCTTAGGAAAATTTATAGAAATGTGTTCAATGTCATTATAGTTGTAACATCTTGGTGGTAGTTTTCCTTTACCATTGACCTTTCCTTTCCTGAATCCCTTTGATATAATGGCAGTGATTTAGTTTTATTATTCATCTTTATCTTCATTATTAGATTCACTTTATTTTGAAACTTCACCATCACTTTTGTTGAGTTTTATCATGGACTCAAAATTCATCTCATCTTTGATCTTCTTCTTGAAAACTGGGATCTTTCACATTTCATATGTAATGATATTTTTATGTAATTCATCAAAATAAAGATCATCTATATCTTCCAAAGCTTCTGCATTCTAATCAAACATTTTAGGAGAATTTCCCATCAGTTTATTAAAAATATTATATTTTTCAAACATTTATCCAAAACCTCAAATATTACTGACAATTCATTAACTCTTTTAAAATATTCATTAATGTTTTCTTCTTCATCCATATTTATATCTTCAAAATTTCTCCCCCAAATTAAAAATTTGGCTTCCATTACATTCATTTTTCCTTCATAGTTTCTTTCCAATTTGTCCGAAATTGCTTTAGCATTTTTGAGTCCCATAACCTTTGTTTAAAATTTTTCTAAAAGAGACATCAAAATGGAATTTTGATCTTTTCCATCGAATTTCATATTTATTTTATTAGTGATAGTCATAAAAAATTAATAAATAATAATAGGGAATAAAATTATAGTCACATCTATAACTTCAAGTTCAAGAGATATAAGACATGGTAATATCCTATTTTTCCAACAATGAATGTTCTTGCCATCAAAAGTAGGAATGTAATGACCAATGTATTTATAGAATAATTATTTTTGATTTATATTAATACTTATAAATAAGGTATTAATTTTAAGTGGAATGGGACGTTTTTTATGAGAGCGTACTCAACACACAACAATGAGATTCTCTGAAATCTTATATTGCACACAACATTGAGTTACACTGAAAAATAATACATCAATAATATTATTATTTTAAATGGTAGTTAATGACTAGTTTTTAGAATGGTGGGAATGAATAGTATCAACAAAATTATGAAATACGGTTTACACATGTTCAAATGATGGTTGTTTGATTACCAAATTTATTAGAAATGGAAAAAAACCAATTGAATATAATGGATGTTTTTTATGAAAACTTATATAAAAGATAATAATTTTGTTTTCATATCACTCATTATGGATCTTAATTTAATAAAAAATATATGATATATATTCAATGTAATGTTTTAAATTCATGTTATATGTTTTCCAGAAATGATATAAGTATAAATTCATTTTTTCGGATAAAAGATGTATTTTTCTAAAAATGAATTTTTAGAATCTTTTGATGGAAACACCTTTTAAAATCTATATTTTGACTCTTTTATATGTTTTATTTGATAAAATAAACTTTTTATTTACAATAGTAACATAAAAATTTACTTTGGATGAAATTTTGGTATTTTTCTACTAATGTTCATTGTTTAATGAATAGTGAAAAATACTGCATTTTAATTCAAAACCGCCTTTTAATGTAATTTACTTATATAGTTAGATTATACTTTTAATTGGTTTTAAAGTGTAATTGTATTATATTTTTATCATTTAATCCAATTTTGGACATTGGAAGAAATTTCACTTTGAAATTGGATATAAACGCATGTGTATCTTTTAGTAGTTTTTTCTTCTTAAAAACACAGTTTTTGGTTTTGAAAAAAGGAATTAATATTAAATTAATTTTTGAAAGTGATGTGTTTTGAATATGGAAAATGTTTTCAATTTTTGGAACCAGGAGGTCAAAATCTTTTAAATATGAACCCTTTTTAGACATTGTGAATAGTAATTTTAGTAAATATTTTATTTACCATGGTTAAAGGGTAAATCTGGTAAATATGGGTAAACTAATAATATTAGAATAACATTAATTTACCATAACACATGTACTAAACCTATTTAATGAGATATTTCAAACCCTGGGCATCCTAGGGTCAATTTTAGGATCCCATGGAGCCACTTGTGTGTGAAAATGACATTTAATTACTTTTAATTTAATGTTAAGGAAAATATAACCTAAACATACATATTTTAGTAAAAAAACATTATATGGGATTATATAAGTTATCTCTTTGATCATAAATATTCACTAAAAATTTAAAAATATTTTATAGATCCTGATATTTTCTTTATAATATTTAGACATCAACTAAATAAATTTATTTATGACATAATGGTGATGTAGTGATTACATTATTAATGAAACATTTAAATAAATGAGATTATAAATATTAAAATAAAAATATTTTTAAACTTTTTATGCCATCCAAGAATTTTAGGGATGATTATGAATTTATATATTTTAATTAATAATGTTTTTTTTCAAAATAATAAAGTTATAGATTTTTAAAAAGTCATGATATGAACATTATAAAATTGTCATAAATGAGTTTTTAAATCAATTAATATTTTATTAAATGATATAATAGTAAAAAAAATCTAAGATTCAGAAAACTGACATATATTATGTTAAAAATGTCATTAATGATACATTTTTTGGAAAATCTATTGTATGAGAGTATTTATACCTATAATAATTATATATTATAAATATAGCACTTTGGTGTTATTATAAATCCAAAATCAATTAATAATAAATTGATATTTTGAAACATTTATAAAGTTCCCCTCCTCCCTCTTATAAAAGGACCACACCCCTAACATTTACTCACACATCTGAAGCCCCCTTGGCTCAGCCAACCTCTTCCAAAATAATCTCGCAACATCCCTATATTCCTCATATAATCTTTACTTTGGGCATAAGGCAATTAAAGAAGACCTTTTAGCTTAATTCAAAATGAGTTACCTGATTTGAGGTAATGTCTTCTCTCTAGATTCTTTAAATTATATTCCTTATCAAATATCCTAAACTCTATTTATTAAATTATTTTATAAAAAAACCAGTATCTTTAATATACTAGGTGGTTGTTATGATAAGTATTCGAACTACACATACACACACCTTCGTCACATGGGTATAGAACATACTGTTTATGTGGATATCAAACTACTACCTCACGAAACAATGATAGTTCAATCTTCTCAGAACTCATCTTATGGTGGCCATTATGATGTAAATGTAACTATATAGGATATATTTGATATTTATTTTATCTCTATTATTATTTAATTATTATTTAGAACATACCTTAATGATTTTCATGTTGTATAAATATAATAATTTTATTTCAAGAAATGCGGACTACCGCCCCTCAAAGTGATATTACCCATTCAAGATTTACATGGAACATATAAGGGATGTAATTAATGAAATTATGTAACATATATAACACATATATTATAATGGAATTATAATATACCTATTTATCATTTAGTTTTCATTCCTTTAAACATGAAAAAGAAATGAATGTAGCATTCATGCGTACGTACGACTTACCGTCTCCATGAACGATGCATTTAATTTTTTATATCCAAATTATATGGAATATTATAAATACATATATACTAGATATATATGATATATATTATATCTAAATAATTAATATCATTCTATATATTTTTTTTATTTTGACCACATGGACAATTCGTAATTATAACAAATTCATTTTTGACTCAAGTACCGAACATCGACAGAACGATCAATATGAACTTGAATAATTAAGTGATTGTTATAAAAAGGTAATAAGTTATATAAAAGGTATAATAAAATTTAAAAATGTTATGAATCAAGTATAAATTATCTTAAGTTTATTATTCATGGAGGTAAATAACTAAAAAGACTAGTCAGACACAAGGTAAGGAAACCTTTCACCCCCATCTCCTAGTTAAATAATTATTTAATGTTATGTCTTTAAATTTAAATATTGAAATGTTGATATATGTTCTCATATATCCTTATTTCTGTAAATTTATGTACATGTTATGAGAGGACCTTTTCTCTATCATCAACTCATTTTATGAATTTTTAAGTGACGCCGTTAGGCTGTCGAATTTTGGTAAGGGAACTTCTTAACCCAATTTCTATTCTTTGGGTTAATATTCTACGTTAAATTATGTCGTTCTATGATTATGTAAGAAATAAATTTTGATTTCCTATATTGTATTTTTACATTAATTATGTGTACCTATAGTGAATACACATAATCTATCTATTTTAATTACAAAATGATCTTTGTAAGGGATTTCCTCTCAACCTCCTTTTATTAAGGAATATCTTGATATTGTGAACCTTTATTATTCTATAGGGGTGTATATACGACATTTTGAGATGTTATATCTTGAATTACTATATTCTCATGATATTTAATGTTTTGTTTAATTGTTTCTTATGTGAAAAAATTGTTTTTAGTGTTTTTAAATATTTATTCTTCTAAAACCATCTATTTCAAGTTCATGTATTCAAAATGGGTTTTAAGGATTTATTTATGTGGAAAGGAGTTTTTTAAAGTGTAAATCACTTTAAATATTTTGAAATTTGTATGAAAACTTTGATTCAAAACTCTTCTTTTTGAATGTTCTAAATGAATTGATTATATCAATATCTTGAAATGATATCTTGTGACTGCAATGTGGAAATTCCATTTTCCTTTATGCTTTTTATGTGTTATGATTATTTATGGTACTTGGAAATTTGACTAGTGGTTACATGATAAACCAATTACAGGTGGTTACATGATAAACCAAATGAAGGGTGGTTTCTTGATAAACCAAGGATGGGTAGTCACATTATAAACTCCAATTCATTGGGTATGGAAGTCATACTTATTGCTATTCTATTTAGTGATATATTGAGAAGTCGACCGTATTGTTATTCCATTTAAGTATGATAATGTCCCAAGATACCTTTATATGTCATATGTTTAATTCTTCGGCATTGTGGTAATCTTTTGGTTACAAAAATGGTGATCAATAATCTTATATTCAGTGAAGTGTTTTTATTACATCTTAAAGGTGAAAAGTATTACTTTATAATAAAGTATTCACGGTTTTCATGTTATTTAAAGGATAATAGTTTTTTTTCTTTATGTATCCCTTAATGATATTTTTATTCTCATCCCAAGATTTTTAAATTTTTTTCACATGGTGTAAGGAAGGGTAAGATAATGGAATAATTCAAAGAATATTTTCAACAAGAAAATAATTATTATCTTATTTAAGAAGTTTTATTGTTGAAAAAAAAATTGGTTAGAGAATAAGTGTCTAGTTTTTAATATTTTAAATGAAATTTATTATTTATGGACTAATTCTGTAAAACTATAAAACTAAAAAGATCATCAATTTAAAATTATTGACTTAACTCAAGATTACATAGTGTTTAAGGCTGGGGCCTTACAGTGGATATCAAATTTCGGTTTAGATAAATTTATAGGTTAGGGTGTTATTTAGGTATAGGTAAAGGATATTATATAACCAAGAGTATTATTATGTTATGGAAAATTTTTTAGGGTTAATTTAAAATAGGTTGTTTGAAAAAAACCTAAACAATGGTAATATAGTGAGGTTGATGTATTAGAGTAATATAAAATATTTTTAGTTATATTTACCCTATAAAGTATTATTGTTTTTAATAATAATTCATTTCATGTTTAAGTGTTGATTATTTTCTTCAGATTAAGGATCATTTGTCATGATGTAAGGAAAGAGATCTTGCAAAACCTTCTTATCCCTCCCTTATGATTTGATCACCACAATTTTGGCAAAAGACTATTCAAATGATTTTGACAGCTTCTTGAGTATTCAAAACACCTGCAATAAATTGTTTGAGTTATCCAACACCTACTAATTTCAAATTTTTTTTGAGTCATGGTATCTTTTTAATATTATTTCAAGATCTCAACCTTTACAACTTTATCAAAAAGTGAAATTACAGAAGTGGAGTGAATTTTTACTTTTTAAAAGTATGATGACATGTTAAAAGAGAAAGGGAACATCCTGAAGATCATGATATCTGAATTCAAGGTTTGATTTATTTTCTTATCCACAAATAATGGAGAATATTTGGATTGATATTTATAAATAATGAGTATATTATATATCCAGGAATTATGTATTATGAAATAAGGTGAAAATGCATAGTTAATGGATTATTAAGAACACTGAATGTGTAATAAGTCAACCTCTAATAGATTCAAGAGTTATTGTAGATTTTATGATGATTAAATGTTTAAAAGTATTTCTGATCTTTTGATGATGGGATTACCCTGGGAAGACTATTTCTTGTATGTGTAACCCTGAAGGTTGATATGTGAAAATTATATTCAAGAAAGAATGATCTTTTCTTGTGTGGACATAATGGATAACCTTCAGAGTTCATATGATCTTTTTTTAATGTGATAAATGGTTATTACATTTTGGGATAAAAAATTAAAGGTATTAGATAACCTTTGAGGATAAAAATGGTTATGGTTACTTTTTAGGAAATTATATTATTTTTGTGAATTTTATAAGAATGATATGGTTTTAGAAAAAGGATAACCCACCAGATGGGCGACAAACCGTAATGTCTAGCAAGGCCATGAGAATTGAACCCACAGATAAAGGGAAATAAGGGCACATCGCCTAACACTGGCCAATGTGAAATCCCCGGTTAGTAAAAATTATTATTTTTAGTTAAATGATTTTATTGATTAAGAATAAGTTGATTTGGGATCTTATGTTTTATCAAATAGATATCCTTAGTATAAGAAAATTATTTGGTGATTAATTGATAAAGGTTATTTTGGAACCCGTTTGATATTTTTGGAACCCTATATGCCTATGGAAAATAGAATACTTTGGGATTTCAATTGAGGAGTAACATTAGAATTTTATTTTGGAAGAATCTATGTTTTTATTGTGGTCATATAGTGATTTGGGTTATTTATGGACATGATAAAGCTATCATAGAGAATATGTGATTGGTTAATTACTTTTTATTATGAGACTTTAAGAGTAGCTTATGTTATTTAGAGATAAATGTTAAGATTTTTGTGGAAGACTATGTGATCAAATCCTTCTGAATTTTGGGATTGAAACTTAGTTTGGATTTTTTAAAGAATTTTAAGAACCATTATTTATTTAATGGTCTTTGTTGAGATTTGGGTATTTTTTTGTTCAATTTTAGAGATTATGAATAGTATTTATTTTTATATAAGATTAAATTTTTTGGATATTATCTAATATTTTTCTAAAAATTTTGGTTTTGGTTAATGTATAAAGATATGGGAAATGTATTGTTCATATTTTGTGGATCATGTTATTCTCTAGAAGTTGATTCTAGCACTTCAGGTGTGACCAAGTCATCATGAATTCTCATCATTTGTAGAAAAGATGAGTTTGTGGTTGAAATTTAATAAAGGATGAAACTCTACATGAAAGGTAATTATATTTCCTTACATTTTTAGTCAATCTCATAAACAAATTCCTTAACTTTAGGAAAATCATATTAAAACAAAAACATTGTTCTTTTACTTTTCCAACTATGAAATCATATACTATTTGACCAATCACAAGTCTGTGGTTTTTTTGGTGGTTAACTTTCTCCAGATCATATTTTCTATCACTCTCCATGAAAACATAACACTTATTTTCTCCTCTATATCCATGTTTCCATACATGTAATACTAGTATGTGTTATCTCGGGTGACCTTTTTTACTTATCTTTCTTTCTTTTAAAGTGATAGATTTATTGACTCTTTTTCTGATGTGGGAATCTCAATGAAGTTTCCAAGCCCAATTTTAAAAATTGAGAGGACATAATTTCCCAAATGGTGAAGGATGTAATGAATCAGATATTTATAGAATATTACTTTTTGATTTATATTAATAATTGTGAATAATATATTAATTTTAAGTTAAAGGGGGTTCTTTTTCTGATAGCTTACTCGACACGTAACATCAGTCTTCTTAGAAATCTTAAATTTCACACAACATTGAGTTATACAGAAAAATAATACAATAATAATAATAATAATAATATTTTAAAAGTTATTTAACGCCTATCCATTGGAATGGTGGGAATGAATAATATCAAACAAATTTTGAAATATAGTTTACATGTGTTTAAATGATGATTCTTTGATTACCAAATTTACTAGAAATGAAAATAAAAACCAATTGAGTTTTTTAATAGAAATAGAGACATGAATTGGTCACCCAATTCATGTTCCAGAAATTAATTAAATAAAAAAGAGTACAATAGAAGCTCAAGGTGTAATGCATTTACACTTACCCAAAAGCGAGAGAAAAACAAGGTAATAAACCAAAGAAGTTCAAACACATCAAGAAACAAGTGAATCAACTCCAAGAAGGCTCCAAGTCTTCAAAAATTAAGGGACCGTGCTAGAAAGGTTTTGACTTAAGAGAAGAGGGTCGTGACATGAGAGCAGAGTAGCACTAGTCTATGAAAACCTATTTAAAAGAGAATAATTGTGTTTTCAAATCACTCTTTATGGATATTTATTTAATTAAAAATATTATATATATATATATTCAATTTAATATTTTAAATTCATATTATATGTTTTCTAGATATGATATAAAAATAAATTCATTTTATTTGGATAACGGAAGTATTTTTCTAAAAATGAAGTTTTAGCACTTTTTAATGGAGAACCCTTTTTAAATCCATTTTTCGACACCTTTATATGTTTTATTTGAAAAAATAAATTTCTTCATTATAATTGGAACATCAAAATCTACTTTGGATGAAATTTTCATATTTTTCTGCTAAAGTCCATTTTTAATGAATAGTGGAAAATAATGCATTTTAATTCAAAACTGTATTTTAATCTAATTTATTTATATAGTTATATTGTACTTATAATTGGTTTTAAAGTTTAATTAGATTATATTTTAATCATTTAATCCAATTTTTTTATTATAATTAATTTCACTTTTCAATTGGACATAAATCCATGTCCATATTTTGGTAGTTTTTTCTTCTTAAAAACAGGGTGTTTGGTTTTGACAACAGGAATTAATTTTAAATTATTTTATAAAACTTCTATGTTTTGAATTTGAGAAAATGGATTCAATACTTGTAATCAAGAGGATATAATTTTGTAAGTAGATACCTTTATTTAGACATTATGAATAGTAACTTTAGTAAATATTTTATTTACCATGGTTAAAGGGAAAATCTGGTAGATAAGGGTAATAAAATAATACTATAATAATATTATTTACCCTAACACATGTCCTAACCCTATTGGATGAGATATTTTATTAAATGATATAATAGGCCTAAAAATATATGATTCAGAAAACTGAAATATATGATGTTAAACATGTTATTAATGATCCATTTTAGGGATGCTTATCTATTTATAGTATCTATGGTTACCATATATTATGAATAGACAAGAAGACATGGTAAAAGGTAAACTAGTTTATTGAGGGTTAAATCTAAAAGATAAGGTTAATTTTATGACCTAAACATGTCAAGAATCCATTGTAAAAGAGTATTTCGACCCATAATCATCTGATCTACTCAATATATCACCTAAATGTTATTATAATTTGAAAATAAATTAATAATAAAATAATATTATCAAACTTTACTAAAGTGTACCACCTCCCTCTTATAAAAGGACCCCACATCTAACTGTTACTCACACATCTCTAGACCACTTGGATCATCATACAACTACCCATATAATCTCCCAACATCCGTATCTTCCTATTAGATGCTTTACTTTGGGAAGAAATCAATTAAAGAAGTCCTTTTAGCTTAAATCAAAAGGAGTTACCCAATTTGAGGTAATGTCTTCTATCAAGATTCTTTCATTTATTTTCCTTCTCCAACAAACTAAAAACTATTTATTAAATTATTTTATAACTAAAATATAATATTCAATACACAAGTTTTTTTAGGATATGTATTCAAACTACACGTACACACACCTTTGTCTAATGGGTATAGAACATACTGTTTCTGTGGACGATGAACTATTGCCTAACGAAACGATGATTGTTCAATATTATCCAACCACCTATTATTGTAGAAATAATGATGGAAATGTAATTATATATGATATATATGATAATTATTTAATCTATATGCTTTTTTAGTTCTCATTTAGCACATACCTTCATGCTTTTCATTTTGTATAAATATAAAATTTCATTTGAGGAAGTGCGGACTACCGCCCCCTGAAAGTGATATTACACATTAATGATATACATGGAACATATAAAGGATAGAATTAATGAACTTATGAAACATATATAACATATATATTATACTGTAATTATAATATACCAATGCATCATTTATTTTTCATTCCTTTAAATATGAAAAATAAATGAATGTAGCATTCATGTGTACGTACGACTTATCGTCTCCATGAACGGTGAATTTAATTTCTTATATCCAAATGATATGGACTGATAAAAATACTTATATAATGGATATATATGATATATATGATATCTAAATCATTAATATCATTATTGAGATAATGTACTTATGACCACATAGACAATTTGTAATTAAAACAAGTTCATTTTTGAATCAAGTACCAAACATAAGCAAAATGATCGACATGAACTTGAATAATTATTTGATTGTTATATAAATGTAATAAGAGATATAAAAGGTATAATAAACTTTAAAAATTGTCTAGATTAATTATAAATTAACTTAAGTTTATTATTAATGGGGGTAAATAAGGAAGAAGACAAGTCAGACACAATGTAAGGGAACCTTTCACCCTCATCTTATAGTCAAAGACTTCTTTTCTGTTATGTATTTAAATTTAAATTTTCAAATTTTGGGACTTGTTCTTATATATCCTTATTTCTATAAATTTTATGTCCATGTGATGAGAGACCCTATTCTCTCTCATGAACTCATTTTATGAAATTTTAAGTGACGCTGTTAGGCTGCCGAATTTTCGTAAGGGAACTTCTTAACCTATTTTCCATTCATTGGGTTAATCTTCTAATTTTAATTATTCCATTCTATGATTATGTAATAAATAAATTTTTATTTCCTATAATTTATTTGTAAATTACTTATGTTTACCTATAGTGAATACACATAATCGATCTATTTTATTTACAAAAATGATCTTTGTAAGATATTTTGTCTTAATGCCCTTTCATTGAGGCATACCTTGATATTGTGTACCTTTATAATTATTTGGGGTGTATATATGATCTTTTGACATGTTATATCATGAATTACTATATTCTCATGATATTTAATAATTTTTTGAATTGTTTCTTATGGGGTATGAGAATCTTAACTATAACATCGTTCTTAGTGTTTTAACTAATTATTCTTCTAAAACCTTTTATTAAATGTCCATGTTTTCAAAATGGATTTTAAGGATTTATTTTTATGGAAATGAGTGTTTTAATGTGTAAATTTTGTTCAAAATTTTTAAAGTGGTATGAAACACTTTGATTCAAAACTCTTCTTTTGGAATGTTTTAGATGTATTTATTATATCAATATCTTAAAATCATATCTTGTGACTGCAATCAGTAAATTTTATTTCCCAATTATGCTCATTTTATGTGTTATGATTATTTGTGGTACTTAGTCATTTGAGGGGTGGTTACATGATAAAACAATGACAGGTGGTTACGTGATAAACCAAATTATGAGTGGTTCCGTGAGAAACCAAAGGCGTGCGATTACATTATGTCCTCCGATGCATTGGGTATGGAATTCTTCCATACGACTATTCCATTTAGTGACATGTGTGGAATTAGACCATATTATTATTCCATTTAAGTACGTTTATGTCCCAAGTTACCTTTATATGTTATATGTTACACTCTATGGGGTTTTGGTAATCATTTTGTTCCAAAATGGGCAAGTAATGAGTTTATATTCAGTGAAGTGTTTTTACTACTTCTTAAAGGTGAAAAGTATTACTTTATAATAATGTATTCAGAGTTTTCATGTTATTTAGATACTAAAATTTTTCTTTATTTATGTATCCCTGACTGATATTTTTATTCTCATCCCAGGTTTTTGAAATATTTTTCCCAGAGTATAAGGAAGGGTAAGAGAATGAAATAATTCAAGATGATTTTTATCAAGAAAAGAAATATTATTTTATTTGAGAAGTTTTAATGTTGTAAAAAATAATTTGTTAAAGTATAAGTGTCTACATTGTAATATTTGAGATGTAATGTAATAGTTATGGCCTAATTCTCTAAAACTCTAAACCTAAAATTATCCTAAATGCCGAATTATTGACTTAACTCACAATTACGTAATGTTTATGTCTAGGGCCTTACAGTTAGTATCATAGGCCGGTTTAGATAAATTTATAGGTTAGGGTGTTATCTAGGGGTAGGTAAAGGATCCTATATAACGAAGAGGGTTATTATCAAATGGAAACTTTCAGATGGTTAATGTAAAATAGGTTGTTTGAATCAAAACCAAAAAATTGGAGATATAAAAAGGTTGATGTTTTAGTGTAATATAGAATATTTTATGTTATATTTACCCGATAAAGGATTATTTTTTAATAATAATATGTTTCATGTTTATGTGTTGAATCTTTTATATAGATTAAGGATCATTTGTTAAGATGGAAGGAAAGAGATCTTGCATAACCTTATTAACCCTCCCTGACGATTTGATCATCCCTATTATGGAAAAACCATGGTCAAATGATTTTGAAAGCTTCTTGAGTATTAAAATCACATATAAGAAATTGTTTGAGTTATCCAACACCTACTCATTTCGAAAACATTTTATGGGTCATGGTATCTTTTTCATACTATTTAAAGATCTCAACTTTTCCAAATCTATCTAATTGTGAAATTATAGAAGTGGATCGAATGTTTACTTTTTGAAAGTTTGAAAACATGCTAAAAGAGAGAGGGAACTTCCTGAATATCATTATATCTAGATTCAAGGTATGATTTATTTTCTTATCCATAAACAACGAAGCATCTATGGATTGATATTTATAAATGATGAGTATGTTAGATCTATATGAATCATGTATTAAAAATATGATGGTAATTCATTATTAATGGATTATTAAGAGTGATGAATGAGTAAGAAGTCATTATATAAGAGATTCAATATTTATGGAATATTGTAGGATGATGAAAATTTTAAAAATATTAATGCTCTTTTGATGGTGGGATTACTTTGGGAAGATTTTTTCTAGTATGTGTAACCCTAAATTTTGATATCTGAAAATGATATTCAATAAATAATTATATTTTATTATGTGGACATATATTATGACCTTAGGGGTTCATATGATCTTTTGTTTTAAAGTGATAAATGGTTATTACATTTTGGGATGCAATATGGTAGGTATTTGATATCCTTTGAAGATAAAATAGGTTATGGTAATTTTTTTAAAAAATTATATTATTTTTGAGAATGTAATATGAATGAGATGGTTTTAGGAAAAGGGAAACCCATAGTATGGGTGACAACACATCATGTCTGGCAAGGCCATGGGAATCAAACCCACAACCGAAGGGCGATAAGGGCTCCTCGCATACCACTGGACTACGTTAATTCCCTGGATAGTTTGACTTATTCTTTTTAGTTAAATGATTTTATTGATCAAGAATAAGTTGATTTGGGATCTTATGTTTTATAAAATGGATATCTTTAGTATACGAAAATGATATGGTGATTAAGTGATAAATGTTATTTTGGAACAAGTTTTCTCTTTTGGTAACACTATATGCCCAAGGAAAATGGAATACTTTTGGTTTACAATTGAGGAGTAATGATAGAATTTTATTTTGGAAGAATAAATGTTCTTACTGTGAACATATAGAAATTTTGGTTATTTGTGGACATGATTAACCTATCATAAATAACATGTGATTTGGTTAATTACTTTTTAGTATTAGACTTTAAGAGTAGCTGATGTCATTTTGAGATAAATGTTATGATTCTTGTGGAAGACTATGTTATAAAAACCTTATGAATTATGGTTTTGAAACATAGTTTGGATTATATTGAATAATTTTAAGGAAAATTGTGTATTAAATGGTCTTTGTTGAGATTTAAGTATTATTTGTTCAATTTTGGAGATTAAGAGTAGTATTTATTTTTATAAAATATTATCCTTTTTGGGGATTATCTGATCTTGACTAACCATTTTGGTTTGGGTTAATGTATAACAACATGGGAAATATATGGTTCATATTTTTTGGATAATTTTATTCTATAGATTTTGATTCTATCACTTCAGGTGTGATCAAGTCATCTTGAACACTCATCGTTTTGAGACATGGTGAGTTTGCAGTTGAAATTTATTAAAGGATGAAACTCTACTTGAAAGGTAAGTATATTTCTTTATGTGCATAGTCAATCTCATAAATAAGTTCCTTAACATTATGAAAAGGATATTAAAACAAAAACATTATTATTTTAATTTTCCTATTATGAAATCAAATACCATTTAACCAATCACAAGTTTGTGGTTTTTTGGTGGTTAACATTCTCCGGATCATGTTTTCTATCAATCTCCATCAGAACTGGTCACTTAGTTTCTCCCCCATATCAATGTTTTCATACATGGAATCCTAGTATGTGGTATCTCCGGAAACCTTTTCACTTCTCTTTATTTATTTTAAAGTGATATTTTTATTGACTTTTTTTTTCTAATTTGGGACTTTTAATGATGTTTCTAAGCCCAATTTTAACATTGCAAGGATGCAATTTTTCAAAAGGGGAAGGGTTTAATGACCCAGGTATTTATAGAATAATACTTTTAAATTTCTAATAATACTTATGAATAATTAATTAATTTTAATTTAAATGGGACACTTTTTCTAATAGCGTACTTGACATGTAACAATAGGCTTCTCCGAAATCTTACATTGCACACAATATTGTGTTACACTGAAAAATAATACAATATTATTATTATTATTTTAAATGGTAATTAATTCCTTGAAATTAGAATATAGGGAATAAATAGTATAAACTAAAATTTTAAATATGGTTTACACAAGTTTAAAAGATGATTCTTTTATTACCAAATTTATTAGAAATGGAAATAAAAACCAATTGAATATAATGAATGTGTTTTTATGAAAACCCATTTAAAATAGAATAATTTTATTTTAATAAAACACTTTATGGATTTTTATTTAATTAAAATTATATTATATATATTCAATTTAATGCTTTAAATTCATCTTATATATTTTCTAGATAAGATATAAGAATAAATTAATTTTTTTCTGATAAAAGAAGTATTTTTCTAAAAATGCAGTTTTACCATATTTTGATGGAGAAACTTTTAAAATTTAGTTTTGACACCTTTATATGTTTTATTTTACAAAATAAACTTATTATTTAGAAGATAAACATCAAAATTAACTTTGGATAAAATTTTAGTATTTTTTTCTAATGTTCATTTTTTAAGGAATAATGTAAAATACTGCATTTTAATTCAAAACTACCTTTTAATATAATTTATTTTTATAGATATATTGTACTTATGATTGGTTTTAATGTGTAATTGGATTATATTTTTATAATTTAGTCCAATTTTTGTCATTGGAAGAAATTTCACTATGAAATTGGACATAAACGTAAGCCCATCTTTTGGAAATTTTTACTTTTTAAAAACACGTTTCTTGGTTTTAACAACAAGAATTAATTTTTAATTAATTTATTCTATTTCTGTGTTTTGAATTTGAAAAAATGGATTCCGTATTTGGAATTATGAGTTCCAAATTGTGTAAATAGTTACCTTTTTATTTTTAGACATTATTAAGAGTAACTTTAGTAAATATTTAATTCAATATAGTTAAAGGGTAAATCTGGAATATAAGGGTAAACAAATAATATTATAATAATATTAATTTTCCCTAACACATGTTTCAAACCCATTTTTTTAAAAATTTTCGATCATGGGAATCCTTGTGTCGATTTTAGGACCCCATGGAGCCACTTATGTGTGAAAATGGCATTTAATTACCTTTAATTTAAAGTTAAGGAAAATATAACCTAAAAATATATCTTTTAGTAAAACAATTTTTATAACGGATTATATAAGTTATAACTTTGACTATATATTGTAATTATAAAGTTAAAATAATTTTGTACATCATTATATTTTATTTATAATATTTAAACATCAAATAAATAAATTTATATATGACACAATGGTGATGTAGTGAATACATTATAAATTAATGATTTAAATAAATTTGATTATAAATATTAAAATAAATATATTTTTAAACTTTTTAGGCCATAAAAGAATTTGAGGGATGATTATGACTTTTTATATTTGAATTAATTATGTTTTATTTAAATAATTGAGTATTTATAGATTTTAAAAATTCATGATATGAATAGAATAAAAATTGACATAAATTAATTAATATTTTATTAATTGATATAATAGTCCTAAAAATAAAAGATTCCAAAAATTGACCTATATAATGTTAAAAATGTCATTAATGATCCATTTTTGGGATTCTTGTACATTTATAGTAACTATGGTAACCATATATTATGAATAGATAAGAAGACATGGTAAAAGATAAATTAGATTAATGAGGGTTAAAGCTAAAAGATAAGGTTAATTTTGTGACCTAAACTTGTCAAAAATCCATTGTATGAAATTATTTGGACCCATAATCATATGATATTTTAAATATATTACTTATGTGTTATTAGAATTTGAAAATCAATTAATAATAAAATAATATTTTCAAACTTTCTTAAAGTGTCCCCCTCCCTCTAATAAAAGGACCCCAACTATAACCATTACTGACACATCTCATTCCCCCATGGATTTTCCAAAATCTACCAAATTAATCTCCCAATATCCCTAAATTCAACTTAGAAGCCTTACTTTGGGCAGAAAATAATTAAAGAAGTCTTTTCAGCTTAAATAAAAAAGAGTTACCAATATGAGGTAATGTCTTCTCTCAAGATTCTTTCATTTATTTTACTTATCCAACCAAATAAACTCTATTTATTCAATTATTTTATAACAAAAACAGAGTATTAAATATACTAGGTTGTTTTTAGGATATTTATTCAAACTAAATGTACACACATCTTCGTCTAATGGGTATAAAATATAATGTTTCTGTGGACGGCGAACTACTGCCTTACGAAATGATGATTGTTCAATATTCTCCTACCACATTTTGTTGTGGACATTATGATGGATATGTAATTATATATGAAATATATTATAGTTATTTTATCTCTATGCTTCCATAATTTTCATTTATAACATACCTTTATGCTTTTCAAGTTGTATAAATACGATAGTTTCATTTGAGGAAGTGCGGACTACCGCCCCCTCAAAGTGATATTACTCGTTAATTCTATACATGGAACATATAAATGATGAAATTAATGAACTTATGAAACATATATAACATATATATTATACTATAATTATAAAATACCTATATATCATATATTTTTCATTCCCTTAAATATGAAAAGGAATTGAAAGTAGCGTTCATGAGTACGTATGACTTACCGTCTCCATGAACAATGCATTTCGTTTATTATATAGAAATGATATGGACTACTAAAATTAAATATATTATAGATATATATGATATATATGATATCTAAATCATGAATATCATTTTGGAGATAATTTACTTATGACCATATGGACAATTTGCAATTATAACAAGTTCATTTTTGACTCAAGTACCAAACATCGACAGAACGATCGATATGAACTTGAATAACTATATGATTGTTACAGTAATGTAATAAGAAATATAAAGGGTATAATAAACATGAAAAAGGGTCTGAAGTATGTATAAATTAACGTAAGTTTATTATTCAGGGAGGTAAAGAAGGAACAAGACAAGTGAGACACAATGTAAGGGAACCCTTCACTATCGTCTTCTAGTGAAGGAATTATTATATGTTATGAATTTAAATTTAAATTTTAAAATATTTGTATATTATATTATATATACTTATATCTGTAAATTTTCCTTCCATGTAACGAGATACCATTTTCTCTCTCATGAAGTTATTTTCTGATTTTTTAAGTGACGCCGCTAGGCTGCCAAATTTTCATAAGGGAACTTCTTAACCCAATTTTCATTATTTGGGTTAATATTCTACTTTTAGTTATGTCATGATATGATTATGTAAGAAATAAATGTTTTATTTCCTTTATTTTATTTGTATATTACTTATGTATACCTGTAGTGAATACACATAATCGATCTATTTTGTCTACAAAAAGATCTCTGTAAGGGATTTTGTCTCAATGTCCTTTAATTGAGACATATCTTGATATTGTTAACCTTTATTATTATTTGGGGTGTATATATGAAAGTTTGACATGTTATATCATGAATTAATATATTCTAATTATATTTAATGTTTCATTAAATTTTTTCTTATGTGGTTTGAGAATCTTTAAATAAAACATTGTTCTTAGTGTTTTAAATATTTATTCTTCTAAAGCCTTATATTTAATGTCCATGTTTTCAAATAAGGTTTTTAGGATTTATTTATATGGAAAATAATATTTTAAAGTGTAAATTACATTCATATGTATCAAATTCGTATGATACACTTTGATTCAAAAATCTTTTATTGAATGTTTTAAATGAATTGATTATATCCATATCTTGAAATGATATCTTGTGACTGTAATGTAGAAATGTTAATTTTTCCTTTATGATTGTTTTATGTGTTATGATTATTTATGGTACTTGAAAATTTGATTGGTGGTTACATGATAAAACAATGATGGGTGGTTACATGATAAACCAAATGATGGGTGGTTCCATGATAAACCAAGGACATGTGGTTACGTTATAACATCCAATTCATTGTGTATGGACATCGGCCATATGGTTATTCCATTTAGTGATATGTGTGTAATTTGACCATATGGTTATTCCATTTAGGTATGTTTATGTACCATGTTACCTTTATATGTTATATGTTTCGTTATACAAGATTGTGGTAATCTTTTGGTTACAAAATGGGTAAGCAATGAGCTTATATTCAATGAAGTGTTATTACTACTTCTTAAAGGTGAAAAGTATTACATTATAATAAAGTATTCATGGTTTTCATGTTATTTAAAGACTAACAGTTTTATTTATTTATGTATCCTTCACTGATCATTTTATTCTCATCCCATGTTTTTGAAATTTTTATCATAGTGTATAAGGAAGGGTAATAGAATTTAATAATTCAAAAATATTTTTATTAATAAAACAATTCTTATTTTATTTAAGAAGTTTTATAGTTGAAAAATAGAATTGGTAAGAGTATAAGTGCTTAATTTGTAATATTTGAGATGTAATGTAATATTTATGGCCTAATTATCTAAAAATATATACCTGAAAGGATCCTCAATGTATAATTCTTGACGTAACTCACGATTACGTCAAGTTTTAGGCTAGGACCTTACAGTTGGTATCAGAGGTTAGATTAGATAACTTTAGAGGTTAGGGTGTTATCTGGGTGTAGGTAAAGGATCATATATAACCAAGAGGGTTATTATAATATGGAAACTTTTAGAGGGTTATTATAAAATAGTTTGTTAGAATCAAAACCTAAACAATGGAGATATAAGGAGTTTGATATATTAGAGTAATATAAATTATTTTATATTATATTTACCCTATAAATGAATCTTTTTTAATAACAATTCACTTCATGTTTAAGTGTTGATTATTCATTATGGAAGGAAAGAGATCTTTCAAAACCTTCTTATCCATCCTCTATGATTTGATCATCAATATTATCGAAAAACCATGGTCAAATTATTTTGAAATATTCTTGAGTAGTCAAATCACTTACAAGAAATTGTTTGAGTTATCCATCACCTACTCATTTCTAAGAAATTTTTATGGGTTATGGTATATTTTTCATATGATTTAAAGATCTCATATTTTCAAACTCTATAGAAAAGTGAAATTACAGAATTGGATTGAAAGTTTACTTTTTGAAAGTATGAAAACATGCCGAAAGGGAAAGGGAACATCCTGAAGATCATGATATCTGGATTCAAGGTATTATTTATTTTCTTATCCAAATATAATGAAGAATCTTTGGATTGATATTTATAAATGATTAGTATATTAGATGTGTAGGAATGATGTATTAAAAAATATAGTGGAAATGAATAGTTAATGGATTCTTAAGAGCACTGAATGAGTAAGAAGTCATCTTATAAGGGATTTAAGAGTTATGGTAGATTGTAGGATGATGAAATGTTTAAAAGTATTAATGCTATTTTAAGGATGGGATTAATTTAGGAAGAATTTTTTTAGTATGTGTAACCCTGAAGCTTGATTTGTAAAAATGTTATTCAATAAATAATTATCATTTCTTGTGTGGACATAAGGGATAACCATAGGGGTTCATATGATATTTTGTTTTAATTTGATAAATGGTTATTACATTTTGGGATGAAAAAAGAAATGTATTAGATAACCTTTGAAGATAAAATATGTTATGGTTATTTTTGAGGAAATTATATTATTTTTGAGAATTTTATAATAATGATATTTTTTTAGAAAAAGGAAAACCTGCAGGATGGGTGACAACTCGTCACGTCCGACAAGTCCATTAGAATGGAACCCACAACTGAAGGGAGAAAAGGGCGCATTGCCTACCATTGGACTACATAAAGTCCCTGGTTAGTATGAATTATTATTTTTAGTTAAATTATTTTTTGATCATGAATAAGTTGATTTGGGATATTATTTTTTATAAAATGGATATCCTTTGTATAATAAAATGATTCGGTGATTAAGTGATAAAGGTTATTTTAGAATATATTTTCTCTTTTGGGAACACTATATGCCCAAGGAAAATATAATAGTTTGGGTTTTCAATTGAGGAGTAATGGTTGAATTTTAATTTGGAAGAATATATGTTTTTATTGTACACATATAGAGATTTGGGTTATTTATGGAGATGATTTACCTATCATAGAGAATATGTGATTAGGTTAATTACTTTTCATTATGATAAATTAATAGTAGCTGATGTTATTTAGAGATAAATGTTAAGATTTTTGTGGAATACTATGTGATCAAATCCTTCTGAATTTTGGTTTTGAAACATATTTTGAAACATATTGAATAATTTTAAGGGAAATTGTGTATTTAATGGTCTTTTTTGAGATTTGGGGATTGTTTGTTCAATTTTGTAGATTAAGAGTAGTATTTATTTTTATAAAATATTATCCTTTTTGGGGATTATCTGATCATGACGTACAATTTTGGTTTTGGTTAATGTCTAACGACAAGGGAAATATATGGTTCATATTTTGGGGATCATGTGATTCTCTAGAAGTTTTTATCACTTCAGGTGTGACCAAGACATCTTAAACACTCATCGTTTTGAGACAAGATGAGTTTGTGTTTGAAATTTATTAAAGGATGAAAATCTACTTCAAAGTTAATTATTTTTCCTTACATTCATAGTCAATCTAATTAATATATTCTTTAAATTTATGAAAAGTATATTAAAAAAATATGATGTTCTTTTACTTTTCCTACTATAAAATCATATATCGTTTAACCCATCAAAAGTTTCTAGTTTTTTGGTGGTTAACTTTCTCCTGATCATGTTTTCTATCACTCTTGATTAGAACTGGACACATAGTTTCTCCTCTATATCAATGTTTTCAGACAAGGGATCCTAATATGTGTTATCTCAGTTGAACTTTTTTACTTCTATTTGTTTTTTTTAAGTTATAGTTTTGTTGACTCTTTTTCAATTATGGGACTTTCAATGAAGTTTCCGAGCCCAATTTTAAAATTGCGAGGATGCAATTATTAAAAAGGGGGAAGGATGTAATGACCCAGGTATTTATAGAATAATAAATTTTGATTTATATTAATACTTATGAATATGATATTAATTTTATGTTAAATTGGACACTTTTTCTGATAGCGTACTCAACATGCAACAACGAGCTTTTCCAAAATCTTACATTTCACACAACATTAGTTTATTCTAAAAAATAATATAATAATATTTTTATTATTTTAAATGGTAGTTAACACCAAGTATTTGGAATGTTGGGAGTGAATATTATCAACTGCATTTTGAAATATGGTTTACACATTTTTGAAATATGATTCTTTGATTACCAAATTTATTAGAAATGGAAATAAAATAAAATTGAATATAATGAATGTGTTTTTATGAAAACCTATTTAAAAGATATTAATTGTGTTCTCATATAAATCTTTATGAATGTTTATTTAATGAAAAATATATGATATATATTCAATTTAATTTTTTAAATTCATCTTATATATTTTCTAGATAGGATATAATAATAAATTCATTTTTTTCAGATAAAAGAAGTATTTTTATAGAAATACAGTTTTTCCATCTTTGAATGGAGAAACCTTTTCAAATCTAGTTTTTGGTAGCTTTATATGTTTTATTTGGAAAAATAAACCTCTTATTTAGAATAGAAACAAAAAAATTTATTTTGGATGAAAATTTAGTATTTTTCTCCTAAAGTTCATTTTTTTAATGAATAGTGAAAAATACTGCATTTTAATTCAAAATGACCCTTTAATATAATTTAATTATATAGATTTATTGTACTTATAATTGCTTTTAAAGTGTAATTGGATTATATTTTTATCATTTAATCCAATTTTGGTATTTTTATATAATTATACTTTGAAATTGGACATAAACACATGTTAATCTTTTGGTATTTTTTACTTCTTAAAACCACGTTTCATGGTTTTGACAATGAGAATTAATTTTAAATTAATTTTTGATACTTCTGTGTTTTTAATTTTCCAAAATACATTTAATATTTGTAATTATGAGGTCCAAATTGGGAAAATAGGCAAATTTTATTTTTAGACATTATTAATAGTAAGCTCAGAAAATATTTTATTTACCATGGTTAAAGGGTAAATCTGGTAAATAAGGGTAAATAAATAATATTATAATAATATTTAATTTCCATAAAACATTTCCTAACCCTTTTTTATGAGATATTTCTGACCATGGGTATCCTTAGATCTATTTTAGGACCCAATAGAGCAACTGGTGTGTGAAAATGACATTTAATTACTTTTAATTTAAAGTTAAGGAAAATATGACCAAAACATATATCTTTTAGTAAAAAAACTTTATATTGGATTATATATGTTATATATTTGAAAATAAATAGTAATTATAAAAATAAAACTATTTTATAAATAATGATATTTTATTTATAATATTTAAACATCAAATAAAGAAATTTATTTATGACATAATGATGATGTAGTGATTACATTATTAATAAAATATTAAAATAAATAAAATTATAATTATTAAAATATAATTATTTTTAAACTTTTTATGGCATAAAAGAATTATAGTTATGACTATGACTTTTTATATATGTATTAATGACGTTTTTTTGAAATAAGTAAGTTTTTATGGATTTTTAAAAATTCATGATAAGAATAGTATAAAAATTGACATAAATGAGTTTTTAAATAAATTTATATTTTATTAAATGAAATAATAGTCCTAAAAATCTAATATTAGTCCAAATTACATATATTATGCAAAAAAATTCATTAATGAAACATTTTTGGGTCTCTTCTCAATTTATAGTAACTATTGTAACCATATATTCTTAATATACAAGAAGACATGGTAAAAGTTAAATTAGTTTATTAAGGGTTAAAGCTAAAATATAAGGTTACTTTTATGACCTAAACTTATCTAAAATCCATTTTATTAGAGTTTTTTTACCCACGATTATTTGATCTTTGAAATATATCACTTTTGTGTTATTAGAATTCTAAAATCAATTAATAATAAAATAATATTTTCATATTTTATAAAGTACCCCCCTCTTATAAAAGGACCCCACATCTAACCCTTTATAACACCTTTCAATCCCCCTTGGATCACCCAAAATCTGCCCAAATAAGCACTCAACTTCCCTCTATTACTCCTAAAATACTTACATCATTTAGAAGGAAATTAATGAAGGCCTTTTAGATTAAGTCAAAAGGAGTTACCTGATTTGAGGTAATGTCTTCACTCCTGATTCTTTCATTTATTTTCCTTATCCAACCCCATATACTCTATTTATTCAATTATTTTATAAAAAACCAGTATATTAAATATAATAGGCTATTTTTATGAGAAGGATTCAAACTACACACACACACACCTCAATCTAATGTGTATAGAACATACTGTTATTATGGACGACGAACTACTGCCTCACAAAACGATGATTGTTAAATTTTCACCTACCACTTATTATGGTGTCCATTATGATGAAACTATAATTAAATACGACATATATGATATTTATTTAATCTATATTCTTCTTTAATTATCATTTATAACATAACTTTGTGATTTTCATGTTGTAGAAATACGATAATTTCATTTGAGGAAGTGCATACTACTACCCCCTCAAATTGATATTAGTCATTCATTATATACATGGAACATATAATGGATGGAATTAAGGAACTTATGTAACATATATAACATATATATTATACTGGAATTATAATATACCTATTTATCATTTCATTAAATATGAAAAATAAATGAAAGTAGTGTTCATGCGTACGTACGGTTTACCGTGTCAATGAACGGTGCATTGCATTTCTTATATCAAAATGATATTTACTATTATAAATACATATATACTAGAAAAATGTGATATATATGATATATGAATCATTAATATCATTATGGTGATAATGTACTTTCAGCCACATGGACTATTTGTAATTATAACAAGTTCATTTTTGACTCAAGTACCAAAAATCGAAAAAACAATCGACATGAAATTGAATAATTATATGATTGTTATAGAAAGTTAAAAATTGATATATAAGGTATAATAAACTATAAAAAGATTATGAAGCGAGTTAAAATTAACTTATGTTTATTATCTAGGGAGGTAAAGTACAAACAAGACAAGTCAGACACAAGGTAAGGGAACCTTTCACCCTCCTCTTATAGTCAAATACTTATTTTATGTTATGTATTTAAATATAAAATTTATAATGTTGGAATATGTTCTTATATATCCTTATTTATCTAAAGTTTATTTCCATGTGAGGATAGAACCTTTTCTTTTTCATCAACTCATTTTCTGAATTATTAAGCGATGGAGTTTGGCTGCCAAATTTTCGTAAGGGAACTTCTTAACCCAATTTCCATTCTTTGGGTTAATATTATACTTTTAATTATGTCATTATATGATTATGTACGAAATAAATTTTTATTTCCTATCTTGTATTTATACATTGCATATGTGTACCTATAGTGAATACACATAATCGATCTATTTTATTTCAAAAATGTTCTTTGTAAGGGATTTCATTTCAATCTCCTTTAATATAGGCATATCTTGATATTGTGCACATTTATTATTCTTTGGGGTGTATATATAAACCGTTGACATGTTATATCATGAATTAATATATTATCATGAATCTTAAAGTTTTTCAGAATCGTTTCTTTTGTGGTATAGGAATATTTAATTAAAGTGTTGTTATTAGTATATTAAATATTTATTCTTCTAAAACCTTGTATTTCATTTCCATGTTTTCAAAATGTCTTTTAAGAATTTATTTATATTGATTTTTTTTTGCTAAAAGTGTAAATTACTTTTAAAATTGTCGAAGTGTTATGAGAAACTTTGATTCAAAACACTTCTTTTTGAATTTTTTAAAATAATTGATTATATCAATATCTTGAAATGATATCTTTTGACTGCAATGTGGGAATGTTATTTTTTATGCTTATTTTATGTGTTATAATTATTTATGGAACTTGGACATTTGACGGGTGGTTATGTGATAAACCAATGATGGATGGTTATGTGATAAACCAAATGAAGGGTGGTTCCGTGATAAACCAAGGACGGGTGGTTACGTTATAACCACCAATGCATTGGGTATGGAAGTTGGTCATATGGCTATTCCATTTAGTGATATGTGTGGAAGTAGATCGTATGGTTATTCCATTTATGTATGTTAATGTACCAAGTTATCATTATATGTTATATGTTTCATTATATGGGATTGTGATAATCTTTTGTTTAAAAAAGGGTATGCAATGAGATTATATTCATTGAAGTGTTTTTAGTACTTTTTAAAAGTGAAATGTATTACTTTATAATAAGGTATTAATGGATTTCATGTAATTTAAAGACTAACAGTTTTCTTTCTTTATGTATCATTTACTGAGATTTTTATGCTCATCCCAAGTTTTTGAAATGTTTTTCACAAGTTATAAGGATGGGTAAGAGAATGGAATAATTCAAGAATATTTTTATCAAGAAAAGAATTATTATTTTGTTTAAGAAGTTTTATTTTTTTAAAAAAATACGATAGAGTAGAAATGTATACATTGTAATATTTGAGATGTAATTTAATAGATATGGCATAATTATCTAAAACTCTAAACATGAATAGATCCTCAATGTTTAATTCTTGACATAAAAAAATATTACATAATAGTAAAGTCGAGGGCCTTACAAGGAACACCCCTACTATTGATACAACATAGTTTATCCATCTTCAAAATGTATTAGATCCTTATAGAGGGTTCCTGCTGATAATACCAATTAAAATACCTAGAATAGTGCAAAATCACTGAGAGGGGAGGGGTGAATCAGTGATCCCGTATTATAATATGTTATTTTTATAAATTTTACCCTTTTGTTTTTAATTCAACCTATATGGATGGTTAAGGCCTCGATCCACTCTTTATATATATCCTAGCCTTACATTAAATGATGATTTAAAACAAAAGCACAAAATACTAGGATTTACAAGGTTTGGTATGTAGACCAACTCTATTCCATATTGGTTATTCTCCCCAACAAAGATTATTTACTTTTTTAGAAGATGATTACAAACAGTAAATAGTTAAACCCCTCAATTATAATCTAGTTATATCACTAAACTTCAATTCATCTTTTTAATCAGCTATGACCACAACTACACCTTATTCTTCTAGAAACTGGCCATACACCATAGTATCAACTTTTATCTTTAGATGGATTGATACACTTTAAGATGATTTTATAATCCTATCCATGATCTAGTAGGATCTGACTTGCTCGTGTACATGTTCTAGTAGATTCAACAATATTTGATCTAATCTTTTGGCGTTGCCAAATGATTTTGATCATTAGTAAAGATCAGTTGACTCAGTGCAACAAATTCTTGGGCTAAAAATTCTTCATTCTAACTGAAGTATTGGCCTCACTCCTATGTGTTCAAGTGTTGCACACAAAATTTTCAAGAATATTAATATTCATGAATGATCGTACACAATCTATCCACTTTATTTCTTCTTTCTCATTTAAATATTTACACACAATTCTTTCTTCACATTTTTTCAGAATGCATAAATTCATATATGTTTGGATATGTTTTTTGTAAACCAAATTTCACTTCCTTTATTCCTTATACACACACTATTTATCAATGTTTCTTGTACATAAAACGGGCGATGATCACGTAGGTGTATGCCCAACTGCCTCTTGTGCGCAAACCCAAATGAATAGAAGTAGCGCATGAGTTATTCTTCTCAAGGGATAGTGTATACATACACTTTTAAGGATTCTCAAACAAAAAACATGAACCAAAAAGAATTCTTGGTTCTGTATGTGTCGTGCAGACAAGGGAGTTGCAACACATTGTCCCCCGTATGTTTACACGAACCAGTTCTTCATGAAGAACACGATTGTGTAATATAAATTTCTTCTCCCATAGGATCCCACTTGTCTTTTATGTAAGGAAATATTACTGAGTTCATCATTATTCGCACAAGAAAAAGCTGTCCAGAACTTATCTACAAGGTTCTCTATTTCTTCAGAAATGAGAGAATTATCAAAAATAGAAACACCAAACCCTCAGTCAAGGGCTCTTTATTTATCATCGAGGATCAATGTTCATTGAACCACATATAATCTATATTTCTAACCTTATACAAAACTTGTTCAAACTCCTGAAAAATTTTCTGTTCCATGACATATCAAAAAATTTTAGAGTCGGATGGTATCTTTTCAAACAAACACCGCATTTCATGGTGTTTTATTTTGTAATCCTGAGACTCTCCTTCGTGGTTTCATCCTCCTCACCATGATGTGTTTCATGTATCTCATGCAGATAGATCTCCAGTTAAAAAATTTCTAACATTGATAAGCCTATAGAACTCCATTTTTTCCATACATGATCTTCTTATTTGTGTTGCATGTATGAAAATGTAATTGAACTAATGATCTCGTATTGTCCTGACGACCCACATGCATTAGGTGAGACCATCAACGTTGGATGGAATCTCGATTGTGGTAGACCGATAGGGGTGATAGTGTTATGATATGAGTTGAGAGAACTTTAGGTTTTCGAGGTGGAATATGATCGTATTACATGATCTGAAGTCCCATAATTCTTATTATATTGATCGCATGGTCGATGGATCAACATGATAAAAGAACAACTCAGATATTTCACTCAAATGATCCAATGGTGGAGATTAATTCATCACTAAAAATACCAGCCCCACATAGAATGGTTCCAGTAATGGATTCTTATTTATAACACTCCCCATGACATTGGCTTGTGAGAATTCTCCTCCTCCTCATGGTACCACACTATACCATTCTACAGGCCTGCTTTTCACCCAACCTGTTGCGGGCCCTTGGCCCATGTTATGCATGAGACTGACCTCATGCGCTCCTGTGGGATTACTAATGACCCTACGCATGCCACCTATGTGCTGGACTTGGCTAGATTCCTTTGGGTGCGGTCGAACTAGTGTCCCGCAAGTGCTCTTAGTTGAAGTTGGCTGGTCAGCTTAGTGGGCTGGACTTCATTTTTAAATAAATGACATATTAAATACTTGGGAAAAAATTGAAGTATATATAATGGAATTCAAAATCAAATTCATGTTCACCTAAACATATAAATCTAATAATTTTCATCCTCAATCATTATTCCCATTCTTCCATTCTTTTATATATATGAGTTTCAATGTAATTCTTCATGTTACCCAATGTGAAAACTCTTTTTTCACACCTCTTATAATTTTAAGATCAACATAATCAATCTTATAATTATATTATATATAACATCCAAACTTGAATTCCAATTTCATTTCATGATCCCATAAGAAAACTATAAGAAACATCACTTCAACTATCCACTCACATAGCACATATTTACATATCATTGACATGAAATGAAATCATTGGGCTCAAAAGTATTGAATAAAATCCTATTACATTTTCCAATTAATGTTTTTATATTTTGATTTCCTGAAATTCATATAATAATGATAAAACCTTATAACATATAAGGCTATGTAAAATATATTTTCAATGTAATATTAGTCATATATAGTATATTCACCGTAATAATTCCATGTTACATAGGAAAAAAATCAGCTGTATTGTTCCATTTGGTATTGTTTAACACCATGTTGTCTTTGAATAATGATTATGATTAAGGAACACCTTGATATATGATAGAATATCTTATTTCCTATAAATTTGGTTTCTATATATTCCATCTTAGATAAATTGTCCTTTAGTACATAAGAATAATAACTTGTTATCTATATATATATAAATACATCTTCCCAAAAAATTGTATTTCTCCCACTGACCTCTTATAGCCACCTAGTCATATAATAAAATAAAATTAATTCCATATGATCATTATACCAATTTTTTTTAAATGTTATAGTGAAAAATATACATTATATTGGTATTTCATGATGTTACCAACCATTCTCATTATGTCATATATACATTTACCCAAATATTTCGTTGATGAAACATGGTCTTGACATCCAATACCACACAAAATTATTATAAAAAATCTATGAATAGTAAAATTTTAATGGAATTTTATATGATTATTATTGAAAATGTATATAAAAAACCATGGGGATATAAAAATCTTCAAGATATTGTGAACAATTAATTAACCATCTATTCATTATTGGTCCAAACATGACCATCCAATATGGTTTCTCTTGGATAAATACAAATGGATTTATATTATCTATATAAATTACCAAAATATATAATTGTATTTTAGAACAGGGAATCCATTATTAATTTTAAATGAAATCTTCAATCATAACTAAATTCCTATATACAAATTCTTACATGAATCAATAATCTTATGAAATAATATAAGTTACCAACCACAATGAATATTAAATCAACATAGTGGTTTTGACCTTGCTACACAATATTTTTCTCAATATCAATTCCTCTAACTAACACATGTTTAGTTTAATGACCCAATTACAAAATTTTAATCACGAGGTATGATTAAAATGAAACCTTGATATCTCCCACTATCTCAAAAGAGATATACACCCCTTACAAAAATGTATTATGTATAATTAATATCAATATAACTTTTTAATGTTAAATATTATGAAACTATATGATAAATAAATAACATAAAAATTTTCTTTAGTTTGATTAATATTTTAAATAGAGGCAATGAATATATATTAATCTCAGAAAAACCACATAAGGATATGATATAATATAATTTCTGTATATAGTAACTTAAATGAAATCCATGACTGAATTTTGTTTTTTATATGGATATCTAGTATTCTATTAGTTTTAATATACTTCTAAAATGATTTAAGGAAGATTTTTAATATTATATATTATCCTCATGTTTCATCGTAGCACTGGTGTTGCATTGTTACCCCACATTACAGCTTTCCAATTGTGGCTGACAATTATCACTTTCTCAAGATGTATGCCCCTTTATTGAAACATGATGATGGGGAGTCAGTTTTTTCTTCCATGGATTTATCCTTGGAATTCATTTACTAGTCCGTGTCTCCCTGATAGATTAATATGTATTCATAAAACTCATTCTGGTGAAATCTCTTTTTGGAAACGGGTTAATCACACTGCTTAAGTTTGGATATTCTAAGGGGTATAGACAAGGCAGCAAACTTTAGTCAGGAGAGTAGTCATGTTGGGAATCACTAACATATTTGGATGCTGGAACATTAGTCACCTATATTCTTACTCATAAGAGGACGTCTATGGGTGAAGAACCCAAGGCATCCCATGTTGGTCACGAGATATCTGATTACAAAGGAATATCTTCCAAGGGTTTAACCTGAGGCATCACATGTGAACCTAGGGTGACTAACATCGTAAGCACATATCTTCTAAGGATTTCAAATTAGTCATCCCATGTGAACATGTGACAACATCACAAGATATGTTTCAAGTTTAACATCTTATAGAGATGATATGAAACTTATAAAAATTCCTAGTGGTGGAGGATCAGATAGGTACATCATAGGAGGGATCACCTGGAATTTTTACCAATGGACGAATCATCATAACCCATGGAGGTGGATCTTAGGAGGTGTGTCCCAAAAAGGGAAGATTTCACACCCTGTAGGTTGAACTAGACACTATTACAGGTGGATGAGGGAGGTGTACCCCTATGAGGGGGGCACCGAGGTTTACCATTAGTTGGGATTAGTCCTCATAGAGGCATGAAACATACCATGTTTATAATAATGGGATAAAAACTCACATAGTTCAATGTATGCTGTGTGGATTATATATGAAATCTCCCCTTCACAGGAGGATTTTTCATGGTTATATTGATGTGGGGATTATGAATGAGAGATACCTCGAGTACTTCTAGGAGCATTGATGAAGTGGATATGGATTACATATAGGAGATACCTAGGTGGGTGGGATTATTTCACTATGATGTGGTGGCATGAGTAAAATCAGTATGGATACAGTTGAAGAGTATGGTGGAATTGATGTAATGGGAGATGATGGGTTCAGGAATCATATATTCTTACTACATATCCTAGTTATTTTGTAATAAAATCCCATGATTTTCAGGAAAGGGTGTAGTGGGGATTAACCCAAGGGAGGTGGACCATGGAAGTGGAGTATATGGCCAGGGCTTATGCATAGAATCAACCAATTGAATATGGATATGTTTCATGGTCACTACTAACCTCTAATCCCACTCCAGTCATGATCAATGTGATAAATGAGAGGGAGAAGTAGATCTAACTATCATGTCATGAAAGATGCACTAATAAGAGATAGTGTGGGGATTATGCATAGAATATTTCTAAGGAGAATGTCATTCTATATTAGTAGGATTTAATTCCATGTGAGGATGATTGTATTTCATGTTAGTCAAACGTAGAGATTCCAATCAATGGTGTGTGGGGGCATACAAGTGGAAATGTCCCAAGGTGCACATGGAGACAAAGAAAAAAGGGAGTGGGATGGAGGGTTGAGAGTATGGGAGGTGGGGAGTTTCTTGATTCATATACCCTCGAAGACCCTATGTGAAGGATGTAATTCCATGTGAAGAGGATACCAATTAGTGTCCCTTATGCATAGGGACATCCTATATTTTTTCTCATAGGTAGAGATCAAATTTTCATTTCATGTGTTGAGGATGTTGGTGTTAATAAGTTTTACATCATGTACTTATATGTGGGGGAATCACTCCAGAACCCTTGTACTTACATAAACATTACTCATCAACCCATGGGAGGGGAATGACTTTAGTAATTTCAGGGTTTAACACTATGGAGGAGTGGAAACTTATGAGGTCCATGTTATCATCCCTATAATGAGAGGTAAAGGCGATTAACATACCTATGATGAGAATAAAAATTTAAATGCGAGTCTCGAGCCACACTGAATATTGAGAAGGCCACATGAAGGGGATAAAAAGGACACATGGGGACATGAAGTGAAACATATTCAATCCTGGATAGATAAAGTGGTTTAGAGTGCTCAACCATTGCGAAGAGGTGTCAATAAAAGGGATGCAACATGGAGAGGCCTAAGAGAAGGGCTTCACAAATCATATAGCCTTATAGAGAAGTGATATGCAAAGATCAAGTGATTTTTGAAGTTTAGGGGATTTTATAAGGATGATTATTCAAGGAAAATGGTTACCATACCTTAGGATAAGGTGTTGGTTTGGGAAGAAAATTTCTTCATGAAGGCTGAATATTTCCCAAATCCTCATGTACCCATAAGGTCCTTCCTTTTCCACAAAGTGTGTAGGCCTTTATGAAGGGAAACCAAACATTTGGTGGAGGTATCTAGGAACAAGGGAAAATGTTTTTCACAATTCTTAGATACCTTGGGTGATCCATTTTGGTTGTGTTATTCACACATAGCCACATCTATGTTAGTGTCATGAAGCATTGCATCCACCATTAACATGGTTGTAAAGCACCATCAGACTTGAGGAGCATTCCATCAGGTGTTCAAATGTTCACAGAGAGGAATAGGTATCACCAAAAGGTATTTGTGAAGCATAACCTTAAGGATGAGTTTAAGGGCATTTGAGCTAGGATTTCCTCCAATCCATCATTTTACTCCTAGACTAATCCCATAACATGTGCTTTGTAACAAAAAAATTCTTCCTTTCAAAATGGTAGCTGAAAAGAAAGGAAGGCTAGATTCAGAGGGAGAATCACCAAATGTTATTTTAAATTTTATCTATTTTTTAAAGGTTATTAATAGTGTTTATTCATGAAGTTTTCTCATGAAGAATGTTGAGGCTATGGCCATCATGAAGCATTGACTAACATAATCATATAAAAATCATGATTGGGAGGTGCTGCTGCGCATATGTGGACTATCCACTTCTTGTATGGATAGGTGGCCGTGCACATGGGGTGCAATATATGAATATCCAATCCCTATCTCAAATAATAAAACAAACTTGTAGTTAGTGATTCTAGGCAGCTACATATACAGGAGTAATGCTGAGGCAGTGGACCATCTAGTCCAATAAATGAAAATCCATCCACTATAGGGTCAGGGAAGAATTGTGTCATGTGGGAACCATGGGGGTACATCTCTCTCAGTAGGTAGGGCAGTAGCAGTGGGACCATCAATTCATGGGCCCACATAAGAAAGGAGAGATGAAGGTAGAGAAGTGGTGATACCAGGACCAACGCTATTTGACAGGTGAACCATAGAGGAAGGGGAGACCTAAAAATAGGGGGATCCATACAAGGGGTTACTTATGAAACTTTTCCTTTCTCTTGGTGTAACACCCCAAGATTTCATAGTACATTATCTCATTAAAATAATTCAATAGCTTGCGCTACACGCAACACCGAGTTCGAGCGCACCACAACATACTAAACTAACCGTTAAAAAAGAGGTTATGAATATTATTAACTTTATTTTGAATATTATATACTGTATGTAATCTTATCATCCATATTATGGGTTTCTTAGACATAACGTAAGAACAAATTCATTTTTTTCAGATAAAATAATTATTTTTCAAAAAAATGAAATTTTACTGCCTTTTAATTGTGAACCCTTTTTAAAAGAAATATTTGACACTTTTATATATTTTATTTTATGAAATTAAAGTCTTCTTTAGAATAGGGACATAAAAATTTAGTTTGGATTAATTTTTGGTACCTTTCTGATAACATTCATATTTTGATGAATAGTGAAAAATGCTATGTTTTAATTGAAAACAACTTTTTTAATCAAAATAATTTATAGTGATAAATTATAAATTTGAATGGTTTGGAAGAATAATTAGATAATATTTTTACCATTTAATTCAATGCTTGTTATTGGAATTAATTTCACTTTAAAATTATACATAAACAAGTGTTAATCTTTTGATAGTTATAGTTTCTTAAAAACACTCTATTTGTTTTGAAAACAAGAATTAATTTTAAATTAATTTATGCAACTTATATGTTTATAATTTTGTAAAATAGGAATCATTTTTTAATTCAGAATATTAAAATTAGATTTAGGTGATTTTTTTTAATTTTTCTGAAAACATTCAATTTTTGATGAATAATGAAAAACACTGCGTTATTATTTAAAACCGACTTTTTATTTAAATAATTATTTAGTTTATTTAAATTTATTTTAATTCAAAATAGATATATAATACAAATATAATATTAATGTAATTTATTGGATTAATTTAATAATAAAATTAGATGTATAAAATTTTATTGAACTTTTTAACCTATTTTACCAACCTCTAAGGAGCATTTGCAAATTTGCATAAAACATAATTTTACCGCTTCTGTGAGTTGAATTTCAAAAATATGAGAGACAATATTAATATCAGTAAGTAAAATGTGGTTCAATAAGATGATAATAATATTTTGTGAACAATAACTTTTGTCTTTTATTTACCACGATTAAAATTAAATATGGAAATTAAGGGTAAAATGATATCATAATTACCCTAACAAATGTCCTAGTTCTATTGGATTAGTATAATTCGACCAAATACAACCTTAGGAATAAAATATGATCCTCTTTTGTTCACATGAATTATATTAGGACATTTATTAGTATTTTATTTAAAGAAGAGTTAAAAGAGTTAAATTCAATGTTTAACAACTAAACCATTTTTAATATAGGGTTATACATAATATAAATCTTACTAAAAATATTCATTATAAATATCAAAATATTTCATATATAATGATATTTTATTTATAATTTTTATACATTATATAATTTAATTTATTTATGACACAATGATGACGCAATACTTACATTAATAATGAAATATTAAAATAATTGATATTATAAATATCCAAATAAATGTAATTTGAAACTTTTGATGAATTCCACTAATTTTATTGGCTAATATGACATTTTAGGATTGAAAATATGAATTTATTTCGAATTAATAATGTTTTTATGACTTTAACAAAAATCATTTATTAAATAATGTCAAAATTGACATAATTGAGTTGTTAAAACAAATACTAAATTATTGGTTGATATAATATTCATAAAAATTTATGGTTCAACCAAAGGGCGTTAATAATATTATATAAGTCATTTATGAACCTATTGGTGTTCTATTGGAAGTTTAGAGTAAGTTTATTAACCATATAGTGTAAGAAAAGAAGAAGACACTGTAAAAGTTAAACTATTTAACTAATGGTTAAATCTAAAAGATAAGGTTAAAATGGTATCCTAAACTTGTCTAAAACCTATTGGTTGAATGGATGTCAACCCATACAAAACTTATACTCTAAATAAATTATTTTGGTGCCATTATAAAGTGAATATTATTTTATTATAAAATAATATTTCAAGCTTTTCCTAAAGTGACCCTCACCTCTCTTATAAAAGGGCACTTCCCCTTATCTTAATTTTACACCTAAAAAGCCTTTTGGATCTGCCAAACCCGGCCAAACTATCCTCATAGATTTCATCCCTTAATACTATAGGCCTTCCTTTGGTCATAAAGCCAAACTATGAGTCCCTTTTGATCAAATCAAAAGGAAGTACCCGAAGAAGAGGTAAATATTTCATCACCACTTACAAGTTCTTTTCTTCTTCCACTTCCTATTTATTTATTGTTTCCATTCTAAAATAATAACTCCAGTATATTATATATTCTATTATGTTATTACAAAAATGGTACAACCATATTCATTAGTATATACATCATATAAATGACAAAGTCACCATACGTGCGTACATACAGATTACCGTCTCTACGCCGTGGTGTGTTTTGTTTTTCAGACACTTCATTATTTGGATGGGTATAATAATGATTATAACTAATGTAAATAATAAATATAACATGTTGATTATTCTTTATATATGATATATCATCTATTTACATACTATTTTAATATCAAAATAATGATATTGTCGCTCATGCGTATGTACGGATTACTATATCCACGAAAACGATGAGATTCATTCCCCATCGTAACCATTCAAGACTAATTTTCAATTGATGATTAAAAAAAATGTTTAAAGATTATATATCATTCTGGATATGAATAAGATACATCCCACCATGAAAAACAAGACTCACATAACAAATAATATAAAGTAAAACGAATCAGTTAACACCCGAAACGACGATAATACTAAAATATTATTAACAAAGCTTTATTAGAAGATCATATATGATATAATAATTATGTATATGGTTCTTGTATAATTTAATAAAAATGATTTAACTATTATAAAGGAGGTTAATGTACCCCCAACCAAGGAAAAGTACAAGGTAAGGGTTAATTTCAAAATCCCTTTATTATCCGAGGTTGTTTTTATGTAAGTCTCTACTGGGACATATTTATTATCCGTGTCCATTTTTCATAAAATATTTTTCATCGGGATTATATTTAAGGGAATTTTTTTTACTAAAATATCTTTTTAAATGTTTTAAATATTGTTTTTAATGTCCATGTTTTCAAAATGGTTTAAAGAATTTATTTATATGGACATGAAAGTTTTAAAATGTTAATTATTTTTAAAAGTTTCAAAGTGGTATGGGATACTTTTATTCAAAACTATCTTTCAAGTGACTTATTTTATAAATTATGTGACTTTTAAATGATTTCATTAAAAAGGTATATTTCTCTCAAATATTTTTACTGATCATTTTCAACTATGCCAACATCCTTTATGGGATATTATTCTTGACCAATGTTGATTTATTATGATATAAATCTTCGATATTATATTGAAGGTTTTGTGATATATTTGACTGTGAATGTGTTATTTTTATATGATTCATGGTTTAGGGTTAAAGTATTGTGATTTCGTAGGGTAGTTCTAATACAAATGTTTATGTTATGTTTCAGTCTTTTCATATGAGGAATGTATTGGACATAGTAAGTGACAGGTGGAGCCCACTATAGCTCCTCGATGCATGCTTCTCAATTTGATATATGGTTTTAGCAGAGGCCTTAATCATTTTTAGATGTCATGGCTGAGGCCTTGACAAAATGTTTCAGAATGTCAGGCATTATACATTTCCTCATTATGAAAATAATATTGATAGTTCATGTTGTTATTCGAATAGTAGAATACCCATGATGAAGTTTTATTATTTCACTATTTACTCTGCCCATAATTCCACCATAAATTTTCCATGTTTATTATTTGTAAAGGAAGGTGTTTTCAATTATTCACCATGCCTATTGTTTATGTTATCTTTCGCTAATTTTTTTAACCTTACTGTGCATCTGATCTCACCCCTTTCTTATGTTTTATTTTACCAAGACTTCCAAGAAGTGTATTATGAATGAACTACAAGGATAGTCTAAGGGATATGAATGTGGTCAATGGATACAATGTTTTTTTTTCATTTTATAATGTAATGTAAAATCATGTATGTAATCTATTTCCAAGACTGCTAAACTGATCGGTCTTTTTGGACATGATTTCCTTGTATCATGCCAATTTATTAAAATGATGCACTGACTCTGGGCTTCTGGGGTTGGGGAATTCTTGTTGTTATCAGAGGAAGTTTAGAAATAACCTTGGAAACTATATTTATAAAAACATTTATTAGAGAACACTACCCTATGATAGACTTTGAGGATTAGTATAGAAGAACTTCCTTGAATTTTGGTACTGTAGTGATTTTGTGAGTTTTCTATGGAATACATCTATATCTGGATACGAGTAGGTAGAGGAATCTCTGGCACATTTGTACCTAGGGGTAAAACCCAAAAACACCACTTTGATCTAGGCTCGAATGGGAATTGGTGCACGACAATAGGCCTTGCTGCACTCTTGGTTACGACACTCCCGGGGGACATTCTTAGGATAATTCTCATTTTCTTTAAAAACCACTAAGAAGGGTTTATGAGTATATACCTTCTCAAAGAAAACATTTTTATTATTATGGATTATATCCATGAACTATTCAATTTCTGTTAACTATTTTACAAGTTTGTATTATGCATTGTGATTCATAAACTAACCTATTGTATGCCATTTTTTAGAAATGGCACCCAATAGATGGAATGCGACCTCCAGCAATACAAAATATCCAAAGAGTAATAAGGATCATATCTTTCAGGGTGTTAAGCCAACATTTATAAAGGAAATAGTCTCCCACGTATTATCATCATATGAAGAAATTATATCATGTGTTAATAAGATAAGTAAAGAACTTTTTGAGACTTATGACTTTGAAGAGAATCCAGAGAATAAAAAGATTGTTGAGAGAAGGATGGATAAAGGGAATAAGGGAAAGAAGGATTTTCCCATATGGGATAACTGTGGAAAGAATCACCTTGGTAAATTCTTGAAGGGAATGAGAATTTGTTGTAAGTGTGGAGAAAAAGGACACCAAGTCCATTATTGTAAGGTTGAAAGAAAGGTTTCAAAATGTACAATGCTTCATCTGTAAAGAGTTGGTACACTATGCGAATCAATGTCCAAATCATCATAGTATACCCCAAATGCTGATATTGGATAATAATCATGTTATGATACTACCGAATACGAAGAGTAATGATTAAGAGCTCTTATGTTGTTATTAAAGTATTGTGAGATTTGAGTATTGTATTAATGATATACATGTGATAATAATTATAGAGTATATAAGGATTATAATGTAGTACTATTTCCTTAAGGACTTGAGATTGTGTAGAACCAAGAAAAGTGACACAATGGAAGGTTAAAGTTTTAGAAAATATATGGTTGAGAGAAATATAAACCTTAATATGATTCTGATAGTGAGGTAGTTATTTTGGAATAAGATATGATTGATTTTGATAAATTATATCAGATATTCTTGACTACCTTAAAACTAATTAATGATTTGTATATTCCATAATTATTGGAGTTTACAACTTTTTTGGATATGAGGAGTATATCCAGTATTCCATAAGGAATAAGGTAGCATGAATATAATCAATACGGTTATATGATAATTCATGGTGTTACCATGTTTAAAAAAAATACATGACGAATGTATTCACATGTTATTTCATAGAAAAAAGGATCTTCATTCTATTTACCTTCCTTATAAATTTTGGACTGTGAGTTTGGACATAAGTATTTTGGATATGTCAAAAGGTTGGAATCGATTATGTTTGACATTGAATAATATTGTTAAGGTTAAATCATTTCTTGATATTATTTTTGGATTGACATAAAAAGGACAACCTGGAGGTCGGGCGACAACTCGTCGCATCCCCAAGGCCGCGAGACTTGAACCCACAACCGAAGGGTGACAAGGGTGCATCACATACCACTAGCCTACATGATGTCATACCTTGTATAATGTAGTTTTTTTAAATAGTCTGACTCTTTAATTATAAATTCATTATTTGTGGAACCCTATACGATTAGGACAAATAGAATACTTTTGAATTATATTATATTTTAGAGTGAAAGATGAGTTTGTGGTAGAAATTAGTTGAAGGATGAAACTATAATTGTCAAGTATATTTTTTCCTCTTATTATATGAATAAATTTATTCTTCAACTTTAGGGAATAGATCATAAAACCAAAAATCTGTTATCCCAACACCTTATGTTTTATTGAACCTGGGATATTTTACATTATGTTAGATTGATGGCTTTGAGGCCCTTAATTTGACACTTTTTTGTGATTGATAAACTCAATCGATCTGTATAAATATTTACATTTTTCATCCAATTATGTGTCTCTAATTGGAACCAATGTTCTCTTAATTGAGATCATAATTTGATGGTGACATTTTCATTTCTCTTTCTCTCTTATTAAGAGTAAATTTTATTTACCCAATTTCCAATGTGGGTTTTTCACAAAGGTATTTTTCTATTTTTTACCTTTTATATTCGAAGAATAATTTCATATTGATATGATGCAATTTTTTTAAGGAGGGGAGAATGTAATACCCCAAGATTTTATAGTATGTTATCTCATTAATGTAATTCAATATCTTACGCTACACGAAACTCTAAGTTTGGGCGCACTACAACATACTAAACTAACCGTTAAAAAAGCGGTTATGAATAGTATTAACTGCATTTTCAATCTTATATACTCTATATAATTTCATCATCTAGATTACGTGTTTCTTAGACAAAATATAAGAACAAATTCATTTTTTTCCAGATAAAATAAGTATTTTTCAAAAAAATGAAATTTTACATCTTTTTAATGGAGAACCCCTTTTAAAACCAGTATTTGACACTTTTATATATTCAATTTAATTAAAATAAATCCTTTTTTATATGAAATACATAATACTTTATTTTGGATAAATTTTTGGAACTTTTCTGATAACTTTTATATTATGATGAACGGTGAAAAAATACTATGTTTTAATTGAAAAAAATATTTTTAAATTAAAATATTTTGTAGTGATAAATTATACATTTTAATGGTTTTGAATTATAATAAGAATATATTTTTACCATTTAATCCAATTCTGTTTATTTGAATTAATTTCACATTGAAATTATACATAAACAAGTGTTAATCTTTTGATAGTTATTGTTTCTTAAAAACACGCTATCTATTTTGACAATGAGAATTAATTTTATAATAATTTATGCAACTTATACGTTTTTAATTTGGTAAAATAGATATCATTTTTGAATTCAGAATATCAAAATTAGCTTAGGGTAATGTTTTGGAATTTTTTGAAAACTTTCAATTTTTGATGAATAGTTAAAAACACTACGTTATTATTTAAAACCGACTTTTTTTAAATAATTATTTATTTTAATTAAATTTATTTTAAGTCCAAATAGATATATAATACCTATATAAGTTCAATTTATTTCATTGGAGTCATTTTATAATAAAATTAGATGTATAAAATTTTATTGACCTTTTTAACCTATTTTACCCACCTCCTAGGAGTATTTGAAAATTTTCATAAAACATTTTTTTACCGCTTCTATGAGTTGAATTTTAAAAATACAAGAGACACTGTTAATATCAGTAAGTAAAATGTGATTCAATAAGATGAAAATAATATTTTTATGAATAGTAACTTTTGACTTCTATTTACCACGGTTAAAAGTAAATAGTGTAATTAAGGGTAAAAATGATATCATAATTACCCTAATACATCTTCTAATTCTATTATATAAGTATAATTAGACCAAAAACCACCTTATTAATACAATATGATTTTTTTGGTCCACTTGTCTTAGATTAGGACACTTATTATTATTTTATTTAAAGAAGAGTTAAAAGAGTAAAATTAAAAGTTTAATAACTAAACCATTTTAATATAAGGTTATACATAATATAAATTCGACTAAAAATATTCATCAGAAATATAATAATATTTCCTATATAATTATATTTAATTTATAATTTTTAGACATTATATATTTTAATTTATTTATGACATAATGATGATGCAGTAATTACCTTAATAATGAAATATTAAAATCATTGATATTATAAATATCCAAATAAATTTAATTAGAAACTTTTGATGAATTAAAACAATTTTCTAGGTTATTATGAAATTTTAGTATTGAACGTGTTAATTTATTTCAAAGTAATAAAGTTTTTAGAACTTTAACAAAAATCATTTATTAAATAATGTCAAAATTGACATAATTCAGATTTTAAAACAAATACTAAATTATTTGTTGATATAATATTTATAAAAATCTAATGTTCGTCCGAAGGGCCTTAATAGTATTATATATGTCATTAATGAACCTATTGGGGTTTTCTTGTAAGTTTAGAGTAAGTTTATTAACCATATAGTGTAAGAATACAAGAAGACACGATAAAAGTTCAACTATTTAACTAATAGTTAAATCTAAAAGATAAGGTTACAATGGTATCCTAAACTTGTCTAAAATCTATTGGATGAGAGTATATCGACCCATCCCCACCGTAGACTCTAAATATATCATTTTGGAACCATTATAAACCAAAAATTATTTTATTATAAAATAATATTTCAAGCTTTTCCTAAAGTGACCCTCACCTTTCTTATTAAAGGGCAGTTCCCCTTCTCTTAATTTCACACCTCCAAAGCCTTTTGGTTCAACTGAACCCTACCCAAATATCCAACCAAATTTCCTCCCTTAATCATAGAGGCCTTTTTTTGGGTCATAAATTCAACCTATGGATCCCTTTTGATCAAATCAAAAGGAAGAACCCGAAGAAGTGGTAAATATTTCATCACCTCTTTCAAGATCTTTTCTTCTTCCACATCCTCTTTCTTTGTTGTTTCCATTTAAAAATAATTACTCTAGTATCTTATATATACTGTGATGTTATTACAAAAATGGTACAACCATATTCATTATTCTATCCATCCTATAAATGACAAAGTCACCATACGTGCGTACGTACGTATTATCGTCTCCAAATCGTGGTGTGGTTTGTTTTTTGAACACTTCATTATTTGGATGTGTATAATAATGAGTATAAATGTTGTAAATAATAAATATAACATGTTAATAATTATTTTTATATAATATACCATCTATTTACAACCTATTTTAATATTAGAAGAATGATATTGTCGCTCGTGCGTACGTATGGATTACCGTATCCACAAACACGATGATATTCATTCCCAATCATAAAAATAATGTTTAAAAAGTTGATATCATTCTTGATATGAACAAGATACATCACATCCATGAAAAACATGACTCACATAACAAAAATATAAAGGAAAACGAATCAGTTAACACCCGAAACAAGGATAATACTATAATATTATTAACAATGAATTATTAGAAGATCATATATTATATCATAATTATGTATATAGTTCTTGTATAATTTAATAAAAATTATTTAACTATTATATAGGAGATTAACGTACCCTAGACTGAAAAAAATACAAGGTAAGGGTTAATTTCACAATCTCTTTATTATCAAAGGTTTTTTTACGTAAGTATCTACTGGGACATATTTATTATCCTTGTACATGTTTCATAAAATATTTTTCAAAGGGATTATTTTTAAGGGGCTTTTTTTCTATAATATAATTTTAAATGATTTAAATATTTATTCTTCTAAACCCTTCCCATTAATTTCCATGTTTTTAAAAGGGTTCAAAGGATTTATTTATATGGACATGGATATATTAAAATGTTAATTCATTTTAAAAGTTTCAAAGTCATATGGGACACTTTGATTAAAAACTATCTTTCAAATGAATTATTTTATAAATTACGTGACTTTTAAATGATTTCATGAAAAAGGTATATTTCTCTCAAATATTTTTACTGATCATTTTCCACTATGCCAACATCCTTTTTGGGATATTATTCTTGACCGAGGTTGATTTATTATGATACAAATCTTCTATATTGTATTAAAGGTTTTGTGATATATTTGAATGTGGATGTGTAATTTTTATACCATTCATGGTTTAGGGTTAAAGTATTGACATTTTTTTTCTGGTTCAAATACGAATGTTTATGTTATGTTTCAACCTTTTCATATGAGGAATTTATTGGACATAGTAAGTGATGGGTGGATCCCACTATAGCTCCTCGATGCATCAGTAGGTCTAATGAGACAATTAGACATGGAATTGTCCAAGGCTCTTCAAAAGTTGATATATGGTTTTCGTTGAGGCCTAAATAATTTTTAGACATCTTGGTTGAGGCCTTAACAAAATGTTTCAGAATGTCTGGAATTATACATTCCCTCACTGTGAAAATAATATTGATGGTACATGTAGTTATTCAACTAGTAGAATACCCATGACTATGTTTTATTTGGGAATTATTTACTTAGCTCATATTTCTACCATAAAGTGTTCATGTTTATTATTTATAAAGGCATGCATTTTCAATTATTCACCATGCCTATTGTTTAAGTTATCTTCTGCTCAATTGTTTACCCTTACTAAGTAACTAATACCACCCATTTATTATGTTTTATTTTCCCAGGATTTCCAAGAAGTGTATTATGACTGACCTGTAGGGATAGTCTAAGGGATATGAATGCGGTCAATTGAGACAATGTTGTTGTTTTTTTTCATTTTATAATGTAATTTAACGTTCATGTATGTAATATTTTTCCAAGACTACTAAACTGACCAGTATTTCGAGACATGATTTCCTCGTATCATGCCAGTGTATTAAAATAATGCACCGAATCTGGGATTCTGGGGTCGGGGCGTTACACTCGGGAAATGGTTGTGATTTGTGGAGATTCCTGATGATGTTTTATTACCTAAGATTAGGAAATTAGGACATCTACATGATATTATCCAGAGTTTTAGGTATATGGGACAATATTAACAGATGTGAAATGATACTTTCTTTGATCATTCATTCTAAGGACAATTTACTCATATCTCACGAGGAGGGGTCACAATATGTGATGGAGCTGGCAGACCCAGTGATCTCCTGGGGTGTAGCGCATCCAATGACAGGATGAGTTAAAGTGTTTCTCAACATGAACTCTCCTTCACATTTATTAGAATCAGAGCTAAATATGTACACTCCCCTTCATGTGGGGTTAGATGATTCCTGTGAAGAATTTTCCAATTATTTGATCCCTATAGGGAGTGGTGAAATTAAATCCTATCATGTGGAATTAGAGAAACATATTAGAGTAATCATTAAATCATTTATCCTTATTGGTAATTCCCTTATGCTTTATCTAGATTCCCAAATTGAAATATGTTCAATTTAGGAGGATATTAGGTAAGGGATCCCTACTAATGGGGATGGAGGTACAACAACAGGTGTGTTGGAGCACACTCTAGGGATTATTCCCAGGGTAGAAGTAGTTTCAAGGCCGAAAAGAGTTGATATGGTTAGAGTAGCCACCCCAGGATCACCATATCTCCCAGTCATTTATAGGGGGACATTACCTTGTTTGACAATAGTGGAGAGCCATTAGTCTGATATGTGGATGCTTGATTTCATGAGTCCCATGTCTCTATAGATTCGTACTAGTTATTCACTAATTAAATTGAATAAGAATCTCTAATTATAAAGAGTGTTGGGGTATCGTGCATTGTCCTATCATAAATGGACAAAAAATATGGGGTTCCATTTTCGATAGGGGTTCTGGTATATGTGGAGTCCACCGTTTGAGCTATCCAAGCCATATAAACTATTGTACAATCAGTTACAACTGCGAGTGATGATTCTGGTGGGGTGGAACTCAAAGATTATATTGAAAACATTTTCAAGGTGGGATCTAGTGAGGAAAACCAAAATCATGACATAGATCCCATCCATTTTAATAGGGTTCCATAAGTTGATCCTACAACTGAATTTGTTACAGCATTTCTGGAGTACGAGCCTGCAGATCATGAAGAACCGGATGACTTTGATCCTAATTTATTTGAGGGGAATCAAATAAACTAGCACCGATCATTGAATTACATCCAACACATAATCTACCACACCCTAGATTCATAGCTAGTCGGCCAGATGGGACCCCTTCACCAATGGTGGCTAAACTTGTATGATAGTGGTTTTAATGCTCTCGGCCTCCATATGCTAATTCATGACTATCTCATCTAAATGATATGGTAGGGGGAAGCATCTCTAAATCTCCTAGTTTTAGGAGAAGTATAAAAAAATATGGAGGCTTATAAAGGTTAACCGGGAGATCCAACATCTGGAAGAAAAAACAAATCAATTCCCCACATTTAGTAACAATCAATAGAGGATTGTCATTCAAATGAAGTCTCTTATAGATTCCTATGAGGATTAAGTTATACAGGTGTCATGTCATTTGGATAATATCCTAGATGATCAAGGTAGGGGTAGTTTAGAGCCAATGAGATTCACCTGATGCCTGATGAGGAAGAAGCATAGCTCTGGTGGTGGAAGCAGACTCTTGGGGCCCTAAACCAAAGGGTGGTGGAGTAGAAATAATCAATCATAGTATCAAATCTATAGGGTAAATCTATATTGTAATTATCACAGGATCTAATATGTGGATGTCACTTTCTACATACATTGTTTTATGGCTCATTGTTGATAATTTTCTAGTGGGTGTGGACACATTCTTTTATTTTCTTTAATTATATCACATCCATCATAGTTGTGAGACAATCAATGATCAATCCCAATGCATATGTGGGTCATGTGCAGTGTGAGAAACAAGGGATGTCTGCATAAATTTTAACTTTGGATGAGTGTGTCATATAATCATTGAACACTCAAGGTATTCTATTGTTGAATTACTAGTAAGACTTTTTAGGATGTGAGAGGATATGGCCTAATAAAATGGTTCTAATTATAATAAAATTTCATTCCTAATTGGAAATAATGAATGAGAGGGATTACACTAGGGGTATTGGAATCATCAGAATAAAAGGGAATGAGATGTGAGAATCATAATTCCCAAAATTCATAACACATGGATAATGGAATGGTGATAAAGGATAATTATTGTCTATGTTTGAATAAAAAAATCATATTGTTTTCCTGAAATGGGTACAGAAAAATGTGGGATAACCAATGACCATGTTTGAAAGATGGAACTATTTTAAAATGTCATCTAAATTCATTCAGAATGTTGGCCTTAGAATGTAGGTGAGGTAAATTGTCATAAGACCAGGCTGTTAGGGGGTCCCTTAAAATCTGGTAGAGGATGAGGATCCAAATGAGGGGTATTCCAAGAATGAAAATTGTGTAATGGAATGTTTGAATGGACTCCAAAACACTAATAATTACGCCTTAGGTACATAGATAACATTTTCTAATATTCATTGGTCTGAACAAAGATCAAACCCATCTTCCAAGGGAACATCATCTCAGACGTTGAGCAATATCTGAAAATGAAAACAAAGTTGTAGATGACCAGAATTGGAAAAAATGACCTCTCAGGTGAGGGCCTAGTATCCTTTTAGGTTTCAAATCATGAAATGTGGATGATAAAAAATAGTTTAATTTCATATGGTGAGGCTATTAGATACATATTTTACTATCATACAGTAAGGGAAAAAATAATTTTTTTTACCATTGTGTGATCTGGACGTTGAACATTGTTGTTGGTCAAACGTTTTAGACCTTAGAAAACAGATTAAAGTCATATTACATGGACTATGGGATCATGGTTTAGTGTCACAGTGTTTTAAAATGGTGAAGGAAGCTTCCTAATACATATATATGTCACATGGAAATGTGATAAAACTAACATAAATGAGGCCAAATAAGGTCAATCATCACAACCCATATTCCTAAGGAAACTCGCTTACAATATAAAATTTTGATGCTTGGACATGGAATTCTAGTTCAGGGACTTATATTTTTTACCAAGGGTTTCTCAAGGAAATTTAAATATTTCAGTTCACACCTTACGAAACTCGAAATCACATGAGAGCCATACTTGGTGCGTTAAACAAGGAATGGTATCTTGGATTTTATAACACGAGAGTGAATAGGGATAATAAATAAGGTTTAGAATCGAATCATTATATAGGGGAGTGGAAAGGTGGTATGTTAATGGTTTCATAATCTGGATAAAGGGGCGAGTAGTGACCAATGATCAACTGTTGACAATGTTCGAAACATATGGACCATGACCACACCATTCAAGAATGGGGTGAAAAAATACAAGATCAACAATTGACCATGTTAAAAAACATATGATATATGATTTTTTTACCAAAGATCCATTAGGTAATTAGAATAGGATGGGTGGTGATCCAATAGTGGAATTAGACCATCACTATTAAGGGGCCATTATGGATTATAAATAATGTTTAAATCTAAACTAGGTAAGGATCAATGTGTGTAATAGTGAGGTATTATAAAATGGGACCCTGATACAGTCTTTTAAAATAGTTTATGGTCACATCATGTGGAAAATAGTAGATATTTTAGAGTCATGTTTCTTGAACTATAGGCTCTTAGTTTAAGGTTATATAGTTTTGACCAATAGTAGAAGAAAGTTTAAAGTCATAAAGCTTAGACTGTAAATGAGTCCATGGGGCTAAAATATCTATAAACATGTGGTTATGTCCAACCAAAAAGTGTCTGTAAATCACTATGTATCCCTTAAGGATGGTAATCAAGACACTCGTTGTTCTTAAAACACAACACGGTGGGAGACATACACTATTGGGGGAAATCTTCTCTGGTGAGGAAACTAAAGCATCCCCTGATTATCAGGAGGTACCATGAAAATGTTCAAAGTTAAGTTCAAAAATTAAAGTCATGCATTAAAGAATTAAATTTCTAGTTTAAGGTCATTATTTTTGGGACAAAATGGGGGAATGTATCAAATGGGCATGTATAGTGAGGTGTTGTAACAATCTTGATGTGGATGAGGGACAAGGAGGGCCTAGAACCACACCACATGTTCTAGAAATATTTCCATATACAGTTTAAAGTTGTGTATATTGGACTAAGCTAATGGAAATGGGATAAAGGATTTATGGATCAGTTGTATGTTGAAAAGAGAAAATGTCTTGGAATCACTACATATCCCATGTGAATGGGAATCAAGCCACATGTAGGCCTTGAAGGAAATCTCATTGTGTAGGTATGACCCATACATGGAGAGGGGAAATTTTGTTTTGGAGTGGCTAGACCAGGATATAGAATCCATGCGTCTCTACATATCCTGTGTGGACATGAATCATGCAATAATTAGTTCAAGAAGATGGCATGGTAGGTGACTAATGTCTGGGAAAATCCTCTTAGGAAAGAACATTATGTCACTATGATGTTTATCATCATGAAACTAGGAAACTAGCACTAAATAGTTTAATTTTTTGAATCATGGACTGTAGGGGCTCTAAGTTGAAGGTCCTAGAGTTTGTAACATAAGAAAGAGCTTCTCAATTGGATATTTTTTTCACGGTGGGGTCCCAAACATGATGTAAATGAGGCCTTTGGAGGACTAGTTCCAAATGATACAATCGGAAGAAAATCCAACATACATTTTAATGTTGTGATGCTTGTATTATGGATATGCAGTTTAAGGTTATACAACTTTGATTATATCATAACTATTTAATGTCATGTTGCGGGGATGAAAACTGTTCCTTATGTGAATTATTTCATAAGGAACGTTGCATTGGTTAGAGGGGTGATATGTTATCCATCTAGAGTATCAGAGAGTACACACCATCGATATAGAACTTAATAATGATGTTACATTTTCCCTAATTAGGATCCATATTTGGTGGATTTCTGCTGAGTATCATCGGTGTTCTGAGAGCCATCACTATATAACACCAGAATAAGAACCGGAGATAAAAATTCTTATTGAATTATCTAGATATCATATTATGGTGTATCTAAAGATTTTGAAAGGTTAAGATCCTATTATCTTAGATAGAATCCAACCCATCTAGACAAATTTATTCCATTAATTATGGCATCTTCTTATCATATAAAATTGTTCAGAGTGATGGAAAATAGATCTCAATGGGTAGAAATGCCTCTATTATGTACACTAGTGAGTATGGAGTCACATGGGTGGAATTTCGTGTTGTTTTAAGATAATCCCAGAGAGTGTTGGGGAGCATGTTCGACTAACATAAATTATTATGGATTACCATCTTCTGCAGAAGGTTGTAGAGATTCTCATCGATTGCCTTGATCTATCAATTTTCATTCACTTGGTAGCGAGAAGTATGGTTAGACCGAATGATGTACATGGTGTATAACCTATTCATCTCAGTTTCATAGAGGTCAGTTTTTCTATCTGTGAGAATGGTGTGTGCGAATTTAGAATCTATGGATGATGTTGGAGTTCACAAACTCCCCAACTAATTAGGAATAGACTTCATTAAGCGGGAATCACTTATTCCCACATGGAATGGAAACCCATCCTGCTCAGAATGAACCTTCATTGGAAAGTAATGTTTTGATGGTAAGGTCCTATGAAATTGAGTCCCTATATTGAAAAGGGATTGGAAAATATGGTAGTATAGAGGGGATCTAGTGGTGGATGAGCAAAGATATCCTTGATCTGACATGCATGGAACCTCTTTTAAAACTTTATAGAATCATAGACCATGGTGGGTTATAAGTATTCCAACATTTGGATTTTGTGGGAGAGATTCAATCCTACCTAATGAGAACCGCATGAACTAATCTAAACATAATTCATAACACGGATAATCTCATCTCTTTGGATGAAACATAGAAGGATTCCATCAAACCCACATATATATTGATCCTACTCGATGATGGGTCCACTTCGGAGGGTGAAATATGCTTCATGTCCAATGATTTTCTCACCTTAATATTGTACTAATAGGATAAATACAATCTAGAGATACTCGATGAATGGAATTGTCCAATCATAAATATCTTTAGTTATGGGAGGATATGGAGGTCCTGATGTGGAAACACCAACAATTAGGTTGTTTACCTACTAACTATCATCGTCTTCTAAAATGACAGGATTGGTAACTCCTCGATACACCATATGAATGAATAGATCATCCTAGCCAGGCTCTACAATAGAAGATGCCACACTAGACTGGGTGTCATCCCAATGATTCCGTGACCGGGGAACATAAGTGACCTTTGGATGAGAAGGGAAGTAGTCCATCGTCATGAGAGAATTCTTGATAAAGGGTACATGATCTAGCTTGATGAAGATATAATCACCAATGATATTATTGATAACTAACTCAGAGTATCCATATACATGTAATAGAGGGGACATTAATCTCAAGGGACAACACAAGACTGGTAATAAGAGCTTTATACTCGTCCTTGTTTTTAGTGCAGCCTTCTGACAACAGGAATGAGTAGGGAACATAATCTTATGTTGGGGTGAGGAAGATGATCCCGAGGCCGACTCTGTTGAGCTTTGGAATACTGATTCATCTATCAGTTAGTATTTGTGAGGCACCATTAACATTAATCAATAAGAATGGAACATCTTGGTCCACTATAAATATATCATTGTCTAGGAAATCAACATTTAGAGGCACTTCTTCAAGGTCTAGATGGGTAGACAAATTTTTTTCCCACACCTAACCACTAACGACCTTCTGTAGAACAAACATGATATCAAACTATTAATGAATCAATGTCCAACATGGCAAATGGCCTATAAAACTTGAATTATTTTGAATGTAAATTACAGGATCTTCACAGGACACTACCTGTAACTCATGATGCAATTAATAATGCCGAAAATTCAACACTATGAACACTAGTGCGAGGTATCTCTTCTCAATATAAGATTATCTAGACTCTGTGTTGAGGAGCATGTGACTGAGATAATATAAGATGCTCTCTGTCCCTTAATTTCCCTTTTGAGTGAGAAGGGTGCAGAGAAGTCATTCTAGTGTAGTCAAAAAATGCCTAATGGCATCCCTAAGACAGGTAGATTCATAATCAGAGGCTATATCAGATATTGTTTTCTCTTGTCAAACGTGGTATGGAACTCTTGATCCCACTGATAGATAATTCCTTTACTATTGAGATAGTAAAAGGGATTACACTTTCCATACATATTCTCAATAAAATGGAGTATGAAGGATAAATTTCCTTGAATACATTTATGTTCTCAATGGTTTCTTGGAAGAAGAATATTGCAGATGAACTTGATCTTCTCTAGATTCATTTTAATGGAACTTTACCTGATGAAAAATTTGAGAAAATTACCAAAGGTATCAATAATAAAACACTTCAAGGAATTTATCTCAAGGATTAGTTTTAAGATGCAGTGCATGGATCTCTAATAAGAATCTATTTTATTATTCAGTCCAAAAGGAATTACTTGATAATAAAACATACCTTAAAGTGCTCTGAAAAAAATATAATACTCATATTTGAGGGAAATAAGGATATAGTTTTACCTGGTGTACCCATCCTTGAATGAGAGATATTAGAAACTATTTTTGACATCAATCAAAAACTCCATCACTAGAAGGGGAAAATCATCCTTCAAATAGTGGTGGATAAGTTCATGGGAGTCGATGTAGACTCTAATCAACCTATTATTCATATGAAGTAGGATGATGTTGGCCAACCACTTGGGGCAGTAATCTTCATTGAAGAAGTTGGATTTTATAGGATTACAAAAATCAGCCTCAACCATGGCACCATAAGCAGGGTTCATTTTTAATGGGGACTACATGAACCCGTGATTTCTTATTAGGAGAACAAGATGGTGGATAGTTCCATAAGGGTATAGGCCTAGAATCTCTTCATACATATAAACAAACACATCATGATGATGCTTTAATAAATCCACGAACAACTACTGCACCTCTGCAAGCATAACATCACTGATTAATATTGGCCATAGATCTACTTCAATACCAAAGTTCACAAGAAATAGCTCATAAACAGTGGCGGGGATGACTTTTAAAAATATAGGAGGAGAATAATCCTAATTATATTCATTATATGTGGTAGGGGCATCCATGGGAGGATAAATTCCTACAAATAGACTGATTATTAGGGTAATACTGGTGCCAAATTGGGTGAAGGTAGAGTCAACAATGGGAGAATCCTACTCTTTTGAAACCATAAAGATAGTGGCTGCTGTAATGGTTCCATCATCCCTTCAACCACGAGTTCCATGATTTATATCAAGGAAATGTTGATGTGTTTATCTATGCTGATTCAACCCATCTTGGTGAAAAAAGAGGGTCTAACATACAATTATAGTCATGTGAAGACCATCTCGGTATGTAACATGAGTAGGGGGTTCTGGTATTACACAATACTAACCTATGTATAAGTACCGGGTTATCTTATGGTGTTTTTTGTATTTAGGGACTTGGATCCCATTCCTCATAGATATGAAAAATAAATTTCCAACATTCAGCATCGTAGCCTCCAACCGATGAATCAGGAGGATGAATGTGTTATCCAAATCTATCCACGGGCTATCCATGATAGAGGTGTGCTTGAATTCATTGATCTTCACTTTCATATCCTTTCTCTATTAATAGGTTTCATCAATATAACATGCCTCAAAAGAGTCAAAGTGAGACACATCACCTTTTAGTATTCCTACACGACCATTAAGAAAGCACATGAGGCATTGGTTATATAAGGAGGAGGCTTTTGCATGCATATGTAGATAGGATCTACCCATCAATGCATTGTAAGTGGTTTACTATGAGATAACTATGAATTCAGTTTGTGCTACCAAATTATAGAGCTGTGTATTCAGAAAAATTCTTCCATATGGTCTCAGATTAGTCTAATCATACATCTAAATATATAGGTCAATGGGGCTCAAATCTGCTTTAGGGAGTCCCAACCCATGGAGCGTCTGGGTCGGGATGAGATTGATCTGGGAACCTGTGTCAAATAAGAAATGACATACTTCCTCAACATTTATGGTACCATTTATGTACAGTAGGAGGTTGTTCCCCTAAATGAGAGAAATTTCATCTTCTCTAGGGAAAGAGGTTATGGCTTAGAATTATGACTACTAGACATCCTCATTATAGAAATTATTTGTTGCCATAACTTCTATTTCAAACTAGAGGGTTATTTTTAAAAACTTTTTCAAGGGCTTATTGAATCTCATTCAATAGATTAAGAGCCTAAAGAATTGTGAGTTTTATAGGAATGTTAGAGAGATGCTTCAGTACATCATAATTATATGTTAGGCACACATTTATTCCAAGAGGGTGTTGATCATCATCTGGATGAACGATGGGAACTATTGGCTATACCATTGGATTTAAGCTAGTGATGGACACAACCTTCTACCCATCAGAAAACATTCCCAAAACCACTGATCACTTACTATTGGCTGGATGAGGCCTGGATCTAGCTGGAAGCAGATGATCAAGGTGATGTTGTAGCTATTATTCTAGGTCAATTAGAATTTCCAACTATGTTGATGAGTCTCATAGAGTGGGATAGAAGGATGGTTCTTAATGAGTTCTACAGAAACCATACTATTGGGTTTTAGTGGAATGCATGACCTGTCTTGAAGTAATGTAGATAATTCTACCAGTTTTCCAATCCTTGAATACTTTTTGATGGTTTCAGCTGGGGATATTTAGAGGGATCTTCAAATATTCATTATTATAGAGAAACATATAGGGGTCCACCAATTCGACTATATTCAAAGAGGAACACTCTTGTTTATTTTCCAAGGAGCCTTCTAGTGATGGGAAGACACTAGGTGTGATTCCCATCTCTAGATGTTAAATGTCACTTTGGGTAAAATACCATTTTGGAGTAGGTGAGGGAATTTTATATCCCTTGTTTCATTGGTGCATACTCTTCTAAGATATGGAAGGATGATAGGTGGATGCAAAATTAGTAGGTAGGGAAGGTGAATAACTTCAGGTGATTCAAGATAGACTAGGGGGCATAAATGATTCCATGGGCATGAGAGACTATCCTGAGAGCCTACCGGTCATCATAAATCTATATCCTATGGTTGTAAACCTACTAACATTCATCAAAACCCTCACATTCTCTGTTTGGATCCATAGAAATGTGTGTCACATGTGCTGGGAGTTCACCTAAATCAACCATCCCAATTTCCTCTTATTCATGGATACAATCCTTAAAAACATAACATTTATTGATAGTATGTCCAAGGATTCTTTAGTATGTGAATTGGTTTAAGAGATCTGTGAGATCTACCTCAAAGGTATTCCCATATTGTGGAATCTTTATAATCCCAAGTTCTAGGATACCTAGGGTGATTGATTTTGGTTTGGTTAATAATGTTATGGTTCCTTCACGAATACAAAACAATTTGGAAGTTGAAAGATCAGAGTCCATACCTAAATGGTTGGAATAACACTGGTATTTATAGGAAAAGGTTTTCTTGATGATCATATTTGGTTCAAAGAGAAACAATGGGCTTCACACATGGCCGTAGTAGTGTCAGACCCGCAAACAAAAACATCAACCCTGATAGAAATTTTGGAGAGCCATCAGCCATGCGGAGTATTCTGTCAGGGATTCATACATTCGAAGAGAGTAAGATGTATCTATGAAAGGTCTTCATGAATAAAACCCTTAAGGGTGATTTTTGGGATGTTTTAGCTAGTATTTTATCTAAACTAGTCATGTCCTTCTCAATTACTCTCGTGGCATGCATTTCCGTTCCAATAATTATAAGACTCCTTATTAACTTAAAATGTACCATCTCATCTCTATGATGTGAAAAAGGTAATGTGAGTTTATGGAAACCATTCGATTATAATTGATGATCGACCAATAATTAGATAAGATAAAATTCAACAAACCTATAGATAGGATCCTAAATATTTTACCATATTCATTTATTACATTAATTTGAATTCTTAAAATTTCCAAGTGGATTCTCTTGGGGTGTATGAATTTAAAACCAAATTTATGTTGGAATAGTTAATTATATGTAATTAAATGAAACCTATAATCATTTGTGGAATACCATAACTTCCAAAAGATTCATTAACTAAAACATAACTATGTCATATAACTATGATTTTTTCTCTAAATAGTATATACATCATTCTACGTATATAGATATATAAAATTATTATTTTACATGACTAATAATGATATTTCCACCAATGGGTTTGAATAATATAGTTATATTAAAAATTTATTTCTAATTAATGGTATTTGTTATTCATTATTTATTAAACAATTAAGTGCAATATACCAAGAAAACATTTATTTCAAAATAAATAATTGTTTGTTTTTTTCAACAAAAAAATAAAATAAATTTATGGGTAACACAAAAAATATTGTTCAATTACAATCTACTAATTGGGAAATATAATTTATTTTGTTTCTCACTCTTAACATTAGAATCACCCATTCACAAAAATATTTTTAGAATAACATTATTTTTATTTCATGTGTTTCTCACTCCTACCATAAAAATCACCTTTTCATGGCCATCTATAGAAACATATATTAATCATAAAATTTTTTATATGTTCTTTTATGAAATTTTTGTGGTTTTGAAAACCCCAATCCTGAATCTTACCCCTAGAGAAATGAAATATAGAAGCCCCTGAATTGTTTCTCAAGGAATATTTAATTAAAGATATAAAACTTTTACTTTTTATTTTTTTTATTTCTAGCAGAAAAAATTGTGGATTTGGTTAAAATTTATAAAATTTAAAATAAATATAAAATAAATTACAAGAAAACTAAACAAAAAAATATAAAATTGATAAAAATTAAATTGGATTTGAAACCATAATTGAACAATAGTTATGGATAAGAATATATGTTCTTTAAAATACCCTCTTCCTTGTTAAAAATTATTACCCATTGGGATTTCTCAATGACCATCCAAATTACTCAATATGAGAAAACTATTTTCAATAATATCATATCAATTTACCAATATTATTTTTTTACTTCCTATATAAGTTATTTTTTTACTAAAGGACTTCCAAGCAATCAATCCTAATCGAAATACCTATGCTAAAAAAGAATACATAACCAAAACATTTAAATAGTTAAATAAATTATTTTCTAAATATATTCAATAAACATAAAAAATATTTGAAAATGTATTCAATAAATAAAATAACTTTCATTAAAAAATATAATTTGATGAGAGATTCATAAAAGATTTTACATGATGATAAAAACATAGATGAGAGCATCTATCATTTCCTACCTTCCACATCCACTTTGTTCTTATTCTTACAAGAATTGAGAAGAATATTTATTTTATATTCCATCATTTATAATGATAATTTACAAAAAAATATCAGTATATATAACACATAACTTTACTATTTATCACCAAACCCCAACTCAAAAATAATTTGAAAAATAAATAGAAAATTGGTTTGGAAATTATTCTTCTCTACACTTGTCCGTACAAAAGTTGGCCAACTCCATCCACCATCACTTTTTAATCTAATCTAAATTAATTTTTACATATTGTATGAAATTTAAATGTCTATATATCCTCATAATATAATAGAATTTGAAAATGTGTACAAAATGGTATATCCAAATTAATGAATCCATATTTTTTCTGAAAGAGACTCTTCTACATCCTCATGTTTTACTCACTCAATGAATCCTTTATGAGAAATTTGTGACATTAATGTTAAGATGAATTCATAAAATGGAGTCATATTCTTCATACTAGTGAAACTTCCACATTTTTAGGCTTTTGTCCCAGGATATGAATCCTTTCATTTTGGTGTATTAATTATATCGGCTAGAAATACTTTCAACACTGTATGATTTTTTTGTACCATAAATATTTTGAATAAACATTGGGTATCGTTATAAAATGTTAAACCTATGGGTATTGGAATCCTAAATAAAAATTTTCACAATTTGGTTCAATATTTAAGAATTTCTACTTGAAATACATAAGTGATTGAAATTTATTAAATTTCAAGAATTATGAAATTTCATGTTTTAACCTCAGAACATCCCTAGAATCCAAAAATGTTGTAATTAATCTCAAATTGGATAAGATTAGGGATTTAAGAATTTAAATTCTAATGATAAATAATGAATATATTATATCAATAAATTTTCCCAGGCATATCACTTATACTCTAGGATAAGTAAGTACTAATAACAAATTAAGGAAAACACAAAACTCATAACAAGGAGGTTCACCAATCTAACAAAAATAAAAAAAAGGTATCATGCCTAAAAAAATATTTCAAGTTCTTTATTCATATAATTTATTCTATTTCCACATAATGTTTTCTACCATTAAAAAAAATTCACCAGTAAATATAAATTTCCACTCAAAAACCTTAAATAGATTTTCTACTAGGATTTTTTTCATGTAAATTCATGATAGAATCACCATATGCCTGATAAAATTATATATATCCACATGATTTGAGTCAATAAAATGTCATTATAAGTAATGTTATATGTGTATTTAGATTGGTTGGTATTATACGTCAAAATATCTAAGGTTTAATGAGGATATTTTGGCTCTTTTGAAGCACTAATTCATGATTTCAATTTTCACTCAGGTATATTCTAATCCTCAAGTCCCTTTGTTTATGATTAGCTCTTATAATCATTCAATGTATCATGTACAATAAATGTCATCAAAATTTTAGGAGAATTAAATTAATTTTCTTTGATATCCTTTTTTATTGAATGCTCCAGATTGAAACAACATTATATCATTGGAAGCTCTAAAATGAAACAACCCCTTTTTATTTAAATCTCTATAAAGGAAGAATATTCAGTAAATTATTATTTCAAGAGAAAAAATTATCTTTAGAATTTTAATTTCTAGCCAATTTAGCATTGAATTATGTACCACACAAAATCCATCTTCACCCCCACACTTAAGATCAATTAGATCATGCATTTTTACATTTAGAGTACGTTGGAATGATAATTTTGGCTCAAAATGTGGCTAAATTAACATGTTATACAAGTATAACAAAGGGTTTCAAAGATCAAATATACATGGTGGGCCAAATCAAAATGGATTCCCCTGAAATGAAAAAGTATAAACCTAATGAATTTTCTCAATCATTTAAATTAACATTATCTTAATTATCTTGTTTTTACTGAAATAATGCATGTTATGGAAAAATAAACCATCAATTGGTTCTCTCATGAAATGAGGTGAATGAAATAATTTTAAAAAATAGTTTTTAACAGTCAAGGAAAGGGGATTTAGAAGATAAATATAGTTACATGTGTCAAGAGATTTAAAAAATAGTTTAATTTTCATGTTATTTATAGTTTTTGAGATTTAAAGAAGTCATTTTAAACATTCTTTTATATTTCACTTCAAGGTAATTTTTTTCACTAATTGAAATGGGTTTCAAAAATGAAAAAGATAATTATTTTAGATCATATGAATGAAAAATACTCAAAAAATTAAATAAAAAACACAAAAAGTGAACGAAATGAAAATAAAAGAAAACCAAAAATTGAAATTAAATTAGAGAGAATAAATAATATAACAATCTTGTTCCTCGCACCAATATTTTTTGAATATACTTATTATGTAATAGTTTTTTTGGAAAATTAAATTCTATAAATTAGAGGCACAAAAAATAAGTGAGATGTAATGAAACAACCTGTCTTAAATTATGTCTATCTTTGTAAAGATGGATAAAAACCCCTAGTGGCTCTTAAAAATTATCTCTAAATATATTCAACATATTCCCATTAACCCTGAATGGATTCCCATTTTCTATTAGTTTTATCAAGATTTCACAAAAATGGAAAACATGAATGTAAATTAATGTGCCAAAATATTTGTAATGAAATTTTCTTAGGATAAACTTCAATATAGAATCAAACCATATCAATTTATCTCATTCCATGAAGTTTTCTTTTACAATAAACCCATCATGAAATTCAATGGTTAATTACTTGTACAACCTAAAACTCTTATTTGTATTATTCATCATCACCTCTAGTTGTTCCCAACAAAATTAACATTATTTTACAATAAAAACCGATTGATGTTATATGATTTAAAGTACCAAAAGGATTTGGTTCTAACTCAATTAAAGGTTGAATGTAATTTTCGTAGAGTATTATAAATTGTGAAAATAAAATTGGGGTTTTGAATAAAAATATATAGGACCATTGTACATCATATAGTCTCAAAATCCAATTCTTTATATTTGGGTTCATAGTTATTTTCTGAATTATTTTGATTTATATGTTTTAAAACTCCACCATTCCATTTATTTAAGGGTGATAAAAATTATGTACTATTTGAAGATCAAAATATTCCTTGAAAATAAAATCCCATTTAATTTTTGAAATATGGGTTCCTTCATCCATTATAAAAATATTGTAAATCTAAATCTATAAAATAAACATCATTTCACAAAGTTGGATATAGTAACGGAATATTTAGATCTCATGGGAATATCCTCTTTGAAAATTTACACAAAATCAACATCAATAATGACGTAAAGATATCCAAAGGTTTTGGAAAAATTTATCTTGAAATAATTTCCCCAAGCATCAAATACATTAAAATAAAAGTTACTCTTGAGGAATCTAATTCATTTTGGAAAATTAAAGCTAAATTATGAATTTTTTGCATTTTTTACAAAATTAAAATGCATTTATAAAAATATATATGAAATATAAACTAGAATAATGTAATTTTATAATATTTATTTTTTCTCCAAAGTTTCCCCCACTGGTCAAATTGTGACAAAAATATAGGACTGATTGAAATTTTGAATTTATAATGCATCTCCTATTCATTTCACTATGGCCAACATTCTGTATGTAATGATCATACTAAATGAAAATATTTTGAATCACTCATATGAATATAAATATGTCAATTAGAGAAATAGTGGGGAGCATCATCATAATCTCAATATTATACTAGTTCCAAAAAACATGGTATTTCACTCTTAAAAGTATACAACTCTTCATCTAGAATGGTTTCTTTAATTCGTCGATAGATCTAAATATTTCTATTCAAAACAGATTTTATCATACTCAAATGTTTCGAAATAAGGTTTTTAATTCCATTATTTTTTTTTATTTCAACATTAAATTCATTGAACCAAAAGATCCACCTCAAAAGTCTTGGTTTTTCATCATCTTTCTTCTTAGAAAATCTAGTTGATGAAGAGTCATTGAAAGAAATCACCACATATTCTAGTATATAACAACAAATTATTTATAAGGTAAAGATAACTACCATAATTTATTTCTCAACTGTTTTGTAGTTTTATTGTACCTAATTTGAGGCTCTTGTTTGATATCTAACCACATGTGATTTCCTTTCTATCCTATGGCTTAAAACATCTCATATAGAAATTTAAGACCCATCAATCATGATTTTAAATAGAAAGTCCCATTTTTACTGTTAAATAATGGGAAGAGTTATCAGTTATTGTTTCATATCCATAATTTATTAAATACAGTTTCCTTAAAAGACATGTTGATATTTTTTTGGGAGAAATATGGAAAAAGGAATCAAAACACTACTAAAATACATTAATCTACTAAAAAATGAATGGTCAAGGATTGTTCTCACATCTCTTCTATTTTTGGTTATTCTAATGAATAAATGACCTCAAAATTTATTTATCACCCTAAATTCCATCTAGAGAAACTAAATGATAAATAAAAACCCCCTTATCTACCATGAAATAGAATTTTTCATAATTAAATAAAATATTATTATCAATGATAATTTCAATAAAAAGAGAGAAACACTTAAAAAAATTTAAATGATGATCCATAAAAAGTAATGTGATCCATAAAAAATTCATGAATGTTTCTTTAAATTCAAAAAAAATGGCCATAATAGCCCACTGAAAAGTTCTAAGAAAATTATGAAAGCTGAAGGTAATCCTACTACATGTAAATGTTCCAATTGGGTATGTGAATGTGTCTTTATCTTGATCCAATAGTCCAATATGAATTTAGAAATAACTAGAGAATCGATCTAGAAAAAAATATCTAGTTTCCCAACTAGTATTTCATGGAAATGATTAATAATAAAAAATGTTAAGTTCTATTTACCTGTAACAAGATTTATATTCCTGTAATCAATTCAAATTCTCTATATATTTGAAATAATAATAAGGAAAAAGTTCACTAAATTTATTCCTTGAGATTGGTATAAAACAATTTTTGGAAACAACATGAATATGAATCACACATTTTAAATCATTTATGGGAAAAATAATTCTAACATCTAATAAGTTATTAACTTATTTATTATCATCATATAAAATTATTTGGTTAAATATCATTTGAAATTATGTCACTGGTTTATATTTTACCAAAAAAAAAATCTATTCATGCAAACTAAGGGGCTAATTCTTGTTAAATTAGATATATTACATCCTATGTATTTCTTGTGAGGTTTATAGACTCTCTTGGTCTCTTGAAATATCATTAGAAATGGTTATAAGGAGTTTTTTCTTTTCTGATAATAAATAATATTTTAGGTTCTCAATAAGTGGTTTAAACTCTAATATTGGTGGGTTGATTTAACAAATCAGCGAAAACTTCTCACATGCATGGATGACAAATGAATTTCTTGATTTCAAATAATTTTCATGTTTTAAATCATGTTAATCCCAACTTATGTTCTCAATATTGGTATTATGAAAAAATTAGAAATTTATCTGAGGAAACTTCTAAAAGGTTCATGGGTGTCCAGAAAGCTAGCTGCATCAATTCTAAAATTGAATGACTCTTTTTTGTTATTTCAACATTTATAAACTCATTAAAAGATTTCTTTTAACTATATTTCTTATTAGATTTAGAAAATATTTTGATATTTTAAAATTTTATTTGGTTTTTCATCACATGAATAATCAATAAATATTTACACTGAAATATAATCAATAATTTTTACATGTAGGGATGAATTATGTTTAATTAGGCATGCCATGGACTGAAAAATATTAATTTGATCAATGTATCCTATAAATTTAAATGAAAGTGTTCCTTTATAGACATTAATGATTTCTTTTTTTCCTACAAAAAATGATCTTCTAATATTTATTGGTGAATGGGTACTATATCGATCATCTTTTATATCTGGGAAATAGAAATCCACATGGAGAATCATGTGTTAGACATGAAATAATGAAACCTCTATAACATTATCAGGCTTGGTGTTAATTCAGCTAGAATGTTGAATGATAATACGTGATTTTTTCAACTCTCCAATATGAAGAGATGAGTAAAAATAAAGTGGCATGCCATTGATGTAAGATCATAAATCAATAATGAATTCCTTGAATTAAAATTTCTATATGGTGGTTTTAATGACAATTTTTCCCAGGTCATTTTATTTGGTAGCAAAGGTATGCTGAATCATGGATGAAACCTTACTCCCAAAATTAGATTTTACATATTCATTGAAATTCATCTTGTGTGTACACATGTCTCTCAAAAAATTGGAAAAATTTGTAATCTATATCATATAATAGAAAAAATGTATTTTTAATTGATGTATATTAAAATTTTCCAATAAATCTTTTTCAAACATTTTTTAGCATTTATTTACCTCAATTTAACTCCTAGGATAATGTTTTGGTGGTTTAAATGTTTTTGAACTACTTTGATCCTTTATTTGAGAACCATGATGTCCAAATATCCTCTTAAAATCAATTTTTGTTATTTGAAACCAAACTTCTCCCTCTTACTTTTTGTTTTCATTCAATTATAAGTGAGTTTTTTTTTATTTCCATAATTGGATATATTCACTTTAACATTTTAAATAACAGAGATGAGTTTCTCAAGTTGACGGTTATACAATCTTGTTCCACTCCTATATTTAGTTCGAATAACATTTTCATTCCCATTATTTATTAGATTCTATTGGGTTGGTTAAGGTATGAATATAGTAATTATATTTATCATGCTACTAATTCTAGAGGACAGTTTAACCATTTTAGTCATCCTAGTGTTTAACATGTTCTCTTGTTGATCTTTTGTTGTTATTATTTTTTCTTTGGTTTCTTTCATTACCTCATTCTTTTTCAACACTACTTATTCAAGACACTCTTTAAATTTTGGGTGGTTTTGACAAGTTGAATGTTTCTAGGATATGGATAATTATCTTTCACATTGAAATATCATAGATTATAATTACATTTCTAACCATGGAAAAATTTATTCATTGTTTATGTTGTTCAAATCATTAATTTATGTGGTTTTTACAACCTTTATTGAAATATTTTCAGGAATTAAAAGTTCTTGTTTAGTTTTATTGAAAGTGATTACTATAAATACATTTTAATTCTTAAAATGATCCTGAATTTGTGGGAATTGGTCACAGTAATGTTTGTGGAATGAAAATATTCCACAATGGAAATGAATATGAAAAGTTTCATCTGGTGTTGGTGGAGTTTATGGGTTGTTGGAAAAAATAATTGACCTCAAAATAGTGTTAATATCATTATATTGAATCAATGTCATGTTTCCTTTAGGAATTTCAATGGGGACTTCTAGGATACATTTCACCTGATGTAGACATTTTCCTCCAAATTGATGAGAATTGTGGGATATGATTTCAATTAAATTTCTAGAAGATTCTTGTGGTTTTTGAATTAATTCCCCTACATCAGGAGACACAATAATTCTCTAATTTGTATAACACAACCCTTCATAATTTTTTTGAATTAGTACTTGGTGATTGATGTCATGGCTGGGGTAACTAAAACAGAGTCTCTTAAATCATTCACAGTACACCTAAAATGTTTCACATTGAGTTTTCAAAATCCCACAAAATATTTTTCATATAGATGTAGATACAGAATCATGGAAATGTTTTTCAAGTAAATCCATATTTTATTCATTCCAACAAATAATCAAAGTTGAATTTAAATAAAAAAACCACTCATGGATTCTCTTAATGTAAAAGTAAATGGAATCAATTTCATTTGGTTTCCAATAATTTCATAAATATTCATTATAAAAAAAGATAAATGAATTTAGGAAGAGTATTATGCAGATATTAAATAGGAAGTCCATTTATTTTTGGTAGATTATGAATGAATCTAGGATTAATTTCAATCTTGTCTTGTTATTTGTGATATTTCATAGGGTTTTCCAGGTTTTAATCTTTCTATGAAGCCAAATATTTTAGAAGTTCTGTAGTCAACCAATTAATATTTTGGTTCAACAAATTTCCTTCTAAGGGTTTAGTAAAGTATACATAACTTTGGAATGAGGGATCTCTAATAGCTCTAACCCTATAGTGATAAGATCTACCAATTTTGAAAATAAATGTTATGAAATTAATGTAAGAATTTTAGGTTTTGAAATAACAATATTAAAAAATCAACTCAAGAAAACCCACTAGAAAAAATTCCATTTTAAGTCAGAATTTTTGTTATAAACAATTTAGTAGATAAATTTATCCTCTAGAGAAATGAAATATAGAATTTTCTGGATTATCTCTTAAGATGTTTTAAATTTGAATTTCAAAACTATCCCCTTTTTTTATTGATAGAATAAATATTTGGGGATTTTCAATAATGTAATAAAATAGAAAATAAATATAAAATAACGGGAAAAAAATTCAAAAAAATAAATAAAAATTTATTAAACATTAAAATGGATTTGAAACTATAATTGAAATAGTAGTTGTAGACGATCTTAGACCTTCCATACACTACCCTCATCCTTGATTAACATTATTTTCCATTTGGATATTTCAATGACCCGCCATATATCTTTATATGAAAACCCTAGCTTTCAAGGATATAATATCTTAAAATAAATATGATTTTAAACTCCTATCAAAGTTACTTAATTACTCAAAGACCATCAAGCAATCAATACAAAAAAAATCACTATGGTAAATGATAAGACCTCACCGATGAAATTTAAATTTTAAAATCTATTATTTTATTCAATATATTAAACAAAAATTAAAAAAAAGTTGAAAATGAATTAAATAAAAAAATAACTTCTTTAATTCAAAATGATATATTAAATATATATTCAAAAGATATTACACATGATGATCAAAACATAGAAGAGATTATTCGTCAATTGTCGATGTCAATAAAGACATTATTCCTAGTCTTGCATCACTTGAGGAAAATATTTATATAAATTAATTACTTTCTAATCTGAATGGAAAAAATATTGAAATATGTCTCCATCATAACCCTTTACTTTATCCCATGAACCCAAAAGTTGGAATTAATTAGAGAAGGAAATAGAAAAGGGATGTTAATAATCTAAAACATTGCTCCACTCTATCAAAACATTATTCACTTTATTCCCTCCTCATTTTTGAATCTCGACTTGTGTCTTTCATAAAAGATGTTTGAAATTGAGATATCTATCTACCGTTATTATTTCATTGCATCTATAATATTTTTTAAAATGGTACATATGAATTACATAATCGCTCTTTTTCAAAATGAAGATACTCTTTAACTTCATCATTTTTTATTCAAAAAATGGATGATTAATGAGATATTATTCTAATGAACATTTCCATGAATGTTCCACTTTGATTATTTTTGCACATAATGTTGCAATGGTCTCATTTGGAGGTCAATAGATCTATATATATATCATCTAATTAAGGTGTAATATTTTAATTAGAGAAGAAGATTTTTGACACACAATGATTTATTTCTCGCATAAATATTATACATTTAGACTGGGTGTAGTTGAAAAAGTTTTATCCCATGAATATAGGATTCCAAAAAAATAATTACTCAATTTAGATCAATATTAGAAATTTTATTCTTTAAATTCATACCATATTGTAAATAGTTAAATTCTTAGAATTAAAAAAAATATTTTGTTAACCTCTAAACATTCCTAACTTCAAAACGTGATTAAAGTCATCTAAAAATATATTTTTTAGATTAAATCATTGAAATAAAAATGTGAAATAATGAAAATATATACTATATTATTCTTCTTATTTCTGTCATAGGAATCACCCTTTCTCAACCACTTCTTGAATATAACTTACACTTTTGGTACCTGTGTTAAAATAAAAAATTATTAAATACCTAGTGAATTATATTTAATCATTATATACACTAATGAATATTTTCTAGAATTAAATGCCATAATTTTCTTCTTCTTCAATTCATTTTAGTCTACCTTCCCACATCCTTTCATTCTATATGAAAATAAAATAACCTTTTCACACCACACCCTCTGTAATTATATTTTCTCTTGAATATGAATTTTAATCGATATATTTTCTTAGATTAGATCTGGGGGCTTCCAACCCTAATTTTTCATATCATTCTCATTATGGGTTACATAATATAGTACCCCACAAGTCCTATTTATCTGGTAGAGTTTATCAAGAATATAGTAATGATTTTTATCAACACTATTAATTTCATAATACATAGATTCATAATTATATTATAGAAGTCAAGGATGCTATGATGGGATTAAGGGATATTTTATTAACCATATAAAAGATAAAAAATTTCTAAATGCTCAATTTACTTCAGTATATGGATGATAAAAATATTATTTAAGTGTGATATTCTAGTTTACTATAGTACATTATTGTTACAATCACATATATCTAAATCCTAAATTTCATATTTTTAAAGAGATAAGAGATAAGATATTTTACTATAGGCCTTCCTTTAATAAATTTTAATTATTAAATATCTTTAGATAATTGATACCTCAATGAAATAAGAAGACAAAACATCCCCATGTACCTCTTATTGGAATCCAACTACACTTCTCTATCATGGGGAGGAGGATGGAAAATTGTTGGGAATTATAAAACATAGTTTAAATTTAACCTTGAGAATTTATTTTAGAAAAATCAACTCTATAACTTTTTGAATATTTTATGGCGATTACATAGTCATTATCGTGTAATATCACCTTGTTATGAATACTTTCTATCTATGCTCTATATTAATTAAAATAATATTATTGTTTTTAATGTGATTACCAATTGTTTAACATAATAATTTTTAATTATTAGTCTCAAACTATTTATTGGCACCCCATAGCCCTAAAATTTTGATTTTAAATATCCAATGAGGTTGATATAAAAATGGAAATGATCCATATTTCCCCTCGGATAACCTTTACAAGGGAATGCCTTTTTATATGAATGGATTTATAAATGAAGAAAATCCCTACTCTATTAACTCTAAATTCCCTAATATGGTGAGTGGACTCCAAAATTATGAAATGATACACATTTTTTCCCTAGAAGAACCCTAGAAGTTACATCAATTCCATATGAGGAAATCAACAATTTATGTCAACAATGTTAAGTGCACCCAAAAATTGAGTTATAGTCCCATGATAATTGAAATCCTCTAACATTGAATGGTCAACCAATTTGAACTAGGGTTTGATATTAATATATATAGAGGAATTATACACAAGATAATATTAAAAATAGTTTTATTTCTTAACTCATTGAATAAATATCCCAATTTATTTTATTTAATTCTTGTTAATATTAATTGGATTTTACACATGTGATTAAGCTCATGAAGATATAATTTAATCATAGTAAAATTTATTTTAATTCAATATTGTTTGTTTTTTAAATAAATTATTTTGTTATAGTGATTAAAAATCCATTGATAAATAACCACACAAGTAAAAAATTAAAATAGTATAGTGATGAGATCATGAGCCTTATCAATGCTTTATTTAACTATAACATGATAGAAACCATTTCATCCTAAGGGAAATACTCTTATAACTACTCATAGTTTTAGTTATAGAATTCCAAATATGCTCCTTTTTATCTAATGGATATGTATTTTCTCAATGTAGTCGAATGAGATCTCCATCCATTATATATGAATTACACACATGCATGTGAGGGGTAAAAAAGGGCTGGTTAAGGTGTTACACAAATGAAAAAATAGAATTCATACACTACATAAAGAGAATTATATATGATATGAATGAAATTAATTTAGTTTATTATGTTATAAAAAACCATAAAATAATTATCAATTAAAAGAAACCAATAATATAAAAATATTTTTATTTTCCCATGATCATCCAAAAACATGAAAAGATTATGAATTGGAAAACTAACATTAATTATAGTAATTATTATTTATCATAACTGGTGATCAAATTATTAATTATCATTAATTTTTAATCTATTAATTTATATTTATTTCTATCCAAATATTTCTTTAGATTTGAATCCATTATAATTTTGAAAAAATTACTTATGTGAAAAAATTTTATTTGGTGGAAAAGGGAACAAACCCATCTAAACTAACCAACATGAATCAAGTTTGTAAATTATATACTTATAAAGAATATATCATTAATTTCATTCCACATAATTAAAAGGCATTTTAAATAAATAATTGAAACACAAACACATGTTAATTAGAGTATTGTGTAATTCTTTTAATGCATGTGGAGTAATTGGTGAATTATGAACACACATGATATATAGTTTTTAATATTTTATAGGAATTAAATAAGAATTTAATATATATAAATATAACCCTCCACGTGGAATGTTCTATCAATACATAAATAATCATAATGGTATTATTTAAAATGAAATATTTATATAATTTTACTTTCTATATAAATATGTAAAATACATGGTTCACTAAGGGTGGATATACACTGTGCATGTCACGAGGACATCTGTCATTAAAACTCACTATGGAATTGTTCATGTGTGGAAACCATTGAAATTTATGTAGAACACTGAGTTATTTGGAGTTATACACTATGTGAAGATTTAGTCACAGATTCATTAGTCATAAGTCTGTTGTAGTGAATTCAAGATATATCATTTACTATATGTTTTCATTATCCAAAAAAGATCTATTAGACATCATGTATGTTATTTTCAACTATATAGTCATGAAAAACTTGTTCTAGGATGGACCAATAAATATATGGTGTGTTTTTAATTCACTATTAATGATAATAACTACATCATGAACCAAAATTAACACAACTTATTACAGTGAAGTTAATTCATATAGATAGCGTGTACCTCTTGGATACTAACTATATACTCTTTTTACATCATCCAAAAATCCTTGAAACTAATGTTGTGTTCTTCAGATATTAATCATTTATAATTTACCAATATTTAATTACATGAGATATAACAATGAAGTAAAAGAAAAGGTACCAAAAATTGGATTTAAGAACCAATAAATTAGAAATGAAAACTAATTGTATATTGATAAATCTATAAATTAATAATAAATAATTATGAATTTATATGTGTCTTTTATGACATAAATTGAAGGTTTTTGGTTCCACATAATTTACTATTAGGTGTTTTAGAAAATGACTTGTTATAGTAACAAAGGAATTATCAGAGATGTAAATGATGAAGGACATGATGAAAAATAAAATAAATTTAAACATAAATTGATATATTACAAGACATGAGAATTTAGGATCATAAAAAATAATTAAAAATAATTTTAATTAGATTAAATAATTAAATTACATTAGAATTCAGAATTGATTGATGACTCTATAGACAACAAGTTAGTGTACCTTTGATAAAATGAGATAATTTAAGGGTAAAAACCCATCTAGTAGTAATACACATGTGCACTGCCAACCTCTGAATGTCATAATAGATAATCATGGGTGATATAAAGGATGGCCATAACCCATTCATCCTTATTCATTAATTCTACGTAAAATTGAGAGAGAGGTGGAGGATGATCACTCTTCGTTCATGAGAATGTCCATATAATGGATCTCTTTAGGGTATGAGAGGATTCCCTATATTCTAATTATGAATAGAAAATATTATATTTGATAATGATATCATTGGATTTATATAGAGGAAGGGTTATATATTAATAAATTCATTTGGTCCCCTAAAAGTATCTTAATCTATAATGATCCCATAATATAAATATAATAATAATAATAATATTTACCATACATGAACTAAACTCAAAGATAATTTAATATCAATTATTAAATATATATATATATATATATATTTTAACATTGAACTAGTTTATATTTATTATATTATTTTTGTAAAAACATCAACTAGGATAGTATTTCAAAAACAATTATATGTAATTTATGATAATTTGTTTTAATAAATTAATGAAAATTGGTTTTAATAAATAAACAAGTAATGATTGGTAGGTTTTTTCAATAGTGAAAGTGATTTTAAAAAATTGATAGAAGGTGGATGATAAAGAGAAGTGGGACTACGAAAATTTCAATAGTGGGGAGTATTTATTTGATATCAAATTGATAGGTTATGGTACATTTTATTTGTTGATATCATACTATTATTAACATCTAAATTTCAGTTTTATCTATATAATAACAAAATCTTTGGGGATAATTTTAGAGGAAGTGTGAAATTGTTTTATTGTTATTCCATATAATTAATAACCATTTTTAGATTTTAGTTATCGTGATTTGATTCATGATTTATGGATAAAAAGAGATATTAAAAATCTCAGATATGTTTTGATGTATGTTTTAGGTCACTCATAGGTGTTGTGATCATTGTTCCATAAATTAAAGTCAATTTGTGAGTTTTAAATTATCATTTTATGGAAACAATGTTGTGTGTCTTAGATATTTTTTGGGTAACGACTGTTGAAAAAAACATCTCATTATAAATACTTTTTCATTAAGAAGTAATATATATGGTAGGATGTAAGAAATCATCTAATCGTTTGTAAAATGTTGATCAATTTTGAATATTTTTAGTAATGGAAAGGTCATGACCAATTTTAACAATTAGTTATAGAAAAGTGGTTTCATTATTTTTTAAAATTAGTTATTTATTTTGTTTTTTTAAGGGAGAGTTCATAAGTGGGTTTGGAAAATTAATCACTTTTGGATGATGTTTTAGGGGTCATCTGGAAAGTAGGTTTAAAAACATATAGCGTTAAGAATTCCTGTGGAATTAGATACAATTTGTTTTGAACTGGGTACCTAGTTGACATAGAAAACATGGGGGTTGGTTCTAGTTTTCCATAAAAAACATAGTGGACCTCTAGGGCGTAACCCATAGGCCCATGACTATTATACCATGAAGTAAATATAATTTTATCTTTCCCTTTAAAACCAATTTACCTTTTATTACTCCTCTATCCAACTACTCTGATCATATCATATTTGTAGCCTCTCTCAAAGGATCTCCATGTCCTCCCTCTATTCTTCAATCATACCAATTAAATAAAGGATTTTATAAGGGATATTTTTATGTTGAAATAAAAGTTTATAAACCCTTACCCGTATATTTTCCGTTCTATTATCTGCAAAAATTTTATTGTTGTAAATGGTTGTAATGATTTAGAGATTCACCAAAATCATTGTGAAATCATTTTATTCACTTTGGTTTCCTCATGTGTGGGTTAATGGATTTTTTAGGGAGTTTATTATTTGTTTTTTTACTAATTTAGTGGAATAAAACATTTTATATTCAATAATTTTAAGTTAATTCTCTTTGATTTGAGGAACAATAATGATTCTAAGAGAAATTCAACAGTAGAACGTGTGCTAGAAATTACACATACTATTGGTGCATTATTTATTTGTGATATTTCTTGAATATATGGAATATGAAGATGATTATTTTTTTAAAGTAGATGAATGTTGTGTTGATCAGAAAATAGATGGGTAATTTTAAGTCATGAAAATAGAAAAAAAAATTATGTGGTATTAAATAATGTCAATAACTTTGGATGTTGACAATGAAAATTTGTTAGAAGCTTGAAGAAAAGATCAATGAGTGGAAAAGATATGTTCTATGTTTACTAGAAGATAGAAAAGGCATTCATTGCATCATATAGATTACATGGATGATCATATGAATAAATGTCGAAATAATTAGAAGATATAAATTAAGGTAAATCAGAAGATGGGATGATAAGAAGAAAATGATAATAGAAATTATCACGAGTTTCATAGTTACCACAACACAAAGATCAAATAACTTGTTTGTGGAAAAAATAAAGATAATTAGATACATAAGAATCATGATTGATATTTTTTAATTATATAAAAGTTATGGTTGTTGTAGTGATCTAAGAGATTAGGAAAGAAATAGAATATGTAGAGTGACTTCTATAGAAATGTTTCCATTAGAGAAATGCAGTAGATATTTTATTCTGGTAATATCATAAAACATGAAAATATTGTGATCGATGATCAACATTAGTCATTTCAAAAAGTAATGTTCATGATACTTGAAGAGATTTGAAGATTAATTGATGATAGATGAGTCCATGTTTTGTATGATATTTAGTTAATTCAAACCAAAATGAATTTGGTTGATATTGATGGTGTTCGATTGAATATAAGAGTTACAATGATTTCCAATAAAAATCTACATGTTCTATCATTAATTTAGGGTAAATGTAAATATAAATATGGTAAAACATAATATTAGGGTGATAAAATATTATTATTTATTATACAAAAGATATGGATTATAGGATCAAGTAAAATCTTAAAGATCGATTAAAACTTAGAAGTATGAAGACTGTGAATAAAAATTTTGAGGAAGTAGTTTGAGGATTCTATATCTAATAAAAATTAATATAGAGTAATTCCAACATAAAAAACTATAATACATTTATTCCAGTCCTTGAGGCACTTATTATTGACATATATTGAAATTATATTCATGTATTTACTAAAATCACACACAATAAAAATTATTTCTTAACATCAATGTACTCAATACTAATGTATTTGTAATTAGAACTCAAAAATATAATTACATGCTAAGATTCATTCTAGTTTAACAAAATATGATTATGGTAGTTGAATATTTATTTATGAGGTAGTTTGATATGAACCAACTAAAACTAGTAGTTCAAGTACAAATACCTTGACCATTCATGCTGAGAGGTAGGATATGCTTTTTAGGAGATAAACCAGATACATGTTTAAAATTTTTGTGATCATATTTTTTGAATAATTATTGTTAATTTTTTATATCATACTATCAATACCTTTTATGAAACATACATTGACACTTACAATCTATGAATCTATATAATAAACAATCATAGTAAGGAGTATTTTTCAATCATTAATGTTAATCTTTTTGAAAATCAATATTTTCTAATTCTATTAATATATATATATATAATGTGTGAGTAATTATTTTTTGTGTATATTCATGATCAATACATCCTTACTAAGATTAGTTTTTGAACAAATTAAAGGGGTGAAAATTTTTATATTGATATTGTTTAGTAAAAAGAGGCCACCCTTGATTCACCCCACCCCAGTTTCTCATTATTATGAGATAATCTATTTGGACTGTAAAGTGGAATCATAGTGGGATACATTTTATTAGATCTAATTATTTTATCTTATTTGGCCACATTAATTTAAATGACTTTTAGATTTCATGAAGTTGTAGAGATTCCTCTTCTTAAAGTTAATAAATCTTGGACATGTATGATGTCAATTGATGTAACCCATACATTAGTTAAAATAGATAATTTGGAAATAGAATTGAAAAACCAATAGAAGGCTGAATCTTAGAAGAAATATATGTTATAATCTTATGTTCATTAAAAGGATGTTCCACTATTAATGAAAGGTAAATAGTCTGTATGTTTTTCTAAATAATCAATTATTATTAATCTTATAGAAGATGAGTATAAAAATGTTGATATGTTTGTGAAAAAAAAATCTATTCTTGAACTATAATATTATGTCACAACATTAATAAATAATATTCTTTAAAATTTTTCTCATATATATATATATATATTAATTTATCAATGGAATATATAAGTAAGATGAACAACTTTATCTGGAAGTTGATAAAATAGAGAATGCATTGGATAAAAAGGTATATATGTTTTTAATAATAATGTAAATCAATTAGGATAAGGAAAAATATTTATTACATTACAATGAAAGAATTTCCATAGTTTAAGTATACATATAAATTCATTTTTTCTGAGAATTTATTATTTAAGAATGTTTTTAAAGAAATTAATCATACATGAAAATTATTTTTCAATATAACAAACTTCTAGTTGGACATTAAATCTAAATATATAATGAATCCTAACAACTATCTACCTGATAAAAGTATGTTTTTTTGATTTTTTTAATAATACAGTTGTTGAATATGAAGACAAATTGAATGGTCATGAAGATCAAAGTGAAACTCTATGAATTTAATATTGTATAAGTTAGTGATAAAATAGAAAAAATATGAAGGTAATCATTTTGAATCATCCCATGATGATCATGGGAGATCCCTTTTAGGAATTTTTCTAGGGAGTTTTACTACATAGAATACTCAATCCTATGACTGAGGAAATTTGTATCATTTATAGGATACATTTTTCCTATGCTCGAAGAAAAGGGAAAACCCATATTCTTGTAAAACTATTTACAATATTATAGATTCTTAGATAAGTGCATGATACAATTAATGTTATTAAAGATTTATATTCATGAAAAGAATGGATAAACCCACAAAATCATAAATATGGACCAAATAAAGAAAAGTGGAATCAAATACACATATGCAGTTCCAAAATTAGAATAAAACTTCCAATAACTAGAAAAAATAGTCCATCAGCTAGTATTATACCATAAGGGAATAAAAAAATATTTTATATCTACTACAAGTGCTACATATGGTTTGGTCACAAATCCATTAATGGTTGGAACATCAAGAAATATAATTTAAAAATGAGAAGGACTATAATGATTTTGAGAAGAAAATAATTATAATGAAATCATGGTATGTTCATCTAACATACTAACAAGAAGGTTAAAAAATTTACTTATAATAGATTTTTTTCATCTTGATGATCTTTTTAAAAGGTTTAATGAATGTGTCTATAGTGATGTAGAGTGTTGTATTACCTCTACCAAAAAAAAATCCATCAAAACTAATGAATAGAGACTGAACAATCTGAATAGAATTAAAGTAGGATAGCTTTTAAGTCTATATAATGATGTAAAGATATATAAATTACCATGAAAAATGAACCCATAATGAATTTAATGAAATATCTCAAACTAATATTATGATAATTATACTACTAGACCTGGGGAGAAACTACGATCTTGGGAGAACAACCAATAGAGATATATGATAATTTTTTTAATAAGATAAAATGATAAGAGTCTATCAAAGAAAATAATAAAATTATTTTTGTGAGTCAAAAAACATATTAAAAGGAAAAGATAGAATTATAGTGTGGTTACCTTAATAAGTTAACTAAAAGGAAATCTTGAAACTTTGCGGAAGATATAAAAATATTATACACTATAGATTCACATTGATTTGGAGAATTTTCCATAATATATTTCCCAATGATTGCTTTCTTTAGATATTTGGTATTCCACTTTGGTCTGGATGTCGTATGTGTAATAAACACAGAGAGGATGTTAACCATCTTTTTCTAAATTGTTATACTACTTCTTCTTTATAGAATTATATTTATGAAAATTTTGATCTCATATGGACAGGTTTAGACTCCATTCATGTACATCTATAGAGATGCACTTTTATGGATTTCTCTCCTCAAATTGATTAGTTTTTCATCACTAATGTTTCCGAACTACTTCATATTATTTGGTATGAAAGAAATTCTATCATTAACTATTATAACACTTTTAATATTTGTGAATCTCAAATGAAGATCTTTATCTCGATCAACGTAGTTGGGATTATGAAAATAGGTAAATACCACACTTATATCTAAGACCATATCATCTGTGGTCTGATTGGAATAAAAGGAAGATACAGCCTATCAAAAGGTTTTCAAGAGGTATTTTGGTAACCCCTCTTACCTGCTTAGATCAAAATTAATGTGGATGGTTCCTATAAGGGCATCCCAGGAGCAACAAGATATAGTATTGCATATAGAAATCATAATGTTAATATTTATGGATGCTGTTATGGTATGTGTGTTTTTTCTCCTCCCTTGTCGGAGAGATGTATAACATTACTATTTCTATTGGTATCATAAAAAAAAGGTATAGAATAATGTTTATATCATAATAGACTCAAATACCATTGTTCTGGCCCTTCTACATGGATTTGTTCATTATACGTGGGCCCTCACTGCTAGATAGATCGTCTTTCACCAAAAACTGTCATAGCTTAATCATATAATCACTCATGCTTATCAAGAGTCAAAGAAGGTGTTCAATTTTCCTGAAAATAAAGGATTTGGCAACAAAAATACATATATGGAGAACCTCCCAACTGATCTCAACCCGTTACATGAAAAATATTTTAATAAATTTTCTTCCTTCAGAATTTTCAAATTTTTAATCTTGTCATTATATATTTTAGTGATTTGGTCATTTGACCAAGTTATAATCTTATAAAAAAATTCATTTGACCTAAGAAGATCATGATATAAATAATGATGATATTTTATTCTAAATTGAAATGTGTTTTATAAATGAGAAATAATTTCAATATTGTTTCTATACATAATGATAAAAGGAAGACTAACATTATTCTAAAAATACCTTGGTTTTAAATCATTGTGAAAGGAAGCCAGGGTTATTTAATTTAGGGAAAGATATGACTAATGTATTTATCCCATTAGGTGGATGATGTTACATTTAAGGATTATATTAAAATGATAATTCTATGTGATTAATAAAATTCTACAAAAAAATGAATCGTCATTATTTGTATCTCATATTGGTGAGATACTAAAAGAATATTTTCTTATATATTAGAGTATCTAAAAGAATATTATTTTGAGGAAACAAAATATTCAAAATTATTCATTCTGATGAATTGAGATAACCTAACTGTGAGGTACACTAAATTTATTTCCTATAACCATATACGTGAATTAAATTTGTTTATCAAAGGAAGAAATTTTTTATCATTTTATAGAAATGTGAAATGTATCATTTAATGAAGAAAAAACCTACTTTGTTGTATGAAAATTCAAAATTAATATCCTTAATTTTTTGTAAGAGATTATCATGAATATAAAGTAAAATTACTAATAGAAGAAAATTTCACAAGCTGTTATCAGTATGTTTATTAATATATTTTATGCCAAGGTTAACAACTATTGTAGTATAGAAAATCATGGATAAGAAAGCCTTAGATATGGAATATTTGTGGCTCATATAATTACGTGAAAGAGATACCATACATATCCTTATAATTTCATATATTTCCTAAAGTTTAACTTATGATAAGAAGAGAAGATAAAAGATGATGAAAAGTGTCACTCAAAAGTAAACCATTGAATTTAAAGCCAATAAGTGGAGATGAAGCCATTAAATATAATATGAAATTGGTATCCAAATAAATTACAATGGGATATTTAATTAACTGAAATTTGATGATGATTAATTATTTTATTTTTTCTCAATGTATTTCTGTGAAGTGAATGAGTAAAGAGATTTAACAATGATGTTAAAGATGCTAATGAGTGTTTTAGAAGTATTTTAACCAAAATTTAATACTCTATTAGGTGGATCTATCAAAATATAAAACACTGTTGATGCATAGTTGACTACTAGACAAAGAAATTAAAAAACTAAAGAGTGATTTATCTATAACATAGAAGGATTGTTTCAATAGAATAATTAAAGGTTCATAATATAAGTGCTGCTAATTGATGAAGAAATGTTCATTGGGAAAACGATATATGAACCAAAAATTCGTATATGACTATTGAAGAACTGATCTTCAATGATATTATACAACACATGGTTATGGATGAAGAAGAATCATTCAGAATAATTTCTATGGTAGAAGATATTAGAGAGATAGAAAAATTGGAGATAGAAAATTTTATTTTAAAAAAAGTATTTATTGGCTGGTTATTGGATTTATCAAAAGATACATGTTTGAAAAATATAATTTTACATTTCCGAAATGAAAACACAGTATAGGATTTACTAGACAACATATTAATAATTGGATGTGAAACTAACATTTTTATTAAAATTTTATGTTCCACGATTAATATACAAATTAATGTTACAAGATAATATTTAAAAAGATTTTGTAACACTCTTACACCTCATGACCGCTCAACTGGTAACTCGTCTATGAGTTTCCCTTGAGTGAATTGGGATTCGTATTTAAAAAACTAATGATACCAACTATTAGTGCCAGTCTATAGAGTGAATATATGGAGAATTTTAACACTAATGATAGATAATAATAATACTAACATAGTGGAACCCAGGCATAAAAATTTATACCCAATTTCAAACAAGAAAAAAACAATATAAAGACACATGTGCTATAAACTGGTTTATATACACATGATATACCGGTAAAAAATAACATTCATGTTCACCCGTTGGATAATCATATATAAACATATACCAAAAGATGAAACCAGACCAAACTAGACAACTGGCCTAGCACAGAGGAACCACCCATACCAACTTTTAAAAACTAGAATCTATCATGTGAACCATCAACATTAACTAGTACACTAAGATCATAACATCAGTTTTCCCCATACACATAAAAAATTCATAAACTAAACATGCTTCTTAGAGGGCCTATGCATGGTGTGAGTATGAAATCATTAGGAACCTACCAGTAGTGTCCCTATCTTATAACCATACATATATATTTTTATATAAAATTAAATTAAAAATAAATAAACCACAACATAAAACACACTCCCCTTGTGATTATGAACCGCAAGAGTGACTTTACCTACCTTAGCCAGTGATCGATTTGAATGATACACACATAGTATATCTTATTTGAAAAAACCTAAACCTTTAATCAAATCACATAACATAGAATGTTATATTCCAAACAAAACCATAATTTCCTATATATAATTATGATTCTCCAAAGGTATGTCAATAAACCATCTCACATATTATAAGGATAACATGACACCTTTCAACTACTAGCACTACATCCCAATAAACATAAAAATTGATGACACCCTCCTTTACATACTCATGTACAAATGGACCCAAAATTATTGTTGAGCCATAAGAACCCATCTAGTTCTCTATATTACTAAGAACCATGAACTTATATGGCCAACACCTCCTCAATTACAATAGTTAACACCGCCCCAATCCATATTAATCTACATATACCTTAACCTATAATGAGAGTTCATTACCACATCATGGGTCCAATCCTATACACACATAACCCCAACAACCCTTTGAACCACCCGTGGTGAGTTTCCTCACTATCAATTAATGTTAAACCTCTATGGAACCTATTTTACTAAATGGAAACAATGTTTCTCCACAAAAAAGGGATGAAACTATCTAATTCAAATTATAGAACCTCATTAACTTACATTTGGTGACCAACATCTCCCAGAGTCCCACATTCCACGACCAAAACATTCGTATGGAACTATATAAGTCATACCGTCATGATAAAAATTTACCAAACTTATGTAATAGTTTCTATCAATCCATCGAACACTATATCCTATAACACATGCTCTAACAGGATCAACAACACTAATACACACAAATACCACCCTTTAGTATCTCATAAGGACATTAAAAACATAGGAAGTTTGTAATTGGTGTCCTCTAGAAAACCCCACACATGCTCATTTACCATGTATCACATTAAAAATGTTTTATTGAGAAAGAATATTGGCACCAAAAAACTATATTTTTTAAGACCATTATCATTAAAAATATTCAATTTGTTCCACCCAGTTCACAAGATCTTAAAAAGTACAACAAAGCTCAGAGAATATGGATTTTTGGTGAAATATAAACAAATATAATGAAATATAATCACTATTCACATATGAATTGTTATCCTTACCCATATTTACCTCATTTTTTATATGAAATGAAATTCCAATATGAAATGGATGATATATCCTTCCAATAAAAAGATAAGAAAGAGAAGGTGTGTTGGATGATTTTTCTAACTATGTAAAGGTAATTGGAACACCCCAACTCCCTTAAAAATGTTTTTTTCACATTAACATTATATTTTGAAGGATTTTGAATATGTATTCGTATGAGAAATCCTTACTCAAGTGAGTAAGGATAAATGATCCCTCCTTACAATATCAATAATAATAGGATCCATATGAAAAAAGATGAATCTAGAATCACAATTCATATAAATTGATCCTTTCCAAAACAAGTATCAATAAATAACCCTTTTACTAAAATGTTTAATGATATATTATATTTTCCCAATATAATTTGGATAGAATTATCCTTAATAAAAATATAAAATTTTTTAAGCACTGTTAATTTGAATTGATCCAAACCCAAAATTTTCTACAACTCCCAAAACTACTAAAATGTCCAAAAATTCATTTTTAAATCCTTACAAACGTCCTCAAACCCCTAAAAACTTGATATTAATGATAGAAAACTAAGATTAATTTTTTTTAAAAATTTAATCCCAAAACCTCTTCTAAATTTGGAGTCTCACTCCTATGCTAATACTGACACATCTGGCACCTCTAGAAGGCACCAATACAATTTGTTGAGCTAGGACCCACACCAAATCAATAAGAAAAATACCAATGACCATAAAAAATACAAACATAAAGATATATAATCTGAAATATATGTAAAAAAATAACAAATATTATAAAAACCCTAGAATTTCGCTCTATGCTTTTTCCGAACCTCAAGATATTTTTGAACACATCTCTCACTTCCCCGCATACTTGGGATACATTGGATACCAAACATTATAAACTATTTCCTCCAATTGGAACTCATCATAATAAGAATCATGTATGTGGTATCACTAAAAAAACCATCCCTACACAAGGAAGATGTCACACATGTCAATCTCTCACACATTGAATTTCTATAAGGATACCGACCATTATCTGTTTCCGTAATACATCACCACGATGCACACATCTCATCTATCATATTTCTAGATGTCCACTGTATCCAACATCATATCTGTTTCCCCTATTATCCTATATCATACCTGATTCCCACATTATTTTGTGTCTTGTGAAATGATTAAATTATATCACAACATAACATATTATCTTTATAATATTTTATTTCAGAATATCCCACATCTATCATGAATCAAATTTTATGATCACATATATAATGTGTTGAAATTGATTCATAAATTAATCATATATCATACTTTATACCAGTATAATGTAGGATCGAAATAATGATGTAGATGCTCAATATACAAGAGGGGGGGGGGGGTGAATTGTACACTTTAAAAATTCCTTTGGAACCTTTAAAGTTAGTTATGAATAACTATGTTTTCCTTAAGCAAAGGAAAGGGATAAATTTAACAAATTTAAACAAAGCAAATTCAAAACACCTTTAACACCAAATGAATACTTGGAAAGAGATTCCGAAAGTAGGTTCCAGAAATATGGTTCCGGAAATTAAAACTTAACAAAAGATTACAATATGAGATTCTACCTTAAAGCGTATAGAATCTAAATGAAACAGAGTACAAGTAAGGAAGTATAATAAAGTTATAATTTCCTTACAATACAATATGTAGCGGAAACAAACAAGTAGTAAAACTACAAGTAACAAGATATAAGTCTTTTAACCCAAAGAGAAGGGTATCCAACAAACTTGGATAAAGGTCCCTTGATTTATACTTTCAAACAAGTCTGTCCTACCCACACCAGGGTAAGCCCTCGATACGAATATCGGAGTCTCTGTCTTGCTATCCCCGCAGGCCCAAAACTTCAAGGTAGTTGGAAACCTCTATCTTCCTCAGCAAGGAAGCCCTCAACATCAAGGTGTTGGAAACCTCTGTCTTCCTATCCCCAGAAGTCCTTGAATGTAATCACCAACATTCGAAGTCGCATGAAGATTTGAGAGTTGATAAGAGCCTCTCTCTCTAAAAATCACTTCAACAGAATGTATGCACAATGTCTAAGAAGTTATTCATCAGTCATCAGTTGTCCCTCGAGCTCTTTCAAATGAGCTCCTATATATAGGCAAGGTTGGTCTCCTTTCCAACGGTCATATTTTCCTTAAAAATCGGAGGGACCTGTACACGTGTAACTTAACCAATGGTTAGTTTATAACAGAATAGACGTCATCGTTTTATAACAAAACAAGTATAACAGAATGAACGACATCGTTTAAAGTCTAAGTTAAAAAAGTTCGGAGTGAAGATTCAGAGTGAATGTTCGGAGTGTAAGAAAAATATTAAAGAGTAGAAAAATTATAAAAGCGTAAGCAAAATGAAAGTTCGGAGTCTAACCAAAAATAATTTTTGGAGTCTAAATAAATTCGGAGTGTATAAAACAAAGATGATCAGATTCTGTTTAATAGGTGAATTCGGAATGAGAATTCGGAATGAGAATTCGCCATCATAATTCGTAATGAGAATTCGTCATTAGAATTCGTAATGAGAATTCATCATCAGAATTCATAATGAGAATTCGTCATCAGAATTCGTAATGAGAATTCATCATCAGAAATCGTAATGAGAGTTCGTATCTAGAATTCAGAGTAGAACTTCATTACAGTTCTTATCCAGATTTCGGAGCCTAAAACAGAATGCTTCATATTAAGGTTTCAAAATATTCTGAGAATATGGAAATGAATCCGAATCTTATACTCAAGAAATATATGGATGAAAATATGATAAGGATAATTTTTCTTAAAAAAGCGATCTTCCTTATAAAAGCAACTTTCCTTATAAAAGAGATTTTCCTTATAAAAGCAATTTTTCCTTAAAGAAAGGTGTTTGTGATTTTCAAAATAAGAAGGAATGGAAAAGTCATAAGGAAAACCTTATTGACTCAAAAATCTCCCCCTTTTTGTAAAGCACAAACATCCTTACGAAAAAGAAAGTCGAAGAAGAAAGAAAACATTAAAGCTTATCTCCCTTTGCTTATGGATGTTGATGAATACGACTAACTCCCCCTTAAGCTTTGAAACTCTAAGGATAGTATTCTAGATTTCTGGAATGATATTTCATTAAGAATAAGAAAGTCTTCTTTAATAGAAAACTCCCCCTTAGATAAAATCTATTAGAGTTGGTTTTCTTTCTCACACTTTGTTAAGATTCTTTTCCCCCTTTATTAGGGTTCTTTTCCTTCTCCCCCTTTGTGATTTTCAAAAAGAATTCAAGGGAATGGAAAATATAACCAAGTACCTGAAAAATTAGTAGCAACAAAAAAAGAAACGAGCAAGAACAAATTTCATTAAGTTTGAAAGATCAGCAACAAAGAAAATTTAGATACAAAAAAAGATTGGATCTGTCTATTTTGGATCTTTTTCCTTCGCCATGAGACCCTTAAGAATGGTCTTTATCTTCTTTAAGTCTTTATGGTCTTCCTCAGCTTTCTTCTCTAACACAACAATTCTTGCATTTTGAGCTTCAATATTTTCTTCCTGGGCTTTAAGATTTTATTCATGAGTTTTAAACTTTTCTTCATGAGCCTTCAACTTTTCTTTAAACTCAATCTGATGATCCCTTTCAGACTTCCAGTTTTGAGAAATAGAATTCAGCTTCCCATTCAGATCTCTGACTTCTTGAATCCGAAAATTCTTTTCATCTGTCAACTTTTCTTCAAAGGATGAAGTAAGTTCATTTATCTTATTGTCTTATGTCTCAAAGGAATCCTTCACATTATCTTGGAATTCATCAAAGTGTCTCATCTCTTCTACAGTCTTCCTCGACCAACTAGTCATCCTCTTGCAAGATCTTTTGTGGTCTTCATAGCCGACAAAGAAAGTTTTGAACTGAGCCTCTATCTCAACACATTTGTCCATAACCATGGATACAGAGTCTGTTTTCTGATTCAAAGAATGTTGGAGCATCTGGCATCTTGAATCAATACTTGAGAAAGTCGGAATAGAACCTACCAACTTCTTTAAAGACTGAACAAAAAAGTCATGCCCCAATGAAGATGACTCTGAATACGAGACTTTACTTGGAGAATTTTCTTCTTCAAGATTCTCAACCTTCTTCTTAGAAGAATCACCAACTTCCCTTCTCTTTACGACCACTGAGCTCGGGGTATCAACAACAAGTTGCTTTCCCTTGTCCCTTTTCGGAATGGAGTCCTGTTCCGGAGTTCTCTTTTCACTGTCAGACACTTGAACAACGTTGTCTTCATCATCAGCAGCCTTTTGATCACCATCTTCTACATTATCTATTTGAGAAATATCATGTAGAAGTTTTTCTTCCTCTACATGATAAGCTACCTCTTCTTCTCCTTCCTGCTCATCCTGCCCTGGAGTGACTAACTTCGATGATTCAGCTTCTGAAGTTTGGAGCGACAAATGTTCCGAAGGTGTCCCCTTATAATCATATACTTTCTTTAAAACATTTCAGGTTTCACCACTTCCTTCAGCAACAACTTCTTCTTCTTCCACTTGCTCTATCTTCTCAACTTCTTCAACAGGATTTGCTACTGCCTCTTCCGGAGCAACAAAGATTCTTCCTGGAGTCTTAGGTAGAGATTCTAGAGAAAAAGATCTTAGAACATGAATGTTTGCTGAAACCATATCATTAAACTTCAACAAAGCCTGAGCTACCTCAGCTTCATACATCTTCTTCTTAAGCTTCTTTTCTTTCACTTGTTTTTCTAGCTTATCCACAGTTCTTTCCTTCAAGGCCTTAGCCTCCGCAGAATCCAAGCCAAACTGAGGCTCCCCTTGCACTCTCTTCTCTTTGATTTCCCTCCATTTAGCAACTACTTCATCTGGGTCAGATTTCTTCTTCTTCGGTTTTGGAGGTGCGGAATGAACTTCCATAGATTTGGGATTCTCTGCTTCAACTACAACTTCCTTCAACTTCCTCTTCTTCACTGATTTAGAAGTTTCCGGATCAGCAACTTTCGGAACCACTTCTTCTTGAGCAGTTAAATCAACAAACTGACCAGTCTTCTTGTCGAAGAATACATCCATCCTTTTGAGAGTACCATCACTCACCAACATAATCTTGCAAACTCTTGGCTTAGACTTGCAAACCTATTTGAAAGAATCCAGGCACCGAACTATCAACTTTGAGAGGATTGCTGGATACATTATAATCCGAGCTCTCAGATTCCCTTTCTTAACATTCTCAAGGGTAATAGGAATGTGTTTCATCAGATTAAACTTCCTCAAATTTATCAGAAAATCTAGGATGTAGATCTCACTCTTCTTAAAACTATCTTTGTCACCCTTTCTCGGTACGATAAGGCCTTGTACCCATAATTCTAGAATCCAGAAATTTGTAGACAGAGAAGAAATCTTCAGAGCCTTATCATCTGACAGTCCGAGAGTTTCCAAAGCCTTTTCCTTGTCGAAGCTTCCCTTTGAATCCGGAAAAACATGAGAAGTAAACTTATCTTCTCCTTCATTGTTCAGCCCTACCAAGCTGGCTGCCTTGGAATAAGAAAGCTTATAAGTCTTGCCATAAGACTTAAACGAAAACTTCTCCTTTCCATCTTCCTTACAGAAGGAAACTGTTTCATAGAACTCTACAAGAAAATCTGAAAACACTTCATCTTGATTCCCGAGCTTTGACACCACAACATCTTCCCATCCGTTGAGCTTAATATTCTTGGATATAAGAGAATCATACTTTTTGATGAAATCAGGATGAACCAAACTTCCTTTATATACTAACCACTTGGAAATCGGCTTAGAGGAAGACATGTCTTGAGAAGCTACTTCCATAGACATTCAGATCTGAAGACCTCTGAGAAGTTAGGAACAGAGAAAGCTGAAGTTCAGAACGGTCTTAAAATAGAGAGGAAGAGCTTCGGGACGCTGGATCTTAAAAACCAATGTGGGACAACCATGTGGGGTCCCCTTTATATAGGCAACGAGAAGACGGTTCAACTTCCTCAGTTGATCGAATCTTTGTGACAAGATGAGATCAGATCTGACGGTTGAAAACCAATTCTCAAGAAAACTTGAATCCAATCTTTTGAGGTGTTTATTAAAACAACAATTTATGAAAACTATAATCCGAAAAAAATATAAGAAAATTCCAGCAAGTAAAGTATGACTACGAAAACTTGAGTAAGGAAATCATACCTTTAGGATTGGCTTAGGAGGATTATTCATAATGTGTAACATAAAAAAATGAACACGAAAAATCTTTATTATGAAAATAAATAGTTTGAAAAACTCACTATGAAAAACAAACTTAGTACGGAAAACTCAGTATGAAAAATTTCATTATAAGAAATTGAAAAATGAAAAGCTCATTATGAAAACCTCGGTATGAAAATATCGTTATGGAAATACCAGTACGAAATTTTCATTCCAGAAGTTTTCAATATGAAAATTTCCATTCCAGAAGTTTTCTATATGTAATTATCCATTTTGGAAAATTTTAGTTCCGAAAATTTCCATTCCGGAATTTTAGTTCTGAAAAGTTTGAAAACAAACTTTGAAAAACTTAGTTACTCTAACAATAAAATGTACTCCCCCTATGAAAAGGAGTTTATTACTGTAAGGATATTTTTTCAACAGAAAGTTAATTAAGAAATATTACCTTACGATTATCATTCCTAACTTCTGTTTAATTTATTCAAATCTATCATAAGTCAAAGATTTTGTGAAAATATTAGTAAGTTGATCTTGCGTTCCGATAAACTGAAGAATGATATCTCCTTTTTGTGTGTGATCCCTAAGAAAGTGATGCCTAATATCTATGTGCTTTTCATGAGAGTGATGTGCAGGGTTCTTACTAAGAGAAATGGCACTTGTGTTATCACACAAAATTTGAGTTTTAGTAAAACTCAAGCCATAGTCTGTGAGTGTGTGTTGCATCCACAACACTTGAGCACAACAACTTCCAGCTGCTACATATTCAGCTTCAGCAGTGGAGAGTGGTACAGAATGTTGCTTCTTGCAGGACCAAGAAACTAATGAATCTCCTAAGAAATGACATGTTCCGGATGTACTCTTTCTATCCATTCTACATCCACCAAATTCAGCATCAGAAAATATTTTTAGAACAAAATCATTTCCATATGTATAAAAGAATCCTAGATCCATGGTTCCTTTAAGGTAGCGAAAAATTATTTTTAATTCCTTTAAGTGAGATTCCTTAGGATTGGATTCATATCTTGCACATAAGCATACTGAGAACATTAAGTCTGGTCGACTAGCTGTTAAGTAAAGTAAACTTCCTATCATACCTCTAAAAGATGTTTGATCTACTGGTTTACCAGCTTCATCAAGATCTAAAGAGTTTGAGGTACCAATGGGAATACATATACTCTTAGTGTTTTCATAACCATACTTTTTAAGGAGATCTTTAATATACTTATGTTGAGATATGTAGGTTCCTTCTGGTTTTTGAGAAATTTGAAAACCAAGGAAAAAATTTAACTCGCCCATCATACTCATTTCAAACTCAGATTTCATTAGACTTGAAAAATATTCGGTTAAAGATTGCTGAGTTGAACCAAATATGATGTCATCAACATAAATTTGAACAATCAAAACATTTTTCTTATCTTTCTTTATAAAAAGGGTTGGATCTTTATTTACCTTAACATAGTTATTTTGAAGCAAAAATCCAGTGAGTCTATCATACCATGCTCGTGGGGCTTGTTTAAGACCATACAGAGCTTTGGTAAGTCTAAAAACATGACCAGGATGTTTTGTATCTTCAAAGCCAGGAGGTTGTTCAACAAAAACTACCTCTTGGACATAACCGTTAAGAAAAGAACATTTCAAATCCATCTAAAAAATTTTAAAATTATAGAATGCTACAAAGGAAAGTAGAATACGAATAGATTCAAGTCTTGTTACTAGAGCATAGGTTTCTTCATAGTCTATTCCCTCTTCCTGATTATAGATTTTAGCAACAAGTCTAGCTTTATTTCTTACTATGACTACATTCTCATCACATTTATTTCTGAAGACCCATTTTACTCCAATAACAGATGTTTCCTTAGGTCTTTCAACCAAGGTCCAGACTTTATTCCTTTCGAATTCATTTATCTCATCTTGCATGGATTTGATCCAATCATCATCACCTAAAGCTTCATCAGTGATTTTAGGTTCTAATTGGAAAAAAATGCCAGATGTTCTACTTCATTTATTAAGGAAATTTTAGTCCTTATAGGTTGATTTACATCACCAATGATACTATCACTGGGATGATTCTTAAGAAACAACTGATTTGGGTTTTGAAAAGCCTATTAATCAACATATGGTAGAAAGTCATCCAGGGTAAATGTTTCAGAAATATCTTCTTGAACATTATCCTTATCAGAAGGTTCTTATATCAAAGGTTGACAATCAGTTTTTGAAAACACATCTGAGGATGTAGGCTGGGATGGTTTAAAAACAAAAGGATCAGACTCATCAAATTTTACATGCACTGTTTCTTCAACAGTACAAGTATTTTTATTAAAAACTTTTTAAGCCTTAGAAGTTGTGGAATAACCTAAGAAAATTCCTTCATCGGATTTTGGTGCGAATTTATGTAAGTTATCTTTAGTATTCAAAATGAATAATTTGCAACCAAAAACCTTGAAGTAGGATAGTCTTGGTTTTTTACCATTCCATAACTCATAAGGAGTTTTATTAAGAAAAGGTCTAATAAAAACTCGATTTATAGTATAGCAAGTAGTACTTACAGCTTCATCCCAGAAATTTCTAGCTATAGAATATTCACTCAACATGGTTCTAGTTATCTCTTGAAGAATTCTATTTCTTCTATCAACTACACCATTCTGTTGAGGAGTTCTAGTTGCTGAAAAATTGTGAGTAATACCTTTTCTACTACAAAAAGTTTCAAAATCATAATTTTGAAATTCTCCTCCATGATCACTATGAATAGTTTTCAATGGAAGGTTTTTCTCATTTTTAAATTGAGCTCTAAAACATTTGAAATAAGAAAAATCTTTAGACTTCCTTTCTAGAAAATAAACCCAAGTAAATCTAGTGTAATCATCAACTAGAACAAACACATAGTATTTTCCTCCAATACTTCCAGTTTGTGTTGGACCAAAAAGATCCATGTGCACTAACTGCAATGCATCAGTTGTTGATACTTCACCGACTGATTTAAAACTAGATTTATGTTGCTTGCTATATTTACAAGGATCACAAACTTTAGAAGAATAAAATCTAATCTCAGGTAGATCCTTAACTAGTTTCTTCTTAGTGAGTTTACATAGGTTTTTAAGGTTACAGTGACCTAGTATTCTATGCCATAAGTAGGAATGATCTTCCATTTCACTTAGGGAAGGTAAATCTTGGCTATTGAGGTCTTCTAATTTTAAGGTGTAAACATTCTCATGCCTATTGGCTGAGAGAATAAATTCTTCCTTGGAATTGTGAACTAAGCACTTATCATTCCTAAAATTCACAAGGTAACCTTCATCACATAACTGACTTATGCTAATGAGGTTGTGCTTAAGACCCTTAACAAAAAGAATATTTGAATCAACGTTTTACCTAAAAGAACAATATTACCAATACCAACAATCTCTCCCTTAGCATTTTCTCCAAAAGATACCTTCCCTCTTTTCGTTTTGATAATATTTTCAAAATAGCTTTTGTTACCAGTCATGTGCCGGGAACATCCACTATCCATGTACCATGTATTATTGCTGGTACTCTCTTTATTTTCCTGAAATCAAGAAGAAAATTAGACTTTCGGAATCCAAACTTATTTGGATCTGAGATTTCCAGATAACAAAATTTTAGGTACACACATCTTTTTAGAAAGGTAAGCTTTGTGAAATCCTAGAGATTGGGTTTTGTTTAAGGAACAATTCATTGCCCAGTGACCACCAAATGGGGCACTTTGAGGAACAAAATAATTGTTAATAAAAATTGGTTTTGCATGGGTATAACCAAATCTGGATTTATTTCTTAAAGGTCGTATTTGAGAATACATTTTATCAAAATTTTCCTTACCATGGGTAAAGTTTGATAAACACCTCTTTAAGGAAAAAATTTCGGACTTGAGTTTTATAACCGAGTTTTTATCCTCAAAATCATTAGATTTAGAACTAGAGCTTGGCTCGAAAACATTTTTCTTAGAAATTAATTTTTCTAACTCTTTAGAAAGTTTGTTCTTCTCAGAACTTACTTCCTCAAGATTTTTTGAAATACTTTCAAAATCATCATTTTTTCTATCAAGATCTTTAGAAAGATCTGATATCTCTTTTGTAAGAATAGAATTCCTAGAGTTTACCTTATCAAGTTTCTTATTGAGTTTAGAATTCTCAATCTCAAGAAGTTCAGAAAACCTAGAAACTTCTTCATAAGTAGGTAAAGTATTTTCTTCATCAGAAGAGGATTCTTCATCAGAAGAGTTATAATACTTACTATCATTAGAATTTAAAGAAACATTGGTCAATGATTCAGCATTTCATACCTTAGATATAAAGAAATTATTATCAATAAGTAATCTAGCTATAAGACCAAGATTCTTCTGTCCTGAATATTCATAATCAGAAGATTCATCTGAAGAGTCACCACCACTGGCACTCCAGGTACCACTAGATTTCAGAACTTTCTTAGCTTTGGATTTATAATACTTCTTTCTGTTTCTGTCTGAATGCTTTTCTTTTCTTTCTTTCTTTTTGAGCAAAGGGAAATCTGGTCTAATATGTCCATCTCTCTTGCATTCATAACAAGTAACTTCTCCATCTTTCCTATCTTTCTTGTCCTTTTTCTTATACTTGGATTGGAAATTTCTCTGACCAACAATCTTGTTCATCCTTCGAGCAATATTTGCTAATTCATTTTCTGAGATTTCACTTTCACTAGAATCTGATTGAACAACCATCTTCTTAGACTTGGATCTGGTTACTCTCTCAGGAGTCTTAGCTTTTATATGATTTGTTGTTTTTGTAAAAGCAACAGTACCATTCCCATTTTTCTTTTTGAGGTTGTCAGCATCTCTCTTCATTCTTGTTTCATGTTGGAGAAGAGTTCCAAATAACTCATCAAGATAAATTTGAGTGACCTTCCTGTTCTCATCTATAGCTGTTCTTTTGGATTCCCATTCATTGGGCATAATATCAATTATCTTATCCACAAGTGCTTCATCGTCTAACCCTTTCTCTCCTATAGACTGTAGGCTGTTGACAATAGTCATAAATCTCTGTTTAACTTTACAAATTGGTTCACCATAAGGAAAATTGAAGCCATGGTATTCAGCTCTAAGAATAGCTCTCCTACTCTCAATTACTTTAGAAGTTCCAAAGTGTGTAACTTCTAGCTTCTTCCAGATACAATTAGCTGCTTCACAAGAAGCAATTTGGCTATATATATTTCTAGTCATTGAACAAAGTAAGGTATTACGTACCTTATAGTTGAGTTGATACTATTGCTTTTCCTGGTTAGTAAAAGTTCTAACTTCCTTATCAGGAATTTTATAATCACCAGTAAGAATAACAAAGTTGTCCACTCCATTATTGATAAAAAAAGTCTTCATTCGATATCTCCAGTACTCATAATCATTACCATCAAAGATTGGTGGTCTTGTAGGATTTATATTATCAATGGAACCAACATTGATTCCTGCCATACTTAAAAAAACCTTTGGCACACAAAATTTTTCGTAAAAAAAATTCGTAATAACAATGTTCGGAATGAGAAAGATCGGAATAGAAAAGTTCAGAATGAGAAAGTGAGCAAGAAAAACTGATACGTGAGTACAAGTATTTCAAAAACCTTTGATACCAATTGTAGGATCTAAATAATGATGTAGATCCTCAATATACAAGAGGGGGGGTGAATTGTACACTTTAAAAATTCCTTTGGAACCTTTAAAGTTAGTTATGAATAACTATGTTTTCCTTAAGCAAAGGAAAGTGCTAAGTTTAACAAAGTTAAACTAAGCAAATTCATAACACCTCTAACACCAAATGAAAACTTGGAAAGAGATTTCGAAAGTAGGTTCCAGTAATATGGTTCCGGAAATTGAAAATTAACAAAAGATTACAATATGAGATTCTACCTTAAAGCGTATAGAATCTAAATGAAACAGAGTACAAGTAAGGAAGTATAATAAAGTTATACTTTCCTTACAATACAATATGAAGCGGAAACAAACAAGTAGTAAAACTACAAGTAACAAGATATAAGTATTTTAACCCAAAGAGAAGGGTATCCAACAACCTTGGATAAAGGTCCCTTGATTTATACTTTCAAGCAAGTCTGTCTTACCCGCACCAGGGTAAGCCCTCGATACGAATATCAGAGTCTCTGTCTTGCTATCCCCGCAAGCCCTCAACTTCAAGGTAGTTGGCAACCTCTGTCTTCCTCAGCAAGGAATCCCTCAACTTCAAGGTGTTGGAAACATCTGTCTTCTTATCCCCATAAGTCCTCGAATGTAATCACCAACAATCAGAGTCGCACGAAGCTTTGAGAGTTGATAAGAGCCTCTATCTCTAGAAATCACTTCAACAGCATGTATGTACAATGTCGAAGAAGTTATTCATTAGTCATCAGTTGTCTCTCGAGCTCTTTCAAGTGAGCTCCTATTTATAGGCAAGGTCGGCCTCCCTTCCAACGGTCATATTTTCCTTAAAAATCGGAGGGACCTGTACACGTGTAACTTAACCAACGGTTAGTTTATAACAAAATAGACGACATATTTTTATAACAAAACAAGTATAACAGAATGAATGACATTGTTTAAAGTCTAACTTAAAAAAGATCGGATTGAAGATTCAGAGTGAATGTTCGGAGTGTAAAAAAAATATTAAAGAGTAGACAAATTATAAAAGCGTAAGAAAAATGAAAGTTCGAAGTCTAACCAAAAATAATTTTCCGAGTCTAAATAAATTCGGAGTGTATAAAACAAATATGATCAGATTCTGTTTAATAGGTGAATTCAGAATGAGAATTTGGAATGAGAATTCGTCATCAGAATTCATAATGAGAATTTTTCATCAGAATTTGTAATGAGAATTCATCATCAGAATTCGTAATGATAATTCGTCATCAGAATTCGTAATGAGAATTCATCATCAGAAATCGTAATGAGAGTTCGCATCCAGAATTCGGAGTAGAACTTTATTACATATCTTATCCAGATTTCGGAGCCTAAAACAGAATGCTTCATATTAAGGTTTCAAACGATTACGAGAATATGAAAATGAATCCAAATCTTATACTCAAGAAATATATGGAAGAAAATATGATAAGGATAATTTTTCTTACAAAAGCAATCTTCCATATAAAAGCGACTTTCCTTATAAAAGTGATTTTCCTTATAAAAGCAATTTTTCCTTAAAGAAAGGTGTTTGTGATTTTCAAAACAGGAAGGAATGGAAAAGTCATAAAGAAAAACCTTATTGACTCAACATATAATTTCTAAAATAGACCATCCTATATTTATCATGCACCACACTTGATTAACCACAAATGAATGTGTCTTCTCAACTACTATAAAATGGATTAAATCATAGCTTACTTATTATATGTGTCCATTATGCACCCATAACCATTATACACAACCAATAACCATTTTCATTAGTTCAAAAAATACCATTTATTGTCATCAAATCGTCATCATTATTTGAAAATGTCAGGTTAACTGCATGCAATTGGCCAAAATCATAGCTTTCAAATTTCTCCCCTCCCTAAAGATATTTACTCTATGTTATCCACTATCCCCATAAATGGGTATCTCACCCACTATAATAAGACAAACCTACTCTTTATTAGACACGTAAACATGATTTATTACATAAAAATGAACTTAATAAAACTCTGAGGATAGATAGGTATAGCGTCTTTGAAAATTAGGAACATAACATAACAACATAGATCATAAAACACAACTTCTTTATTGAAAACTTCTTTTACATGACCACAACATTCCTTTGTACTTAGCATTGTATGTGATAACCTGAGGACATACATATGAAAAGGGTGAGATATAAAGCCTATTAAAAGAGTAAAAAAGGCATAAAATGAATAATATAGTACATGTTAGTAAATAGGAATATCAATGGATCATAAGAGAAACATGGACATTAAGGCATGAAATAACAAGATTATCATAACATGGAAATGTGGAAACAACATTTAACCTGATATTAGCATGAGACAAGGATAATTGTGTATTGAGAATGAGTAAACACTAATTTAAATTGAATAAGGATGAGTAAACCCTTATTTCAATTAATATATCATGATAATAATCATTACCCAATGCATTTGAGCGCTATCAGGGCGCACCCTTCTTAATCATTTCTTTTGATGCATAAGTGTGCCACATAGATCATAAAACATGGATTCATTAAACATATTAAAATATTTCACGATAAAGGAATGTGTAAATAATACATGAAACTCTATAATCAATATGTAATTGGGTATAAAAGTGAAAACCCTTGAGAGAGAAATGTGCATGGTATTCACTACAGAATGACTTTGGCTTGGAGAATCGTGGTGCAATTTCAGCAGTATAATAGCATGACATGAGAATTCATAAAATTGGTTGATGAGAGAGAAAATTGTATCTCATCATATGTACATGAAATAGGAAGTAAGGGGGTCATATATATATATATATCCCAAAATATGTAATGTAATTTAAATGGAATATATAAAAGAATTGCTTGAATGTAAATGAGAAGAGAGAAATTACTTATAGAATTTTTGACATGGTAACTGGTGTGAATGGGAGGCATTAATTATATAGAAAGAGGTATATCATCATTAAAACATAAGGAGGTAAGTATGGATGAGGTTTGAAATCATACCCTCAATTGTTTAATTGAAAAAATTGTATAACAACATAAAGAAATCTGGACAATAATGAGAAAGGAATAAATCCCTTACTTGGAAGTGTGATCCCAAAGGCTTGGAAGGGGCCTGAGAGAGGCTTCATGGGATCTTGGGGAACCTTGGAAGGCTTATAGAGATATGAGGTAAGGGTTTGGTTGAGATCCAAAGGTTTTTAGTGAATGGGAATGCGAGGTTGAGTGGGTTTATATAGGTAAGGAGAGAGAATTCTTTATTAATTAGGTTTTAGACACCCCACCTTAAACTAATCAAAACCATAAAATGTACCATAGTTTTTTCCCAACAGTTTTTCCGAAGGTGAGTGGAAAAAATTATTTTATAAGTCCAATGGGCGAACTTATTAAAATAATAGGCTTTCTTATGTGGAGGTGAGTCACATTTTATAGGAAATCATTTTAAAATGGTAAAATGTATTATAAGTCTTGGAGGGTTCACTAAGGTTTTTTAAAATAAATCAAACAAACCTAAAATGAAATTATTTTAAAGGTAAAAAATATATTTTCTGAACACCCTATTTATATCATTTTATCACATCACTATTGGGTCATTATTATGTCACTAAAAACATTTTATATTTAACGGTATTTAATTTTTACCCAAAAATTCATCTGTCTAAAAATATTATGCAAAATTCAGCATTAGATAATTTTGAAACCCTGATTCCAAAAATAATATTCAGGATATCTAAATAATTTTCAGAATATTTTAATTTTTAACTTTTAATATAAAAACCAAAATTTATATAAAATTCATGGGTTTTGAAAAAAATGTCTTTCAAACCATAGTAAAAACTAAAATTGTATTCATAAAAATTATTACGATCTTTTATATTATATAAAAAGTAAATTAGTAATAATATTTTATTAAAATATTTTTTAATTCAGAAATCTAATAATTCATCAAAAAATATTTTTAATTGAATATTGAGTAAAAATACTATTTGTGTTTTGAAAACCATTTACGAAGTAACAATAAATTAAATGAATATTATTTATACAAAAATAAAGTACCCAATCATGGTGCTTGGGTCTTGTTACATATCCACTTATAACAACCACATAAGACCTAAGGTTAAGGTGTGCTATGGTGATAGAATCTTAGGGTGTCTCAGATAACATCGCTCAGGTGGTAATCTCTATCAACTTCCACTTCTCATGTAGGTAGTTCCGTTCAAACTTAACGTGTTTATTCATGGCTTGGGATTAGTAAAGAACAAAGCCCAGTGATGTTACCTTTTTTATAAGATCTGAAAAATGGGCTTCTTATGGAGAAATTCTACTGGATGGGTCCATCACTTCCTTTTTTTTGAGTAAATTGGTTACGTTAAAGCCATATATTTATACTAATCATCTGATCACCATTATATTACTATATTAGCAATGGTAACAATTATAAATGGTATTTTAAAATCTAGAAACATAAAACCAATGAAGTTCATATGTTTATATAACCATTTTACATAATAAGGCATTTAATTATATCAAGATAAATTTTCCTTAATAAATGTTTGGGTCATTACATATAACATATTGAAGATGTTGATGAAAACCATATACCCACACCCGATACTACTCCCTGTCCACATCAGACTCCATACTATACAAAAATATATGAAACATAGATATATTTGATTACCTATAACAACACCTCTATATATTAAATATTTATACACATTTATGAAAATCCTTGGGTGGTAGATCACAATGATCAAAAAATGTCCCTTCAAATATATGGACTAAGCCTAAAATGTTACATAATCTTGAGTTAATTCGATAATTTCACTTTAATTCACTTCAATGATTTTTTCATGATTAGATATTTATATAATTAGGACATAACTCATACATATCAACTTGATTATTATAAAGTATACACTTCTACTCACTATCCAATTTTTTAATAAAAAAAACTTTTTAAAAAGAAACATGGTTCGTTCCATGTTTAAACAACATGAATTTTCTTTATTCCCATCCTTGACTCTTTTATTCTTCCAGTCCTATGAAGAACATATCAAAACCTAGGATGATCATAAAAATCGTTGTAAGGGATACACATGGATGGAAAATTATTTTCCTTGCCAAAACATGTAAACCATGAATACTTCATCATAAAGTAATATTTTTCACATTTATCAAGTAGTAGATATACTTTACTGAAAATAAGCTCATTGATTACCCTTTTTGTAGTAACAATATTATCATAAATCCCATATATTGTAAAATATAACATATAAAGGTAACTTGGGACATAAACATACATAAATGGAATCACCATACGATTGACTTCTATGCATATCACTAAATAGAATAGCCATACGACCAACTTCCATACCCAATGAATTAGAGGTTATAACATAACCACCCATCCTTGGTTTATAATGTAACCAACAATATTTGGTTTATCACATACCACCCATCTTGGGTTTATCACATAACCACCTTTCAAATTTACAAGTACAATTATATAATCATTAAATGTAAAAGATTTAAGTTATCAACATTTCTCTCCTAAAATTTCATTTGCAATCACAATAAAACATTTCAAGATATTGAAATATTAAATCTATTTTAAAAATTATTTTCAATACCAAAACACCAAGAAAGTGAATAAGGGATTTTATTTCCTTTATAAAATCATTATGGATTATATAGGAATCCAAATATCAAATAACGGTTATGACAGTAGAGGATTCATTATCGTTGTATACGTTAATTTTTTTTGTCATTTATTAAAATGCCTCATAGAAAAAATATTCTCATCAAATCAAATTAAAAGGGAAAGGGGTTTATTATAGCCTGTATAAAATAATTTTGTTATAACATCAAAATATGTCTCAATGAAAGAAGATTGAGATGTAATCCCTTACCTTGTGTCCGACTCAGCTCGTAAATTCGTTATATTCATTAATAATAAACATAGGTTAACTTATACCTTATAGAGAACCTTTATAATGATTTTTATTCCATTAATATCACTAATTACCATTTTATTAAAATTAGATAATTATTTAATTTCATATTAGACATTTTGTCGATATTCATTACTTGAGTCGAAAATGAACTTGTTTTTATGTAAATTGTCCATTTAGTCAAAAGTGCATCATCTCCAGAATATTATTCATGATATAAATATAATATATATTCAGAATATATTTATTTATAATATCCATAATATTTAGAGATAAGAAATGAAATGCACTATTCATGGGGACAGTAGGTCGTACATACACATGAATGCAACTTTCATTTCATTGCTATATTAAAAGAATAAAAATAAAATGATTTAATTGTATATTATAATAAAAATATTATATTAATTTCATGTATGTATCATAGGTTTAAAAAAAACATCCTTTATACGTTCCATGTATTATGGGAATGAGTCACATCTCTTTAAGGGGGCCGAAGTCCACATTTACTCAAATGAAATTATCATATTTACACAACATGGAAGGTATAAAGATAAGTTATAAATAAAAATTATAGAAGAATAGGGAAAAAATAATATAATATATATAATATATAAATTTATTTCCATCATAATGGCCACCATAATAGGTAGTAGAAGAAAATTGAACAATCCTCATTTCGTGAGGTAGTAGTTCGCCGTATACAGAAACAATATGTTCTCTATCAATTAGATGGAGCTATGTGTAAGTGTAAGTAAAAAACTTAGTATAAAAACATCATAGTATATTTAGGATTCTGGTTTTGTTATAAAATAACGTAATAAATAGAGGTTAGGGGTTTGGAGAAGGAAAATAATTGAAATAATCTTGAGAGAAGACTTTACCTCTAAATCGGGTAACTTATTTTGATTTTAACCAAAGGGATTTTTTATGTTTCCATACACCCAATGTAGTGAATCTAAAAGGAATGTATGAATGGTATGAGCACATTTGAGTAGAATTTGATCATGAAAAGGGGATTTAGAGGTGTGAGTAAGTGGGTAGAGATGGTGGCCATTTATAAGAGGGAGGGGCACTTTAGGACAGTGTTGAAATAATATTTTATAATATTTTTTTGAATTAAAATAGTTAAAAAGTTATATATCTCAAGGATAATATGAGTATAGTTAGAAATTATCCCAATCAATAGTTTTGAGACATTTTAGTTAAAAAATTTAACCTTATATTTTGGTTTTAACCATTAGTTAAATAAATTAACTCTTACCATGTCTTCCTGAATTTTACACGATATGGTTTATATAGTTACTATAAAATGAAAATCACAGATCAAGTGGATCATTACATTTGTAAAATTATATAATTCAATTGGTCAAATATTATATTATAATGACTATTATATAATTTAATAAAATATTTTTTTTAAGATCTCATTTATGTCAATTTTGACACTATTTCGTAATTGATTTTCATTAAAGTCATAAAAACATGATTCATTATAAAAATATCGCATAAATAAAAGATAAAATGTCATAATCATCCAAAAAATTTATTTATGACATAAAAATATTTAAATTACATTTATTTTAATATTTATAATATCATGTATTTGAATCATTCATTAATAAGGTAATCACTCAATCACTATTGTGTCATAAATAAATTTATTTATTTGATATCTAAAAATAATAAATAAAATTCAATTATGTAGGAAATATTATTAGATTTCTAATTACTATTTACAGTCAATGATTTCAATTTTATAACCACCACTTAAAATTGTTTTAGTAAAATTATACATGAGTATTTTATATATTTTTTACATTAAATTAATTATTATAACATGTCATTATCACACCCATGTGGATCCATGGGGTCCTAAAATCGACCCAATGATACTCATGGTCAGAATTATTTCATCTAATAGGATTATGACATGTGTTAGGGTAGTTTAATATTATTATAATATTATTTTTTACCCTCATTTACCATATTTATACTTTAATCATTGTAAAAAATAATAATTATTGAAATTACTATTCATAATGTACCATAATAAAAGGTACATATTTAAAAAATTTAGAAATTATAATTCCAATTATTGAATCCATTTTAACTAATCCGAAACACATAATTTGTAGAAATTAATTGAAAATTAAATCCAATTGTTAAAACTAGAAGGCAAGTTTTCTAAGAAGTAAAAAATATCAAAATATTGACATGTGTTTATGTCCAATTTCCATGTGAAATTACTTATAATGACCAATATTGGATTAAATGATAAAAACATAATCCAATTAAACTTTAAAAACAATTAAAATGAAAATTAAACTATATAAATAAATCATATGAAAAGGAAGTTTTGAGTTTAAATGTAGTATTTATCATCATTCATTGAAATATAGATTTTTGTCAGAAACATATCAAATATTTTTACCAAAGTAAATTTTTATTTCCAGATTCAAAAGAAGATGTTTATTTATTCAAATATAACATATAAAAGTGACCAAAAATGATATTTAATAAGTATTCTCCATCAAAATGTTGTAAAATGACCTTTTAAAAATATAAGAGTATTTGATTATTAAAATTGGGATCATTCTTATTTTAAGCCACTAAAATTTGTTAGATAAATGTAAAAAAATTTAAAAAATCATGGTTAATCATATTATAGTTAGTTATGTTCATTCTTATCAATACAATGACTAGGAATTTACTACCATTTAAAATAATAACAATAATATTATTGAATTGTTTTTTGGTATAACTCAGTGTTGTGAGAAACATAAGATTTCAGAGAAAAATGTTGTTTCGTGTTGAGTAATCTATCAGAAAAATCACCCCGTCAGTATAAAATTAATATCATACTCATAAATATTAATAGATATAAAAATATATTATTCTATAAATACCTGGGATATTACATTCTTCCCCATTTTTGGAAATTTCATCCCCGCAATTATATTTACTTATCAAATAAGTGGGGGTATTTCTCCCTTATAGTATTTTCTGGTTCCCACGTGGTCTCTTCAACCATTTGGTTTTTTCACAAAACCTTTACCTGAAGAGTCACCTTGTTCCGCATCACATTCTCTCTATGATCAACAACTTGTACTGGATATTCCTCATAAGAAAGCTTCTCATCCAACTGAACTACATCTGGACTCAAAACTAGATATTGGTCCAGTATATACTTTCTCATCATTGAAACATGAAAAAACTATTCACCTATGATAAAATTGAATGTAAAGACACACTATATAGAACTTATCCAACTTTATACCAGATTTCATAGGGTCCAATGAACCACTGAATCATCTTTCCAATCTTACCAAAACTCATCACACATTTCCATGGAGAAACATTTAGAATGAGATTATCACTTACCTTAAATGAAAGATCCTTCCTTTGGTAATTCACTTAAATTATATTCCTTATATGGGATGTCCTCGTTTTATTTTGAATCAAATAAATTTTTTTTCCATATCTTCTACGAATTCTAGTCCAATCAACTTCCCTTCACCTATTTCATTCCAAAAATCAAGAATTCGTCCCTACATTCCATATAATTCTCTAAATGGAATCATCTGTATACCGGAATGAAAACTATTATTATAAGAGAACTCAACCAAAGAAAGATGTTGATCCCAACATCCATGGTAATCCATTGAAGAAGCATGTAGCACATCCTCCATGGTCTGAATTGTTCATTCTGACTGCCCATATGATTGAGGATGAATTATTGTAATGAAATTTAATTCAGTTCCTAATGACTACTGAAGGCCTTTCGAAAAGTTAGAGGTGATCCTAGGATCGTGGTCAGATAAAATGGAGAGGGTAACTCTATGTAACCTGACTATCTTTTTAATATACAATCTATAAAGTTATTCTGGGGAAAAATTATCTCAAATAAGAATAAAATGAGAATATTTAGTCAATCGATCAATAATAACCCAGATTGCATTATTTCCTCAAGAAGTCTTTAGTAATACCACTAGGAAATCCATGGACATATTTTCCCACTTCCACTTTGGAACTGTAAAAGGCTAAAGTATCCATTTTGGTAACTTGCACTTTTCATTAATAATTTGACAAATCAAACACTTCATAGTAAAGTCAGCAATAACTCTTTTCATTACATCCCACCAATAAGACTTTTGAAGATCTCTATACATATTAGTACAAACGGGGTGTACTAAAAACAGAGAACTTTGAGCTTTACATAATAACTCTTTCTTTAACTGTGAATCACAAGTCACACATAATCACTTCACAAACCTTAAAACACAATCTTTATCAATGATAAATTCAGGTAACTTACCATTATAATCCAAGTCTGACGTTTTTCTGCAACTCATGATATTTTTTATACACTTCATTAATTCTCTCTGATAGAGATGATTTCACTACCACATAAAACAAAACAATTTAATTCCTTGAACCGACAACTTCTAATAAAAAATTCATCAAATCAATAACCAAATGATCTTGTTCCAAACGTAACATGGTTAATGTAGAATTACTCTTTCAACTCAAATCATTAGCCACATTATTTTTCTTTTCCTGGATGGTAATGAATCGTGCAATCATAATCCTCGATTAATTTTATCCATATCACTTATCTCATGTTTAATTCTTCTTGAGTGAATATATACTTTAAAATTCTATGACACGTATATATTTCAGACATTATGCCATGAAAATGATGCCTCCAAATTTTTATTTCAAAAATAACAACAACTAATTCCAAATCATGTTTAGAGTAGTTTAACTGATCAGGTTTCAAATTATGTGAAGAATAAGGAATTACCTGATCATTCTACATTAGGAAACAACCATGTATTTTCAATGAAGCATCAATATGGATAACAAATTCACAATTTCTAGAAGTTAGGGTCAAAACAGGAGAATTTACCAATCTTCATTTCAGTTCTTAGAAACAACCACAACATTCTTTTGTAAATTTGAAATTAACTACCTTACATGTTTTCTTAGTTAAGGGGATAGATAATAGAGAATTTTTTTTTAACAAACCTTCGATAATAACCTACTAATCCGAGAAAACAACGAATATTTATGATATTGGTAGGTCTTGTATACTCTTTAAAAACAGATGTTTTAGAAGGGTCATCATTTATGAAATATTTATAAACAATATATCCATGGAATGAAATTTTTTGCAACCAAAATTCACTCTTACTAATCTTTCCATATAGTTTCTTTTATTTTAGGGTTTTAAAACAATCTTTATGTGACTTTCATATTTCTTATAGATTTTAAAATCTACCAAATTATCATCTATAAACAAAACCAAAAACTGATCAATTCTGATTCTTACCATCTTAGGATGCAGATTTGGAAGGTTACTTCCACAATATGCCTTCCCAGTATAGTTTCCATGTCTCATCCACAGAAAACCATTCTGAAAAAACATATCTTAGATGAAGAATCATGGTAATATTTAAATTCTATATCATTTCAATTTGACCATAAAGTTAAATTATTTGATGAATATTATATTAACAATATTTTAATTCGAAACGTTATCTAAAACGGCCTCTAATATCAACTATAAGGCCATAACCTTAAACATTGCGTAATCTTGGGTTAAGTTGATAATTTGACTTTAATTAAATTAGAGGATATTTCATGATTAGTGCTTTATATAATTATGAAATAAATAAAACATATAAACTTTATTATTACAAATTAGACACGTTGACTCACTATCCAATTTTTTATAAAACATATACTTTTTTAAAGAGAAACATGGTTTGTTCCATGATTAAAAAGAATGACTCTTCCTTGATCTCATCATTCACTCTATAATTATTTAGGTCCTATGAAAAGCATTTAAAAACTTGGGATGAGCATAAAAAACTAAGTAAGTGATACATAATGAATGAATTCTGCAAGCCATGATAACACATTTAAACAATGAATACATTATCATAAAGTAATACTTTTCATCATTATGAAGTAGTGAATATACATTACTAAAAATAATATCATTTATTACCATTTTTTTAATCAAAGGATTACCATTAAGCTCATAGAAGGCAACATGTAACATATAAAGGTATCATGGGATATAAACGTATTGAAATGTAATAACCCTATGGTCGACTTCCACACAATCACTAAATGGAATAGCCATACAGCAAACATCCATACCCAATGCATTGGAGGTTATAACATAACCACCCATCCTTAGTTTATCACAGAACCACCCATCTTTGGATTATCACATAAACACATATCTTTAGTTTATCAGATAACCACCTTTCAATTTTTTATATACCATTTTATAATCACAACACAAAAAGACTGCAATTATCAACATTTCACTAATAAAATTTCATTTTCATTCACAAGAAATTATTTCAAGATATTGAAATAGTAAATACAAATTAAAAATAAAATTCAATACCAAAACACACAAGAAGGGAATAAGGTATTTCTTTTCCTTTTAAAAAACATTAAGGCTTATAGAGGAAGCCAAATGTCAAATAATGGTTATGGTGGCCGAGGAGTCATTGTTGCCACAATCATTAAAAAAATTCATTTTTGTTGTTTAGTAAAATGATTTGTAGATAAAATATTCCCTCTGAATAAAATTAAAATTAAAATGGGTTTATTATACACCGTATAAAATAAGGTGGTGTATAACATCAAAATATGCCTCAATGAAAGGAGATTTAGACGAAGTCCCTAACCATGAGTTTGACTCGTCATGTACAATCATTATGTTCCTGAAAAATTTACATTGGTTAATTTCAAATTTCTTGAGAACATTTTTCTAGTTTACTCTTACTTTTATATAACTTATTACCATGTTATAGAAATTACATAATTATTTAAGTTCATATCGGATGTTTTGTCGACTTTCGATACTTAAGTCGAAAATGAACATGTCTTGATGTTAATTTTCCATGTAGTGAAAAGTAAATCATATCCAAAATATTATTCATAATTTAAATATCATATATATCCAGTATATATGTATTTATTATATCAATAATATTTGAAGATAATAAATGGAATTCACCATTTATCAAGACGGTAGGTCGTACGTACACATGAACGCTACTTCCATTTCTATGTCACATTAAATAAATAATAAAAAAATGATATAAAATCATAATATAATACTATTATTATATCAATTTCATGTATGTATCATAGGTTTAATAAAAAAATACTTTATAGGTTCCATGTATAGTATGAACGAGTCACATCGCTTTGAGGGGGCCGTAGTGCACACTTCCCCAAAAGAAATTATCATATTTACACAACATGGATGGAATATAGGTATGTTATAAATAAACATTATAGAATAATAGAGAAAATATAAATATAATATATATCATATATAAATATTGTGCAATTATAATGGTCACCATGAGAGGTGGTAGGAGAAAATTGAACAATTATCATCTTGTGAGGCAGTAGTTCACTGTACATAGAAACAATATGTTCTATATACATTAGCTGTAGGTTTGTGTAAGTTTAGGTAGAACCATTATCATAAAAAAATCATAGTATATTCAGTATACTTGTGTGTTCATAAAATAATGTAATAAATAGAGATTAGGGGGTTGGATAAGAAAATTAAATGAAAGGATCATGAGAGAAGACATTACCTCTAAATTGGTTAACACCTTTTGGTTAGATCCAAAATTCTTCATTGAGTTGCCTTTTTACCAAGGTAAGATACTAGAAGGAATAGAGGGATTTTTGGAGATTATTTGAGCATAATTTGGATGATACAATGGGATCTAGAGGTATGAGTAAGTGGGTAGAAGTGGTGGTGTTTTATCAGAGGGGGGAGGGGAGCTTTAGGAAAGTTTTGAATTCTTATTTGGTTATAAATTTATTTTCGTATAATAATTGTTCAAAGGTGATATATTATTAGGGTAAGATGCACATTAGTTGAAATCATCTCATCCAATATGTTTTAGCAATATTTATGTAAAAAATTTAACCATATCTTTTGGCTTCAACCCTTAGTTAAACAAATTACCTCTTACCATGTCTTCCTGTATTTTATAGTATAAAGTTAATATGGTTACTATAAAATGACAAGAGAAGATAAAGTGAATCATTAATGAAATTTTTAACATTAATTAATCTTTTTTTCTGAATCGTATATTTTAATGACTATTATATCTCTTAGTAGAATAGAATTTGTTTTAAAAACTCATTTATGTCCATTTTAACATTTTTTAGTAATTGATTTTTGTTAAAGTCATAACAAAATGATTCATTCAGAACAAACTAACTTAAATTAAATATAATATGTCATAATCATCCCAAAAATTCATGTATTATATCAAAAATTTCAAATTACATCTATTTTAATATTTATAATATCATTTATTTGAATCTTTCATTAATAAGGTAATCAGTCCGTCACCATTGTGTCATAAATAAATAAATTTATTTAATTTATAAAAAGTATAAATATAATACCGTGATGTAGGAAATATTTTTAGCTACCTTATTACTATTTATTTTAAAATATATCAATTACATAACTCCCTAATTTTTTTTGTTAAAAAGATTTATGTTTATTTTATATTTTTCTTTACATTAAATTAATTATTATAACACGACATTATCACACCCAACTGGCTCCATGGGGTCCTAAAATCGACCCAAGTGGGCTCATGATCAGGAATATCTCATAAAATAGGATTATGAAACATGTTAGTGTAGTTTTATATTATTACTATATTATTTTTAACCCTTATTTACCTGATTACCCATTAACCATGGTAAAAAATAATAATTACTAAAGTTACTATTCATAATGTCTAAAAATAAAATGTACCTATTTACAAAATTTGGACCATATGATTCCAAATTTGGAAACTAATTTAACAAATTCAAAAAACATAATTATCAGAAATTAATTTCAAATTACTTCTTGTTGTTAAAACTAGAAAGCGGGTTTTTAAGAAGTAAAAACTATCAAAAGATTGACATGTGTTTATATCCAATCTCAATGTGAAATTACTTCCAATGACCAAAATTGGATTAAATGATAAAAATTTAAAACAATTAAACTTTAAAACCAATTAAAGGGTAAATAAAACTATATAAATAAATTATATGAAATAGTAGTTTTGAATTAAAATACAGTATTTTTCACTATTCATTAAAAAATGGATTTTTACAGAACAATACCAAAATTTAAACTAAATAAAATTTTGAATTACTAATTATAAATAAGAAGTTTATATTGTCAAATATAACATATAAAAGGGATAAAAACTATATTTATTAAGTGTTCTCCATCAAAAGGCGGTAAAATGATATTTTAAAATTATTATAGTATTTTATGCTTGAATTTGGATTCATTTTCATTTTAAGCCTCTAAAATTTATTAGATAAATATAACAACATTTAAAAAACATGTTTAATAATATTATAGTTTTTTTCATTCCCTCTAATACAACATCTATGTGTCAAACCATTTAAAATAAAAATAATAATATTGTATTGTTTTTTGGTATAATTTTGTGTTTGGTGCAATGTATGATTTCACAGAAACCGGTTATTGCATGTCGTGTACACTATCAGACAAAGAGTCCCCTTAAGATAAAATTAATATCTTATTCATAAATATTAATTGACATGAAAATATATTATTCTATAAATACATGAGATGTTACATCAACCCACAATAGAAATATGTTGTTGGATACCCATTTTGCAGGGGAATCATTAAAACTGTACAATGATTGTTTTTTTGGGTCTCATCACATTCTTATTTTGGGTTACACTATAGCGACCCAAGATTAGCATACATGAATATTACATAAATTTATAAGAATAATCAAAATAATACCAAAATACATGCCCGCAGCCCATAATAGTTTAGTGTATTTGGAATCTTAGAACACATTCTTTCAATATGGTGAATAATCTTCAACATCTCCATAAAGATATTACCATTTTTTAGTCTTACATAAAAACTATTCCTCATAACATGAGTAGAGGAAACACAATAAATAGGTGAGATTAGATTATTTTTAATGATAAACAATGAGATATATAATCATAATCATGATCATAAGGGCTTGAGTACATTATTGAATCATTAAAAGATCATACCCTTCAAAACAGAGATCATAATCAACAGTAATAGAATAAATATTGGTAGTTTTTAAGATATGAATGATAAGGTAATTGAGATCACAAGACATGAATTCATAATATATGAATAAGTCATGGGACTATGTCATCCACAATAGCTTTTAACATTACAAGCATGTATAAATAGGAGCAAGTCCACTCATTATGTTAATGACATGAAATCAGGCCCCCACATAAACTTATGGACACGAAACCAGGTGAAAACATAACATTGTGAACTTGTAATTAAGTTAACTTAAAAAAAATTAATATGGAATTATGTTTATGGATAAACTTATTGACATGAAAACAGGTCCATTCATATCATTGTGAACATGTAGATAGGTTTATGCGAAACATTATGAACATTTAATCAAGATCATACATAAATTTTTGAATGCATAATAAGTTTCAATCATCCCATTTTGAACATTTAATTACGCTCCCATGTAAACCCATAGACATGAAACCATGTCCATTCAAAAAATTTTCAATATGTAATCAGGTTCAAACAATACATTTTTAAAATGTATCCAGGTTTATGCACAACTTTGTGAACATGTAATAAGGTTCTCATATAACATTGTGAACATTTAATCAGGTTCACACATAACTATGTGAAAATGTAATCAGGTTCATCAATAACATATATACTAATGATTCATCCATCATTATCCTATAAATTGGATGGAGATATAGGTCCCGACCTTCAAATAATAAAATTATACATACATATGACACAAGATTATAACAAATAATGATACCATAAAACTTCTAATGAAATGGGTTTCATAAACATTTAATCATATCATTATTAACGGAAAAAGATAGGTATTGTAAATCCTTGAACCCACACTTCTAGATTCAGTACTAAAACATGTTGTGTATTTTTTCTGTATAATAGATAAATGAAAAATGCACAGTATGTTATAAAAATGAGGACATTTTACATTCTAGGTTATTGATAATTAGACAAAAACATACATATATTAAATCAAAATTTACAAAAATTAATAACTAATATAAGTAACTGGATTCATCTGCATTATCACCTTAACTGCCCTTTAAAAATATAAGGATTCATGTGAAAAATTTTTTAAAAACTTGGGATGTAAAAAATAGCTTATTAAGGTATATAAAAACAAGTAAAGGGACCTTTAGTCCATAAATACTTTTAAACATTAGAAAAATTTTTCACAAGACATACTTCTTTCCCATAAAGTATCATATATATAATTTGTGAAAACATAGAGAACATAAATAAAACATGTAGTTAACATTGGGCATTAATAACATACAATTGTAACCCTCAGGGATACCATATTATTTTTAAACCTCACAACTACCTTATAATGTAACCCTCATGGATACATTACAATGTAACCCTCACTGCTACCTTACCATATAACCCTCATGGCTACCTTATGGTGTAACCATTGCTTTTATACATGGAGTAAGCATACAAAAGACCTACAAAATAATAATACCCAATGAATTGGAGGGATTTATAGGTACAAAACTTCATCATAAATAATTCCCAATAACCATAACATAATCATACAACATGAATAATTTCATAAAACCATTGCTTTTGAATTTTGTAAAATGGTATTTTAAAAGTGGATTTTTAAAACAAAATCCCCTAACAAAATTCATATAATTGAATTGAGATTTAATAGATTTTATGGAATATGTAAATAAATTGTAAAAACTAAAAATTAATCATAATATATACAAAAATCATCGCATAAACAATTTTAATAACACATAAATAATGAAGTATAAGGTTAACCTAAAGAATGGAAATCAGGTTAGGAATTACCTTACCTCGGGTTCATATTACATCAATTTTTTTAAACCTCCAAAATAATGGTTAAAATAGTGTTATTAATATCATATATAACCGTTTTTATGTTTATAACACCTTATATTATCAATTCAAAACTTCCTTTCTCCTTTTAATTATTAGTATTTTGTTGCTTCCATTGTTTTGGGTTCATTCTCTTCATGATTCCAATGGCCAGTTTATATTTGATTTTCTTGTTTTATGGAAATAAAATTAAATAAGTGTAATGAAATGGTAATAAAATGTTTCCATAATATATAATGATACAATTTATTATTTTTATTATATATAATAATGAATCATTAGATAAAACATTAATCATATTTTATTAGATCATTTTTTGTGGTTCCTAGATAATCACGAACATGCTTCATTATATAAATTGGTGTCATTCATAAAAGTTCATTACCGAACCTAAAATATGTTAGAAAATAAACTTTAATTTTATTAACTATTAAAATGGTTTTATGATCAGATTTGATGGAAGTAATGGAAATGGAAAGCACATTGTCTAGAATTTTAATAAAAAACACATCATGAAAGGTGTATTTATAAGTGAGGGAGGAGAGGAAGAAAGATGATGATTTTTTTACATTATCATGATAAAAAAATAAAAGATTATTGAGATTTCATACCTCCTGGATAAGGGTCGGGGAAGAGATTATAAGAAAAGAAACGGAATTGAAAAGAAAACACAAGAAAATGAAAGGTCATTCTTACCTCTTGATCTCTTCCCCTTGAGATCCTCCTTAAGGAATTTGTTTTTGGCCTTTTTGTGAGAAAATATGGTCTTGGACATGGGAAAGAGCATTGGGGATGTAATTTTTTAGAACATAGACAATGATCAAGGCTTGAGAGCTGTGAGAGGAAGAGGGGAATGAGGGTGGTATTTATAGTTGATGAGAGGGGTGATTTTACATTATATTAATCATTATTATAATATTTTTTCTCAATACTATAACTAGTGTTGAATCATGTGACCAAAATAGTAATAATTTCATGTGATTTAGAACCAAGTGGGTTTATATCATCGTGGCATCACCTATGATGTAGTAAAACAAGTGTTTAGCATTTATTGTAATTTATCATATTTTAATATTCATCAAAACTCAAGAATCACAAAAAATCCCAAGAAATATACCTAAAGAGTTTTCAACATGTAGTATTCAAAAATTAACTCCATTTTTGAAAATAACTTTATAAACATTATTAATTTAATTTATAAATTAAATATTATTCCTTTGAAAAATAAAATTTTAAAATTAAAACTCCTTTTCAAACACTTTGAAATATTACTTATGGTCTCTTAAATATTTCTTATAATCACAAGTCATAAAAACAATTATTTTTGAATACATTTTATGAAAATAAAATATCATTAAAAATTTTAAATTATTCAAAAATTTGTAATTAAATATATATTACTTAAAAAATACAAATACTTAAACAATAATTTTTAAAATATATATATATTTATAATTATATTTATATTCAATTATAAGATGGATAAATTTTATTTATAATTTTATTGGAGAATTTAATATTCATAAGGGAACATTACTATTCATAATGTTCAAGTTACTATTCATAAGAGTACATTTCTATTCATTAGGGTCAAGTTACTATTAAAAAGGGTACATTACTATTTATTAGGGTCATGTTACTTTTTGTAAGGGTATATTACTATTCTCAAGGGAAATGTTACTATTCATAATGGTATGTTACAATTCATAAGGGTAGGTTACTATTCACCAAAAATTATGTTTGTTCTACTAGACCCCAAAAAACATACTGATCGTAACCTTGTATGTCAGATTTTTGAAATTCAAAATAGAGAAGTGACAAAATTATGTTAAATGGTTAGTTTGTAATGGTCAAATAGTATTTAGTAGTTCATTAAAAAATAGTGTTTCATTTTAAAATATCTGGATGTTACAGGTATCATAATAATATAATCAAAACCATTACCATGAAAAGAAGCAGTTTCCAAAAGCATATAACCCTAGAAGAGAAACAAATGTCACAAACATCATTCCATCAAAACATAAACCATTCAAGAAAGAATATAAATTGTATTTTTATTTTATATCCTCTATAAAGTATATATTATAACAAGGTATGACATATTAGAAGTAACATTATATTTATAAATATTTTTAATAAATTTCTGGTGTAAAATATATTTTTTTGAAAAATGATTTTTAAAAAAATAAAACATTTAGCGAAAAAATTTTATTTGAATATTTATTTGATAAAACATAAATAATAATTTTAAAACCATAAAATATTATTAAAATCATTTTTCCTTGAAATCATATAAGATATTCTTAAAAAGATGTTGAAATCCATTTTCCATGAAATCTTATAAGAGACCCTTGAAACAAAATTTGAAATAAATTTCATTGAAAAACTATAAAATAATAATGAAGTTTTTTTGATTCTTCACAATGAAAACATAAAAATGAATCCTAAATTAAATTATAGTCATGATATTGGATAAATTTGTACATTCTGAACATTGTTTCTCTGATGTCAAAACTATAAAAAAGTGGCTCTGTTAGTAAACGAGAAGAAGATTACTTTTTAAAAACTATTTATTTAAAAATATAAAACATGTGTAAAAATTTCATTTAATGATCACAATAGAATAAGAGAACATTTTTTAATTTTTTTATAAAATATTTTCTTGAAAGAAGATAGATTTCCAACCGAAAGGTGAAATAAAATCCTATTTTCATAAAAACTCGTTCTTAATTACCGTTAGTACAAAATAGCGGGAAAAGGGTACAATTACATATTTATAACATGAATAATTATAATATAGGATAATTTATGATATATATTGAGATATAGATCATAATATTCCATCAATTGAAGCATAATCGTAAACAGTCTAGATAAATGATGAGATTGTAGTAATAAACTCTTACCACATTTGTAACATTAAATCATAAACTCCAAGTAAAATTAAATTACATGAATCCTATAATAAAATTTAATGAATAATATTCATGTTATAACATGTAAAATGGTAATATATATGCCTCTTAGAATAATATTTGTGAATGACATATCATGTGTCTTAAAGAAAGAAACTTGAGATAAAATTACCTAACCATGTTGGTAACCATTCAAATATAAAACCCATGAAATAAAGATCAAAACATGGATATGTAAATAGAAATAAATTTATATATAATCATCATGAAATAAGTTTTTGGTATGTATATACAACAATCAAAATAAATGCGTGGTGAACATGGCATGCATCTCACAAATATAAAACGTTAGATGGAAAACCATTACCTTAAGTCTTGACTTTATTTGTACATGTTTAAACCTATTTTCTAATAAAAATAATTTTATTATAAATATTACATAGAAAAATAATACTATATATCATACCATATATGATTAAATTATGAATTTTTATTACCCATTTATTAAAAATTACATGCTAAAGCAACATTTTTTGGTAATAACCTTTTTGTTTATCATACGAGTTTTGACTTATTATTTTTGATCTTCTTACATAGATAATGATTTCTTATTTACCGAATACAAAATATTATTTATCTTTCATTTATATTTACTATATAAATATTTATAATAATATATAAAATATATATATATATATATATATGAAATGGAATACACTGTTCATCGAGGCAGTAGGTCGTATGTATGCATGAATGTTGTTTCCATTTTCTTGCGGTACTGAAAGAAAGTAAGTAAATGAAAAAATATATATAAATCTATTATCATTAAATTATAATTATTATTTCATATATATCATTTAAATTTTCTAAATCCATCCATACTACATTCTATATAATGTTGGAAAAATCAAATCTCTTTGAGGAGGCGGTAGTCCACACATCCACAAATGAATTTATCGTACGCCACAAAATGAAAGGCATGAAGGAATATTTTATATATTAATTATAAAAGAATAAAACCATCAAAAAATAATACATATCATTTAAAAATAGTATTTCAATCATAATTACCAACAATGATAGATGTTAATGGAAATAGGAAAACATAGTTTCATGAGGCGGTTGTATTCTGTACACGCTAACAGTATTTTCATTACCTATTTGATGGATGTGTGTGTTGATATAGGTTTAATGATTAGAATAAAAATATAAAACTATATTTATTACACTTATATTATTATATAATCATGTACTAAAAATATTTTGGTGGGGGAGGATAATTAAATGAAAACAAAAGAGCTTGGGGAAGAATGTTACCTTTTTATTGGGAAAATCCTCTTAGATTCCAAAAAAAGTTTATATTGGTTGGATTTATTACCAAATATAGGATTATCGGGTTAAGGGGTGGAATTTGGGAGAAGATATGGTCAAGGATTGTCTAAGACAAAATTATTGAGAGGTGTGAGGAAGTAAGGGGTGAATTCCCTTTTAGATTAGATGAGTAATTTTCATGTAAATATAAAAACATCAGCACTATTGGGAGGTCACCCTTAAATCACGTGTCTACAATAATTGTCACTTATTTATAATAGAGATAATATAGTCAAAATATGGGAATCCAATAAATTTTACACATGATTATAGGTTAGTTGGACAATTAAGATAATTTTTACCCACTAAGTAAACTCTATTTTACCTTAATCATTTAAATTAATTTTAATTACATTCACTAATATTTTTGGATAAAAATTATGTTGAAATTATAAGATATTGTAAATTAAGATGATTAAAAATATTGAATCAATTTTTTACTAATTAAAATTATTGAAGTTAAAAAAACTAATTTATAATTAATCATACAAATATGAAAAAACGGGTTTTTAAATCAAAATAGTCCCAAAGGTTGAGAATTTTTTATATCCATTTTCAATGTGAAATTGGATCCAATGACCAAAATTGGAGTAAATTTTTATAATTTATAAAATTATACTTCAAAACAAAATTAACATATAATTTAACTATCAAAAATAAATTATTCAAAAAAGTACGTTGGAATTAAAATTCATTGTTTTTACTATTCATAAAAAATAAAGCTTCTTAGAAAAATACCAAAATTTCACCCAAATAAAATTTTGATTTTAAACTTCCAAAAATGATGTTTATTTAAAAAAACAATATATGTGTCATAATTTTTTTTAATTGGTTTCTCCATTAAAATATGTTAATGCTATATTTTACAAAAACTCATATTTTTAATCATAAAAATTTATTTAATCAAACAATATTGTCAAGAAAACATATAAAAAAATTAAATAGTTTACTAAACATTAAATAATTATATTTCATTAAAATCAGTTATAAATAGCGTTTTAATTGTTTTATTATTGCAAGATAATTATTATATAAATATAGTTTTCCAACAAAAGATTTCTTATATTTTTTGAAGGGTTTAATTTTTATTTAGAGTTAATTATTCCTCAAATAATTCCTATTATATAAAATTTTAAAATATATTTTAATAATTTAGTTATTCTTATTCTTAAATCCCACTGAAAAATCTAGGTAGTAACAATAATAATATTTTAATAACAATATAAATACGATATTATAGTTTGGTAAAACTCAACCATTGAATGTAATGAAAGATATCAAAGGGATTTAGTATTGTGCATAAAAAAGACAAGCATTTTGTTTCTTGTATGTCAAGACAATATAAATGTTTCTTGTAGTGAATTATTAACATGGTGTTGTTTACCATACATGCCAAATATAGTGCTTTCATATAACAAAAGATATATACAGTGTTTCGTGAAATGAAAAATTTCTAAAAGTTTAAATGAATTAAAGAAAATCACAAAATCTTAGTTTGTTACATTCTACCCCCTTAATAATAATTTCTCACATGAATCATTTTTATTTTGTTAAATGATTAATAGTTTGATGTTTTTTTCATAGAAACCAACATCCAAAAAATTAATACAAAAACATCCTTTGAAAAAAAGGAAATTAGAACCCTAACAGTTAACCAATGTAACACATAACTAGGTCTCCATGTAGGAGATCATAGATCAGGAGTGAATATTTGACATGGAAGAAAAACATACAAAACAATAACAAATGATAATGATCATTTATCACCAATAAATGAATGATCAATGGAAGGTTAAGGGCCATAAAATCATAAATATATGATGATATATAAGACTATCGATTCAACATAAATTAGGTTATTAGGATAAATCATTTTTTGATATCATTTTAATATTGTTAAATAATTTTTCAAAAGAATATATACGTACTTGATTTCATTCTATTAGATATGAACATTCTAACCCTTTTGTTGCTCCTTGCTCGATTTATACATTATATCTTACTCTAAAAAATGAAGTTTAATTTTTCATTACTGAAGCATTCATAGATAATTATACCCATAACTATAATGATAAGTCACTGATCTGTCTTTATCACAACAGAAGTTTTAAAACATGTTATCCAATATACATAAATCCATATGTGGTGAGATAATACTATAATCTCTAGAACCTCATACTATATTTAACATAAAAAATTATAAAAATGGTTAACCTTTAAACACTTTCAAAAAATTAAATTAAAAAAACTTAAAAATAATTTCACTAAATAAGCTTAACATTGATACCCCATATGTCATAAAGTGGTTCTTGATGGTCACATTCCAAACATGTGAATACCCTCATAATATATTCTCTTATGAAATGGTAATAACCTGAATTAACATAATTTTTTTAGGAAAACATGCATACTTCCTTATTCAAGAGATTAGTGGATATATTCTTTAAAAATAAGAAGACTTAAACACCATTCATGATAACTGATACATATTTTTTTTTTAAAAAAATAATCAGTTCTGTAGTAATTCGTACAATCCAACTTTCATCATCTATATCAATCATCAATTTATCATAGCTAACCAAAATTTTCTAAATATCAGAAACACATGAAGGGTTACCTTCCCTTAATCAAAATATCACCTTTTCATTAAATCACATTTCTAGGTATTCACCACCATTGAACATATCCTTTTCAAACCTTAATGAAAAAACTATAATGGAAATACTTTCACATTTCAGGAATCATATAACATAATATTTGAATTATAAAACATATACAATTAAATCATATAAATTTATTCTTAAACCATTAATCAGTCTTTATCATAATTTTCTTTAATAACCCATTCCTAGAATAGGAAAAATGATTCATTTCTTAAAGTTCATCAACCTCAATATAATGATTCTTCTTAAGTTTTATGTAAAAAATACTCTGAGAACATCCATACCTTTCACATGTCATTCCCCATATCTTTATAATCAATAGTATAACCAATAATCATACTACCTTTCATATTCACTTTATAATATTTTCACTTATGAAATTGATTTTCTTAATGCCCATAATTTCCACATGAAAAACATTCCATGTTAAAAATGTTCCTTTTAGTTCCCCCTAATGAATAAAACTAGAAAGCATAGTTTTAGAATCACTTATCATAGTGTAATACATCATAATCATAAAAAATAACAAATATGGTGTCTAAATTATGACACCTAAAATTAAATCAATGATCCCTTAGACTTATCCTTTAAGACACACATGGATATATCGTTGAAATTTCTCTAGGGATCTCGCTAAAGTGTTCTAAACCTAATTTTCAAAGGATGAAAAGTCCATTCCTTTAATACCAACTATTGTGAACAAATATTTTAATATTTGAATATTACATCATTTTAGACGAGTATTAAGCAGATTACAAAGATATATGAATGGGGAACGTAATAGTTTATTGTCTTTGGAATCATAGAAAACATTCATATAATTTGATGAAATATATTTAATATCCTCATAGAGATATTCCCCTTTTGTAATCCAATTTAAAAATATTTATTATTTACTCATGTAAAATAAAAATAAGTAATGGGTGAGCTATAATGGTTAGTTAGGGTAAACAAAGAGATATATAAGTATAATCATGGGAACAAGGGTATGCGAAAATGACCATATCATTAGAAGATTATACCCTGCATATCAAAGGTAATAAAAAGTAGTCACTAATCAACTATTGGTAGTTCATAAGACATGAAATATAAGGTAATTTAGAGAATAAACCATGATAGAATAATAGAAGAACAATCAGTGGTGTTTTGGAAAATACATTAGATTATAACATTACGAACATGTGTTAGTTGAGAAATGTTCACTCATTAAGTTAAAGATATAGAATCAGGCCATCACATAAAATAATGGACATGAAACCATTTACACACATAACATGGTGAACTTGTAATCATGTTCACTTATAAAATTGTCAACATGCAATCAGGTTCATGAATAAAATCATGGAAATTCAACCATGTTCATGCATAACATTGTGCACATGTAACTAGGTTCACGCATAACATTGTGAACATCTAATCAGGTTCATGAGTAACTTCTCAAACATGTAATAAGGTTCATTCAAAAAATCTTGAACATGTAATCAGTCTCATGAATAAACTTATGGACATGCAACCAGGTCCATGCATAAAATTGAGAACACATAATCAAGTCCATGCCTAACATTGTGAACATTTAATCAGGTTCATTCATAACATAGTTAATGTGTGATCAGGTTCACTCATAACATTTTGATCATGTAATAAAGTGCATAAAGAACTTTTTGAACATGTAATTAGGTTCACACATAACATATATACTCATGAGTTATCCTTAATTATTCAATAAATTAGAGAGAGATATAGGCCCCACACATCACATAATAAAATCATACAAATGTGTTCCCCCAGATTATAAAAAATCATCATGTAATAAACAATGAAATGAAATGGGAATCCTAAAAACATCATTATATCATAACATATGGAAGAGATATAGGTCTCATAACCATTTATTCAAAAAATTTCTCATGAAAAGAAGCGGGTTCCTAAAGCATATAACTTGTAAATGAAAAAATATTTTCATAACATTATTCCATGAAAACATAAACCATTCAAGAAATAATATAATTGTATTATTGGTTTATATCCCCCAAATATCATATACTATAAAAATTTATGTCATCAAAAATTGAGCATGATTTTGATAAATCATTTAAATATATTTATTGAGGAAACTGTCCTTGTTTCTTTGAAAAACTATGTTTCAAACATCAATCTTTTTTGAGAATCTTATTATTTGAAATAATCTTAGAAAACATATAATTGTTGTTTTTGAAGCCATAAATTTTTTTTAAAATACTTTTTCCATGAATACTTATAAAAGATGCTTGAAAACATTTTTAAAACCATTTTCCTTTCAAACCTATACAAAAATATTTATGTTTTTGTAAAAAATATTCATTGAAATCATATATAAGAAGATTCAATGAAATAATGATCATGGTGGAAGATATATTATTACGTGACTAACATCACTTCTATTTTATAAAGGATTTAAAAAAGTTACTCGATTGAAAAACAATTAAAATATTCGTTTAAAAAAATTAGTTAAAATGGTAAAACATGAGTACAAATTTCATTTAAAGATAATAGTTTAATTTTATAATTTTTTTTTAAACATTTAATTAAAAAAAATATTTTTTAAAGAACACGGCTTTCAGATTAAATGGAGAAACAAAATAAGATTTTCATAAAAAAATTTCTTAATTATTCTAAGTAAGAAAGAGTAGAAAAAATGGTACCATTACATAGATACAAAATAAATAATTATATTAGAATATAATTCATGATATATCTTAAGATATGGATCATAATATTCCATCAATGGTTTCATAATTGTAAATAATCCCAATAAATGATGAGAATGTAGCAATACACTCTTACCACATTGGTAATAGTAAATAATAATCCACATGAGATAATCACACAAAATGAAGCACATATTATCATTAATGGGAGAATATAAATTATATAACATTTCAAATGGAAATATATATTCCTCATACATGAATATAGGTTCATGACATAACTTGTGTCTCAAAGAAGGTAACTTGCGATAATATTACCTTACAAATTTGGTAACTTTTAAAATGTAATCACCATAAAAGAGAGATCATAAAATGGATATTTAAATACCCAAAATTTTAAGTATAAGTATCAAAGAATAAATTAATGGTAATTATATACACCTTACAAAATAAATGAGTGGTGATCATGGAATATATCTCACAGTTATAAAAATTATGATGAGAAAACCCTCACCTTAAGTATTGATTTTCATTTTACACGTTCAACACTCCTGTATAAAAAATATAAGCTTATTATAAATATAAAGTGAACTATATTCATATATATCATTCCATATATGATTTTCTTATGAATTCTTGTTACTTGTATATTAACAATTCCATGTTAAAGGAACATTTGGATAATAACAACTTTGTTCATCGTACTTGTTTTTACCTATTGTTATCAATAATATTACTTATATAATGATTTAAATATTTAAATAATTTCAAAAATTATTTATATACAATATATATTCAGTATATAAATACATACAATAATTTATAAGAGATATACATATAAAATTGAATACACCATTCATGCAGACGGTAGGCCGTACAAACGCATGAAAATGGATTCCATTTTCCTGTCATATTGAAAGAAATAAAATAAGTGAAATATGTATATGTTATAATTAAATTATATATATTTTTTGTAATCAATATCATTTAAATTTAAAAAAATCATCATTAATACATTCCATGTAATGTGTGAACAAATTACATCTCTTTGAGGAGACAGTAGTCCGCACATCCCGAAATGAAGTTATCATATTTATACAAATTGAAACCATGAATGTATGATTAATATAAAAATTTAATAATAAAATAGATATGATAAATATCATATATATCATAAAAAATATAATTTAAATCAGAATTTAAAACCATTGGAGGTGGAAAATTAAAAATGAATAGAATCGCATTGTGAGGCGGTAGTCCGCTGTGCATATGAACGGTAAGTTTGTTACCTATTTGAAGGAATTGTGTGTAGGTTTAGTTAGAAAACCTGTAATAAAGTAATAATATATGTATTTCATATAAATATTATATTATATAATAATGTAATAATATGTGTTTATGGGGTAGATAATGACAATAAAACAAAAGAGCATGTGGACGGATGCTACATCTTCTTGGGGTATCTCTTCTCAGCTTGCACCAAAAGGGCATCATTGGAAGGATTTATACCCAAATAAAGGATAATATAAATAATTGACAGAACATTAGTGGATATTCGGGGTGGTATTTTACTATAAAAACGGACTTATTAATTTGAGGATGTGAGGGGGTGAGTTTCCTTCTATAATGGAGGAGGGGGTGGAATTTCTATAAATATAAAAAGGTAAGCACAATTGAGAGGTATAACTTACAAAAAGTGTATCCAATAATTTTAAATTTCAAATAAAAGGGATTATATGGTTTTAATATGGCAATAAAATTTATTTTTTACATCTTTCTAGGGAATTTTACCCCTTAAGATAATGTTTAACCATTAAGTGACCTTGTTACCTTAATCATTGTAATTAATTTTGTTTCATTCAATAATTTTTTTAAAAATTATTTTGAATTAACTATAAGTTATAAATATTTTTGATTAAAAATACGGAATCCATATTTCTTAATTCCAATCACACTATTGGAAAAAATTAATCTAAAATTAATCTTGCTGTCATGATGGGAAGGCTGGTTTTAAAACCAAAAAGTCCAAAGGATTGAAATTTTTTTATATCCAATTTCAATGATAAATTGGTTCTAATGACCTAAGTTGTATTTATTTTTTTATAATTTATATTATTATAATTTAAAACAAAAACAAAATATAATTTTTATATAAATAAATTAGATGAAAAATCAGTTTTATATCCAAATTCAGAGATTTTCACTATTCATCAAAAAAATAAAACTTCTCAAAATAATAAAAAAGTCACCCAATATAAAATTATATATTACACTTTTAAAATGAAATTACCTAACCCTATTTACATATATTTGGTGAATTATTACATAATATTGGTATGATCACAAGAGATCATGTCTCGAAAGACTGATTAGTTTAGTAGCTCTAGAAGTACTAGATACATACATATATTTTACAATACATTATGGAGAAAAAAATCATTATGTCTCTTTTGAACACACTCATATCCCATAAACTATCCCTTTAGGTCAATCATAATATAATTCTTCACATCTTGGGAAAAAGAAAACATAAGAAATGGGTGAGATCATATGCTTAGAAAGGATAACAATATAGCAGAAACTTTTATAAATAAGCATAAAACATTGAAGGAAATGTATTTGAATAAAAACAGACTTTTAAAATTAAACTAAAAAATAATATTAGAAATATAATTCAAATGATGACATTATCTTATTCACTTGTATATTCTACTAGAATAATAATCACATTTAATATCAATACCTAATTTCATAATGATGGAATGCATAATGCCAAACATCCTAAACACATAGTCAAGGCCTCGTACCAAGACTAAAAATAAGATTTCTTTCAATGACTTGTACCAATAACCTAGTTTTTCTACTATGACCTACCAATCCATCAAGGAGCTATAGCGGGCTCCACATTTCACCTACTAAGTCCAATGCATTCCTCATATGAAAAGGTTGAAACATAACAGAAACATTCAAATTAATACTAGCCTACAAAATGTTAATAATTTAACTATATACCATGAATGGTATAAAAATAACACATCCACAGTCAAACATATGAAAAAACCTTTAATACAATATAGAATATTGTATAATAATAATTCAACTTCAAATAAGTATAAAATCCATCAAATTATGTTGACATAGATGTAATCAAAAACTATTTGATAGAATTATCTGTTTCAATTTTGAAATCATTTAAAATTAACATAATTATAAAAGAAAACTTTTATTTTGAAAATATTCTTATAATATTGTAGGGGAATCTTATAAGGAGTTATAATGGTTGAAAATAGCCGCACTCGCTGTATAAGTTTAAAAAACATTCTTATATTAATTTGTCAAAAAGGTCGGAAGGTACCATGTTTGGAAAACGACAGAAATATTCATTTCTAAAATTTTTATAAAAAGTAAAAAAATGGAATAAATTACTTTAACCCATTTTATATGAAATATGAAAAAAAATTTAAAAACATTTTTAGAAAACAAAGATGTGGATGATAAATTAGTCCCAGTAGATACTTTCGAAAAAACAACCTCTAATAATAAAGAGATTGTAAAATTAACCCTTACCTTGTAATTTTCCTCAGTAGAAAGTAAGTTAACCTCCTGTATAGTGGTGAAATAATTGTAATTAAATTATATAAGAACCACATACATAAATATGATATCATATATGATCTTCTAATATAGATTTGTGAATGATATTTTAATAGTATCACTATTTCAGGTGTTAACTGATTTGTTTTCCTTTATATGTTTTTTCATGTAAGTCATGTTTGTTTTGGTTATGATGTATTTGATTAAAATAAAGAATTATATTAAGTTCTTAAACATTTTTTATTCATAAAATGAAAATTATTCTTTAACGGTTACGATGAGGAATTAATCTCATCGCGTATGTCGAGACGGTAATCCGTACGTACGCACGAGAGACAATATCAATTTATTGATGGTGATATAATATGTAATTGGATGGTATATAATATATACAGAATAATTAACAATTTATATTTATTATTTACATCAATTATACTCATTATTATACCCATCCAAATAATGAAGTGTTGTATAACAAACTACATGACAACGTGGAGACGGTAATCCATATGTACACACGTATGTTGACTTTTTTCATTAATTGGATGGATAGAATAATGAATATTATTGTACCATATTTTAATAACATCACTTTATGTAGAAGGTATTAGAGTTATTAAATTTTTATGGAAACAACAAAGAAATAGGAAGTGGAAGAAGAAAAGAACTTTCAAAGATGTGATGCAATTATTACATTTTCTTTGGGTTCTTCCTTTTGATTTGATAAAAAGGGATCCATAAGATGGGTTTATGATCAATGTAATTACTATAAGATGAATTTAGGGTAGTTGGGAAGATATTTGAGAAATATTTGGCCGATCCAAATGGATTTGGAGGTGGATTTTGAGAGAAGGGGACGTACCATTTAATAAGAGAGGTGATGGTCACTTTATGAAATGCTTCAAATATTAATCTATTATACAATCATATTCAGTTTATAATGGTACCAAGAGGATTTATTTTAAGTCTAAGGTGGTGATGGGTTGAAAACCTCGCAACCAATCAGTTTTAGATAGGTTTTGGTCACCATATTAACCTTATCATCTAGATTTAACTCTTAGTTAAATAGTTTAACTTTTACAAAGTCTTCATGTATTTTTATATTAAATGGTCAGTAAACATACTATAAAATTACATGAGAACACCAAGTGGTTCTTTAATAACATATATTCAACTATTTAAGTCATTTGTATGATCCTCATATTTTTAGGAATATTATATAAATTAATAATATAGTATTTTTTTAAATACCTATTTCTGTCAATTTTGACAGTATTTAATATTTGGTTTTTGTGAAAGTCAAAAAAACATTATTAATTATAAAAAAATAAATTAAATAAATAATAACATGTCATGTTAACCTATAAAATTTGTGGAATAAATCAAAAGTCTCAATTTACATTTATTTGGACATTTATAGTATCAATAATTTTAATCCTTCATTAATAAGTTAATTTCTCCTTCATCATTATGTCATAAGTAAATTTAATTATTTAATGACTACAACATATAAATAAAATACCATTATGAATAAAATCTTTTTATCTTTATAATGAATATTTATAGTTGAATACATCTTATGTATAACCCTACATTAAAAATGATTTAGTTATGAAACTTTTAATTTAAGACTTTAAACACTTCTTTGAATAAAATAATAATAAATGTCCTAAACTGATCGATGTGTATAAAATAGGATCATATTTTATTCCTAAGGTTTATCTTGGTTGAAAAAAATTTATCCAATAGAATTAGGACATGTGTTAGGGTAATTATAATATCATTTTTACCTTTAATTACCCTATTTACTTTTAGTCATGGTAAATAAAATTAAAAAGTTACTATTCACCAAACATTATTTTTATCCTATTGAACCATATTTTAATTATTGATGTCAACTATTTCTCTCAGATTTTTTAAATTCAATTCACAGAAGCGGTAAAATTATGTTGTATGCAAATTTGCTAATGTGCCTAGAAGGTGGGTAAAAGATGTTAAAATGTTCAATAAAATTTTATACATATATTTTTATTATAAAATGACTCCAATGAATTATATTGAACATATATAGATATTATGTATCTATTTCTACCTAAAATAAATTTAAATAAACTAAATAATTAGTTAAATGAAAAGTAGGTTTTAAACAATAACGCAACGTTTTTCACTATTCATAAAAAATTGAATGTTTTCATAAAAATGCCAAAAATTCACCAAGATATAATTTTCATATTCCAAATTCAAAAATTAATTCCATTTTTCCAAATTAAATATTTAGAAGTTGCATTAATTAATTTAAAATTAATTCTTGTGGACAAAACCTGAAAGCATGTTTTTAAGAAGTACAAACTACCAAAAGATTAACATGTGTTTCTGTTAAATTAAAAGGTGAAAATACATACAATGACCAACATTGGATTAAATGGTAAAATTATAATCTAATTATACTTTCAAACCACTCAAATTCAGAATTTAACACATTAAATTATTTTGATTAAAAAAGTTGTTTTTAATTAAAATTCAGTATTTGTCACTATTCATTAAAATATGGAAGTTATCATAAAAAGACAAATAATTTATCCAATATAAATTTTTATGTCCCTCTTCTAAAGAATAATTTTATTTTTTCAAATTAAATATATAAAAGTTTCAAATATTGGATATTAAAAGGGTTCTCCATTAAAAGTCGGTAAAATTTCATAATTTGAGAAAAATATTTCTTTGATCTGAAAAAGTTAACTTGTACTTATATTATGTCATAATATGGATGTTATAATTATATGGAGTATATGTAATTCAAAGTGTATTTAATTATATTCATAACCTCTTTTTGAATGGCTAGTTTGGTAAGTTGTGGTGCGCTCGAACTCGGAGTATTGCATCTTCTCAATTTGAAATTGTTCTTCATAAATAAAAGGTTGTAAATAGAAAATACCTTGGTGGAAAACCCACATTGGAAATAGGGTTACTAAAATCTAATCTTAATAAGAGGGAAAGAGAAATGATAAAGTCCCCACCAAATTTGGATTTCGAATAATAGAATATTGGTGGCAATTTGAGACATATAATTGGAGGAAAAATATAAATATTTATAGGGAGTGATTGATGTAATGACCCGAACCCGGCCAGCCACCCGAATAGTACCAAATGGGTCGGGTGTCACTACCTTAGGCGCACCTCCCCTGAATGCCAAAGGCCGCCGACAAGCAGCGAGGGTCTAAATAGTTATAGTGGGGAGGCTATACCCCCATAGTGGAAATAAAGGTATTGGTGTGAGTATAACGTCTATAAGAAGAGGAAATTTAATGACTCAGCAGACTCAAACAAGACCCGCAGAGCAAAAGCCTATCAAATATCAAATAAACAGTGGGAGAAATATATAACAATGGTAGTGGAAAGTAAACAGAACAACATGCTAAATATCATAAGCAACTACGGTTGTATACAGAAAAAAATGCATCGATAGAAAGTCATACATATCAATATAGAATGGTGCCAATGGCTAACCAACAATTTCTACATAATAAAGTAAGAATGCTAATACAAAAAGGGAACTAAGAAAAATGACTCCAGTAAGGAACAACCTCAAAGAGCATGCCAATATCCATGACAACATCACTAAGGTCCAGCTCCGGAGGCTAACCCTCTACCTACACACAATTTCATAAAGTCTACACCTTTCACAAAGGGCCGTGTAGGGTATGAGACGAGTCTCAGTATAATACCACCCAATGGTGCGTACCTAATATAAGTGTTTCATCATACATGATTATATAAGAAAAACAGTAAACAATACAATGCCCAAAAGTAAACACAAACTTCACTGGGGCTCAATAGCCACCAGGAAGTGTCACCTTCTTCGGCCAACGCCGGAATCCCTGGACTGTAACCCAGAACCACGTGCCACCTAACACCATGTGTCTTAAGAACCGACGTCCCGAAGGTATGCCCAATAATTGTAACCCAGCTCAAAATCTCAACCTTCCTATGGCAAAACATCGAGAGGAACAACGATACCTATCCTTAAATAATAACTGGAGGGACAGTGATGTCTGCCCTCAAATAATACCCGGATGGACAACGTTATCTGCCCTCAAATCAAGGCAAGCCTCAGCCCCCAACCTAAAAGCCTCAATGCTATCTACCGAAGGCTCCTCACCTCCCACGTTGCTTCCTGTGGTAAGCACCCCCAAACCAATAACACCTAACCGCATCTATGAGGGGCCTCTACCCAGCAAGTGGTCGTAACACCACATCACGGAGTCTATTTGTGTGCACAATACTCAAAAGTACCAAGGGAGCGGTAATTTCCTCAATAAGATCCCAATCCACAACACCTCTGACACCTCATGTCCCTGCAAACCAGTCGCTCAAGTCTGATGGCCTCACCATCCATGTAACTCGGCCAAGCCCAACCTGACAGTCCAACTGTCTCAATTGACGTCCATGATGCCCAATCCTGTGGTAGAAACCACCCAATGTAACCCATGAAAATACCCAAACTGTGATCAATATTACTCAACAAAATATCTGGGCCACACCCAACATAACTAACAGTTCAACACAGGCAATATCACACATTGCATATATACATAGGAAGGCATCACTTTGAATAGGAAATTACTAAACATTCAAGTTGCACCAAACATTTTCCATCCCATACTAGCATCTAAGGTCTCTAATACCTTAAGAAAATTGAATCATGATTTAACAAATTAAACTCAACAGTTTAAACTATGCAGTTCAATTTATACCCCTTTCGGCGCCCCTGGCCGAAATTTCCCAGACAAGCAATAGCCTCAGACCCAGCCTCGCTCAATCACAACTAGGTCAGGGAATACCTAGAGGCATCCCACATTGCAGATAAATAATTAAAAATAATTAAATAGGGTTTCGCTCCAAAACTGACATCGCACCCGAAGGTCATAATCCCCAAAAGTCTAGGAAAACACAAAAGAAGGTATGCACCATCCAGATCCTACTCGTAAGATGATACTCCTCCGATATCAGCCTCTGAATCGGTCAAAATCATGGTAGATCTATGTTTCCGTCAAATTCCGGCAATTCTGCTCGGATGGAAATTGCAGAGAAAAGTATAAGGGATCTTGAACAAAATAGGGTGTGCAGGGTTAGCCTTTCCGATACGGTCCCGCAGCCACCGACGGATCGAAGAACGAAGGTCATATGACGTATCTAGAAGGATTTTTGTATGCGGAGGACTTTCGGATGGATTGTTCATCCAACTAGGAATAATAAGGAAAATATAGAAATTAGATGCGACGACCTCCTGCTCGCACAAATAAAAAAAAGCACACGACGTGTATTTCAAGACTACACTCCTTGAAGATGAAATTTCCGTACTCCGACTTAAGCAGAGTCCAGTGCATGTCTTGGACCGTGTACACAGTCAACACATGGCCCAAGACTCAACCATTGCATGAAACAAAAATTACATGGCGTGTCAAGGAAGAATACATGCTGTGTAGATCGAACTTTACACATGGGAACCACACAACATGTACTTGGTCTCAGATGGGTTGTCACATGCCTAGCTGACACATGACGTATACTTGGGATTACACAACGTGTAGTCTGGAAAATTTCCAAAAACTTCCTTGATTTATCATACTTCTCAAAAATCAGCCAAAAATTTTCTAAAAAAGAAGAAAATTCAAACAGGATTGGAAAATTTCACCTGATCTAAAATCCGGGTTCTTACAAACTCCCCACCTTAACATAGTTCATCCCTGAGCTATCAGACAAAACCTAGAAATGGTATCGAACATTCCACCCCAATCAGAGTAACCCAGATATCCCTGGTCTCAATGGTCCTAAATAAATTCTTCAAGGGCTCCCCACCGTAGGAATTTCCTACTCGGTCTAAACCCGAATCAAAAATCAAAGCAATCAAAATAAATAATCAAGGCCCAACGACCTATTTCCCAGACGCATGGTCCTCCCGTGATGCATCTTCACCCCTGCACCTCCTCGGTGTTCACGTGACGCTTCGGGCACCCAACGTAACCCTCACCGCATTGGTGTCTGCCTCCAAGAGGTCCTGCATCTCATAGATACTCCAATCAAAACTTGGTGCCTTGCACCTCCAGTAACCCACATCCACGATGCCCCAATGCCCATGGAACCTCTCGTAACCTGCATCCTTGATTCTCCTGATTCTACACATCTTGAATACATAAATAAAATATATAACGCCTCTGATATGATGCCAATCCTGCTAACTAGAATATAGTCAGTACCTAAGTATCCTGTGCAACTCGTGCACTCAACCAGACCTGCCTCAACAGGCCATGCCAAATGAAAGAAAAAAAATCACAGCCACACCCGCGGTATACATGCCACCGTCGTCGAGTCACCAGCCTGCTCAGTCCCTGGTAGATCCACAGCATGAACCTGGACTGATGTACGGCTGCCTGATAGCTGACCTCCCTGCGGTGCTGCTCCAATCACCAGCCACTGACCCATCAGCTGGGTCCCACCATCTCTGTCACATTCTCCGTGCACAGCTGAATCTCAACTACCCTCTCCTAGTACCGATCCTGAACCAACACCTGATGCCACAGTCTGTCCTGGTCCATGCCTACTTGCTGTCTAAGAAGGCTGCCTGCAAATCCTCTCAAGATTCCCAACCTGTCCACATGCCCGACACTTCTTCGGAGGCCTATTGCATTGAGCCCGAACATGTCCCGACTTGCCACACTGAAATAAAACCACCGTTTAACTGCCACAAGGTGGCCTACCTATGTCCTTGGCCTGCCTGCCCTGTTGGAACTCATCTCTACCTCGCTTCCTGCTGTCAGAACCATCGCTTGAAGCTTTCGTCCTGCCAATCTGCGATCTATCCCTCTAGTTTCCCTCTTCTATAAGTGCCTGGTTCACCGCCTCAGAAAAGGAACCCAGCCTAAAGATGTTCACCTAGACCCGAATGACATGTCGTAAGCCATCCTCGAAGCGCCTCACCCTATCCGCGTCATTGCTTACCATACCAACTGCAAAGTGAGACAACTCTGTGAAGGTAGTTGCGTAGTCCATGATAGACATATCTCCCTACTGAAGACTCAAGAACACCTGATCTCTCTCAGCCCTCAGTGTCTCTGGATACAAGTGCTCAAAGAACCTGTCCTCGAAGTCCTTCCAAGCCAGTCCCTCGTGCATATGAGCCTGTACGTGGACATCCCACCAATGCTTCGCCGGACCTCTCAGCATGTACGTCGCTAGCTTGACCCTTCACCCTGGAGGCATCTCGAGCTGCTCGAAGATCATCTGCATGCTTTCTATCAAGTTTTCTGCCACCTGTGGACCACCCTCACCCTGAAAAAGTGGTGGGTGCTGTGACTGGAACTCCCGCGTCAGATACTCTATTAAAGGCTCTGTACCTTGAGTGCCTATGTCAATCCCCTGTAAGACACGTACTAGGATATCTCGGAGCTGCTTGTCAAGCCATGGTCCGAACACTGCCAAACCCAGCTGTTTCCCTGCATGCACTGCATCCTGAACCTGATCCCGTCCCTGAGCCTGTACTTGCAGCTCATGCTCTGCCTGCACATGATTCTGAACATGATCTTGCGACACTGTATCTTCTCCTGCCTGACGCTCCATCGAGTCATGAAGGAGTAACCGCTGAATACCATAAATGGTCATACAACCCACATATATATATAATAATATATTCTACATAGATAAGTAAAGAAATAAATAGGCATTGTATAACAACCACCCTTACTCTCCCATATCGCAACCCTTGCCCTCGGCATCCCGACCTCACGACCTCCTTACCCACCTTCAACAGAGCCAAGTATCAATAGTACCTCGGGCCAAGCCCGTCCTGACAAGTCACGTTTCCTCAAACCGACAATCGAGTCACCCAATCCTAACAGTTACACTGCCTCAGCCATAGTACCAGCCTGCTCTCATAATAGCCAGACTGAAATATCCTGCAACATGCAATTCTACAAATATATATAAATCATGGAACATCACATTGCAATAACAAGCAATTCTGTCATAAATTTCACCTATTCCCATTTCAGAGCATATTAAGCATGGAAATTGATTGTTTTCACATGGTATTATCACATCACAAAGCATACGTGCAATTATTAAATTTAAATACTCTAAAATGTGCCTATCAAAAGCTAAGAAAACAAGCCTTGCCATACCGGGACAAGGTCCAATTCTCCCTTACCAGACTGAGTCAAGGGTCACATATCACAATCAATAACATCACACATCATGTGAGCCACCGAGGTGGAAATCACATAAATTGTAATCTGAACAAAAGTAAAACAACAATTCCCACCCATGGAAACTAGGTCCATCCCTCGTACCTGGGGCTGCAGGAACCCAAGAAAAATCTAGAAACCTAGTTCCAGTAACAACCTATCTCCATTCTACCATATCCTGAACTGTAAAACCGGAATAAATAAAAAGATAAGTCTCGAACTCATTAGTAGTTAGATGCTACTAAATTCCTATCAAGAACTCCTCTGATACCACTTTGTAATGACCCGGACCTGGCTAGCCACCTAAATAGTGCAAAACGGGTCGGGTGTCACTACCTTAGGCACAAATCCCCTGAACGCCAAAGGCTGCTGACTATCAGGGAGGGTCTGAATAGGTATAGTGGGGAGGATATGCCCTCACAGAGGAAATAAAGGTACTGTTCCGAGTATAACGTCTATAAGCAGTAGAAATTTAATGACTCAGTAGACTCAAACCGGACCCACAGAGCGGAAGCATATCAAATATCAAATAAACAGCGGAAGCAATATATAAAAATGGCAGTGGAAAGTAAATAGAACAACATGATGAATATCACAAGAAACTATGGATGTAAACAAACAAAAATAAATCCATATAAAGTCATACATATCAACATAGAATGGCAGTAATGGCTAACCAACAGTTGCTACATAAAAAAGTAAGCATGCTAATACAAAAAGGGAACTAAGAAAAATGACTCTAGAAAGGCATGAACTCAAGGTCCATGCCCATATCCATGCCAAAAACACTAAGGTCCAACTCCTGAGGCTCACACTCTACCTACACACAATTTCATAAATTCTACATGCATCCCGAAGGACCCATGTAGGGTGTGAGACAAGTCTTAGTAGGATACCACCCAAAGGTGCATACCTAATATAAGTGTTTCGGCAGACATGCTTATATAAGAAAAACCATAAACATTACAATGCCCAAAAGTAAACACAAACTTCACTAGTGCTCATTAGCCAACCGGAAGTGTCACCTGCTTCAGCCAACACCGTTATATCTGGTCTGTAACCGGACACCACATGCCACCTGACACCATGTGACTCAAGTACCGATGTCCCGAAGGTACACCCAATAATAGTAACCCAGCTCAAAAGCTCAACCTGCAAGTGGCACAACATCTAGAGGAACAACGATACCTATCCTTATATAATTACCGGAGGTACAACAATGTCTATCCTCAAATAATACATGGAGGGACAACAATATCTGCCCTCCAATCACGGCGAGCCTCAGCCCCCAACATGTCAGCTTCAATGGTATCTCACGAAGTCTCCTCACCTCCCACGTGGGTTCCTATGGCAAGATCCCCCAAACCAACAACACCTAACCACATCTATCAGGGGCCTCTACCCAGCGAGTGGTCGTACCCCTTCATCACGGAGTCTATCTATGTGCACACTACACAAAAGTACCCGGTGAGCGATAATCACCTCAATAAGTTCCCAAGACACAACACCTCTGACACCTTGTGTCCCTGAGAACCAGTGGCTCAATTCTGATGGCCTCTCCATCCAAGTAACTCGGCCAATCCCAACCTGACAGTCCAACTATCTCAACCGACGTCCATGATGCCCAATCATGTGGTTGAAACCACCCAATGTAACCCGGGCAAAGCCCCGACCTGTGATCAACATCACTCAAAAAAATATCTGGGCCACGCCCAACATAACTAACAGTTCAACAAAGATAATATCAAACATTGCATATATATACAGGAAGTAATACGTTTGAATAGGAAATTACTAAACAGTCATGTTTTGCCACACGTGTGTCGTCCCATACTAGCACCTAAGGTCTCTATTACCTTAAGAAAATTCAATCATGCTTTAGAAAATTAAACTCAACATTTTAAACTAAGCAGTTCAATTTATACCCATTTCTGCTCCCTATGCCAAAATTCCCAAGATGAGCAAAAACCCCTATCCCAGCCTCACTCGATCAGAACTAGGTCAGGGAATACCTAGAGGCATCCCACATTGTAGATAAATAATTAAAAACAATTAAATAGGGTTTCTCTCAGAAACCGACATCGCGTCCGAAGTTTATAAACCCCAGAAGTATACGAAAACATTAATGAAGGTATGAACCACCCACCTCATACTCTTATGATGATACTCCTCTGATAACATCCTCTGAATTGATCGAAATCACGATAGATTTGTGTTTCCGTCAAATTCTGTCAATTCTACTCGGATGGAAATTGCATAGAAAAAGTATAAGAGACCTTGAACGAAATAGGGTGGGCCAATTTGGCCTTTCTGATGCGGTCCTGTAGCCACTGATGGATCGAAGAACGGAGGGCGTATGACGGATCTAGGAGGATTTGTGTTCGTGGAGGTCTTTCAGAGGGACTGTTCGTCCAACGGGGAAGAAGAAGGAAAATATAGAAATTAGACGTGAAGACCTCCCGCTTGCACAAAAAAAAAACGGTACAAGGAATGTATTTCAAGACTACACACTGTGTAGATGAACTTTCCGTACTCCGACTTAAGTGGAGTCCAGTACACAGCTTGGACCATATAGACGGTAAACACATGGCCAGGGACTCGACCATTGAACGGAACGAAAATTACACTGCGTGTCAAGGAAGACTACACACCGTGTAGATGTAAATTTACACATTGGAACCACACGACATGTACTTGGTATCAGACGGGTTGTCACATGCCTAGCTGATACACGGCATGTACTTGGGAGTACACGGCATGTAGTCTGAAAATTTCCAAAAACTTCCCAGATTTTCCAGACATCTCAAAAATCAGAATTTTTTTTTATAGAAAAGCGGAAAATTCAAACAGGGTCGGAAAATTTAACCCTATCTAAAAACCCAGGTTCTTACAATCGAGGTTATCAATCACAAACAAGGGAAAAATAAATAGAAAATTGAGGGCCTCAAAAATATAAATCTACGATGACTTAAAATATTATTGGTTCATCAAAACATAAGGTATTAGGATAACTCATTTTTTATTTTAAGATAATTTCCTAAATTTTAAGAATTAATTTCATTATAGAATAATAAAAACAATACTTAAAAAGTAGGGTTCCATACTTTAACTAATTTCTACCACAAACACATCATTTACTCCAAAAGATAATATAACTCAAAAATACTATATTTATCCTAATCATATAAGGTTAAAAAAATGAATTTATAATTAATCTATCATATCCTTTAAAGAAACTAAATTATACAAACTAGGACATCATGTTGGCCAGGGATATGTGACACACCCTTGTCACCCTTCGGTTGTGGGTTCAAGTCTCATGGATTTTCCAGGCGCGATGGGTTATCGCCCTTCCTTTGGGTAGTTATTTTTATAAAAAAATTAAAAAATAATCATAAGAAATGTTTTAACCTTAAACCATAGTATCCAATATCCAACTTAATCCACAAAAATATTTAAGGTTATCCAAAATACTTATGTTCAAACTCAAAGTACAAAAATTTATAAGGAAGTTCAACATAACATAATGAAGATCTATTTTTTCCACATAATAACATGTCTGTACATTAATCATGTATTCTCATAAAACATGGTAACACCTTGAATTACCATAAAACCTTATTGATTACATTAATTCTCCATTATTCCTTAAAGAATACTATATATATTACTTATATACAAAAATTTTGAATACTACAACAATGATTGAATAAAAAAACCATTAATCAGTTCCAAGGTAGTCTAGAATATCTGATATAATTTATCCAAATCAACAGTCTCTTATTCCAAAATCATTACCTCAGTATCAAGACTATATTAAGGATTATCTTTCCTTAAACCATGTATTTTCCAAAAATTATAACTTGTTGTTGAGTCACATTTCATAGTGCCATATAATCTCAAATCCTCAATCAAATAGTACTACAGTAAAATCCATATTTATTTCCATAATTTATATAACCAGTACATCATTTATACAACACTCAAATGACATAATTAATCAATAAAAATATAAGAACACTAATTATTCCTCTTCATTTGCGGTAGTACCATAACATGATTATTATTATGTGTCATCATTTTATGTATACTCTACTTTTTGGTACATTGATTCACGTAGTGTCTCAACTCCATGCAAATAAAGCATTGTACATTTGAAATCTTTTTCTTTCCCTTGAAATCAGGTACTTGGTGTCTTTTTTCTCCACACATATAAAAAAATCCCATTCCCTTCAAGAATTTACCAAGGTGATTCTTTCCACAGTTATCACATATGGGAAAAATCCTTCTTTCCCTTCATTCCTTTATCTATATTTCCCTCTACCATCCATTTCTTCTCTGGCTTCCCTTCAAAGTCATAGGACTCAGAGAATTATGTACTTATCTTATTAACACATGATAATATTTGAACATATTATAAGAATAATTGGGAAACTATTTCCCTTATAAATGTTGTCTTAAGACCATGAATGATATGATCCTTCTTACTCTTTGGATCATTTGTATTTCTGAGGTTCTAATCCTTTTACTGGGCACCATTTCTATACAATGACATAAACTAGGTTAGTTTATGAATCACAATGCATAATTCCTAACATGTAAAATACCTAACGTAAATTGAAATGTTTATGTATATAATCCATAATCATAAACATATGTTTTCTTTGAGGATGTATTTACTCAAAAATCCTTCATAATTGTTTGTAAATAAAATGTGAATTATCCTAAGATTATCACCCTGGAGCATTGTAACCAAGAGTGCAGCAAGGCCCATTGTCGTGTACCAGGATACCTCAGGTCAAGTCAAAAAATCTTTGTCAGAGTTTTCAATCCTAGGTACTTATGTGCCAGAGCCGCCTCTACTTGATCATATCTAGATGTAAATGTATTCCTGGGAAAATACACAAAATCACTACAATACCAAAATTCTAGAAAATTATTCTATTATAATCATAAAAGTCTATATTAGGAAAATGTTATCTAATAAAAGTTTTTCTAAATCTAGATTCCAAGGTATGTACAAAAATTAAATGATACCAACTACAATGCCCTGACCCTTGTTATCCAAAGTCAGTGAATTATTACATAACATTGACACGATCACAAGAGATCATGTCTCGTAAGACAGATTAGTTTAGTATCCTTGGAAGTACTAGATGCATACATAAGCTTTACATTACATTATGAAAGAAAAAGAACATCATTGTGTCTCTTTTGAACAGACTCATATCCCATAGCCTATCCCTATAGGTCAATCATAATATACTTCTTCACATCCAAGGAAAAATAAAACATAATAAATGGGTGAGATCAGATACTCAATAAGGATAAAAATATAGCGAAACTTTTCATAAAAAAGAAAAAACATTGATGGAAATATATAAGATTAAAAACAATCATTTTATTATTAAGCTTCATTCTAATATGGAAAAGTTAAATCAAATAACTCCATTTAGTTATTCCCATGTATATTCTACTGGTCGAATAATCAAATGTAATATCAATTGCTAATTTTATAATGATTGTAACACCCCGTCCCTACCTCATTGGCTTGAGGAGGTGGTGAGGGTTACTTGGCCTTAAGCGACATTCCCAAGGCGCCAAAGGATGGCAATAAATGTCGAGGGCTCCGAGAACAATTTGGGGAATGATTTTCCCTTAAGACAGAACCAACCAAACAATCCACAAACCACCACTATATGATGAATTTCAACAAAACACCCAAACATTCATTCCAAAAGTTAACCAAGTTGTGCCATAATTCAACCCAAAAACAATAAAACCAGACATGTCTACACCACATCAGAGTACAAGCGGAAACCTTATAACAAACACCACGAGCCATGACACCACCACAACTCCACACCTAGCTCCAAGCTCCACCAAGACATCACAATACACCACTAAAGGAGGGAGATGCCTTACCTTTGTCCACGTCACGGTACACTACATCTGTAAAGAAACCAAAGTTCCAAAGCCGGGGGTGAGTACTAAAACTTAGTAGGTTTTCCCCAAATTACATCCCTACACACACCACGAGGATAAAACCATTAACACATTTATATAAAATAGTTTATATAAAGTAAAACACAAGGGAAACCATTTTCATAAGCCAAACACGTTCTTACCAAGCCATCACACCCAAACCAAGAAACCAAGGGAAATCCGACCAAACATGCCACAAGACATTTAATCATTCACAAACTAGCACAAAAATTTCTAACTTGCAAAGCAATGCACAAAAAACAACCAAACAGTGGGACTTCCGCCCAACCCGTTCAACCATTCACACCAAAACAACCAAAATGGTGGGACATCCACCCAACCCGTTCACCCATTCACAACTAGTGGTACTTCTCAACAAATACTTATATGGTATTTTTTCCGACCACTATCCATCAAATTTTATAGCGAGACTTCCCACCCACTTCCACAAAACATTTAAACCATTCACAACTATGAATATAACCCATCAAGGTAACAACATCATGAAATCAACCAATTCCATTGCAAGTCAACACACTTCAATAAATCACCCATTTAGTGAAAATAATTTTCCATGCCAAACAACCTTTCAATAAAACAACATCTGTATTGAAAACCATCATTCATCAACCATTTTCCCAAAATCAATCTCAACAACTCATTTTAAAATCTCTATTTTATAATCCACAACAATAGCATTCCACCACAAAATCCCCTTTTTACCCAAATCACCAAAACACTAACAAATGAATTTTCAACCAATTTCTCAGAAAAAATAACAATTGTAATAAAGAACCACTAGTTCTAACCAAGTGGAGTCGATAGATAAGCCACCTACCTTTAGGGTTCCCGAGAAATCGACCCACAACCAACCACATCTCAAATCTGGCGAACCCACCACCGAAACCTCCCTACATCCCTTTCCATAACATTCATAAGAAATATAATCATCATACAAGGCAACCAAAACCCTATATCTACACACATCAAGTGTAGATCTAGAAAACCAAGAAAGAGAGGGATGTAGATCTAGAGTAAAACACAAGGAAACCAAGAGGAGAGACCTACCTGGGAGAAACCACATTCAAATCCCTTTGATACCGCTTCGATTTGCTTCCAAAATGTGTGCGAGATCACCCTCAACCCCTAAGAACCCAAAATCCCAAGTGAGGCTCGAGTGGGAGAAAGTTTGGAGAGTAATGAGGCAAGGCTGAGTGAACCCACGTTTTAAAACCCTATTCTTAAGTGGCCACACGGTTAGTCCGAACGGTTTGGAAAATCGTGCGCTAACCATGCGCATGCTACTGCCACAAGATCAAGGGTCCGGACGGCTGCCTCACACGGTTTGGAAAACTATTCACAGGTTGTATGAACCCTACTGTCTCCCCCTGAATGGTTTCCTGGAGAATCCGTACGGTTTCCACTAACCGCGCCCAAACTGTGCTCCCTGTGAAGAGCCTCCAAACTCATTAAAAACCATTCCAAACTCTCCCAACCACTTCCCAACTCATCCCATCCATTTTGAATGCATAAAAATGCATAAAAATGCCACATAACTCAAACCATGGGTACTAAATTCTCCCCACCATTGGTCTTTCTGTCCTAAGAAAGTAGTGAACCAATCCTTTGCCGAAAGAGCTCAGGCCATTGCTCGACCATCTCTTTATCCCACTCCCAAGTATCCTCTTGAATCTGACCATGTTTCCACAAAACACAAATTAAACCGATGCTTTTACCACGTAAGACTTTCTCTTGCCTATCCACAACCCACACTGGCACATGCACCAATGAAACTTCCGGTTCTATCTCAACATGATCCCATTGAATCACATGGTCACGATCCGGATGATACCTTTTCAACTATGAAACATGAAACACAATGTACACAACCCTGGACCTAGGTGGAAAAGCCTAATTATATGCCACCTCACCAACCTGCTCAAGAATCTAAAAAGGTCCAATATACCTCAGAGATAACTTTTCCTGCTTCCCAAACTGACGATGTCCCTGCCTAGGAGAGATCATCAAGAAAACATGATCACTCACCTCAAACGACAATGGCCGTTGAATAGGATCCACATATGATTTCTGACGACTCTGAGCCATCTCCATTATCTTCCCAATCAACATGATCTTCTCCATAGTCTCATGGAAAAGGCTCGGTCCAACCATTGAGTACTCACCCATTTCCACCCAACATAGTGGAGAATGACACGACCACCTATAAAATGATTCAAATGGATCTATATATATGGATTCCTGATAACTATTATTGTACGAAAACACAACCAACAAAAATTTATCCTCCCAAGAGCCTCCAAAATCCATGAAACAAGCCCAAAACATATCCTCCAAAGTTTGTACCATCCTCTCGGATTGACCATCCGTCTGATGGTGACACACCATGCTCATAGTCAACTGTGTCCCAAGAGATTTATGTAAGGATTTACATAAACGAGATGTAAACCTTGGATCTCTATCTGATACAATCAAAACTGGAACACCATGCCTCTTTACTACCTTTTAGATTAAGTTTTTGGAAAGATTCTCCACTGTATGAGATTCAAAAATCAGGTTGAAATGGGCCGACTTCGTTAGCCGATCCACTATCACCCAAATTGCATCGTGCTTTCTGACTGTTCTTGGGAGACCTGGGACAAAATGCATCGATATTTTCTCCCACTTCCAAATAGGGATTGGTAAAGACTTCAACATTCCCGCAGGACTTTGATGCTCTGCCTTGACATGCTGACAAGTCAAGCATCTTGAAAAAAAAACTCAGCCACACTTTTTTTTCATACCCACCCACCAGAACTGTGCTTTCAATGCTTTATACATTTTCAGAATTCCAGGATGAACAACCCACCTAGAATGATGATACGCCCTGAGAATATCATCCTGACAAGAAAATGGTACAACCATCCGATTCCGAAAACACAAAACTGAATCTCTAATCAGTTGACAACCCTCAATGGTCTCCCCACCATTGAGTCTCGACCCCATGGTCACACACTCAGAATTAGATATCTGTGCCTCCTTAACCAAGAAAACCAAGTCAGGAATCAACAAAACTGGAAAAAGGACCACTCTATTTTCCTGGTTCTCACATTCTAACCACATATTGGTTATAACCGATATCAACTACCACTGTTCTGTTGCCTGTTTCATCACTTAAGCATATTATTTTATACTCAATGAATCCGCCACCAAATTTCCCTTACACAGTGTGTACATCATGTCAAAATCAAACATCTGGAGATATTCCATCCATCTCCTTTGCCTCAAATTCAAATCCCTTTGTTATAAAATGTGCTTCAAGCCCTTATGATCTATATATACCTTGAATTTCTCACCGAAGAGATAATGACGCCACAATTTCAAACCATGGACCACTACTTCCAATTCCAACTCATGAGTTGGGTAGTTCTTCTCATGAACCCTTAACTTCCGTGAGCCATACAAAACCACATGATTCCCTTGTATGAGAATGCACCCCAACGCTGATCCCGATGTATCATAATACACCACATACACTTTTCCTAGTTAGGGAAATAGAAATATTGGTGCTGATGTAAGGCAACCATTTAGCTCTTCGAAACACTACTGACATTGTCCATTCAACTAGAATGGAACATTATTTCTTGTCAAAGCTGTCATCAATGAATCAAAACATGAAAAATCATGAACAAAATGTCGATATAACCTACTAGATAGAGGAAACTCCATACCTCAAAAACATTCTTTGACAGTTTCTACAAGATAACAACCTCTATCTTTTCCAGATCCACTGAAACACCTCTTTCAAAAATCACATGGCCAAGAAATCAAACATCCTGTATCCAAAAGTCAAACTTTGACCATTTGGGATACAACCGTTGAGCCCTCAAGATCCCCAGCACTGTCTCCAAGTGCTTCTCATGCTCCTCCCTTGTCATTGAATACACCAGAATATCATCTACAAACACCACCAAAAATGAATCCAGATATATCTGAAATATCATATTCATCAATGCCATGAATATCACTGGTGAATTCGTTAGACCAAAGGGAATAACCACATATTCATAATGACCATATCTACTTATGAAAGCTGTTTTAGGAATATCATCTTTCCTCACCCATAATTGTTGATATCCCGACCTCAGGTCGATCTTGGAGAACTAATAGGCTCCCCTCAACTGGTCGAAAAATTCATCAATTAATGGAAGTGGATATCTATTCTTTATCGTAACATGGTTAAGTCTACAATAATCAACACAGAGCCTCAATGTTCCATCCACCTTTTTCACAAACAAAAACGACGCTACACACATAGACATGCTAGTCCGGATAAACCCTTTGTTTTCTATGTCTTCCAACTAGACATTCAATTCCCACAATTCAGTAGGTTCCATCCGGTAAGACGGAAGTTATATAGGACTAGTTCCTGGAAGGAGATCAATTGTAAACTCCACTTCACTTACGGGAGGAAACCAAGATAATTCTTCAGGAAAAACATCCATGAACTGATTCACCACTGCTGGAAGAACACTCTTCTCAACATCGTCAACCAATTCCAACAACAACACTGCCAATTGATACAATAACGTTCCCATTTTTGGTTCCAACAAACCTGTTTCACCCTGCCCTTCATGCCTCTCTCCAATAAAGATATGTCTAACGCCATCATGTGTTGTAAAAGTTACTGTCTGCGCATTATAGTCGATGAGGGCCTTAAACGCAACCAGCCAATCCATTCCCAGGATTACATCATACCCGTCCATCTCAATCACTGAGAAATTTCAGTTTATCTCAACCTTTCCCACAATAATACTGCATGCTCTACACAAGAAGGCTCGACACTCTCTTCGACCCAGAGGAGTTTGAATTTTCAAAACTGAAGGCATTATTTCTACCCATAAACCCATAAACCCAAATACACATGTAGCAATAGAGTTCCCACCCTGGGAATAAGTGTCCCTCCTCCACTTGAACCCACTATTAGAGTTACCACTATTCCCCAAGGGTACCACCATGGCTCCTCCACCCGAAGCTCTCAACAGATCCCGCTTAGCCACCGATGCTCGATTCACCATCTTTGTGTAATCTCCAATACACTACATTTCTATTTTTGAATATATCTCTTATCTTAAACCAACTTCGAAGATCCTTGAATTTAATGATGTGTTACCCTCCACCTCAGGTGAAAACTGCACTAAGCTCATAAACTTAGCTGCATATTCCACCAAAGACATATGATCTTGCTTCAAACTGAAGAAATCAATTGTGGCTGAATTCTTAACGTATGTGGGTAGAATTGTTTGTTAAACAATTCATAAAAGCCTTCCCAAGTCATAACTTGCTCCGTTCCCTCTTGGAATACCAACTCCCACCACTGATGAGAAAGATCATCTAGCTTATACGTTGCTAGCTTTACTTTCAACTCTACTGGAATCCCCAAGAATTTGAAAATTCTATTCACTCTGGACAGCCACACCTCTGACCTTTCCGAGTCCGAATCACCCATAAAGATGGGTGGATCTTGATTTTGAAACAGAGCCGCATAATCAACTTGCTTTGGCTCTTTTGCTCTATTCACACTTCCCACTACTTTGAAAGCGTGCACTATGCTCTGGACTAACTGCTGGTTCACCTGGGGCTCAGGTGCAACCAAGTTCTCATCGGCCACTTCCAGTTTGTCTCTACGATTCCTACCCAGTTCCATTTCTATAAACAGAAAACAAACCATGAGTCTCACTTCCGTAGACATCAAGAATTCCCATTTCACATCACACTAAAAAACACTATGACAAGGAGGCTTTCCACCTTTCCACATTTTCCATGTTTCACCATTTTTGAAAATCAAACCATTTTCAAAATACCAAATTTATTCACATTAAAATTTCACACATTTGAAAAACCATTTCTCAATTCAGCCCATAAATCATTATTCCCAATGAAATATGCATGCTAGTGGGATGTAATTTCTACCATTCATGTCGTGCTCATCTCATTGGCTACACCCACGACAATGAGATATCCAATGCCTATAAGTGTCTCCAAAACACTTATGTACCCTACTCCCTGGTAATGTGAAGTTCAACATAAGATGGTTAGCTATGTCCTCTTATGCTATACATTCCAGGTTCCGACATTCCTATGCCTTTCTACCATCCCGAATCAAGGAATATACCACAATGAATGTCAACACCAAAACCAATGATCAACACCAAAGGACCGAACAAGCTGATACCACTTGTAACACCCCACCCCTACCTCATTGGCTTGAGGAGGAGGTGAGGGTTACTTGGCCTTAAGCAACGTTCCCAAGGTGCCAAAGGCAGTCAATAAATTTTGAGGGCTCTAAGAACAATTTGGGGAATGATTTTCCCTTAAGACAGAACCAACCAAGCTATCCACTAACCACCACTATATGATTCATGTCAACAAAACACCTAAACAGGCATTCAAAAAGACCACAAAGATGTTCCATAATAAAACCAAAAACAATACAACTAGACATGTCTACACCACATCATGGTATAAGCGGAATCCAAACAACAAACACCACGACCCATGACCCCAACATAGCTCCACACCCAACTCCACGCTCCAAGATCCTCCAAGACATCACAATGAACCACTAAAGGAGGGACATGGCTTACCTTTGTGTACATCACAGTACACTACATCTGCAAAGACACCAAAGTGACAAAGCAAGGGGTGAGTACTAAAACTCAGTAGGTTTTCCCCAAATGACTTCCCTACACATGCCACTAGGATAAAACCATTAGAATATTTATATAAAACATTTTATATAAAGTAAAACTCAAGTTCAACCATTTCCATAAGAAAAACATGCTCTTACAAAGCGATCATAACCAAACCAAGCAACCAAGGGAAATCTAACCAAACATGCCACAAGCCATTTTGTCATTTACACACTAGAACAAAAATTTAAAACATGGAATGAAATTCACAACAAACAACCAAACGGTGGGACTTCTGACCAACCTATTCACCCATTCACACCAAAACAACCAAAACAGTGGGACTTCTACCCAACCCATTCGCCCATTCACAACTAGCGGTACTTCCCAATTACTACTCATATGGTGGTTCTTTCGACCATTTTCCATCAACTTTTATTGTGAGACTTCCCACCGACTTCCACACAACATTTAAACCATTCAAAACCAATCATATAACCCATCATGGTCACAACATCATGAAATAAACCAATTCCATTGCATGTCAATCCACTTCAATAAATCACCCTTTTATTGAAAATCATTTTCCATGGCAAACAACCTTTAAATAAAACACAATCTTTATTAAAAACCATCTTTCATCAACCATTTTCCCAAAATCAATCTCAACAACCCATTTTAAAATCTCCATTTTAAAATAAAAAAATAGTATTCGACCATAAAATCCCATTTTTTCCAAAAATCCCCAAAACACTACCAAATGAATTTTCAACCAATTTCGCACAACAAATCAAAATTTTAGCAAATAACCACTAGTTCTAACCAAGTGTAGTCGAGAGAGAAGCCACTTACCTTTAGGGTTCCCAAGAAATAGACCCAAAAGCAACCACACCTCAAATCCAGTGAACGCACCACCGAAACCTCTCTATATCCCTTCCCCTAACATTAATAAGCCTTAAAATAATCATACATGGAAACCACAACCCTATATCTACACACAAAAAGTGTAGATTTAGAAAACCAAGAAAGAGAGGGATGTAGATCTAAAGGAAAACACAAGGAAACCAAGAGGAGAGACTTACCTGGGTGAAACCACCTTCAAATCACCTTGAAACCTCTTCGATTGGCTTCCAAAACCTGTGGGAGATCACCCTCAACCCCTGAGAACCTGAAATCATGAGTGAGGCTTGATTGGGAGAATGTTTGGAGAGGAATGAGGCAATCCCGAGTGAACCTGGGTTTTAAAACCCTATTATTAAGTGGATGCATGTTTAGTCCAAACAGTTTGGAAAACCGTGCGCTAAACATGTGCACGCTACTGCCTCGAGAGGAAGGGTCCGCATAGTTGCCTCACATGGTTTGGAAAACCATGCGCAGGCTAGGTGAAGCCTACTGTCTCCCCCTGCACGGTTTCTGGGAGAATCCACATGGCTTCCACTAACCATGCTCAAACCGTGCTCCCTATGCAACGCCTCCAAACTCCTTCAAAACCATTACAAACTCTCCTAAACTATTCCCAAATCATCTCATGCACTTTAAACACATAAAAATGCATAAAAAAGGCCACATACCTCAAACTGAGGGTACTACAATGATGGAATGCATAATGATGGACATCATAACCACATAGTCAAGGCCTCGTTCCAAGACTAGAATGAAGATTTTGTCAAGAAATTGTGCCAAGACACTAGTTTGTCTCATGATACCTACCAATTGATAGAGAAGATATAGCTCGCTCCACCTGTGACTTTCTATGTCAAATACCTTCCTCATATGAAAAGGATCAAACATAAAATAATTTTTTTTATTAAAACTAGCATACGAAATGTTAATACATTAACCTTAAACCACGAATGGTATAAAAATAAGACAACAATAGTCAAACATAACAAAAAACCTTAAATAAAATTTGGAAGATTTAATCATAAAAAATCAACATCAAACAAGTGTAAAATCAATCAAAGGTTGTTGACATAGATGAAATCAAAACTATATGAGAGAATTATCTATTATTATTTTGAAATAATTTAAAAGTCCAAAAATTATAAAATAAAAAATTTATTTTGAAAATATTCTTATAATATTGTTGGATATGCTTTGAATTCGGTATAACGGTGGAAAATAGCTGCACCTACCATATAAGTTAGAAAAAACATTCTTACCTTAATTTGTCAAAAACATCATAAAGTACATTGTTTGGAAAACAACGAACAGAATCCATTGAAAAAATTTATAAAAAGTAAAAAAGGGTATAAATTACTTTAACATATATTATATAAAATAGTAAAACTATTTTAAAATACATTTTTAAGAAACACGGATGTGGATGATAAAGAATTCCCAGTAGATACATTCTTAAAAACAACCTCAGATAATAAAGAGATTGTAAAATTAACCCTTACCTTGTAATTTTCCTTAGTCAAAGGTATTTTAACCTCCTATATAATGAATAAATAATTGTTATTAAATTATAAAAGAAAAACATAAATAAATATGATATCATATATGATATTCTAATAATGTATTGTTAATGATATTTCACTAGTATCATCGTTTTGTGTGTTAACTGATTCGTTTTACATTATATTTTTTGTTATGTAAGTCATGTTTTTTATGAATATGATGTTTTTTATTAACATTCATAATTATATTAAGTTTATAACCACTATTTTTATTCATAAAATGAAAATCATGCTTGAATTGTTACAATGGGGAATGAATCTCATCACGTTCATAGAGACAATAATTCGTACGTATGCATGAGCGAAAATATTAATCTATTGATGGTGAAATCGTATGTAATTAGATATTACATAATATATAAATAATAATTAAAAATTTATATTTACTATTTACATAAATTATATTTATTATTAAACCCATCCAACTAATGAAGTGTTGAATAACAAACTACACCAGGAGGTGGAGGCGATAAGTCATACGTACGAACGTATTGTGACTTTGTCATTCATAGGATGGATTGAATAAGGAATATGGTTGTAACATATTTATAATAACATCATAGTATCTATAAGTTACCAGATTTGTTACTTTTTTATGGAAACAACAAATAATTTTGAAGTGGAAGAAGAAATGAACTTTGAAAGAGGTGATGAAATTTTTACCCGTTCTTCGGGTTCTTCTTTTTTATTTGATCAAAAGGGCTCCTTAGGATTGAATTATGATCAAAGTAAGGCCTCTAAGTTTACATTAGGGTAGTTGGGAAGATATTTTAGAAGGCGTTGGCCATGCTAAATGGCTTTGGAGGTGTGATTTCGAGACAAGAGGTAGTACCATTTAATAAGAGAGGTGAGGGTCACTTTTGGAAAATCTTAAAATATTAATGTATTATACAGTCATATTCAGTTTATAATGGCTCTAAAAACATTTATTTTCAGTATAAGGTGGGGATGGGTCCAAAAACTCTCAACCAATAGGTTTTAGATAATTTTAGGTCACCATATTAACCTTATCTTTTTGATTTACCTCTTCGTTAAATAGTTTAACTTTTACAATGTCTTCTTGTATTTTTATATTAAATGGTTAATAAACATACTATAAAATTCCAAGAAAAACCCAAGGGGTTCATTAATGACATATATATAATTTTTTAAGTCCGTGTTCTGATCCTTATATTTTTATGAATATTATATCAATTTATAATATAGTATTTGTTTTAAAAGCTCATTTATGTCAATTTTGACACTATTTAGTATTTGTTTTTTGTGAATGTAAAAATAACTTTATTAGTTAGAAAAAAATAAATTAAATCAATTGTAACATGTCATATTAACCTAAAAAATCATTGGAATGCATCAAATGTCTCAATTTACATTTATTTGGATATTTATAGTATCAATTATTTTAATATATCATTAATAAGGTAATTACGACATCATCATTGTGTCATAAATAAATTTAATTATTTAATGTCTATAAATTATAAATGAAATAAAATTATTTGGGAAATATTTTTATCTTTAAATTTAATATTTATAGTCTAATTTATCTTATGTATAACCCTATATTAAAAATGTTTTAGTTATTAAAATTTAAATTTAACACTTTTAACAATTATTTAAATAAAATAAAAAATAAATGTTATAATCTAATCCAAGTGGATAAAAAAGGATCATATTTTATTCCCAAGTTTTATTTTGGTCAAAAAAATCATATCTAATATAATTATAACATATGTTATGGTATTTATAATATCATTGGTACCTTTAATTACTCTATCTACTTTTAACTATGGTAAATAAAATTCAAAAGTTACTATTCACCAAAAATTATTTTCATCCTATTGATCTACATTGTACATACTATTTTAAATATTTTCTCTCAGATTTTTAAATTTCAATTCACATAACTGGTAAAATTATATTTTATGCAAATTTGTAAATGTTCCTAGAAGGTGGGTAAAAGACATTAAAATGTTCAATAATATTTTATACATCTAATTTTATTATAAAATAACTCCAATGAATTAAATTGAACTTATATAGGTATTATGTATCTACTTTGACCTAAAAAAGTTAAATAAAATAAATAATTATTTAAATAAATAGTGAGTTTTAAACAACAACGCAGTGTTTTTCACTGTTTATCAAAAATTGAATGTTTTAAAAAAAAATCAAAAATTCACCCAAAGATAATTTTGATATTCCAAATTCCAAAATTATGTATATTTTCCCAAATTCAATACATTTAATTTTCATTAATTAATTTAAAATTTATTCATGTTGTTAAAACCAAAAAGATGGTTTTTAATAAGTAAAAACTACCGAAAGATTAACTTGTGTTTATGTCTAATTTAAAAGTGAAATGACTTCCAATGACCAACATTATATTAAATGGTAAAATTATAATCTAATTATTTTTTAAAACCACTGAAATTCACAATTTAACACTTTAAATTAGTTTGATTTAAAATGTTGTTTTCAATGAAAATTTAGTATTTTTCACTATTCCTCAAAATATGAAAGTTATCAGAAAAACACAAAAAATTAATCCAAACTAAATTTTTATGTATTTATTCTAAATAATTAGTTCATTTTTTCCAATTTAATATATAAAATTATCAAATTTTGGATTTAAAAAGGGTTTTCTCTTAAAAGGCGATAAAATTTCATTTAAGAAAAACACTTCTTATTTATGAAAAATTTAATTTGTTATTATATTATGTCAAAATATGGATGTTAAAATTATATGGATTATATTAAATAAAAAATTCAGTTAATACTATTCATAAAATCTTTTTTTACAACCAGTTTTGTAAGTCGTTGTGTGCTCGAACTCGGTGTTGCGTGTGGTGCAAGATATTGAATTAATTTAAAGAGATAATGTACTATGAAATCCTGGGGTGTTACAAAAATGTTTTTGTTTATTTTTTGTTAATATTAATTATGAATGTTTTAAAAAATATATTTTTAATGTGTTCCTAATTTAAAAGTGGTAATATTAAATTTTAGAAAAATACATCATTTTTATTCATAAAATTTGATTCATTCTCTTATACAATCTAGAAAAATATAAGATGAACATTTTATAGTTGAATGAATAATATATATATATATATATATAGAATCATTTATGAAAAGTTTTTTAATTTATTTATTAAGGTAATAGTTATTTATTGCATAAATATGGGTTTCGAGGAAATTTTTATCTATATTTTCAAAAGGGTTTTATTTTCATTTATGGATAATTGGTTAAAAAATAATTAATCTTGTATAAATAATTAAACCATATTTTCATAATTTAATTAATTCTATTAATAAATCCCATTTCAATGTAAAAGAAGTAACTATTACATTATTTTGATTACAATATTAATATTATAGTGTAGTTATGCAAAACTTGTCCTTTACGAGTGACACAAGCTATTAAAGGGAATCAATATTTAGTGTGACACAAGTCAAACACAGTGTTATGTGTATGACAAGACAAAACAAGTGTTGTTTGTAGTTAATGATTAACATGGTGTTGGGTATAAATTAATCGAATAATAATTCTTTAATATAACAAAAGCTATATACAATGTTGCATGAAATGAAAGATATCAAAATGTTTAAATTACTTCAAAAAAAATTCATAAAATCTCGAAGTGTTACTTAAAAAATTATCTACTTCTTAATATAGATTTCCAAATTTTCTTATTTAGAAATTTACCATCCCTAATATTCTTATCATATATAATATCTCAATTGAAAAACATTGAGAATGATTTGAACAATAACATGATTATTATCACATTGATATTGTTCCCTAACCAATCCACAAATCAACTCACTGTGATGATCACATCTCTTTTAATATTATTTTAAAATGACATAAAATAAATGAACCTATCAAAATAATTCATAACTGAGGTCTTTCCATACTATATATTCAAAAAATAATGGTACTAGTCCTCTCATATCATTATGAAAAAAATGTGATATGAAAACATATTCTTGAAGTTCATCCACATAAACCCCTCAGGTATACCTTCCAACACCTTTAAGTCTAATCCAAATTTCCACCATCCCTTAAGAATATATGTATCCAGCATCACCCTCCAAAATAAGTAATTTTAAATCCTTCAAAATATGTTTTTTTATCTAAAATTAACTATTTTTAAAAAATATTTTTTATTTGCAACCATATATTTCAAATTTTAAAAAAGAAGTCACAAATTTAATTTAAAATTAGTATGCATTTAATATTTTAAAATAAAAAAAACTAAATTTTAGATATATAATCATATTAAATGGATTTTAAAATTTATAATAATTATGTTAATATTATATAAAAAGAGAATTTTATTTAATGGGATAAAGGATAAGTTACTAATTTAAAAACTAGTTACCATAGAAAAAGTTTAAATAGTTAAAGTGAAAAATATTTTTAAAAATTATTTAAATCATATGATAAAATAAAATTTCAGGTATTTATTAACATTAAGACTTAGGAAATCAATTATTTATCAGATTTGGATCCACTTTCCTTGGGATTTACATACCATTATTAAAAAGCTATTGCTATTTACCAAAAATATAATACCTTTTCACTTATAAAAGTATCCTCTCACAAACAATTTAATATTACTCTAAAAATTTGGTTTTCACATAAAAAAACATCATAACTTCCACATGAATTATCTAACTATTACATTATATATTGGTCAACATTTTTTCACATACCTATATTTCCAAGGTATCCTCCATATAAAACTCAATGTTCTTAATGTGAGTAATCTTTATTTACATAAAATTTTTCATTTCTATCTTACCTTTAAATTTGTAAATTTATCAACCTTATATGGTAAAATTAGTATTATTTATATACATAATTTATTTATGTTCTGTGATTAACTATTAACCACAATTCTCCTTTTCCTTTAAGGAAATTGAAATAGAATTTGTGAGTGTGTAGAATACTGCCTCTCAGAAGAGTCATGTTTCATTTTCCTTAATAACCATATATGGCTAGTAAAAAATCCAAATTTAGTTAAAAGGATGATATTCATAAATAAATTATAATTAGTAAATTATAAAAAATGTTACAAATCTCATCTATTCTCTGGAAACTGAAATCATCAGCCATGCATACGTGTGGACAACCACCTCCATGGAATGATTAATTTTTACCAATATTTTCATTAATCAAATACATAGCTAGTCAAAATACTAAGTATAATTTATAAATAATATGTTTATGATATAATTAATGTCATGCTTTGATAACTTGTATAAAACAACACTGATTTGATAAAAAAACTTTCATTATTTATTCAATTGTTTAAAACATGCGTACTAAGAATAAATTCATCTTATTTGTATTACATAATATTTTCTTATTCGATAATTATTCTTATTTTTTTTTTAAAATTATGAAATATCACAAAAATTAACATTATATAACATATTTATTCATCTGTTAAAGTTATATTACAATTAATCCACTACATAATCATCCATTAATTAATTAATGTTTATGTAAGGGTTTCTTTAAAAAATAACATGAGAAATGCTATGAATTTATTTCATGAGTGAAGATGGGAAAATAATTTCGAATTATAAATTAAAAAATTTTATAAATATTTACAGTTATTTGTTTCTACAATGTTGAAATTTTCATTAGGAACATTAAATAATAAGACACCTTTATTTCCTTAAGAATCACCAAAATATAACCATAATCGATATCATTATCCCAATTCATAATAAAAACTAACATGGAATGATATTATAAAATTTTAAATAAAATGGAACATATATTGTCATACATTTAATTTCATTTTAGGATTAATGTTTTAGAAACAATTTAATGTAATACATTTTTTATAAAATTAGTACATGTAATAAAACTGTAAAAACCTGATGTGGGAAAATTAGTTTAAAGATAACTAGAATTTATATAGTGAATGTATATATTTAAAGAGTATAAATGAAAATGGATACATGGATAGTTCTAAATTGTGTGAAAAAGATAGTTATTTTAGTAATACTAGAGGTTACATTATGTATTTTAATGTTCAGAAAAGAGGTAAGGTGCTGTTGTTCTTAATTATGATTCATTAAGAAATAATACATTTTTATACCATGTTTTATGTAAATTTATTATTTAAAATTCATGGATATATTTAAATAATTTTTTATTTATTCCTACTATATAATAATCCAAATCATATTCCCTGTATAAAATACTTATTTATTCATTTGTTAACCTAGTAGTAAAGATATTTGGTAACCTAAATTTTTTTCATGGACTTATGATAGTATCTCAATGTTATTTTATATATGTAGGTTACATCATGCCCTTTATTAAATTATTTTGTTTTATGTCATTTTTTGCTGGATTTAAATTAATACATATAAAATGATATTTAAAATCTCTTACATTACAAAGATTTTATCTTGTTAAAAGATATTAATAAATCAAAAATCCTTTCATTTATTTATATTGTTTATCATGAACATTATTCTTCAATTCTTATGTTATCTAAATCTAATATTTTATTATATGTTATTTTATAATCCACATTGGGAAAATGATTTTTTAATATAATTAATTTGATGACCCTATCCCAAATATCCCAGAGAGGGTGGTTACTTTATTATATTGGTAACTGATAAAAGGAATTGAACGTCAAAGTAATGAATAATTCAGTAGTTTCGTAATCTAGATCTATACATGGATGTCACATTACATTTGAAATCATATAATAAAAAACATATAGAAGGTAAATATTCATCGTCCTTGAACTCAGTCAATGATTCCTTATTTATACCATTGGGACGTGGGGCAAAATAAGGATGATCTTAGTTACTCTGTATGGTTCATGTACAAAAGAATCTATCATGATTAAATAAGGTATAATAATTATGGAAAAGGTAGAAAATTGAAAAAATGTTCCATTTAGTCAATAATTTATTGAATAAAAATAATATGGAAGGAGTAAATGAAAATAATATCTTTAAAAAATATAATCACCTGACCTTGAAACAAATTGTTGAATATTTTTAAAACTAATAACATGGAAATTAATAAATTATTTTATACGGACATCAATCATAATGCTGAACATTCAAAACATACCTTGGGGACTCATTGATAGTTTATACAACTGGTATGTAAAACAAGAAAAATCATTTAATAAGGATATTAATCAGTTTTTCCTCATGATACATAATGATGTATCAAGGGGATAAATATTTTATGGACCCACCCATCACATAATAATTCTAATGCATATATGAATAAAAAAAATGACTTAATCAACATTACATTTTCAACAACTCTATGTATAATAACCACTACAACATGTAATATCAATATATTCTACAATAAAAGTAAACATAATGTAATAATTGGGTTCTTATTCTTGAGGTACAAGTTTTTTCCTTTCTTTTTTCTTTAAGTGTTTTTGAGAAAAAAAGGGAAATGTGTGAAAGATCCCAAATTTATGGGTAAACACCATGTACTTTTGTACACACGCCGTGTACTTTGGCTGTGTGGGATGAGAATACTGGGCGTGTAGGCTTGTCGGTGATTAAGGGTGTAAATAATAACTACACATAATGTACTTAGTAATACACACCATGTAATTAGTTAGTAGGTGAACAGTGACGCATTGAAAAGTAGCCACCATAGGAACTGTTAAAAAGGATAGTACACACTGTGTACATAGTAATACACTCTGTGTAATGAGTTGGCAGATGAACATTGAGGCGGTGGAAATTATCCGCTAAAGGAACAGTTAGAAAGCATAGTACAGGCCGTGTACTTGAGAGTACACGCCATGTAGTTATGTTTTTTTTATTAAAAATAGGCAGTAGCCCCCTCACTTGATAGAGGATGCAATGGGCTCACGAGGAGAAGCAGGAGTGGAGTTCGATACTAGGAGGAGCCCCCGATCACTCACCGGGACTTCGATTCTTCCGCAGTTAATCTCGTTTGAACCGCGTTGGTGAGCTCTTCCCTCTTCTTGAAACTTTCCATCCAATTATTTTCATAAGGGATGTTATTTTAGTTTGAACGGGTAATTTTTTATCTCAGATCTACGTCGTTCTTGGTTGTTTCGGTAGGCGCCTTTCATGTAAATTGATCAGAGGAGATCGAGGTAGGTGGTCTTGTGTTTAATTGAAACTGTCGAGTTGATTTTGTGTACCGTTGTGCCACAGGACCATGTTCGGGGTGTCATATGGCTGAAACATTGACTTTTGAGATACCTAGAATTGCAAAGTTAATCTAATTAATAAGTATAAAATATTTTTTGAGATCATTTCTTTGATCTAGGGCCACCTCGAGGTTACATTTCCCTTGTTTAGCTATTTGTTCAGGATACTAATGGGTATGCCATGACTATAGCATGTTTTGAGTTTTCTTGAGAGGAAACATATATAAATTGCTGGATTATGCGTTGGGCTCAGCCCGATTACTTTCTTTTCCTATGGAATTCTTATGGGCAGTGTTTTGTTTAGCCTAAGGGCATGGTTTTGTTTAGCCTGAGGGGAACATTTCATAGGCCTATGGGCAGTATCTTCTGTGCCTGAGGGCGATATCACATATTCCTGAGGGAAATATTCGTTATGCTTGAGGGCAGTGACCTGAGGGTTTTATTTCTATTTTCCTGAGGGTAAGGACTTACATGTATGAGGACAATTTTTACTTTGAATATTCACTATGGTGATTTCTTATGTTGTACCTGCCAAGCTAAAGCACATTCTTGGTATTATTATTACCATTTACTTATTACATAGCCTGTTGTGGTTTCTGCTGTAGCACTGGTATAAGAGATTGTCAGTCGAGGCCAAGTATCAGAAAAATCATAATTCAATTATATAGATTTCTTAAATTATTAATAAAATGGGAATGTAACAAGTAGTAATGGTTACTTTTGAGTACTTCCTAGATTACCGCATTACATTATTGCACACTACTATTGCACATTATCACAGATTGTAGTGTACATGCCTTTGGTGGTTGTCTACTGGGATTTATTTCTCACACCCTATATGGGTCATGTCTTGGGCCCAAACAGATTATATAACTGCAGGTGTCGATAAGGTCAAGTGTCCATACACAGGTACATGATTATTTTAGAGGAGTATAAGAGCATGGGACCGAGCTTAGGCTTGCGATGCTGCTGCATTCCTGTTGCACTGCTTTGGTTTTGTTTTGCTGTACTTTTTACCTTGTGTTGTATTGTATCATATTATAGTGTATCCTATTTTGGATGGTTTCTTAGAATTAGAGACATGTTTCATCATCAAATATATGACTGTTGGTTATCTCTTACTTCAGTTCCATTTTCCATTTCAGATCTATATTGTCTACTAATTCTGCTTTTTTATGTTTCTATTTTTCTTGATGTGATACACTTTGATAAATGAGGGCATAGTTTCCCCACTATCAGTCCTCGACCCTCACTGGTAGTTAGCGGCCTCTGGTGTTTGGGGAAATGCGCTTGTGGTCATGTGACCAATCGGGTTCGGGGCACCCGTTGTGTGGCACCCTGATCTAGGACATTACAAAGTGGTATCAGAGAAGTTTCTTTTCGCTGAGTTATTTTATTATTTGGTGACATTGGAAAGAGATATATTTTTAAGGGATTATGTAATAAACTATGCCTAGGAGATGCTACCCCATGTACAGATGAAGGAAAAATTTCCTCGAATTAAATTGTGATTTTCTATTTATGATTATTACAATTGATTTGATTTTCACTATTGGCTGCCACACTTTTGGTGTGCTGTTTGTATTTTTATACTTGGGTTCTATTTAGTTACATCTTGATAGGATCAGGGTATGCCATTTCATGAATCATTTAGGCACCAGTTATAATCACATGTCATGTATAATTTCCATTCCATGTAGGTGCGTTAGAAACTGCAATTTATAGTAATAGATGTTGTGATAGAAAATTCATGCTGTTGTGAAATGTACCTTGATAGATATGCCTACTGTTGATAGGGAATTGGTACATGTTACGGTTGGGTTTATAGGCACTAACATTTGGTTCATGAGATGTATAAGCTCCATTGGACCAGACTTTGGCGGATCATGATCCAACCTTTTTGTTCCGTTTTGTACTATAATGTTAAAGGTCAGGTGATAAACTTTGGTTTTTGGGGAGTATGGCCCCCCCACATATCTTATTTTTGCATACCGATTCTTGAAACTTAGGAAAAGGTTATCCAGAGTAGTTTGTGAGGTTTACTGTCTAGAAACCCAGACAACATGACGTGTGGTACTATGAACACACACCATGTACTATTCTATTCAGGAAGAAATGAAAAATTTCTAAGTACACCCTGTGTACTTATATGTACACACTGTGTAGTATAAGGCCGTGTAACCCACTGTGTGAGAGGGAACACACGTCTTCGAGATTTTACCGAGGAACACGTTGTGTACCGGTTTTACACGCCGTGTATTCGTGAACCAATGTTCACCCGTGTGACTAACAACACGGACATAGAAATCATATCTTATACACGCCGTGTCAATTTTGAACACATCATGTAGGGTAATCTTGGGATCCGGACGGGTAGCTAACCACACGTGTCAGTGTTATCTTTTCAACTACACGTCGTGTCTTTTGGAACACACTATGTATTGTGAGCCGTGTATTTGGTCGTGTCATGAACAACACAGGTTGGTGAAGCTTGTCCAGTACAGGCCATGTACCTATGGGACACTCCGTGTTGTATTGACCGGTGAGAGATAGTGTGGACATGGTTGTGTGGCTGGGGAAATAGGGTGGTGTACATGCCTTGTGCGGGTGTAACATGCCATATACCTAGGGTTGATACATTCCCCGGCTGGCATCAGAGCATGACCATGTAAGGGCTTAAGGGTACATGCCCTTTAGACATTATACACGCCGTGTAGTCTCTTTTTTCCAGCTCTTGTGGATCTTTCCCCTTTTCTTTGGCACTCTTAAATGGAAAAATGAAACCTCGATAGTAAATTAAACTAAGGCATGTGTTTGAATTTGTAGATTCATGATGCCAGGAGGACCACGAGTTGTTTTCCAAGAGATTGGAAGCAATTATACTCCAGAGATGGTAGGCCATGGGCTACCGATGTATCCTACAGTAGTGCAAGATGTGACACTAGCCGTTATACTAGACGCAGGCGCGAATGAACAATTCCACGAAGGCTTCATGTGGTTCCTGTAGACCTTCCAGGGAGCACCGCCAGTTGCCACTTCTAGGGCAGAGCTGACACGTATATTCTAGTAGCAACATCCGCCAATGTTTTCATGGTATAGTGGACCACATGCTGCAGAGTCATGGGTGGGTTCTATGAAGACGATCTTTAAGCTTCTAGAGACGCCTCCAGGGAGGAGGGTCAAGCTCAGTACTTACATGCAGCATGATTCTGACAAGAGATGGTGAGATGTTACCACCCAGACGATGCATCACTAAGACATGGGGTGGGGAGATTTTCATGAAGTCATCTATGACTTTTTCTTTCAGAGACTCTAAGGGCAGATCGATCTCGAGAGTTCATGAATCTACAACAGGGTGCCATGTTAGTGATAGACTATTATTCCTGCCTCACCAAGCTCCAACATTTTTCACCTATTCTAGTGGGTGATGAGACGTTGAATTCTAGACTCTTTGAGTATGGTCTTTGATATGAAATCTGAGTACTGATGAATGTTTTCTGGTTGCCTACAGTGCATGATATATTCAACTAGGCATTTATTACTGAGCATAACCTGCTAGAAGCTAGTTGTGTGGACCAGGGCGGTTCGGCACTGGTCTCTAGTACTATTTATACCAGATAGAGGAAGATGCATATGGATTTCTCTCATGGTGTTAGTACTAGCCAAAATAATTCTTCAGGTGGCGAGGTAAGGTGCTACAAGTGTGGTTAAGAGTGGAAGAAGAGATCTCAGTGTCCACATGAGCCAGTGGAGTGCTGATCTTGCAGCAAGATGGGTCATCTTCACCATTTTTGCAGGGCGTTTCCACCAGTGATGAGTGATAGGGGTTCGGTGAAGAATCCGTGTGAATGATCATGGACCACAACTTCTTACAAGTCATGGAATTGGAATACATCGGTACGTTCAGGATGAGGTTGTGGTCGTGGCCATGGTAGCCCGACACCGGGATCTCAGAGACCACAAGCCAGGTCAGATTAGGGTATCCAGGATTTGTCATAGGGCCACAAAACTTAGCAGACATATGTAGTGCAATAGACCCAACATGAGAAAGATCCAAGAACCTCCACTGTCATAGGTACTATTCTAGTTTCTTATGTTTTGGTTTTTGTACTTTTTGGTTCTGGTGCCACACATAGATTTATATCTATGGCTGTTGTGGAGAGCCTTGGGCTCTGCAATTCTTCTTATTCTGATATCATGACTCTAGAAACTCTATTTAGAACTAGAACGGAAGGTGTGCGATTGTTCAAGGAGTTACCCTAGAGGTTGGTGGGTGTCACATTCTATGGGACCGTTATGTCTTAGAGATGACAACCTATGATGTCATTCTCAGGATTGACTGGTTGGTTCCCTTTTTAGTCTTTGTAGATTTCTATCATCGTAGGGTGAGTTTCACATCACTACAGGGGAGATAGTTTCTATACAAGGGAGAATGCGATGTCTAGGTGAGTCGAGCTGGACCCGAGCATTGTGGGTGCGGTGGAGTGAAATCCCAGATTGCGAGTTTATATCTGGATGACCAGAAAACTTGTCAGAAGGATTTCCCTCTAGTGGTTAATCATTTCAGGGATGTCTTCCAGGACGACTTTTCAGGTCTACCTTTGGAGCGAGAGGTTGGATTCTCTATTGAGCTTGTGCCAGGTGCGGCACCGGTGTCCATTCCACCTTATAGGATGGCTACACCAAAATTGAAAGAGCTCAAGAGGCAGTTAGACGAGTAAGAAGACAAGGGTTTCATCTGATCTAGTATTTCACTCTGGGGTTCGCCTGTCTTATTTTCTAAGAAGGTGGATGGTACCCTCAGACTCTGCGTGTATTATCGGAAGTTGAACCACTTTAAGTTCAAGAACCAATACCATTTACCGAGGATTGATGATCTTTTTGATCAACTTTGAGGAGCAAAAGTGTTCTTGATGATTGACTTGAGATCCAGATATCATAAGTTGCACGTTAGACCATCATACATACCACTTAAATCCTTTCAGAGTAGATATAGTCTATACGAGTACTTGGTCATGCCGTTCGGACTCACAAATGTGCCAGTAGTTTTCATAGCTATGATGAATCATGTGTTCCACCCATATCTAGATTCTTTTGTAGTAGTCTGCGTGGACGATATTTTGGTGAACTCTCACTCTCGACATGACCATGCCACCCATCTTGTGATTATATTGAGTACACTGATAGAGAATTAGTTATATGCAATTCTCTCAATGTCCTGCTTTTGGATGTACCAGATTCATTTCCTAGGTCATATTATCTCAGAGGCAAGAGTTGCGGTAGACCCCAAGGAAGTGAGAGAAGTCGTTTCCTAGGAGAATCCTAAGAACATGTTTGAACTATAGAGTTTATTGGGGTTTTCTAGTTAATACATGTGCTTTATACATGTCTTCTCCTTCTTAGAAGCTCTATTGATAGGTCTGAATAAGAAGGGTATGTAGTTTATTTGGTCAGAGGCTTGAAATATAGCCTTTTTGGAGCTGAAGGGAAGGCTAACATCCTTACCAGTCCTGATACTTCTAGAGTAAGGAATGAACTATACAGATTACTGTGATGCATTAGGTATTGGGCTGGGAGAAATATTGTTTCAGGGCGATCGAGTATTTGTGTACATTTCTCGGCAGTTGAGGCCACATGAGAGGAATTACCAGACACATGATCTCTAGTTGGCTACAGTTGTTCATGCATTACGCTGTTGGGGACATTATATCTTGGGAGAAAATTTTGTGGTGGTTATGGACCAAAAAAGTCTTAAATACATGTTTACCCAGCGTGACTTGAATTTGAGATAGTGAAGGTTGGTTGAATACCTTCAGTCCTTCGACATTGAGCTTTCTTATACACCTAGTAAAGGTAACACAGTAGCTGATGCACTGAGTAGGAGGACTGAGATAAAGGTAGTGCAGGAGGTCGGTTGTGAGTGGTATCTTATGTCTTTGTTCTTTGAGATGTTTTTGGAGGTGTACGATAGTCATGGGAAATCCCATCTTTCATATTTAGCTGTTAATTCTACCGTCCAAGATAGAGTGAGTATGAGACAACTATCAGATTCGAAAGGCCTAGTTCTATAGGAGTCGGTGGCAAGTGAAGATCCTCCTCTTGGTTGGATGATAGGCGATGATGAGGTAATTCCTATCCCTTGATGAGTGTGGGTTTCAGGGGATATACGTGAAGATTTGATGTAGGAATTTAATGCTTTAGCTTGGGAAGTGCATCACAGAGTTACCAAAATGTACTGTGACTTGAGACGTCAGTATTGGTGGCCGAGTATGAAAATGTGGGTAGCTAGTTTTGTTACGAGATGTTCCACCTGTCAGTAAGTGAAGGTGGAGCATTAAATGACAAACATACTGTTACAACAGTTACCCATTCTGGATGGGAAATGGGATGATGTCGTGATGGACTTCGTGACCAGGTTGTCGAGGTCACCTCGAGGCAATGAAGCCGTATGAGTTGTAGTGGACAGACTTGAGAAGGTAGCTCACTTTCTGCCGATCAGGGAGACCTTTGGTGTTGGTGAACTTGAGAAGTTGTATATCCGATAAGTAGTACATCTTGATGGGGTCCCTCATTCTATCTTTTCAGATTGGGACACCCATTTTATGTCTCATTTCTGGATGAGTTTTTAGAGGGCACTGGGAACATAGGTGCTTCTAAACAAAACTTATCACCCTCAGATAGATGGCCAGTAAAATCATACAATATAGGTGCTAGAGGACATGCTTCTTGCATGCGTTCTGGAATTTGGGGGCTCCTGGGAGAATCATCTACCCCTGGTCATGTTTTCCTACAATAACAGTTTTCCGGAAACTATTGAGATGGAATCTTACGAGGCTTTATATGGCAGGCCATGCTGACCACCCTTGTGCTGGTTTGAGGCAGGTGAGGTATCATTACTAGGACCACGTCTTGTGTAGGATACTTCAGAGAAGGTCCAGTTGATTTAGAAGCAGATGGATACTCCACAGTCTCTACAGAAATCTTATGCTAATCGTCATAGACAACCCTTGGAGTTTGCGATCGGGGATTATGTTTCTTATGTGTTTCTCCGAGGTTGGGAAATAGGTAGATCAGGAGATTGGGTAAACTTTCACCGAGGTATATAGTGTTGTATTAGATTCTAGAGAGAGTCGGGCCAGTTTCCTATTGATTGCAGTTACCAAAGAGTTACCCGGACATGCACGACATATTCCACATATCTCAGCTGTGCCGTTATCACTCAGACCCATCTCACATTTTTCAGCCAGAGGAGTTTGATCTTGAGGTTGATTCATCCTATGAGGATCATCCAATTCGTTTTGTTTATAGGAGAACAAAAGTTCTCTGAGGTCGGTCAGTTCCTCTCATACGGGTTCTATGGCAGCATGGCCGAGTGCAGGATGAAACCTAGGAGCGGGAGGCTAACGTACATGCTCATTGGCCATAATTATTCTCATCTTTATCTTCACCACCCTTGGAAGGGAAATTCAGGGACGAATTTCTTTAAGGGGGGAAGTTTGTAAGAACCCGGTTCTTATTCTTGAGGTACGAGTTTCTTCTTTTCTTTTTTTCCTTAAATGTTTTTGAGAAAATAAGGGAATTGTGAGAAAAATCCCAAATTTATGGGCACACACCATGTACTTTTTGTACACAGTCCCTGTACTTTGGTTGTGTGGGATGACAATATAGGGCGTGTACGCTTGTCATATATTAAGGGTGTAAAAAATAACTACATACCGTGTACTTAGTAATACACACCATGTAATCAGTCGGTAGGTGAATAGTGAGGCGGTCGAAAGTAGCCACCAGAGGAATAGTTAAAAAGAATAGTACACACCGTGTACATAGCAATACACTCCGTGTAATTGGTCGGTAGATGAACAGTGAGGCGTTTGAAAGTAGCCGCCAGAGGAATAGTTAAAAAGGATAGTACACGCTGTGTACTTGAGAGTACAGGCTGTGTAGTTATGTTTTTTCGTTAAAAACAAGAATTAGCCCCCTAATTTGATAGAGGAGGAAGAGGGCTCACTAGGAGTAGTGGTATAGGAGGCTGATACTTAGAGGAGCTCCCAATCGCTCACCGAGACTCTAATTCTTCTGCCGTCGATCTCATTTGAACCGCACGGGCGAGGTCTTCCCTCCACACGAATCTTTCCTTCCAATTATTTCCATAAGAGAAGTTATTTAGGTTTGTATGGGTAATCGTTTATCTCAGATCTATATCGTTCATAGTTGTTTCAGGAGGTGCCTCTCACATATGTCGATCCCAAGAGATCAAGGTCGGTGGTCTTGTGTTTAATTACAACTGTCGAGTTTCTTTTTTTACCTTTGTGCCATGCAACCATGTTTGTGGTGTCATATGGCTGAGACTTTTAATTTTTAGAGACCTAGATTTGCATAGGTAATCTAATGAATTAGTATAAAATGTTGTTTGAGATAGTTTCCTAGATCTAGGGCCACCCTGAGGGTGTGTTTCCCTTGTTTATCCATTTGGCCAGGATACCCATGGGTATTCCATGATTATAGCATGTTTTGATTTTTCTTGAGAGGAAACATATATAAATTTCTTGCTTATGCTTTGGGCTCATCCCGGTTACTTGCTTTTCCTATGGAATGCCTGTGGGCAGTTTTTTGTTTAGCCAGATGGAAATGTTTTTTTAGCCTGAGGGAAACATTTCTTATGCTTGTGGGAAGTAGATTCCATACCAAAGGGCTATATCTCGTTTGATTGAGGGAAATATTATTTATGCCTAAGGGCAGCCACCTGAGGGTTTTGTTTCAGTTTTCCTAAGGGTAAGGACTTTCATGTCTGAGGACAATTTTTACTTTGAATATTCACTGTGGTGATTTTTTATGTTGTACCTGCCAATTTAAATCCGATACTTGGTATTATTATTAGCCATTACTTCTTAGATAGAATATTGTGGTTTCTGTTGGGGAACTGGTATATGAGATTGTCAGTCGAGGCTAAGTCTCAGAAAACTCATAATTCAATTATATTGAATTGTTAAATAATTATTAAAATTGAATTGTAACTAGAAGGAATGGTTACTTTTGAGTACTTCCTAGTTTATTGCATTTTATTATTTCACATTGCTATTACACATTATCCCTGATAGTTGGGAACATGACCACGGTATTTGTATACTGGAATTTTTTTCTCACACCCTTTTTGTGTCATGTCTTGGGCCCAAACAGATTATATTGCAGCATGTGTCGATAAGGTCAAGGTTTCCTACACAGGTACAAGATTGTTGCTGAGGAGTAGGAGAGAATGAGACTGAGCTTAGGCTTGCGATGCGGTTGAATTCCTCTTGCACTGATTTGGTTTTGTTTTGCTGTACTTTGTACCTTGTACTGTATTGTATCAGATTGTAGTGTATCCTATTTTTTCTTCTTTCATAGAATTAGAGTCATGTTGCATCATCATATATATGACTGTTGGTTATCTTTTACTTCAGTTCTGTTGTTAATTTCAAATCTATATTGTCTACAACTTCCAATTTTGTATGTTTATATTTTTTCCGTTACACTACACTTTGAAAAATGAGGGAATAGTTTCCCCACTATCAGTCCTAGGCCCTCGCTGCTAGTTGACAGCCTCTAGCTTTTTGGGAAATGCGCTTGAGGTTATTTGACCAACAGGGTTCGGGGCACCCGTTGTGTGGCACCCGGATCCAGGATGTTACACATAAACCATATATAGAATAAAAAATAATGTTATTATCACAACATTTATCTAATATAGAATAAGTAATTTTAATTTTTTGTTTCCATTGTTTAAAAAAAATACCATTAAGATGATATTTAAAAAATTCCTGAGGAAAAATAATATTCAGATTTAAAATCAATCATAAAATATATATACATCCATAATAATGAAAAAAAATATTTCCATTGAAAATTAAACATGAAATGTTTATCTAATTCTTCAAAATATTTGGTTTTCTTAATGGTGGAAAAGTTGATTAATGTCATATATGTCCAAAACATTCATTTCAAACTTTCATAAAAGATGTCAATGAGGACCTCATTTGGAAGATGATAAAAGGATTACATAAATGTTTTTATAGAGTTAAAAGTGGGAGGAATATCTTTAATAAATCATTGGAGAGTATTATAAATATTAATATATTCATTTTAAATAATAATATAGAAGAAAAATAGTGTCGGCCGAGTAGAAAAACACATTCAGTTTTCCTTAAAAAACAATACTTTAATATATTGAGTACATAATGATAGGAAAATGAATGTAAAACATGAAATTTACATAATTAAAAAAATTGAAATAAAATATAATGGTCTCTGGATGGAAATATCAAATAATTATTCAAGCATAGAGATAAACAAAAATAATTAAAAATAATGATGAGATTATAAAATAATACATTTCTCATATGGTACCTTTTGAATCATATCTCCCGTGAATGATACAATAAATGAATCTTTAAATACCAAAAATATAAATATACTAATGAAATAAACTATTAAATGGTAAACATATTCACCACACAAAATATATAAGTGGTGGATATGGCAGGTCACAAAAATATAGAAGTGAGACGAGAAAACCCTTACCTATGGAATTGATTCCATCATATGTTCTAAATTTCATTTATAATAAATATTTATATCTTATAAAAATATTAAAAAAATGACCAAATACCATATATGATTTACTAATAATTTTTTATCACCCATTTATATACAATTCATTATTAAAATCACTTTTTTTGTGATAATATTTTTCCATATATTCATTTGTTCATAAGTTTTGGTATTTTTAAATTGAATATGGTTACATAATATCCATAATTATAACAAATATATTAATATCATATATATATATTCGTTATATATATATATATACATATTCCCATCCACATAATGACAAAATGAAAAACATGTAACCTTGCTTCATGGAGGTGGTTGTCCACACATAATCCAGAATGAAGTTATGGTTTCCAATGTATTGGACGTAATATTTTATATATGATATTATCATTCCACATCAATAATTATGTCATAAATATAATTTATATTTGTTTGTCCCATCATTATAATAAACCAAATAAAGTGGTGATGAAAAACTAATTACAACACTATGTGGAAACGGTAAGCTGTAGGTATTCACACCTGATTTTTTCACATTTTGTAGGATGATAAAGACATGAAAATTATTGTAAAATAATATTAATAATATAATAAAATTTTATTTATGAAAATTTATTTATTATTTAAGGATGGTTGTAACAGATTTAAATAAATTTGATGAAGAAATAAACCTGAATGGTTCGAGAATGAAAATTACCTCTTCTTTGATAGATTCCATTAGAATATACTATTAAGGGACCTTAGGTTTTTATTTTGGAAGGGCCAAAAACCATATTAAATTTCTATGCATGTTTATAAGAGAATTGGGTAGAGTTTTCTCATGCTTGCTTGCTCACTCTGGTTTGATGAAAAGAGAGAAGGGGTGCCCTTTTACAAATGAGGAGACGGTACTCATGTAATTTGTATATTATTTAATTAATATAAATTTTTATCTTTATTCAAATAGATCCACATTTATATAATTAAATTATAATATTATTATTAGTTAAAATTCTCTCAAATAATAAAATATAGAAAAATTTGGTTATTTTTTAACCAAATCATTTAGTTTTGTCCCATATTAACCCTTTTGTAAATTACAACAATATTAATGTTTCCTACTCATTAATGGTTAATAATGTCTCCATAGAAGGGGAACAAATAAAAATATATAGACCATGTATGATTTATTAAAACATATATCATCAATTTGGAAGAAGATATTTTTTTATGAATTTGAATTCATTTTAAAAAATATTATTAATTATAAAATACATTTATGTCATTTTTAAAACAATACATTTAATTTGACTTTAAATACATCATTAAAGGAGGTAGTTAGAATATATATTTTTGTAAAATCATTAATGTGTCATAAAGATCTATAAAATTAATGGGACACTTTAAATCAATCAAAAAACACATAGAATTATTAAAACAAATTATTTTATCTCTCAATTAATTGAATATATACTATATTATTATTTCATAAGCTTTTAATTTAATTATTTAATAAATAAAAATTAGAAATAAATTAACATAAAAATAAAATTAATTATTATTTTAAATAATAACTTATTGATGTAATTTGTTTTAAACTTTCCTTTTAATAAAAAAAATTATATCATGGATTTTGGAAAGTGAATATTTTTATTTATAATTTTCTAAAAAAAATATAACGGTCATAAAAAAAATTAATATAGAGCTTAATTTCTATATATTTTATACATATAAGTACATGAACAATAATTATAAATAAAATTTGATAAATAGAATTGTTAGTGTCCTTTTTTAGTCCTTATCATATTATTTATAACCATAATAAACCATTTATCCATACTGTGGTGATAATTATTTTATATGGTTACTTTTCATAGTGAACAAAAATAGAAGAAAGATATTTAATTAATTTTTTCCATATTAATCTAAAAATAGAATCAATTTTCAAGGATTCAATTTATATAACCAGATAAAACTAATTTAAGATTAAATCATAAAACACAACAAAAATGTTTTCAGAAAAACTCCTTATTAAGTACAAAAAATAATAATGAATTAAATATTAAAATTGATTATAATAATATTAACATAATTATTAATAATATAGGATAATTTATAATACTTTAAAAAAATTTAAAAAAAATCTAACATTCTAAATTCTTGAATAAAAAATTTAATATTCATTGAAGATCTGTATGTTTCACTATTCACTACAAAAACGGTAGTTTTTTGGAAAATACATAAAATTCACCCTAAGTTAATTTTGATATTGTAATATCAAAAATTTTATTCATTTTAAAAAAATAGTTATAATTTTTTCAATAATTAATTATAATACCCTCACAAAAAATGAAAAACAAATAAAAAATCATGAAAAAATAAAATTATCCTATATTTTTCTTACTAAAACGCAAGTTAATATTTACTGTTAAAAAATAAATTATATAAGTAAATTATAAATATTTTAAAAATATTTTTACCATTATTAGTACATTCCAATTAAATTTCTTGGTTAGAATGGGCATATTAAATAATAAAGTTTTTTTGTTTATTTAAACATGGTGTTGCAAGTTTTATACTCTACTTAACATAATATTGTTTTAAAAAGCACAGTGTTATATTATCACAGATAAATAAAATTAATCCCCATAATTTAACTGGGTTCTCATTTTTATATTTCAAAATTACATTATTATAAACCCCAATCATAAAAAGAGTTAATAAAAATTCACCTAAAAGACTGAATTGTAAATTTGAGGATCATCTAAAATAACAAAAAACTAGGTTTTAAAATTATAGATCATTAGTAGGAAGTGAAATATAGACATGAGAGAGAAAAATAACAACTATTTAATAATAGAGTGTGATATCATTTACAATCATGATAATTTTAATTACTAGAAAATAATAAATCAATGACTGGTGAAAATACTTAAAATTACTCAAAAAACACTATGGTAGGATAACCTTTTTGCTTATAGATCATTTTCTAATTGTTCAGAAATTACAATGACATCAATAAAGAAAATCCAAAAAATTTAATTGATATATTTATACATCATAAGCATAATTTAATAATTTGGTAGTTTTTTGATCAATTTCTACTTATCTCATAGTTTAAGATGAATTTTTTTATTCCTGACACAATAAAAATAACACTTAATGGACCACATTATCCAAAAATGAATGAAAATAAATTTCTCATATATTCAAATATTAACCAAAAATGAAATGTTAACCATAATGGTTAGATAATATATTAAATGTATAATCCTTTATATAGTGAAATAATACAATTTACTTCATTGCTTCTTTAATAACACAACCATTTTATCTCACATGCTTCCAAAAATAAATAACCCTACATCCCAATTGACCCCAATAACATCAACATCAATAAATGGTTTTACCCCAATGTTTATATAATACCTTTTAATTTAAAATCCAAAAAAAATTATCGTATTCTTCCCAAATAATAATTCTTATTAAACCGCATGATAAACATAATGGTTATATATACTTCGTCCAAATGATGAATCCAAAAATATAAATAATCATCATGAAAAATCAATATATAATATTATAATATAGTAAAATATAATATATTATCATGAATTATATTAAGATACTAATATGAAAGGTAATCCTTAGCTTTACCATTAATATCAATGAAAATATTATCTTTTTAAAGAACTAATTCTTGACCACCAAATTATCAATATTCCACTATAAAATAGATAATAACTAACATAAAATTAAATCATGTACCTTTCCTATAGGTTTATTCATTCCTTAATAGATTATTATTCTCAATACTTAGTAAAAGTATTAAATCACCTCAAAATTCTATCACTCTAAACCACAAAAGGGGTATCGGTATTTTTTAACTTATGAAAATACATAAAATTATAAATCAATGATGATATTAATGACTTATATTATACACCTATAAAAGCATAAAAAATCAAAAAACTTAAAATTAACTTATTAAGAAGAAATATTCATATCCCATTTTCATATATATAAAAATGCAATAAAAATCCTCAAAGATATCTCAAATAACATTTTCATCAAATCAAAATCCAATTTCAATGTCATAATAGTTATCCTATTTTCTCTTATAAATCTATATTTTGGTTATTAGTTCCTTTCAATATCAGATTTAAAATCATTAAATTAATCAAATTCAAAAAAAGAAATACATGTTTAATGATAATGATATATTACATCTACATCCATATTATCAAATCCCAATATATAAACACATCAATCCTTCCACTACAATTATAGAAATTACATATTTCATTCCATTGTCATGGAGTTAAATATTAGACTAGGGTATTGGCTTGGATAATTTTCATATTATCCACTACAATTACATTGATAATTAAATGGTATTTTCAGGTGAACTTCATATTCCTCCATTAAATTACTCATCTTATTTAAAAATTCATCTATTTATTCTATTATATTTTACACATAAAACATTTTATTATTCATTTGAGTTTTTCTTTGTGGTGTATCATTCCAAAATTTAGATATGAAGGATATTGATATTTCTTTCTATAATGGTCTTTACTTCCCAATATCTTAATAAACTATATTATTTTATTCATTAGTGAGTCTGACAGTTGGTTAAGGTGAATGTTATTAATCATATATCTTGATAATTTAATAGGAATAATCAAAATATCTTTCAATGTAGACATCATCCCATTTAGTTTCTCATTATAAATTTATTTTCAATCACATTATATGTTAGCATAATTCCTTAAATATCTAGGAATTTATTGAAACCCAAAACCCTTTAATGAGAAATAATAATCATAGTGGGAAACCACATAATACTGAAAATATTCTATAGGATGTCTAAATATTGACAATTTCTATTCAATATATTTCATAGTAGGAATCACCTATTCTATTCATGGTCCTTATAAATTCAAATAATTCATAATTGCTCATAATTAAAATGTCAATTAGCCCAATAATATCCCATGGGAGTTTCAATATTGGTTCATTGTAGGGAAACACTCACTAAGAAAATTAATTATGCCTGTAATATAGTCAGCCAAATCTTTTCAAGTTTATTACCCATAGATGCACTGGTGCCAAAACAATGTCCACTTATAATATCCGTAAAAGTATATATTTCTTGGTAAATCACATAATCTATACCTTAATAAAATTTAAGGATGTTATTATATAATAAGAAATATCATCAAATTTAGTCCCAAGGTTATGTCCCCAAATCCATTTTTTCGAAAATCTAGTTCCCTAGTTTTCTTCTAAACATTATTTGATACCAGCTGTAAAGAACCTAACCCTAATAGACCAAATCTTGTGGTAAAATTATTACATGTTACTCCCACTAAATTATTTTTTTTCCGGATTTTTCAAGTAAAATCAAATAATGTTTAAGTGATAAACATATAGAAAATTATGAATACAATGCACCAATGGTCATACCATGTATTAAAAATCAATATGTTATAGGGGAATAAAAATAATGAATGGAAGCTACCTAAAAAGATTGTCCATAATGGGATACAAGGAGATCACACATTATAGGCTTTCGATCCTCTAAGACATCAGGACCATAGTTACACTGATCAAATTGACACTGATGCATCGAATCTATTATATGAATTAATCCACATAAATTACCATTCCTTGGGACATTTAACAATGTATAACCACCAACAAAATTGAATAAATAACCTTAGACATCAGGGATTACCTTCGTACTAGATACAAGTAATAAAATCTAGAGTGACCAATTAGTGTAACAGTATTGGTATAATATATATATATATATACATGAATGCCAATTTAAATTTAATAAAATAAAAAAAAAACATTTTAAATGTAAATATTCTATATCCTTGATCCCATTCACTTATTACCTCTTCATATCTTGGGAAAAGAGAACAAAATATGCATGGTATCATATTTTCAATAAGAGTAACATATAGGGTAATATATCATGATTAAAAAAGTTATAATCAATAGGAAAATCAAAATAACTAAAAAAAACTTAAATTTAATCAATTGCATTACCATAATGTAAAATATGGAAAGAGTAATTGAATATAAAATTATTATATTTAAATAATTACAAGATATTGAAACATATCCATTGATAGTTTTCAAAATAATAACATAGACATTAATTTTTTTTGATAATATTAGAATGTATAATTATAGACATCTAAAACATACCATCAAGGCCTTGTGACAAGACAATTTACATTATGAATTGGTATACACCATGAAGCAATTTAATAAGGACAAGAAACCTATTTTTCTCAAGATAACTATCAACTAGTAAAGGGGATATTTAATTTTGGGCCCCAACCGTCATATAAAAACTCTAATTCATTAATGATATGAATAATCATTATAATATAAACAACATGAATTATTTAAAAACATTATGTACAGGAAGACCTAGAATATAGAATGAAAATATTTTTATTATTAAAAATAATCATAAACCATCCATAGAAAGAATAATTATGTTATTATTAGAATATATCATTAGTAAAATATATTTATAATAATAAGGTTTATTCTCACTAACTAATAATATAATGAATAAGGATATTTAAAACATTCATGTGAAAAATAAACTAATCAATTCTAAAATAAATTTTGAAACTAAAAAATTTCCATGATATTAGGAAAAATGTTTTATTTAAAAATAATCATTGAAACATTTAATGGAATATTAAAATAATTGAGCATTAATGATGGTGGGAAATTCTGTTCAAGACGTATAAGTTAAAGAAATTCCTTCGAACATTTATAAAAGAAGTCAAAAATTATTTTATTTGGAAAATTACTAGAATATTAATATTAAAACATTTTTTTAAAGATTATCACCTGGGGAAAATATTTTTGATAAATAATTATATAATAGTTAATAAATTCACTGAGAAAATTTAAATAAAATATCGATATTATTGATAAAGTTTACTGACTTAGTTGAACACAATCTCTACATTCCTTAAAAACATTATATTAGTATCTTAAGAACATAATATGAGGAAAATTAATGGAAAATATTAAAATTTATAGACATAAAAATTGGAGAATAAAATATATTTTGTTCAATATAGACCAATATTTCCATTAATGGAGACATAAGCATAATGAATTTCCTATAATGATGAGATTATAAAATAAAACCCTACCACTATGGTCATAATAAAATAATGACCCCTATGATGGAAATAAAATAGAAAGAAACATTAAATATCTGTAATATAAATATATTCATGAAATGACTTATTAATTGGCTAGTATGTGCACCACACAAAATAAATAAGTGTTTATTGTGACATATGCCTCACAGAAGTAAATTTGTGAAAAGAAACCTCTTACCTAATGTATGAATTCTTTAATATGTGTTAGAACCACATGTATAGTAAATATATAATTATTATAAATATGTTATATAACCTTACTAAAATATATCATACTATATATGATATATTTATAACCATTTATTACATATTTTTTTATCAATTATTTGTGAAAATCACTGTTCTGGGTGATAAATGCTTCATTTTTATTTATGTTTTGGTTCTATAGTTTTGGTCCTTATCAATTGATCAAGATTAAATAACCTCTTTAATGTTATTAATGATATATATATATATATATAATATATTAATCAAATATTTCCACATTATAAACCATGTAATACATAAATGAAAAATTGTTCACATCAATTTATGGAGGTGGTAGTCCATAATTAAACCTGAGCACCAAAATCATTTTCCAATTTATTGGAAGGTAAGAATTTATATATGGTATTATAATTACAGAATAATTTTTTTTCATAAATTTCTTATTAATTAATTAGTTCGATTATTATAAGTATCTGTGTAATGTAGTGATGAAAAATGGATTGCGTTGCTAAGATTTAATCCAAAAATAAAGCTCATAAGAACATTATCTTGATAAAATATATGTTTTATAATTAACAAAATAAATTTTAGAATATTATATCTAATTTATAAAACCGTATCTGATATTTTGAAATTGTTATCCCCATTTTCAATAATTCTATTTTAAAGCATTGAACATTTAATATATCAAAATAAAATATTATCACCTTTAGAAATTTAATATAACTTAATGGATTAAAAATTTAGAATATGTTGGAATAAATTTTGAAAAGTGGGCCATTTTATTTTGACACATAAAATATAAATTAATTAAGTTCAAATCTAGTTATGATGGTAAAATTAAATATGGTAAAAGTAAAAAATCTAATGGAATTGATTTGAAAACCTTTTTAAAACATGTTTGGAATTGAATTGTAGATGCTTTATAGAAATTATATTATACCAACACTATTATTTTACAATTTTTGAGAAATATTCCTTGAGAGTGACTTAAATTTTTTAAAATGTTATGTGTTTTTAAAAACATCCCATAAATGTTCATTTATAAAAGGTACCAATAAATACCCCATAAATAACTCTCCATAAATTAATTTCACTTTCAAAACAATACACATTTTTACTCTGCATGAACCCACTCATTATTCCATTAGGTCATAGTCTTATAATTATACTATATTCATTATTTTTTGAGGGGTTCCAACAATGAAATCTCAATGTTATCAATGTGAGTAATTATTTTTAGTAAACATTATTCATTTCTATATTAAATTTAAAATTATTATTTTCCAATCCCAATTTGGTAAAATATGTCCTGGTTACATACATAATGTTATTATGTTATGGGAATAAATATTATCCACCTTACCCATTTACTACTAAGAAAAAATAAAAACATGTTTTTTTTCTGTTCTGATTACCCACACCATGATGTTTCATGTATTGTATTCATTAATCACCTTACACATTTGGTCCTAGTATTATATTTAACAAATAATTATTATATGATAAAATTTTATATATTCTTAGATGATTAAAAAATCATACATTTACCCCTTTATGTAGAAAATGAAATCATTAACCACTCTAACATGGTTGGTTATGGAAATGTGTTTAATGGATAAATGATATGATTATGATATCATTGAGTCCCTTTTATGATTTTTGGGATATAATTAATTATATAATAAATTAGTGACCATTATTTTTACAATCAACTAAAACAGGCATACTAAAGGGGAATCTACTTAGTCATAATATGTACTATATTCATAGCCCTTATTTATCCATATAATTTTTTATAATTTTGATATGTATCACTAATAAATACTAAATTATATCATCAATATTTATTGCTATTATGAGACTAGAAATAATCCACCACAAAATTACCCATTGATCATTATATGCTAATATTTGGGCCTGTTTAACAACCTATAAGAACAACGCTACATGTATATATCATTGATAATTATGAGAAATTAATTATTTGTAACATATGATGAAAATATTTTAATAATGATTATTTATTTATATAATAGTATCATTATTATTAAATTTTTTAATTAAGAAATATTTTTTGTTCCATAAGAATCTTTGAAACAGGATCACCACCAATTTCATTATCACTATTCAAAAGAAAAACAACCATGGAAAAATATTATACAATTATAAATATATTGAAGCCTATATTAAATTACCCTTCATGAACATTTTGGAAGAACATTTTACTAATAACTAAAACCAACACCGTTTTATGAAACTAGTACAAATGATAAATATACAATCACCAAATGTCAGAAAATAGGTAAAACTCTAAATTGATTTCATATATATAATTAAAATTTTGGGATATTATTATTGAACATATATCTGAGTAACAATATTAATTTAGTGACTATTATATGTATTTTTTGACATATAATGTTAATGTACATATGCAGAATTTATGACACGATAAAAGATCTATCTTCATCTCAATTTTGTTTCTTTGAGACACAAATTTTTTTATGAAACATGTTACCTTTATATGTAGTATTTTTCAGACCTTGTATTTATTTTTATTATATTAATTTTTATTTCTTATGATATAACATGAAAATTATTACTCACTCCTTTAAATTTATATTGATTCAATTTTTACTAGTGCAATAAAGATTGTTGATAACTAAACATTCAATCATTTTTTATTACCATACCATGAAATTATATTATATAATTAGGGTACATTATAACGGTGATTTTATTATGAGAAAATACTTCTCCATATCAATGTATTTACATTTATATGGACTAAAGTATTTTACAATATATCTTACCAAATATATTTCTTTCCGTAATGTATATTGACAACACAAATATCCTCTAAATTAGTTAAAAAAAATTTATACACATTTTCCATCCATGTATGGGTTCTCCCAACCTAATATTTTATTATGTGGTTATTATATTCCTCCTTGTGAACATTATGTATCCACTTATATAAGTAATTATTATATTGTTAACAATGATTGATTTCATAAAAAATAATTTAAATGTACTAAAAAAGAACCCTTTATAGTATACTGTTTTCTCTTTCGGTCCAAATTTCATTAGTAAACATTATGTAATTTGTAAGGGTCCACTATTGGGGAGTTTTTAGTAGTAAAATTTTCCAAAATCTTTCTCTTCACATATTCAAACGTTACATTTGAATGAAAAATTTATTATTTTATTTTATCTTAATAGTAATTTTTCTTTATAAATTCCTGTTTAAATTTCCACCCTTATTTTTTCATTATATTAAATAGGATTTAACTTCTTTCTATTTTCATTACATGATTTATCCTATAATATATATATATATATTTTAAAATAATTTTTTATTGATCTCACAATATCCAATAATTAGATTCAGTATCCCTTCTAATGTGATACTGTTTGATGAATACCTTTTAAGGTTTTTTAATCTATGTAAGAATCAATTTTTGTTTCCTTTATTACATTGGGGATATGTTATTTTTCAAACATACACCATATTTAAGAGGATAAAATTTTCAAATTCCATTTTAATAACTTCTTATAGCCTGAATAACATTTTATATTCTAAATATCCATAAATAATAAGAATAGAATGTATTCCCTGAACATTTATTTTTTGAATACACTATTATACATTCAATTGATTTAAGGTAAATCAACTATATTCAAAAAATTGAATGATTGTGTATTTTATTAACTTAACAACTTAACATGACTGTAACATCCCAGCTAAATAGATAATATAGAATTTTCATATATATTAATATTTGTGAATTAAATATTAATTTTACCTTAAAGGGGATTCTATTTTTGATGGCATACCTGATACACAACAACATGTTTCATTGAAAACATACGTTTCACACAATGTTGAGTTATACCGAAAAATATTAATATCATATTATTATTTTAAATTGTAGTTAACACTGAGCAATTGTATTGGAAAAAATTAATATAACTAACTAAAATATGATTATATATGTTTGTTACATGTTTTTTCATTTATCTAATATATTTTAGATGCTTAAAATGTTAATGAATCTAATTTTAAGCACAAATATTCTAACATTCATTAAAAGGTGCATTTACCCCATTTTGATGGAGAACCCTATTTAAATATAGCTTTGGTCAATTTTATATGTTTTATTTGACCAAATTCAATTTTTCTTTAGAATCGGGACATAAAAATTTACTTTGGGTAAATTTTTGGTATTTTTCTGAAGAAATTGATTTTTAATGAATAGTGAAAAAATACTATAGTTTAATTCCGAACTGCCTTCTAATATAATATATTTATATGGTTAGATTATCCTTTATATTGTTTTAAAAGTGTAATTATATTATGTTTTTACAATTTAACACATTTGTTTGTCATTTTAAGTAATTTCCCTTTTGAAGTTGGACTTAAATAAGTGTCAATCTTTTGATAGTTATTATTTCTTAAAAACACGGTTTTTGTTCTAACAGTGGGAATTAGTTTTAAGTTAATATCTACCACTTTTGTGTTTTGTATTTGAAAAAATGGATTCTATATTTGGAATGATGAGGTCCAAAATTTTCAAATATTTAACTTTTATTTTTAGACAATATTTACTTTAGTAAAAATTTTATTTACTATCATTAAAGGGTAAATCTAGTAAATAAGGGTAAAAAATTATTATAATAATATTAAATCACCATAACATGTGTTCTAATCCTATTTGTTCATATATTGAAGACCATTTAAATCCTTGGGTCGATTTTGGGACCCCATGGAGCCACGTGGGAGTGATAATTACACTTTATATTAATTAATTTAAAGTAAAGAAAAAATGACATAAACATATATCTTTTCGTAAATCAATTTTTACATAGGGTTATATAAGTTATATATTAGACTATAAATATTCATTTTAAAGATAAAAATATTTCCTAAATCATGGTATTTTGTTTATAATTTACATACATAAAATAAATAAAATTATTTAGGACACAACAATGGTGCAGTGTTTACCTCATTAACGAATGATTTAAATAAATAAGATTATAAAGTTGAAAACAATATAAAAATCCTATCCAATTATTATTGGATGACTTTATTTCATACATTAGTCATCTTATCTTCTACTTTAACAAGTTTTTGACCTTTATAAACCGAAAATCATTATATAATAAAATAATATTTTTAATCTTTCCTAAAGAGCCCCACCTCTACATTTTTAAAGCCCTCACTTATAACCCATTTGTCACACTTCTCAAGCCCCATGGATCATTCAAACTCTGAAATATTAATCTCCCTAAATACCTCTCCTCCTCTTAGAATACTCTCCCTAGATTTAAGGAAATTAAAGTAAACCTTTTCGTTCAAACCAAAGGGAGATACCTGATTTAAAGGTAATGTCTTCTCTAATGTTCGGTTGTTTTATTTCCCTTATCAAAACCAAAAACTCTTTTTATTAAATTATTTTACTGGATCAAAATTTTCCTCAATATACTAGTTTGTTTTTATGAGAAGTATTATAACTACACTTAAACACACCTCCGTCTAATGGGTAATGAACATACTGTTTCTATGGAAGACAAACTAACGCCTCACGAAATGATGACTTTTCAATTATATCCTACCACCTATTATGGATGACATTAATATGGAAATGTATTTATATGTAAGATATATTATATTCCTATTATTTCTATGCTTCTTCATTTTTTATTCATAGAATACCTTTATGGGTTTCCATAATTTGTAAATACGATATTTTGATTTGAGGAAGTGTGGACTACCACCCCATAAAAGTTATATAACTCGTTCATGCCATATAAGGAATGTATAAAGGATGGATTTAATGAAATTACATATGATATTATAGTGTAATTATAATATAACTATGTATCATTAGGATTTTATTCCATTAAATATGAAATAGAAAGGAAAGTAGCGTTCATGCGTACGTACGACTTACCGTCTCCATGAACGGTGCATTTCATTACTTATCACAAAATGTTATGTCCTATTATAAATACATATATATACTGTATATATATGATATATATGATATCTAAATCATGAATATCATTTTAAATATTATGTAATTTCGACCACATGGACAATTTATAATTATAACAAGTCTATTTTTAACTCAAGTTCCGAACATCGACAAAATGTCCGATATGAACTCAAATAATTAAATAATTGTTATAGAAAGGTAATAATTTATATAAAAGGAATAATAAACATGGAAAATGTTTTTAGAAATTATAAATCAAATTTAGTTTATTATTCAAAATATTAATGAATGATTGAGTCATGTCGGACACAAGGTAAGGGGATTCTTATCTCACTTTTTATTCTGTGAGATTTCCATTGTTCGCCACTTATTTAATGCATGTGGTGTATTGTGTACGGAAATATGTTATATATTATCATGATTAGATTTATATTATTGGTATCCTGTGATTCATTTGGTGTTTATTATATTCTTTTCATACAAGTGGATTGATTACAATGTGGTAAGAGGTTTTCATCTCGCTTTTTATTTCTGTGAGATTCATGCTATGTTTGCCACTATTTCCTTTTATATGGTGTATATACTTCACATGATTTTATTATTTTCATAATATAATTTAATTTATGGGTTTTTACATATTCATTTTTTGATCGTTATTTCATGGGGTGTATGTTTCATAAGTTACCAAATCGGTAAGGGAACCTTTCACCCTCCTCTTTTTAAAAGACCCCATTTATGTTATGTCTTTTTAATTTACAATTTCTTATGTTGGTATATGTTATTATATATCCTTATTTTATTAAATTTTATTTCCATGTGATGAGATACTCTTTTCACTCTCATCAACTCTTTTTTTGAAATTCTAGGTGACGCTATTAGGCTGTGAAAGTTTTGTATGGGAACTTCTTAACCATATTTTTATTCCATGGGATAATCTTATATTTCTTAATTATTTCGTGCTATGATTATGTGTGGAAACAATGTTTATTTATTAATGTTTTAATTTACACTCCTTTTGGTGTGAATATACTTTGATACACATAATCACTCCAATGATAAATTCTCAAGTCATCGATATGAACTTGATAAGAGTAATTTTAACTCAATTTCCATTCATTGAGTTAAACATCAAATTCATTTGTGTTGTTTTTACAAAAATATGTGTGAATGTTATCTAATTTATTTAAATTTAATATCCAATTATATTGTGTGTATTTTTATTTTTCACACATAATTTTGTAATTGATTTTTCCTTAATCTAAGGATATGATCTTTGCAAGGGACTTTGTCTCAATTTTCATTCCATTGAAACATATTTATTGTTATACACCAATTAACATTTATATGGTGTATATACTGCCCTTTGACATATTATATCTTGAATCTATATATTCTCATAATATTATAATCTTTGATTGATTTTATTTCTCAATTGTTTGTATTCAAGCGTCTCTCATTTTGTTAAAGATTCTTTAACTAAAATATCATTTTAAATGTTTTGAAGATTAATTCTTCTAAATAATTCTCATTAATGTCAATGTTTTAAAAATGGTTTTAAGGATTTATTTATATGTACATGAATGTTTTGAAATTAAAATTTATTTCAAAAGTTTCAAAGTGGCATGAGACACTTTGATTCAAAAATCTCGTTATTAAATGTTTAAAATGGCTTTGAAAATGGTTTTATAATGCAATGATTATATAAATATATTTAAATGATATATTGTAATTGCAATGTGGAAATTTTATCTTTACTTTATGCTTGTTTAATGTGATATAAATATGTTATGTTTTTTGGGTATTGTTTACATATATGGGTGGTTCCATGATAAACCTAGGTGGGTGAGACCGACATAGCTCTCCAATGCATTGGGTAACGTGACAGAGGTAAATGTTAATGTTTCTCCTACGAAATTTTGGGAATATACTTTGATGGGAATTCCTACGTAACTCCCTACATATCAATTATATCTACAATGTAAGTATGATATTGATGCCACAAGTTACCTTTATGATTTATGATTTCCATGTGTTGTTCATAAATCTTATGAATTCATGAGGAATGTTATGATTGAAAAGTATGGTTTAATTGATTTGTATTTGTTGATGGGTTAATGTTTCCTTTACTTATTTTATAACCCTTACTATTCTTTTTATGCACATCCCATGTTTTTTAAATGTTTTCCACATGACTTAATGATGAATAGGGTCAAGGAAGAGATCAAGGAAGAGTCATGCTGTCTAAAACTTGGAACTAGACATGTTTCTTTTTTAGAGTTTCTATTTTATAAAAAATGGATATTCAGTAGTATTGTGCATATGAAATTTTCATGTTGATATGTAATAGTTATGAACCAATCCCCTAAAACCCTAAACCTAAAAATATCTTCAATTTTAATTATTAATTTAATTCAAGATTATGTAATGTTTTATGGCTGTGTCCTTATATTTACTCATTTTGGTGTCATTTTGATTGATTTTTACATAGAAATATATTCTTATAATTTATTAAGGAACCACTAATAACCGTTTAATTTTTTATTTTGGTGCTGTTTTATATTTATTTCTTATCAGAATAGATTATGCATTATTTAACCATCCTCATTCTTTCTCTAGAAGTATTATGATCATGTTATAAAATTTATTTACATGGTTTGCATTGGTGTTATTTTTGTAAAAAAATAAATAATAATAACATATCAATTTCATTACATGGAATATATTTTGTAGATCCATATTAATGAATAAAATAATATATAATTTCTCAGTAAAAAAAGAATATATTATGAATAAAAATAAATGGATTTTCATGAATTGGATGGTTATAAAAAAATTAATATCTAAATTTTATAATTTGATTTTGAAAAATTGATCCTTAATTTTGAAATTATAAAAATTAAATTATCATAGAATTTTTTTTTGAGAATTTTATTCTAATAATATTTTTTAGATAATAGAATAAAATTTTTATTTTTACAAAAAATATCATTTCATTAAATTTATTTAATAGGACACATTAATTTGTTTAAGAATATAAATTTATTGATTTCAATATTTTTAAAAATGAAAAAAAATCATTGGAATAAACATTACACAGTATTTTTGTATTAAACTTTTTTAATCATAAAAATGCATTCATTAAAAAATTGTTTTAGTCACATTTTATATTGTGATTCAAATGTAAAATATTATAGTATTACATTTTTTAAAATGAAAATTGGTTTCATATTTTACTTTTGGAGGTACCAATTTTATAAATCTTACAGAATATTTTTTTGGTCATTATAAATATTATGATAGGTTACAAATATGTTACTGTGGTAAGATATAAATTAGGATAAAAGAGTTAAAACTATGGTGATAAAGGTTCAAATGATCTAAAAGTGTGTCTGGATACTTTTTATGATCATATATAGACCCTATATAATTTCTTCTTTTAAAATTAGCCATTTTGATCCAATTAATACTAGTAGGATATTAATTTTTTTTTGTATCTTTTGAAAAATTAAAAGTGTGTTCTCTCCCTCATTTGTAAAAGGGTTCTTCCGTTCCACTCTTATACACACTTATAGAGCCTATTATCATTTAAAATCAAAACCAAAATCCCTTCCTAACATTTCTAACTATACTTTAGACTTCTGGTGTGGATCAGAATACCATTATAGGAAGGCTTTAGGTATAAACCATATGAGGTTGTCTGAAGAAGATATATAATTGTTAACAAAGTGTTTTATTTTATATTTTATATTTGATCTCCATATAAATTTTTATATACATTATTATATATTAAAATTTATGTCACTCTTATAATTATGTTTTATAATTATGATGGTATATCACATTTCATATACCTATCCATATAATAGGAAATTAAAACATATTCCATGGACATGTGAAGGCTGCCGCCTCATGAAGATGATATATATCATTTTTCATCACCGAGCCTTATGTTTGGGAATAATAATGGGTATAAATGAAATAATATTATAGAAATTTAATTATATAATTTTATATAAATTCTCTAACTCTTTAATTACTATCGAATGAAAAATAAAAACATCACTCATGTGTTTGTGTGGACTACTACCTCACAAAACGATGCATTTTATTTTTCTAACCCATCGCACGTTGCGGGTATGTATAAGTGGATTTAGAAATAGAATATTATATTTTGGATATTACTATTATTATGAAAATATAAAAAATTATTTCTCTCCTTGTGTTTGAAAATTAGATATTTTATTAACCCATACGTACATACTATTGTATCCATGTTGTAAAATAATTCATTTCTTAGAATAGTGTTTGCATATTTATTTATAAAATTATAAATAATGTAATATTTTTTTTAAAATTAATAAGAATCCATAAATGATATAATTATGATCCATTTGACCATAGTCAACCTACCAATTTCATTTTGGGCTTATTATCCAACCATCGTCAAAACATATGAAGTAAACAAAATAAATTATGTTATCATGTTTAAAATAGTAATAATTTAAATAAATTGAATAATAAAATATTAATTACCATTAAACATATTCCCAACCATTTATATAAAAAAAAATTCATTATTTCAGATGATAAAGAACATGCATGAGAATTCATACTTGAGGTAAGGGATCCTGATCTTAATTATCTTTCTTTGAGACTTATGTTTCTTTAACACTTATTTAATTCTGTGTGTTGTATAAAATAACATATTTTTTATTTTATCATTATTATAAAAATATTAATGTGTTTAAAAAACCATTCATATTTATTTCATATAAAGTTACAATGGTTCAGAAGTTATCAAATTTCATGTTATATTACATTTAAAAACATAGATTTAATTTTTTTGAATATTTTTTGGAATATTTTTCATCGATGCCCATATTATTTAATGGATGTGTATATATTTAAATAATTAAATTTAGAAGTTTATTTTATAAAAACTATTACTTTATTAAAATAATTTTAGAAGGAAATATTTTTATATATTCCATAATAATTGACTATCATTATTTAAAAATGATAGAGAGAATATTATTTTAAATGTATATGAAGTCATTTTAATTTCACACAAATGAACCAATTATTTTAAATTTTAATTTCTTTTAAATATTCTATTTTTTTCAAATTAAAACCCCTTATCCCATTTTTATTTTTATTTTAGTTTTTTAAAATAGTGGTTTAATGTTAAGGGATATATTAGTATCTGAAAATTTTTAACTTATGGGTTCAAAAGTATATTTTTTTGAGCTTTTTAGATGTAAATGGAAGTTCTTATGTGTTTCATGTATGTTACGATTCTTGTAATTGGCTTGTGATAATGGGTGTGATCGATATAGATCTCAAATTAATTGGTAAAATTTTATGATCTTTTTAGAATTATGATTTAATTAATAGAGTAGGTTATTCCATTTTTAAGGGTTCGTATAAGTGTTTTATAAGAGTAACTTTAAGGGTTATTTAAAGATGATATAATAAAAGTAATAATTTAATTTTCCATAACATTAAATTTAATTTCATGGAAATATTTTTATTTAATAAGGCAATATAATGATATTTTAACTAAGGGAATGATGTTTCCATTTATGTTTAGGTGATATATTTTAAATTATTTTTTAATGGGTTGAAATTGTTTTCATATAAAAAGTCATGATTTTGATTTTTTTGTTATATTTTTTTATAATCTGTTTTATAAAAAATTTTAGGAGGTAAAGATGATTTCAGGTATATGTAAATGAAAATTTGAGTTCAACGTTAATTATGATAATAGAAGAATATCATATATCAAATTATGTTTTTAAAATTGGTTAACAAATTTCTTTTACCATTTTAATATGTCCCATACAAAAATTATTATGTGCATCCCATGTTTTAAAATTATTTTCATAGAGATTATGGAAGAGTAAGAACAATGATAAAATCTAGCAGAAACTTATGTGGATTGTTCTTGAAATAAAAACATGATAATTTTAAAATAATTGTATTTTGAAAAAATAAATTTTGACCTAAAGTGTCTAATTTTTAATGAATTGTTTTGTTAAGTAAGAACTATGAAATTATTATATAATATAGTAAACATGAAATTTATTTTGTATCATAAGAAAATTATTTATTTCTTAAATATTAAATTATGAGTTTAATAAGGATCATGTCCTAATATTGTATGTTTTCATTAAAAAACAGATGATTATTGAAAATTTGATTACTTATTGTTTTCAAATTACCTCATATTATGAACTCATTAGAATTATATAATATAAGTATTGATACTTTCATTAAATATCACCTCAAATCATCGGTTGGTACCATGAGACAAATATGTTCAATATATTCAGGTATACCAAGACATTTAAAAAAGAGGTATTGAATTATTTCATGACAAAAAATGTTGTCTCTACCGAGGCCTTGATAATAATAAAAATATGTCCTATATTATGAATTCCAACATAACAAATTTAGGTACTGCTAATATATTTATTTTCATTATATTACATGGATATATTGTGCTCTAAGTATTAGTTGATAAAGAAATTATGATTATTTATTATTTTTACAATAATATTTATGAGTTGTTTATAGTATGAATTCTTCATATAAATATTTCCATTAAATTGAATTTGATATCACCCATTCTTATATTTCCATTTCTCAAGGATATTATGAAAAGTTTTACACATGATATGACTAGAAGAACATAACTTGTGTGTTATTTATGGGATATATCGAAGACTTATTACAGAGGAATTAGTTTACTATATAGTGTAAATATAACAATTAATTTTGAATGGAAATAGATTTATTAGTTTATGAATTTTCATAATTCTATAAACTTATAAACCTAAATGGTATTGAGAATGTATGTAATTGAATATTTTATTTATTTCATGTAATTATGTGATTTTTATGTTTATGAATCTGTAGTGGATACTATTGATAGTATGTATGTATGTGCTTATGGAACCAGATCATTTTAAGTGGGTCTATGGCATCACAAACCAATCTAAATATAAACATTATATAAACTAGATTATATTCAGATGTCATTATAGTAATACAAAATAAACTAAATTTCCCATGGGCTGATCATAGAAAACTTTATACAAAATTGAAAAAATATATTGATAAAGGCCACCATTATGGAACCGAGGAACCACCCATCCATTTTTTAAAATAACCACATTGGGCCAATGATTCATTTGTATACCGGAGACCGCTATGTTCATGAAGTGAAAATTTTAACTTATTATACTTGAAACCATAAAGTTTTCATGTATCCTAGATGGCCAGTTCATTGTGAGAGTATGAATATAGCATACCATAATAAAATGTTTTCCTTGATTACATCAATATATTTACAACTTCATGTTAAAAATGTTATTATATAGACATCAAGCATGTCACAAAACCTGCTCCCATTTTTCTAAATAATAAAAAATACGAATATACCTACCTTAAACAATGTTGAATTTGAGGTAATCTTCCACACTATATCACAACGAAAGAAACCTACACCTTCCTAAAAATAATAAAAAATATATTATCACATGATAAAAATAACAATATGGATATACAACTCATCTAGATATCCCAACACAATTCTCACGAGCTATCTCACAAGTCCCAAGAGTACCACATTCTTTAACTCATGTGGTCCAATAGATTAATAATCCTAAAGAATAGTGATAGCTGTGTATGCATAATCATGACCTAATAACCCTAATATAAATAGTAAACCTCAATCCTATATATGGTTGTCTAAAAACACCAACCATTTCCATTTATAGTGATCACCTCCTCCAGGACATAGGTCAACACCACCCTTATAAATCATAATCTATAGAGGAATTCACCTATAATGAATGTCCAACACCAAATCAAGGGTCCTATCCAACATGAACATGAAAAAATATACCATTCATAGTGAGAATCTTAACTAAATAACATTTAAATTCCTTTAAAAACAACATTGTAACCTTGAATCCCTGTCAATAAACAACCAAAATGGTTTACACTATCCTCTTTAACTAGGTGATAGACATAACATCTCTACAAGTGTAGTGACCCCTTCACAAGTATCCCAAATCTTGGGTCATCTTCATTATATTTTATTAAGATTCATGTAATCATATCCTTATGGATTGAATTTTTTTTTCGTCTTGGTAAACCAGATACACACATGATTCTCATATTACCTTTGAAAACATAATTTATAATATTTTTTTTCAAGGATATATTTATTATATGGACCTGACATTTAACATTACGAAATCTTGAATTAAGTTAATAATTCACATCAAGGATATTTTCATATTTAGAGCATTATAGAATTAGGTCATAACATATACATAAGAACTTTAATATAACATATAGACACTTCTACTCAGTATCAATTTTTTCGTGAAAAAAACTCTTGAAATAAGTCAGGTTCATTTCCATGTTTTAGACAACATGAATTTTCCATGATCTAATCCTTGACGATATTCATCTTTAAGTCTGGTGAAATTTGTTTTAGAAAAACTTGGGATGAGCATAAAAAGCATAGTTAGGGATACACAATGAATGAAAACTGTTAGTTTTTCAAAACAACATGTAAACAATGAATAATTCATCATAAGTAATACTTTTCACCATTATGAAGTTGTAAATACTCTTCAATGAATAAAAGATCATTGTTTACCCTGTTGTAACAAAAAAATTACCATAAAATTCATAGAAAAAACACATAACATATACAAGTAACTTGGTACATAGACATACATAAATGGAATAATCATATGGTCAGCTTCCACACAAATCACTAAATCGAATAACCATACAGTCGAATTCCATACCCAATGCCTGGGTGGTTATAAAGCAACCACCCACCCTAGTTTATCATGACACCACCCGTTATTTGGTTTATCACGTAACCACCCGTCAAATTTCCAAGTACCAATATAAAATCATAACCCATAAAATATTGAAAACATAAAAATTTCACTAATAACATTTCATTTGTAATCACAAGAAATCATTTAAAGAAATTGAGATAATCAATCCATTTTTAAAATAAATTCAATACCAAAACACGAAAAATAATAATAAGGGATTTCTTTTCCTTTAAAAAACATTACGGCTTATATAGGAAGCCAAATAATGATTACAGTGGTAGAGAGCTAATTGTCACAAAAAATGTTAAAAAAAAATCCTTTACATTTTAGTAAAACTCTTCATAGAAAAAAGATACCATTTGAATGAAATTTAAAGTCAAACAGGTTTATTGTATACAATATAAAATAATGAGGTTTATATTATCAAAACATGCCTCAATGAAAGGAGATTGAGACGAAGTCCGTTACCTCATGTCCGACTTGACCCGTTCATCCATTAATTTCATGAATAATAAATTTAAGTTAATTGGTACTTTCTTAAGAACCTTTATCAAGTTTATTATTACTTTTATATCACTTATTACCTTTGTATAACAACTTATTAATTATTTGAGGTCATATCGGACAATTTGTCTATGTTTGGAACTTGAGTTAATAATGAACTTGTTATAATTATAAATTATCCATGTGGTCGAAATTACATTATCTCTAGAATTATATTAATGATTAATATATCATATATATCATATATATCCAATATATATGTATTTATAATAGTCCATATCATTTGGATATATGAAAATGAAATGCACCATTCATGGAGACGGTAAGCCGTACGTACGCATGAACGTTACTTCCATTTCATTTTCTTCATTTTAAATATAATGAAACCCAAATTATACATAGTTATATTATTATTTCAGTATAATATAATATTTTATATATTTTTCATAAGTTCAGTAACAACATCCTTTATACGTTCCATGAATGGTATGAACGAGTCCTATCACTTTGAGGGGGCGATAGTCCGCACTTCCTCAAGTGAAATTATCGTATATATACAACATCAAAAGCATAAAAGTTTTTTATAAAATAAAAATAAATAAGAATATAGATTAAATAACTATCATATATAATTATAGTTCGATCATAATGGCCACCATAAGTGGTGGTAGGAGAATATTGAACAATCATCATTTCGTGAGGCAGTAGTTCGCCGTCCACAGAAACAATATGTTCTATAAACAATAGATGTAGGTGTGTGTAAGTGAAGTTAAAATCATTATCATAAAAAGAACCTATTATATTGAGGATAATGGTGTTTCTATGTTATTAAAAAAATAAAAAGATCATATGGTGTGAACAAGTAAAATAAAAGAAGAGAACTTGGGGGGGGAAGACGTTACCTTTAAATCAGGTAACTTCTTTTGGTTTGAACCAAAATGACTTATTGAAGTGATTTCTAGATAAGTTAAGGCTTCTAGGAGGAATAGAGGGATGTTTAGGGATTCTTGGATAAGAGTTTGGATGAGTCAAGGGGATTGAGAGTTGTGTGTAATGGGTTATAGGAGATAATCTTTTATAAGGGGGAGGGGAGTGAATCTTTAGAAAAGATTGAAAATGTTATTTTATTATAAACTATTTTTTCATTTTAAAAAAGCAAAAAACTTATCTAATTGAATTATAAGGTCCATATAAGTCTAAATAGAATCATCCAATAATAATTGGATAGGATTTGGATAATTATTTAATCCTTATCATTTTTTATTTATCCCTTTGTAAACTTATTTAACTTTTCCCATGTTCTCTTATATATTCACACTATATGGTTAATATAGTTACCATAAAATGACAATCGAACCACAAGTGGTTAATTAATGATATTATAAACCATATATTAATAATTTGGAAGAATTTTATATTTTTAACATTATTATATCATTTAATAAAATATTTATTGATTTAAAAACTCATTTATGTCAATTTAAATACCACTCATATCTAGATTTTTTAAAAAATCTATAAAAACATGATTCTTTCAAAAATAATACAATTATTAAAATATAAAAAGTCATAATAACTTCTATAATTCTTGTATGGCATAAAAATATTCAAAATAAATTTATTTTAACATTTATAATCTCATTTTTTTAAAACAGTCATTAATGATGTATCATTACATCATCATTGTGTCCTAAATATATTTATTTTTATGATGTATAAAAATAATTAATAAAATAACATGATATATTTAATCTTTTTATCTTTCTAATGATTATTTATTTTTGAAAGTATCACTTATATAACCCTATATAAAATTGTTTTACTAAACGATATGTGTTTTTGTTATTTTCTCCTTACTTTAAATTAATTATTATAAAGTGTCATTATCACTCTCAAGTGGCTCCATGGGGTCCCAAAATCATCCCAAGGATTTACATGGTCGGAAGTGTTTCTACCAATAGGATTGGGACACATGTTAGCTTAATTTAATAATATTATAATAATATTTGTTTACCCTTTTTTACCAGATTTTCCCTTTAACCATGATAAATAAAATATTTGCTGAAGTAAATATTCATAATGTCTAAAAATAAAAGTTACATATTTACACAATTTGTACCTATTTATTTTAAATATGGAATCCATTTTTCCAAATTCAAAACACATAACCGACATAAATTAATTTAAAATTAATTCCCGTTGCCAAAACAAAAAGCATGTTTTTAAGAAATAATAACTATCAAAAGTCTGACACTTGTTTATGTCCAATTTCAAAGTGAAATTACTTATAATGACCAAAATTAGATTAAATAGTAATAATATAATCTAATTAAACTTTAAAAACAATTAAAAATATAATATAACGATATAAATAAATTTTATTAAAAGGCAGTTTTGAAATAAAATAATGTATTTTCACTATTCATTAAAAATGAACTTTATCAAAAAAATACAAAAATTTTACCTAAATTAAATTTTAATGTACCGATTATAAAGAAAGCTTATTTTTTCAAATTTAACGTATGAATGTGACAAAAACTAGATTTAAAAAGGGATTTACATTAAAAGGCGGTAAATCGACCTTTTAAACAATATTATAGAATTTATGCTTAAAATTGGATTCACTCACATATAATGCCTATAAAAATTATTGGATAAATGTAAAAAAATTTAAAAAACATGTGAATCAAATTTTAGTTAGTTCTGTTCATTCTCACCAATACAATGATTATGCGTTAACTACCATTTAAAATAATAATATTATAATATTATTTTTCCGTATAACTCAACATTGAGTGCAATGTATGATTTCAATGAAACCCATTGTTGCGTATTTTCTATGCTATCGAACTTAACATCCCCTTTAATGTAAAATTAATATTTAATTCAAAAATAATAATAAATATAGAAATATCATACCCTTTATTTACCTGGGATGTCACATCCTTCCCCCATTTGGAATTTTTATCCTCGCAATTTTATTCAATTATCAAATATATGGGAGTATTTATCCCTCATAACATTTTCAGATTCGCACATTACCTCGACAACCACATGGTTTTTTCACAAAACCATTACCAAATGAATTACCTTATTTCACAACACTTTCTCTCTCTGGTCAAGAATCTGGACTACTTGTTACTTATAAGAAAGATTGTCTTCCAACTGAACAACCTATGTACTCAAAACATGAGATGAATCCAGAATATACTTTCTCAACATTGAATCATGAAAAACATTCTGTACGTAAGATAAACATGGAGGTAAAGAAACTCTGTACAAAACTGATCCATCTTTCTCTAGGATTTCATAGGGTCCAATAAATCTCGGACTCAACTTTTATTTGCTGCCAAAACACATCACACTTTTCCATAAAGAAACTTTGAGGAAGACATGATCACCTACCTCAAATGAAGGATACTTCCTCCAGTTATCCTTATAACTTTTCTGCCTGCTCCGAGCTATTCTCATGTGCCTCTGGTAAAGACCCGGAATTTCCATGTATTTTTTAAATTAAATGGGAATTTTACGAGTCCAAAAAAATCGATGGTGCATGATTCCGAGGCCCGGAGTGCCCAAAATGAATTTCTGAACTTTTTTCTGGTATGTTCAGTAAATGTGCGATCGAGTTTTAGTACATTTGAACTGGTGATAGGAATTGAAATCTGAGGGCACTGTTGAACTCACAGTGCCGATATCCACTTAAGGAGACCTTCACCTTGACCGCAGCAGGTCGTGGGTGTAAGTTAGTTTTTCACTTATTTGTGAAAGAATAAAAATAAAATAAAATGGTGTAACATTTTGTTTTTATTTTATTTTGAAACTCCCATGTTGATGTTTCCTAGGTGGGGACCACCTGAACTAAACCTCTCTTGTGAGGTTATGGTGGTGGGGGCCACCTTAGTATAAACCCCCCATGAACTCCCCATTAATGGGAGACACCCTTAAACTTCCTATTAAATATGGGGGACCTCTTCAAGTCCTCAACATTTATTATACCACCATATTTAATTAATTTTGTGACAACCTTATTAATTAATTACGTGGAGCCAACTTAAATTATGGAAACAATTAAATTGGGGAAACAAATCAGAAGTTAGTGACATTGAAATTTGGTGGAATTGGGAGAGGAGAAATATTGGGAGAAAAACTTTCCAAAGAAGACTACCAAGGAAGAACGCTTCACCTTCGAGAAATTCGTCTCCAAACTCCATCGAAGGATCACCTATGAGGAACATCTCTACTAACGATTGAGTAGATGCTGATGTCACTGACAACCGTCTATCCCAAATGACGTCATGTCCTTCCTTACGACCTCCGTCGAAATATCAAACGAAGTAGGGAGGGTGTTTGAATTATTTTCCCTTACCTGTTCTTGTAATTATTGTGATTCATGTATTATAGCCACTTGTTAACACTCTAATGTGGAGAGTCCTAGACAAACAAACATGCCCCATCCTCTCCAAATTTCATGGGAGAATTCTTGTATTTTTCATGATGGAGGAGGATGGCTATCAACCGTGACGAAGGCGATGAAGGTGATGAATGCGATGAAGGCAACGGTGCCGCCCCATTTCTAGGCGGAGCCGCCCTGTGGCCTCCGCCCTCCGGGCCGAGCCACCTCAGCTGAGCCACCCCGCAGGCTCCACCCTCCCGGCGTAGCCGCTCCGGCCAAGCCTCCTTATAGCCTCAGCACTCCAGGCTGAGCCGCTCAGGCCGAGCCACCCCATTACCTCCACCCTCCGGGCCGACCCGCTTTGGTAGAGCCACCCCGCGGCCTCTGCCCTCCCGGCCGAGCTGCCCTGGCCGACCCACCTCGTGGCATCTTCCCTTCCGGCAGTGCCTCCTTGCAGCCTCCGCCCCCAGGGTTGAGCCATTGCAGCCGAGCCACCCCTCGACCTCTACCCTCTTGGCTGAGCCACTCTGGCCGAGCCGCCCTGCGGTCTCTTCCCTCTGGGCCAAGATGCTCCGGCTGAGTCACCCTGCGGCCTCTGCCCTCCGGGATGAGTCGCTTCGGCCGAGTCACCCCACGACATCCTCCCTCATGGCCGAGCCGCCCCGGCTGAGCCACGCCGACCGAGCCGCCCCACGACCTCCGCCCTCTCGGTCGAGCCGCCATGACAGAGCGGCCCTGCGGCCTCTGCCCTCCAGGCCGAGCCGCTCCAGCAGAGCAGCCCCACGGCCTCCACCCTCTGGGCTGAGCCGCTCCAGCCGAGCCGCTTTATGGCCTCACACCCTCACGACACCCCCCACAGCTAAGCCGCCCCACAACCTCGTTGCACCCCCGTGGCCGATCCGCCCCACGCCCTAACCGCACCCTCGTGGCCAAGCTTCCCCATGCCCCTGCGGCACCCCTGCATCCTTGCATCCCTCACGACTTATTGGGCCGCCCAACAGGTGGGGCCGGGTCGGTCCAATCGGGCCAGGCCAGCCCCAGACCAGATTCAACCATATACTTTTCTTGGGCCATAACGTTGGAAACATACGTCCGTTTGACAAACTGTCAGCAACACCGAAAACCTTGTTTTGATACGGTCCCTTTTATATACCCCACTAGAGATTTGGATAACATTGTGAAATAGTCAGGTTTAATCGAGCACTAATCCAACCTAGCCCTGGGAACTAAAAGGCTATTAACTCACAGACCGGGAGTCTGATTAACACAACGTCTATTGTGTTGAAGCCCCTATGATGTGGCGATCCTTTGAGATACTTCCTCATGAGGCTTTGTGATAATTGGAGTATCAACCAGTAGATTGTCGAGTAGATCCTCTTGGGGATGAGCCCACACAGTGCAGGAACCCAGTAGCTAGATGTGACGTTTAGAATGTAGAGCGATCCTATGTGGGTCAGACCTTAGAGGGATTCTGTGTGGGTCAGCTCCTTGCGATCCTGTGTGGGTCAGAACCTGGTGATCTTTTGTGAGTCAGATACTAGCTATCCTTTGTGGGTCAGCACCTATGGATCCTGTGTGGGTCAGCACCTTGCGATCCTGTGTGGGTCAGCACCTTGCAATCCTGTGTGGGTCAGCACCTAGAGATCTTGTGTGTGTCAAAACCGAGTGATCCTGTGTGGGTCTATCTTTTAACAGAGTAAGATGATTCAGTAGTTACATTTAATCATCTCTATTACTGTATTTAAGTTATATCTGGTGTGATATGAGTTGGTACCTATGGGGTACATTCCTTCATAGAAAAACCTTGGTGGTATTATTTTATATGGCATACCTATGTGGTACTTTCCTTAATGATATTCATTCCATTGTGGAATAGTTTAGCTTTGGGATTTGAGTTGGAATATGTGTTTTCCTCATGATTGAGATGGGTATACTTGATAACTTAGGTATATGTGTGGGAATATACCTAAGTAGGATTGTCAGCTGATTTCATGTTGTGTGGTTTATCCTTGGTGGATTTTCTGAGACCTTTAGGGTCTCGAGGTCCCTATGGAGTATCATTATAGTCACCCCTGTACGGGCTATGCCCACACCCTATTGTGTTTGGTACAGACTATGGACAACACTAAATGAGGACGAGAGTACCAGGACTGGAGGTGGCTCGGAGGTGGACGTTAGACGAATCGAACCACAGAGACAACCATTTGGGAGCTGTACCTACCATTTAGGTAGGATTCATGGTGGATAATCCAAGAGCCTCTTTTCACCTATCATCCATCTTGTACTTTCAGTTTTCCTTATACATTATAGTTGGGCTTGTATTTTGTTTCCTTTTTACTTGATATACTCACTCTGTTTACTATTCAATTTACTTGAGTTCGTATCTTGATATGTACATGGTTGTGTGTGTTAATGGTTATAAAGGAAATGATTCCCAGTTTTAGGGAATACACCTTCGGTTCTAGTCTCCAATCCCTGGCCTATGGAAGTCCGGCTTGGGGTTGTCACGACACAGGCTCCGGGGGACGGGTCATGTCAAATTGGTATCAGAGGAGTTGGTTCTACCGTATAACATAGAACTATGATCTTTCTATTTAACAGAAATAATGTTAAGTGTAGTGAGTGTGCTTATCATATTAGGGAATCCAGTGTTGGTGAGATGGTTGACGTATCCATACACAAGGACCCAGACATCTAATTTCTGACTCAGTGCATGAAAACACTAATTACGTGTGTGTTTTCAAGAGTTTTATTTGTCATCTATTGAGTCATATCACCATGTATAACTTTTTGACCAAGGTGCACAAGTTTCTTTTCAGAATTCCTCCACGCACACAACTATCTAGGGTTCCAGATATAGTACGCACTGATATCCCACCATGCGGTGATGCCTCATTGAAGGGCCCTCTTTAAGTAGAGGCACCAGGGGAGGCACCAGTGGTACCATTACCCATTGGGCCACCGATGCCACTAGCCCTATAAGTAGAGAGTGCACGCCCCTTGAGCCTGTTGCATGAGTTCCAGCATTAGAGGCCACCCAGGCTCAGGAGAGAGATGGACCCACATGCGGCTAGGGATTGGTTGGAGGCTGTAGTGAGATTCTTCTGAATGGTTAGGACATTGAACAATATCATTTCAATCTTTGCCGCCAGTCTTCTACAGGAAACAACAAGAAGATGGTGGAGGTTGATGCTATAGTCTCACGACGAGGTGGCGCTTCTCTGGGCATACTTCTAGTGCCTATTTTGGGAAGATTTTGTCCCAGTGACTCTTCACGCAATGTGCATTCTAGAGATACTTCATCTAAAGCAGGGACACTTGACTGTGGCTCAGTACTCAGTGAGGTTCACTGACCTCTCATGCTACACTAAAGATATGGTTCAAGACTCATTCTTCAGGGCCCAGATCTTCGAGCAGGGACTTAGGCAGGAAATCAGGGCTTTGATGGTCTCACTCAGCATCTCGATGCAGGCGGGGCTGTTAGAGAAATCCCTCTTAGTGGAGAGTTTCCTAGTTGAGAAGTCACCATCAGCGAGACCCACCATCGGTCATCACATAGTGGATTATTCTCCAGTAGGTAGCAGATAGATGACATAGAGGTCTAAGAGGACCCGATCTATAGGTGGACGATCGCATGATTCAGAGTCAGTTGTGTGAGGCACCTAAGGCAGAGACGGTCATTCCAGGAGTGGGCAGAGTTATGCATATGGAGGGCAGGGTCACATGGCTCATGACTGTACGACCCACCATACGGATGATCAGTAGACGATCGAAGGAACTCCCATGCAGAGACAGATATTCGGCTGAGGTGGTCAATTGGGAGCAGGCAGACGTGGTGGAGGAGCTGGACGTGCAGCTGCTGGTGGGTGAAGATTTGGGATGTTACTGCCACCACCACCAGGTGGTCCACCCCGACCACAGGGAGCAGGTGGACAGGGGCAAGCTCAGCTCCAGGAAGTTGAGGCCTACAATCATGGAGTTTTGAATATGATACGAGGTACGATCTGTGTCTAATCCATCTTAGATGCAGTACTTATAGACACAGGTTCCAGTCATTATTTTATTTCCACTACCCTCAATCAAAGATCATAGATTCTGACAGAGCTGTTGGATGGATCTTTACAGCTATAAACTCTTAAAAGAGTGGATTTGATGATTACGCACTGGTGCCGACAGTGTGAGATTACTCAAAGAGGTGAGAGCTTCGGCCGAGATCTCTTGGTAGCGGCGTCGAGGCCTTACAATGTCATCTTGGGTATGGACTGGTTGTCTAAATTCCATGCTCATATTGACTGTATGAGGACCAATGTGTGATGTGTCCTCATGTATGGGACCAGGTTTACCTTCACTGGTGAGAAGGGAGCCTTTGCAGCACAGGATGCACTTACCTGAAGGAGAGTGCATCCGATCACTCATCAGTTGGATAGCCTTACCCTCGGAGCAGTTGATGTGAATAGACCTAGTTATCCTATAGTTGTGGACCAGTATGTGGATGTCTTCCCTGATGATGTTCTGAGTCTACCTCCTCGTAGAGAGGTGGAATTTTACATTGACTTGTACCCAAAGACGACACTGATATCTACACTAGTATACTGGATGGATCTCGTAGAGCTTTGTGAGCTGCGGGTACAACTAGAGGACTTGCAAGGGAAGGGATTAATATGGCCCAGTGTTTCTCCTTGGGTAGCTCTAATTGTTGTCACCAAGAAGGTGGATGGGAGATTGAGGCTTTGTGTTGACTTTCAGCGCCTGAATCAGGTGACCATGAAGAACTAGTACCCACTTTCAAGTATTGATGTCCTCTTTGATCAGCTGAAGGAAGGAAGATGGTTCTCGAAGATAGAACTCAGATCAGGATATCACCAGTTCAGAGTACGAGACTAGGATGTGAAGAAGACGACTTTTAGATGTTGGTACAACCATTACGATTTGTTGGTTATTCCATTTAGTTTAACCAATGCTCCAACAGTGTTCATGGGACTCATTAACATGATCATTCATCCATACCTTGATCTCTTTGTAGTAGTCTTCATTGAGGACATTCTTATCTACATGGCTTCTAAGGAGGTTCGTGTCTATCATTTACAGGTAGTACTGGACACACTCCGAGAGCACCAGCTCTATGGTAAGCTCTCGAAGTTCCAATTCTGGATCCGAGAGAATCACTTTTTGGGACATGTCATATCAGAGGCTGGATTTGCAGTGGATCCAGCGAATATTGAAGAAGTACTTGATTGGGAGCCCCCCAGAAGTGTGACAGAGGTAAGAAGTTTCCCGGGTTTGGCGGGATACTACTGGAGGTTGGTGCTAGATTTCTCCGTAGTTGCAGCACCTCTATCAGCGTTGACGAAGAAGGGGAAACCCTTCTTGTGTTCAGAGAGATTCTAGTAGATATTTCATGATTTGAGGGAAAGGCTGACTAGTGCCCCTATATTGAGGCTTCCAGAGGTGGGCATAGGGTATGTAGTCAACTGCGACACATGAAGAACCGGGCATGGATGTGTCTAGATGCTGGAGCGAGTAGTGATCACATAGTGTTCTCAATAGCTGAAACAACATGAGAAGAAATACTCTACCCATGACCTGGAGTTAGCAGAATTGGACTTCTCCTTAAACATATGGTGGCACTATTTGATGGGTGAATGTTTTACAGTTTACTCAGATCACAAGAGTCTCAGGTATATCTTCTCTCATAAGGACCTGAACCTGAGATAACGATGTTGGCTTCAGTTCCTCCAGGTCTATAACTTCTAAAAAATCTATACTAATGGGAAGGGGAATGTTTTAGCAGATTCAATCAGCAGGAGGTTTGGTATACAACTGCTACGTGAGGTGATAGAGCAACTGACCACATTTCAGATAACCTTTGTGGATAGAGATGGAGAAAATTTTCTTAAGTCTCTTACAGTTAATCCCCAACTTCTTCAGAGAGTTAGGGAGGCGCAGTGTGGGGACAAAAACTACAAGACATGATGTACTCAGACATCCACAGGACATGCACCTCGTGTATTTTCTGAAGGTGGGGAGCACTTTATCCTATTTAGAGGACGTACCGTGGTAACCGCGTCACTTCAGGAGGAAGTGACGAGGGAGTTCCACACATCTCCTCTAGCGGTACATCCAAGAGTGGAAAATATGTACCATAATCTCTGAAGACAACACTGGTGGCTGGGATTGAAAAATTAGTAGCATAGATTGTTTCTTGGTGCCTCACTTGTTAGTAAGTGAAGGTGGAGAATCAGGTACCAGCATTCTTGGTTCAACCATTAGAGGTCCCAGAGAGGAATTGAGATGAGATATCTATGGAATTAGTGATAGTAATTCCATGTACATCTAGAGGTCATGACTTTATTTGGTTGATCATCGACCAACTCACCATGTCGACCCACTTCCTACCGATTAGAGAGTAGGGTTCAGTAGAGAGCTTGGGACACCTCTATGGGCAGGGGATTGTGCGGATATATAAAGTACCCTCAAAGATTGTCTCCGATCATGATGAACGTTTTACTTCCTGGATATGGAAGGGGTTTCAAGAGGATTTCCTGACGTAGATTCATTTGAGCACCCCCTTATGTCCTCAGATGGATGGCCAGAATGAGTGGACCATTCAGACCCCCGAGGACATGCTGCGTGCTTGCGTCCTCGACTTTGGTCACAACAGGGAGGATCACTTGCCTTTGATGGAGTTTTAATACAAAAACATATATCAATCCACCATTGGGATGTCACCTTTTGAGGCATTATATGGCCAACCTTACAGAACACCTTTTTGCCGGACTGACCTAGGGGAGTCAGCACTTGTGGGACCAAATATGGTACAGGCTACCATAGAGAAAGTGCAGATCATCCATGAGCAGATGAAGACCGCACAAAATAGGAAGAAGTCTTATGCTGATAGGAGACAAAGACCTCTAGAGTTTGAGGATGGTGACCACGTCATTCTACGGATCTCACCCCGAAGAGGTTTCCTGAGATTTGGAGGAGGCATCAAGTTATCTCCAAGATTCATCGGACACTTCCTGATCCTCATCAGAGTTGGCGAGGTGGCATACCGCTTAGCTCTTCCACCTCAATTGCACTGGGTGCATGACGTATTCCACGTATCCCAACTGAGGAGATACATGCAAGACCCTTCTCACATCATCGAACATGGAGAGCTATACGTCGACGTTGGGCTGACTTTTACGTAGGTTCGAGTAGAGATTGAGGAGTGACAAAAGTGGGTCCTTTGTAGATTGTATATATCTCTGGTGCGCGTTTGCTGGAAGCACGAGAACCTCCAAGAGATCACATGGGAGTGGAAGGCTCAGATGCGTGCTCAGCACCTCCACTTTTTCCCTTAGTTTGAGTTGTGGATTATAGGGACATAAAGCCCTGATGTGGAGAGAATGTATAGACCCAAAATTTTCATGCAATTTGTTTTAATTAAATGGGAATTTTCTGAGCCCGTGAAAATTGACGACGCATGATTCTGAGGCCCGGAGTGCCCAGAATGAATTTCTGAACTTTTTTTCAGGTATGTTCAGTAAACATGATAGCATGTTTTTCTAACTTTTGAACCAGTGCTCAGAATTGAAATACGAGGGCACCGTTGAACTCGCAACATCCAGATTCGCTTAAGGAGACCTTCACATTGACAATAGTAGGTCGAGGGTGGTAGTTAGTTTTTCACTTATTTGTGAAAGAATAAAAAAATTAAAATGGTGTAACATTTTATTTTTATATTATTTGGAAACTACGATGTGGATGTTTCACAGGTGGGGACCACTTGAACAAAACCTCTCTTGAGAGGTTATGGTGGTGGGGACCACTTGTGTATAAACCCCCTTGAACTCCCCTTTAATTGGAAAAACCCTTAAAGTTCCTATTAAATGTGGGGGAACCTCTTCATCTACGACAACAGTTTTTATTCCACCCCCTTTAATTAATTTTGTGACAACATCATTAATTAATTATGAGGAGCCAACGTAAATTATCTCAACAATTAAATTATGGAAACATATCAGAAGTTGGTTAAATTGCAATTTGGTGGAATTGGGAGAAGAGAAATATTGTGAGGAAAGATCCCCAACAAAGAACACCAACGAAGAATGCATAACCTTCGACGAATTCTTCTCCAAAATTTATCAAAGTATCTCCAATGAGTAACATCTCTACCGACGATCGAGGAGACACCGACGTCATAGAAAATCGTCTATACCCAATGTCATTGTCTCCTTCCTCGTGACCACAGTCGACCAATCAAACGAAGTAGGGAGGGTGTTTGAATTATTTCCCCTTACCCATTCTTGTTATTCTTGTGATTCAAGTATTATAGCCACTTGATACCACTATAATGCGTAGAGTGTTGGACAAACAAACATGTCCCATCCTCTCTGAATTTCTTGGGATAATTCTTGTGTTCTTAATGATGGAGGAGGAAGGTTGTCAACCGCAATGAAGGCGATGAAGGCGATAAAGGAGAAGAAGGAAACAGTGCTGCCCTACGGCCACTACCGCCCCGTGGACTCTACCCTCTGGGCCAAGCCACTCCGGATGCACTACCCCATAGCCTACACCCTCCCAGCAGAGCTGCTCCGGCCCAGCCGCCCTCTGCCCTCTGGGCAGAGCCGCTCCGATCAAGCCACCTACGGCCTCCGCCCTCTAAGTCGAGCCATCCCGCGGCCTCCACCCTCCCATCTGATCCGCCCCGTGGCCTCCGCCATCTGGGCAGAGCCTCTCCAGCCGGGCCTCCACGCGGCCTCCGCCCACTGGGTCGAGCCCCTCTGGCCGAGCCGCCCCACGGCCTCCTTCCTCGGGGTCAAGACACCCCGTGGACTCCACCCTCTGAGCTAAGCCACTCCGGCCGAGCCCACCCATTGCCTTCGCCCTCTCGGCCGAGCCGCCCCGTGACCTCCGCCCTCCCAGCAGAGCCGCCACGGCTGAGCCGCCCCGCGGCCTCTGCCCTCCAGGCTGAGCCATTTTGGCCGAGCTAACCCACGACCTATTCCATCTGGCATGAGCTGCTCTAGCTGATCCGCCCTACTAACTCGCGCCCTCACGACACCCCATGCAGCTGAGCCGTCAGACACCCTCGCGGCAACCTCGCGGCCGAGCTGCCCCATGCCCTCATGGTACCCTGACGATCGAGCCACCGCATGCCCCAATGACACTCCCACAGCCTCATGGCCCATGCGGCCTACCTGGATGGGCCGAACCCAGTCGGTTGGGTCAGGTCAGTCTGACCAAGTCGGACTGGACACAGACTAGATTCGTCCCTATACATTACTAGGGCCATAACTTTGGCACTGGATGTCCGTTTGACGTACTGTTAGCTGCACTAGATACATTGGAGGGAGGCGGTACCTTTGGTATACCCCAATGAAGATTTGAATAACGTTGGTAAATGGTTGGGTTGGATCCGGCATGAATACAACCGGGCCCTCATAACTAAAAGGCTAATAACTCACAGACCGAGCGTCCGATTGACGCACCGTCCATTGTGTTGAGACACTTATGACGTGGAGGTCCTTTTAGATACTTATTCGTGAGACATTGTGGTAGTAGGAATATCGACTAGTAGCTTGTGGAGCAAATCCTCAGAGAGACATGCGAGCATTGTGTGGGAACCCAAACACTGGGTGTGACTTGAAGAATATAGAATGTTCTTATGTGGGTCACCACATAGTGCGATCCTGTGTGGGTTAGCACCTTGCGATCCTATGGGGGTCATCACTTAGCAATTCTATGTGGGTCAGCTCCTAGCGATCCTGTGTGGGTCAGCACCTTGCGATCCTGTGTGGATGAGCACCTAGAGGTTCAGTGTGGGTCAGCACCTTTCAATGCAGTGTGGGTCAGCACCTTGCGATCATGTGTGGGTCTACACCTAGCGATCCTGTATGGGTCAGCACCGAGCGATCTTGTGTAGGTCTTCCTCTTAACAGAGTAAGATGATTCAGTAGTTACATCTATTCATCTCTACTACTGTACTTAAGTTATATCTGTTGTGAGCTTAGTTTTTACCTTTGTGATATTTTACTTCATTATAATACCTTGGTGGTATTCTTCTATGTGGCATACCTGTGTCGTACTTGACTTCGTGGTATTCCTTTCTTTGTGGAACAATTGAGCTTTGGGATTTGAATTGGACTCTGTATTTTTCTAATGATTGAGATGGGTATACTTGATAAATTAAGTATATTTATGGGCATATACCTAAGAAGGATTTTTAGTTGATTTCATGATGTGTGGTTTATCCTTGGTGGTTTTTGTGAGAACTTGAGGGTCTCGCGGTCACTACGGAGTATCGTTATACTCACCCCTACACAGGCTATACCCGCACCCTATTGTGTTTGGTGCAGACGATTGACAATGCTGACTGAGGACAAGAGTACCAAGACTGGAGGGGGCTCAAAGGTGGATGTTGACGAAGCGATCCGTATAGATGACCATTCATGAGCTGTAACTACCCTTCAGGTAGGATTCTTGGTGGATGATCTAGGAGCTTATTTTTACCTATCAACCGTATCGTACATTCCATATTTCCATGTACTTTCTATTTGGGCTTGTATTCGGGCCCCTTTTTACTCATTGTACTCACTCTATTGACTATTCAGTTTACTTGAGTTCGTATCTTGCTGTGTGCTTGGTTTTGTGTGTTAAAGGTAATAAAGGCAATGTCATCCCAGTTTTAGGGAATACGCCTTCAGTGCTAGTTTCCATCCCCTGACCTATGGAAGGAGGTCTTAGGGTAGTCACGACACGAGCCCCATGGGGGGGGGGGTCCTGACACATCTGAATCAACCGGAATTTGTCTACCATCTCTTCTATAAATTCTGGTCCCATTAGTTTTCTTTCAAAAACTTCATCCCAAAAAGATGGAGTTCGACATCTTTTTCTATAAAATTACACAAATGGTGCCATCTCTATACTGGAATGAAAAATATTACTATATGAAAATTCAACCAAATAAAGATATTGGTCCTAACTTACCTGGTAATCAATAACCAAGAGAGCAACATATTATCCAAGGTCTGAATTGTTCATTCTGACTGCCCTTCTAATTGGGGATGAAAATCTATACTAAAATTTAATTCGATACCCAATTACTTCTAAAGGCCTTTAAAAAAGTTATAAGTAAACCTGTGATCACGATTAGATACAATGGAGAGGGGAAATCCATGCAACCTGACTATCTCTTTATCATACAACCGTGAATGTTGATATAGAGACAAAGTATCTCTAACAGGAAAGAAATGAGCAGATTTAGTCAATCAATCAACAATAACCTAGATTTCATTATTACCTCAAGAAGTATTTGGTAATCCCCCAATGATATACATGGACACATTTTCCCATTTCCACTATGGAACTGGTAAAGACTGTAGCGTCCCATTTGATAACTTCCACTCTACTTTTACTTGTTGAAAAGTCAAACACTTCATAGTATAGTCAGCAATATCTCTTTTCATTCCATCCCACAAGTAATACTCCAGATGATCTCTATACATATTAGTACTTCTAGAAATAATTTAAAATAGAAAACTAGGAACTTTACATGACAACTCTTTCTTCAACTTTGAATCAAAAGGAACACATAATATCCTTACAAACCTCAAAACATAGTATCTATCAAATTTTAACATAGATAACTTACCCTTTTGATCCAATTCTACCTTTCTCTGCAACTCATTGTCATATTTCTGCATGTGCTTAATTTTTTATTCCAGGGATGCTTGTTCTAAAACCAGAAACAAAATAGAATAATTTCATGCACCAACAACTTCCAATCCAAAATTTATATATTTAAAAAACAAAGGTTCTTATTCAAAATTTAGCTTGGTAAGGTAACATTACTCTTTCAACACAAAGTATTAGCCACTTTATTTTTCATTCCATATGGTAATAAATCATGAAATCACAATCCATTAATAATTCTAACCATCTCCTCTGTCTCATGTTCAATATCTTATAAGTAAATATATTCTTGAATCTTTTTTGGTTAGTATATATTTCACATTTTACTCAAAACAGATGATGCCTCCAAATGTTTAAAAAAACAGCACTAGCTAATTCCAAATCATGTGCATTGTAATTTAACTCATGTGGTGTCAACTAACTTAAAGTATAATCAACTAACTGATCATTCTTCATTAGGGAGAAACAATGTCCATTCAATGAATCATAACTGTAGATAAAAAACTCACCATTTATTGATGGTAGTGCCAAAAATGGATCATTCACTAATTTTTTTTTTCAATTCCTGAAAACAATCATCACATTCTTCTATAAAAATAAACATAACACCTTTTTGAGTTAACTTAGTCATTGGGATAGATAACCATGAAACATTTTTAAAAATCCTCTAATAATAACCTACTAAACCAAGAAAACTATGAATATCTATGATATTGGTAGTTCTTGGCCATTCTCTAATACCTTTTGTTTTAGTAGGATCAAAAGTTCCACCATCTTTAAAAACAATATGTCCTCAGAATGAAAATTAATGCAATCAAAATTTATTCTTAATAAACTTTCCATATTGTTTCTTTTATTCTATGGTCGGTAAGAAAACCATTAAATGACTTTCATGATCCACTTTACTTTTAGAATAAACCAAAATATCATCAATAAACACAACAACCATTTATTACTTGAGTCAACTTAGCCATCACTTCAGTAAACTGTTAGATTCTGATTCTAACAAACTCATGATGCTAATTTGGAAATTCATTTCCCTTTGTATGACTTACTAGCATAACTTCCCTATTTCCTCAATAGAAAAACCATTCTAAATAGAAATATCTCAGATGAAGCAAAATGGGAATATTTAAATGCTATATATTTTCAATCTTACCATAAATTAATTTATGGATATTAATTTAACAATACCCAAACTCTAATGTTTTCTAAACTGACCTATGATACCAACTATAAGGTCCTGACCTTAAACATTACATAATCTTGAATTAAGTTAATAATTGACATTGAGTATCTTTTATTGTTTAGATATTTAGATAATTAGGTCATAACATATACATAAAAACGTGAATATTACCTGTAGACACTTCTACTTAGTATCCATTTTTTCATAAAATAAAAACTCTTGAAAAATAATGTCATGTATAGTTCATCCTTGACTGGATTCATCTTTATGTTCTCTGAATAACATTTAAAAGCAACATGGAATGAGAATAACATTCTCAGTAAGGTAAACACAATGAATGAAAACTGTTAGTTTTTAAAAAAAATATGTAAACCAAAAATACCTCATCATAAGTAAAACGTTTCACCTTTATGAAGTTTTAAACACTCTTCACTGAATAAAAGATCCTTGCTTACCGTTTTTGACCAAAATTTGACCATAAAGCTCATAGAAAGAACACATAACATATAAAGGTAACTTGGGGCATAAACATACTTAAATGGAACAGTCATACTATTGACTTCCACACATATCACTAAATGGAATTTCCATATGGATGAATTCCAAAACCAATGAATTGTTGGTTATAATGTAACCACCCATCCTAATTTATCCTGACACCATCCATCATTTGTTTTATCATCTAACCACGCGTCAAATGTCTAAGTACCATTATAAAATCATTAAACATAAAATATTGGAAATATAAAAATTTCACTAATAAAATATTATTTGTAATCATAAGAAATAATTTCATGATATAGAAATCATAAAACCATTAAAAAAACATTTTAAATACCAAAACACCAAAAAATAGAATAAGGGATTTATTTTTCTTTCAAAAACATTAAGGCTTATGTAGGAATCCAAATAAGGATTATGGTGACAGAGAGGTCATTATCACCGCAAACATTAAAAACATTCCTTTAGTTGTTTAGTAAAACACATCATTGAAAAAATATTTCCATTGAATGAAATTAAAATTAAAATTAAAATGGGTTTATTATATACAGTATAAAATAATGAGGTATATATTAACAAAACATGCCTCAATTAAAAGAGATTGAGACGAAGTCCCTTACCTCTTGTCCGACTAGACCCGTTCATTCTTTAATTTCTTGAATAATAAACTTAAGTTAATTTATAATTTCTCAAGAGGCTTTTTCAAGTTTATTATTCATTTTATTTCACTTGTTACCATGCTATAACATTTTTTTAATTATTTGGCTTCATATCAGACATTTGTCGATGTATGGAACTTGAGTTAAAAATGAACTTAAAATAATTATAAATTGTCCATGTGGTGGAAATTCCTCTATATATAGAATGATATTCATGATTTATATACTATATATATCATTTATATCAAGTATATATTTATTTATAATAGTTCATATCATTTGAATATATGAAAATAAAATGCACTATTCAGGGAGACGGTAAGCCGTACGTACGCAAGAATGCTACTTCCATTTCATTTTTCATTAATTTCAAATGGAATTAAAACCAAATGATACACATGTATATTATTATGCATGTATAATATCATATTTTATATATGTTTCCTAAGTTCATTAACATCATACTTTATAAATTCCATGTATGGTATGAACGAGTCATATCACATTGAGGGGGAAGTAGTTTGCGCTTCCTCAAATGAAATTATCATATATATACAACATAAAAAGCATAATGATATGTTATAAAAGTGAATTACATAAGAATAGAGAAAAAATAAATATCATAAATATCATATATAATTATAGTTACATCATAATTTCTACCATAAGTGGTGGTAGGAGAAGATTGAACAATCATCGTTTTGTGAGGTAGTAGTTCGCCATCCACAGAAATATTAGGTTTTATACCCATTATATAGAGTTTTGTGCAAGTGTAGTTAGATTAATTCTCATAAAAACAACCTATTATATTTAATATAATGATGTTTCTATGTAAAAAAAAGAATAAAAAGAGCATAGGGAGTGAGGAATTAAAATAAAAGAAGTGAACTTGAAGGAAGACATTACCTTTAACTTCGGTAACCCTCTTTGGTTTGAACCAAAAGGCATTCTTGAAGTTATTTATGCCTAAATTAAGGATCCTATGAGGAATAGAGGGATGTTTAGGGCTTATTTTAGTAGAGTTTGGATGAGAAAAATGGCTTGAGAGGTGTGTGTAATGGGTTATAGGTGATAGCCTTTTATAAGGGGGAGGATGGGATGTTTAGGAATGTCAGGAAATATTATTTTATTATAAACGGATTTTTAGTGTCAAAAGGTAAAAAAGTTAATTAATTGGAATATAAGGTGAATATAAGTAGAAATAAAATCATCCAATAACAATTAGATTGGTTTTGGATGATTTTTTAAACTTTATCTTTTATTATTTAACCCGTTCTTATCTTATTTATCTTTTACCATGTTCTCTGATATATTCATACTATATGGTAAATATAGTTACCATAAATTAAAAATTGAACCTCAAGTATTTCATTAATGAAATTATAAAATTATCTAATTAATTTTGTCGAATCATAGATTTTTAGGATTATTATATCATTTAATAAAATATTGATTGATTGAAAAACTCAATTATGCCAATTTAAATACTATTGATATCAAGACTTTTTAAAAAGTCTATAAAAATGTAATTATTTAGAAAAACCAAATTCAATTAAAAGATAACAATTCAAAATAATCTCTAAAATTAGTGGATGGAAAAAAGAGTTTCAGTATAAATTTATTTTAACATTTATAATGTCATTTATTTAAAACATTCATTAATGAGGTAATCATTACATCATCGTTGTGCCATAAATAAATTTATTTATTTTATGTATAAAAATTATAAATAAAATACCATGATGTATTAAATCATTATATTTTTAAAATTAATATTTATTGTCGAAGATATCACTTATATAACCAAGTATAATTTTTTTACTAAAAGATATATGTTTATGTTATTTTTGTCCTTACTTTAAATTAATTAATATAAAGTGTCATTATCACTCCCTAGTGGATCCATGGGGTCCCAAAATTCACCCATGGATGACCATGGTCAGATATGTATCAACCAATAGGATTAGGACACATGTTAGGAAAATTTATTCTTATAATAATAATATTTGTTTACCCTTATTTACGAGATTTACCCTTTAACCATGGTAAATAAAATATTTATTCAAGTAAATATTCATAATGTATAAAAATAAAAGTTACATATTTACACAATTTGGACCTCCTAATTCCATATATGGAATCCATTTTTAAAAATTCAAAACACTGACATGGTATAAATTAATTTAAAATCAATTTCTATTATCAAAAAAAAAATCGTGTTTTTAAGAAATAATAACTATGAAAAGATTGAGACTTGTTTTTGACCAATTTCAAAGTGAAATTACTTCCAAAGAAAAAAATTGGATTAAATTGGAAAAATATAATCTAATTATTCTTTAAAACAAATTAAAAATATAATCTAACCATATAAGGAAATTAGATAAAAATGCAGTTTTGAATTAAAATGCAATATTTTTCATTATTCATTAAAAAATAAACTTTATCAGAAAAATAATTTTTTTACCCGAAGTATACTTTGATGTCCCAATTATAATTAAGAAGATTATTTAATCAATTACAATATATAAAAGTGACAAAAACTTGATTTAAAAAGGGTTCTCCATCAAAAGGTGGTGAATCGACCTTTTAAAGAATATTGGAGTATTTATGCTTAAAATTGGATTCATTCACATTTTAAGCATATAAATTTTATTGGATAAATGTAAAAAAATTGAATAAACTTGTTTAATCATATTTTACATAGTTCATTTCATTCTCTCCAATACAGTGACTATGCATTAACAACCATTTAAAATAATAATATTATATTATTATTTTTCAGTATAACTCAACATTGTGTTTAACGTAAGATTTCAAAGAAACCTGTTGTTGTGTATCAGGTATGCTATCTAAAATAGAATCCCATTTAAAGAAAAATTAATATTTAATTCACAAATATTAATAAATATGAAAATATCATTTTCTTTTATTTTCATGGGATGTTACATTTATTATCTACTGTATATCTTTGTATATCAATCATACTAAATATCATGGATTCCAATGAATAGAAACAAAATAATGGGTATCTCAAAATAATTTTAAGGTATTTGTACAATGTAATATATCATTATTCATTAAGAATAATAAACATGGAAAGGTAAATAACTAAACAAATTCCATTTCATCAATAAAATGATAAGTAAATTGATCCAAAGATAATATCATTTTCTAAGTCTCATGGATAATAAGGTAATGTATAATAAATATAGAGAGGTAAATAAATACAAAAACATTCCATTTAATCAATAATATAAGAATGAAATGTATCAAGAGATAATATCATTGCAAAAATATCATGCATAATAGGATAATGGGTAATAAATATAGATGGATAAATAAATGAAATGGCATTCCATTTAATCAATAAAATAAGAATAAAATTCATCTAGACATGATATCATTATGAAAATATGTTGTATAACAACAAAAATTCTTAATTAATTAAATTATTAAACTCTGGAAATCATGTTATCAGGAAGATGATACCATTACATTCATTCCAATTCATTGAGAAGTTTATAACTCTAGGTTAAAATTCATTTAATGATAGAATACAGACTCAACTCATGAGACTACAGGTACATAAATGTGATATTTAAAACTAGGCCAAAACTGTATCTATATATATAAATAATTCCTTATATAACAAATGATCAATTTTGTTCATGAACAGTATTCCTTAACATTAAATATCAGTATCGAAGAAAGAATATGGATTAAAAATATATCCTAGTCAATCAAATAACCTTCATTGTAAAAAAATAGAATTTTTATATAATTTAAGAAATAATAATATCAATAATAAAAGGAATATGTATATATAGGAGAAATGTAATGCCCAATGAATTATTATCATAGGAATATTATTGTTTCAAATTGAAGTTGACGATCTCAAAATTAAACAGAAAATGACAGGTGGAAATCAATTCATTTGGAATATAAATTAAATCATGATTAAATAGTAATTCAAGTAAAATACATCATAAGAGGATGTACATACACAACATAAAACTAAGTAGATTCATATTAACAAATGTGTCTTAATGAAATGTAAGTTGAGAAGAAATATTTTACAATTTTTATAACATTAAAGTGATAAATAATCAATTAATAAATTATTTGTATCAAATGTAAATCAACCTAAAAAAATGAAATACAATAATTTTTTTTTCAAAATTAATTACACACATAATCTATGATTATCAAAGATAACAAAGAAGTAATATAACCCAATGAAAAGAATTTGAGTTATGAAAATCTTTACCACTTAGTAATTTTATTGTGAAATTACCTTGAATAAATTAAATTAAATTGAAAATTTTCATAAGATGAAACATGAGGTGTTCATGATATCAAGTTAAACAGTGGAATTACATACCTCATTTAATTGAATTTTGGAGTATAACATTACAATTTTCTCAATAAATTGTAATTAATACGAGGTCCCTTACCGTGAGTTCAACACATCACGTACATTATTTATCATCCTAAATAAAATGAATATATTAAATATTTATGTTTTAATTTTTTTTAAATTTTATTGTTCCATTTATTTCACTTATTACCTTATTTTATATGACTATATAATCAATTAAATTTATTCCAGATGTTTCGATGATATTTTGGTTATGTGTAAAAAATTAAATTAGTAAGTTGACTATGGTCAGTGAGGTAATTATTTAAACTTATCTAGTATAATGATTAGGATATAATTATAAAATTTATACATCAATTATAATTTTAAAATAAATCATGTAATATGGTTATAAAATATGAACTACATTAAAATCATGGAGACACAAGCATGTATATTGGTGTGAGTAATGTTTCTATTTTTCATAGATCTTTATGTAAACCTGGTAAGTAGTATTTTATATTTACATGAGCATGAAAATATCATATATAAAATATCCTTTTCATTAAATATAATTATATTTTTTATCCATGTGGTGTGGTGATTAAAATAGATACACATCTCCTCAAGGAGGTCATAGTCCACTCACACACAAACAATGATTTCATTTTTCATTATACAAAATTAAATTAAATATTATAAGTGATTAATGATAAATATGTAATTTAAATAATAATAATTTAATTTATATCACATATATTCTTTCTAATTATCCTTATTACCTTGCATGTATAGCGTCAATGAAAAATGAATCGCATCGCTTCACAAGGAAGTAGTATGTTGAACACATGAGGGACATTATCATATACCCTTAAAATAGGAAATTTAAATCATTTATATATGAAATAATTACTCCAAATGTATTATAATATTATTAATATAATATTTATAGTTTATATCCATCATTATACCCAACCACGATAGGTGTTTATGGAAAATGTGTCATAATAGTTCGTGAGGCTACAATATGTTGGACAAATGAGCGACAATATCGTTTCACAGTAGAGTGAAGAGAAGAAAGATATAAGTCATTATACTAACATAATAAAATATAATTATGAAATATGTATTGGTGTTATTATATAATACTAAAAAAATAATATTTTAATGAGTTGGAAGATGAAATAATTTAAAAACACATAGTTTGAAATTTTCCCTCTTTTAAGACCACCTCATTAAGATTGTACTAAATTTTTTCCTAGAATTTATTTATAACCAAAAAATGGATACATGTATTAAGTCATTGATGTTTAAATGTGACTTGGTTAGTTATTTTTTGAACTTATTATGTTAAGAATATAAGATTATGGGTGGAATTTTAAACATAAGGTTAGTGGAAAACTTGTAATTTTTGAAAGGAAAAACATGCACCCATGTTTCTCCCATGTAAGAAGGTTAAAAAACTATTCATGATAAATATAAATTTTATGATCTAAATATGGTGATAATATATATTTTAGGCCTTTCAAATTCATTTTAACCCTTTTCATTTTAGTTTAACCATTGGGGAACCAGGTTATACATTAACCGTGGTAATTACCATTTAGAGTTATCATTCTTCATTTTGGTTAAAAATTAATTTTACTATATTATAAAATATAGATTTTTATCATAAAAAATATGAAGTCCAATTTAACTTGTTAAATAAATATATGTGAAACAATAAAATTTAAAACAAAACACGTAGATGTGATAAAAAATCTGGATTTTAGGAAGTGTATTTATCAAAACAAAAAGATTATTTTATATAAAATCAATTTTTTATAATAATTATTTTGTAGAAATAAATTAATATTTATTTATATATAATATTTAAATTTAATTTAAAACATTCATAATTATGGTTTATTTTAATTTATTAAAAACATGAAACATTATGAACCTTAAACAATTTTTATGAAAAAATGGTGTTTAAACCTAAAAACAATGTTATACTAAAATAAAATATATATTTTATTAAAAATTAATTAAGAGTATTAAATATTAATAAATAATACTAATGTTACTTCACGTCATGTTCAACTAATACTCGGGGTTTTTCAAAAACATAATTTATTGATTTGAATACTTTTTTCTAAAGCATCGATATGTTCCACTATCAACTACAAAATGAGAAAATTCAGAAAAGTAATAGAAAATTATCACTATGAAACATTTTATATGATTATTTCAAGAATTATTTTTATTTTTTAAAATATTTATTTATTGATGTTAGATAAATGTTAATTTTAAATTATGTGCGTAAGGTACGACCAAAACTTCTTTTAAAAAAACTAATGTTTTTCAAAACAATTTTTTATTTATTTTAAATAATTACTTTTTTATTTATATTTAGTAGATAAAAATAATAATCATAATTTATTTAATATTATTTATACCCACAAATTTAACATCTATGTTGTAATGGTACGTGATATTATAGAAAATTTAGTTTTAGAGTTGCATGTTCCACAAGCTATCGAAGATATTAAATTTAAATAAATATATTTGTTATGTTTTTTATTAATGGTGTTTCTTATCACTTTCTATACCAAATAAAATCTACATCATTCAGAATATTTTGGTTTTATGTTCTACCTACTTAAAATAATAGTTTTCCACACAATTTGATATTTTGTTAAGAAATCAAGGGGTTGATATTTGAAAATACATCGATTGAAACCCCACAATGTAAAAATGGTTTATAATACTTATAGTAAATAAGAATGAATTGGAAGTACAAAGTACATACATAATAGAACATAAATAGGTTTCTATGTAGAATAAAATAATTTTTGTGTCATGATTTGAACATGGAAGAAGTGTATAAATAAGTATAAGCAAAAAACCATTGATGATTTTAGAGACCATTTGATTCATCGAAAATGAATGTACCATGATATAATTTTTATTTGTAGATCCATTTCTAAATGTTGAGGAATTAATTTTATTTCAATGAATATAATAAAATATAATTACCTAATTTGAATTTATTTTATAAGAAAAATTACAACATTTTGTTTTTCTTTGATCAATATTTAAATCATTTCTTACTAAAAAAAGAATATGAAAATTGAATTTTTTAGGATAACTAAAATTCACTTTCAAAAAATGATAAGATCCATAAAAGATATGAAATTATTTGAATACGTCTCTATATATCTTCTAAAACCAATATGGTTAGCACAAGTTATCCAATATAAATAATTAATCTATATACCTATATTGTAATAACAATGGTGAAACATCTATATGTTTTCATAAAATATTTTAACTAAAATATTGAAATATTATCCAGAACCTCGTGTAGTATAGTGTTAGGTGCTAAACCCTTATCGTCCATCGGTTTTCAATGCATGCCCTATGGAATTTCTAGATGTGATGGGTTGTCACCCAATAATATGTTATCATTTTTCCTGAAATATATAAATATAATTCCTGTAACATTGTAAAATTTTGATGACCTATAATTTCTGCAACATAAAAGAAAACATAAACCATAATAGATACAAATATAAATAATTCCATTTCCAAAAAAGTTAATTTAATTCTTCATCAAATAAATATTTAACAAAAACAGATAGTAACCCAATTAGTTTTATTCGCATAAATGTTTTCCAAGAATATTCATAATAATGTTATTTTCTTACCACTTTTTTCAAAATGGAAATCTATTATTTTTAATTTATTATCAACCATCAAATAATAATCCATTGATGGTATATATAAATATTATTTTATTGAATACACCTAAGATTCTAATAATTAACAAAATATATAAATGTTTTCAAATAGTTATAACCAATATACCATTGAAAAAATTTCAATCATATTATTATTTTTGAATTACCATAAATACTTTGAACATTTTATTTCAACATATGACCATCTATGGTTTAGGAGATATGCATTAAAAGTGGCCATGGAAACCCATAGTTCCCACGTTCTACAAATTTAATGCAATGAAATAATAAAAGATCCCTAGGATCATATTGAATTCCTTTAATCACACCCTTTAATTTTCCATAGAAATTATTTTAAATATTCCATTGTTTTACAAAAATAATTGATTTTATCATTTTACACACTTTCCATGTTGTCTCCATACAAATTTATTTCAGGAAGGAAATTGAGACTTATTTCTTCTATGGTCTCTCTACAAGATCATTAACATAACTCTATGTATCTCTAATTCGGTAAGTATAATAGTTGTTTAAGGTATATGTCTTTATCCTATTTCAAGATAAGTTATTAGGAATAATATCAATATATTTTAATACTATAATTACACAATTTGGTTTCTCATAGTCAACATAATTTATTTCATTTTAAATTCTATAAATTTTCCTTCTGCGTCTAGAAATTGACTAAACTAAAAACCATAGAGTGAGAAAAAATAACCATAGAGGGAAAATAATATAATCATTTACATGATGTCTAAATCAAGACACATTATTTACAATAAAATACACCTCATGTGTTAACTAGGTTATCCATTTCCATAGTATATTCAAATTATTTATAATGGTTTGTAATCAAATTTTGAATTATCCTAAGTATAACTGATGTGAGTGTCATACTAGGTGTGTAGTAAAGCCCATTTTCATGCACTAGGTGACAATTGTGTCTATCCCAATACACACTTTTTGGAGTTATTACCCCATGGTACAACAATTCTAGAACTAAGTACACTTATAGTATACTGACTGTGATTTATTTCTTGAAAAAAAGCATGATATATTCTTTACCAAAATATTAAGATGTTATTATATAGTTATCCCATAATATTATCAAATGGGTTTGTTTCTTAATATTTTTTTCTTAAATATAGTTTCCGAGGATTGTACTAAACTTTATCTGATTCCAACATTAGTGACCTCGACCGCAGTAGCCCAACTTCAGTTTCATAATTATGACATTGTAATAAGAATCAAGGCATTTCTTACAAAAGGTCTATATATTTTAGTATTATTGGTAAACTAGATTAATAAATTATTCTAATCATTTATTGGATTTAAAAAATATTAACTTATTTTTTTTTAAGAATATCATTATTCCCCCTATCGCATCCTTGAATATTAATCACAATAAACCTCATATATTTCATGGAAAGGAAAAAAATAATGGTATGCTAAAATTTCTAAACAAGGGTTCATTATAGAGAAGGATACCGTGGATCAATAAAGAAATAAACATGGAGAGGTAAATAATTGAAAACATATTCCATTTAAACAATAAAATGTGAATGAAATGCATCTAATGAGAATTCTATTATGAAAATTACATAATTAATAAGATAAGTCAAAATCAATATGGAAAAAAATAAATGATAAAACATTACATTTTATCAATAAACTGAGACTGAAATTATTCAATAGATAATATCATTGTTAAAATATATTGGATAATAATATAAGGGGTAATCAATATGGAAATGTAAATAAATAAAAACACATTCTAGTTAATAAATATACTTATAATTAATTGCATATAGAGATACTATATTTGTGGATACCTAATGAATAATAATAAATTAATTTTTAATGATGTAAATTATGAATAATTTTATTTCATGTTCTTTGGAACATGTTACATATAATATCAATACATTTCACAAGATACTTTTACAATATAGGTAGAAACTGATTTTATGCTACATTACTAATTGAAATCACGACACATAGATTCATAGAGGGGCTACATATATTTAGGCCCCACCAATATCTATATATCCAATACATTCCTTATATATCATATAATTAACATCATTCATGAATAATACGTATTACCATTAAATATTCATTTTGAAGAAAAAGTATGGATTATCAATATCCCCTAGTAAATCAAAAAAATATTAATGTAATACAACATATGTAAAAATGGAATAAGGTTTAAGAAATAATCATATCAATCATATAAATAATATGTATATTTAATATTAATGTAATATATAATATAAAATGATCAAAAAATTTATTTTCTCATTTTGGAAGATAATAATGAAAAATTTAAACAAGAACTGATAGGTGACCACCAATTCAATGGGAATATTGGTTTTCATAACTAAAATATGGAAAATAGGTATTAAATTTAAGTACATGAAAATGGGATGAATATTAACAGAATAAAATTTAATTATTTATATTAACTAAAGTGTCTAATAATATCTAATACAATTACGAATTAGTATGACCCAATGAAATTAAATTGAGTTATGAATTTATTTACCTCTTGGTAATTTTTCGGTCAAATCCCCTTAGATGATATAATTAAAATTGAAAATTAAAATACGCTTAAGTATGAACTTTTCCTGATATTATATGTAAAATTGTATGAATATACACCGTATAAGTGAAATTAGGTTCATAACATTACAATCTTTTTCAAGGAAGAGAAATTGAGTAGAAGTCCCTTACCTTGAGTCTGACTCATTATGTACATTCATTTTCTTATAGAATAAAAGAATAACAATATTTTTTGTACTTTCATAGAACCTTTTTCTATTTTATTATTCATTTTATTTAACTTATTACTAAGTAATATATTATTTCATAATCAAATAATTATACATTGGTTGTTTTGATGATATTTGGCTTGTCTTCCAAAAAATTACTTTCCTAGGTTGACTAAGGACAAATAGATCATTATTTAAACATATAAAGAATATAAAAATGAAATTATTATAATATTTAAACATAAATTATACATGTAATTTTTTTCAGGAATATTGTTATGAAAAATGAACTATATTACAATCATTGGGACTATATGTCACATGTACCCATGAGATGCATTTCCATTTTCACTAATCATTATTTAAAGAACGTAAGTAATATTTTATCTTTACAAAATTATAATAATATCAAATATACTATATTAATTTTATAAATACACAAACACACACACACATATCATCCCTATGGTGGGGTGATTTAAAGATGGTCACATCGCTTCCTATAGGTGGTAGTCCACACGTACATGAACAACATTATCATTTTTAGTGAAAGAATAAATTTGATATATAATCACATAATATTGATAAATATGGTATTAATATCATAATTATGTCCTGAAAGTTACAAATTCTAATTAAATTTATCATTATTACCTTCTATGTAATGCCTTAGTGAAAAAGGAATCACATCGATTCATGAGGTGGTTGTCCACCATACACATGAGTGAAGTTATCATATCTGATACAGAATGGAAACTAAAAAGGTATATATGATGTAATTAATCCAAATGTAAAATTATTTTATATTATATATATATATATACTTTAGAAATATCCTCATATCCAACTGTGAGAGGTGTTGATGGAAAACATGTCACATCGGTTCATCAGGCTGTAGGGAGTCATACATACAAGCGATGTTGTCATTTCAAATTTGAGGGAAGAGAATATTGATTTAGTTCGTTCCATTATAATAATAAAATAATAGTATATGGGAGATACTATGGTAAATTTTTAATCATAATGAAGAATATAGAATGGATATTGATGAAGAAACAAAACAAAAATTGAAAAGTTTGGAAATTTTACCTCTTCGAAGACCACATATTGAGGATTATACCTAATGTATTAATAGAATAGAATTATAACAAATGATTCTAGGATGGGGTTATGTATGTTGGGATTTTATTTTTGTAAGGATTATTGTCATGAACCATCCCAGATACAATAGTTAACTAATGATAGATCGAGCATTGATATAGCTTAGTGGGTGTTCTCGATCCACATGGGTTAGCAACTAACACCTGTGATCATATAAGATAAAAGAGGGAAAACAATTTCCCCCAAAAATTAAAGATAAGGAATAAAATTATATATTCTCAATGCTCCAAAAGGAGAAAGTTCTAGAAACCAAATTGGTATGACTAACCCCAAATGAAATATCATTAATAATAATCAATAGAAAGATGAACATCCGAAAGGAAACATCACTCCAAGCCCAAATGATCAAGAAAATCCACCACATCCATGTGGCACATTCCCATATCTTGGACCTGGTAGAATAAAATATTTAAATTCTAAATAGAAATAGTATGGTTTGAGATAAAAATCATAGTAGGGTCTCACCAAATATTCCAAATGAGATTCCATAGAAAAACAAATCATGATTCATATTTAAATAAAAAAGGGAATGGAATGATAACTCATTTTCATATTTAAAACAAATCATGATTCATTTGAAAATAAGGAAAAAATTTCAAACATGTATTAAATAAACATTTTTATTTAAAAAATTAAATATAAATCAAATTGAATGAATAAAATATTTCTATAATCAATGTAATATATATACCAAAATAATCACAACAATAAGCATGGTAATAGGCCCTATGGTATGATAGTTCTCTACTATATGATCCTTACACTTCTCATACCAATGATCACAGAAAAATATGTCTGCATTATTCTCTCTTGTTCAAGATGAGTAGGACTTTTCAGCATCCTAAAAGTGATAAGATATCCCAAAATAGGTTTTTTTAGAGTTTTAATCATAAATACATTTTTAAGTAATAATCATCAAAGAATACTTATCCAAAAAAACCCACTATCTTCCTAGGATCACATATTTTCAATCAATCAATCATTAATGAGAAAATAATATCATTTGAAATGAATCATCATTTATATTTTTCATTCAAAATTTCAGCATTAGTATTCCATTTCAATATCAAAACCAAAACATGGGTTTTTATCATTTCATGAATTATTTATTACCAAGTCAATCATAGGTTTTCATCATTTCAATATAATCCTTTTTCCTGAAAAGAATTCACCAATATTATCATTGATTCCATAAATTTTAAAATATAACTTAAATTATAATTCCCATAGAATTGGTTTTTTTCCCTAAAAATTTAAAACATTTTAAATTCCCATTCCAATTAACATCAAGTAGTTTTTTATAAATAAATTGAAATCCATTTCTCCAAGTCAATAATATCATGGTTAAATCATATGTAAAATATCAAACTGAACCTCCTAATTTTTAATTAATGACTCAAAACACATGACACACACAATGGGGATCAACAATGAAGAATGGGGGAATTGAAATCCAAGGAACATAAACTTGAATTGAGATCCAAAAAAATTAATTTTAGACCCATAAATTTCATGAAGATATTTTCAAACAAAAGGACAATAGGAATAGAAAAACCACATGATATGATATTCACATACCCAAGAAGATGAACCACATCAAATATATTGAAAAATCACCGAAATAATGTTCTTGAATGAGTGGAGGTTCTAAAAATCACTAAAAATTATGTTGGGGTTTGAGGGGAAGAGATACTGATCAAATGAAATAATAACCATCCATGAAAAATTCATTAAACATTATGGCTTGAGAATTACATAGAGCATAACCCCAATTCATGTTTGGTAATATATGAAGGCATATTTTTCTATGAAAGACATTTCGTTTTTTAAATATCATATTTTAGATCATTTCAGATTGGGTAAACAATATATTGTGTGTAACAACTTTACAATGTGAAATATTTTCAAGGTCTTTGACTGGCGAATGTTATATAAAGTGTAACACATTTATGCTGCATGAAATAAACTAAAAGATAGTAAACAACCCAATTTCTTCAAAAAACGAAAAACCAAAATCCAAAAGGATAAGGAGTACCTAAAAATATTAACGGGGTTTTACAAACAGTCCAACATAACAAATTTCTTTCCCGAGAAATCATTTCATGATGTTTCGATATAAAGAAGATGAGGCCACATATCTTTTATTAGTAGATCATTCTCCCACATATCAAGTGAATCAAAACCATGCTTCTATAGCACAAAAACCCAAGTTATAATTCTATCACGAAGTGTATTTGTATCAGAATCAACTACCATGACTGAATTCCTAGTAACTAATAAATTATGTATGAAATTTAGATCCTCCAATCTCAAGACATCATATGGGTTTAAAAGATAATTTTTTCCCTGGGATACATTGATCACATTATGTGTTGATGTCAAATGGGGTGGAAGTGACAAATAGTAAGCCACATTCCCCACATGCTCAATAACCTCAAAAGGTACCACATAATGAGAAGAAAGAAACCATTAATTACCAAACCATTCATATCCAAAACTAGGTGAAATTATCAAGAACACTTGGTCCATAACTGAAAATTAAAATGGTCTTTGATAATGATAAACATAAGATTTTTATCTTCTCTATTACAAAAACATTATATGAAAATTCAATTGAATAATCGATATCAGATCTTGTATGAAACTTATCGCAAACAAGTGATATTCTCTTATATATCACCAACACAGTAGATATTTACTTGTCCAACCATACATGTTCTCAAAAAGAGACATTATAATACATAATAGTTACTATTCTTATATGAAAACTAACCTAGTCAGTAATGGTCATCCAATGATTCATTAAAGTAAAGAATAATGGAAAATGCATGCCCTGAAGAATCATTATATCCTTCTCTTCCCAAACATATATATGTCGATTGAATTTCATACTGATGTGAACATTACATCCCCTCAACTCATAGAGGCCTCACCAAAATGAGAGGTAAAGCATGATATATATTAAATATTATAAATTATGTTACTCTGAAAAATATATACCCATTCACATATAAATTTCCCCACTCTTAGACATGGGTTGTGTTGAGAATGCATATAAAATGAGCCTATTTTCTTAGATGATCGATCACAACCCATATCAGGTTATTCATTAAAAGTGTAAATGGAATCCTAATCATAATTTATATAGAAATACAATCCCACTTCCAAGTCAGCATTGGATATTTCTTAAAGAAAACAGATGGTCTCTAGTTCTCATACTTGACATGTTGGAATGTATAAAAATTAGAGACAAAATAAAAAAGTTCTACACTCATACAAGGTAAATAGAATCATCAACACATATCATAAAACATATTTTTGCTTCTTGGGTGTACAATCCATTAAGAATTGTTGAAATCCCACATCATAACATTCCTTGCTGATAAAGGAACCATGTATCAGTTCTTGAAACATAGTATAATCTATATAGATATTGATAACTCACTAATCATACCCCCGTCAAAATGAGATATTCTAATGCTATGGAATTCATCACCATGCTTATTTTCCTTGAGATTGATCATAAGAAGAGTGGGGTTAAATTGAAAAGTCACCAAGAGAACATACAACCCTTTTTGCTAGATAACTATATGAAACTATGAAATGTGTTCCAACAAATTCCACTCATCTAGTTATTCTTTCACGACTTGGGATAGATGTTACTTTATTACAGCAGTTGCAATGAAATTCACCTTACCCAGGGTAAAGGTGATGTAAATGAAAATACTACATATAATACACCCAATGCTTCTTCTCGAGAATAACATAAATCTTAGAGAATATATAACTCATGATTTTGTAATCAGAATAAAAATTGATCCATTTCACAGAAATGTAATTCCACCAACAATTTTTCACATGCATTATGGATATGACTTCAAGGACCTCTTTTACACAATTATTCTATTATGGAATATGCTTCCACGATCCATATTTAAAGACATAATCAAACAATATAATAGCGCATCCCAAAACTAAACCTAATGAATCACAGCATAACACATAGCCCTGACTGACCTCTACAAGAGTCAACATCAATGTAAAATTCAAATTATATTTTAAATAAAAAAAGAATTATGAAATTTATCATTCTATGTAAACATCACCATATTCCATGTGATATAATTCATCAATAAAGAAATCATTAACAAATCCTTTTAAAATCACTAATGATACCCATCTAAACCCAAGAATCTTCAAATATAAAAATCCTTTCATAGTTTCTACCATGATAGAATAGTTCCCACCTTTTCAAGATCAGTTGAGATATCATATTCTAAAACTGTTTTCCCCAAGAACATCACTTCCTAAATCTAGAACTCAAATTTCTATTGGTTGGCATAATGTTAGTAATTTCTCAACAATATTATAATAGATCTCAAATGATGTATTGGATCCTCCCTAGACCGTGAGTAAACGAAGATAACATCAACAAAGACAAATATGAATGTATAAAGATAGTCATGAAAGATCATTTTAATCAATTATATAAATACTGTAGGAGCATTGATTAAATAAATGGTATAAAATGATATTCATATTGGATATACATGCCCCGGAAGGTGGTTTCCTGAATATCATATTTTTTTATTCAAAACAAGTGATAACCTGATCAATGATTAATCATCTAGAACCACATATCAAATTTTAACTACTCAGAAAAATCATTAATCAACTAAAATAGTTACTTGTAATTTATCATAATTTAGTTGAGTTCCTGTTGATCCACACATAGGCTAAGTGTTCCATCAGATTTATTAGAAAAGAGAATATCTTTCTACCAAGGTGAAACACTTGGCCATATAAATCCTTTATCTAACAGATCATCCCAATGAGGCTTAAAATATTAAATTTCAGTTGGTTCATTCTATAATAAGTAATTGATATTGTCTGAGTATGAGTCACTAAATCAATAGAAAAATATACATATATTTTTAGTGGGAAACCAGAGAAGTCAAATTGAAAATTCCGGGAAACTGAAAAAAAGAAATGTTAGGAGATCATCAATTAAAATTCTTCCATTATAGATCAAATACAACAAATATGTTACTTTCCCCAACTTTTTATAAACAATTCCAACTCAACTCCACCTTGGGTCCCCTTATCTCTGAAAAATACAAAACACCCCATCAGGCACTGTAAAGGATAACTATTAAAGATAGTAGTCAATTCAAAACATATAATAAAAAATATAATCTATCTGAAAAATGGAATCAATAGGATTTATGTTGAAAATTAAAAATTTTGTAGAAATATAAATATTTGATAATGTGAGAGCACCAGAAGGACTATAGATACCCTACTATCTCTTAAATCAAAGGGGTGTTGTAATCTCTATGAAATAAGATAAATTATTTATAGAATGATCTAAAAACATCACAATATGTGTCAAAATAAATGAATGAGATGCATTACTATAAAATAAAGGAATCACTAAAGATGATTCTATATTGATGATACCTCTCATAGTCACTAGAATTACATCTTATTCCTCTAGAGGCTCTTCCACTACATGAATAATCTCCGTTTTAGATTCCTATGTCTATAACCAATTTGATCATGATGAATCTGATTTCACCGTAGTAATTTTAGTTTTTGATGATCCAATACCACCTCATAGAGAATAAATGATATAAAATAATTTATAAAAGTATTATGTGCATACACCGGAGATCTAGATATTGGGAGCCTCAGTTATAACCTATTTTGAATGACCAATATTTCTACAGTATAAGCATGTCAAAGAGTCACTACCAGGCACTGTATAAGGTTATGAAGAACCCTGAGGTTGAAATACATAAAATGAATCATAAATATTCCTCTTTCTATTAATATAAATCAAAGGAATGGATTTGGGGGTAAAATAAACTCCCAAAACCTAACATATCAGCTAGGATAATCTCAACTATCAACACACTATCCAGGGCATCATAATAATCACAGAGATTCAAAAAAAAACATTTGAAAGATTATAATATTGAAGGCCCATATTGAACTGTCAAGTCTTTATTTTCTCATTTGATACAATCTTTGGTGAAACCTTACATAGCCTAACAATGAGGTATTTAAAATTAAATAAGATCCTGTCAACTGTCAAGAGTTAGAAAAGAACCAAAGCCTTAAAATCACCTTTTACTGTAGATTGAAATATTCAATAAAATGAACCCTAAATGTAATCCAGTTTAAACCCTCATGCATCATTTCCCTACTCATAAATTCCCAAAATATTCTTCAGGGACCCACTATCTTGAAGGTGGAAAATTTAATGTTTTTGGAATCAAGTGTTTCGATGAATTGAAATAGAATCCCTATATTCATCCACCAATCCTCAACCTTTCAGGACCATTTGAGACATGAAATGATTGTGTCTTCTAGTGAAGGAAGTATTAATCATGATATTTTGATTCATCAATATGAGGATTCACTTCTGGGGCCTGAAAATGAATGGGTGTAGGTTCATATCCTAGGGTTTAGATAACAAGCATAATTATCTCAATGAGGTTTTGGTCTGCTAGAAGATCCACTCATTGTGTTTCATTGGTAGCTTCCTCATGGAGCCTATTAACACATATGCTAAAAGGAATGGTGCTACACAAAAATAGAAAAAGTTGAATATATTATAAGGATAATCTGATTAATGACTTAAACATTAGAAATGAGGAAATTAATCTCACCAGATAAGAACACATGATATTTATTTCAACCTATCGAAATAAAATTATTGGAAAAGAATGGAGTTAGAGAAAATTATTCTTTGTGGTGCCTTTCGAAAACCACCCATCTTTACTTAAGGATCATTATAATGACATATAGAAAGAATCTGTCTTGGAACTACCCTTTATGCCCTGAAAGGGTACTACAAACTATATACTGACATCATGGAATGATCCTTAACATATCCATGATAACAATTTTTCTTGAACCACCCAGGATACCCTGTTACCCTATTTCCTGAGCCAACACTAACATATAATAGATGTTATACAAAATCCTCATGGGTTTATACTATCACATGACATCATACAAGAAAAAAATAAGTAATGCATTTTTCACAAAACAACAGAAGATAAAGAATATAAGTTAGTATACTGAACAATACAAAAAAGGGAAAGGTACTAGAAAGAAAATAGGTATAAAAAATCAATAGGACATCATCAAATGTTATTATTAGAAATATTAACTTTAAAAATCAAACACCACACAAATCCCAAAGGATCATGAACATCCACCACCTGCAAGTGGTGCTTTCTCTTTTCTTGGACCTGGTATAAGGAAATCTTCAAACACCTAAAGTAAAAGGTAAGGCTTGAATTATAAATAATTATAGGCTCTCAATAAGATCACCATAATAGATTACATTATTATAAACCAAATAATTCATTAAATTTAAATAAAATTGGGTATGACATGAAATATAATTTTAATATATAAAAAATAATATACTCTTTAAAATATGGAATAAATTTCCTGCATGGAATGAAAAACATTTTTATATAAATTAGTCTATAAAAATAAATAGTAATGAAAAAAATAGTTCAATAATCAATGGTATATATATGTATATCAAAACTATAAGAACAAGAAATTATTTATTTTTCTTTATGTTGTGATTGTTTCTGGTTATAGGATCCTAACACTTCTCATACCTATCAAGATGGAAAAATATGTTCACCCACTTCCATCATGATTTGAAAGAATACGACTCATTAATATCCCATTAGGGATAATATATAATGAACTAAGTTTTTGTTAGAGTTTTAATCGTCATTCTATTGATAGGGAATCATCATCATAGAATTCTCTCAAATAACCCAATAACTACCCGAGGTCGCATGTGCTCAATCAATCAATCAATAAAGGGGAAATCATCTCATTTCAAAACAATCATCATTTATAATTCAGTATCCCAATTATAACATTCATTGTTTCAACACAATTTCAAAACCAAAACAAAATGTTTTTATCATTTCATGACTTTTAAATAAGAAACCAATCATAGGTTTACAACATTTCAATTTTAAATTTTTTTATAAAATAAAGACTTAAATCATTTCATTAATCCATCATTTTCAAAATATCCACCAACTTCCAATGCCATCATAATTTGGGGGTTTCCCCAAAATCCTTTCTATTTTAAATCCTAATTCTAATTAACATATTAAGTACTTTTCATAAATCAATTGAAATCCTTTTCAAAAAATCAATAAAATATTGGTATAATCATATGAAAATTTAAAAATAGATACACCTACCATTAAATTAATGATTCACAATAAAAGATACCCATATTCATGGGATTACAATAAATAACAAGGGTGAAAAGGCCTAAGAACTCAACCAAGAATCATGATCCCAAAAAATGGGGCTTAGATACATCCTTTTAATGATGATCTAAAGACACCCAAAGAGAATTGAAAGATAGATACCACATGATAGGAGATTTTTTTACCCATAAAGATGAACAACAACAAGCACGACTATCAATAGGTGAGAAAATTATCTGTAATGAGATGAGATTCTAAAAGTCACCCAAAATCGCTAATGGTTTTGAGGGTAAGGGAAGATGATCGAATAAAATATGAATCATTCATACATACTTCTTAAAACTAATGACCTCAATAATTTCAAAGAGTGTTACCTTGGAAAATTTTGTGTAATCCATGAATTCCACAAACACCAAAAAAAGAATCACCATTTTGAAAAAAATCGGATTTTCGATAATTGAAAATCATGTAAACTGTAAACAATGTGTAATTATTTCATGTTGTGAAATTGTTTTATGGTATCATCCCGGTGAACATTACATTTCATGTAATATCCCAGAAGATAGCAAACACCATAGTTTCTGAACAAAAACCAAAACCAAAAACCAAAGAACAAGTGATACTCGAAATGAATAATGGGACGTTACAATTGGTCAAACCAAAAAGGAATATTGGTGTTAGTTTTAGAGAATAAGGGGTGGAATTTCATATGTTTTGTGAGTTGAACACATGTAATTTTTGAAATGAAAAATATGTACCCACATTTATCACATACCAAAGGGTCTAAATGGATAATTATTAAACATTATACAATATATGGTTGAGACATCTGTGAAAAAATTATTTTAGATTTTTTTTCAATTTAACCCTTCCCTTATTATTTTTTCCTCGATAAACATGTTATTACTTGAAACATGATATTTAATTTTTTACATCTTTTAGTATCCATTATGATAATTTTTTTGATTAAATCATTAGAAAATATAAACAATTATGATTGAACATATAGAATTAATTTTAAAAATTCAATTAAAAAAAGTGACTACATTATGTTTAAAACAAAACCTGTATATGTGATAAAAAAGTGGGGTTTCAAGATGTTTATTTTTCAAAAAAAGATGATTTTATATTACCTATATGATCAATAATAAAAATGATATGAAACTGAATAAATATTTATTGAAACATTATATATACATAAAATTTAATACAATATTTATTAGGGATTATTTTTAAAAATATAAAAAGAATAAACATTATGCACTTTTAAACAGTTTTTTCTTCGAAAAAAATTATTTCAATACAAAAAATAACGTATAATAACAACTGATATAATGACTATTAAAAATTAATCAAATAGATAATATTTAAAAAAGTTATACATATGTTCCATTATATAATATGCAAATCATATTTTAAATTTTAAATCACTCAATTTATTGAAAATAAAAGACCTTTGTTTTGAAAAATACGTACTTTTCATTATTCAATGAAAAATAAATCATTTTAGAAAAATCCTAGAAATTAACCCTAAGATAATATTGGTATGATAATTTTAAAAATTAAGCTCATTTTATTGGATAAAATTTAGATATTATTAAAAAATTTATTTTAAATTATGTTTATAAGGCGTAACAAAACCATATTTGAGAAAAAAAATATTATATTTCCAAAAACAATATTTTTCATTTAAATTTTTATGTTTTCATTTATAATCATTATATAAACATAATGTTAATAATTTTACTATTAGTATTAAGAACCAAAAATTCTATATCTATTAATAATGATAAAGTATATTATGGTTAATTTAGTCTCTAGTTTGTGTGTGTTGGAAGCTATAAAACAGATTTAATTTAATGAAATATATTTTGTGGGTTCTTTAAACATATAGTTTCCTATAGGAAAATTTCTCAAACACAAAGTTATTAGTTTAAAATTTTGGGCAGGTACACTACATGATCAACATCACCTAAACATAAATGGACCATTTCTAACAAATCCCCCCCCAGAAATATCTAATTCATCACATTATGAAAAAATCCATAAATAATGCAATCGCACCCTACAAACCATGAAACCCCTTGTCACAAAACACATTCTATAAAATGGTCAACAAAACCATTTTACTTATGAGACTTCCATACGTTATCTCATATATAAAATAAAAAAATATAGGTATCCCATAGGCAGTATCTCGTGGACCACCTAAAAAATGACCATTTACAACACCTCACACATGACAATTATAATTTTGAAATGATATAGGAACAACCTAACTGAGTTTGTAGGGACCCTCTTATTATGAAATTGTGGAACATTATACTTTAATTGAAATATTTATGTGAATATAAAAATCTTTCAAATTAATTTTTTTTGGAAATGGATTAATAAATCGTGATAAATATAAAAATTAGATTCATATAGCCATTTATCATTACATGTATCTCTCTCTCTCCCCATGGAAAACATTTGTTATAATAAATAGTGAAGATATAACTTACAGAACAATAATTGAATGATAAGATGGTGGGATGATTTTTATTGTAGTTTTTGGGTTGGTTTGGCTCCCCAAATCTACTTAATAAAATGTTATTATCAATTATTTAACATATAAGAAGGCTGTGAAAAAACTATTCATATGAACCATACATAATAAAATGAGTATAGATGAATTACCCCTACTCACAACAGTATGGATAAAACATACTTGTCCAAAATAGAGTAATTTAGAAAAAATATTAATACTAATTGGTCATTATATAAATTATTTTTGATAAATGATACATATACCCAAATGATTAAGGGAAAATGATCCATACTAAATCTACTAAATAATAAATGATCCTTACTAAAAATATATGAATATAGAAAAATTGTGTATCCATTTTATCTTAACTCAAAATATGATTCACCTCAAAAAACTGATAGAAGATTAAAAAAGTACATCATAAATACCTAAATAAATCTCAAATTACTCAACTCTACAAAAACAAATTCCGGAATACCAAAAAAATAATTTATAAAAATTTAAATAGTTATTCAATGGTGAATTCCAAAATATCACTACATAGCCTATACCAATACTTAAAACACCTCTATTGGCCCTAATAATCTATGTCTAGACCTGCACTAAATATAATTAACCTATACTGTGTAGATATTAACCTAGTGAAAAAATAAATAGAATTTATTTAGGATTGATTTTATGAGGCCATTATATTTTAAAAATATATATCCTAAATGTCGATTCTTGAATAAGAAATTGAAAAGGTCCCAGATTTCCTAATTGTCATTTTACAATCCAAACAAGAAAGTTTTGTCTATCTATGAATCAATTAACATATTTATTGTGTCATTTGAATAAAAAATATGAATATTTTACCTATTAGATGAAAAATTGGAAAACTCATGATGTTTACTTAAAATATAGTTACACCATTGGATGTTTCATTACCAAAAAAATTCTATAGGTAATGAGATGGGAGATATTCACAACACAAATTTACTAAGTTAATTTAAATTTTTGAGAAAACTAAAAATTTATCAAGGTAAATTTTGGTGATTCAATTGTGTTTTATTCAAAACAAAATATATCTGAGTGAATTCCAGTTCTAATGTTATTCCTGTGGAAATTTGATAAAGGATTGAGCACCAAAATTTATAGATGATTTCGGAGAATCATATATTTATTATATCATCAAAATATATGAAAAATAATAATATGTGATGCCTATGGAATATAAATCTAATGATAATCATAATTTAGAATATAAAGTCAAAGTGGGTCCAATATAATAAAAATAGAATGTTGTGGAAGTCAATTATGAACATTATATTGATAGAGGATAAAGATAAAGTGTCCTAATTATGAAGGTTTTATCAATGTTATGAGAAGATAAGTTCTCAGTTGAACAAAAGATATCATTGATTGTTATTATATTAATGTAATACTTTTAAGTCCATATAAATAGATATTAAATGTATTAGAATATTAATGTTGATAAAAATAAGAATATAATATTATCAAAAGATGTACATGATTATAGGGTTTATGAGTGACTACATTCCAATGTTTGAATAACAAGTTGGTGAGAATTATAGAGATTATTACATTTACACAAATCATTATGGAGTTTGTTTAAAGATGAAAATGTTGTGGTTGTTTTAGTGATGCTGGAGATAGATAAATAACTAAAAGGTATATAGTAACTTCTCTGGATTTTAGGGAAATAGAGGGTTATAATTGAATTTTCATTCCATTAATGTTAAACATTGTAAAGGTTCTATGTAGGATATTAAAAGGTCAAATATTCATGATGGAATGTTTTTTATTCTAGAATATGATAATAAAAATGTTGAATATCATTTATTAAATGTTTTTTGGGATCATTGATGAAGTTAAATACTAATATCATTGGAAGATATTAATGATGGTATACTAGGGAGTTGAGTGGGAATGGTTTTAAAATCGAAGATTATATATTTCCAACATATATAGTATAATGCAATGTAAATGGGGAAGATCATTCAAAATTTAATAGTTCATGAGTATTTCAAATATAATTAAGAATAATAAAAAGAGGGAGTAGAGGACCATTCATATTCTAGATGACTTATCAGGTCAAATTGTTCAGAATACTAGAAGATTCCATTTTTAGAAAGAATTGAGATGTTTCTAGATTCAGAGAACTCATGATAGAGATAGGAAAACATTTTAAAAATGCATACTAACATTATGGATATAATAGAACTTTCATTCGATAGATGTAGAAATTATATTTCTATAAAGGGAAAAAGAATGAGAAATGATTCACACATTCCAAAAATTATCTCTTACCATTGATGATCTCATGATCTAGGGATTTATAATTAAATAATTTGATGCTAAATATTTGAAGACATGTATTCTTGTTCACTAGAAGAAGACTATACATGAATCCATTCCAAAGTATATTAATGAAGATTCTTGGAACAATAGTTTTAATAGAAAAAACAAAACAACCATTCCAACCAATAGGTTCAAGAGGATTTTAGGGAGATAGCCTAACCACATGTGTAATGTTGTGGCATTTAGACTTCAAGATGATATTTATTAACTTGGGTAATGATAAGAAATTTCCCATTATATCACTTATGATTATAGTGAAAAATCATCACATGGGTAAATACATAATAATTACAAGTAGTATGATTACCTCATTAGGGACAATCCATTTAATAATGAATGTATAATTCATCCTTTACATTATATGAATTGCAAGTTTTAGTATTGTTGGAGGGTGTATATTCAATATCCTTACATCTGAGATGAGAATGGGGTTTAAGTACATAAATTCTGGTAAAGTTTATATGATAACTATATTTGGAAAAATATGTACCACTAGAGTCACCATTGAACCTCTTAGTGTGACTATATGATCCACTAGGAATATAAAAAACAATGATTTCACAAGCTGCAAGAATATTTAATCTGAAAACTATTAAAAATATCACACAATTGAAGTGAAAATTAAGGTAGATTAGGAGTTTTCTTGAGCTATAAGCATGAATATTTCATATAAATTTATTTATGATGAATCAATAAATTTGTAGAATCCAGTTAATGTATACCCATATTATATAAGTGATAAATATTAAACTACTAAAAATTAAATACACTAAATATGAAAAATAAATTAATTTCTAAAATATTTATTAGTGATCAAGACACACCTCTAAAAATAGAAAGGAAATTGATATTGGAATATCAAACTACACCTATTATAGATGAATGGACCAAAAATTGTATCATTTATAATTGGTCATGATGGATGGATAGATTCTATGAATGAAAACATTGATCAAATTATAAAGAACACTAATTGGGAGCTTTGTTGATGATCTAAATAGAAAATGTTAATGGAACGACACACGTATTTAGAAGTAAACATAATAAAGAGGAAGAATTTATAAGAAACAAAAGATGGTGAATCTGAAAAGGATACTACAAAATATAATGATTTGTTTTTGATAAAATAGATTCAAATGTATTTAGGCTGAAATCCAAAAGGATGCTATCATATTTGGTAGCATAAAGTTTTTACAAGTTTTATCAAATTGATGTGAACTAATTCTTTCTTAATGGTGATTTAGAAGAGTATATTATCATTGATCGAACACAATTTTTTATCATTGTTAAATAATTTTTCATGGAAGGCATGCTTGTTAAGGCTTTATATAGATTAAAACAGTTACCAGTCATCATAAAATACATTTTTTTAAGGTTTCAGATGTGATAACACAAATTAGTTGATGTCATTATAGTTATGATTTGATGTTATAGGTCTTTGGAAATAATGTTTTTGATAATGATCAATATGAAAGAATGTTCACTTCTATTTATTTCATTGTAATAATTATGTTTGCACTCATTGAATGAACATTATTTTTGTTTCACTATGTATAGTGGAGGAGGAGGATATTTCAGCTACACATTCATATACTCAGATTATTTGTAAGTAAATACAATAGGCATATTTGAATAATGATGTAAAGACCACCCTAATAATTACATGTGATAATAATGGTTTCATTTCAAATTTAATGAATATATTTCAATATACAAGATAAAATCACCTTGATATTATATTAGATTTCAGTATGGATAAATAGAAACATAGTGATGTATTAAATGAATATATATAACCAAAGATCAAATTATAGATATTTTTAAAATAGAAATACCATGAGATAGAATGGAATAATTAATGATAAACCTTTAAATCCAACACTCTATTATCATTTGATATGTGTTGTAGGATATCCATACAAGGCATTAGATTTTATTCTAAAAGGAAGAGATAAATTGAATGAATCTTATGGCCACACTTTGTTACCTTTAAATTTCTGTAATTTTCAAAGGTTAAGTGTTCATATCATTCTCTATCTTATTTATTCTCAAACCGTGTTTATTATAAACTTGGTGAGATATATGTTTGTATCGATTGAGGGGGAGTATGTCTATGACACATAGACATAAATTCTTTTCACTGAATGACATAATTCTCTAAAAAACAATAAATTTTCTTATAGTGTGGTCCAAAGACTAATAAATGACCTTCCATATCAATAGAAGATCACTTTAGAGGTCTAATTAATGAAATGTATTTTTCTATATTTCATTGGAAACATTATTTTAAAAAATTTATGATATAGTGAGGTTTGATGTCATCACACCCAAAACACACTCAAATATAATAAAAGCCAGTATATTTATTGGGATTACCTTTGAAAATGGGAAATCCAGTCATTTTTATTTTTTTTATTCCTCTAAGATCACACTACCAGAAATAATTATCCAATGAATACAAGTGAGTAGGGTTTACCCTTGGGATGAAAATACATATCTTTCCATTGTGTTTTCATGTATCCTACACATTTAAAATGATAGAAAATGTATAAAACAAATTTAATTATCTTCCTCTAAACATGATATTTTAAATTTATTTTTGTGTGGATTTTATATTATTATACCTATATTTCATAATAATAATTCATCTATTCACATCAAATAAAACACTACATATGAAAACCTCTTTCATTTTTAGTATCAGTATCACAAAAGGTGTTCTTAAAAATTACATATCAATTGTAAATTCTAATATTGATTTTTTATTTCTGTCTCTATTTAGAAAAATTATTTTTCAACATAATACATTCAGATTCATAATTATTATTCAATATATATATATATGGATAACCTCATGAATATTTTTCTTGTATTTTTCATTTTTTCGAAAATAATGTATTATAAATATTTATGAGTAAATAAATATAAATTTTTGAAAAACTCTTAATGATGTTCGGTATGATACCTGAATACAGGAAGAATTATATTTCATTATAAAAGATCCATGTATAAATTCATGTGGCAAGAAAAATAAGGAAAACAAAGTCCACCTACTTCGGAAACAACTTCTTCAATCCTAGAAACATCCAATATTTGATTCTAGGAAGCCTTTTACATTCATAATAGCTTATCATTAATGTGAATAATGACTTAATGAAAGCATATGAAAATTATTTATTAAGTATTAAGAAACATAGTCACCTAAATTAATTATTATATAATTCAATGAAAACAAATTTAATTGTGATCCTTATTTATATAGAAAGGAATCACTATACATCACCTGATTTAATTATATATTTAGAATAACTAATTATACAAAACTAGATGTTTCAGCCTATATCATACTCAAAATTTCACACTATATTGATATATATGAAATATTTACATCATCCTTTTGAAAAACCTAACCATTGTTTTTTAATAATTCATTATTATGTTGATTATGTTTAAGAAAAACCAGAATCACCATTATGCATATCAAGATCGTGCTTACACAAATCAATTCAACATTTTTACAGATGATCCTTATGGTGTGGTATGATCTATACAATGTATCAAGATATTTATGTAATGTTGGTCGATTTATATCCTTTATAATACCCTAATATTTAATGAAATATTTTTTCAAAATAAATTTTACTACTTTGATTGCTTGTGTTTAACTCAACACCATGACTAAAATAACTGCAATAAACTGTTAAAATTTTCTTATATAATATGAAAATTATCTTTGAGATGTTTTATTAGTGGGTATGAATAGGGATAACTAATTTATAAAAAATTTAATGTTTAAAAATTTATAAAATGATTTTGTTTTTTAATAATTATTTATAAATGAAAATAGAAACCAATTTATAATAATTAAAGATGATATACTGAAAAAAAACTTTATGTGTGAAATGTGTATTTACCATAATAAAATAAATATAAAATTATTTGTAAATAATTTTAATGATATTTAATGATTATATATTCAATAAAATGTTAATAAATTTAATTTAATATTTTATATAGTCATGGGATATGAATAAGTCTAGTTTTATGCATAGGAACTGTACTTTTCTAAAATACAGTTTCATCATGTTTTTCACACTTATTTTAAATCTAATTTTCTCTATTTTATAAAAAATATTTGAAAAAATAAAATTCATTTTCTTAATCAAATTCCCAAATTTTATAGAAGTTAATTTTTATGAATTTTAATAAAGGATTATTCTTTTTTTGAATAGTGAAATATATTATTATATATTGGAAACTGCATTTTCATTTAATGAAATTAAAAAATAAAATATATTTTTTAAAATGATTTAAATTTAAATCAAGATAAATTATATTATTAGTAACCCTATTTATTTCATTGTAATTTTATGTAGCATTTTTATATAAAATTTTATTATATCTATGAAAACGTTTTCTTTGAGAATCCACTTATTCGTTATGTTTGTTGGTTTAATTTTAAATAATATTCTTAAAAAACTATGAATATCATTTATTCAAATGAATTATATATTGTTAATAATATTATTTAATATTATTTAATAAGGGAAAAATATTTTTATATAATAATTAATATAAAAAATCATAATAATTAAGTATCATGTTTAAGGTTAAAATGAGTTTACTAATGGTTAAAATAAAAAGATAAAAGTTAAAATTTCTTAGAGAAATGTATAATTCATATTTCATGGTAATATGTTTACCTTATTGCATATAATGGTTGATAATAAGCCATTTTTAATTTTTTTCCATAAATTTCACATGGAATTTTTTGAGAACTTTAAAAATGGAAGGTGTGAAACTATCCTCAATTATATGAGGGAACCACTCCCATCTTCTAATGACACATATAAATCCTTTGGGATCATAATGTTTTATAAAAATACCATACATAGACCACTACACTTAACCCATAGTCTCTTTTTGTATCATAAATCCATCCCTGGAAGGATTTTGGAATAATCCTAAAGTTGTTCTCCGAACAAGTCATATTGTATTTAACCATGCATTTTCATTTTATTTAATTTCCCCATCATTTAAAAAAAGTTAAAATATCATGAAATAATATCACTATTATCCTACATGAACATATAAATTTTAATTCTAATTTAATAACAAAAATCCATCCCCTTTTCAATTAAATGGTGAGAAAAATAGTCGATCACATGTAGGGTGGACTACCATGTCACAAACCGTGGTAATCTTCATCCACTACCACCTATCATGGATGGATATCATGAAGGATATAGTTTATATATAACATATTCATTATATAATTATAATTCATTAACTATAATATCATATTTACCATATACCCATTCAATGTATGAAAAAATGATGGCATCGCTCATCTATACATGTGGACTACCACTTCCATGAAGCAATGTCATACTATTTTCATTTAATTTGAACACAAATGGTAAATATATATATATATATATATTATAATATAAAAATTATTCTTTAATGTTTAATTAATATTTACCTTTCATTTTTCCATCCTTTGAAAAATAGAGATAGTGCTCACACATTCATACAACCTACCGTCACAATAAACCATTCAATTCATTTATCAATATCAACATTCATTGGTGAAAATATATATTTATATAATAAATATATATTATATTTTTATCATTATAAAAATTATATATTTTATTTATCCTTAATTAAAATATTCAAACCAAAACTACCAAACCAAAGAATACATGGAAAAGGAAGAATTTATCACTAGGAACAATGACTATTATAATGAATTTTTAATAAATTGGTGGAAAAGGATATAAGTAAATAATGTATGGTATGATATGTATTACTCAGGTTTTAGAATATTTATATAATAAAAATATATTTTTTATAGGAGTTTTGAATAGGTATATTGGAGGTCACGACATAAGGTAAGATATTTTTATCTCACTAAATTTCTATTAGACACATTCCATATTAACCACTAATTTATTTTTTGAGGGAGTATATAATTCCCAAAAATTTATTTTATTATCATTATCAGAAAATCATGGGATATAAATATAATTATATGTTTCCTTATTCATTGGAGAATTTGATTCAAATTTTACCAAAAGGTTAAGGGTTTTCTGGTAAAATATCATTATATAATAAGATTTTTTTGTGATTATGCATCCGATAATGAGATATTATGGTATATATATTAATAAAATTGTGAATTTTCGTATTAAATGGTAATATATAGAAACTAAATGTTTCAAATATATTTTACATTCATTATGTAATGATTGGTTTGAAATAACTTTAAAGGGAAAACTTGATTTATTTAATTCTTTAGTTGAAAACCATTTCTATTCCATGTTAATATTTTCTAATTTTCTTTTGAAAATGGTTTTCATACAATCAAAAGATTTTATAAATTCATTTTCAACATTGTTTTTTTTTCAATTTTTATAATTATTCTTCTTATAATTTTTTTATCAATGTACTTTTTGATTTTTTTTTACCAAAGTATGAAAGGATTTGTTTTTCAAATTTTATAACATGTAAGGAATTTACTAGCATCATAAACATTAAATGATTTAATTATTCTTACATTGACTTCCTATTTAATTTTCAAATAAAATATTTCATTAGGTATTTGTTAAATTTTTAAATTTTAATTAAGGGATTTCAAAATGATAGTGATATTTCCTTAAGAATGTTTTAATGCTCTATTTATGGAATTTATCTTCATTAATGAAAAAACCATAAATGATGCTTATAATTGATTAGGAATATTATATAATGATACCATACTTATACTTTCTCTATATGGTTTATGGTTATGATGTAAAATGTTTATGAAACATGTATCATTACTATGGGGTATGCTATGATGAAATGTTTATTAAACAATATTTCTTTTCACATGTTGTCATATGATGAAATGTTTTTTAGATCAAATGTTTATGATTTTTTGAATATATGATTGGTGGTACTGAAATTATATATCCCTCCAATGAATATGGTGATGATTAATATCTATTGATATCAAAGGGTTCATTAGATGTTATACATTGATATACAAAATATGGTACATAAGCTCCAAAAAATAGGGTACACAGGATGATATCCCAATCAGAAAGCTACTATATAGGTGGTCTTACAATCAATAAGATGTTATGAATTCCATGGCGTGTAAAATTGAAATAATATTTTTTATACTAATGTGTATTCAAAAAATCAATGACTTATGCCAATTTTATGTTGTCATAGCTCATATTCCACAATTACTTTGTGATTATAATCTTATGAATGATCATGGATTATTATGTTACACAAAATTATGATCTTTGACATCTAGGGTATGTTTTTAAAATGTTATTTTCATGTTCTAATATCCTAACGGTCATGTTAATTTTATGTTATCATTTATATCACCCCTGTTTACCCATACTAAGCATATGAGATCACCCATTATTATGTTTCCTTTCCATGGGATATGAAGAAAGGTATTATGTATGATATTTTTGGATGGGTGCTTGTTATAATTAACTTGGAAGGAGATGATGTAGTTTAATTATAATCCATTTGTCTATATTCCAATGTTTCAAATGTTAATAAAACTATATGATTCAACTGTAGATCATTATGATATGTAATGAATATTTATATATTATGAAATAATATCAGTATATTAAAATTTTGGGTCACGATAGTTGGTATCACACAAAATAAAGAGATATGATCCTTGGGTAGTATACCATAGAAACATTGATCAAAGTGTTAATCTCTACATAAGGGCTTCACGAGGAAGGATATTCCACTAGTGATGTTTTTAAGAGCACACCCTAGGAGGTGTAGCAACACATGGAGTGATGTGATATGTATCAGTTATATCCCACTAATTATGAGTCCATACAATTATTTTTGGTATCGTATAAAGGTTTTATTTACCTTTGTAAACCTAAAATAGATAACTTTAGTGAAAACCCTATGAGTAATTTAATGTATAAGAGAATTTCTAGAAATTTTAATGAAGGGTTGTGCGAGTGGTTTCATTGAATGTACATCCCAAAATGGATACAAAATGTCAATATGATCTAGAATAATATTTATAAGGGTAAATATATTTGCAATGGGTGTATTAGGCATTGAATCAATCAACAACTAGTACAAAAAAGTAGGCCTTATTTCACACATTGTTTAATAATATGAGAAGGTAAATTTTTCATAGTCATGAACTCTTTATAAACCATCATAGAAAACATACATAGAAAATTAATATGAAAGGCGGGGGTTAAACCTTAGGTGCGATTGATTGAAAATAATGTGTTAGGATTTTGATTTCATATGAGGGATTTTTCATGATTAATCACAGTGATTAATGATATTTTGTGGTTGTGTCAATAATTTTGGTTTTATAATGGAATTAATGAGAAAATGAAGTTGGGGTGGTGACCAGTATGCTAAAATATTTTTGTATCATATTTGAGATTAAATATGTAAATTCTATTTAGTCATGAGAAGAAATTATGAATATTAATTCCTCTCCCTTATAGTCTGATGGTTACTTAGTAGTTTAAGCACCTTATTGTGTGATTATAACAGCTCATGTCTATGACTCTTTTCTAGTTTATGTTCGTGGGAATGTGCTTCCGGTAAATCTTGTTATTCTATCTATTTTTTAATTTTATGTTATCTTATGCATTGATTGAATTTATCTATATAAATCTCACATCAATTACAAAGGATTGGAAGCTAAATTTTATATTCCAAACAAAACTATGATTATCTATTTTTGTGATGATAAATATATATATACAATGGAAATAACATCCATTTTATGGGTATTGATTCAAATTCAAAAGGGGTGTTTATATCAGATGGATGGGGAGAGAATAAACATTGTAGGTATACATATTGTGCCAACAGTTATTAATGTCTTTAATGTAGGATTTCCTAGTGTTACACTAAATCTTGAAGTGGAGTTTTCAATATAAATCACCCTTATTGCTATGAATATTTTGACAACTCCATATAAAATGTCTGTAATTGAGTTGCAAGAAATAAAGAAGTAACTCCAGGAGAATCATTACAAGGTAATAAATCGACCATGTGTGTCACGATGGGGTGCACCAGATATATTTGTTTAAAATAAATATTGTTCAATGTGACTCTGTATTGATTTTTGTGAACTGAAAATGATGAAAATAAAGAACATGTATCCTCTACCACATATTGATGACATTTTTGATCAATGATTCCCAAACATAATAGTTTTATAAGAAATACATCCATTATAGATATTATATATTATTGGTGAACAAATAGGACATAAAAATGTGAAATTCTATAAAGGATATGGACACTATGAATATATTCTGATTAAATTTAGTAATACTAATTCCCCCACTATCTCCATGGATGAAATTAATAGAGTCTCTGGAGATTACCATGATCAGTTTGTGGTAGTCATTATAGGTGATATTATTATGTATTAAAATATAAATAAATATTAAGGGGATACCTTGAGAATTTTTCTAAAGTCCCCAAAGAAGTATAAGTCTTATTCAAAATTAATATAGTGTGAATTTTAGATAAAAAATATTTTGTGTTTTGGGACATATAATCTCAAGAGAGAGTATATATCTGGAACCATCAAAGACTGATGTCAATGAATGAAGTCTTAGACCAACCAATATGTCTAAGATATGATATTTTCATGTTTTTTATAGATATTATAAATTCTTTCAGGAATGTTTATCAAAATTTTGGAATCCACTGTCTATTTTAACATGGAAGGGATATAAGTTCATTTGGAAAATTATTTTATAGAAAATTTTATGGAACTGATTGGAAGGATTGTTAGGGAACATTTTATTAGATTACATAGTAGTGGAGAAGGGTTTAGATCTATATCGATGAATTATGGAAGGTATTGGGATGAATTATATTGAAGAATAAAATTATTATAGCTCCCTCCACATGAAAATTTATGGTTCATGATAAAAACTACCCTACTCCAGATTTGGAGTTAGGTATGAATTTTTTTAAATTAAATATTTTGAGGCCTTATGTTACAAAAAAATGTTTGATATATATACTTATAATTGAAGTTTTATGTATTTTTGTATACATATATAGATAAATATACACCAATCAAGATGTTATAACTAATTAATGATTATGAAATCTCAGTACATTTCCACCCTTGGAAAGAGAACGAGGTGGATATTGCTTTGAGTGAAAAGGATCAAGCTAGATTATCTAAAATATGGATAAAAAGGAACCAATATTTCTAGATATTTGAAGATTGTTATGGAAATCATAATTGAAGCTGATAATTCTTATCTTCCTCAAATATATTTTTATCCATCCATCCATGTGATGATTAAAGAGGTAAAAAGTAAAGAACTGGAACAACAGAAGAATGTAAATGATGTTCATGAGTAAGAACATGATTGTGATGGGTTGATAAGGTTTAAGAATTATTTATTTTTCCCATCCATACCATAATTAAATAATGAACTGTTATAGGAGGATAATGTTTCTCCATTCTGTATACAACATATGATTTGAATATTTATAGAGATATTAATAAGCATAAAAAATAAAGAGACATATTGTAGTGTTTTTCCCAGTGAATGGCATTTTAGTATGTTAATATTACGAGATAAAATTTTAATGTATTTTTAGAACCATTACCATTACCGGAATGGAATGGGAAATCATCACCATTGATTTTTTATTCAAAATCCCCCAAATGTATAATGTCCACAGTGTTATATGGGTTATGGTTGATAAATACATTAAATTAACACAGTTTATCTATATAAGATATTATTTCTCTATAAATAATAATTTGATAATATAAATTAAGTCTCTTTTAGGTTTTCATGTAGTAAAATAGTATATTGTATCTTACCAGGATCGTAGGTTTACCTCAATGTTCTAGTGAAGCCTACTACACGATCTTGATATGGACTGATGTTTCTATAATGCTCTTCATTCTCATACAGATGGCTAGTTTGTGAGAACCAGTCAATCCCTATCAGATGTTACGATATTCTTTTATATAGATTCAAAGGTGGAACAGATCAACACCATTATCTAGTCATGTTTTCTTACAACAATATCTATCACTTAAGATTTCAAATGGCTCCTTATGATGCCCTTGATGGAAAGAAGTGTATAACACCAAGGTGTTTGAACCAATATTTAAAAAGAAATATATTAGGACATGATATACCCAAATAAATGATAGAATAGGTTAGATCCATTCAGTAACACAAAATGGAATCTTGGATTTGACCAAATAGTTATCACAACAATTTTCATCATGATCTAGAAATTTTAGTTGGTGAGAAGGGTTTTCAATGAATTTATCAATGGATGAAATTTATGAGATTTAGAAAGAATGGATTCCTGATATGTATATATATTGGACATTTTCAGATTATTAATCGAGTAGGGTCAGTAAATTATTATAGTGAACATCCATCGAAGGTCTCTAAATCCCACAATGTTTTTGATGTATCCCTGAGGAGGAAGTACATATATAAACCATTACAATTAACAAACACAATGGTCATACCCATGTATAAGGATATCTATTAATATAAACTATTGTTAAAGACTTTGGATCATAGAAACAACATTCTATGAAACAAGACCACTCACCTGAACAATGTTTTATAACAGAGCCACCAATTTGATAAAGCTATATTGAAACCTATAGATATGATGAGAAAAATATATCCATAGTTTCTTGAAATACCATTTAGATATATTGAATATGAAATTAATTTTATGGTTGGTATAATTTTTCAATCAATGTTTTTATGAAGTAAGTTTGTTCAAATAAATTTTGTTTTATCTTTATCTTGTGTTCCATATAAAAAAACAAACAAACCATGATAAATATTTAAAATTTTAATATTGAATATGGAAATTATTTCCAAGACATTAGTTTAGAAGGTATGAGTAGAACTATGCAATTTTAGATATATGTATGGTTTACCAATCTATAATATAAATTCATTCGTTATTAGTAAAATTTAAATAAAAAAAATGAAAATAAAGAATACCTTTTCTTGAAAAATTTTTTTATGTGAACAATGATTATTTATAATAATAAATTAATTTTATAACTATTGGTGAATTATATTGATGAAATTTGATTATTATTTATTCAAAGAAGTTTCTTTTTATTCAACTAATTTTTTTACTATGAATGAAATAATAATAAACCCAATTTTATACTTTAAAACATTATTTTTATAAAAAAGGATTTTTTTCAAAATTGGTAAATTGTTTTCAATTTTATCAAAAAATTTCCAATTTATTTGAAATAATTATATTTTTTAATCAAAATAATAAAATTATTATATAATGAATTATTGAGATTTTTTTTGAATATATTACTTATTTTAATGATTAATAAAAAATATTGATTTTTATAAAAAACTTCCTTTTTTGTTTAATGATTTTACAAAGATACATATAATTTTATAATGGTTTAAAAGTAATATCAGATCAATTCTATTAGTATTTATTGAAATTATATAATTTTCATCAATTTTATATTGAAATTTGATATTAAATCTTGTTAAACATGAGAAACTATTACCTTTCGAAATAACCGTTTTCTTCACGTTTACAAGTTTACTAAAAAATAAAATACAAAAATTTACATGAATTTAATTTTTTAAAAAGTATTCCAATTCTATAATAAGTATAATAAATATGTAGTAATAATTTGAAGATAAGTTTTTCCAATAATTAATAGTAGAAACCTTAATAATTAATTATTATGGTTAAAGTTAAAACTAGTTTACTGGGGGTTAAAATAATATAACGTTTGAAATGACATAATATTTATTAATTCCTATATTCCAGAAATAATTCAACCTTATAGGATATAAGGTTTTATGATGAGACACTTTTGAACCATGTTTCCTTGAAATTTAAATGAAATTATCATAATTCTGTGAAACATTACAAGTGTTCCACTCACCTCAATTATAAAAGGGAGCCCACTGACTAAAAATGTATTTTTTTTCAAAAACACTTTTAAAGGAAATGTGAGAAACTATAAAAATAAAAATACAACCACAAAATAAAAAAATCAAAAACAAAACCAAATGAAACCACCAGGCCTTCCCCACTCTAGTAATTGTGCAATGTCACCAAGCCTTCAACAAAGCAAGCCCTTTCGGCAAGCATCCCGGTGAAAAAGTTTACTTGCATGGAACTAATGGCTATGATATACCCACAAAATAATCTAGATCCAAAATACCAGTACCGATGAAAGCTTCATGCTCAGATCCCATTCGAGAGTAGGTCCAAGTAGTGTTCTAGAAACCAAAATTCACTACAAAAAAAAACATGAAAGTCCAAAACTTTGTACAACTCGTCCAAACTATCCTTTCTAACCAACCAACCTAATAACCAACTTAGATATTATCCATAAAAATAAACTTGATACTACCTGAATCCATATCCCTAAAAAATTTCCATGATAATTATGGAACATAAAAGTCATCTACCTCCAACAACAACCTCTCTATCACCGAATCCAGCTGGTCTGAGACCTGAATGTACTTATCAATGATGATCTTCCATTTTTTGAAACCCCTTACCAGAATAAGATCAGGTTTTTAAATCCATGAAGAATTCACCTCATTGAGAAACACCTCTAGAGGTTATCCCATCATTTTAGCTACCTCCTCCTCAGATTCATAGAGAAACAGGACCTATCCAATCCATTATTTTTATGAATTTAAAAGCAGAACCAATGGTTGATCACCCTACACCCCTAACCTCTAATGCCTTATAGTCCGCATATCCATATTCTAATCATTCTTATTATTGGAAGAATGAGTCTCCAAAGGTGGAGGTATAGAGTAGTAATCCTTCCTTCTCTTCCTCCTCTTGAGACCCCTGTTGCTCTTCAGTCTTGAGACGTCATCTTCTGAGTGCCTGTTGTCAATCCCCTTGGAAACCACCACACATGCCCCTTCTTCATGACATGGGAAACATAAATCCAATCCTATATCATCCTATAAGATAATTTCAGACCTGTTTCACAATAAAGGTGATTTCTGAATCATTACCGAACCCCCTCTCCTCCCACTATTTGGAACAAACTCATCTGATAGGATACCCTTCCTACCCTTACACATCTCAGCACTACCCGACCCTGGCTCCTTAGCAACCATGTTAGTCAAATCCACCTTCTCTCCATCCGAAGTCCAATCCATTATTGTGTAAGCCATTCGAGCAGCCTCATGTAGGAACATACCATCACCATTTATCTGTCCAACTAGATCATGCTTTAGCCTATGGAACACGTCAGACACCAGCAGATTGTCCAAGGATACCATGGATTTCATCACCCGATCAGTGCCAGATGCCCCCTCAGACAAGACACAACAATCCACTCCCTTATTGTATTAATACTTCCAAATATTTTTGTCTCAGATAATACCATCAAAAAGTACCTTTCTTACTTCCATCCCCATGATACATTTTCTAGCATTTTTTCATAAAACCATCCTAGTATGGGTTTGTCTTAAACCTATAGAGGTTAACTGAAGAAGAGGTATAGTTCATAACCATGTTTCTTCATTTCCTTTAGTCATCCAAATAATTCAAATCTTCCTAAAATATGATGAAAAATTAGTATGTTCTATTTTAATTGTGGATATCATTTTAATTTAATAAATAAAATTCATTTCATGTTCCATGAAATGCAAAAAGATAACATTGTTCATGTCTAAGATGAAATACCACCCCACAAATCGATTAAATTAATTTTCAATCACCACATGTCATGGAAGTATATAATGATGTATTTAAACTATATATATATATGATATATATTAAATGATTATACATATATAAAAATAATATAGCATGTACCTTTTTACCTTCAAATCTATTAAAAATTAATAACGTCGTTTGCATGTATGTGTAGGTTATTGCCTCCACATAGCAATACATTACAATTTTCATTTTATATTGATATGGATTGTGATAAGAATATATTAAATTTATATATATGATAAAAATTATATAATTTTTTTTATTTAAAGGTGAATTATTTTTTACCTTACCTTCATTCCATTTTTTGAAAAATGGAATCCCTGTTTAGGCATACACACGACCTAAGGTCTCCAAGAACAATGTATTTTATTTTTTGATCTATACATTTATGGGAGACTATAAATATGTATATAATGAATATATAAAATATTAATATATTGAAAAACCTTATGCAGATGATAAAAACATCATCAAAATTCAATAACAAAAACTATTGAACTGGAAATTACATTTAAATGAAGCAATTACAACCCCGAACAATGATTTTAATAAATAATTTTTAATAAACCGGTGGTAAAATGTTATATGTAAATAATTATTTCTATGATATATGTGAGTATGGTTATTTAATATATTTTCAATGAACATATTTTTATTTTATATGTGGTTTTAACTTGTATGAAGGTAGTTAAAACATTATTAAAGGGATTTTTTGTGTCACTTTTATTTCCAGGGTACACATTCCATATTCGCTATTTGTTTATTTTGTGTGCTACATATTACATCCATGAATTTTTCTTGATTATTCTTATGAAAATAATTGGATGTAAATAACCATCTATGCTCAATTCTTTCATGGGGATTACAAATCAAAATTTACCCTTTTTAGGTTATTTATAACATAATATCATTTTTTATTAGTTTAATTTAGGATTATGATTCCAATAATGAGATATTATGATACATATATCAGGAAATAAATGAATTTAATTATACTATTTTGTATCATTAAGATAATTGTTTTTTCAATTTTCACGATTTATGTTCTCAAGAGTTCAAAAGAATTGTTTATGGGAAGACCCACATTATTTATCTTATCGGTCTGAATTTTTTTCCCGTGGTCCATGTTTTCAAAAATATTTTCGAGAGTGTTTTTACTATTATTAATATATTGTTAAATTAATTTTTACAGATAATTAATTTTTCAAAAATGAATTAAATGTTATATTTTTAACAAATGTTGAATGTTTAATTTTTTGACCTCTCTAAGAAAATAGTGAATTATTTTTTTAACCTATACAACTTTAAAAAAATTTCCAACAATTTTGCATACCTAATTAGTTTATTATTCATATAAATGTTAATGTTTTTTTGAATGATAATATTTTCATCAATATTCTGAAATTTTTTCTATTTAAATGAATTTATTTCAAAATTGAATGGATATTTTAATCATGATTTTTCTAATGATTGATTCATGATTTTCCAATTAATTAACTACAAAAACCTTGGATATTTCTTTTTATTTATTAAGGATATAATCTAATGATACAATTATAATCATTTTAATGGATGAATTATTATTATTTTAAATTTTTGTTGGAAATAATTTATTTCCCATGGGTTATGCTATTGTTATATTTTTATGAAGCCTATTTCATTCTTAGAGGTTATGATACAATGAATTAATTCTTGGAAAACTTATTAATTATTATCATTATATGATTGGTGGTTATTGAATAGTACTTTAATCTAATAAATATTTAACATTAATGCAATTTGATCTCAAATGGTACATGATAGGTTATCAAAATCTAGAGAAAAAGATGGTCTAAGGGAGGTTTTCCCATGTAAGAGAAATGTGGGTACATAGAAGGTTATCACACGCTCAAAGCATGTAGATAGTTGTCTACCCCAAAACTGACATGTGATGATATTTTATAATTATGCATTGAAATTATATTTTCTATCCTTATTTGTATTCCATAAATATATGCCTCATTCCAATGTTATGATCACATGGATCATATTATTTGATTCCATTAGGATTAATAAATTATTAAATACCACGATTCTATTCATTACTCTGGATTACATACAATGATATGCAGGTTATGGTTTTCAACTTCTAATATTATTATTTCATATAATTATTCTCATTTACTTATTATGTGATCATTGTTATATCCATTTTTTACGCTTACTAAGTAATTGAGATCACCCTTTCTTATGTCTTCATTCCATATGTTATGAAGAAGTTATTATGTATGATATATCTATGAAGGGTGATAGTTAGGAAGAACGTTTTGGGAGGTGGTGTAGTTAGCTTATGAATATGTTTTTATGTGCCAATGTTTCCAAAGATACTAGACTTATATGATTTTTTAATGGATCATTATGTAATACAAAAAATATTCACTTGTTAAGATGTAATATATATATATATATATATGAAATTTGTAGGCAATTATATTTGGGAATGTAACTAGATACCTTTTATGGTATAGTATAAACCTTATAGAAACTACAGGTTACCCTTACATAGAAAATTTTGATCATTTCTAAGAATCCAAATTTCTATTATGAAACATCATATATATAGGAAATTCCCCTTAAACAAATATTTTGTTAACATTACATTGAAACACACCATATAAGACATATAATTATAAAATTTCCATTAACACTTAATCATAGTTAAATCTTCCATTATGAATCATGACTTAAACCAAATTCATAAAGACATAATGATTTTTGATTTGTTACATAAAATTATAAAAATATTACAAACTCCTCTAAAAACATCACATAACCTCTTTAAATCATTCCACAACCATCACCTCATAGATTCTATATTTTTATTATATAAGTTTGAAAATAATTTTTCTATTGAAAAAAAGAAAAGAAAACACACAAATCCACTTCCACCATCTCCAAAACATATATAAAAAAATTCCATATTCCATAGGAACTACTTCAATATCATATCTTTATTAATGTGATCGAAAATCCCCCCATGTACTCAACATCTTCTAAACAAATATTGGGCTTAGTTATATCTGCAATTGAATTTATTTTTGGAAATAATGGTAATTAAATCATTATAATACTGATAAATGTTTTACAATTAATCGTCAATATATAATTCTAATACTATATGAGATAAATTATTATATGGAAAAATGAATTTTAAATGCTACTATTATGTTGTACAAAAAATCAGTGATATACATTCAACCACTTCATGCACAATTATTTTTACTCCCATTACCAATATAGCTTTAAAAGGATAATGTTAATTAAAAAATTCCCAAATTAACTTGAACAAAAATATTGAATTAGTTCACACATGAACAATTCTAAAATTATATATTTCACCTTTTAATAATTATATTTAAATATATTGTACCTAAATATATTTCAGCCATAAAATGTTAAACACATAATAATGAATAACTCTTCATAAATTAATTTTCGCCCCATTTTTTAAATACCAAAATACCTAAACATATACAAATATTTATATTTTATTTTCTAACACATTGAGAAAAAGTTCAGAAGAAAAACGAGGGAGGGTTTAATAAACCATACCATAGCATTGAGAGGGATATGGTTGATCTCTAAAAAACAATTTTATATTCTAAAAAGAATCTTTAGGAAATGTATAAGTGAACACCTAAACTATCTTCTTTGTTATAAAAATTATTTCTAGTTTCAATTTATTTAATTCCAAAATATATATGATGAAGTGATACATTGTATCAATGTTCATAAATCTTGATCAATAGACATGATTCCCAAAATGATTAATTGTACTCTGATTATCATATCGAAGAAGTAATTCTAACTCCACATCAGCAATGTTAATATGTTTGAGGGAATATTAAATTCCTCTAGAAGAATAAAATTTGAAAATTATACTGCTCCCAAATGAACTAACTTCAAAGGAATAGAATAAAACAAGAATATAGTTGATTTGAATGACATCAGTAATGTATGGAAACATATCTCAACCAACTTTAAAGTCAACATAAATTAAATAAAATATTTATACAATTATGGAATGAAAATAAATAAATTAAAACTCATAAACATAAATGCTTGATGAATAATTATTCACGGTTAGTTTTACTAATTTTAAATTTTAACTACACATTCATATTAATCATATCCATTACGTGCACAATAAAAAACATTTATTTAAATTAAAAATTATTAATACAAATTATTCTAAAATTTAATATCTATAACTCATTGATAAATGATTTCAAATACGTATGATTTAGTAAGAATATAATGAAACTATAGATGCATAATCCAATTCAGTTTTCATCAATGTACTACATTTATCATGATGGGTTTTTTCTATAACCAAACATAATAGATAGTGAAATAATATAAAAGATGATAAAAATAAATCATATAATGATTAAATTTGTATAAAATCATCCCAAAAATGAAAAAATAAATAGATAAAATTGGTATGACATTATTATTTCCAAAATTTCACCCCATTATCTGTTTCATCCAATCATCAATAAGAGATCATTAGTTACTATTAAAACAAAACTCATAGTGGTGTGATTAAAATATAATAGGATGAGTGATATAATGAAATGGTTTTATTGAAATTGAAATAACTAGTATTCAATGTTACGAAAAATATATAAAATTAGGAATAGAAAACAAAAAAAATCTATGACTATTGATACTTTAGTAGAAACCTGAGTAATAAATCACTATATTTAGTCGAACAATTCCTTAATATATAATTTTATACTCTATTAACTATATAAATTCACCCAACAAATAATAAAAACTATAATCACATAAAATAAAACTATCCATGTAAAACCTGTAATTGGGCCATTAGATTCACTCCACGGTTAATGAATCTAAAAATTTAGAGAATTCAAATCGAATGAAAATATTTCATAATGATGATTGTGAGATTCATACCCTTGAATATTGGGTTGGATTATTTTTTAGATGTTTCATGAATTTCCTTCACGAATTGAAAATTTTAATATTCACTCATTGAATTTCGATTCACAGAATGATTCCTTTCTATCATGATTCATCCAACTCATATTTAATTATAGGTTTATCTTCGATCTATGAACTCATGTCTCAAATATATCTTGATGCCGACATTGAGAATCATAGCTTCTTAGTTATTTTTCCAATGTCACATAGTGAAACTTGGTTCCTCAGTGTTAGGTTCTTACATATCCTTCTAAATGATAGGCTAATCGATGGATTATTCCAAATTTTATTACTTCCATAGGTGAACATAAAATTATAACATCAAGATGAAATCCCATAATTTATACATAAAATCCAACACAACATATATATAAATTACTTTTATATTATATATAAAAAATAGAGATATCATATATGGCCTTAAAAGTATTTCATCATCCACATTAGTTGTGTTGTGGCATTATCGGGTGCCATATATATTTGGTCAAGAGTTCTTAGATTGACTAAACTGCGATTCTTATTTTACCAACATGAAGACTTTATAAAAATTAGAAAAATATGATATATGTGACCTCATATCATCAATACAACATGTGAAATATATGTTTATATAACAAAACTGATCTACAATCCCTTTATAGCTATATTTCATACGAAAACATGTTTTTCCATTTTTTACCTCTAAATTATCTTTATAACACATTAATAGGAAACATTAGGGGAACTTCAATACATGTAAAAGGGTGTAATATCAAAAAATATATCAATACATGAAGCTTCCATGTAAAAAAAAAGTCAATTTGGCTAACTATATTCCCTTGTTTCTAGTTCATTTCCATTATAAACCATTGAAAACTTGATTCCCACAGATATTGGGGTGGAAATTGTTTTTTATCCTCTAATAAAATAACTTATCAATTATCCATTTGAAAAATATATTCAAAATTTATAATTTTACCTATCACTTGAGATATTTATCTTCCAATAAATTAACTCATTTTATAATGAATGGAAATTTAAAATATAATTTTTTTTTCTGGAAAATAATTAAAAATATTATTCATAATTTATAGAGAATAATATGCACCCATATAAAAAATTTTAATTTTATATACTGAATTTTAATCATTAATATAGAGTATTTTTTTCACTCATCCAAATCTAAAATTGAAATTCATAGAGTAGGTATCCATCATAGAATTCTATGCTCCATGGTCTTGCTTCATCCAAAATAAATCATTCTTTTATATGGAAACACAATTCAAATATTCCCAAACAATGAATCTATTTGATTTATCAATATATTCCTTCTCTTATAACTCACCATTATGGAAGGCATAAATTACATCAGTATGAAAAAAATTTCCTTTTATGATAAAATATAAATTAATACTCTTGTGGTCTTAGTCCTTGAAATAAGTGAAAAGATCCCATAAATGTACACTCCATGAATATAATATTTTCCATTTGATAAAATTCAATCTTTGAATCATAAAAATCCACCTTTTCCATTCAACTTGTTTAGGAAAACCCAAATTGTCCCAATAAAATCAAAATATTTAGGAATTATTACGATATACCTTGTCCCATTCTTATCAAATTAGTAAATTTAATTTTTCATAGAATATAAATATTATTGATTAATTTAGTCTTCTCCAAAATATCTCAATTTTACATAAAAATACAATGATGTATGAGTTGTTTTCCTCATTGATATCCTTGTTTTTTACCTCTACCATGACCTTGAATGGTGTTTTGGACTTGCAAGAGGAGTTTCTAGAAATAGATGAGTTGAAAGAGACTGTTCTGCATTACATGAAATGCTTTAATAATCATCACTATGGTATAAATCACTAAACATATTTCTCAACATGAAATTTTTTCTGAAATTTTAACAAAAAATCAACATTATCAATTTTATAATGTTCTTATTCATGTGAAACATCATGCATTGAATGTTCCAACACATTTATATTAGTGTTATAAAAAATTTGTCTACCTCATTTATATATTAGTTGTAACATTTTACATTCCATGGATATCCTTGGATGATGTTTTCAACACCTATCTTCTCAAACATCTCAAGAATTTAACTTTTTTACATTGATAACATACGGATCACTAAACATGAAAAGATACATAAATCAAGATATTTTTATAATAAATATCATATGGTGACATGATTGAATTTGGCATATGAAAATGTAATTTTTTATATTGAACAATTTTATCAATAATATTTTTCTATAATTGTCATGAAGAATTATAATTGGCCAATTTCTTTTATCTATATCAATTAAATATCTAAATTTTCATTCCACCAATGTAATTTTTTTGTTGTTTTTATAGTGTTATAATTTAATGTCAGATGAAATATTTCCCATTTATTCTTCAAACATTATATTTTTAAAATAATTTATATTATGTGTCAATGTAATGACCTAGAATTTTTATATATATAAATTTCATAAATTTTTCATAATATAAATTTCATTACATAAATATACACCTGATAAATATAATAGTTTATTTCATTTGGAAACATAGGAATAAAAAAAATTCATCTATAGTTAAGATACATAAAGACTCCCTATGATCTTCATTAAAAGCACCATTCTTACACATATCATACATAATAAATATCTTCATAACCCATGGAAGTTAAACATTACATATTTTGTTATCATAATATTAGTAATGTAAAATAAAGTACATACATAAGAATAATTTTAACATATGTGTATGAGATGATGAGCATAACATTAGAAAACCATATAATGTATATCATTGATCATAATCATGATCCGGGGAATAAATTTTGGTTCTTTAAGATAGGATTCATAAGGTAATCAAATACTATGATCCATGATAGAATAAGACATAAAAATATGTGTTACACACATATGAATAGAAAATTATTTACAAAATAGTTTCTACAGACAACCAAGACTATCATAGTGGACAATGTTCTTTAATGAATTAGGTTTACTTCCAATTCCATCAATTTATTACTGAACCGAGTTCACTTCTCATTCCAGCCACATCTTACTGAACCATGTTCAATCAATATTCTTGTCCTGCCTATCTATTGAGATATATAATATTAGACAATGTATTGGAGTGATATATACATCCCACTCATTATATAATTAAACCACACATATATGTTCCATAAGATCATAAAAATCATCATATCACAACCCATTAAGTGAAATTGGTATCATAAACATTTTATCATATAACAGCCTTAAAAAAATAGGCATGATTCATAATAACATCATCTTAGAAATACCCATGAAAAGAAGCGGGTTTCAAAAATATTTTACCATGGTATAAACCAAAGAAGAGAAACTTATTTCATAAATATCATTCTTATAAAACAAAAAACATTCCAAGATAGAATAAGAATGATTTAATTAGATTATTTATCTAGTAAATAAGTAATAACACTAAATAATTTCAACAATGATGTAAAATATTTTTCAAAAAATACTCAAAAAATTTCATGAGTAAAATAGATTTTTTTATTTTTTTTAAAACATAAACAATTTAAAAGTCTTTTTCTATTAATGTATTATTGAAAATATATAATGGGAAATTTTGAAAATCAATTAAATCATTTTTTTAGGAAAATATATTTTCTTCTTCGAAATATTCTTTATAAAATATTGATAATTTTGAAAACCATTATCCCGGAAAATAAATTGGAAAACTTTTAATGGATGTTTTGAACATAATGTAATATATTTTTTTTGAAAAAAATACTTTCAAACTACTTTTCATTGAAAATAAAATAAAAATTAATATAATTCCAATATATTTAGGAAATAATTTTCTTTTTAAAATAATATTTCAAATGTATAATGAAATTTTAAATGAATGGAGTGGTCATGACTAAAGAGAATTCTATACATGACATATATTTAAAAACAATGACTCCTTTCACATTTTTCATAGAAGTTAAAAGAGCCTTGTTCTTAAAACTACATGAAGAATCCTTTTTATTACAATTTTTATAAAGGTAAAACATGCGTAAAAATTACTTTTTAAAATCATATGATGATATTATTACATTTTTTAAGACATTTCTAGAAAACTTGGTTTTATAAGATAACTGATTTCCAACCGAATAGAGAAATAAATTGTCATATTCATTAATTTTTTTCCTTATTATAATATGTACTAAATAATGTAAAACTGTACTATTATATGAAAAAACATGGATAAATAGAGGAGAAGAAAATTAATGTTCTTTTTGAGATATATATTCTGGGATTTGATGATTAGAGAATTAATGGTAAACAACCCAGATAAACTATGCAATTTTAAAAGAAAATAATTATCACATTGGAATAATTGATTCATAAGATTCTTTAAGAATTAACATATAGAGAAAATTAGAATTAAAATAGGATTCATAATTTCAAAATATTAAAGAGGAAATGACTTTATATACACCTTGTGAAAGATTATTGTTGCATAATAAAACATAAGTATCAAAGACTGAAAATGTATCCAAAATTCCCTAACATTAAGTCTTTAATCATTTCATACTCATTCAATCCTACTGAATAACAAATACAAGATCCACATACATAACTCAATGAGCCATATTATTATATATAATACCATATTATTTTTCTTATAAATCTATTCCACCCATTTATTACAATTCCATGTTAATTTTATGTTGCAGGTAATAATCGATTTGTTTTCTCATAGAGTTTTAGTCTTGTTATTCGAAGTAATATTGAATATATCATGATTTATTCATATATATATTGATAAAAAAATATGTAATATATATATTTATTATTTTGATATTTAGATTAATCTATTAAATTTAGTGATTGGAAATGATATACACCATTCATGGAGATTGTAGGTCGTACCTATTCATGGATGATGTCTCCATTTTCTTGTCATATCGAAAAAAATAAAATTAAATGAAATATCTATATATTATCATTAAAATATAATTTTTTACAGGTATATCACATATTTCTATTATAATCAATCTTAATACAATCCATGTAATGATTGAATTAAATATATCGCTTCACGAGTCCATAATATGCTTTACACATGAATGATGTTATCGTATTCTCACGGAATGGAAATCATGAATTTTTGTGATATATTTTAATTATAGATTAATAAATAAATCATAAATAAAATAAATATTTTATATAAATAGTATTTACATTATTATCACAATCAAGAGAGGTGGTAATGGAAAAATGAATAACATCGGTTTGTGAGGCCGTAGTCTCCCATACACATGAAAGATGGTTTCACTACACATTTGATGGAAGTTTGTGTAGTTCTTGTTCATTATATTAACATTTAAAACTATCAGTATATGGAATATACTAGTTATATTATATCCTGATGTTATAAAAATAATTTAAAGGGTTTGGGGAAAAAATAAAACAGAAATGTTCGTTGATTAATGTTACCTCTTCATCATGTATATCATTTTGGTTTTCATAAAAGCCATACATGGATGGATTTATTCCAAAATATAGTTTTATAGGATTATATGAGGGAATTGAAGATTTTATTTTGATAGATATGGGACAAAACAATTATTCTTGAATGTGTAAACGGAGGGAGAGTGTGTATGAACTTTTATAAGGGTTGTGAGTGTTCCTCTTGTAATTTTTTGAATTAAGAGAGTTCAAGCATCATTTTCCATGTACAGTGGCTCCAATAATAGAATAATATTTATTTTATAAGCTATAACGTCAAAATATTTCCATAAAAAATTATCTTGGCAAGGTTTTGAGTCATGTTTACACCATATATTCGGAGTATAACTACAAAAGAAAACTTGTTTTTTTCCTTAATCATTATAATTAATTTTAATTTATTTTTATAATAAACTTGAAAAAAAATATTGTATTATTATTATAAATTATACATTATTATAATTAAAAATCTAGAATCCATTTTTTTCAATTAAATTCACATATGTAGAAGAAATTAATTAAAAAAGAATCTTGAAGACTTATCAAGAAATAGTGGTTTTAAAGAGAAAAGGAACAAAATGTTTCAAATTTTTTATATTCAATTTCAAGATGACATCGATTAAAATAAAATAATTTTTTTAGATGTATAATATATCTAAATATATTTTAAAATAAAATTAAAATATAATTGTAATATATAAAGTATTTAGACAAAATATATGTTTTCAAATAAAATTTAGCATTTTCACTACTCATCAAAAAATGAAACATTTTAAAAAATCCAAAAATTTATCATTAGAAAATTTTGACATTTGAAATTAAATTTTTTTTATTTTATAAAATTAATTTTATAAAAGTTTCAAAATTGAATTTTATTGTTGTTCAAAAAATTCATATTTTTTTTTGAGAAAACCGTATTTTCAAAACAATTGAAGCCATTACCAAAAATTATATATTTAATTAACAATAGTTTATCATTATATAATTTTTTTTATAAAAAAATTGTTATTACAATTCATATTACTCTATTTAACATCCGGATCATAATGTATGGGTTCAAATAACAATATTAATAAAATACTATTTTTTGGTAAAACTAAGTGTCGCGTGTAACACAAACAAAACTGATGTTACAAATAATGCAAGTATAACATGGTGTTGTGTATAATTAAATATTAAAATAGTTTATAGTTTAATGAAATATATTAATTATAATTTTTTATTCAAAAAAAGAGATCATAAAAACTCAAGGTGTTACATTCTACCCCCATTTAAAATAATTTCTCCTTCGAAATTATTAACTACGATACAAGAAAATGATGATACTTGTGCCTAAAAATATCCTCAAGTTTATATATATCATCACTTAAACTATGGATTCCCAAAAAAAGACTGGATAGATGTGTGGTAATGTTTCATAGATCAATCTTTGTACAATCCAAATTCTCTAGCAATTGTTCATTATAAGAAATATCTTTCTTTAGTGAAATAACCTTTGATTTTATTAAATTTAAAGGTTTAGGTATGTTATTACTAAAGAGAGATACATAGAATAAATCATGGAATTTAGAGATTCTTGGATGAATATCTAATTGAAATGCTACCATCCCAATATGATAAAAAAAATTTAAATGACCCATATACATAGATCTTAATTTCATCTTCATCAAAAATCTCATTACCTTCTTCCATGGGGAAATTATATGAATCAAACTGTCACCAAATTCAGATTCTACACCACTTCAATGATTTTCAGTATAACATTTCTACTGACATTGATCTTCCCTGATGTGCTTCTATAAAAATGGATAATTTTATCTTCAAAAATATCATGATAGAAAAATTCCAATAAAAGAATTAGGTTTACTCCCTATCCCAACATGACACCTCATGAGACTAAAGATTACCCAATGAATTGGAGTGCTATATTGTAACATCCCATGATTTATAGTATATTATCTCTTTAAAATAATTCAATAGCTTGTGCTACATGCAACACCGAGTTTGGGCGCAACATGAATTACCAAAGTAGCTGTTCAAAAAGCATTTATGAATAGTATTAAACACATTTTGAATTTTATATATATCCTATATAATTTTAACAATCAGATTTTGTGTTTCTTAGACATAATATAAGGAAATATTCAATTTTCAGATAAAAGAAGTATTTTTAAAAAAATACAGTTTTCCACCTTTTACTGGAGAACCTTTTTTAAATTCAATATTTTTAACTTTTATATATCCATTTTAGTGAAATTAAATTCTTATTTAGAAGCGGGACATAAAAGTTTAGATTAGATAAATTTTTGGTACTTTTATGATAACTTCCGTATTGTGATGAATAATGAAAAAATAATAAATTTTAATTGAATACATCTTTAAAAAAAAAAATTTATAGTGTAAAATTATGATTTTGAGTGTTTTTAAAGTATAATTAGATTATATTTTTATAATTTAATATAATTTAGGTAATTATAAGTAATTTTTCCTTTAAATTGGGAAAACACTTGCCAATATTTTGATAGTTTTTACTTTTTTAAAACCCATCTTTTGGTTTTGACAGTGGAAATTAATTTTAAATTAATTAATGAACCTTAAATGTTTTGAATTTGTTAAAATATACTTCATTATTGAAATTTGAATATCAAAATTAACTTAGGGTGAATTTTTGGTATTTTTTCTGTAAACTTTCAATTTTCAATAAATAGTGAAGAATAGTGCGATATGGTTTAAAACATACTTTTAATAAAATTAATTTCTTTTATATAAATTTATTTTAAGTCAAAATAGATACATAATACATTTATAAGTCCAATATAATTAATTGGAGTCATTTTACACTATGATTAGATATATAAAATTTTATTGAACTTTTTACCATCTTTTACCCACCTTCTAGGAACAATTGCAAATTTGCATAAAACGTAATTATATATCTTTTGTGAATTAATTTTAAAACTACAAGATACATAGTTGATATCAGTATGTAATATGTGGTTTAATAGGATGAAAATCGTTTTTGGTGAATATTAACCTTTGAATTTTTTTTACCCTAGATAAAAGTAAATTTGGTAATTAAAGGTATAGATGATTGTATAATTACCCTAACAGAAGTCCTAATTGTATCAAATAAGTGTTTGTAGACCAAAATAAAACTTAGGAGTAAAATAAAAACCTCTTTTATCCACTTGGATTTGATTATGACATTTATTTTTATTTTATTTAATGAAGAGTGAAAAGTGTAAAATTCAATGTTTAATAACTAAGCCATTTTTAATATAGGGTTACACATAATATAAATTTGACTATAAAAATTAATAATAAATCTCAAAATATTTCCCTCATCATGGTATTTTATTTATAATTTTTATATATTAAATAATTAAATTTATTTATGACACAATGATGATGCAGTAATTACGTTATGAATGAATGACTAAAATAATTGATGTTATAAATTTAAAAATAAATGTAAATTTAGAATTTTTATGCGCTACACTAATTTATAGGTTAATAAGAAATTTTAGGGCATATTAAATGAATTTTTTGAAGTAATAATGTTGCTATGGATTTCACAAAAACCAAATACTAAACAGTGACAAAATTTACATAAATGATTTAAACAAAATACTATTTTATTAAATGATAAAATACTCATAAAAATATAAGGATGGGATAAAGGACTTAGATGAGATTAGATATTTCAATAATTCAGCACATGGGGTTCTCTTGTCTTTTTATAGTATGTTTATAAACAATTTATTATAATAATACAAGAGGACATGGTAAAAGTTAAACTATTAAAATAAGAGTTAAATCTAAGAGATAGGGATAATATGGTTATGTAAACATGTATAAAACCAATTGGTTTAATGGATTTAGAACCATCCCCACCTAATAATTGAAATAAATTAATTATGAGCCATTGGAAATTGAAAATGATTTTATAATAAAATTATATTTTAAACTTTTCCAAAAGTGACCCTCACCTCTATTATAAAAAGGTACTTTCCTTATCTCTAAATCACACCTCCAAAGACATTTGTGTCAGAAAAACCCTTAAAAAATATCCTACCAACATCCCTCACTTCAACCTAGTGTCCTAACCATGAGAATAAATCCACCCTATGGTGTCCTTTTGTTCAAATGAAAGGAAACACTCAAAGAAGAGGTAATTATTTTACCACCTCTTTCAATGTTCTTTTCCTCTTCCACTTTATTTTTATTTGTTATTTACATAGAAAACTAATAACTCCTATAACTTCTATATATTGTGATTTTATTATAAATATGTTACAATCATATTCATTATTCTATGCATCCTATGAATGATAATTGTCACCATGCGTGTGAAAGTATGACTTACCGTATCCACACTATGGTGTAATTTTTTATTCAACACTATGTTATTTGGATGGATATAATAATGAGTAATCTGTATATAAATAATAAAAATAATATGCTAATTTCTCTGTATAATTAATATAACATATAATTCTACACCATTTAATCATTAAGGAAGTGATATCGTCGCTCGTGTGCACATACAACATACCGTCTCCATGACGCGATGAGATTCATTTCCATGTTCAAAATTCAGCGATGATTATAAAAATATATATTATTAATAAGTATTTAATATATGGAATAATAATTATACTTGATATATATAGTTATACTTACATATATATTATTCACGCACTTCTATTTAATACTATATGAAAATCGAAACAATGTTTATGCGTACGTACGACCTACTATCTCCGTAAATGGTGTTTTCCATTTCATATATCTATCTATTATACATATTTATATTCTAAATATATATTATATATAAATCATGTTTTATATAATTCATTTATTTAAATCATGATCTAAATGATATGATCAAGAATAAAAAGTTAAAACACGTATGATAAAGAAAGCGATTTTTACCTAAAATGATAATTTAACATGGAAATCATTATTAAATGGGTATTATAAAGTCATAAGTGAATCATTTATGATATAATAAATATTAATATGGTTTTGGTATAATTTAATAACATACTATGGTCATTATACATGAGGTTAAATTTACCCTTAACCAAAGCAAAGTACATGGAAAGAGTTAAATCCTCAGTCTCATTATTATCCGAGATTGTTTATGTGTAAGTATTTTCTGGGAAATATTTATTGTCCATGTCCATGTTTCCTAAAAGATATTTAAAAATGATTCTTTTAAGGTAATCTATTACTAAAACATCATTTTAAATGTTTTAAACAATTATTCATATAAATCTTTCTCATTAATGTCCTTCTTTTGAAAATGGTTTGAAGGATTTATCTATATGGACATGACTGTTTTAAAATGTTAATTCCATTAATAAGTTTCAAAGTTGTATGATACCCTTTTATTTAAAAATACATTATAAATCACTTCATTAAAAATGTGTGACTTCTAAATTATTTCAAAAAAATGGATATTTCTCTCAAAAAGTTTTACTGATCAATTTCTCCTATGTCAACATTCATTACTGGATATTATTCTTGATTAAGGTTGATTTATTATAATACAATCTTCCATATAGTATCTATTGAGTTATGATATGTTTTACTGTGGATTTTTTATTTTTATTCCCTTCATGGTTTGTGGTTGACGTATTGACATTTCGTTTGCTAGTTTTATTACGAATGTTTATGTTATGTTTCAAAATTTTTATATGAGAAATGAAGAGGACTTAGTAAGTGATGGGTGCGGCCTTCTATAACCTCTCTATGCATTGGTAAGTCCCATGAGACATATTAGTGTCTTGGCACAAGGCCTAAACATAAATTTTATATGTACTCTTTCCATAAGGCCTTGACTTTGTGGTAATGATGTCCATTGTTAGGCATCCCCTCATTATGAAATTAATTATTACATGTGATTAATTGACTAGTTGAATATTAATGTTAATGTTTATATGATAATATTATATTTATTTTATCCATATTGTGTTCAATTTTACTTTTAAAAAGACTGTTGTTTTTATTACCCATCTTTCCGTAAAATGTTTTTAGCTTTGGGTAAATTGTTTACCCTTAATGAACATCTGATCTCACCCCTTTCATATGTTTTGTTTTCCCAGGATTATCAGAAGTGTATTATGTTTCATATACAGGGTTAATCTATGGGAATAATAGAATTCTTAAAGGACTATTTATGTTCAATTTTATATTTGAATGTGTAATGTAACATTCATGTATGTCTTCTATTTTCCGAGACTGCAAAACTGTTATGTCCTTTGGGACTTGATTACTTGAAATCATGCCAATCTATTAAAATAATGCACTGAATCTGGGTAACTATGGTAGGGGAATTATAGTTGGTATATGATAATTTTAACAACATCCTTGGAAAAATATTTAGATAAACTATGATTTTGAAACATTACCATAAGATAGAAATTGAGGATTAGTATTATAGAAATTCCTAAAATTTTTGTAATGTAGAGATTTTGTGAAGTTTCCATGAAATACATCCCTATTTGGATACGAGCAGCTAGATTTGGCTCTGGCACAAATATTCCTAAGAGTTAAATATTTGACAAGGAGTTTTGGTCTTGACCAATTGTATCCTGGTACACGACAATGGTCCTTGCTGCACTCTTGGTTATGACACTCCCAGGTGATATGCTTAGGATAATTCACATTTTCTTTACAAACCATTATGAAGGATTTAAGACTAAATAATTACTCGATGAAAACATTTTTTATGATTATGGATTATATAAATAAACGTTTCAATTTAAATTCCGTATTTTAGAAGTTTGTGATAATGCATTGAGATTCATAAACTAAAATAATGTATGCGATTGTTTATGAATGGCTCCCAGTTGAAGGTATGAAAACCCCATAAATATGTCTGATCCCAATATTAGGAAGGATCGTATCTCTCATGGTCTTAATCCAACATTTAGAAAGGAAATATTCTCCCATGTATTCTCATCATATGATGAAATAGTATCATGTGTGTTGACCTCACCTGTTTTGATAATAACAATTATGATTTAATATGTTTTGATAATCTCAATCATGCTTTAATATGTGTTTATACTCCTATATATATATGTTAATTTTTTTTGACAAAGATATCAAAATAATCATTAGAATATGTTAATTAATTTTTATCTATGTTTATACATACTTTGAAATAATTCTAACTCAATCTGGATATGTTTTTCAAAGAACAGATAAGTGTTAAGTCCACTGATATGCATAAGTTTAACGATATGCACATAGCTACTAATACAAACAAACAGACAGACCTACTATTATATCAAGAGCTACCAGTATGAAGTTCAGAATAAGTTCCCAATACAAACAGATACATAGCTACTGATAAGGCTAAGTACACTGGTACAGAAGTCTACTGATATGGATAAGGTCACTGGTATGCATAACAGCTACTCATAGAAGAAGAGCTACTGATAGAACAAGACTAACGGTATGTACAAGTCGACTGATACAGACCTACCAGTACATAGTCTACCGATAAGTAAAGGTCACTGATACATAGTTACCAATACAAGCTACCGATACAAATATCCAGGCAGACAACTTCCGATAGAATGTCCACCGATACAAATACAATGTCTATCGATACAAGTCTGCTGATACAGACAGATAGCTACCATTACACAGTCCACCATTAGAGACTGCTAAAACGGCAAAGTCTACTGATAGTAGAATGCTACCAGTACAAGAGAGCTATCGATAGAAAGAGATGCTGATACATAGGGCCACTGTTATAAAGAGTAACAACTACTGATAAGAGAGCTACCGATAAGAGGAGCTACCAATAAGAGGAGCTACTAATAAGAGGATCTACCAACAGAAGAGCTACCGATACAAGATCACTGATATTAACAGATACCGATGGAAACTAGTCACATTTTCTCTAAATTCTATTTCTATTTTTTTATTTAGAAACAGTCATATTTGTTATTTTTAATGTCACTGTTATTAATTAATTATAGTGGTTGGAATTTCTGGAACCGTACCTCATACCTATAAAAAGGTAATCATTCCCATTTCTGGAGCTCATGGTATAAAAGGAAGATCAAGCTAAGGAAGAAAAAAGAGGAATACATGTGCAAGTGTGTGACAACAAAACTTAAATTTAAAAAGATTAACACGAGAAGAACTCAAAGAACAGACATACACATCAAGAAGAGGTTTCAAAGAATATGCTCAAGTGTTAGAACGAATACTCTCTTACTTGAGTTGAACACCTACACTGGAAGTCAAATACAAAAACGACTCTCTGTTTCTTGACAAAAACTAGAGAAGGACTCAAAGCCTCATCTGCATCAATCCAAGGAGTCCAGAGCATCACTCAAATCACATAGAGCATTCTAAACCCATCTCTATCTATTTAGCTCTATTGTGTTTCATTTATTTATATTTTGGGATGTGTGTGTACTCTGTATTTTTTGACACAGACTATCTCCTATGCGGAACTGGAGGATTTATAAATCCTCACTCAATCATTCCCTATACTCTTATATCCCACTGTGGATAGTGGTAGAGGTCAGGTGTGACCATGATAGCCTGTGTGCTATTGTTTTTTTTCCCACATAAAACTGTGGTAGAGGTCATAGGACTTGGACAGTCTGAGTACTATTGCAAACTCCGATCCAGGGTGTGGATTAAAATTTATATATAATTTTTGAGAGGACTAATTCTCAGCTAGAGACTAAACCTCTTGGTTAAAATTATTGTGCTTATTTATTTTGTTTTAAACTATATTGAATATTCTGCTGCTAAGTACTTTGAAATAAAAAATCTATTTTAATGTAACTCTAATAGGTAAACTTGAAAGTGTTTATAATAATTTTTAGCCAGTAAGTTAGTTAAAAAATTTACTTAATCTTTAGATTAAATTAACTGAGAAATAATAAATCTTTGAGAAACAAATTGAAACATTTCATGCTTTATAAATTCACTACAATTTAGCTTATTATTCAATTTGGGGGATTTTGAATAAAAATATTTTTAAGAGAAATTTTAATTAGAACTCAATTAAACCCCTCTTGAGTATCCACTCCGACCAACATTTGGTATCAGAGGTTGTTATTCTTAAAGGATTTTCAAATACTCTGTTTTTCAATAGTGATTTTAGTTGTATCTTAAAGATATTAAATTTCCATTAGTTATAAATTTCATCTATTTAAATATATTTTCTAAAAGAGAATATTGGATAATAGATTAGAAGGTGCTGCTAACAACATGCCACCTTTCTTTAATGGTGTTAATTATGCACAATGGAAGCTGAAAATGAAAATTCATTTAGAAAGTATGGGATTTGATATCTGGACTGCTATAGAGACTCAATATAAGATTCCATAAATTGAAATACCTACTTGGGATGAACCTACTAAAACAGAATACAATAATAATTATCAAGCAGTGAATTCACAGTATTGCGCTTTAAGTGATGAGGAATTTATTCAAATATCTTCTTGTAAAACTGCTTATGAAATCTGGGATACTTTGGCTATTTCCCCTGAGGGAACAACAAATGCTAAGGAAAGAAGATTAATTACCTACACTATTAAATATGATAATTTTAAAATGAATCCTGATGAACCTATTTATAACATTTATCTCAGGTTCAATGAAATTGTAAATACAATGAGCTCACTTGGAAAAGATGTTCCAGCAAAGGAGCAGATTATGAGAATACCACGATGTCTGCCAGACAGATGGAAAGGCACATCAGTTTCGATAAGAGAATCATGTGATATAAGTTCACTACCTGTTAAAGAGCTTATAGGAAAGATAATGATGTATGAATAAGAGATAAAGGTAAATAAGGAAGAAGACAGTGAACCAAAGAAGAAGCCAGTGACATTTAAGTCTACTGAGTCAAAGAGAAAGGACAAGGAGAAAATTCACATACCTACTAAAATCTCAACAAGTGTAGTTTCAGAATCTGATAGTGATGAAGAGATGGCTCAGATAGCCAGAAGATTCAAGAAATTCTACAGAAAGAAGAATTTTTTTCAGAAAACCAAATTATTATGGTAAGTATGGACAATGAGGTAATTTGAAGATAGATTGGAAGAAAGCTGATAAGGATGATGAGATAGTGTGTTATGAATGGAAAAGAAATGGTCACATTAAGGATGAATTTCCAAAATTGAAAAAAATAAGAAATATGAGTATAAGGACAAAAAATATAAGAAAGCTATGAAAGCAACCTGGAGTTCTTTACAAGACAGTTCAAGTGATTCTGACTCCACTCAGGATGAAAAATCTCAAAAAGATAATATGTCTTTCATGATAAACACATCGGAGGTAACATTGGATGCTCCTGCCTTAAATTATTATTATTCTGGAGATGATTTTGATTCTGAAAACATGTCTAGTGAAGGGATATTTGAATACTGCAATATGCTAGAAGAAACCTACAACGAGCAAAAAGATAAGTATAAAACCTTAAGGAAACAGCATGCTTTAACTAGCACTGTACAATCTGCATTAGAAGTAGAAAAGGAAAAGAATTCTCAACTGTTAAAGGAGAATACTGAACTTGAATTTTCCAATGAGAAACATATAATAGATTTAGAATATTTCACAAATGGAAAGAACACTCTTACACAAATTCTAGGCAAACAAGTGGCACCAAAGTATCATACTTGTTTAGGATATCAACATTGACAGAGATAGTTTGTTAAAAATAAATTTATTCGTAAATCCGGACAGTATGTTGCTAGTTACAGTTTTGGAAATTCCTATGCCTCAAATATATATTCACATAGTTATAGATCAAAAAAGTTTATCTTTTAAAATCTTTTGAATCTATTGATTGAATGAGACCCATTAAACAAATTTGGGTAACAAAAGTTCGGCTTTCTAACCTGTCTATACCCAAGAAAATCTGGGTACCAAAATCATTTTCTGTTTAAACCAGTTTTGTAGGAGACTTTCTTGAAGAGTTCCCATAAGAAGATATGGTACTTGGACAGTGGATGTTCAAAGAATATGACTGGTGATTACTCATTCTTTAAGAGTTTAATCAAAGTTGATAGAGGACATGTCAATTTTGGTGATAATTCAAAAGGAAAAATCATCGGCTTAGGCCAGATTGGTAATAATGATTCAGTTTTAATTTCTAAATTTTTATTTAGTTATGGATTAAAATACTACCTATTAATCATTTCTCAGTTGGGAGATTATGGTTTCAATTTTATGTTTGAAAATGATGCTTGTAATGTTTTTTAATTCTAAAAATATTTTAGTATTTTCTACCTTAAGAAACAAAAATGTATATACTGTAGATTTAAATTCTTTATCCGAACAAAAGGTTAATTGTTTAAATGATTTTCATAGAGAATCTTGGATTTGGAACAGAAGATTAGGACATTGCAATGTTCACTCACTTAGGAAACTGACTACGAAGAATTTAGTTAGAGACCTACCTCAACTAAAATTCCCAACAGACAAAGTTTGTACTCTCTATCAAAAGGGAAAACAACATAAAGTTTCATTTAAATTAAAGAAAGAAGTTTCAAATTCTCAACCTCTCGAGTTGGTTCACATGGATTTTTTTGTACCTTCAAGAGTTTCTATTTTAAATGGGAAGCACTATGTCAATGTCTTAGTAGAATAATTTCTAGATACACTTGGGTATACTTTCTTTCTAAAAAAATTGAATCTTGTTCTTATTTGATGAAATATTCCAAGTTGGTAGAGAACCATAGTGGACTTAATATTAATACCATGAGAAATGATCATGGCCGTGAGTTTGAAAATCATGAGTTTGAATCTTATTTGTCACACAATTGCTATAGTCACAGCTTCTCTACCCCTAGGACACCTCAACAAAATGGTGTTGTAGAAAGAAAAAATAGAACCCTTCAGGAAATTGCATGAAATATGCCCAATGAATATGATTTACCTGTTTACTTCTAGGCTGAATCCTTGAATACAAATTGTTATATTATAAATAGAGTCTTGATTAGACCTGTTCTTAAAAATACCACTTATTAACTATGGAATAATAAGAAGCCTAAAGTTAGTTACTTCCGAGTTTTTGGTTGCAAAGTCAGTCTTCTTAAAACTAAGGAAAATCTGGACAAGTTTTCTTCTAAAAGTGATGAGGGAATATTTCTTGGTTAATCTATAACTAGTAAGTCCTATAGAGTCTTTAACAAAAGAACCAAATGTGTGGAAGAATCTATTCACATCAAATTTTATGAAACTTATTCGCATGAACCTATGTCTTCCCTTGAAAATCTTGAACAAGATCTATCTGTTTTGGACCAAAATGATAAAATTAGTGAACCATCTATAAAAAAAATAAATTCTGGAAATTTTCCAGAACCTGCTCCTCGTGAACCCGAACATAGAGAAGAATCTAAAATTTCTAGTCCTACCTTTACTAGATCAACTAGGATTCTAAAAAATCATCTTTTATATGCTATTGTTGGTAATATTGATAGAGGGACATAGCCTAGAGCTTATCTAAGACACCGGGTTGAACATCAAGACTTTATTTCACAGTTAGTACCTAAAAATATCAATGATGCAATCAATGATTAATTTTGGGTAATAGATATGCAAGAAGAATTAAATCAATTTGAATGAAACAATGTCTGGTAATTAGTTGACAGAACTAAGAACACATTGACCATAGGCACTAAATGGGTTTTTAGAAATAATGTTTATGAATAAGGAAACATAGTTAAAAACAAATAAAGGCTACTTGCACAAGGATATAGTCTAGAGGAAGGAATAGGCTATGAGGAAACCTTTTCACCTATAGTTAGATTAGAATCCATTAGAATTATACATGCCTATGCTGCTTAGCTGAATTTCAAGTTATATCAAATGGATGTTAAAAGTTCTTTTTTAAATGGTTTTATAATTGAAGATGTTTTTGTTTAACAACCACATGTATTTACTAATCGTAATTTTCCAAATCGAGTTTTTAAGCTCTCTAATGCTTTATATGGTTTGAAACAATCTCCACGAGCTTGGTATGATAGACTTAGTAGTTTTCATATTTCAAAAGTTTTTTCTGAAGTGATTGCTAATCCAACTCTCATTATTAAAAGAATTTATAAAGATGTTTTTATAGAACAAATCTATGTTGATAATATATTTTTGGATCTTCTAAAAATTCTTTATGTATTGATTTTTCAATGAGTATGCATAATGAATTTGAAATGAGTTTAATGGGAGAACTCAAATATTTTCTTGGATTTCATGCATTTCAAAATGAAAATGGTATTATATTAAATTAAAGTAAATATAAAAAGGATATCTTAAAAGGTTTTTGTTTAGATTGTATTAAGGAAAGTGATACACCTATGAGTACTAATTTTAAGTTGGATGCTGATGATACTGGAAAACCAGTGTATCAAACCAACCACAAGGGTATGATAGGGAGTTGCTTTACCTTACAGCTAGTCAACCAGATATTATGTTTAGTGTGTGTATGTGTGCAAGATTTCAAGCTAATCCAAAAGTGTCACACTTGCATGATATTAAAAGAATTTTCAAATATCATTAACATACTACTAACTTTGGATTATTTTATCCAAAAGGACAATCATTCGATTTAATAAGTTATTCAGATGCTGAATTTTCTGGTTGCAAGTTAGATAGAAAGAGCACTTCTGGAACATGTCATATTCTCGGTAAGTCCTTAGTATCATAGTGTAGTAAAAAGCAGAATTATGTTGCATTTTCTACTACTGAAGAAGATTACATTGCTACTGGTAGTTATTGTGAAAAAATTCTATGGATGAAACATACTTTATTGGAATACTTATATCAGTATATAAATGTATCTATAAACTGTGATAACACTAGTACAATTAACATCTCTAAGAATCCTGTGTCTCACTCTAGGACCAAACATATTGATGTAAGGCACCACTTTTTGAGAGATCATTACCAAAAGGGTGATATTACACTTGAATTTATAGGTACTGAACATCAATTAGCTGACATATTCACTAAACCATTATGTTCGGATATGTTACGTTACATTAGACATGAATTAGGAATGATAGACTCTGTGAGTTAGAAACCTCACTATTAGAAACCTCACCGTCAGAAACCTCACTGCTAGAAACCTCACCGTTAGAAACCTCACCATTTGAAACCTCACCATTATAAACCTCACCGTTAGAAACCTCTCCATTATAAACCTCTCCGTTAGAAACCTCACCACTAGAAACCTCACTGTTAGAAACCTCACCGTTAGAAATCTCACCGTTAGAAACCTCTCCATTAGAAACCTCACTGTTAGAAGCCTCACTATTAGAAACCTCACTATTATACCTCCCGGATATGAACCTCACTGATATACCTCACAGGTATGAACCACACTACTACTCCTCACTGTTTGTGAACCTCACCGATATATCTCACCATTAGAAATCCTCACCAGTATGTGTTACATTTAGGTTGAATGTTTTTTAAACTTCGGTATCTTTAGCCACTAGAATCTGTATCGTCTGTATCATACTTATTATGATTTATTTATTTATTTTGTGATTCCTAAATGATAAAACATGAGTCTTGACCTCATCTCGATCCACCTCAAACCCTTTACCATCAATCCTTAGCACCTAGATCTTCGAACTCTGAGCCTCACGATTCACATAATGGAAAGAGTGAAGAGACCATCAGTTAGTGAAAAGTATGATTAGCCGAATGAAAAGAGACTCAAAGGAGATTCTATTGGTAGAAGTGAAGTGAAGAAACATATAACTCCGCATCTTGTTCAAAGGAAGATAGTACTTGAGAAAGAGTAATGTGAGGAATGGTTGATGTCTAGTAAATCTTTAGTTCTAGAGGTGCTGGAAGATCAGAAATTGGTAGAATGCTTCTCAAATAACAATGGCCCCTATTATCCGAAGCTGGTAAAGGAAATCTATGAGTTTGTTAGTTTTGAGAAATCAGAAGTTGAGAATAGAATGGTTTTAGGTGTGAATGTAAAAGAAATATCTTTTTATTCTATTGAGTGGGATAAGTGCTTGAAAGTTCCACATGAAGGAGTTTTTGGATATTTCTCAAAATCAGTACTTCCTACTAGTAACGTCTTTGCCAATGAAGTAGCTTTGGAAGAATTAACAGGAGATGGTACACCAGGAATGGTTGTTGCTACAAAAATTGATGGAGAGACTCGATTAATCTTCAAGTTCAGCCAACATGTGCTATGTCTACGAAGAGGGGACTTTGAAAATCTGAAATACGAAGATATTTATTTGCTTCATCTATTAAGACATGGTGTTAAGGTGAATCCGTGTAGATTGTTAATGATTCAGATTGAAGATATGACCAGGCCAAAGTTAGAAACTAATGCTCTATTCTTTGAAAAACTGATCTCTATGATGATCATGGTAAGATGTGTGGCTATGTCTCAGGATGAGACAATGGTTTTGAAATGATACTTCTGTGTTACCAAAACTATCTGTAAGTACATGAAGATCAATTGGAATCCGTGGAGAATATAATAAGTCAGTGATGATGAGAAGCTATACGATAAGTTTAATCCTGTGGATCATCCTTCTAGGCCTAAGGATGTAAGGGATCTAGGTTTAGGACCTGATGAAGAGGAACCTCAGTATAGTGATGATACTGATGAAGAAGATACCTCTATAGGTGATGGAAGGGATATAGTCTTGCCTCCAAGTCCTGTTGTGGATGTTGTGTCATATAGAAAGGAAGTATCCCTAAACGAAAGCAATGAAGAAGCACCTGCTGATGAGGAAGACCAGCCTGCTCCAGAGAATAATGAAGAAGAAAGAGAATCTGAAACTGAAGCATCTACGTCTGCTTACTTGAGTCTTAGTCCATTGATTGGGAACTACTCAATGCCTACTGATGAAATTGATGTAGTAGATAGACCTGCACCTATTCATGAGGAGTCTCCTATTGTTGGAGAATTGGAGATGGTTGTGGAAGATTCTTCTGAGGAAGACCGAGCTGCTGAGGGTGATGTTTCCATACATATACAAGAGAATGCACAAATTGAGTGGGGGCATTCAAATAGGCTTGGTACTGTTTCAGTTGCTGATGATATTGAATACTGGGCAGAAGACCCAGGTTTTGTGGTTTGTGGGTTGGACTACTCTGATTCTGAAGATGAGACACCTATCAATAGACCACAAGTTAACTATAATATCTCTTCTGAGTTTTTACCTGAGGATGTAGTAAGAAAAGAAGATCTAGACAAGATGAAGTCTGATCTTAATACATCATTTGTGGAAGAGATAAGAAAAATGGAAAACTCTTTAATATCATACATTCAATCTATTAAGAATGACTTTGTGGCTATTATTGTGTTAGATAGAGTACCTATAGCTATGCCTAAAAATTTGGTTACTAAGGCTGATCATGAATCCTTAAAGGATGAGTTGAAGGAGACTTGGACTGCATCTGGTGCAGATTTAAAGAGATATCTTGTTGAAGTGCTGAGAAAAATGGAAAAATATTTTGAACTCTTTTTCGGGTGTATGGTCTCAGGACCTATGATAGAGATGATGAATGAGATAAGAGTATGTCATTCTCAGATTGAGAGCTGGACATGAGCTGTTGTTTTCTTGAAGCAGTTTGTTTCTTCTCTAACTACCTTGAGTAGTTCTCAAGCTCAAATGAGTGGTGATATGAATTACATTAAAGGTCTAGTAAGGAAATTTGTGGATGTTTTTGAGGGATTTAAGAAGTCCATGGAGCAGCATGTCACCACCCAGGACTCCTGTTCAAAATCTCATAAGTGGGCTGACTAAATCTTTTAAGGAAATAGTAGCCCTCACTATTGCACCTCTGAGTTCTACCAAGACTTCTTTCGATATTGATTAGATTCGTGCAGTGATGGGAGAATAGATTGGATAGTCTTCTACCAGTGGCTCTGTAGACTCTGATGCCTTGACCCAAGTGGTGACTACCACTAGGGATATATGGACAACTGTTCAGAATTTTATGAGAGAAAACACTTATTCTCAGAAAGAGGTAAAAGACAATGTGGATTACTATTTCTAAAGGGTCTATACCAAGCATAAGCTCAACAACCATTTCAAGATTATGTAAGAAAACCTGAAATTAACCGAGTCTCTCAATATTCCAAAGAACATGTGTGAAAGATCAGGGAGTTTAATCCTGCTCTAGACAAATTTATAGAGAGAAAGGATGACTTCATTGCTACTATGGAAAGAGGAGTTGGAATCATTATGGACTTTAGGAATCTGTTGCTGCCATTTTTGCATGTGGATAGTACTCTTATCATTACACCTCCAGCTCTTCCTACCTCTGCTCAGTCTGCTTCTATGCCTCAGATGACACCAACTCAATCCATCTGAAGCTTAACACCTTTAATTACACCGAGATGTACCCACTACAGGGCCAGAATAGTTTCTTTTTCTCAACCTCCAGTAGTGATTTCTGGCATTCCCAGGCCTTCTAGTGATTCTACCCAGCTTGAGTCTACCTCTGAACCCAAAGTCAAATCCAAAGTGGACATTTAGGAGGTGGATTGGTTAGTTTCTAGGACCTTTGATAGGACTCACATGTATTATTTTTGGTTGAATTCTGTATTTCTATGTATTTTTTCCTCAAGTCATATATGAATGCTTTCATTCTCTCTCACTTTCTGTTCCTTTTCTAATATTTGTTTACTTCTTTTTGCTAATCAAAAAGTGGGAGAAATAATATAAAGGGAATGGGGGAGAAAAAATATAAAGGGAAAGGGGGAGAAATAATATAACAGGGGGAGAAATAATATACAAAGGGTGAAATAATACAAAAGGGGAGAACTGATATGGAGAAATATGGGAGGACAAAGTGGGAGAACTATGATATAAAAAACCATCCAATTTTTCCTCTCATACATTTGTTTTATTACTCTAGTATATTGTTTTTAGTTTTACCACTGATACAATTGAATGTAATACTATATCCTATGATACATTAATGATTATTTTTGGATTATAATACCATGAGTTGTGATTATCATAAGGGGCAGATTGTTGACCTCACCTGTTTTGATAATCCCAATTATGCTTTAATATGTTTTTATAATCCCAATCAAGCATTAATATGTGTTTATTATCATATATATATGTTAAATTGTGCTGAAAAGAATATTAAAATAATCATTGAATATGTTAATCAATGTTTATCTATGTTTATACACACATTGAAATAATTATAACTCAATATGGATAAGTTTTTTCTAGAATAGATAAGTGTTAAGTCCACTGATATGCATATGTTCACGGGTATGCACATAGTTACTAATACAGATAAATAGACAGACCTACTATTATGTCAAGAGATACCGATATGAAGTTCAGAATCAGTTACCGATACAAACATATACATAGCTACTGATAAGGCTACGTACACCGGCACAGAAGTCTACAGATATGGATATGTTCACCGGTATGCATAACTGCTACCGATAGAAGAAGAGATACCGATAGAACAAGTCTACCAGTATGTACATGTCGATTGATATGGACCTACCAGTACATAGTTTACTGATAAGTAAAGGTCACTGATACAAAGTTACCGATACAAGCTACCGATACAAACAGACAGACAGACAACTACCGATAGAAAGTCCACTGATACAAATACAAAGTCAACCGATACATGTCTGCTGATACAGACAGGCAGCTACCGTTACATAGTCCACTGATACAGGCGGATACCGCTACAAAGTCTACTGATACAAGAATTCTACCAGTACAAGAGATCTACTGATAGAAAGAGCTATTGATATATAGAGCTACTGTTATAAATAGTAACAGTTACTGATAGGAGACTTACCGATAAGAGGAGATGACGATAAGAGGAGCTACCTATAAGAGGATCTACCGACAAAAGAGCTATCGATACAAGCTCACTGATACTAATAACTACCGATGGAAACCAGTCACTATTTCTCTAAATTCTATTTCTGTTTGTTTATTTAGCAACGGTCATATTTGATGTTTTTAATGAACCAACTGTTAATTAATGATAGTGGTTGGAATTTTAGGAACTGTACCTCGTACCTGTAGAAAGCTAATCATTCCCATTTTCGGAGCTCAATGTATAAAAGGAAGATCAAGCTAATGAAGAATAAAATAGGAATACACGTGCGAGTGTGTGACAACTGAACTGAAATTCAAAAATAATAACACGAGAAGAACTCAAATAATAGTCATACACATCAAGAATAAGTTTCAAAGAATATGCTCAAGTGTTACAAGAATACTCTCTTACTCGAGCTGAACACCTACAGTAGATGTAAAATATAAAAACGTCACTCTATTTCTTGACAAAAACCAGAGAAGGACTCAAAGCCTCATCTACATCAATCCAAGGAGTCCAGAGCTTCACTAAGAACACATATATCATTCTAAACACATCTCTATTTTTTTTATCTCTATTGTGTTTCATTTATTCACATTTTGAGTAGTGTGTGTACTCTGTATTTTTATACACACACTGTATCCTATGCTAAACTAGAGGATTTATAAATCCTCACTCAATCTTTTCCTATACTATTATATCCCACTATGGATAGTGGTAGAGGTCAGTTGTGACCTGGATAACATGTTTGCTATTGTTTTTTCCCACGAAAAACTGTGGTAGAGGTCATAGGACCTGGAAAGTCTGAGTAATGTTGAAAACCCCGATCCAAGGTGTGGATCAAAATTTATATAAATTGTTTGAGAGGAATAAGTCTCAGCTTGAGACTGAAACTCTTGGTTAAAACTTCTGTGTTTTTTTATTTTGTTTTAAACGATATTGAATATTACGCTGCTAAGTACTTTGAAATGAAAATCTATTTTAAAGTTACTCTGATAGTTAAACTTGCAAGTGTTTATAACTTTTGTTAGCCAGTACGTTAGTTTCAAAAGTTTCTTAATCATCATATTATGTTAACTGAGAAATAATCAATCTTTGAGAAACTAATTGAAACCTTTTAAGATTTATAAATTCACTATAGTTTTAATTATTATTCAATTTGGGGAATTTTTAATTAGAATCTTTTTAATAGAAATTCTAATTGGAACTCAATTCACCCCCCATATTGAGTATCCACACCAACCAATATTGTGTTAATAAAATAATTAAAGAATTATCTAAGTCCTATGGCTTTGAAGGGATTCTATAGAAGAAAAGTATTATAGAGAGAAAGATGGATAATGGGAAGTAGGGAAAGAAGGATTTAACCATATGTGATAACTGTGGAAAGAATCACCTTGGAAAATTCTTGAAGGGAATGTGAGTTTGTTATAAGTGTGGAGAAAAAGGACACCATGTACATGATTGCGTGTATAAGAAAAAGGTTTCGAATGTACAGTGCTTCATCTGCATGTAGTTGGGACACTACATGAATCAATGTCCCAATCATCAGAGTATACTGTAAATGATGTTGTTGAATAAAAATCATGTTATGATACTACCATAGATGAAGAGGAATAAATAGGGTAATTATGTAATTATTAAATAATTATGTCATTTGGGTGCTGTATCAATAATGTTCTGGTTATAAGAATTATAGAGTATATAAGGATTGTACAATAGTACTATTTCATTAAGGATTTGAGATTGTGTGGTTCCAAGAAAGGTGACCCAATAGCAAGTTAAAATTTTTGGAAAATAAATTGTTAAAGGAAATATAATCTTTAATATGGTCCTGATACTAAGTAATTGATTTTGGAATAAGAGATGATTGATTTAGACAAATTATATGTGATATTATTGACATCCATGGAACTGATTAATGGTTTCTTTCTTCAATCAGTGTTGGAGTATTCAAATTTTTTTGATTTAAGGAGTATATACAATATTATATAAAGAACATTTGAGAATGAATGTATTCAATAAGGTTTTATGGTAATTGATGGTGCTTCCATGTTTTAAGAGAATACAAGATGAGGGTATTCACATTTTATTATGTGGAAAAAAGAGATCTTAATTATGTTTACCTTCCATGTAAATTTTGGACTATGAGTCTGGACAAAAGTATTTTGTATATGTATAAAGGTTGGAATGGACTAACTTGGACATTGGATTATATTGTTTACAGGTAAAACATTTCTTAATATTAATTTTGTATTGTTGTAAAAAGGACAACCCGGAGGTCGGGTGGCAACCCGGAGGTCAGGTGGCTACCCGGAGGTCGGGTGGCTACCCGTTGCATCCATCAAGGCTACAAGACTTGAACCCTAACTGAAGGGCGACAAGGGTGAATCACCTACCACTAGACTACGTGATGTACTGGTTTGTATAATGTAGTATTTTTAAAATGGTCTGACAAATAATTTATAAAATTAATTTTTTTGGAACCCTATATGATAATGATAAATTGAATATTTTTGAGTTCTATTATCTTTTGGACTGAAATATGAGTTTATGGTAGAAATTAGTTAATGTATGGAACTCTACTTGTTAATTTTATTTTTCTCTTTTTCTATGAACAAAATAATTTTAAAACTTTAGTTAAGGGAACCTATGGCAAAAAATGTGTTATCCTAATACCTTATGTTTTGTAGAACTTATGATATTTTAAATCATCATAGATTTATGGATTTGTAGCCTTAAATATTCCATTTATTGTTCACTTGTTTGTAATTTATGACCTAAATCACTCACTATGAATATTTATGTTTTCTGCTAATTATGTGTCTCTAATTTTCACTAATTTTCTCCTATTCGAGATTATAATTTGGTGGTGAATTTTTATTTCCCATTCCCTCTTATTAAGACTGAATTTTATTAACCCTACTTCAAATGTGGGTTTTCCAAAAAGGTATTTTCTATTTTTAACCTTTTATTCTCGAATTTCTTTTTCAAATTGTGGGAATGCAATTTATTGATAGAGGGGAGAATGTAACACCCCAACATTTCTAAGTACGTTATCTCTTTAAAGTAATACAATAGCTTGCGCTACACACAACACCGAGTTTGAGCACACTATGACATACCAAAATAGCCATTTAAAAAGTGTTTATGAATAATATTAAACACATTTTGAATTTTATATATATTCTATATAATTTTAACAACAAATTTTGGTTTTTTAGACATAATATAAGGACAAATTCAATTTTCGGATAAAAGAATTATTTTCCAAAGAATGCAGTTTTCCCGTGTTTTAATGGCTAACCTTTTTTAAATCCATTATTTGACACTTTTATATATTCAATTTAGTGAAATTAAATTCTTCTTTAGAATCAAGACATACAAATTTAGTTTGGATAAATTTTTTTCACTTTTCCGATAACTTCCATATTTTGATGAATAGTGAAAAATAATAAATTTTAATTGAGAGAAACTTTTTAATTGAAATAATTATAATGTTAAGTTACGAATTTGTGTTATTTTAAAGAATTATTATATTATATTTTTATCATTTATTATAATTAAGGTAATTATAGGTAATTTTACATTTAAATTGGGCATAAAAACATGTCAATCTTTGGATAGAGTTTACTTTTTAAAAACCCACTTTTTGTTTTTGACAATAGGAATTAATTTTAAATTAATTAATGAAACATAAATTTTTTGAATTTATAAAAATATACTTCATTTTGGAATTGGGAATATCAAAATTAGCTTAGGTTGAATTTTTGGTATTTTTCTGTAAACTTTCAATTTTTGATGAATAGTGAAGAAAACTACTTTATTTATTAAAACCTACGTTTTATAATAATTATTTATTCTATTTAAATTTATTTTATGTCAAAATAGATAAACAATACCAATATAAGTCTAGTGTAATTCATTGGAGTAAATTTATAATAAGATTATATATATAAAATTTTATTGAACTGTTTACCGTATTTTACCCACCTTCTGAGCACATTTCCAAATTTGCATAAAACATAATTTTACCTATTATGTGAATTGAATTTCAAAAATCTGAGAGACACGGTCGGTATCAGTAAGTAAAATGTGGTTTAATAGGATGAAAATAATTTTTGGTGAATAGTAACTTTTGAATTTTATTTAGCATAGTTATAAGTGAATAAGGTAATTAAAGGTATAGAAAATGTTATAATTACCATAACACATGTCTTAATTCTATTGGATTAGTGTTTTTAGACAAAAATGAAGTGTAGGAATTAAATACGAATTTATTTGATCAACTTGGATTAGATTATGACATTTATTATTATATTATTTAAAGAAGAGTTAAAAGGGTAAAATTTAATTTTTAATAACTATTCCATTTTTAATATAAGGTTATACATAATATAAATTTGACTATAAATATTCATTAAAAAGATAAAAATATTTCCCACATCATGGAATTTTATTTATAATTTTTATACATTAAATAATTTAATATATTTATGACAAAATGATGATACAATAATTACTTTATTAATGAATGATTGAAGTAATTAATGTTATAAATACCAAAATAAATGTAAATTGAGACTTTTGTTGAATTCCACGAATTTTATAGGTTACTAGGAAATGTTTGGGTTGATTCGATGATTTTTTTTTGATTTAATAATGTTTATATGACTTTCAAAGAAACCCAATACTAAATTGTGTCAAAATTGACATAAATGATATTTTAAAACCATACGATTTTATTAAATAATAAAATACTCTTAAAAATATAAGGTTCAACCAAAGGACATAGATTAGATTATATATGTCAATAATGAACCAATTGGAGTTCTCTTGGATTTTTATTGTAAATTTAATAACCATTTATTATAATAATACAAGTGGACCAGGTAAAAGTTAAATTATTTAACTACGAGTAAAATCTAAAATATAGGGTAAATTTAGTGACCTAAACTTGTCTAAAACCTATATTTTGAGTGTATTTAGACACATAATCACTTAAATTCGATATAAATTAATTTAGAGTCATTGGAAACCGAAAATTATTTTATAATAAAATTATATTTTAAACTTTTCCTGAAGTGACCCTCATGTCTATTATTAAAGGGTACATACCCTTCTATCAAAATAACAACTCTAAAGCCATGTTTCTCGGCCAAACCCTAAAAAAATATCCTTCCAACATCCCTTAATTTATCCTAGAGGCCTTACCTTGAGAATAAAGCCATCCAATGGAGCCCTTTTGTTCAAATCAAAAGGAAACACCCGAAGAAGTGGTAATTATTCTATCACCTCTTTCAAAGTTCTTTTCTTCTTCCACTATCTATTTCATTGTTATTTACATAAAAAAATAATAACTCCTGTAACTTCTACATAATAGGATTTTATTATAAATATGTTACAACCATATTCAGTATTCTATCCATCCCTTGAATGATAATGTCACCATGCGTGTGTACGTACGACTTACCGTCCCCACGCTGTGGGGTAATTTGTTATTCAACACAATGTTATTTGGATGGATATAATGATGAGTAATATGTATATAAATAATGAAAATATCATGATAATTTCTTTTTACAATTAATATAACATTTAATTCCACACCATTTTATCATTAAGGAAATGATATTGTCTCTCTTATGTCCATACGGCTTACCATCTCTACGACATGATGAGATTCATTTCCACATTCACCATTCAACGATGATTATATTAATATATATTATTAATAAGTTTTTAAATGAAATAATAAATACACTATATATATATATATATATAAACTTACATATATCTTATTCATGTACATCCGTTCAATACGATATGAAAATGGAAACAATGTTTCTACGTATGTATGACCTACCATCTCCATAAAGAGTGTTTTCCATTTCATATATCTATCTATTATACATATTTATATTATAAATATATATGATATATAAATCATGTTTTTTATTTTGGATGTATTTAAATAATTATCTAAATTATAAAATCAGGAATAACATGTTAAAACATGTACGATATAGAAAGCGATTATTACCCGAAATGTTAATTTAACATGGAAATAATTATTAAATGGGTAGTATAAAGATATAAATGAATCATGTATGATATAATAAATATGAATATGGTTCTATAATTATTTAATAACATACTATGGTCATTATATAGAAGGTTAAACATACCCTTGATCAAAAGAAAGTACAAGGTAAGGGTTAATCTCTCAATCTCATTATTATTCGAGATTTTTTATGTGTAAGTATTTTCTAGGGCATATTTATTATCCATGTCCATGTTTAATAAAATAAATTTAAAAATTATTCTTTTAAGGTACTATTTTACTCTAACAACATTTTAAATGTTTTAAATATTTATTCTTCTATATATATCTCATTAATGTCCATGTTTTCACAATGGTTTTAAAGATTTATTTATAAGGACATGATTGTTTTAAAATATTAATTAATTTCAAAAGATTCAAAGTGGTATGGGAAAATTTGATTCAAAAATACCTTTAAATGACTTTCTTTATAAATGTGTTACTTTTAAATGATTTCACAAAAAGGGATATTTCTGTTAAAATGTTTTACTGATCATTTTCAACTATGTCAACAATCTTAAATAGATATTATTTTTTATTAAGGTAGATTTATTATAATACAATATTCCATATTTTATTGAATGAGTTCTGATCTGTTTGACTGGGGATATGCTATTTTTATACCCTTCATGGTTTATAGTGGAAGTTTTGGCATTTCACATGTTAGTTTTAATACGAATGTTTTTGTTATGTTTCAATATTTTTTATATGAGGTATATTGTGGACCTAGTAAGTAACATGTGGGGACCACTATAGCCCATCGATGCATCAATAGGTCTCATTAAACAAATTAGTTTCTTAGAACAAGTCCTTGAAAAAACATTTATTTGTAGTCTTGGCACGAGGCCTTGACTATGTGGTATTGATGTCTGACGTTAGGCATTCCCTCATTATAAAATTAATTATTAAATGTGATTATTCGACAAGTATAATATCCATGTTCATGTTTATATGGTAATGTTTGATTTATTTTCTCCATATTAAGTTCCAGTTTATGTTTAAAAAGACTATTATTTTTATTACACATCTTTCCTTAAAAGCTTTTAGCTTCCTCTAAATTATTTACCCTTACTGAGCATCAGATCTCACCCATTTCTTATGTATTGTTTTCCCAAGATTCCAGGATGTGTATTATGTTTGATATGCAGGGTTAAGATAGGGGAATAATGACATTCATAATGGATTATTTATGTTGTGTTTTATGTTTGAATCTATAATGTAACGTTCATGTATGTATTATATTTTCCAAGACTGTTAAACTGATTGGTCCTTTAGGACATGATTTCTTGTAATCATGCTAATGTATAAAAATATTGCACTGACTCTGGGTAACTGGTGTTTGGGAGTTACAGTTGGTATCAACAAAATTTTAGCAACAACCTTGGAAAAATATTTAGATAAACTTTGATTTTGAAACATTACCATGCGATAGAAATTGAGGATTAGTATAGAAGAAATTACTAGAATATTGTTAATGTAGATATTTTGATAATTTTCCAAGAAATACATCCCCATCTAGTTATGAGAAGGTAGAGGAAGCTCTAGCACAGATGTACCTAGGAGTGAAAACTCAGATAATGAGTTTCTATCTTGACCCTGGGTATCCATGTACATGACAATGGTCCCTGTTGCACTCTTGGTTAAGACACACCCTAGGGATAAGCTTAGGATGATTAAAATTTTCTTTACAAACTCTTATGATGGATTTAAGAATAAATACTTTCTCAATGAAAACATATTTTTATTATTATGGATTATATGCATAAACTTTTTATAAGGCCCCAGCCTTAAACCTTACTTAATCTTGAGTTATTACAAGATTACACATAGAGGATCTTTTCGGGTTTAGAGTTTTAGAGAATTAGATCATAAAACTTGCATTACATTCCACATATAAACAAAGTGGTTACATAAAGATAGTATTCTTCATTCCCATCAATGGAAACACATTTAAAATAAAACATGGATTATTTCTTGAGACATCCTTGACTCTATCATCTTATCATGTACCTTTCCCTTGACCTGTGAAAAAAATTTCAAAAACTTGGGATGAGCATAAAAACTCAGTATGGGTTAAAAAAACATGGAAAGGAAACATGAGTTCATATATACATAAGAATGAAATCATACTTTACCCATAAAACATAGGCACTTTAACATACCTAAAAAAATAATGAATAAATCATAGAAATCATAAGACATAAAGGTAACTTGAGGCATTCATAACATTCTTACGTAGGGAGTAACCCTATTGGTTACGTTTGGAATACCCATCACAGTATATTCCCTAAAATCTCTTCGGAGAAACCTTAACGTTTCACTCCTTCGTGTTACCCAATGCATTGGAGAGCTATAACGGGCTCACCCGCCCTTAGTTTATCACGGAGCCACCCATCTTCATAATAATTCCCAAGAACCATAACATAATCATATCACATAAAACATGTATAAAGGAAACATAAAATTTCCACATTTCAATCACGAGATATCAATACAACACATTGATATAAAAACATTATGAAAACCATTTTCAATACTAAAATAAAAGAAAAGTAAAACATGGTATTTATTTTTCTTTTAAAAAGAAGGTATGTCTTGTAGAGGAAGCTGAAACTCAAATAACGGTCACGACGGCGGAGAAGACGTTGTCGCAGCATACGTACGACAAAAACATTCCCTTTTTTCGTTTAGTAAATGATTTTTATAAAAAAGATTCCTTTTGAATAAACGTAAAAGTCAAAGGGGTTTATACACCGTATAAAAGAAAGTTGTGTATAAAATAAAATATGCCTCAACGAAAGGAGATTGAGACGAAGTCCCATACCTCGTATCCGACTTTACCCGACCGTTCTTTAATCTCCTGAATAATAAACTTGAGTTAATATCTATTTGCTTATGAATCTTTTTTCAAGTTCATTATTCCTTTTATACCATGTTATGAACATCATGTAATCAGTTAAGTTAATAATGTTCATTTTGTCGGTATTTGGTTTTTAAGTCAAAAATAGACTTCTTACACTTACATGTTGTTAATTTGGTCATAGTTTCATTATATCCAGAATGATATTAATGATTTGGATAACATATATATCATATATATTCATCATATACATGTATTTACAATATTACATCACATTTAGAGGTAATAAATGAAATGCACAGTTCATGGAGACGGTAAGCCGTACGTACGCATGAACGCTACTTCCATTTCTATTTCATATTTTCTGGAATGGAATCCTAATGATATAAGAGTATATTATAATTCCATTATAATATCATATATAATATCATAGTTCCATCCTTTATATGTCCCACATATGGTATTTAACGAATCAAATCACTTTGAGGGGGCGGTAGTCCGCACTTCCTAAAATGAAGATATCGTGTTTACCCATAATGGAAACCATAAAGGTATGCACAAAATGAAAAAAAACAGAATCTTAAGGAAAACAGAAACATATTATATATCATATATAAAAATAGTGACATCATAATGGCCACCTTTGAAGGTGTTAAATGAGTGTTGAACAATCATCATTTCGGGAGGCAGAATTTTGCCATCCACGGAAACCGTATGTTCTTTAACCATTTGATGTAGTTGTGTGAGATTGTAGCTCAAATAAATATTATAACAACATCCTTTTATATTTAAGATACTGGTGTTGTTACAAAATAAGTAAATAAAAAGATTTTAGGGGGTTGGAGAAGCAAAATAAAACAAATGAACATGAGAGAATGAATTACCTTTAAAAGTGTAACTCCTTTTTATTTGAGCCTAAAGGCTTCCTTTGAAAGGATTCTGCCCAAAGGGAATCCTCTAGGAAGAGGAGAGGGATGTGGAGAGAGTAAATGGGCAGGGGTTGGCCGAGCCAAAGGCTTGAGGAGTGTGTGAAATGAGGTAGAGGTGGGGGCCTTTTATAAGAGGAGAGGAGGGTCACTTTTGGAAAGTAAAGAAATATTACTTTATTTGAAAATGTGTTTCGGTTTTAAAAGGTCCCACATTGATATAATTCGTGGATAAGGTGATAAGGGTTTGAAATCCACTCATCCAATTGGTTTTGGACATGTGTAGTTTATAGATTTTATATTATCTTTCCATTTTATTTAAATCTTCAAATAATGATGTCATCGCTGCATCATTATTATGTCATAAATACATTAATTTATTTAATGTATAAAAATCATAAAAAAATACTATGATGTAGGAAATCTTTTTATCTTTCCAATGACTATTTATAATCAAAAATCTGGTCTTTATAACCCCATGTAAAAATTGTTTTCGTAAAACATCTCTTGTTTGTGTCATTTTTACTTTTACATTAAATAAAAAGTTATTTATGTCATTTCCAAACCAAAGTGTCTCCATGGGGTCCCCAAGTTGTCCCATGGCTTGTCTTGGTCGGCCATGACACAACCAATAAAGTTGGGACATGTGTCTAGGTCATTTCATATTATTAAAACATTATTTATACCTTAAACTACACTAATTACCACTAATCGCGATTAAGAACTTAATAAGTTACTATTCACCAAAAAATTATTATAATCTCATTGAACCACATTTTACTTATTAATGAAAACCATGTATGTCAGATTTTCAAAATTCAATACACATTAGTGGTAAACTTTCCTTTAACTGTAAAATCAGTTTGCTTGATTACCACTTAGTGGTTTCACTATTCATCAAAAATTGAAGTTTTTCAGAAAATTACCAAAAATTCACCCTAAGCTATATTTGATATTCAGAATTCAAAAATGAAGTCTATTTTACAAAATTCGAATCATATAAGTCACATTAATTAATTTAATAATTAATTCCCGCTGCCAAAGCAAATAGCGTGTTTTTACAAAACAATAAGTATCAAAAGATTGACACCAGTTTAAGTCTAATTTCAAAGTGAAATTGATTCCAATGACCACCATTGGATAAAATGGTAAAAATATATTCTAATTTCACTTCAAAACCAATTCAAAACATAATCTAATCATATAAATAAATTATATTAAAAAGCAGTTTTGATGTAAAATGCAGTATTTTTCACTATTCATTAAAAAAATGAACATTGTCAGAAAAATACCAAAAATTCACACAAGGTAAATTTTGATGTCCCAATCATAAAGGATAAGTTTATTTTGACAAAAATAGTTTATAAAATTGTCAAAATATAGATTCAAAAATGGTTTGCCATCAAAAGGCACTAAAACAATCTTTTAAGAATATTAGTGTATTCCATGCATAAGATTGTATTTATTTTCATTTTAAGCCTCTATAACACTATCTTAATTATTAATAGACATAGATAAAAATATATATTATTTATTACTTACTTGGGATGTTACATCCTTCCCCCCTTTAGAAAATTGCGTCCCTGTAATTTATTTACTTATCGAATAAATGGGGGTACTTATCCCTCATTGCATTTTCAGATTCCCATGTTGCCTCTTCAATCATGTGGTTTTACCACAAAACCTTTACCTGATGAATCACCTTATTCCGTAACACTTGCTCCCTGTGGTCAAGAATCTGGACCGATTTTTCCTCATAAGATAGGTTCTCTTCCAGCTGAACTAACTCTAGACTCAAAACATGAGATGGATCTGGCATATCCTTTCTCAACATCGAAATGTGAAAAACATTGTGTACCTGAGATAAACTCGGAGGTAAAGCCACTCGGTATGCAACTGATCCAACTCTCTCCAGAATTTCGTATGGTCCAATGAACCTTGGACTCAACTTTCCTTTCTTACCAAATCTCATCACACTTTTCCAAGGAGAAACCTTGAGAAAAACATGATCACCTATCTCGAAAGATAGATCCTTCCTCCGGTTATCCGCATAACTCTTCTGCCTGCTCTGAGCTGTTCTCATGTGCTTCTGAATCAGCTGAACTTTTTCTGCCATCTCTTCTACCAATTCTGGTCCCATCAACTTTCTTTCACCCACTTCATCCCAGAAAGCTGGCGTTCGACACCGCTTCCCATATAATGCCTGAAATGGTGCCATCTGTATACTGGAATGGAAACTGTTATTATATGAAACCTCAACCAAAGAAAGATGTTGGTCCCAACTTCCCTGATAATCCATAGAACAAGATTGTAGCATATCCTCCAATGTCTGAATTGTTCGTTCTGACTGCCCATCTGATTGAGGATGAAAAGTTGTACTAAAATTTAATTCAGTACCCAACGACTTCTGAAGGCCTTTCCAAAAGTTAGAAGTAAACCTGGGATCACGATCTGATACAATGGAGAGAGGAACTCCATGTAACCTGACTATCTCTTTAAGATACAAACGGGAAAGTTTATCAAGATAGAAAGTATCTCGTATAGCAAGGAAATGAGCAGATTTGGTCAAGCGATCAACAATAACCCAGATTGCATTATTACCTCGAGATGCCTTCGGTAATCCAACAACAAAGTCCATGGATATATTCTCCCATTTCCACTCCGGCACTGGTAAAGGCTGAAGCATCCCTTTCGGTAACTGCCGCTCTGCTTTAACCTGCTGACAAGTCAAACACTTCACAGTAAAATCATCAATATCTCTTTTCATTCCATCCCACCAGTAATACTCCCGCAGATCTCTATACATCTTAGTACTGCCCGGATGAACTGAAAACGGAGAACTATGAGCTTCACATAACAACTCTCTCTTCAACTGTGAATCACAAGGCACACACAATCTCTTCCCAAATCTCAAAACACAATCATTATCAATGTTGAATTCAGGCAACTTACCTTTCTGAACCAGCTCTACCTTTTTCTGCAACTCACTATCTTGCTTCTGTGCTTGCTTGATTCTATCTGATAGAGATGATCTCACTGATACCTGAAACAAAACAGAAGGACTTCCTGCACCAACAACTTCTATGCCAAATTTCATCAAATCCTTAACCAAAGGATTACGTTCTAAACACAATATTGTTAATGAAGCATTAATTTTTCGACTCAAAGCATCAGCCACTTTATTTGCTTTTCCCAGATGGTAATGAATTGTACAATCATAATCCTTGATTAATTCCAGCCATCTCCTTTGTCTCATGTTTAACCCTTTTTGAGTGAATATATACTTAAAACTTTTGTGATCGGTATATATTTCACATTTTACTCCATACAAATGATGCCTCCAAATTTTTAAAGCAAAAACAACAGTAGCTAATTCCAAATCATGTGTAGGGTAATTTACCTCATGAGTTTTCAACTGTCGTGAAGCATAAGCAATTACCTGATCATTCTGCATTTGGACGCAACCAAGTCCTTTCAATGAAGCATCACTGTATATAACAAACTCACCATTCCTGGAAGGTAGTGCCAACACTGGAGCATTCACCAATCTTATTTTCAATTCCTGAAAACAATCATCACATTCTTTTGTCCAGATAAACTTAACACCCTTCCGAGTTAGCTTAGTCATTGGACTAGATAACTGTGAAAAATTTCTAACAAACCTTCGGTAATAGCCCGCCAAACCAAGGAAGCTACAAATCTCGGTTACATTTGTGGGTCTTGTCCATTCTTCCACAACTTTTGTTTTTGCAGGATCAACAGTTATTCCATATTTAGAAACAATGTGACCAAGGAAAGAAATTTGTTGCAACCAAAACTCACACTTACTGAATTTCCCATACAGTTTCTTTTCTTTTAAGGTTTGAAAGATAACCCTTAAATGTTTTTCATGCTCCTCTTTACTTTTAGAAAACACCAAAATATCATCAATGAAAACCACCACAAACTTATCCAAGAACTCATGGAACATTCTATTCATTAAGTCCATGAATACAACAGGTTCATTGGTTAGCCCAAAAGGCATTACTACAAATTCATAATGGCCATATCTCGTACGGAACGCGGTCTTCGGAATATCTGCCTCCTTTACCTTCAACTGATGGTACCCCGATCTCAAGTCAATCTTTGAAAAAAACTGAGCTCCCTGGAGCTGATCAAACAAATCATCGATATGAGGCAAAGGATATTTGTTCTTAACAGTGATATTATTCAAGGCTCTATAATCAATGCAAAGTCTCATAGAACCATATTTCTTTTTAACAAATAAAACAGGAGCACTCCATGGTGATGTGCTAGGTCTAATGAAACCTTTCTCTAATAAATCTTGCAATTGATCCTTCAACTCTAAAAGTTAAATTTGTTACATTCGATAAGGGGGTTTTGAAATTGGCTTAGCATCAGGAACTAAGTCAACAGTAAACTCAACTTCCCGATCTGGTATTATTCCAGGAAACTCATCAGGAAAAACATCAGGATAATCATTTACCACTGGCACATCATTAATCTGAACAGTTCCTTTATTTTCAACGACGTGTGCAAGGTAACATTCATTTCCATATTTTACAAGTTTCTCGGCCTCTTGATATGTTATCAAAAGTAAGGGTTCATTCTTGTAAACAAACTGAAAGTCTTTCTGAAAAGAAACTTCTTTAGCTCTACAGTCAATCTTAGCATGGTAGATAGAGATCCAATCCATACCCAGGATAACATCAAACTCTACTAGAGGTAAAACAATAAGGTTTGCAAGTAGGTTCTTTCCACAGATAAGGATAGGAAGATTCTTATAAATTCTTTTTGCCTCAACATTCCCCCCAGGTGTTTTTACCGAAAGATCAGGAGTCATTTCTTGAGATGGTATTCCCATTTTACTAGAAAAGGTTTCAGAGATGAAAGAATGTGTAGACCCCGAATCAAACAACACACTGGAATAATCTGAAAAAACAAACAAAGTACCTGATACCACTTCATTTGATAGCCCGACATCTGCTGAAGTAGTTGCAAAGGATTTCACCACCCCTTTCTGCTTGTAGTCTAACTGCTTCCCATCACTCAAGCTCCTTGTCGGACACTCGTTTGCATAGTGACCCATCTCATTGCACTTATAACATTTCACTAACTGTAAATCAAATTTGTTCTTACCTTCACCTTGATCCTTTTCAGTGCAATCACGAGCCTTATGTCCCATCTTACCACATCAGTAGCACTTCGCAGAGTTCAGAAGACATTCCCCAGCATGCCTTTTGCCACATTTATCACAAACTGGAAACTTAGTTCTCTTACCATCAGACTTTTTTGAAGAATTATTACCTTTCTCCTGCCACCTCGGTCTCTTCTTCTGCTGGTTGTTATAGAAAACTTGGTCATCGGCAAACTCCATTTCCACCTTCTCAGCACATCGAACAAGCTTCTCATAACTTTTAAACTCACGAGAAGCTAATGCCCTTCGATATTTTGGCTTTAATCCTGAGTAAAAACGATTGATTTTACTATCAAGGTCTCAGATAAAATTTGGAGCATACCTTGCCAATCGAGTGAACCTTTCTTCATAGGCAGCCACTGAGTCTTCTTCTTGCCTTAATTCCAAAAATTGATTTTCCATCCTAAGTCGAACATCCTTGGGAAAATACTTCTCAAGAAACATATCTTTGAATTCATCCCAGTCAAGAGCATCAATCTCATCGGCGTCCCTGATATTTTTAACCATAGACCACCACTGATCTGCTTCACCCTCCAAACGGTAAATAGCAAGACTAACCTTTTGATTGTCTGAACACCCCATGACATCAAAAATCTTCTCCAGTGCTTTAATCCACCCTTCAGCTAGCACAGGGTCAGATGATCCTCTCAATGATGGTGGATGTTGCCTCATGAAATGTTCCACCACTGACATGTTCCTCTGTGGTTGATCTGGTTGATCTCGTGCATGGATACCACCGCCATTTGTCGCTTGAGTCAACTGCGCCATTACTGCAACAAATTGTTCAGTTCCAATTCCGACCATTTCTGGATGCTGATTCAGAAGGTTATTTCCTTCTGTATGCCTTCCTAGCACTACTTTCCTGTTTCCTCTGCAGAAAACCATTCTGAACAAACATGTCTTAGATGAAGCAACGTGGTAATCTTTAAATGCTATATCATTTCGAAATTTTTTTTGGATAATCATTTAATATAATTCTAACTCCTAAAGTTATCTAAACCGACCTTTGATACCAACTATAAGGCCCCAGCCTTAAACCTTACTTAATCTTGAGTTATTACAAGATTACACATTGAGGATCTTTTCGGGTTTAGAGTTTTAGAGAATTAGATCATAAAACTTGCATTACATTCCACATATAAACAAAGTGGTTACATAAAGATAGTATTATTCATTCCCATCAATGGAAACACATTTAAAATAAAACATGGATTATTTCATGACACATCCTTAACTCTATCATCTTATCATGTACCTTTCCCTTGACCTGTGAAAAACATTTCAAAAACTTGGGATGAGCATAAAAACTCAGTATGGGTTAAAAAAACATGGAAAGGAAACATGAGTTCATATATACATAAGAATGAAATCATACTTTACCCATAAAACATAGGCACTTTAACATACCTCATAAAATAATGAATAAATCATAGAAATCATAATACATAAAGGTAACTTGAGGCATTCATAACATTCTTACGTAGGGAGTAACCCTCTTGGTTACGTTTGGAATACCCATCACAGTATATTCCCTAAAATCTCTTCCGATAAACCTTAACGTTTCTCTCCTTCGCGTTACCCAATGCATTGGAGAGCTATAACGGGCTCACCTGCCCTTAGTTTATCACGGAGCCACCCGTCTTCATAATAATGCCCAAGAACCATAACATAATCATATCACATAAAACATGTATAAAGGAAACATAAAATTTCCACATTTCAATCACGAGATATCAATACAACACATTGATATAAAAACATTATGAAAACCATTTTCAATACTAAAATAAAAGAAAAGTAAAACATGGTATTTATTTTTCTTTTAAAAAGAAGGTATGGCTTATAGAGGAAGCCGAAACTAAAATAACGGTCACGACGGCGGAGAAGTCGTTGTCGCCGCATACGTATGACAAAAACATTCCCTTTTGTCGTTTAGTAAATGCTTCGTATAAAAAAGATTACTTTTGAATAAATGTAAAAGTCAAAGGGGTTTATACACCGTTTAAAAGAAAGTTGTGTATAAAATAAAATATGCCTCAACGAAAGGAGATTGAGACGAAGTCCCATACCTCGTATCCGACTTGACCCGACCGTTCTTTAATCTCCGTAATAATAAACATGAGTTAATCTCTACTTGCTTATGAATCTTTTTTCAAGTTCATTATTCCTTTTATACCATGTTATGAACATCATGTAATCAGTTAAGTTAATAATGTTCATTTTGTCGGTATTTGGTTCTTAAGTCAAAAATAGACTTCTTACACTTACATGTTGTTAATTTGGTCATAGGTTCGTTATATCCAGAATGATATTAATGATTTGGATAACATATATATCATATATATTCATCATATACATGTATTTATAAAATTACATCACATTTAGAGGTATGAAATGAAATGCACCATTCATGGAGACGGTAAGCCGTACGTACGCATGAACGCTACTTCCATTTCTATTTCATATTTTCTGGAATGGAATCATAATGATATAAGAGTATATTATAATTCCAGTATAATATCATATATAATATCATAGTTCCATCCTTTATATGTCCCACATATGGTATTTAACGAATCAAATCACTTTGAGGGGGTGGTAGTCCGCACTTCCTAAAATGAAGATATCGTGTTTACCCATAATGGAAACCATAAATGTATGCCCAAAATGAAAAACACAGAAGCTTAAGGAAAACAAAAACATATTATATATCATATATAAAAATAGTGACATCATAATGGCCACCTTTGAAGGTGTTAAATGAGTGTTGAACAATCATCGTTTCGGGAGGCAGAATTTCGCCATCCACGGAAACCATATGTTCTTTAACCATTTGATGTAGTTGTGTGAGAGTGTAGCTCAAATAAATATTATAACAACATCCTTTTATATTGAAGATACTGGTGTTGTTACAAAATAAGTAAATAAAAAGAGTTTAGGTGTTTGGAGAACAAAATAAAACAAATGAACACGAGAGAATGAATTACCTTTAAAAGTGTAACTCCTTTTGATTTGAGACTAAAGGATTCCTTTGAAAGGATTATGCCAAAAGGGAATCCTCTAGGATGAGGAGAGGGATGTGGAGAGAGTAAATGGGCAGGGGTTGGCTGAGACAAAGGCTTGAGGAGTGTGTGAAATGAGGTAGAGGTGGGGGCCTTTTATAAGAGGAGAGGAGGGGCACTTTTGGAAAGTAAAGAAATATTACTTTATTTGAAAATGTGTTTCAGTTTTAAAAGGTCCCACATTGATATAATTCGTGGATAATTTGATAAGGGTTCGAAATCCACTCATCCAATTGGTTTTGTACATGTTTAGTTCATAGATTTTATATTATCTTTCCATTTTATTTAAATCGTCAAATAATGATGTCATCGCTGCATCATTATTATGTCATAAATAATTTAATTTATTTAATGTCTAAAAATCTTAAAAAAATACTATGATGTATGAAATATTTTTATCTTTGCAATGACTATTTATAATCAAAAATCTGATCTTTATAACCCCATGTAAAAATTGTTTTCGTAAAACATCTCTTGTTTGTGTCATTTTTACTTTTACATTAAATAAAAAGTTATTTATGTCATTTCCAAACCAAAGTGTCTCCATGGGGTCCCCAAGTTGACCCATGGATTTTCTTGGTCGGCCATGACACAACCAAAAAGCTTGGGACATGTGTCTAGGTCATTTCATATTATTAAATCATTATTTATACCTTAAACTACACTAATTACCACTAATCGTGATTAAGAACTTAATAAGTTACTATTCACCAAAAATTATTATAATCTCATTGAACCAAATTTTACTTCTTAATGACAACCATGTATGTAGGATTTTCAAAATTCAATACACATTAGTGGTAAACTTTCATTTAACTGAAAAATCAGTTTGCTTGATTACCACTTAGTGGTTTCACTATTCATCAAAAATTGAAGTTTTTCAGAAAATTACCAAAAATTCACCCTAAGCTATATTTGATATTCCGAATTCAAAAATGAAGTCTATTTTACAAAATTCGAATCATATAAGTCACATTAATTAATTTAATAATTAATTCCCGCTGCCAGAGCAAATAGCGTGTTTTTACAAAACAATAAGTATCAAAAGATTGACACCAGTTTAAGTCTAATTTCAAAGTGAAATTGATTCCAATGACCACCATTGGATAAAATGGTAAAAATATATTCTAATTTTACTTCAAAACCAATTCAAAACATAATCTAATCATATAAATAAATTAGATTAAAAAACAGTTTTGATGTAAAATGCAGTATTTTTCACTATTCATTAAAAAAATGAACATTGTCAGAAAAATACAAAAAATTCACACAAGGTAAATTTTGATGTCCCAATCATAAAGGATAAGTTTATTTTGACAAAAATAGTTTATAAAATTGTCAAAATATAGATTCAAAAATGGTTTTCCATCAAAAGGCACTAAAACAATCTTTTAAGAATATTAGTGTATTCCATGCATAAGATTGTATTTATTTTCATTTTAAGCCTCTATAACACTATCTTAATTATTAATAGACATAGATAAAAATATATATTATTCATTACTTACTTGGTATGTTACATCCTTCCCCCCTTTAGAAAATTGCGTCCCCGCAATTTATTTACTTATCGAATAAATGGGGGTACTTATCCCTCATTGCATTTTCAGATTCCCATGTTGCCTCTTCAATCATGTGGTTTTTACACAAAACCTTTACCTGATGAATCAACTTATTCCGTAACACTTGCTCCCTGTGGTCAAGAATCTGGACCAGTTTTTCCTCATAAGATAGGTTCTCTTCCAGCTGAACTAACTCTGGACTCAAAACATGAGATGGATCTGGCATATACTTTCTCAACATCGAAATGTGAAAAACATTGTGTACCTGAGATAAACTCGGAGGTAAAGCCACTCGGTATGCAACTGATCCAACTCTCTCCAGAATTTCGTATGGTCCAATGAACCTTGGACTCAACTTTCCTTTCTTACCAAATCTCATCACACTTTTCCAAGGAGAAACCTTGAGAAAAACATGATCACCTATCCCGAAAGATAGATCCTTTCTCCGGTTATCCACATAACTCTTCTGCCTGCTCTGAGCTGTTCTCATGTGTTTCTGAATCAGCTGAACTTTTTCTGCCATCTCTTCTACCAATTCTGGTCCCATCAACTTTCATTCACCCACTTCATCCCAGAAAGCTGGAGTTCGACACCGCTTCCCATATAATGCCTGAAATGGTGCCATCTGTATACTGGAATGGAAACTGTTATTATATGAAAACTCAACCAAAGAAAGATGTTGGTCCCAACTTCCATGATAATCCATAGAACAGCTCGTAGCATATCCTCTAATGTCTAAATTTTTCGTTCTGACTGCCCATTTAATTGAGGATGAAAAGCTGTACTAAAATTTAATTCAGTACCCAACGACTTCTGAAGGCCTTTCCAAAAGTTAGAAGTAAACCTGGGATCACGATCCGATACAATGGAGAGAGGAACTCCATGTAACCTGACTATCTCTTTAAGATACAAACGGGAAAGTTTATCAAGAGAGAAAGTATCTCGTATAGCAAGGAAATGAGAAGATTTTGTCAAGCGATCAACAATAACCCAGATTGCATTATTACCTCGAGATGTCTTCGGTAATACAACAACAAAGTCCATGGATATATTCTCCCATTTCCACTCTGGCACTGGTAAAGGCTGAAGCATCCCTTTCGGTAACTGCCGCTCTGCTTTAACCTGCTGACAAGTCAAACACTTCACAGTAAAATCAGCAATATCTCTTTTCATTCCATCCCACCAGTAATACTCCCGCAGATCTCTATACATCTTAGTACTGCCCGGATGAACTGAAAATGGAGAACTATGAGCTTCACATAACAACTCTCTCTTCAACTGTGAATCACAAGGCACACACAATCTCTTCCCAAATCTCAAAACACAATCATTATCAATGTTGAATTCAAGCAACATACCTTTCTGAACCAGCTCTACCTTTTTCTGCAACTCACTATCTTGCTTCTATGCTTTCTTGATTCTATCTGATAGAGATGATCTCACTGATACCTGAAACAAAACAGAAGGACTTCTTGCACCAACAACTTCTATGCCAAAGTTCATCAAATCCATAACCAAAGGATCACGTTCTAAACGCAACATTGTTAATGAAGCATTACTTTTTCGACTCAAAGCATCAGCCACTTTATTTGCTTTTCCCGGATGGTAATGAATTGTACAATCATAATCCTTGATTAATTCCAGCTATCTCCTTTGTCTCATGTTTAACTCTTTCTGAGTGAATATATACTTTAAACTTTTGTGATCGGTATATATTTCACACTTTACTCCATACAAATGATGCCTCCAAATTTTTAAAGCAAAAACAACAGCAGCTAATTCCAAATCATGTGTAGGGTAATTTACCTCATGAGTTTTCAACTGTCGTGAAGCATAAGCAATTACCTGATCATTCTGCATTAGGACGCAACCAAGTCCTTTCAATGAAGCATCACTGTATATAACAAACTCACTATTCCTGGAAGGTAGTGCCAAAACTGGAGCATTCACCAATCTTCTTTTCAATTCCTGAAAACAATCATCACATTCTTTTGTCCATATAAATTAACACCCTTCCGAGTTAGCTTAGTCATTGGACTAGATAACCGTGAAAAATTTCTAAGAAACCTTCGGTAATAGCCCGCCAAACCAAGGAATTTACGAATCTCGGTTACATTTGTGGGTCTTGGCCATTCTTCCACAACTTTTGTTTTTGCAGGATCAACAGTTATTCCATCTTTAGAAACAATGTGACCAAGGAAAGAAATTTGTTGCAACCAAAACTCACACTTACTGAATTTCCCATACAGTTTATTTTCTTTTAAGTTTTGCAAGATAACCCTTAAATGTTTTTCATGCTCCTCTTTACTTTTAGAAAACACCAAAATATCATCAATGAAAACCACCACAAACTTATCCAAGAACTCATGGAAAATTCTATTCATTAAGTCCATGAATACAGCAGGTGCATTGGTTAGCCCAAAAGGCATTAATACAAATTCATAATGGCCATATCTCGTATGGAACGCGGTCTTCGGAATATCTGCCTCCTTTACCTTCAGCTGATGGTACCCCGATCTCAAGTCAATCTTTGAAAAAAACTGAGCTCCCTGGAGCTGATCAAACAAATCATCGATATGAGGAAAAAGATATTTGTTCTTAACAGTGATATTATTCAAGGCTCTATAATCAATGCAAAGTCTCATAGAACTATATTTCTTTTTAACAAATAAAACAAGAGCACCCCATGGTGATGTGCTAGGTCTAATGAAACCTTTCTCTAATAAATCTTGCAATTGATCCTTCAACTCTAAAAGTTCAATTTGTGCCATTCGATAAGGGGGTTTTGAAATTTGCTTAGCATCAGGAACTAAGTCAACAGTAAACTCAACTTCCCGATCTGGTATTATTCTAGGAAACTCATCAGGAAAAACATCAGGATACTCATTTACCACTGGCACGTCATTAATCTGAACAGTTCCTTTATTTTCAACGACGTGTGCAACGTAACATTCATTTCCATCTTTTAAAAGTTTCTCGGCCTCTTGATATGTTATCAAAAGTAAGGGTTCATTCTTGTAAACAAACTGAAAGTCTTTCTGAAAAGAAACTTCTTTAGCTCTACAGTCAATCTTAGCATGGTAGATAGAGAGCCAATCCATACCCAGGATAACATCAAACTCTACTAGAGGTAAAACAATAAGGTTTGCAAGTAGGTTCTTTCCACAGATAAGGATAGGAAGATTCTTATAAATTCTTTTTGCCTCAACATTCCCCCCAGGTGTTTTTACCGAAAGTTCAGGAGTCATTTTGTAACAGCCCGAGATTTTATGAAAAAATATTCTTTTTATTTTACTAATGTCTTGTGTTATACGCTACACCAAAAGGAGCTTTCACAACACGCATCCTTGACTTGCCTTGCATTACACGCAATCGCAACCTTCCTCGATAGCGTGTGTGGTACGTAATCCTGAGTTTCACGAAACAATGATATGCTATTAAAATATTATTAAAACTAGCTGTTATGAATAGTAATAACCACTTTTTGAAAATTTATAAATTTTATTTTTCAAAATGGACTTCATTTTTGGACTCAGAATATCGAAATTAGCCTAGGGTGAAATTTTGGTATTTTTCTGAAAACTTTCAATTTTTGATGAATAGTGAAACCACTAAGTGGTAGGTTAAAAACTGAATTTTGCATAAAACTTAATTTTACCGCTTCTGTGAATGGAATTTCGAAAATCCGAGAGACACGGTTAATATCAAGGACTAAAATGTGGTTCAATGAGATGAAAATAATTTTTTGGTGAATAGTAACTTTTTACTTTTTTTACCGCGGTTAATAGTAAATAGGGTAACTAAGGGTAAATATGATATTACTATTACCCTAACACATGTCCTAATTCTATTGGACAAGTGTAATTCGACCAAAAACAAACTTAGGAATAAAATATGACCATTTAGGCCCACTTGGATTAGATTAGGACATTTATTATTAATTTATTTAAAGAAGGGTTAAAATAGTTAAAATCAAAGTTTAATAAGTAAATCATTTTTAATATGGGGTTATACATAAGATAAATTCAATTGTAAATATTCATTAGAAAGCTAAAAAGATTTCCTACATGATGATATTTTATTTGTAATTTTTAGACATTAAATAATTTAATTTATTTATGACATAATGATGATGCAGTAATTATCTTATTAATGAAATATTGACATAATTGATGTTATAAACACCAAAATAAATATAATTTGAGACGTTTTATGAATTCCACTAATTTTCTAGGTTACTATGATATATTATTGTTGATTTAATCAACTTGGTTCGAACATATAATTCTGTTATGACTTTCACAAAAATCATATATCAAATAGTGTCAAAATTGACACAAAATAGTTTTTAAATCAAATATTATATTATTAATTGTTATTTTATTCCTAAAAATATAAGGTTCGGCCAAATGACTTAGATAAGGATATATATATTAATAATAAACAATTTGGGGTTCGTTTGGCATGTTATAGTAAGTGTATTAACCATATAGTGAAAGAAAACAAAAAGACACGGTAAAAGTTAAATTAATTAACTTAGAGTTAAATCTAATTGATAAGGTTAAAATAATACCCTAAACTTGTCTAAATCCTATTGGTTGATAGGATTTCGACCCATCCCCACTTTAGCTTCGAAATAAGACCCTTTGGAACCATTATAAACCGATTTTGACTTTAATATAAAATAATATTTTGAGATTTTCCTAAGGTGCCCCTCTCCTCCCTTATAAAAGGGCACCTCATCCCCCTCCTCCTCACACCAATTTGAGCACTCAAGCTCGGCCAACCCCTGCCATTTTCTCCTCTACACTTCCCTAGAATAATCCTAGAGGTCCTGGTCTTCTCCAAAGACCAATCTTAGTTCCTTAAGTGGAGGATTCAAAGAGGCGTTCCAAAGAAGAGGTAATATCCATTACCGATCTTTTCAATTTCTTTCTTCTTCAACTTCTTCTTCTTTAGTTGTTTCATGATAAAGTAATAACATCAGTATTACTTACATACTGATATGTTATTATAAATATGAAACAACCCTAATTCACCTTCTATCCATCCTACGGAAAAATGAAATCACCACGCGTGCGTACGTACGGAATACCGTCTCCACGCCGTGGTGTAATCTATTTTCCACCATCACCTTACAAGGATGGGTATAATGGTGTAATGAGTAACTATATATGATTATTATGAAGTAATATTGATACTGAAATAATATATATATACTCCAATACAATTCCACGATCATAGGAACGATATCATCACTCGTGCGTACGTACGGAATACCGTCTCCACGATGTGATGCGACTCGTTCTACATGATCTTCATTTCATAATAATTATATAAATGAATTGAATGAATTAATATGGTATATACTACACTAATACCATTCTGGAAATGAATTATCTATAACCTAAAGATAAGAATAAGAATTTATTCGACAAAACACGCATAAGAACAAAAAGTTATAAAGACCCGAGTAACAAGTAACAATGAAATATTACTAACAAGAAGCTAATAATATAACCATATATGATCTCATATCAATATGTATGATTCTGGAATAAGTCAATAACATTATTTAAACCATTATACAGGAGCTTCGGACACGAAAAAAGCAAATCGGACCTAAGGTAAGGGAAATATCACAATCTCATTTTTATCCGAGATTGTTTATTCGTAAGTATTTACTGGGGTGTATTTTATCATCCACATCCATGTTCCCTCAATATGAAATATTGTTTCCATCCACTTGCAATAGTTTAAATCCAATTTTACCCTTATGTGAGTTTTTAGTAAAGAATATGAAAGGAATCTTTTGCCGTTTTTCGTACGAGGTACTTTTTGACTTTTCCGACAAAAGTACAAGAAGAATGTTTTTTTAACTTATACGGCACGAACGGATTTATACTGTTTTACAAAGCCTTATTTTCATGAAGCTTCCTCTAAAAGATTTCATGACTATTTTCAATAAAATCTCTTTCTTTTAAAATTGCATGATGTTTTGTGAAAAGAAATTGATTTTGAAGAAGAAAGGATATTTTCCTCAAGAATTCAATTCAAGTGTTTTATCAAAATTATTTTCCATATAAGATAATAAAGGGTTCTGTTTCTATCCATATTTTTACATTTATTTGACTATGTTGTGATGGAATTATGTTTATGAATTCCTTTATCTTATATGAATGGTTTTATGATGTCATGTTGTTTAAGAATCCCATTTTTATTACATGGGTTATGAAATGATGTATGATTTATGATTTTGTGGCACACATAAGAATGGTATCATTATGAGATGGGTGGGACCTATATCTCCCTCCAATGCATTGGGTAAAGATTTCATATCTCATGAGATAGACATGGCTGGAATGGTAGGTTATACCGGTTCAGTGAAACAGGACTGAAACGAGGATTACTCGATTCAGAAAGGGACTTTGTCCACTAAGATAGTCTTGGCAATGAGTCTTGACTAACAAGAAATGATTTTCTATGATTATGTGTGTATGCCACAAAGTTTCATGTTTTAAGTTATGATTATTGGGATTACATTTCACTTCTATGATATATCCCATGTTATGATATTATGAGCTCTTTTGCAGGTTAAGATTTCCAAAAGCTATGTATATGATGTGATTGATTTTTCTTTTGTTTACCCTTACTGAGCATTTGAGCTCACCCTTTTATGTTTTCTTTTCCCCAGGATATAAAGAAAGGTTTTAGGTAGAAAAAAAGGGATGACCTTAATGGGAGATATTGAAGAACTTTCACCACGATTAGAAGATTACGTTCCGAGTTTCCAAAGACACTAAACTATTACGATCCTTTAGTGTGTGTTTTTGTTATGTACTAAGTATTCCGCAAATGTAATGTAATGTCCATGTACGTCAAGATACGGGTCTCTATACATTTCTTGAGATGGTATTCCCATTTTACTAGAAAAGGTTTCAGAGATGAAAGAATGTGTAGACCCCGAATCAAACAACACACTGGCATAATCTGAAAAAACAAACAAAGTACCTGATACCACTTCATTTGATATCCTGACATCTGCTGAAGTAGTTGCAAAGGATTTCACCACCCCTTTCTGCTTGTAGTCTAACTGCTTCCCATCACTCAAGCTCCTTGTCGGACACTCGTTTGCATAGTGACCCATCTCATTGCACTTATAACATTTCACTAACTGTAAATCAAATTTGTTCTTACCTTCACCTTGATCCTTTTCAGTGCAATCACGAGCCTTATGTCCCATCTTACCACATCGGTAGTACTTCCCAGAATTCAGAAGACATTCCCCAGCATGCCTTTTGCCACATTTATCACACACTGGACACTTAGTTCTCTTACCATCAGAATTTTTTGAAGAATTCTTACCTTTCTCCTGCCACCTCGGTCTCTTCTTCTGCTGGTTGTTATAGAAAACTTGGTCATCGACAAACTCCATTTCCACCTTCTCAGCACATCGAACAAGCTTTTCATAACTATTAAACTCACGAGAAGCTAATGCCCTTCGATATTTTGGCTTTAATCCTGAGTAAAAACGATTGATTTTACTATCAAGGTCTTGGATAAATTTTGGAGCATACCTTGCCAATCGAGTGAACCTTTCTTCATAGGCAGCCACTGAGTCTTCTTCTTGCCTTAATTACAAAAATTTCTTTTCCATCCTAAGTCGAATAGCCTTAGGAAAATACTTCTCAAGAAACATACCTTTGAATTCATCCGAGTCAAGAGCATCAATCTCATCGGCGTCCCTGATATTTTTAACCATAGACCACCACTGATCTGCTTCACCCTCCAAACGGTAAATAGAAAGACTAACCTTTTGATTGTCTGAACACCCCATGACATCAAAAATCTTCTCCAGTGCTTTAATCCACCCTTCAACTAGCACAGGGTCAGATGATCCTCTGAATGATGGTGGATGTTGCCTCATGAAATGTTCCACCACTGACATGTTCCTCTGCGGTTGATCTGGCTGATCTCGTGCATGGATACCACCGCCATTTATCGCTTGAGTCAACTGCGCCATTACTGCAACAAACTGTTCAGTTCCAATTCTGACCATTTCTGGATGCTGATTCGGAAGGTTATTTCCTTCTGTATGCCTTCCTAGCACTGCTTCCCTGTTTCCTCTGCGGAAAACCATTCTGAACAAACATGTCTTAGATGAAGCAACATGGTAATCTTTAAATGCTATATCATTTCGAAAAAAAATATTTTTGGATAATCATTTAATAGAATTCTAACTCCTAAAGTTATCTAAATTGACCTTTGATACCAACTATAAGGCCCCAGCCTTAAACCTTACTTAATCTTGAGTTATTACCAGATTACACATTGAGGATCTTTTCGGGTTTAGAGTTTTAGAGAATTAGATCATAAAACTTGCATTACATTCCACATATAAACAAAGTGGTTACATAAATATAGTATTATTCATTCCCATCAATGGAAACACATTTAAAATAAAACATGGATTATTTCTTGACACATCCTTGACTCTATCATCTTATCATGTACCTTTCCCTTGACCTGTGAAAAACATTTCAAAAACTTGGGATGAGCATAAAAACTCAGTATGGGTTAAAAAAAACATGGAAAGGAAACATGGGTTCATATATACATAAGAATGAAATCATACTTTTCCCATAAAACATAGGCACTTTAACATACCTCATAAAATAATGAATAAATCATAGAAATCATAAGACATAAAGGTAAATTGAGGCATTCATAACATTCTTACGTAGGGAGTAACCCTCTTGGTTACGTTTGGAATAACCATCACAGTATATTCCCTAAAATATCTTCGGAGAAACCTTAACGTTTCACTCCTTCGCGTTACCCAATGCATTGGAGAGCTATAACGGGCTCACCCGCCCTTAGTTTATCATGGAGCCACCTGTCTTCATAATAGTGCCCAAGAACCATAACATAATCATATCACATAAAACATGTATAAAGGAAACATAAAATTTCCACATTTCAATCACGAGATATCAATACAACACATTGATATAAAAACATTATGAAAACCATTTTCAATACTAAAATAAAAGAAAAGTAAAACATGGTATTTATTTTTCTTTTAAAAAGAAGGTATGGCTTGTAGAGGAAGCCGAAACTCAAATAACGGTCACGACGGCGGAGAAGTCGTTGTCGCCGCATACGTACGACAAAAACATTCCCTTTTGTCGTTTAGTAAACGCTTCGTATAAAAAATATTCCTTTTGAATAAATGTAAAAGTCAAAGGGGTTTATACACCGTATAAAAGAAAGTTGTGTATAAAATAAAATATGCCTCAACGAAAGGAGATTGAGATGGAGTCCCATACCTCGTATCCGACTTGACCCGACCGTTCTTTAATCTCCTGAATAATAAACTTGAGTTAATCTCTACTTGCTTATGAATCTTTTTTCAAGTTCATTATTCCTTTTGTACCATGTTATGAACATCATGTAATCAGTTAAGTTAATAATGTTCATTTTGTCAGTATTTGGTTCTTAAGTCAAAAAAAGACTTCTTACACTTACATGTTGTTAATTTGGTCATAGGTTCATTATATCCAGAATGATATTAATGATTTGGATAACATATATATCATATATATTCATCATATACATGTATTTATAATATTACATCACATTTAGAGGTAAGAAATGAAATGCACCGTTCATGGAGACGGTAAGCCGTACGTACGCATGAACGCTACTTCCATTTCTATTTCATATTTTCTGGAATGGAATCATAATGATATAAGAGTATATTATAATTCCATTATAATATAATATATAATATCACAGTTCCATCCTTTATATGTCCCACATATGGTATTTAACGAATCAAATCACTTTGAGGGGGCGGTAGTCCGCACTTCCTAAAATGAAGATATCGTGTTTACCCATAATGGAAACCATAAAGGTATGCCCAAAATAAAAAAAACAGAATCTTAAGGAAAACAAAAACATATTATATATCATATATAAAAATATTGACATCATAATGGCCACCTTTGAAGGTGTTAAATGAGTGTTGAACAATCATCGTTTCGGGAGGCAGAATTTCGCCATCCACGGAAACCGTATGTTCTTTAACCATTTGATGTAGTTGTGTGAGAGTGTAGCTCAAATAAATATTATAACAACATCCTTGTATATTTATGATACTGTTTTTGTTACAAAATAAGTAAATAAAAAGAGTTTATGGGGTTGGAGAAGCAAAATAAAACAAATGAACATGAGAGAATGAATTACCTTTAAAAGTGTAACTCCTTTTGATTTGAGCCTAAAGGCTTTCTTTGAAAGGATTATGCCCAAATGGAATCCTCTAGGATGAGGAGAGGGATGTGGAGAGAGTAAATGGGCAGAGGTTGGCCGAGCCAAAGGCTTGAGGAGTGTGTGAAATGAGGTAGAGGTGGGGGCCTTTTATAAGAGGAGAGGAGGGGCACTTTTGGAAAGTAAAGAAATATTACTTTATTTGAAAATGTGTTTCGGTTTTAAAAGGTCCCACTTTGATATAATTCGTGGATAAGGTGATAAGGGTTATAAATCCACTCATCCAATTGGTTTTGGACATGTGTAGTTCATAGATTTTATATTATCTTTCCATTTTATTTAAATCGTCAAATAATGATGTCATCGCTGCATCATTATTATGTCATAAATAATTTAATTCATTTAATGTCTAAAAATCATAAAAAAAATACTATTATGTAGTAAAGATTTTTATCTTTACAATGAATATTTATAATCAAAAATATGATCTTTATAACCCCATCTAAACATTGTTTTCGTAAAACATCTCTTGTTTGTGTCATTTTTACTTTTACATTAAATAAAAAGTTATTTATGTCATTTCCAAACCAAAGTGTCTCCATGGGGTCCCCAAGTTGACCCATGGCTTTTACTGGTCTGCCATGACACAACCAATAAGGTTGGGACATGTTTCTAGGTCATTTCATATTATTAAAGCATTATTTATACCTTAAACTACACTAATTACCACTAATCGCGATTAAGAACTTAATAAGTTACTATTCACCAAAAAATTATTATAATCTCATTGAACCACATTTTACTTCTTAATGACAACCATGTATGTCAGATTTTCAAAATTCAATACACATTAGTGGTAAACTTTCATTTAACTGAAAAATCAGTTTGCTTGATTACCACTTAGTGGTTTCACTATTCATCAAAAATTGAAGTTTTTCAGAAAATTACCAAAAATTCACCCTAAGCTATATTTGATATTCCGAATTCAGAAATGAAGTCTATTTTACAAAATTAGAATCATATAAGTCACATTAATTAATTTAATAATTAATTCCCGCTGCTAGAGCAAATAGCGTGTTTTTACAAAACAATAAGTATCAAAAGATTGACACCAGTTTAAGTCTAATTTCAAAGTGAAATTGATTCCAATGACCACCATTGGATAAAATGGTAAAAATATATTCTAATTTCACTTCAAAACCAATTCAAAACATAATCTAATCATATAAATAAATTAGATTAAAAAGCAGTTTTGATGTAAAATGCAGTCTTTTTCACTATTCATTAAAAAATGAACATTGTCAGAAAAATACAAAAAATTCACACAAGGTAAATTTTGATGTCCCAATCATAAAGGAAAAGTTTATTTTGACAAACATAGTTTATAAAATTGTCAAAATATAGATTCAAAAATGGTTTTCCATCAAAAGGCACTAAAACAATCTTTTAAGAATATTAGTGTATTCCATGCATAAGATTGTATTTATTTTCATTTTAAGCCTCTATAACACTATCTTAATTATTAATAGACATAGATAAAAATATCTATTATTCATTACTTACTTGGGATGTTACACTTTTCAATTTAAATTATGTTTTTTAGAAGTTTATAATAATGCATTGCGATTCATAAACTAACCTAGTGTATCCCATTTTTTAGAATTGGTGCCCAATAGAATGAATGAGAACTCCAACTATAAGTTTGATCCAAAGAGTAAGAGGGATCATATCTTTCATTGTCATAAGTGAACATTTATAAGTAAAATATTCTCCCATGTATTCTCATCATATGAGGAAATAATATCATGTGTTAATTAGTTATGTAATGAATTGTCTATGTTCTATGGCTTTGAAGGGATTCCAGAGAAGAAAATTATTATAGATAGAATGATGGATAAAGGGAAAAAGGGAAAGAAGGATTTTACCATATATGATAACTATAGAAATAATCACCTTTGTAAATTCTCGAAGGGAATACAAGTTTGTTATATGTATGGAGAAAAAAGACACCATGTATGTGATTTCATGGGTTAGAAAAAGGTTTCAAATGTGAAATGATTCATCTGCAAGGACTAGAGACACTACGCGAATCAATGTCCCAATCATCGGAGTATACCACAAATGATGCTATTAGATAATAATCATGTAATGATACTACTGCAGATGAGGAGGAATTGCTAGTTTTATTATGTTGTTACTAAATAATTAGGTTATTTGAGTGTTGTATCAATGATGCATTGGTTATAATAATTATAGTGTATATAAGGATTGTACTGCAGTACTATTTCATTAAAGATTTGAGATTGTGTGGTACCAATAATGGTGACTCAATATCAAGTTAAACATTTTGGAAAATAAATGTTTGAAGGAAAAATAAACATTTATATTGTCCTGATACAGATTTATTGATTTTGGAATAAAAGATGATTGATTTGGATAAATTATATTGTATATTTTTTACATCCTTAGAACTGATTAATGGTATGTTTTTTCCATCATTGTTGGAGTATTAAATATTTTTGGATTTTACGGAGTATATCTAGTATTATATAAGGAACATGGGATAATGAATGTATTCAATAAGGTTGTATGGTAACTCATCATGTTACCATGTTTTAATATAATACATGATCAAAGTATTCACATGTTATTATTTGGAAAAAAAGTGATATTCATTATGTTTACCTTCCTTGTAAATTTTGGACTATGAGTCTGGACAGAAGTATATTGGATAAGTATAGAGGTTATAATGGAATATGTTGGACATTGGATACTATTTTTTATGGTTAAAAAATTTTTTAATATTATTTTTTATTGCTGTTAAAAGGACAACCTGGAGTTGGGGTGATAATCCGAAGGTTGGGTGGCAACTCGTTTCATCCAGCAAGGCCACGAGACTTGAACCCTCAACTGATGGGCGATAAAGGTGTGTCACCTACCACTAGATAAAGTGATGTAACGGTTTTTATAATTTAGTTTTTTTAAATGTTAAGAAATATGATTTATAAAATTCAGTATTTTGGAACCATATACGATTATGAAAAATAGAATATTTTGGAGTTCTATTATATTTCTGACTGAAAGATGAGTTTGTGGTAGAAATTAGCTAAAGGATGGAACTCCACTTGTTAATTTTTTTCACTTATTATATGTATAAATTAATTCTTAAACATTATAGAAGGGAACCTAAAACAAAAAATGTGTTATCCTAATAGATTTTGTTTTTTTGAACTGATGATATTTTAAATCATTATAGATTTATGGCTTTGGAGCCCTCAATATTCTATTTATTGTTCACTTGTTTGTGATTGATGACCCCAATCACTCCCTACGAATATTTACATTTTTCTTCTAATAATGTGTCTCTAATTACAACCAATTTTCTCTTATTCATGATCATAATTTGGTGGCAAATGTTTCATTTCCCGTTCCCTCTAAATAAGACGAAATTTTATTAACCCTATTTCCGATGTGGGTTTTCCACAAAGGTATTTATATTTTCAACCTTTTATTTTCAAAATACAATTTGAAATTGCGAGGAATAAATTTATTTAAGGAGGGTAGAATGTAACACCCCATGCTTTTATAGTACCGTATCTCTTTAATGTAATTTAATAGCTTGCACTACACGCAACACTGAGTTTGAGCACACCACAAATTACCAAACTAGCTGTTCCAAAAGTGTTTATGAATTTTAATCACCACATTTTGAATATTATTTATATTCTATATAATTTTAACAATAAAATTTTGTGTTTAATAGACATTATATTGGAAAAAATTCAATTTTCTGATATAAGAAGTATTTTTCAAAAAATTTAATTTTTCCAGCTTTTAATGGATAAACTTTTTTAAATCAAATATTTGATAGTTTTATATATTAAATTTAGGGAAATTAAATTGTTCTTTAGAAGTGGGACATAAAAATTTATTTTTGATAAATTTGTGGCACTTTTCTGATAACTTCCATATTTTAATGAATAGTGAAAACTAATAAATTTTAATTGAAAACAACTTTTTTAATCTAAATAATATATATTGTTAAATTATGAATTTGAGTGGTTTTAAAGTATAATTATATTATATTTTTATCATTTAATATAATTTTGGTAATTATTATTAATTTTACATTTAAATTAGACATAAACACATGTCAATCTTTTGATAGTTTTTAATTTTTTAAAAACCCATTTTTCGGTTTTGACAACATGAATTAATTTTAAATTAATTAATTTAAATTTTATGTCTTTAATTTTGTAAAATAGACCTCATTTTTGAATTCAGAATATCAAAATTATATTAGATTTAATTTTTGGTATATAACTATAAACATTCAATTTTTGATGAATAGTGCAAAACACTAGGTTATTTTTGAAAACCTACTTTTTATAACAATTATTTATTTTATTTAAATTTATTTTAGGTAAAAATAGAAACATAATACCTATATAAGTCCAATTTTATTCATTGGAGTCTTTTTATAATAATATTATATATATAAAATTTTATTGAACTTTTTACCATCTTTTACCCATCTCCTTGGCACTTTGGAAAATTGTCATTAAATGTAATTTTATCTATTCTGTTAATTGAATTTAAAAAATCTAAGAGACCCAGTTGATATCAGTAAGTAAAATGTGGTTCGATTGGATGAAAATAATTTTTTTTGAATAGTATCTTTTGAATTTTATTTAGCACGGTTAAAAGTAAATAGGGTAATTAAAGGTACAAAAGTTGGTATAATTACCATAACACATGTACTAATTCTATTGGATAAGTGTTTTTCATCACAAATCAACAATACAAGTAAAATATTAACCTCTTTTATCCACATGAATTAGATTAGGACATTTATTATTATTTTATTTAAAGAAGTGTTAAAAGTGGAAAATTTAAGATTTTATAAATAAACCATTTTTAATATAGGGTTATACATAATATAAATTTGACTATAAATATTAATTAGAAATCGAAAAATATTTCCCACGTCATGGAATTTTATTAATAATATTTAGACATTAAATAATTATATTTATTTACGACACAATGATGATGTAATAATTACTTTTTTAACGAAAGATTAAAATAATTAATGTTATAAATACCAAAATAAATGTAAATTGAGTCCTTTGTTGAATTAAAAGAATTTTATTGGTTACTAATACATTTTAGGGTTGATTAAATGAGCTTTGTTTCAATGTAATAAAGTTTTTATCAACATAAAAAAAAACAAATACTAAATAGTGTCAAAATTGACATAAATGAGTTTTTTAAAACAAATACTATTTTATTAAATGATAAAATACTCCTAAAAATCTATTGTTCATACAAAAGACTTATATATGATTATATAAGCCAATAATGAACCACTTGGGGTTCTCTTGGATTTTTATTATATGTTTATTAACCATTTATTATAATAATACAAGAGGACCTGGTAAAAGTTAAACTATTTAACTAAGAGTAAAATAAAAAAGACAGGGTAAATATGGTGACCTAAACATGTCTTAAACCTATTTTTTGAAAGGATTTATACCCATACACACCATAGATTTGAAATAAATCAATTTTTAGGCATTGTAAAACTAATATTATTTTAGAATAAAATAATATTTTAAACGTTTCCTAAAGTGCCCCCCACCTCTATTAAAAAAGGGTACATCCCTTTCTCTAAAAATCACACCTCCAAAGCTATTTGGATTGAGAACACCCAGCCCAAATATCTTCACAACATCCCTCACTTAAACCTAGATGCCTAACCTTAAGAATAAAGACAACATAAGGATATCTTTTGTTCAAATCAAAAGGAAACACCCAAAGACGATGTAATTATTTTATCACCGCTTTCAATGTTATTTTCTTCTTCCACTTTTTATTTCTTTGTTATTTCCATAAAAAATAATAACTCCAATAAAATATAAAAACAATAATGTTATTATAAATATGGTACAACCATATTCACTATTCTATCCATCCTATGAATGCTAATGTCACCATGCGTGCGTCCGTATGGCTTACCGTCTCCACGATGTGGTGTAATTTTTTATTCAACACAATGTTATTTGGATGGATATAATGATGATAATATGTATCTAAATAATTAAAATAACGTGATAATTCTTCAGTAAAATTAAAATAACATCTAATTCCACACCTTGTTATCATTAAAGTAATTATATCGTCGCTCTTTTGTACGTACGACTTATCATCACCCCGACACGATGAGATTCATTTCCATGTTCACCATTCAACGATTATTATAAAAATATATATTATTAATAAGTTTGTAAATTAAATAATAATGATACTGTATATATATATATATATATTTATGTACTTACATATATCTTATTCACTTACTTATGTTCTATAAGATATGAAAACAGAAACATTATTTCTACGTACGTACAACCCATCGTCTCCATAAACTCTGTTTTCCATTTCATATATCTATCAGTTATACCTATTTATATTCTAAATATATATGATATATAAATCATGTTTTATATTTTTATGTATTTAAATTATGATCTAAATTATACAATCAATAATAACAAGTTAAAACACGTACGATAATGAAGGTGATTATTACCCGAAATGTTATTTTAACATGGAAATAATAATTAAATGGGTAGTATAAAGTCATAAATGAATCATGTATGATATAATAAATATGAATATGGTTCTTTTATAATTTAATAACATACTATGGTCATTATACAGGATGTTAAATGTACCATCATCCAAAGGAAATTACAAGGTAAGGGTTAATTTCTCAATCTCATTATTATCTGAGATTGTTTTTGTGTATGTATTTTATGGGACATATTTCTTATCAATGTTAAGCTTTCATAAAATACATTTCAAAATGATTATTTTAATGTAATATCTTACGTAAACATCATTTTAAATGTTTTAAATATTTATTCTTTGAAGTCTTTCTCATTAATGTCCTTATTTTCAAAATGGTTTTAATGATTTATTTGTATGGACAAGATTGTTTTTAAATGTTAATTCCTTTAAAAAGATTCAAAGTGGTATGGGAAAATTTGATTCAAAAATATATTTTAAATGGATTCCTTTATAAATGTGTCCCTTTTAAATGATTTCAAAAAAAGGTATATTATCTCAATAGGTTTTACTGATCATTTTCAACAATGTCAAAATTCATTACTGGATATTATTTTTGATTAAGGTTGATTTATTATAATATAATATTCCATATTTCATAGAATGAGTTATCATGTGTTTGACTGTGGATGTGCTATTGTTATACACTTAATGGTTTATGGTTGAATTATTTACATTTCATATACTAGTTTAAATATGAATGTTTATGTTATGTGTCAACATTTTCGTATGAGGAATTCAGTGGACTTAGTAAGTGACGGGTGGGACCCGCTATAGTCCAACGATGCATCAGTGGTTCTCATGAAACAAATTAGTGTCTTGGCACAAAGCCTTGAAAAAATATTATTTGTAGTCTTGTCACATGGCCTTGACTATGTGGTAATGATGTCCGGTGTTAGACATTCCATTTTATGAAATTAATAATTACATGCGATTATTCGAGTAGTAAAATTTCAATGTTCATGTTTATAGAGAAATGTTTGATTTAATCTCTTTATATTATCATCATGTTTATGTTTAAAAAAGTTTTTGTTTTTATTAAACATCTTTCCTCAAATGTTTCCAGCTTTTGCTAAATTATTTATCTTATTTGAGCATCTGAGCTCACCCATTTCTAATGTTTTGTTTTCTCAGGATTCTAAGATGGGTATTATGTTTGATATTAAGGGTTAATATATGGGAATAATAGTGTTCTTAATGGATTATTTATGTTGAGTTTTATGTTTTAATGTGTAATGTAGTGTTCATGTATGTAATATATTTTCCAAAACTACTAAACTGATCAGTCCTTCAGGACTTGATTCTTTGTAATCATGCCAATGTATAAAAATAATGCACCGACTCTGGGTAACTGGGGTTGGGTCATTACATATATGATTCTGGGATAACCTATCACTTTTGTTTCATTATCATTCTTAATTGTTCATCGTAGATCATATAACATTGATTAATTCATTATAATATATTATTCAATGATCCAAGAGTGTGTAATAAATTCATGTGTTTCCCATGTTAAATACTTATATGTGTATAAAGTCGATCAACCTTGATTGGAAATGGGTATGGTAGTCACAACAAATTGTTTCTCCATAGAAAATCACAGAAAACTTTCGGTATCCTAATAGGTTCACTTAAGTATTAATAAAATGGGATGATGAGAGAGAAATGGGTCTCTAGTTATTTTGAAATAAAAAATTTAATATGTACGAGGAAAAAATATCCAAAATTAGGAAATAGATATATAAAGAATAATTCAATAAAAAAACAATAATAAAGAGGAGAATGCGAGGATCCCTTACCTTGAGAGAATGACTACAAATTCTTGGTTATATCTTCATGTGATCTTGAGATAATCTTGGGAGGTCTTTATAGAGTTTAGTAAAGAGTAAGGATGTAATATGTGGATTTTTTGTGAATAAAAATTAGATAACTGGTGGGTTTATATATGAAATTAGGGGGGACTCTTTATTATTTCTCAAAGATAGGTTTTGGATATCATATAAAAAATAACCAACATGAGAAACCTTACCATTGTTTTTTACTATGGGTTCACCTAAATGGGAGAGGTTTTAATTATTTTATAAGTCCATGTGCCGAACTTGAAAAAATAATACCCTTGTTGATGTGGAAGTGAGTCACACTCTTAAAGAAATGATTTTAAAACCTTAAAAATACTAATGGGTTAGAAGTATTTATGAAGGATTAATTAAATTAATTCAATAAAAATAAAATAACCTTATTTTGAGTTTAAACAGTATATTTGGTGATTTATACCACTTATAGTATTTATTACATCACTTTTTGTTCATTATATGACATAATACAAATCATATATTTATATAGCATTTAGTTTATTCTCAAAAATTCAAATTTCTCAAAAATATATGGAAAACTCATCATTGGATAATTTATATGTTTTGATTCCATCAATAATATTTATTATAGTAAAATATTTTTAAAAATATTGGAATTTTCACTTTTAAAATAAAAACAACATTTATTGAGAATTGATGGGTTTTTTTGACAATAATAGTTTTCGAACCCTTTTAAAATGTACATTTGACTTCATAAAAAATATATTATCATTTATAATTAATTAAATTTTTTTGGTAATAATATTTTTATATATTATTATTATTTTCAAAAACACATTATTTTATTAAAATAAATTTCTTAATTTTATTTTAATATTACCAAAAATTACATATTATGTTTTATTGAATCAAAATAAAAATAAAATTTATAAATTAAAGATAATATGAAGTAAATATAATCATAATTATATTGAAAATAAATTAGATAAACATATTTATAGGGTCTTGATAAATATCAATTTAATACACTACAAAATTCTTTATGTGTATGATGTTAGACAGTGAAGCTTTCCTGGGATGGTTTGGCATACATGGTTTGATCCAAGATATATATTATCTTGAACGTCTCCCATAAACACGTTTTCTCGTGATTATGTTGATGGATGAAATCTTAGTATTGGTCATGGTAAAATCCTAGAGATCCTATCCCCTTCATACACTCTGATCAAAGGGGTTCCTATGATATGATCATACAGATTGATGCCATCACATCCATTGATCATGTCAATCGGATTGGTTAAAACCCAACATTTATACTAACCATATTATCACTACTCAATGAATATATTATCAATGGTAATGATACATAATGGTCTTTGAAATCTAATAGGATGTAATTAAACGAAACTAGTGCATGTTTATTCTATAATGATTATATATAACAAGATATTAAAATAAAATTTATAGGGAATTTAAATTTTAAATGTTTAGGTCATTATAATCATACCACATTCATAAATTTCACTACCAACAATTTCTTTTACCACATTAAATTAGATTATGGTAATTTTTTTCATCCCCAACTATGGTACCCTTATCGATTCCTTAAATATGTGGTCTCTCCACAGTACTATGACTGAGTTCATTGTCTTATTCCATCGAACGTTTTCTCTATAATCTAGGATTTTCATTGGCTACTCCATATATGAGATATCATTCACCAATAGTACAACCTATTAATTTAATACATGTGAGGGTTATGGTATGTAATTACTCTAGATGGATACATGAAATACATCATGTACTTGTGATAGGTTAGGTGAAAGTTCTTATCAATTGGATACAACTCTGATGTGACCACAGATCTCATTGGGTCTGATGTATCTTGGAATAAGATTTACCTTAGTCCTAAATCTCTTAAAATTATTCCATTGAGATTACTGAGCAATACAATGTATCTAACATCAAAATAATTGTCACATCAATGATTTCCAATGTAGTTCTTCTATTGATTATGAACAACATTGATGTGCTACTGAATAGTCTTATAATATTACACAATTTCTTATACCAATTTGGGACATAGTTGTTTATGGTCCCCAACATAATCCAAACATGTAGGTGTTATAAGACTCCTCAAATAAATGGAATCATTGGGGTATATTTGGATCCTTGTGTAGAAACTATTATTTTATGAGAACTCAACCGGAGGAAGATGTTGATCCCATCGAACTTTTAATTAAATCGAGTGTACTCTCAACAAAAATTCATGTGTTTGGATAATATGCTTAAATTTTCTATCAGTTTGAGGGTGATAAGTCATGATAATGTTCAACTAAGTATTTAGATCTTGTTGTATAATATTCGATAACATACAGGTAAATATTGTATCTTGATCATATAAACATTATATTGGTGTTAATTGTTGCCTCACCACTTAAGTTGATTAAGTGAGAAGTGGTATCGAATATAATAAAGTGTGAAATATTTTTAAGATGATCCAACACAACCCAGATTGTGTTATTTTCCCTTGATATATTTAGAAGATGAATGACAAAGTCCACTTCATTTTCCCCATTTTCTTGTAGGTATGGGTAATGGTTTCATCATCCCCTTGGATTTATTACTTTCAACCTTCACTTGCAGACATACATGACATTATGATTTATATTACATGACCTCCATCTTTATGTTTTTCCTCAAATAGCGATCTAGATGAACTAAATAAATCTTTCTGCTTCCTAGATTGATGTAGAATGTTGAACTATGTGCATCCTCAAAGGGATCCTTCTTTAAATTAAGATTTTTTGGTAACAATATTTGTGACGAAAATATTATGACCTAATAATTATTAACATTAAACAACATGTATTTTCTGTTTCTCATAATTTTTTTTTAATTACGACACATACTCTTTGAGAATATTTTTCCCTCTCTATAATTTAAGGATGATAAATAATTTGTCAAATAATAGATGATGTTCTTTTCTTTTTTATTCCCTTTCCTATTATTTTTCAATCATTGTGAATCATATCCATATCAATTATAACCAATGATAGAATGTATAGATCCTTTCTAACATGATCATCTAAAACAATATTTTCATTCCCAATATGGTAGTGAATTGAGTAGTCTTTGTCCTTTATCATATCTAACCATATTCATTAGTGTATATTCATCTCACTCGGTTTGAATATACACTGGAGGCTTTTGTCATGCATATATATTTCTCACTTATCTCCAAGGAGATAATTCCATCGTATTTTCAATGATTAGATCACCAATTCTAAATATATAACATGCATTGGGTATTTTATTCATGAAATTTCAATTTCATTGTAGCATAAGCTAAAACATTATCATTCTTCATTAACACATATCCCAAGTCCATATTCAGAGCATTGTTGAATACCAAAAAATTATACACTTAAACGTAGTGTGAGTACAAATATAGTGATAATCCTCTATTTCAACTCTCTAGATCACTCGTCACATTCATAATTCAAAGAAAAAATTACTCCCTTCCCAGTTACCATGGTTAGAGGTTATGAGAATATCAATATATTTCTCACAAATTTATGATAGTATTAAAGTAATCCAAGTAAACTATATATATATTTCAAAGGTTTTCCTCGACCATCATTTAAAGGATTCAATTTTGGAGGTGTCTATATATATCAAATTTTAGGTTTTATTCCCCAAAAAATGAGACATAATTCAACTAGAAATCACATTTTATGTACATCGAATAAATATTCTCTTTTTGTATGGTATTTAGAATAGTTCTCAAATTCTCCTTATCCTCCTCCTTTCTTTTATACCATTATATAATGTAATCAATAAAGAAAACCACAATTTTGATGAGTTAATATATAATCACTCTATTCATAAAGTTCATGAATAATTATGGACCATTAGTGAGTCCAAAATATATTACTATGAACTCATAGTGCTCATACATTGTATGAAACACACTCTTAGGGAAATCTTAATTCTTCATCCTTACCTGATAATATCTCGACTACATATCCACCATTGAGAATTATTTTTATCCACATAGCTAGTTAAAAAATTCATCAATCAATGGAAGATAATACTTGTTCTTTATCATGATTTTTCTGAGATAATGATAATTAATGGAAAGACACGTTGACCCATCCTTATTCATGACAATGAGGACTATTGAACCCCAAGGTGAAGAACATGGGTGTAGATACCCTATATCACGATTATCCAATATTTGTTTCTTTTGATCCTCAAGTTCTACAACATCCATTTTATAAGGATTCTTGGAAAATAGTAACACCATATTTATAAGCTAGATTGAAAATTCATCGTCTCACATGAGAGAAAGACTTGGGAATACTTAGAGAAATACCTCAGTATATTCCCAAATAATGGGAATGAATTCAAGGCTGATTCTCTACATAGAATCAATCATCTGAGAGAGATATGATTTCTTATATGGAAATAATATTCATTGTTGAGATTTTAGTTCTAAATAATATGAATCATATAATTTTTATTTGTATAAAATTAGAGGGTGATTCATGTTACAAAGAGTGATTTCCTTCTCACATTGATTTATGTTGGATCCCTATAGATGAACCAAATACAAACCTATAATTGGATAAAATTAAACCAAAGGGAGTATAAAATTTTTTATTTTGATATTCATCCCAAAACCTATGATATGGGATGAGTTATATACATAGGATGTAATAATTTTCCCAATTTCCATTTTAACCGATAGCTCTACTACTATTCTTTGAAGTGGTGTTTAAAGAGTTCTACTAAAATTTCATGATATTAATGAATACATAGAAAAAAAATATGTTATATATTATTTACTATATAACTAGAGCAAATTTCACCACATATTTGTTGGGATCAACCACAATTTTTGGGATGGTAAAATCTTGCCCTTAATTCTTTAGGGGATATTGGTTGTCCCCCAAAATAATTGGCTTGGATAATTGGTTTAAAAAGTTCCATGGATCATTTTAGTTGATGAAATGAAAAAAATTTAGGGTTTGACTCGATAATTCCATTACTCCCATGAATTCGTGGATTTCTTTTATCATAAAACTCTATCTAGGTGTCCTTCCTTCATTGTACCTAAATTATTTTTTCACCCCCTTGCATAATTTCCCAGGTGATTTTTTCCACACCATTGATAAGTGGGGTGTTAAATTTTCTTGGACCTATTAGATTTGTCTGTCAGAATAGTAAAATAAGACTCCACTCTTTATTTTGTATCCCCATAATAAAATTGAGATTCCCTTATCTCTATCTCCACATAAATGTCATATCCGATAATTTTCTCATATATATCAATGTTTCAGATCACTAGGTCTTTTTATAGAGTGGGTTTTATACCACCAAAGAAGCAATCAACCGCGAATTCCAAGGTTTCTATAAATTCAGTGGTGTATTATGAAAGTATTTTGATGTTTTCCCTATATGAAACAATTGATTTATCATCATTTTCCTTGTGGTGAAGGAAATCCCATTTGATTTCAAAACAAAGTGTGCAATGAAAATATTTATCAAAAAACATTTTTCTATAACTCCTTCAACCCAATAACTTGGAACTTTTAACCATACTTTATAATCATGGTCAATGTACACCACTGATAATCTTCTCAATCTATATGATAAACATCCAATACAACATTCTCTTGTTTGGAACATTGAAGGATAGAGATGATATTATAAATAGATTTTATCCATTGTCTGATGATTAAAAGATCATATGATCTATTGATTGTTGGATACATTTGTTTCATAATGATCTTAATGGGATATGGTTATTTATTAGGGGGGTTAAGTCACACCTCATAATTATGGTTTCTATTTAGACTCATCATGGAAAATATCTTCACAAAGATTGTTATTCTCACTCCAATCAGGATGGGAATCCCGTTGGTCCCCCCACTCTGAGATTTTTTTTTGTTTTTCCTGTGATGTATTTGATGATCCTTTGATGTTTGGTCAGGTTTTGACTCATTGTTGTTTTTTGGGGTCAATGTTGGTCGAAGAGGAGGGATATTTGATAGTAGTTCTGGATATTATGCTTGTCCTATGGTGTTTAGTGGGGTGTTTTTTCGTTGATAGCAAAGGTGCTTTAATTATGATGATGATGGAATTAGGTGGCCTTCCTCATTAGCGATCTGGTAGACAATGGGAGAAAATGGATGATGTGAGGACAATTCAACTTTCATGCCTAGAAATGATGATGATAATTATTGGAGTATTCTTTAGCAACATGACGTGAATGACAGTGAAATGCATAGAAAAGACGACGATGATGTAGATTCCAGAATTCACAAGATGTATACACACTGAATATTTATTTTTAAATTGATTTTTAATTTTCAATTTAATAATCGAAGTGTTTTGTTTTTAATTCTGAATTTCATAACCACTGATGATTGGGAAAATGTTCGGGTTCCCACTTCCCCCATGAAAGTAGTTTTATGAAATAATACAAAATTAATTAGAGCTCAATTAATTAAAACATAACATACAATATAAAACATATTTATTGGAAATTTCCTTAACGTGATCTTATTATTCCTTCGTAATTAATACTGGATGGGATATCATGGGGACACATATAAGAAAGGGGTGAGATATAAATCCAAATAAGAAAATAAAAATGGCATAATATGTTAAAAATAAAACATGTTAGACAATATTCATACCAATGAGAGATAAAAGGGTTGAGAATCATAAACATGGACATTGGGGCATGATATATCATGGTAACATGGGGCAACATGAGGAATGTGGAAACAACCTGAAATACTACAATATAAGAATTTTTCAAGGATAACGCCCAAGAAATTATGATGGAAATAGTACCATAAGGGATCCCTGAATACTAAATATCCCAAAAAGATGTTTCATGGGACTAAATATTACCCTATGCATTGGAGCACTCTACAATTCTCCAGGTGCCTGCCACTTTTATTGCATTCTCATGCACAAGTGTGCATAATAAATCATATAAAACAGATTCATTCATCGTCATATTTTATTCCACTATTAATGAGTGTGGAATAAATAATTTTATGTATAAATTTGTAGAAGTATATGTATATAATGGTGGAAAACCGTGATAATAAATCTATATAGAATTCACTACCCAATTTTTTGGGCATTGAAAATCAATTTAAAATTTCGTTTGCATAAAAACTCCACATAAAGATGCATAAAATGGGTTCATGAGAAAAAATTGTCCTCCCATAATTTTCACATCAAAACGACTGTAATAGGGACATGGAAAAACATATTCCAACATTAAGAATTAGAAATAGATGGAATAAGAAAAAAAATAAATTTTAATAATGTGTAGAATGAGAGGACCACTATCCTTGATAGTGTGAAATAAAATACATGTAAGGAGCTTCTTGAAAGATTGGGGAATCTTTTTTAGGACTCTAGATAGGAATTATTAGATTAGGAAAACTATCCAAGTATTTTTAGTGGAGTGAAATAGGTGGTTTCGTGAATTTATATAGGAAATGAGTGAGGAATTCTTTATTATTTTTCAAACAATTTTTTGAACTCAATATGATAAATTAACCAAAACCAAAAACCTTCCAATAGTTTTTACCCATGTTTTCTACAAAAAAGAGTTTTTTTAATATTTTATAAGGAAAATGGATGATCATAATTAAATAATACCCATTTTGATGTCTAAGTTAGTCACACTCTTAAAGAAATGATTTTAAAACCATAAAATATATTTATAGTTCTGTGGGATTTATAAAGGATTTATAAAATTAATCAAATAGATATAAAATCACATTATTTTAAAGTGAAAACATATATATAGTCATGATTACCGTTTATAGTATATATTACATCGCCTTAGTGTCATTATGATTCCATAATACTGACCATATATTTATATGATATTAATTATTAAACAAAATTTTGAATGTCTCGAAATTTTTTGAAAATTTGAATAATTCAAAATTTAGACATCATAATTCCAAAAATAATAATAATTCTAACCATATAATGTAATAAATATGTGAATTTTTACTTTTAAAATAAAATTTAAAGTTAATGATAAATATTTGATTTTTTGACAATAATAGTTTTCGAACACTTATAAAAATTACATTTGACTTCCTAAAAATTTTGTGAACATGTATATTTAATAAAAATTATTTAATAAAAGTATTTAGTTAAAATATTATTTATTTAAAAAATAAATTAATTCATTAATTAGTTTTTAATATTACCCAAAATTACACTTTAAATTTTATTGAATCTAAATAAAAATAATTTATAAAGTAACAATAATAAGAATTAAATATAACCATCATTATAAAGACCCAGAACCTAGTATTCAAGGGTCATTTCCTTACAAACGTTTTTTGGTATAATAAACAAGGAAGTCGTTGTTCGATCGAAATGGATATGAGATGACAGAAATACAAAAGTGGGGTGAATTTTATGCTTAAAAAATTATATTAAAACCTCTAAAGAATGTTCTAAGATCAATAAAACATAATATAAAACAATTAAAAAACACTATTATAAACCAAACAAAAAATCAGGCTGACTCTTGGTCCAATGGAATTGTTATGATACCACCGATAATGAAACAATTGTATTCAGGTTGAATACAAATATCATGTTATACAAAGTGAAAATGATGCAACCATACAACAGATAGAATCCATATTATAAATTATAAACTATAATGAAAATATTTAAAAAAGAATACAAAGAGAATGAAGAAATAAAATGATTATCATTCTATTACAATAAGAAGTGGAAAGGGAAAGGGTATTATTTTTTTTATCCCAAATGGAATGATATCCTTTCACCTACTATAATAGGTATGTCTTAACAACATAGGTAAGCCTCTTAAATGATAATCATTGCATCCATCTTGATATCCCTGCAAGCCCTCAATTTTATAGGCAATCAGAACTTCTGTCTTCCAAACACTTGAAAGCCCTCAATATGATTGTCGGTCACATCGTTTGCCTATCCCCAAAAGCCCTTGATCGTTAACACCTGATCGGATGCACAAAGAAAAATAAATCACTTATTGAAATACAAAATCTATGAACAAGTTGGTCACGTTTATTATTTTCAAGGATTTTGCACGAAGCAGAGAGAAGTCACACAGTCTCTCTTTATTGCATAGAAAATGATGAGGTTTTTCATGTTGTTTTCTCTAGTTCAAATGACCTCATATTTATAGGCATCAGGTCCTTACAATCATATTTTCTCCAATGTCCATATTTCTCTGGAAAACTCCAAGGGATGTGACACCTATCATTTTAATGGTCACTTTGAAACAGAAAAACAGACATCATTTTGATTAGTTTATAACTAACTCCATGACATCATTTTGGTTTAAACAATATGTATATGATAAAATTTTTAAAATTTATTTAAAACATGTTTTCTGACCAATGAATAAAAACATGCATGTGATAAAAGTATAACATGAGTACATTTAAAAACACTAGTTAGTACAAAATAATATAAAATACTAATATGATGAAAAGTGGATATGATGAACATTGTGAGTACGATGGTTAGATTCTGCATGATAAAGAAGGTCAATACGACATAAAAAGTCAGTATGATAGACATAGTCAGTATGATAGAGAGGGTCAGTATGATAGATAGAGTTAGTATGATAGGGAAAGTTAGTATGATAGTCAGAAAATCCATAATCAAATTTAGTCCTTTATTTGAGAAATGAGTATAAATGAATTTGTGATTTCCAAAACAAAATAAATAAAAGTAAAAATAATACTTTTTACTTAAAAATCCCCCCCTTTTGGAAATCACAAAACACAATGTAAAACTAGAATTGAATACTTATCTCCCCTAAGTTATGCTAACTCTTCTAAATACATAAATGAGTACAACTAACTCCCCCTTAGGTATATACTTTCCTAATTATTGTATTCATATATATTTTCCTTGGATTTGTATATTATTTTCTCTAATATATTACATTTTAGTAAAACTCTATCAAGTATCCCCCTTTTTTGAAACATTCGACCCTTTTATAAAATAGAATCCCCCTTTTGTGATTTAAAAAAATAATGGGATAATATTGAGTTTCCTGAAAAGGATAGATAGAAACAAAATGAAAAATTTTCAAACGACAACATATAGTGCATTGAATTTTCAAAAGTTTAGAGATATTCAGATGACAATCATGAAAGAAAGATACAGAAAAATATTCATTTGTTTTCTATTTCTTTTCATTTGTTGATAAACTCATATAGAAAAATCATCATCTTCATTATCTATTTATCATATTCAGAAATTGAAATATCCTATGTTTTGAGAAGATCTTGTTGGTCTACAAAAATTTGATCCTAGTTTTTGATGATGTCTTCTTGAATCCTGATTACATCTTCAAGAGTATCAATTATGTTCGACATATTATTATTTTCCTTATACAACAATTCATTTTTTATTTATTAAAAATATTTCATCATTGAAAGATAAAACCTTCTAAAAATCTGACTAGAAAGAAATGAACCTTTATCTAAACTATTTCATTGAATGAGTATCAGCACCATGAGTTTTTGGAAATTGATTCAACATTTCAATTGTTTCCTTGTCAATCTTATTGAAGGAAATAAAATGAAAATTTGAAAGACACATTAAATACCCAATTGATTTATCATGTTAATTTATTGAATTCTCTGTCTTGTATGACCGTTTGGTCATCTTGTTGAAAGATTTGTTATGAGAAATAGAGATATAAATCAAAACCTTTAGACCAGCCTCCACTTTCATCACTTTCTTCTTCTGATCTCTCACTGATCAAAATTTCCAACATTTGTTCTCTGTGCTGAAATCAATATTTCCTTCTATTCTGTGAAAATAATGAAATTTCATCTCAATATTTTCAAAACATGAAAAATATAATCAATTTTCATTAAATAAACTGTGTTCTAGGAATCTACATCATCAGTATACGAATCAAGTTTATTTGATCAGAATGAGTCTTTATTAGGATGCTTTCCTTTTCCTTTCACATTTTCCCTTTCAACTCTTTTTTTTCTTTTTCAACCCTTTCTTCTTCAAAATTATCATGGATGATAATGGTTATCTTAGAATGAGAACTTTGAGCAACTTTCTTTTCTGGTGAAGGAGCTCTTTCATATTGAGTTTCTATAGACTAAACAAGTTCTTGATCGATATGACAAATCTATTATTAAACTCCTTAACTTTTTGTTTGAAGATAGGATTATTCTCTACATATCTCATAACATCGAATATCTTTCATAATAAATTAATCTTTCGCTTCACTTTATCTTTCTTTATATAAAACTAATTGAATAACTTATTGAACTAATTATTTTTCTTTATCTTTCGAAGGAATAGTTTGTGCGATTGGTTATTATTGATCTTCTTCTGTCAGTTGAGCACTTGTTATCTCAAAACCTTTTAATATCTTGGAAAAATAAAAATCTTGAACTATTTTATTAAAAAGTTTTTCCTTCTTCTTCTCATCCTATATAATATCTTCTATTCTCATATTTTCAGCTAGGGATTCAAGTGTATCAAGACAAAACTAAGGATCAATTTATTTTGTTGGTTCATTCTCCTTTCTGCACATTGATACAACATATTTATTGTATTTGGTTTTCTTCTTCGGTTTTGCACCAATTTAAGGATCTAAATTCCAAGAAGATAAAAATTCTAGGGATTATTCTATTAATAGTGTTGTCAATTGATTTGGTTCTAATTCTTGAAAATCCTAGAAAAACAACATTGGTTCAACATCAAAATGAACATTTAACTTTCTGATTGTATCCTTGAAAATCCATGAGCCATTCAAGATTTTCAATTCTCCTTTTACTTGTATATTTCAAAACATCAAACATTAAAGAATGGACATTGTACTAATAGTGGGATACATAATAAGATGAGATTTTATTCCTCCCAAATTCATATTCTTTATTGTTTTGAAAATGTTACCCATGAAATTTACATTTCTCATATTCAGAAGATAATCCAACATGAAGTTATCATAAATCATAAGAGTTTCTCTATCCCATTTACATGGAATATGAAACCATTTCATCCAAAGGAAATAAAATGATTATCTACAGAGATGTGGGATAACATTATTTCGTCTTTATTGATAAGGAAAAGTGACTGTTCATCTCTTTCCTTATTTAATGTAGCAAAATCCTCTGGTAACTTATGAAAAGGATAGAAGGAGTCATCTTTAGTAGAGACATTGAGGAAATGTTCTGCTTGTTTTACTAACATAGAAAAATCTATATCAGACACAGGAAAAATTATCATCATATCCTTATCAAAATTCACTGTATTATAGAATTTTATAACCTCTTCAATAAGTATTAGATCCCAAGAAGGTTTATCATCATAAATATGTTCCCACCCTCAGAAGAAAATAATCCTTTTGATCAAAGAGTCATAAATATCATATAAATATTGATAGAATGACCATTCATTGAAGAAATACATTTCTAAGAAAGTCCATGGTGACACATCTACTAGAGTATTAGTAGAAGACTGAGACATAATTTTGATAGACAAAATAAACTATCATACCATGTCTGAAAAAGAAGGAGAAGAGATTTGCTGAGAAATCTGAAGAACCAATGTGGGTTCGAGGAGGGGATTACTATATTTATAGGTGAAATTTGGGTGAACGATGGACTTCTACGGTTGAGATTGGAGATAAAGAATCCAATTCTAGAGAATAAAATAGGATTTTAAAAAAAATATATAAAAAAAAAATCGAGAAACTATAACACAATAGAAAAGTATTAAAAAAATAATAGAGAATGTACATGTTAAAGATTTGATGTAAGTTTTTGGTTTCATAGTATTATGAAACAAAAAACATAATACCATATAGAAATTAAATATTTCTAATAATTAAATAGAAAAAAAATTATGTATCAAACCGATGATAAATAAAGTGAATACACTCGGTTGTCAGATCGATGGAAAACAATGGTGTTACCATAGGTTGTGAAATCGATGGAAAACAATGTCATTACCATAGGTTTTCAATCCTATTTAATGCAATGTCCTTACCATAGGTTTTCATTCCGATAGAACACAAAGACGTTACCATAGGTTTTCAAGCCAATGGAAAACAAAGTCGTTACCATAGGTTTTCAAGATGATGGAAAATGAAGTCATTACCATAGGTTGTCAAGCCAATGGAAAATAAAGTCATTAGAACTATTTGTTAAGCTGATGGAAAATAAAGTCATTACCATAGGTTGTTATGATGATGGAAGGGAATCTGCCTAACTAATTAAGAAAAAGTCAAAACAATAAAAAATGACAAAACTATAAACAGAATGTCAAAACAATTAACTGAAAGTTATAACAATAAACATAAATTCAAAAGAATAAACTGAATGTCAAAACTATAAACATAATTTCGAAATAATAAAAATAATGTCAAAACCATAAAGATAATGTCAAAAAAATAAGCAGAATGTCAAAACTATAAACAAAAACTGAAAAAAATAAACAGAATGTCAAACTGAAAATGAAGCCGAAAGTCATAAATAAAACAACAGATGAAAAAAATATAATTATAAATTTAAATAATCAAAATAAAAAACATAAATATGAAACAAAATAATTTTAAAATATATTAAACAAAGAAAAACAAGACAAATGATCTCCCCCTATGAAGAGGACTGTTTTAAGGTAAAGAGATTTGTAAAAATAGAAAGTTGATGTGACTGATTATTTTAATGTAATCATTCTATGATTATATTTAATATATTCTAATTTATTGAAATGTAATAGACTTTAAAAATATCATCATGTTGTTCATTCATTCTGATGAATTGTAATATGAATTCTCTTTTTGGTGTGTGATCCCTAAGAAAGTGATGCCTAATATCTATCTATTTTTTACGAGAGTTATGTGCTTGGTTATTACATAATGCATTGGCACCTATTTTTTCCCAAAATCATTGAGTCTCAGTAAAAGTCATCCCATATTTTGTGAGTGTGTGTTTCATCCACAACACTTGAGCATAATAACTTCCAGCTGTCACATAATCAACTTTAGTACAGGAGAGTGAAATTCAGTGTTGTTTTTGGGATGTCCAATAATCTAAAGTGTCTCACAGGAAATGAAAAGTTCTAGATTAATCTTTCTATACATTCTACAAAAACCAAAATCAGTATCTAAAAATATTTTTAATTCAAAGTAATTTTAAGAATAATAGAAAAGCCCTTAATCCAAAGTTCCTTTTAAATACCGAAAAATCATGTTAACAGCTTTTAAATGGGATTGTTTTGGATTTCATTGATATCTAGAACAAAAGAATATGAAACAAAATAAGTCTAGATGACTATATATAGAGTACAATAGACTTATAATAAATCCTCTTAATGTTGTTTGATAAACTGGTATCCCAGCTTCATCAAGATGAAGTGGTTTTGAGGTTCCAATGGGTGTACCAATACTTTCAGTATTGTCATATCCATATTTTTTTTATAAAATATTTGATATACTTATGTTAAGATATATTAGAACCTATGAATTTTGAGAAATTTGAAAACCAAGAAATAATGTTAATTCACCCATCATATTCATTATAAAATTATACTTCATTATATTCAGAAATTAATATCATAATGACATTACAGTTGATATGAAAAAGATGTCATCAACATAAATTTGAACAATATCAGTTGTTTCTTAATGTAATTGTTTTGCAACAAAAATATTGCTAACATATCATACCAAGAACTAGGGGATTTTTTAAGTACATAAAGGGCCTTAGTAACATTTTATACATATTCAAGATGTTTTGTATCTTCAAAACCAGGGGATTGGTCTACATAGACTTCCTCCTGTACAAATCTATTAATTATTTCACATGTGACATCAATTTTAAAGAGATCAAAATTAAAGTATAATACAAAGGATAATTAAATTTTAATATATTTGAGTCTTACTACATGAGCATAGGTTTAATCATAGTCTATGCCTTCTTGTTGATTATATCCTATAGCAACAAGTCTAGATTTATTTCATACAATTATACCAATTTCATTGAATTTATTTCTAAAACCCCATTTTAATCCAATAACATATGTTTATTTAGGGTTTTCAACCATGGTCTAGAAATTATGACAATTGAATTTATTTTTTTCTTTTTGAATTTCCTTAATCCAATCCTCATCACCTAAGGCCACACTTAGAGATTTAGGTTCAAACTGAGATAAAAAAGAAAGATATTTTATTTCATTTCATAAAGAGTTTCTATTCCTTAATTGTTGATTTACATCACCAATGATTTTATCATTGGGCTGATTCATCAGTAATAATTGGTTTGGATTTTGTAAAACCTGTTCATCAAAATAAGGTATAAATTCTTCAGGATTAAATGAATCTGAAACAACTTCTAAAGTATTTACAATGTCTGAAGAATATTCTATCAGAAGTTTATTATTAGTATTGGAAAAAAGTTCAAGAGAAATATTTTTAGGTTGTTTGAAAACAAAAGGTTTTGTTTCATCAATCATAATATGTATTATTTCTTCAACAATATAAGTGTTTTTACTGAATACTCTATAAGACTATAAATTAGTAGAATAACCACAAAATATTCCTTAATAATATTTCGGTGCAAAACTTATGTAAGTTATATTTTTTATTTAAAATAAATAATTTGTAACCAAATAATTTTAATTAATAGACTTTTGGTTTTTGGATTATCCCAAAACTCCGAACGATTCTTATTAAGAAAAGGTCAAATTAAAAATTGATTTATAGTTTAATAAGCAGTACATACAACTTCTTCACAAAAGTGTTTTCCTATTTAGTATTAACTCAACATGGTTCTAGTTATCTGTTGAATAATTATAATTATTCTTTTAAAAAACCATTTTTATGAGGTGTTCTTGGTGAAAACAATTGTGAGTAATACCTTTTTTACTACAAGAAGATTCAAAATCAGAATTTACATATTCTCCACCATGATCATTTCGGAGAGTTATCAATTCAAGGTTTTTACCATTTTTAAATTTAGTAATAAAATTTTTTACGAAACAAAAAGATTCTTATTTTTTAGAAATAAAATATCCCCATATAAATCTATTGTATTCATCAACTAAAACAAATATGTTGTACTTACTTGCAATACTTCCCATTTGTGTGGGACCAAAAATTTCCATGTTCACTAACTATAATGTATCGGTAGTTGTGACTTCACTGATTGAATTTAAGACTGACTTATGTTGTTTGGAATACTGACAGGGGTCACAAACATTAGTTGAATCAAACCTAAGCTCAAGTAGATCTTTAAAAAGTCATTTCATAGGGATTTTATATATATTCATAAGATTATAGTCTCATTGTCTTCTATTTCATAACCAATATTGGTCTTCTATTTCACTTAGACAATGTATGTCTTTGCTCCTAAGGTCGAGTATGTTTAATGTGTAAAATTTCTCATATCTTTGGGTAGATAGAATGAATCAATCCTCAGAATTGTAAACTATAGATTTATCGATCCTAAAATTTACAAGGTAACCTTCATCACATAATTTACTTATTCTTATGATATTTTTAATAAGACAATAAAAAATAAAAAATTAGAAAACAAAACTTTTCCATGAAAAACAATATTACCTATACCAACAATCTTACCTTGAAATTATCTCAGAAGTTAACATTACATCCTTTCTTCTTGATAAATTTTTCTATCATGTTTTTTTTCTATTCATATGCTCAGAAAATCCACTATCCATTTACAATGTGTTGTTATTATTTCTTGTTTTTTCTTTCTGAAGAAAATAAAAATAAAAATTTTGTAATTAAAACTTGTTTGGATCCTAAAATGTTAGAAATAAAATTTTTTCGAATCATCAAATTTCTTGAAAAGTGGTCATTATAGAATCTTAATGATTGAGTTTTATTAATAGAAAAATTTATTTATAAATTTCCACCACATTGACTTTTGGTTCATAACGGATCACTTTGGGGAACACAATAGTTATTACTGTAAATTAGTTTTGAAAGTGTATAACCAGTTCTAGAACTATTCCTTAGAAGATGAATTTGAGAATACATTTTATGAAACTATTTCCTTCCAGTATTGTTATTAGATAAGAGTTTCTTCAAAAAAAATACTTCAGATTATTTTCTAATGATTAATTCTTATCCTCATTTGTATTAGCTTTATAATATGTTTTTCTACTAAAATATTTCGAATGTTTTTCTATTAATGATTCAATTTTTTTAGGTTTTTAAACAATTAAAATCTCAAAATTTTAAGAATCAAGAACTTTAGAGTGATATGACACTTCTCTTATTAAAATATAAATCCTTGTATTTTTATTTCTAGCTTTCTTAAAAATTTACTATTTTTTCTAATTTTTTTTAAAATATATAAACTACTTCATAAGATGGTAATGAATTATCATTATATAATGAAGTTGTTTCCTCATCTGAAGAATAATATTTATCAGGATAATGTTTACTCAAAGACTAATTAGTAAGAGATTAAGAACTGGGTACTTTGGCCATTAAGCGATGATAAAGAGTTGTGTAAAGGAGGCAAACACTAATTTGATTTGAGATATCACTATCAGAAGAGTCTTTAGAAGAATAACATCCAACGGAACTCCATGAATAATTTACTAATAAAACGTTTTTCCCATGGAAGTACAGTATTTATTTTTATTCTTCTCTGAATATCTTTCCATTCTCTATTTTTTTAGCATCAGAAAATCATGTTGAATGTGACATGCTCTTTTACAGGTGATTGGCCATTATAAGCACTGTAATATGATAAGGCTTCAACCTCGGTCTTTCTTGGCCTTGTTTTCACAGGTGATTGAGACTTGGTAGGATTTGATGTAGTAGTGAATGCTACTCCACCCTTCTTATTTTTCACTTTATCTACATCTCTCTTAAGTCTTCATTCATATTGTAATAGAGTTACAAAGAGATAATCAAGATTCAGATTAGTAATCTTTCTAGGCTCATCAACTGTAGTCCTCTTAGATTCTCATTCATTAGGGAATAAGGCCACTGATCTTCTCAACTAAGACTTCATATTCAAAATTTTTGACTCCCATAGCTGGAAGGCTCTTATCAATTGTTATAAATTTATATTTCACCTTAACTATAGGATCAACATAAGGAAATTCAATATTATGATAGTCAGGTCTTAGTATAGATCTTCTTGTTTCATCAACTTTGGATGTACCAAAATGTGAAATCTCAAATTTCATCTATAGGCTATTTGCGACTTCACATGAAGAGATTTTGATACAAATTTTCCTAGTCAAAGAACACAATAAAGTATTGCTTACCTTATATTTCAGCTGATATTCAATTTTTTATTGAGTAGTAAAAGTATGATATACATTCTCAGAGATCTTATAGTCACTAGTGCGCATAACAATGTTATCTACACCAGTATTTATGATAAAAGTCTTAATTTGATCTCTCCAATATTGAAAATAATTACCACAAAATATATGCGGTATTGTAGGATAATGATTGTAAATTGAACTGATATTCATCATGCCTACCATCATAAAGAAACAAAATCCATTTTCCCCAAATACAACTTAGTGTATTTAGAAAACTATGTAATTTAAAAATATACAATGCAGTGGGAAACATCCTTTGATACCAATTGTTGGATAAAAATGGATATAACATAGCACAAATACAAGAGGTGGTGAATTGTATGTTGATTTTTTTGATTAAAACCTATAAAAAATGTTCTAAGTTTGATACAACATAAAATAAATCAATTGAAAATTCCTCTTATAAAACAAAACAATCAATCAGACTGACTCTTGGTCTGATGGAATTGTAATGATACCACCGGTTATGAAACAATTATATTTGGTTTGAATAATAATTCGAATGTTATACAATATGTAAATGATTCTACCATATAACATATACAATCAATACTAATATTTATAACTGTAATTAAATCAATTACAAATTAATAATAATAGAAAGAACAAATAAAATGATTCTCTTTCTATTACAATAATCAGAGGAAAAGTAAAAGGTATTACAATTATTTTATCCCAAAGTGAAGTGTATCCTTACACCTAGGATAATAAGTTTGTCTTACCAACACAATTATGCACTCGATACAATGATCGGCATGTCTGTCTTGCTATCCATACAAGCCCTCAATTTTACAGGTAATCAGAACCTCTTTCTTTCAAACACTTGAAATCCCTCAATACAATGATCGGTTGCACAATCTATCTATACCCGATAGCCCTCGGTCTTTAACAACTGATTGGATTCACAATGAAAAGAAAAGCACTTATTAAAGTATAAAAACTAAGAACGAGCTATTAATGTTATTTATTTCCATGGATTTCACACGAATAAGAGATACATCAAATAGTCTCTCTCTAGAACTTATAAAATACTGAATTTGTACATTTTTTCGTATCTACTTCAAATGACCTCCTACTTATTGGCATTAGGTTAGAACGGGCATATTTTCTCCAATGGTCATATTTCTATGAAAAACTCAAAGGGGCTTGGACACCTGACATTGTAACGGTCCTATTGAAATAGAAAACACAACACCATTTTTATTAGTTTATAACTAACTCCACGACACTATTTTGGTTAAAAAAATAAGTATACGAAAATGATGACATGAGTACGATTGATATAAAACATGGGTTTTGATAATTGAATAAAAACATGCATGTGATAAAAGTATTAATGACTATGTTTAAAAATATCTGTCAGTACGAAATAATGTAATATACTGATATGATGAATAGTGGATACGATGCACATTGTGTGTTCAATGGTCAAAGTATGAATGATAAACCTAGTCATTGCGATAGATAGATTCTGTAGGATAGACAATGTAAGTATGTTAGACAACGTTAGCATGATAAACAGAGTCAGTATGATAGATATAGTCAGTATGATAGACATATTCAATATGACAGACAGAAAATCCGTATTCAAAGTAAGTCCTTTATTTGAGAAATGAGTATAAAGAGATTTGTTATTTCCAAAAAAAGGCATAAAAGTCAAAAGATGAGCTTTAACTTAACAATCACAGCATGAAGGATCAAATATTTTTTAGCATTGGAAAACTAGATATATACATATGTTTTGTAGAACAACATGAATGGGAAAAACACCACAAAAAATTCATTGGAAACATACATAAACTCATATATAATCCTTTCAAATCATTTATAATATATATCATCACATCCATGGGAAATATAAAATATAAGAATGGGGTGAGATCAAATTCTTAGTAAGGGTACGAAATACAGCAGAAGCTATCATAAATAAAAATTAACAATTAGAAATGGAGAATAACTAAAAAACGCATTCCATTAAAAGATAAAATTGAACATAATATAGATGGAATAAAAGATCATCAAAATAATTCCATATAAATAATTACATGATAATAAAACATAAAAATTGATATTCTACGTATAAAGTAACCACATGGATTATCAAGTACTAATATCATAATGGTGTAATTCATAATGATGAACATTATAAACATACCATAAAGTCCCCAGGCAAGAATTCAACATAAATGGTAAAGGCTTCATCCAAAACTCAATCTAGTTGGTCTTATGAGACCTATTGATACATCAAGGGGCTATAACGGGCCCCTCCCCTCATGTACATAGTCCAATGTATTCCTCATATGTCAAATAATCGATTTAAACATATATTATTAAATTAAAATATCCCATTAAACATTGAAATATTTTATTCATAATCATAAAAGAAAATACTCTAATAATTTCATTAATATATTATTGAGAGAAATACCCCTTTCCTTTCAAAAGAAGCGTTCTTTTGAAAAATCATTTATATTTTCAATAAAAATAGATTATAAAAATTAATACCCTAAAAAATAAATGTAAATGATGTTATTTGTGAGGTTTGAATTACGTCCAACTTATAATAAGACATGTAAAAAGAGTTTTTAAAATACTTTATAAATGGGCCACCTCAGTGTGTTTTAAGGGAAAATATAAAAGAATTATTAAAACAGAACATGCATAACTATTTCTATAAATACAAGAATTAAAAAGGTAGTTATTTCTTGAAAAAATGATTCATTATATAAATTTTCTGGGTCGTAAAATATATTACGTGGTGTACATTAATATGGGTATAAAATTGCGAAGTTACCTTTAATCCATATTTCATAACAAGAAAAATTGAAAAGGGAAACTTATAAAAAATTAATTCTCCCATCAAAGAAAGAAAAACAGATATGGATACATGAGTTTTTAACATATAAAAAAAATTTAGAAGAATTATATAAAAATAACACTTACATTTGGGTAAAGTGATATAAAGCATAACTTGAATGAAACAAGGATGTTCAGGGAGGGTCCCTTACAATTTTATAGTCAATAAAATAGTATTCCAATAAAATTAATAATAATAAAATTAAATACTTTAATAACAATAATATAAAGTGATTAATGATATGATAAATCAATCTAAAGTATAAAAAAACTGCACTAATGAATTAGTGGTGAATAAGTTATATCTCATAGAAATAAAAGTGAGATGAGAAAACCATACCTTCTGTCAGAATGTATTATGCACTTGATCTTAATGTCCAAGATAATCAAACTAATTCCATTACTTAATTAATTAATAACATTTTATTTATTTATTTATTATTATAATTTTGTATGTTCATTTATGGCCTTTTGGATGAGTTATAAAATGCAATTCTATCATTCTTGAGCATTCATTTCCTTGGTTTTCATGATAGGTTTACCAGTATATTTGTGTGGAAAATCAATTGAAATGACAATAGATGTCCAAAATTTATATTATATTTTACTAATGAACATGAATTATTTTAAATTGGTATAAATTTCATTTGGTAATACATTTTGGGGATGAAACATTAGAGAAAATGTTAATGATAACTATCTGGGTATTTTTTGTCATTTTTTCGATCATCATGCGCTAGTTTTGTATTATAAATTAATATTATATATATATATGTATATATATTCTGGTTATAAACATTAATGAAGTTTTTATTATAGATATTTAATTCTATTGTAACAATAAATATGATTTTATTACAGTAATTTCTGGTGGAATTGAAAAATGTAAACAGGTTATACACAAAGGTGGTAAATCAACATCTCAAATTTGATATTTTCATCGTTAATAATAAAAGGAAAAAAGAAGAGAATTTATTGTGGATTTTAAATTGACATAAAAAAATTATTGTAAATATAAGATAATATAGTAATCCAACATGTTTGGATAGGGGGGTGAGGGAAGGATAACAAAATAATATAAACTTGAATGAAATTAAATTAAAAGGAAAGAGGGTTTTACCTATTGAAATCTTATTCATGATAACCACTTTTGGGATATTGGTTTCATATTTTGTTGAGAAAAATACCTCCTATAAATAGGTAATATTATTAAGAAGACTATTGGGCTGTAATTGGATATGTTTAAAGTTTTAAGAGGTGTGAGGAGAAGAGTTGGCGAGGGGAGATATTTATAGTTGCGGAGAGGGGTGTTTTTTTGAATATTTTATTCATATTTTTATTATATTTTTCAAAGACTACAAATATTTTGAGAAATATTGCTAAATAAATTTAAATAATAAAGGGAATTTATATATTATGGTTCTTAAATTAGTTATTACTCATGTAATAGTGTGTTTAACATATTATATATATATACCATAAAGTATTGTATTTCACTATTCATAAAAAATTCAACTATTTCAGAAAAATCATAAAAATTATCCATAACCATTTTTCAACATATAGAATTTTAAAATGAACTCTATTTTTTGATATTATTTTTATAAATATGATAAATTTAATTTTTAACTAAAATCAACATTTATTCAAAAAATTTTGATTTAAAAATTATTTCTAATTTAATAATACTTTGAAAAATTAATTAAGGTCTCATAAAATTACCTTATAATGATAAGATAAATAAATATTAATTTATGAATGTATTTTATGAAACTAAATAATCTTTTAAATTATTATATTGATTATAAAATCAAAAATAATCATTTATATTTCACAAAAATAAAAATAATTAATTTATAATTTCTAACTCATTTATTTTTATATTACATGGTATAAATTTAAATTATTTACATTCATATGATACATAAATTTTAATTATAATTTCATAGGTGAATCGACTATTCTATAGGACATATCACTATTCTTAATGGTCACATTTTTATTCCCACGATCACATTACTATTCATAAAAAATGAATGTTATCAAAAAAATAAAGAAGATTAACCAACGTATATATTGATATTAAACACTCAAAAATAATATTCATTTGGTCAAATATAGTTTATAAAATATTCATCATTTAGATTCAAAGAAAGTGTGCCATAAAAAGGAGGTAAAACCACCTTCACAAAAATATAGTTCTTTAATGTGGGGAATTTGATTCATTCTTTTCTTATTCCTATAAAATCATTTTAATGAATTTCAAAACATTTAATTAAATATGTATTAATACATTCCATTATTTTGTTAATACTATACATTACCACAAGCTTCATGACTAATTTATAAAGGACATTTGAAAATTATAATATTAAATTATATATCTTTGTTTGTTTAAGATTGGTTCAATATGAAACCTATCTAGTCAAAGGAATTAATTTTAAAAAGGGACATACCATAAAACTTGTGGTGTTACATTATCTCCTCTAACAATAAATTGTGTCCTCATAATTGAAAATTGTACTTAAAATATCAATGGACGATAATTCATAAAGTCATTGCATGAAACCCACATCGAAAATATGTTTAATATAATATCTTCTCAAAAGGGGGAAAGTGAAATTGAAAAGGTCACAGAAAAACATGGATTTTGGGTAGGAAATAATAAGTGGAAATCAATAACATGTACATGGAAGAGAAAATCTAACTATAATGTTTTGATGGAGAGTGAAAGATAACAGGTTTATGGCAATGTTAACCATCATGAAATCATAAATATTGTGATTGATTAATAGATCACTAATTTCCCATAAATAAAAGTAAATGGATTATTTTTTTCTTCTATGAAATACATTTCATAGAATTGAGGGATTCATTTAATATCCAGAATATTACTTGGGAAAAAAATAACTTGATTAATTTCAATGTCATTAGAATAATATAATCCTTTTTTCGTGATTTGAGTTATTTTCATATCATCCCTCATAGATAGAAATGAATGTTCATGATTATTTTTTCACACCTTAATTTAAGGTCTCAAAAATTCCTTGTAATATTTTTTATTATATGGAATTATTTTGAGACCAAGTGCTGAGACAATGAGTGATTTTGAGGCTTAATGTTCCTGAAATGATCCATCAAAAAATGTTAAGCTTTATATACCACGCGTGAGTAGTTTCCTGAAAAATTAAAATGAATATTAAATGGGTGCTCAGATCAATAATCTGAGGGCGTCGTTGTGTTCAGGATGACATGTTTACCCTAGGAATGACTTATGTTTAGTCGGTTATGGCATCCAGCAAGAAAACACACAAATGACATAATTGTAAACAAATTTAATAAATAAAATTATTTTATTTGTCAAAGGCTTAGAACTCACGAATGGGGACTTGAATTTAATATATGAGACCACCATTGAGATCATGAGGGTATGATTTCATTACGAGGATTCTAAAATTGGAAAACACAGGTCAACAGTGGATGTTAATTTTTCATTGTAAATAAAATAATTATGCAAAAATTATTTTACTGTCAAATACTTATAACTCCTAAAAGGTAACTCAAATTTGAAATCGGAGCGTACCATTGAGCTCATGAGGTAATTTTACCCTTAGGCGGAGCCAAACCTCTACCGGTGCAAGTTGAGGGTGAAGGTTAATTTTTTAACAATTTTTGTGGTCCATATAAATAAATTTCGAAGTGAGTTTCATATAAATTTTATATTGGTTCTCAGATAAAAAATATGAGGGAACTGTTGATATCAGAATGGTGGGATTTTCTTAAAGAGGATCGATCCTCGACTAGAGTGGCTCATGGGATAATGTAATTTTTTGGACGTTAGAAAAAAAACCTAAAAATAAAATAATATTTTTTATGAATTTTCATATCATTGCAACTCATCAGTTTTCTAAGAAAGAGAAACCAAATACTCTATTTAATTAAATAAAATAGCATAATGACTTCATAATAGAAATACTAATTCATATTTAGTATTTTAATGGACATTCAGACAACGCAGGATTGTTACCAGAATCCTTTTTCTACTCCGAAGCTCTGGTGAGTGATGATGACAAATGACTACCCCCCATCGAACGGATCATCACCAATGACGATCGACCAACGACTGTAAATAGAGGGTCACAGAACATCAAATGTAGAAACACCTCTCATCACCAACAAATAATAAAACCTATGTAGGGGTTTAACTGTAATATGTTTTCCCCATTCTTATTATAAAACAAAGAACCCAAATCATTCCACGAACAGGTTGATCTGTGTATCATGTGTTCTTGTAGGAGGGTGTTTTCATGGGGTTTGTTTACACTGGGAATGATGATTATCTGATAGAACTATGATCCCAAGCCTCCCCTATTTTTATACTTCTAAAGTGGGGGATGTGGGCTGACACAAAAATGGCATGAGTCCCTCCACTTGGGTGTTCTTTGTGGTTGCATCCTCAAAATGGTGGAAAAGTGGATTTGAGGTTGTGTAAGTGATGGTGACCACCCTAGAGGCCCAAAGGTGTAGACGTATCTGAGATCAGACCAGCGGAGTGGACCCCATGTCCCGTAGAACGTGCCTCCAGCATAGCACCACTGGATTGGAACCCCCGGCATGGAAGCCGCATATAGGTGGCGATGCCACTCTAGTCACCAAATGCTGGATGAAGTGACCCACTCTCGCTGGCCGCACGGGCAGAGGTGGCACACTTGGTGTGTACTGCGGTGAAGGTGGGGCACAACGGCTGTATGGGTGCAGCTCTAGCATAGAGCCGTGTAAGAGGAGTTACATGCTCCTTGCAGGCCCCGTTTTGAACACAAGGGGTGGCTGAATCACAAGGTGTGTGCACCCCAACAAGACCGGTTGAGCCAGTTTGAGCCTAACTTGCTGACTAATCCGGCCATGCCGAACCAGCTGGTCGAACTGGTCATCCCACTGGGCTGGGAAAGACCATCAGATCGGGCTACCCAAGCGGCCTAGCTAAACATATCCGTCGGACTAGTGTAGAAGACTGGGCTGATGTGATAAAGTCGGGCCGCACGACGGTCTAAGTTTTGAAAAGAGATTGGCCCGCCAATGCAGGCTAGGCAAGATAATTTTAGGTCACGAGGTGACCAAGAAGATTGGACCCACATCCAACCTCATCTGGGTTTAGTGAGGCCCAATGGTCCAAACAGATAGGATCGGGTCAAGTGGGACCCCATGTCGGGATGGTTGGGTCAATCCGAACAAGTCAGACCGGGCCTAAATGCAATCGACCCCTATTTACAAAAAGGGACGTATCTTCGAGGCTATGCATCCGATTTATATGCCATCTGTGGAATTGTGACCCACATGATGGATAGGTACTTAAGAAATCATCTATGTAAGATTTCATGGATATTGAATCTACAAGGATTGGTGACTCAGCTAACCAGTGAGACTTCGTGACTAAGCTATCAGTAAGACTTCGAGAATCAGCTACACAGTGAGACTCTATGACCCAGCTATCAGTGAGACTTCGTGGCTCAGCTTTCTAGGGGGACTCCAAAACTCATCTATCATTGAGAACCCATGACTCATCTACACAGTTAGACTTCATGAATCAACTATCCAGCGAGACTCCTTGACTCATCTATCAGCGAGGCTTCGTGACTCAGCTATCATCGTGACTCTAGGACTCAGCTACTCAGTGATTCTTCATGACCCAACTACTCAGCCTGTCATCATGACTCAGATACTGAATAATATACCAATCAGGTAAGAGTTACCTTGTAGTTATTGATGTTTAGTGTTTGCAATAGTTGGGTTTTATATCAACACATTAAGTTATACCTATGTTGACTTGCTTGTAGTGACTCTAATCAATGTGAATTCTTTCGAGATTTCTATTGTGGATTTCTGGGAGACCTGAGTTGATTTTTGGGTCCCAAATGAGTATTTTGTTACTCAAAGATACATAGGCTTCACCTTCATGTGTTGTGTCTGATGAAGACGACTGATGACTTGGTCAAAGACATGGTGGACAAGGACCGGTCAATGCCCATTGAGCTCAGGTAGGTGGGATGTGCTTCTATGGCTTCCGGTAGCTACTCTATACTTACCCATCAGGTGGGGTTTTCAGTGGATGACTATTATATTTTCCTGTTTTTTTTATATTTTCAGTTTGTCCTTTATTGGGTTTATATTATGGCCCATTTGACTTACAATTTTTACTTTAACTCTGTGGTCGTTTAGTGGTACGCATGTATACTTTTTCTTCTTTAGGGTGTGTTTGTGTGTGCATTCATACAGGTAGTCTAGAAAATGCCTCCGATTTTTAGGTTGATGCCTTTCGTGCTAGTCTCCAACCCCTGGACTTCAGGATGCGAGCTCAGGGTATGTCACAACATGGGCCCCAGGGGATAGGTCATGATGAAGTGGTATCAGAGGAGGTCAGTTATACCAGAAGAACATTGATTTTGTAAATTTGGATGGGGAAATAGTGTTAAGTGTTTTGTGTTTTGATTTTTGGCCAGGGAGTCCAGTGTTGGTGTGGCGGCATACGTATCCATACATCATGACCCTAATTTTTTTTCTTGACCCTATACAAGAAAAGACTAGTTTCATGGATCATTGAGTGTTTTTTCATGATATATTTGAGTCAAAGTTAGATCACTAGGTATAATAAATTTTTCATGGTTCATCTTGATTTTCTTTCATGATTCCATCATTCAGACAGCTTGTCAGGATACCAGTGCATGAGCATGAGGATGTTCTATAGAGTAACGAGGCTTCGGTACAGGGATTGTTTCCCAATATGGTACCGTCAGGCGGTGTCCCAAGGATACAACTGCCTGTTGGTCAATCATTACTACCGCACTACTAGTAGAAGAAAAATTATTGGCTTAGTTCCTTACATGATTATCAATGACAGATACCCCTCATGTTTTGAGGTGAGCCCAAATCACAGGCAGCTAAGGACTGTCTTGACGTTGGGATTGAGTTTCCATCTAGCTAGGGAACCATTATATCAGAGGATGTCTTGGAAGTGAGCCTCCTACATGGCTTATTAGGGTGATGGTGAGGTATATATTTCCTGATATTACAATGAAGTGACTTTTATGTGGATATATCATTAGTACCTTTCTTAGAGAAAGGGAACTTTACATAAAAGGCTAAGGGGGATGTGTGTACAAGAGCTTCTATAGGATGAAATATCGGAAGCTGAGTATCCATTGAGTCATGTAGACATTTATAGGTACTCAATGAATGTGATATGACCAGTGATTCTGGGCTCGGACCTCTGAGCAAGGTATGTTTTGGTACATCCAATCTAGATCTATTCCTCTATGCATTTCTACTAATGCAAGGGTTATAGAGATAACATTTGTGGTTTCAAGTCCCTTGTTTGAGCAGATACAACCAGTTGGTGTCAGTAGTGGGAAAGCAAGTAGCTGACGTTAGTATGAGATACTAGGACGTGTGAGACATTTTAAAAAGAGGTCCCAAGGAAGGGGATCTACTACTCAAGATTCATAGGGTGAGTCCAGTCGGCCTAATAAGAGGTAATGCTTTTTAGAATATGGTAGAGGACATCTCACAAGATATTTTACTACCCATCATGCTGAATGTGAAACTATGGAAGATCTACTGGGGTAGAGGAAGTGATAAGAACATATAAATCTATTGGGTAGAAAACGTGGAAGATGTTCTAGGAGAGCAACAGGAGGTGGTATACATTTTTCATGTTAAAAATACCACCCCAACATAGTTCATACTAGGCTCAGGGAGTTGGAGGACAGGGGAATGGTGTAACTGCATACATTCAAGGACTATGAGCCAAGGGATATAGGAATGATTTGAGGTATGATATGATTCTACTACTAAATTACATATTAATAGACATAGGTTCTAATCATTCATTATTTTAATAAATCTTGTTAAAGGCCAAGAGTTTCCATTTAAACCGTTGACTTTATCCTTACGTCTAGAGATATCTATGAGAGGGAGACTCGATAATCAAACTTATTCTGATGGTGTGATATATCCCTTCATTTGAGAGTTTCAGTTGGAACCTATTTTTGGTAGCATCGAGGCCTTAATTAATTAGTTTGGTATCGACTAGTGATCCACGGTTCATGCTCAGATTGACTATTTTAGGAAAATAGATGTGGTATATTCATAGTGTGGGAATGGGTTTTTCCTTGGTCAGCAAAAAAGGAAACCCTGGTAGCATGGGATAAATTCAAGCCTAGGCAAGTGCAGCTAATCAATCTTAAGTCGACAAGACATACCCTCATGGTAGTAAATGTTTTGAGTTTTCATTTCCCAATAGTAGTGTTAGAGTGTGGGAATTTTCGGTCAAAATATGTTTCCTAGATTACCGCCCTATAGGGAGAGGGACTTCTGTATCATTCTACACCCTGATATGGCACTAATATATGCATTAGTATATTGGAGTGACTTCTTAGAGTTTCAATAGTAGGGGGTGTAGGTGGGGGATTTGTAGTGGAAGGGATTATTAAGACCCAATAATCAAGGTTATGTGTGGATTATCCGCACTTTAACCAAGTGGATATGGAGAATGAGTACCCAAAAACAAAGGTTAGATGGGAAAATCAATAAGTTAAAACGGGGTAGCCTTTCACATGGATGGAAAGGTGCCCGTTGTCTTTTAACTAATTGAGATAGATTTTTGCCTGCAGTTCTTATAGGACTATAAATCCAAAGTAGACTATACTCTTTGAAAGGGAAATGCGTTAAAGGATTATCTCAGATGGAGACCCAGTTCATTGTTGTTGAATCAGGCCTCAGAGCAGTTGAACTTGATTAAAATATCCTTTATGGATAGAGAGGAGACAACTTTTCTTTAATTTATGGTTGTTGCCCCTCAAATCTTACATCGAGTTCAGGAGGCACAACTCAGAGATGCCAACTGTGAGGCCCAACATGCTCTGATATCCCCAGGACATGCACATGATGGGGTTTTTATGGCTAAAAAGTACGTCATCCTTTTCAAAGGTCACATAGTAATACTAGTGGCATTGTAAGGGGAGATTTTGAGGGAGTTCCATATCTCCCCTTTGGCAGTACACCCTGGAGTGGTGAAGAAGTATCAGGATCTCTAACGTTACTACTGGTGGCTAGGGATGAAGAAAGCAGTTGCCTAGATTGTTTCATGATTCCTTAGTTGTCAGCAAGTTAAGGCTGAGACCTAGGTTCAAACAAGTTTGACATAACTCATCGAAGTACTCTAGTACAAGTGGGATGAAATATCAATGGACTTCATAAAGAGCTTACCATGAAACCATCTGGTTCATCATAGACCAAGTCACCATGTCGGCACACATCTTACCCATTCTAGAGTAGATTTTAAAAGAGGGATTGAGATGCCTCTACTTTCAGGAGACAGTTTGACTCCTTGGATTCCAATCTACGATAGTCTCAAATCGTGATGTAGGCCTTACATCCCAGTTTTAGATGGGATTGCATGATGCATTTGAGACTTAGTTATGCTTGAGAATAGCATATCACCCTCATACTCATGGTTAGATGAATTTGACCATATAGACCTTGGAGGAAATTCATCATGCTTGCATCCTTGATTTGGGTCATAGTTGGAGTACCACCTACCGTTGGTGGAGTTTTTATACAACAACAGCTATCACACCAGCATTGTCATTGTAACATCCCAGATAAATAAATAATAAGACACATTTCATATTTATTAATACTTGTGAATTGAATATTAATTTTACATTAAAGGGGATACTATGTTCAATAGTGTACCTGATGCACAACAACATGTTTCTATGAAATCTTACGTTGCACACTAATAATATAATATTTTTATTTTAAATGGTCATTAACTGTTATTTATTGTATTTTCAGGAATGAAAAAAACTAAATACAATATGATTATACATGTTTGTTAAATTTAATTACATTTATCCAAAAAAATTTAGAGGCTTAAAATGTGAATGAATCAAATTTTAAGCATAATTTACATTAAAAGGTCGATTTACCAGCTTTTAATGGAGAAACCTCTTTAAATACAGTTCTGGTCAGTTTAATACATTTTATATGACCAAATAAATTCCTTCTTTATAATGGGGACATCAAAATTTACATTGTGTAAATTTTTTGAATTTTTCTGATAAAGTTCATTTTTAATGAATAGTGTAAATATTGTATTTTAATTCAAAACTATGTCTTAATCTAATTTATTTATATGGTTAGCTTATCTTTTTAATTGGTTTTAAATTGAAATTAAAATATATTTTTACCATTTAATCAAATTTTGTTCATTGGAATTAATTTCTCTTTGAAATTAAACATAAACAAGTATAAATCTTCTGTTAGTTGTTGTTTCTTAAAAACACGCTATTTGTTTTTATAACGAGAATTAATTTTAAAATTAATTAATTCCACTTCTATGTTTTGAATTTGGAAAAATAGACCTCATTTTTGAATTCATAATATCAAATATAGCTTAGGATGATTTTTTGGTATTTTTTTTAAAAACTTTAATTTTTGATGAATAGTGAAACCAGATAGTGGTAGTTAAAAAAACTGACCTTTTCATTTAAATAAAATTTTACCACTTTGGTGAATTGAATTTTGAAAATATGACATACATGGTGGTTATAAAGATTTAAAATTCTATTCATTAAGATGAAAATATTTTTTGCTGAATAGTAACTTTTGACTTTTTTTTACCGCGGTTAATGGTAAATATGGTAATTCATGGTAAAAATAATATTATAATAATTCCAAATTACCTTAACACTTGTCCTAACATTATTGGTTGAGTCCTGGCCGAACTTGGGCATCTTTGGGTCGATTTTGGGACCCCATGTAGAACTTATGAATGATAATGACACTTTAGATTAATTAATTTAAAGTAAAGGCAAAAATGACATAAACAAAAATCGTTTAGTAATATAATTTTAATATGGTGTTATATAAGCAATATTTTTTGTCTATAAATATTATTTGTAAAGTTAATAATATTTCCTATTTCATGGTATTTTTTATATAATTTTTAGACATCAAATAATTTAAATTATTCATGACACAATAATGATCGAGAATTTAACTCATAAATAAATGATTTAAATAAATAAGATTATAATTTTTAAAATATTTTCCAAAACATATCAAATTCTTATTGGATGATTTTATTTATAATATTAGTCTTTTTATCTTTGACTTTAATTATTTTTGGACCTTTAGAAACGGAATATCATTATATAATAAAATAATATTTTCACACTTTCCTGAAGAGACCCTCCTCTCCCTTATAAAAAATTACCAATTCTAACCAATTCCTCACACCTCTCAAGCCAATTGGCTCGTCAAAACTCTGCCCAATTAAGCTCCCTACATCCCTAAACTATGCATAGAAGCCTTACCAAAGGTATAAGGCACTTCAAGAAGTCCTTTGGTTCAAACCAAAGGAAGTTACCCAAATTAAACGTAACAGCTTCTCTTAAATTGTTTTCTTTTATTTTACATCTACAAACCCTAAACTCTTTTATTCCTTTATTTTTTAACAAATCCAGTATCCTCAATATACTAGGATGTTTTATCTATACTTAGACACACCTCCATCTAATGGATGAAGAATATGATGTTTCTGTCGATGGAAAACTAATGCCTCACGAAACGCTGATTGTTCAAATATCTCCAACCGCCTCTCATGGTGGCCATTATGATGGAACTATATTTATATATGATATATATTATTTTTATGTTTTCTTTATGCTTATGTATTTTTCGTTTATAGAAATCCTTTATGGTTTCTATAGTGGGTAAATTCGATAATCTCATTTGAAGAAGCGCGGACTACCGCCCCCTCAAAGTGATGTGACTCATTAATGCCTTATGTGAGATGTATAAAAGAAAGCTTTAATGATATTATATATGATATTATACTGGAATTATAAAATTCCTTTTTATAATTATGTTTTAATTCCAATAAAATAAGAAATAGAAATGAAAGTAGTGTTCATGCGTACGTACGACTTACCATCTCCATGAACGGTGCATTTTATTTCTTACCTCTAAATGTAATGCACTATTATAAATACATGTATATAATGGATATATATGATATATATGATATATAAATCATGAATATCATTCTGGATATAGTGAACCTTTGACCACATGAACCACATGTAATTATAAGAAGTCCATTTTTGACTCAAGTACCAAATATCGACAAAACAAACATTATTAACTTAAATGATTACATAATGTTTATAACATGGTAATAATCGATATAAAAGTAATGATAAACATTAAAAAGGTTTTTAATCAATATGAAATTAACTTTAGTTTGTTATTCAAGAGATTAAAGAACGATCGAGTCAAGTCGGACACGAGGTAAGGGATTTCTTATCTCACATTTAATTTTGTGAGATTTCCATTGTTCGCCACTTATTTATTGCATGTGGTGTAATGTGTAATGCCATTGATATATATTATTATGATTATTTTTGTATTCATGGTATTATGTGATTCATTTTGTGGTCATTAACTTTTGGTCATTTGACTCGATTTGATTACAATGAAGTAAGAGTTTTTCATCTCACTTTTTATTCCCGTGATATTCATGATATATTTGCCACTATTTCCTTTTGTTTGGTGTATTTACTACCCATTATTGTAATATATATGTAACATAGTTTCATTTATGAGTATTTACATCCTCATTTTATGATCCTTCTTCATGTGGCGTATGTATTTTTACGTTACCAAATCGGTAAGGGAACCTTTCACACTCCTCTGTTTAAAAGACTTATTTTTTATTATGTATTTTAATTTACATATTATTATGTTGGGATTTTTTCATTTATATCCCCATTAATGTAAAATTTATGACCAAGTGATGAGATACCCTTTTTATCTTATCAACTCATTTTCTGAATTTTAAAGTGACGTCGTTAGGCTGTCAAATTTTTACAAGGGAACTTCTTAACCCAATTTCAATTGTTTGGTTTCAACTTGTACTTATTGAATATGTAATCTAATGAATATGTGTGAATGACCTCTAATTGTTTTACAAATAATATCCACTTATATTTGGTGTATTTATATTTTTCACACATAATTATGTGATTGATTTATTCATAATTTAAGGATACCATCTTTATAAGGGATTTCATCTCAATTTACATTTCCATTGAGGCTTCATTGTTGTTATGCACCAATTAACTCTTATATGGTGTATATACTGTAGTTTGACATATTTTATCATGAATAACTTTATTCTCAAGATATAATAATGTTCTTATTAAATGTTATTCCTCAATTATTTGTATTCAAGTGTCTCTCTTTTTGTTAAAAACCCTTTAACTAAAATATTGTTTTAAATGTTTTAAAGATTTATCCTTCTAAATATTTATCATTAATGTCCATGTTTTCAAAATGAGATTTATGATTTATTTATTTGGACATTAATGTTTTTAAATTATCTTTAATTTAAAATCTTCAAAGTATTATGGGACACTTTGATTAATAAATCTCTTTTTTAAATGGTTTTGAAAATGATTTGATAAAACATTGTCTTGATTTGATATATTGGAATGTGGAAATGTTATCTTTCATTTATACATGTGTTATATTTTATGATTATGTTATGGTTATTGGGCATTGTTTTCATATATGGGTGGTTCCATGATAAACCTAGGGTGTGTGAGCCCGAGATAACTCTCCAATGCATTGGGTAACATGACGGAGGTAAACATGATGTTTCTCCTAAGAGATTTAGGGAATATGCTGTGATGGGTATTCCGAGTGTAACTCCCTACATAGCCGTGATAGCTACAATGTAAGTTTGATATGGATTCCATAAGTAACCATCATGATTTAATATTTTTGTGTGTTATTAATAAATATTATGATTTCATAATGTATTTTATGATTGAAAAGTATGGTTTTATGGAATTGTATTTATTTGTGGGGATATTGTTTTCCTTATTTATTTTATAACCCTTACTAATCTTTTTATACTCATCCCAAGATTTTGAAATGTATTCCACAGGAATTAAAGATGAATAGTGTAACATCCCAAGTAAGTAAAGAATTATAGATTTTCATATCTATGTCTATTTATGAATTATATAGTGTTTTAGAGGCTTAAAATGAGAACAAATCCAATCATAAGCATAAGATACTCTAATATTTTTTAAAAGACAGTTTTACCTCATTTGGATGGAAAACCTTTTTTAAGCTCTATTCATCAAAATAAACTTATTCATTAGAATTGGGACATTGAAATTTTCTTTAGATAAATTTTTGGTATTTTTCTGACAATGTTCATTTTTTAATGAATAGAGAAAAATACTGAATTTTACTTCAAAACTGCTTTTTCATCTAATTTAATTCTATAGATATATTATCCTTTTAATTGTTTTTAAAATATAATTAGAATATATTTTTACCATTTAATAAAATGTTGGTCATTGTAATTAATTTCACTTTGGAATTGGGCATAAACAAGTGTCAAACTTTTGATAGATATTGTTTCTAAAAAACCCACTATTTGTTTTGACAACGTGAATTATTTATAAATTAATTACTGCAATTTCTGAGTTTGGAATTTGGTAAAATGGATTCCATATTTGGAATCAGATGGTCCAAATTATGTAATAAAGACTCTTTTGTATTTGGACATTATGAATAGTAACGACGGTAATAATCTTTAATTATCGTGATTAATTAGTAATCGGGTAGTTAAGGGTAATAAAATATTATCATAATAATATAAAATGACCCCAACATGTGTCCTAATGCTATTGGTTGTGTAATTTCCGACATGGGATTCCTTGTGCCAACTTAGGGACCCCATGGAATCACTTTTGGGTGATAGTTACATTTTATCATTTTATTTTGTTAAAGAAAGGAAAATATAACAAAAATATGTAACATGTAACGCCCCGACCCCAGTTACCCAGAGTCGGTGCATTATTACGTAACACTGTCATGATCACAATAGATCAAGTCTCGAAAGACCGATTAGTTTAGTATCCTTGGAAACACTAGATGCATTCATAAATGTTACATTACATCATAAATTAAAAAACTACAATAACATAGTCTCCATAGTCCACACTCATATCCCCTTCATACTATCCCTGTAGGTCAGTCATAAAATATTTCTTCACATCCTGTGAAAAATAAAACACAGAAAGGGGTGAGCTCAGATTCTCAGTAAGGATAACAATATAGCAGAAGCTTTCATAAATAAACATAAACATTTAAGACAATGTATAACTAAAACAAAAGCCTTTTAGACTTGAACTTCAGCATAATATGGAAAAAATAATATGTAGTAATTCCATTTAATTATTCAAAAGGATATTCTACTAGTCGAATAATCACATGAAATATCAATAACCACATTCAAAATGATGGAATGCATAATTCCAGATTGTCATAACCACGTAGCCAAGGCCTCATGCCAAGACTACAAATAAGGTTTTGTCAAGGAATCATGCCAAGACACTAGTTTGTCTCATGATACCTACCGATTCATCAAGGAGCTATATTGGGCTCCACCCGTCACTTATTAAGTCCAATTCATTCCTTATATGAAAAGGTTTAAACATATCATAAACCATAACATAATTGTATCACATAAAACATGCATAAAGGAAACATTAAATTTCCATATTTCAATCACAAGATATCAATACAACACATTGATGTAATAAAAACATTATCAAAACCATTTTCAATACCAAAATAAAATAAAAGTAAAACATGGTATTTATTTTTCATTTTTTAAAAAAAGTTATGGCTTGTAGAGGAAGCCGAAACTCAAATAATGGTCATGGTGGCAGAGAAGTCGTTGTCGCCACATAAGTACAACAAAAAAACATTCCATTTTTTCATTTAGTAAAATGCTTCATATAAAAAAGATTCCATTTGAATAAACATAAAATTAAAAGGGGTTTATACACCGTATAAAAGAAAGTTGTGTATAAAACAAAATATGCCTCAATGAAAGGAGATTGAGACGAAGTCCCTTACCTCATGTCTGACTTGACTCGATCGTTCATTAATCTCCTGAATAAAAAACTAGAGTTAATATCTACTTGATAAAGAACCTTTTTCAATTTCATTATCCCTTTTATATCACTTATTAGCATGTTTTAAAAATAATGTAGTCATTTAAGTTAATAACGGTCTTTTTTCGATCTTTGGTACTTGTGTCAACAATAAACTTCTTATAATTACAATTTGTTTATGTGGTAGAGTATCTATTATCTCCAGAATTATATTCATGATGTATATATCATATATATCATATATATCCAGTATATACATGCATTTATAATATTACATAACATTTAGAGGTAAGAAATGAAATGCACCGTTCATGGAGACGGTAAGCCGTACGTACGAATGAACGCTACTTTCATTTTTTATTTCGTATTTATTGGAATGAAATAATAATGATATAATGGTATATTATAATTCCAGTATAATATCATATATAATATCATTAACTCCATACTTTATATGTCCCACATATGGCATTAATGATTCAAATCACTTTGAGGGGGCGGTAGTCCGCACTTCCTAAAATGAAATTATCGCGTTTACCCATAATGGAAATCATAAAGGTATATCATAAATGAAAAATAAAGAAGCTTAAAGAAAACATAAACATAATATATATCATATATAGAAATAGTGTCATCATAATGTCCACCATGAGATGTGTTAAAAGAAGATTGAACAATCATCGTTTCATGAGGCAGTAATTCACCACCCAGAAAAAACAGTATGTTCTTTAACCATTAGACGAAGGTGTGTGTAAGTGTAAATAAAATACTTCTCATAACAATATCCTATTATATTTTATATACTTGTGTTGTTACAAAATAAAGAAATAAAAAGAGTTTAAGGGGTTGGGGAATCAAAATAAAACAAAAGAACATAAGAAAAGACATTACCATAAAATCAGGTAACTCTTTTTGATTTGAGCCAACGACATATTTGGGAAGACATCTGCCCAAAGTGAGACTTCTATGAGTAAGAGAAGTAATTTGAGAGTGTATTTGGGCAGATTTTGGCCGAGCCAAATGGATTTGAAGGTGTGAATAAGGTGGTAGAGGTGGGGGCCTTTTATATGAGGAGAGGTGGGGCACTTTTGGAAAGTCAAGAAATATTACTTTATTGTATAATGAGTTTCGGATTTTAACGGTCCCAAAATTATATATTTCTAGGATAAGGTGATAAGGGTTCAAAATATAGTCATCCAATAGGTTATTGAATAGTGTATGTCTTAGATTCTACATAATCCTTTCATTTTATTTAAATCGTTAATTAATGAAGTTATCGCTGCATCATCATGGTGTCATAAAAAATTTAAATTATTTAATGTCTCAAAATTCTAAATAAGATTACCATAATGTAGGAAATATTTTTATATTTCCAATGTATATTTATAGTAAAAAAGATAACTTGTATAACCCCTTGTAAAAATTGTTTTAGTAAAACAATAAATGTTTGTGACATTTTTATTTTTACTTTAAATAAAAGGTATTAATGTCATTATCTTACCCAAGGGGCTCCATGGGGTCCCAAAAATTGACACATGGATTGTCTTGGTCCGACATGAGTCATCCAATAAGATTAGGACATGTTTCAAGGTAATTTAATATTATTATAACATTATTTTTACCTTAAATTACTCTAATTACCTCTAATCGCAGTTAACAAAACTCAAAAGTCACTATTCACCAAAAATTATTTTCATCCAATTGAACCAAATTTTACTTCATAATTACAACCATTCATTTCATATTTTTGAAATTAAAATCACAAAAGTGGTAAAATTTCATTTAAATGAAAAATCAGTTTTTTTAACTACCACTTAGTGGTTTCACTATTCATCAAAAATTGAAGTTTTTCAGAAAAATACCAAATATTCACCCTAAGATATATTTGATATTCCAAATTCAAAGTTGATGTCTATTTTACCAAATTAAAAACATATATGTTTCTTTAATTAATTTTATAATTAATTCCCTTTGTCAAAACAAATAGCTTGTTTTTAAGAAAGAATATCAATCAATAGATGGACAATTGTTTATGTCCAATTTCAAAGTGAAGTTAATTATAATGACCACCATTGGATAAAATGGTAAAAATATATTTAAATATACTTTAAAACCACTAAATAATTTAATTTATCACTATAAATTATTTTGATTTAAAAAGTTTTTTATAATTATAGTTTAGTATTTTACACTATTTATAAGAAATTGGAAGTTCTAAGAAAAACAAAAAATTCAACTTAGGATAATTTCGGTATTCCTAATCCAAAAATGAAGCTAAATTTGAATAATAAAATTTATAAAATTTCAAAAAGTGGGTATTACTATTCAAAACAGCTACATTGATTGGTCGCAGTGTGTTAGAATCTCGAACTTGCGTACAATCCAAGATATTTCATTATTGAAAGAGAAGCGTACCATGAAACTTTGGGGTGTTAAATTCTCCCATCCTTCAATAAATTGGGTCCTCGCAATTTGAAAATGTTCTTTGAAAATAAAAGGTTGATAATAGAAAATACCTTTGTGGAAAACCCACATCGGAAATAAGGTTAATAAAATATAGCTTTAATAAGAGGGAAAGGGAAATAAAAATGTCACCACCAAATTATGATCTCGATTAGGAGAACATTGGTGTAAATTAGAGACATATAATTGGAGGAGAAACATAATTATTTGTAAGTAGTGATTGAGTTCATCAATCACAAACAAGTGTAAAATTGGGGGCCTCAAAGCCTTCAATCTATGTTGATTTAAAATATCATCAGTTCAAAAAAACAGAAGGGATTTGGATAACACCTTTTTTGTTTTAATATCCCTTTCATAATGTTTAAGAATTAATTTATTCATATAAAAAGAGATAGGTATATATGTAAATATTCTTGACAAGTAGAGTTTCATCCTTCAACTAATTTCTACCACAAACTCATCTTTCAATCAAAAATATAATAGAACTCAAAAATATTATATTTATCCTAATCGTACAAGGTTCAAAATATTATCACATACCATTTAGAATAGGAAAACTATTTTGTAATAACTAGGGAATTCTTGTAGGCTAGTGTTAGGTAATACAGGCATGTCACACTATGGTTGTGGGTTCGATTCCTACAGCTTTGTCCGACGCGACGGGTTATCCCCCGACTAGCAGGTTGTCCTTTTCCTAAAACTATAGTATTATTATATTCCAAAAATAATCTTCAGAAATGTTTTAACCTTTAAAAATTCTATCCAAATTTAATCTTAATCCATCCCAACCATTATAGTTATCCAGAATACCTCTGCCCAGACTTTCTCTAAATGGTCTCTAAATTCCAAAAATCAATTCATCAGATTCCCCAAACAAAGTAAAGTTTCTCTTATCATAACATACTAAAAATATGATTACTTTCATCATATTAAAACCTTAATGAAAACAATAAGTACCTCAGTACATTCCTTATATATATCACATTATTCATATAACCATAATATAGTTCTTGAGTCCAAAAACAAAAATACAATAATTATTCCACTTCAACTGTAGTAAAAACATAATATTGGCCTTCCTCCCTTGGCCTTTTCTGAGGTACGTTTCCTTGGCACTCAGGGAATTCATTTTCATAATTCCACATTTCTCTACAATTGTTGCATTCAACATTGACATCCTCTTTCTTTCCCTTGCAATCACGAGCCTAGTGACCTTTTTCTCCACATTTATAACAAACTCCCATTCCTTTTAGGAAAGTACCGAGGTGATTCTTCCCACAATTATCGCATAATGTAAAATCCTTCTTTCCCTTTTTCCTTTTATCTGTATCTTGTTCCACCCTTCTCTTATTCTCTTGCATTACATTATTTTCATAAGATTTAGAGAATTACTTTTTTGTCTTGATAGAACCTGAGACTATATCTTCATACATTGAGAAATATTGTGATACTAAAGCTCGATGAAGAAATGGTTTTAACCCATCAAAGAAAAAATCAATCTTACTTATTGGGTTATGTATATAATCTGAAGTATGCCTCACTATCCTTGTAATGTTAAACTCATACTTTGCGACATTCTAATCCTCCTTTTTCCTCAGACTCAGAAATTTACTTTCTATATCTGCTCGATAGTCATGAAGAAAGTATTTTTCTAAGAAAATCACTTTGAACTCTCTGCATTCCATACTTGATACTTCTTCATCTTCCTTTGTATTTTGATTCAATGACAAACATTGATCAGCATCTCTAGTGAGGCGGTAAACTGCCATGATAACCTTTTCTCTTTCACTACTCCCCAAGTTATAGAATATTTTCTCTATGGAATTTATCCATTGCATAGCTACTAAGGGATTTGTACTCCCATTGAATGTTGGTGGTTGTTGCCTCAGGAAGCAGTCTAACATTTATCCTCCACATTGCGGATCAGACTTCTCTATATGAGTAAGGTTACTATTCATAACCTGAGTGAGTTGTCCCAGTATGGTGATAAGCTGATCAGCACCAGTTGTATCACTAGCTCCAATATAATTATCTTGAGTAGGAGGTAAATCCCTACATGGAGTGTGTGCATTGATACAGTTTCCATTCCTTCCACTAGGCTCCATTTCTAAAAAATGTCATAAACTAGATTAGTTTATCAATCGAAATACATAATAACAAACTTGAAAAACACTTAACAAAAATTGAACTATTTATGGATATAATCCCTAATCATAAAAAAGTTATATTTGAGGAAGTATATACTCATAAACCCTTCATAATTTTTTGTATGTAAAATGCGAGTTATCATAAGAATATCCCCCAGGAGTGTCATAACCAAGACCACAACAAGGCCCGTTGTCATGCACGAGTTCCCATTCGAGTCTAGCTCAAAGCAGTGTTTTTGGGTTTTACCCCTAGGTACATTTATTCCAGATCCACCTCTACCTACTCGTATCCAAACAGGGATGTATTGCTCAGAAAACTCACAAAATCTCTATAATACCAAAATTTTAGGAATTTCTTCTATACTAATCCTCAAATTATATCATAGGGCTATGTGGATTAATCAGAGTTTTTCTAAATCTATCTTCCAAGGTTAGTACAAAACTGCCTTTGATACCAACTGTAATGCCCTGACCCCAGTTACCTAGAGTCAGTGCAATATTAGGTAACATTGGCATGATCACAAAAGATCATGTCTTGAAATGCCGATTAGTTTAGTAGCTGGGGAAAAAGTAGATGCATTCATAAATGTTACATTACATCATAAAGTAAAAAAATTACAATAACATAGTCTCCATAGTCCACACTCACATCCCCTTCAGACTATCCCTGCAGGTCAGTCATAAAATTTTTCTTCACATCCTGGGAAAAATAAATCATAGAAAGGGGTGAGCTCTGATGATCGGTAATGATAACAATATAGCGGAAACTTTCATAAATAAACATAAACATTTAAGGCAATTTTTAACTAAAACAAAAGCCTTTTAGACTTGAACTTCAGCATAATATGGAAAAAATAAAATTAAGTAATGCCATTTAGTTATTCAAATGGATATTCTACTAGTCGAATAATCACATGCAATATCAATAACCACTTTCATAATGATGGAATGCATAATTCCAGACTATCATAACCACGTAGCCAAGGCCTCGTGCCAAGACTACAAATAAGGTTTTGTCAAGGCCTCGTGCCAAGACACTAGTTTGTCTAATGAGACCTACCGATGCATCGAGGAGATATAGAGGGCTCCACCCATCACTTATTAATTCCAATGCATTCCTTATATGAAAAGGATTAAACATATCAAATCCATAACATAATCATATCACATAAAACATGCATAAAGGAAACATAACATTTCCAAATTCCAATAAAAAGATATCAATACAACACGTTGATGTAATAAAAACATTATCAAAACCATTTCCAATACCAAAATATAATAAAAGTAAAACATGGTATTTATTTTTCATTTTTTAAAAAAGTTATGTCTTGTAGAGGAAGCCGAAACTCAAATAAAGGTCATGGCATTGGAGAAGTCGTTGTCGCCGCGTACACACGACAAAAAAACATTACCTTTTGTCATTTAGTAAAATACATTGTATAAAAAATATTCCTTTTGAATAAACATAAAATTCAAAGCGGTTTATACACCGTATAAAAGAAAGATGTGTATAAAACAAAATATGCCTTAATGAATGGAGATTGGGACGAAGTCCCTTACCTCATGTCCGACTTGACTCGATCATTATTTAATCTCCTAAATAATAAACTAGAGTTAATCTCTACTTTATTAGGAATCTTTTTCAAGTTCATAATCCCTTTTATATCACCTATTACCATGTTATAAATTTTTTTTAGTCATTTAAGTTAATAACCGTCGTTTTGTCGATCTTTGGTACTTGAGTCAACAATAAACTTATTGTAATTACAAGTTTTTTATGTGGTAGAATATGCATTATCTCCAGAATTATATTCATGATTTATATATCATATATATCATATATTTTCAGTATCTACATGAATTTATAATATTACCTAATATTTATAGGTAAGAAATTAAATGCACCGTTCATGGAGACGGTAAGCCGTACGTACGCATGAACGCTACTTTCATTTCTATTTAGTATTTTCTGGAATGAAATCGTAATGATATAATGGTATATTATAATTTCAGTATAATATCATATATAATTTCATTAACACCATCCTTTATACGTCCCATATATGGCATTAACGATTCAAATCATTTTGATGGGGCGGTAGTCTGCACTTCCTAAAATGAAATTATCGCGTTTACCCATAATGGAAATCATAAAGGTATGCCATAAATGAAAAATACAGAAGCATAAAAGAACATAAACATAATATATATCATATATTGAAATATTATCATCATAATGGCCACCATGATAGGTGTTAAAATAAGATTGAACAATCATTGTTTGTGAGGTAGTAATTCGCCACCCACAGAAACAGTATGTTATTTAACCATTAGACGAAGGTGTGTGTAAGTTTAAATCAAATAATTCTCATAAAAACATCCTCGTATATTAAATATACTGGTGTTATTACAAAATAAAGGAATAAAAAGAGTTTAAGGGGTTGGAGAAGCAAAATAAAACAAAAGAACATAAGAGAAGACATTACCTTAAAATCGGGTAACTCTTTTTGATTTGAGCCAAAGGATTCTTTGGGAAGACTTCTGCCCAAAGTGAGGATTATAGGAGTAATTGAGGGAATTTGAGAAATTATTTGGGCAGAGGTTATCCAAGCCAAATTTCTTTGTTGGTGTGAATAAGGTGGTAGAGGTGGGGGCCTTTTATAAGAGGAGAGGAGGGAAATGATACTTTATTATATAATGCGTTTTGGATTTTAAAGGACCCACAATTATATATTTCAAGGATAAGGTGATAGGGGTCTTAAATATGCTCATCCAATAGGTTTTTGACATGTGTAAGTCTTCGATTTTACATTATCTTTTCGTTTTATTTAAATCGTTAATTAATGAAGTTATCGCTGCATCATCATGGTGTCATAAAAAATTTAAATTATATAATGTATAAAAATTATAAAAAAATAACCATGATGTTGGAAATCTTTTTATCTTTCCAATTAATATTTATAGTCGAAATGATAACTTGTATAACCCCTTGTAAAAATTGTATTAGTAAAATAACACATGTTTGTGACATTTTTATTTTTACTTTAAATAAAAGGTATTAATGTCATTATCTTACCCAAGTGGCTCCATGGGGTCTCACAAATTGACCCATGGATTTTCTTGGTCGGCCATGTGTCATCAAATAAGAATAGGACACGTGTCAAGGTAATTTCATATTATTATAACATTATTTTTACCTTAAATTACTCTAATTACCTCTAATCGTGGTTAATAAAACTCAAAAGTTACTACTCATCAAAAAGTATTTTCATCCCATTGGACCACATTTTACTTCTTAATTACAACCATGTATATCATATTTTTGAAATTAAATTCACTGAAGCGGTAAAATTTAATTTAAACGAAAGATCAGTTTTTTTAACTACCACTTAGTGGTTTCACTATTCATAAAAAATTGACGTTTTTTAGAAAAATACCAAAAATTCACCCTAAGATATATTTGATATTTACAATTCAAGGATGATGTATACTTTACCAAAGTCAAAACATATAAGTTTCATTTATTAATTTTATAATTAATTCTCGTTGTCAAAACAAATAGCGTGTTTTTAAGAAAGAATATCAATCAAAAGATTGACAATTGTTTATGTCCAATTTCAAAGTGAAATTAATTCTAATGACCTTCATTAGATAAAATGGAAAAAATATATTCTAATTATATTTTAAAACCACTATATTATTTAATTTATTACTATAAATTATTTTGATTAAAAAAATTGTTTTTAATTAAAGTTTTGTATTTTACACTTTATAAAAATTGGATGTTCTCAGAAAAAAATGAAAAATTCAACATAGGATAATTTCAATATTCCAAATACAAAAATGAAGTCATATTTGAATAATAAAATTTATAAAATTTCAAAAAGTGGGTATTACTATTCATAATGGCTAATTTGATTAGTCGCGGTGTGTTAGAATCTCGAACCTGCGTACAATCCAAGCTATTGAATTATTGAAAGAGAAACATACCATGGAAGCTTGGGGTGTTACATTCTCCCCTCCTTCAATAAATTGCATCCTTTCAATTTGAAAATATTCTTCGAAAATAAAAGGTTGAAAATAGAAAATACCTTTTTGGAAAACCCACTTCAAAAATAAGCTTAATAAAATTTAGCCTTAATAGGAGGGAAAGGGAAATGAAAAAGTCAACAAAAAATTATAATCTCAATTAGGAGAAAATTGGTGGAAATTAGAGACATATAATTAGAGGAAAAATGTAAATATTTGTAGGGAGTGATTGAGGTCATCAATCACAAACAAGTGTAAAATTAAGGGCCTCAAAGCCTTCAATCTATGTTGATTTAAAATATCATCAGTTCAAAAAAACATAAGGGATTAGGATAACACATTTTTTTGTTTTAATATCCCTTTCATAATGTTTAAGAATTAATTTATTCATAGAATAAGATGTTGGTATATATATATATATTCATGAAAATTAGAGTTTCATCCTTCAACTAATTTCTACCACAAACTCATCTTTCAATCAAAAAGATAATAGAACTCAAAAATATTATATTTATCCTAATCGTAAAAGGTTAAAAATATTAACTCATAACATTTATATTTGGAAAACTATTTTGTAATAACCAGGGGCTTCTTGTAGGCTAGTTGTAGGTAATAAAGGCCTTTCACACTATGGTTGTGGGTTCGATTCCTACAGCTTTGTCCGACACGACGGGTTATCCCCCGACATGCAGGTTGTCCTTTTCCTAAAACTATAGTATTATAATATTCCAAAAATAATCTTCAGAAATGTTTTAACCTTAAACAATACTATCCAAAGTTAAACTTGATCCATTCCAACCATTATAGTTATCCAAAATACCTCTGTCTAGACTTTCTCTAAAAGGTCTCTAAATTCCAAAATCAATTCATCAGATTCCCCAAAAAAGTAATGTTTCTCTTATTGTCACATACTAAAAATGAGATTACCTTCATCATATTTAAACCTTAATGAAAAAAACAAGTACTACAGTACAATCCTTCTATATATCACATTATTCTTATAACCATAATATAGTTCTTGAGTCCAAAATCACAAATACACTAATTATTCCACTTCAACTGTAGTAACATCATATGATTGGCCTTGCTCCCATGGCATTTTATGAGGTAAGTTTCCTTGCCTCTTAGGGAATTCATTTTCATAATTCCCCATTTCTCTACAATTGTAGCATTCAACATTGAAAGCCTCTTTCTTTCCCTTATAATTATGAGCCTGGTGACCTTTTTCTCCACATTTATAAAAAACTCCCATTTCTTTTAGGCATGTACCGGGGTGATTCTTCCCACAATTATCGCATAATGGAAAATAATTCTTTCCCTTTTTCCCTTTATCTATCTCTTGTTCCACCGTTCACTTCTTCTCTTGCTTTAGTTTATTTTCATAAAATATAGAGAATTATTTTTCTGTCTTGATAGAACACGAGACTATATAATCATCCGTTGAGAGAGATAGTGATACTAAATCTCAACGTAGAAATGGTTTTAACCCATAAAAGAAACAATCAATCTTACTTCTTGGGTAAAATATATAATCTGAAGCATGCCTCACTAAGCTTGTAATGTTAGACTCATACTTTGTGACATTCTCATCCTCCTTTTGCCTCAGACTCAGAAATTGACTTTCCATATCTGCTCGACGATCACGAGGAATGTATTTTTCTAAGAAAAGATCTTCTAACTCTCTCCATTCCATACTTTATTCTTCATCATCTTCCTTAGTATTTTAAATCAATGACCACCATTTATCATCATCTCTAGTGAGGCGGTAAACTTCCATGATAACCTTTTCCCTTTCACTGCTCCCCAAGGCATGAAATATTTTCTCTAAGGAATTTATCCATTTCTCAGCTACTTAGAGATTTGTACACCCATTGAATGTTGGTGGTTTTTTCCTTATGAATCAGTCTAACATTGATCCTCCACATTGAGGATCAGGCTGCTCCATACGAGTAAGGTTATTATTCATAACCTGGGTGAGTTGTCCCAGTATGGTCATAACCTGATTAGCACCAGTTGTATCACCAGCTCCACTATAATTATCTTGAGTAGGAGGGAAATCCCTACACAGAGCGCGTTCATTGATACAGTTTCCTTTCCTTCGACTAGGCGCCATTTCTAAACAATGTCATAAACTAGATTAGTTTACGAATCGAAATAAATAATAACAAACTTGAAAACAGTTAACATAAATTGACATATTTTTGGATATAATCCATAATCATAAAAATGTTTTCTTTGATGAAGTATATACTCATAAACCCTTCATAATGTTTTTTAAGGAAAATTATAATTATCCTAATCATATCCCCCGGGAGTGTCGTAACCAAGAGTGCAGTAAGGCCCGTTGTCATGCACAAGTTCCCGTTTGAGTCTAGCTCAAAGCGGTGTTTTCAGGTTTTAACCCTAGTTACATCTATTCTAGAGCCACCTCTACCTGCTCGTATCCAGACATGGATGTATTGCTTGGAAAACTCACAAAATCTCTATAATACCACAATTCTAGGAAGTTATTCTATACTAATCCTCAAAGTCTATCTTAGGGCTATGCGATCTAATCATAGTTTTTCTAAATCTATCTTCCAATGTTAGTACTAAACTGCCTCTGATACCAATTGTAACGCCCTGACCCTAGTTACCCAGAGTCGGTGCATTGTTACGTAACATTGGCATGATCACAAAAGATCAAATCTCTAAAGGCCTATTAGTTTAGTACCCTTGTAAACACTAGATGCATTCATAAATGTTATAATACATCATAAAGTGAAAAACTACAATAACATAGTCTCCATGGTCCACACTCATATCCCCTTCAGACTATCCCTGCAGTTCAGTCATAAAATATTTCTTCACATCCTGTGAAAAATAAAACATAGAAAGGGGTGAGTTCATAGGCTCAGTAAGGATAACAATATAGCAGAAACTTTCATAAATAAACATAAACATTTAAGGCAATGTATAACTAAAACAAAAGCCTTTTAGACATTAACTTCCTTATAATATGGTAAAAATAAAATGAAGTAATGCCATTTACTTATTCACATGGATATTCTACTAGTTGAATAATCACATGCAATATCAATAACCACTTTCATGATGATGGAATGCATAATGTCAGACTATCATAACCACGTAGCCAAGGCCTCATGCCAAGACTACAAATAAAGTTTTGTCAAGGCCTCATACCAAGACAGTAGTTTGTCTCATGATACCTACCGATGAATCGAGGAGCTATATTGGGCTCCACCCATCACTTATTAAGTCCAATTAATTACTTATATGAAGAGGTTTAAATATATCATAAACCATAACATAACCGTATCACATAAAACATGAATAAAGAAAACATAACATTTCACATTTCAATCACAAGATATCAATACAACACGTTGAAGTAAAAAAAAACATTTTCAAAACCATTTTAAATACCAAAATAAAATAAAAGTAAAACATGGTATTTATTTTTCATTTTAAAAAAAAGTTATCGCTTGTAGAGGAAGCCGAAACTCAAATAATAGTCATGGCGGCGGAGAAGTCGTTGTCGCCGCTTACGTACGACCAAAAAAACATTCCCTTTTGTCATTTAGTAAAATTCTTCATATAAAAAAGATTCCTTTTGAATAAACATAAAAGTCAAAGGGGTTTATACTCCGTATAAAAGAAAGTTGTGTATAATACAAAATATGCCTCAATGAATGGAGATTGAGACGAAGTCCCTTACATCGTGTCCGACATGACTCGATCATTCTTTAATTTCTTGAATAATAAACTAGAGTTAATATCTACTTTCTTAAGAACCTTTTTCAAGTTCATTATCCCTTTTATATCACTTATTACCATGTTATAAAAATCATGTACTCATTTAAGTTAACAACGGTCGTTTTGTCGATCTTTGGTACTTGAGTCAATAATAAACTTCTTATAATTACAAGTTGTTTATGTGGAAGAATATCCAATATCTACAGAATTATACATATGATGTAGATAAAATATATATATATATATCCAGTATATACATTCATTTATAATATTACATAACATTTAGAGGTATGAAATGAAATGCATCGTTCATGGAGACGGTACGTCGTACGTACGCATGAACGCTACTTTCATTTCAATTTCATATTTATTTGAATGAAATCATAATGATATAAAGGTATATTATGATTCTAGTATAATATCATTAACTCCATACTTTATACGTCCCACTATGGAATTAAAAATTCAAGTCACTTTTGAGGGGGCGGTAGTCCGCACTTCCTAAAATGAAATTATCACGTTTACCCATAATAGAAATCATAAAGGTATGTCATAAATGAAAAATAAATAAGCATAAAGAAAACATAAACATAATATATATCATATATAGAAATAGTGTCATCATAATGGCCACCATGAGAGGTGTTAAAAGAAGATTGAACAATCATCGTTTTGTGAGGTAGTAATTATCCACCCACGGAAACAAAATGTTCTGTATCCATTAGACAAAGGTGTGTGTAAGTGTAAATCAAATCCTTTTCATAAAAAAATCATAGTATAATTAATATACTGGTTTTGTTACAAAATAAAAAAATAAAAAGAGTTTAAGGGGTTGGAGAAGCAAAATAAAACAAAAGAACAAAAGACAAGACATTACATTAAAATCTGGTAACTCCTTTTGATTTTAGCCAAAGGATTCCATGGGAAGACTTCTGCCCAATGTGAGGCTTCTAGGAGTAAGAGAGGGAAGTTTAGAGAATATTTAGGCAGAGGTTGGCCGAGTGAAATGGCTTAGATGGTGTGAATACTATGGTAGAGGGTGGGGCCTTTTATAAGAGGAGAGGAGGGGCACTTTTGGAAAGTCAAGAAATGTTACTTTATTATATAATGAGTTTCGGATTATAAACATCCCAAAATTATATATTTCGAGGATAAGGTGATAAGGGTTATAAATCTACTCATACAATAGGTTTTTGAAAAGAGTAAGTCCTAGATTTTACATTATCGTTTCATTTTATTTAAATTGTTAATTAATGAGGTAATCGTTGCATCATCATGGTGTCATAAAAAATCTGAATTATTTAATGTCTAAAAATTATAAAAAATTTACCGTGATCTAGGAAATCGTTTTATCTTTCCAATGGATATTTATAGTAAAAAAGATACTAGTATTACCAATTTTAAAAATTGTTTTAGTAAAACAATACATGTTTGTGACATTTTTATTTTTACTTAAAAAAAGGTATTAATGTCATTATCTTACCCATGTGGCTCCATTGGGTCCCAAAAATTGACCCATTTATTTTTTTTGATGGCCTTGATTCATCCAGTAATAGTAGGACATGTGTCAAGGTAATTTCATATTATTATAACATTATTTTTACCTTAAATTACTCTAATTACATCTAATCGCGGTTAATAAAACTCAAAAGTTACTATTCACAAAAAATTATTTTCATCCAATTGAACCACATTTTAATTCTTAATTACAACCATATATGTCGGATTTTTGAAATTAAATTCACAGAAGCGGTAAAATTTTATTTAAACGAAAAATCAGTTTTTTTAACTACCACTTAGTGGTTTCACTATTCATCAAAACTTGAAGTTTTTCAGAAAAATACCAAAAATTCACCCTAAGATATATTTGATATTAAAAATTCAAAGATGATGTATATTTTAACAAATTCAAAACATATAAATTTCATTAATTAATTTTATAATTAATTCCCATTGTCAAAACAAATAGCATGTTTTTAAGAAAGAATATCAATCAAAAGACTGACTATTGTTTATGTCCAATTTCTATGTGAAATTAATTCTAATGACCACCATTGAATAAAATAGTAAAAATATATTCTAATTATACTTTAAAACCACTAAATAATATAATTTATCACTATAAATTATTTTAATTAAAAAAGTTTTTTTTATTTAAAGCTTTGTATTTTACACTATTCATATAAAATTGGAAGTTCTCAGAAAAAACTAAAAATTAAACTTAGGATAATTTAGATATTAAAATCCAAAAATTAAGTCCAATTTGAACAATAAAATATATAAAATTTCAAAAAGTGGGTATTAATATTCATAACGGCTACTTTGATTGGTCGCGGTGTGTTAGAGTCTTGAACTTGTGTACAATCCAAGCTATTGCATTATTGAAAGAGAAGCGTATCGTGGAAGATTGGGGTGTTACATAACACCTAAGTAAAACAATTTTAATTTTGTCTAAATAAATGATCTCTTAGACTATAAATAGTCATTGGAAATCTAAAAATATTTCCTACATCATGGTATTTTTTTTATAATTTTTAGACATTCAATAAATAAATTTATTTATTACAACATGATGATATAGTGATTATCTCATTAATGAACAAATTAAATAAAATGAAAAGATAATGTAAAATCTAAGACTTACACTTGTCAAAAAGCTATTGTATGGGTGGATTTCAAACCCTTATCACCTTATCCTTGAAATATATCATTGTTGGACCTTTAAAATCTAAAAATCATTTTATAATAAAGTAACATTTCAAGACTTTCCAAGAGTGCCCCTCTACCCTCTTATAAAAGTCCCCTACCTCTTCCCCCCTTACCCACACCTCCAAGCCTTTGTCTTGACCAAAATATGCTCCTTTTATATCTCCACATCCCTATCTTCATCATAGAAGCCTTAACATAGGTAGAGAGCTCTTCAAGAAACCCTTTTGGGTAAACCAAGGGGAGTTACCCGATTTAAAGGTAATGTATTCTCTTATGTTATTTTGTTTTATTTTTCTTCTCCAACTACCTAAACTCTTTTTGTTCCTTTATTTTGTAATAGAACCAGTATCTTCAATATAGTAGGATGTTTTTATGAGATGAATTTGATTTACACTTACACAGACCTCCGTCTAATGGTTAAAGAACATACTCTTTCTGTGGATGGAGAATTACTGCCTCACGAAACGATGATGGTTCAATATTCTTTTAACACCTTTCGTGGTGGCCATTAAGATGTCACTATATTTATATATGATATATATTATTTTTATGTTTTCCTTATGCTTAGGTATTTTTCATTTATGGCATACCTTTATGGTTTCCATTATAGGTAAACACGATAATTTCATTTTAGGAATAGTGGACTACCACCCCCTCAATGTGATTTGATTCGTTAGTGCCATATGTGGGATGTATAAAGGATGTAGTTAATGGTATTACATACTATTTCATACTAAAATTATAATATACATTTATATCATTATGATTTCATTCAATTAAATACAAAAAATAAATGAAAGTATCATTCATGCGTACGTACGGCTTACCGACTCCATGAACGGTGCATTTCATCTCTTACCTTGAAATGTTATGTAATGTTATAAATGCATGTATATACTGGATATATATTATGTATATGATATACACCTCATGAAAATAATTTTGGATATAATGGATAATTTACCACATGAACAACTTTTAATTGTAAGTAGTTTATTTTTGGCTCAAGTACCAAAGATCGAAAAAACGACTGTTATTAACTTCAATAATTACATAATGTTCATAACATGGTAATATGTTATATAAAATGAATAATGAAATTGAAAATTTTTCTTAATCAAGTATAAATTAACTCTAGTTTATTATTTAGGTGATTAAAGAACGATCGTGTCAAGTCGGACACGAGGTAAGGGACTTCGTCTCAATCTCCTCTCATTGAGGCATATTTAGTTTAATAAAAAACTTTCTCTTATATGGTGTATAAACCCCTTTGACTTTGACTTTTATTCAAAAGGAATCTTTTTATATGAATCATTTTACTAAACGACCAAAGGGAATGTTTTTGTCTTACGTATGCGGTGACAATGACTTCTCCGCTGCCGTGACCATTATTTGAGTTTCGGCTTCCTCTACAAGCCATAATTTTTTTTAAATGAAAAATACATACAATGTTTTACTTTTCTTTTATTTTGGAATTTAAAAAGGTTGTGATAATGTTTTGATTACATCAATGTGTTTTTGATATCTTGGGATCGAAATGTGGAAATGTTATGTTTCCTTTATGCATGTTTTATGTGATACGATTATGTTACGGTTCTTGGGCATTGTTTATGAAGACCAGTGGTTCCATGATAAATTATGGTGGGTGAGCCCGTTATTTCTCTCCAATGCATTGGTTAACACGAAGGGGTTAAACGCTATGGTTTCTCCGAAGAGATTTAGGGAATATACTATGATGGGTATTCCAAACATAACCACGAGGGTTACTCTCTCTATATAAGAATGTTATAAATGCCTAAAATTACCTTTATGTCTTATGTTTTCTATGAGTTATTCATAAATCTTATGATTTCATGAGGTATGTTAAAGTACTTATGTTTTATGAGTGAAGTATGATTTCATTGATTCTTATGCATACATGGAATAAGGTTTTCTTTCCGTATTTTTATATCCCTTACTGAGATTTTTATGCTCATCCCAAGTTTTTGAAATGTTTTTCACAGGTCAAGGGAAAGGTACATGATGTGATGATAGTGTCGAGGAAGTGTCAATAAATAATCCATGTTTTATTTTAAATATGTTTCCTTTATTGAGAAAAGTGAATATTGTCTTTGATGTAACCACATTGTTTAAAAGTGGAATGTAATGCATGATTTATGATCTAATTATCTAAAAATCTAAACCTGAAAAGATCCTCAATATGTATTCTTGAAATAATACAAGATTAAGTAATATTTAAGGCTGGGGCCTTATAGTTGGTATCAAAGGTCAGTTTAGGTATCCTTAGGAGTTATAATTCTATTAAATGATTATCCCAAAATATTTTTTATGGTAAAATTGAAATTATATATCATTTGAAGATTACCATGTTTCTTCATCTAAGTCATGTTTGTTCATAATGGTTTTCCATAGAGGAAATAGGGAAGCAGTGCTAGGAAGGCATACAGAAGGAAATGACCTTCCAAATCAGCATCCTGAGATGGTTGGAATTAGAAATGAATAGTTTGTTGCAGTAATGGCGCAGTTGACTCAAGAAATAAATGGTGGTGGTATCTATGCACGAGATCAGCCAGATCAATGGTAGAGGAACATGTCAGTGGTGGAACATTTCATGAGGCAACACCCCCCATCATTCAGAGGATCATCTGACCATGTGCTAGCTGAAGGGTGGAATAAAGAACTAGAGAAGATTTTTGATGTCAAGGGGTGTTCAGATAACCAAAAGGATAGTCTTGTTGTTTACCATTTGGAGGGTGAAGCAGATTAGTGGTGGCCAATGGTTAAAAATATCATGGACACTGATGATATTTACGCTCTTGACTGGGATGAATTCAAAGGCATGTTTCTTGAGAAATATTTTCCGAAGGCTGTTCGACTTATGATTGAGAACAATTCTTGGAATTGAGGCAAGAGGACGACTTAATGGCTACTTATGAAGAAAATTTCACTCGATTGGAATGGTATGCTACAAATTTTATCCGAGACCTTGATAGTAAAATCAATCATTTTTACTCAGGAATAAAGCCAAAATATCGAAGGGCATTAGATACTCATGAGTTCAAAATTTATGAAAAGCTTGTCCGATGTGCTGATAAGGTGGAAATGGAGTTTCCAATGATCAAGTGTTCTATAACAACCAACAGAGGAAGAGACCGAGGTGGCAGGAGAAAGGGAAGAATCCTTCAAAAACGTATGATGGTAAGAAAACTAAGTTTTTAGTTTGTGATAAATGTGGTAAAAAGCATGCTTGGGAATGTTTTTTGAATTATGGGAAGTGCTATTGATGTGGTAATATGGTACATATGGCTCGGGATTGAACTGGAAAAGATCAGGGTGATGGTAAGACCAAACTTGATTTACAGTTAATTTAATGTTTCAAGTGCAATGAGATGGGTCATTATGAAAATGAGTGTTCGACAAAGAGCTTGAATGATGGAAAGCAGTCAGCCTACGAGTAGAAAGGTGTGGTGAAATCCTTTGCAACTACTTCAACAGATGTTGGGCCATAAAATGAAGTGGTATCAGGTACATTGTTTGTTTTTTCAGATTATGCCAATGCGTTGTTTGATTCAGGGTCTACACATTCATTCATCTCTGAAAAATTTTCTAGTAAATTGGGAATTCCGTCTCAAGAAATTACTCCTGAAAATATGGTAAAAATACTTGGGGGAAATTTTGATGAAAAAAGAATTTATAAGAATCTTTCTATCTTTATCCGTGGAAAGATCCTACTTGTAAATATTATTGATTTACCTATAGTAGAGTTTGAAGTTATCCTAGGTATGGATTGTCTCTCTGTTTACCATGCTAAGATTGATTGTAGAGATAAAGAAGTTTCTTTTCAGAAAGACTTTCAGATTGTGTACAAGAATGAACCATTACTGTTGATAACATATCAAGAGGCTGAGAAACTTGTAAATGATGGAAATGAATGTTTCCTTGCACATATTGTTGAAAATAAAGGAACTATTCAGATTAATGATGATCCAATAGTAAATGAGTATCCTGATGTTTTTCCTGATGAGTTTCCTGGAATAATACCAGACCGAGAAGTTGAATTTACTGTTGACTTAGTTCCTGATGCTAAGGCAATGTCAAACCCCCCTTATCGAATGGATCAAATTGAACTTTTAGAGTTGAAGGAGCAATTGCAAGATTTACTAGAGAAAGGTTTCATTCGAACTAGTACATCACCATTGGGTTCTCTTTTCTTATTTGTTAAAAAGAATGATGGTGCAATGAGACTTTTCATTGATTACAGAGCCTTGAATAACATCATGGTTAAGAACAAATGTCCTTTGCCTCATATCGATGATTTGTTTGATCAGCTCCAGGGAGCTTAGTATTTTTCAATGATTGACTTGTGATTGGGGTACCATCACTTTAAGGTAAAGGAAGAAGATATTCTGAATACTGCGTTTCTTACAGGATATAGACATTATGAATTCGTAGTAATGCCTTTTGGGTTAACCAATTCACCTGCTGTATTCATGGACCTTATGAATAGAATTTTCCATTAGTTATTCGATAAGTTTTTGGTTGAATTCATTGATGATATTTTGGTGTTTTCTAAATGTAAAGAGGTTCATGAAAGTCATTTAAGGGTTATTTTTCTAACCTTAAAGGAAAATAAATTGTATGGAAAATTCAGAAAGTGTGAATTTTGGTTGCAACAAATTTCTTTCCTTGGTCACATTGTTTCTAAAGATGGGATAACTATTGATCCTGAAAAAACAATGGTTGTTGAAAAATTGCCAAGACCCACAAATGTAACTGAGATTCGTAGTTTTCTTGGGTTTTCAGGAAATTACCATAGGTTTGTTAAAAATTTTGCATAGTTGTCCATCCCATTGACTAAGCTAACTCGGAAGGGTGTTAAGTTCATCTGGACACAAAATGTGATGCTTTTTTTCTGGAATTGAAAAGATGATTGGTGAATGCTTCAGTTTTGGAACTACCTTCTAGGAATGGTGAATTTTTTCTCTACAATGATGCTTCATTGAAAGGACTTTGTTGCGTCCTAATGTAGAATGACCAGGTAGTTGCTTATGCTTCATGTCAGTTAAAAACTCAATACATAAATTACCCTAAACATGATTTGGAATTAACTACTGTTGCTTTCACATTAAAAATTTGGAGGCATCATTTTTATGGAGTAAAGTGTGAAATATATACCAATCACAAAAGATTAAAGTATATATTCACTCATAAATAATTGAACATGAGACATAGGAGATGGCTAGAAATAATCAATCATTATGATTGTACAATTCATTACCATCTGGGAAAAGAAAATAAAGTGGATGATTCTTTGAGTCGAAAAAGTAATGCTTCATTAACCATGTTACATTTGGAATGTGATCCTTTGGTTAAGGATTTGATGAACTTTGGCATAGAAGTTGTTGGTGAAGGATGTTCTTCTGTTTTGTTTTAGGAATCAGTGAAATCTTCTCTAACAGATAGAATTAACCAAGCTGAGAAGCAAGATAGTGAGTTGAAAAAAAGGTATGACTGGTTCAGAAGGGTATGTTACCTGAATTCAACATTGAGAATGATAGTGTTTTGAGATTTGGGAAGATATTGCTTGTGCATTGTGATTCACAGTTGAAGAGAGACATGTTATGTGAAGCTCATAGTTCTCTGTTTTCAGTCTATCCTGGAGGTACTAAGATGTATAGAGATCTTCGGGAGTATTACTGGTGGGATGGAATGAAAAGAGATATTGTTGATTTTACTGTTAAGTGTTTAACTTTTCAACAGGTTAAAGTAGAGCAGAAGTTACCGAAAGGGATGCTTCAGCCTTTACCAGTGCCAGAGTTGAAATGGGAGAATATATCCATGGACTTCGTTGTGGGATTGCCGAAGACACATCGAGGTAATAATGAAATCTGGGTTATTGTTGATAGCTTGACTAAATCTGCTTATTTCCTTTATACATGAGATACTTTTTCCTTTGATCAATTTTCTCATTTTTATCTTGAATAGATAGTTAGGTTACATGGAGTTCCCCTCTCCATTGTATCTGATCGTGATCCCAGTTTTATTTCTATCTTTTGGAAAGGCCTTCAAAAGTCGTTGGGTACTGAATAAGAATTTTAGTACAACTTTTCATCCTTAATCAGATGGGCTGTCAGAACGAACAATTCAGACATTGGAAGATATGCTATGTGCTTGTTCAATGGATTATCAGGGAAGTTGGGACCAACATATTTCTTTGGCCGAGTTTTCTTATAATAACAGTTTTCATTTCAGTATATAGATGGAACCATTTGAGGAATTATAAAGGAAGCGATGTCGAACTCTGGCTTTTTCGGATGAAGTAGGTGAAAGGAAGTTTATGGGACCATAATTGGTAGAAGAGTTGGTAGAAAAATCTCATATGATATAGAAACACATGAGAACAGCTTAGAGCAGACAGAAAAGTTATGCGGACAACAGGAGGAAGGATCTCTCTTTTGAGGTAGGTGATCATGTCTTCCTCAAAGTTTCACCATGGAAAAGTGTGATGCAATTTGGTAAGAAATGAAAGATGAGTCTAAGGTTCATTAAACAATATGAAATTCTGGAGACAGTTGGATCAGTTTCATACTGAGTGGATTTACCTCCGAGTTTATCTCAGGTACACAATGTTTTTCATGTTTCAATGTTAAGGAAGTACATGCCAGATCCATCACATGTTTTGAGTCCAGAGGTAGTTCATCTGGAAGAGAATATATCTTCTGAGGAACAACCAGTACAGATTCTTGACCACATGGAGAATGTACTACGGAATAAGGTGATTCATCAAGTAACGGTTTTGTGGAAAACCCACATGATTGAAGAGGCAACATGGGAATCTGAAAATGCAATAAGGGATAAATACCCACACTTATTCGATAAGTAAATAAATTACAGGGACACAATTTTCTAAAGGGGGGAAGGATGTAACATACCAAGTTAGTAAATAATTATGGATTTTCATATCTATGTCTATATATGAATTAGATAGTGTTTTAGAGGCTTAAAATGGGAACAAATCCAATCTTAAGAATAGAATAATCAAATATTTTTTTAAAAGATCATTTTACCGACTTTTGATAGAAAACCTATTTTAATCTCTATTTGTCAAAATAAACATATTCTTTATGATTAGGACATTTAAATTTACATTGGATAAATTTTTGGTATTTATCTAACAATGTTCATTTTTTAATGAATAAAGAAAAACACTACATTTTACTTCAAAACTGCTTTTTCAACTAATTTAATTATATAGATAGATTGTCCATTTAATTGGTTTTAAAGTTTAATTATAATATATTTTTACCATTTAATCCTATTTTTTTCATTTTAATTAATCTTACTTTGGAATTCAGCATAAACCAGTGTCAAAGTATTGATAGATATTGTTTCTAGAAAACCCGCTATTTGTTTTGACAACGAGAATTATTTTTAAATTAATTAGTGCAATTTCTGTGTTTGGAATTTGGTAAAATGGATTCCATATTTGGAATCCTAAAGTCCAAATTATGTAATTAATACTCTTTTGTTTTTGGACATTATGAATAGTAACAACAGTACTTATATTTTATAATCGCGATTAATTAGTAATTGGGTAGTTAAGGGTAATATAATAATATCATAATAATATAAAATGACCCCAACATGTGTTCTAATGCTATTGGTTGTGCCACGTCTGACCATGGTATGCCTTGTGCCAACATAGGGACCCCATGTAATCACTTTTGGGTGATAGTGACATTTTATCATTTATTTTTTAATGAAAGGAAAATATAACAAAAGTGTGTAACACCTAAGTAAAAAAATTTTAATTTTGTCTAAATAAATGATCTATGAGACTATAAATATTAATTTGAAAGGTAAAACAATTTCCTACATCATTGTATTTTTTTATAATTTTTAGACATTAAATAAATAATAGTTTTTATGACACCATGAAAATATATTGATTACCACATTAATTAATAATTTAAATAAAATGAAACGATAATGTAAACTATAAGACATGCACTTGTAAAAAAAAACTATTTTATTGGTGGATTTTGAACCCTTATCACCTTATCCTCTCAATATATCATTGTGGGACCTATAAAATCTGAAAATCATTTTATAATAATGTAACATTTCAAGACTTTCCAATGGTGCCCCTCCTCCCTATGATAGAAGTCCCCCACCATTACCCCTTACCCACACCTCTCAAGCCATTGGCTCTACCAAAATCTACTAATTTTATCTCTCCACATCCATATCTTCATCATAGAAGCCATACCTAAGGCAGAAATATCTTCCAGAAACCCTTTTGGTTCAAACCAAGGGGAGTTACCTGATTTAAAGGTAATGACATCTCTTATGATCTTTTGTTTTATTTTTCTTCTCCAACCCCCTAAACTCTTTTTATTACTTTCTTTTGGAACAACACCAGTATCTTAAATATAATAAGATTTTTTGATGAGAAGGATTTGATTTATTCTTACACACACCTCTGTTTAATGGTTAAAGAACATACTGTTTCTGTGGATGGTGAATTACTACCTCACGAAACGATGATTGTTCAATCTTCTTTTAACACCATTCATGGTATCCATTAAGATTTAACTATATTTATATATGATATATATTATGTTTATTTTTTTCTTTATGCTTTTTTATTTTTCATTTATGGCATACCTTTATGGTTTCCATTATGGGTAAACGCGATAATTTCATTTTAGGAAGTGCGGACTACCGCCCGCTCAAAGTGATTTGATTCGATAATGCCATATGTGGGACATATAAAGGTTGGAGTCAATGGTATTACATATTATGTCATAATTTAATTATAATATACCTTTCTATCATTATGATTTCCTTCCATTAAATACAAAAAATAAATGAAAGTAGCGTTCATGCGTACGTACGACTTACTGTCTCCATGAACGGTGCATTTCATCTCTTACCTCTAAATGTTATGTAATATTATAAATGCATGTATATACTTGATATATATGAAATATATGATATCTACCTCATGAATATAATTATGTATATAATGTATATTTTACCACATGAACAAATTGTAATTATAGAAGATTATTTTCTGGCTCAAGTACCAAAGATCGACAAAACGACCGTTATTAACTTAAATAATTACATAATGTTCATAACATGGTAATAAGTGATATAAAAGGAATAATGAACTTGAAAAAGGATCTTAATCAAGTAAAAATTAACTCTAGTTTGTTATTCAGGAGATTAAAAAATGATGGATTCAAGTTGGACACGAGGTAAGGGACTTCGTCTCAATCTTCTTTCATTGAGGCATATTTTTTTTATACACAACTTTCTGTTATACAGTTTATAAAACCCTTTTAATTTTACTTTTATTAAAAAGGATTCTTTTTATACGAATCATTTTACTAAATGAAAAAAGGGACGGTTTTTGTCTTACATTTGCAGTGAAAACGACTTCTCCGCCGCCGTGACCATTATTTGAGTTTTAGCTTCCTCTACAAGCCATAACTATTTTTAAATGAAAAATAAATACCATGTTTTAATTTTATTTTACTTTTGTATTGAAAATGATTTTGATAATGTTTTTATTATATCAATGTGTTTTTGATATCTTGTGATTGAAATGTGGAAATGTTATGTTTCTTTTATGCATGTTTTATGTGATACGATTATGTTATGGTTCTTGGGCATTGTTTATGAAGACAGGTGGTTCCATGATAAACTAAGGGCAGGTGAGCCCATGATAGCTCTCCAATGCATTGGTAACGTGAAGGGGTTAAACTCTAAGGTTTATCAGATGATATTTAGGGAATATACTATGATGGGTATTCCAAATGTAACCATGAGTGTTACTCACTATGTCAGAATGTTATGAATGCCTCAAGTTACCTTTATGTCTTAAGATTTCTATGAGTTATTCATAAATCATATGATTTTATGAGGTATGTTAAAGTGATTATTTTTTATGAGTGAAGTATGATTTCATTGATTCTTATGTATACATGGACTATGGTTATCTTTTCGTATTTTTATATCCCTTTCAGAGCTTTTTATGCTCATCCCAAGTTTTTGAAATGTTTTTCACAGGTCAAGGGAAAGGTACATGATGTGATTATAGTGTCGAGGAAGTGTCATGAAAGAATCCATGTTTTATTTTAAATATGTTTCATTTAATGAGAAAAGTGAATATTGTCTTTGATGTAACCACCATGTTTAGAAGTGGAATGTAATGCCTGATTTATGTCCTAATTCTCTAAAAATCTAAACTTGAAAAGATCCCCAATGTGTATTATTGAAATAACTAAATATTAAGTAATGTTTAAGGCTGGGGCCATATAAATACGTTCATGTATGGGATAAAAAAAAGTCATGCGGTCTAAAACATGGAACTAGACATTTTTCTTTTTAAGAGTTTTTATTTTATGAAAAAATGGATACTAAGTAGTAGTGTCTACTTGTAATATTCATGTTGTTATGTAATAGTTATGGCCTAATTATCTAATACTCTAAAACCTAAAAATATCCCCAATGTGAATTATTCATTTAATTTAAAATTATGAAACGTTTAAGGCTGAGTCCATATAGTTTGTATCAAAGGACGGTTTAGATAACATTAAAGGTTAGGGAATTCTTTAAGCATAAGTGACATTACCGTAACGGTTAGGATTTCAGAAAGAGTCATAGTTTTTAGATAAAGTGAATGAGTTTAAGATAACATGAATATGTATATCTTAGTGTTTACCCTCCTCATAAGATATTATATGATGATTTTACTGATATACTCACACAGAACATATTTTTTTAACTAAATGCATCGATGAAGCATGCACTAAAGTAACAATGGATGTGAAGAAAACTTTGACGGTTTTCTAAACGAGAAATTGAATGATATGGGATCTACAATGAGAACACTTGTGGTTATTCTCAACCAAATATCTGGAGTCATGATTGACCACCTGAACCTTAGTGGTCTTTATAAGGCATCATATATGCGAGAAACAAATCCCTATGGAAGTTCAGGTAATAATCATAAAGGTATGTGTGTTAAAAAACATATGTGTCAAATATGTGGAAAGAAACACCTAGGAAAATGTTTCAAAGGGACAAGAAAGATGCTATAGATGTTGAAATGTAGGTCATAAAGCAAGAACCTGCCAAGGAAAAAGGATGCATCTAGTTGACTCTAGGAAAGGGAAATAAGTCCTTTCAGAGGGATCTATTGAATGTTTTAAATGTAGTGAGAATGGTAATTATGAAAACACATGTCTTATGAAGATGTTTTGGGAATGGGATCACTAGGATCATACACATATTCATTTACCAGTACCTAATTCCATTCCAATTGAGGATGAAGAAACTACCAATGACCAATGAAAGGTATGGATTATTGCTTAACATATGTTTTCCTATTATTGAAATCTTAGGATATGATTCATGATTTTGTTAGTAGGAAATAAATACTTCAGAATAAGTTTGAAAGGAATGGTTAATGGATAAAGAATAATGTTGAATGAGTAAGAATTCAACATATAATGGATTCAAGAGTTGTGGTAGAATTTAGGATGGTGAAATGGATAAAAGTATTAGGGATATTCTGATGATGGGATTACATTAGAGAAAATTTTATAGTATGTGTAACCTTGATGTTTGATATATGAAAATTTTATTCAAGGAATAATTATCTTCTCTTTTGTGGATATTGTTATAATGAACCATTTGGGTTTATATGATACTTGAATTTGAGGCAATTACCGGTTAATAATTTTTGGGATGAAAAAAAAGTTATTAGATAACTTTTGTGGTTAAAATATGTTATGGTTATTTTTGATGAATTTATCTCTTTTTGGGAATTTTATAAAATTATATAGTTTTTGAAAAGGGACAACACGCAAACCGTATGACAACCCGTCGCATCAGACGAAGCTATGGGAATCCAACCCACAACCAAAGTGTGACTGGTAGTTATCACATACCACTGGACTACGAGAAGTCCTTGGTTAGTATGACTAATTATTTTTAGTTATATGATCTTATGAATCAAGAATAAGTTCATTTTGGGTTATCTATGGAAATGATTAACCTATCAGGGAGGATATGTGATTAGGTTAATTACTTTTCAGTATGAGACTTTAGAAGTAACTGATGTTATTTGGAGATAAATGTTAATATTGACCTTGGAAGACTATGTGATTAAATCCTTCAAAGATTTGGGTTTCCATCTTAGTTTGGATTACTTTGAATAATTTTGAGGATAACTATTTATCGAATGATATTTTTTGAACTTTGGGTTTTGTTAGACAATTTTTGGAGATTAAGAGTAGTTTTTCTTTATGTAAAAGTTTCTCCTTTTGGGGGATTATCAGATCTTGTACTAAATGTTTTGGTTTTAGTTAATATCTAAAGGAAAGGGAAATATATAGTTCATATTTTTTTGTTTATTTCATTCTCTCAAAGTTGATTATAGCACTTTTAATCTAAACAAGACGTCCATAATACTCATCGTACGTATGAAATATGAGTTTGTTTTAGAAATCTAGTGAAGGATAAAAGTCCACATGAAAAGTAATTGTGTTTCCTTATGTTTTTAGTTAAGCTCATAAATGAATTACTCAACGAAAAGTAACTTAAAACAAAAACCTTGTCTATTAAATTTTCTTACTGGGAAATCAGACTGTTTAACCCATCACAAGTTTGTGATTTTCTAGTGGTTAACTTTCTCCTAAACATGTTTTCTATCACTCACCATTAGACCTTGATGGGTTTATTTCTACTAAATATCCATATTTTCATGGAATCCTAGTATATTTTTTCTTAGGTATCCTTTGAACTTCTCGTTTTTTAAAGTGATAGTTTTATTGGCTCTTTTTCTGATGTGGGGCTTTTAATGATATTTCCATGCTCGGTTTTAAAATTGCGAGGATGCAATTCCCAAAAGTGGGGAAGGATGTAACATCTCAGATAAATAAGGAATAAGACAATTTTAATATTTATTAATATTTTTGAATTAAATATTAATTTTACATTAAAGGGGATGCTATGTTCGATAGAGTACCCAATACACAACAACATGTTTCTTTGAAATCTTACGTTGCACACTAATAATATAATATTATTATTTTAAATGTTCATTAACTCCTAGCCGTTGTATTGGAGGGAATGAAAAAAACTGAATAAAATATGATTATACATGTTTGTTAAATGTAATTACATTTATCCAATAAATGTTAGACGCTTAAAACGTGAATGAATCCAATTTTAAGCATAATTTACATTAAAAGGGAGATTTACAGCCTTTTAAAGGCGAACCCTCTTTAAGTATAGTTTTGGTCATTTAATACATTATATATAACCAAATAAAATCCTTTTTTAGAATAGGGACATCATAATTTAATGTGTATTTTTTTTTAATTTTTCTAATAAAGTTCATTATTTTAATGAATAGTGTAAATATTGTATTTTAATTCAAAACAATGTTTTATTATAATTTTTTATATGGTTAGATTATCTTTTTAATTTTTTTTAAAGTGAAATTCAAGAATATTTTTTCCATTTATTCCAATGTTGGTTATTGGAATTAATTTTACTTTGAAATTATACATAAACAAGTATCAATCTGTTGATAGTTATTGTTTCTTAAAAACAAGATATTTATTTTGATAACGGGAATTAATTTTAAAATTAATTATTTCCACTTCTATGTTTTGAATTTGGAAAAATATACAAATTTTTTGAATTCAGAATATCAAATATAGCTCCGGCTGAAGTTTTGGTATTTTTCTGAAAAACATCAATTTTTTGATGAATAGTGAAACCAGTTAGTGGTAGTTAAAAAAAACAGACCTATTCATTTAAATGAAATTTTACCACTTCTGTAAATTGAATTTTAAATATATGACATACATGGTTGTCATGAATAAGTAAAATTTGGTTCATTAAGATGAATATAATTTTTGGTGAATAGTAACTTTTGACTTTTCCCCGCGGTTAAAGGTAAATATTGCAATTCAAGGTAAAAAGAATATTATAATAATTCAAAATTACCTTAAAACTTGTCCTAACCTTATTGGATGAGTCATGTCCGAACATGGGTATCTTTGGGTCGATTTGGGTACCCCATTGAGCCACTTATAAAAGATAATGACACTTTAGATTAATTAATTTAAAGTAAAGGCAAAAATGACATAAACAAAAATCATTTAGTAAATTAATTTTTATATGGAGTTATATAAGGAATATTTTTGTCTATAAATATTCATTGGATATATAATAAGATTTCCTACATCATGTTATTTGTTTTATAATTTTTAGATATCAAATAATTTAAATTATTCATGACACAATAATGATGCAGTATTTACTTCATTAATAAATGATTTAAATAAATTAGATTACAATGATTAACATATTATCCAAAACATGTCCAATTCGGATTGGATTATTTTATTTACAATATTAGTAATCATATCATAGACATTAATGATTTTTGGACCTTTTGAAATGGAATATCATTATATAATAAAATAATATTTTCACACTTTCCTAAAGAGCCCCTCCTCTCCCTTATAAAAGGAGACCAATAATAACAAATTACTCACAACAATCAAGAAATTTTTCTCATCTAAACTCTGACCAATTAATCACCCTACATCCCTCTCCTCTACTTAGAAGCCTTACCTTAGGCAGAAGGCACTTCAAGAAGTCCTTTGGTTCAAACCACAGAGAGTTACCCAAATTAAAGGTAATAGTTTCTCTTAAATTGTTTTCTTTTATTTTACTTCTCCTACCCCTAAAATATTTTATTACTTTATTTTGTAACAAAACCAGTTTCATAAATATACTTGTATGTTTTTATGATAAGGATTCAAACTATACTTACACACACCTCCATCAAATGGATGAAGAACATAATGTTTTTGTGGATGGAAAACTAACACCTCACGAAATGATGATTGTTAAAATATCTCTAACTGCCTCTCATGGTGGCCATTATGATGGAAATTTATTTATATATGATATATATTATATTTATGTTTTCTTTATGATTCTATATTTTCAATTTATAGAACACCATTATGGTTTCCATAGTGGGTAAATACGATAATCTCATTCGAGGAAGCGCGAACTACCGCCCCCTCAAAGTGATGTGACTCGTTAATGCCTTATGTGGGATGTATGAAGGATAGAGTTAATGATATTATATATGATATTATACTGTAATTATAACATACCTATATATCATTGTGTTTTAATTCTATTAAAATAATAAATAGAAATGAAAGTAGCGTTCATGCGTACGTACGACTTACCGTCTCCATGAACAATGCATTTCATTTCTTACATCTAAATGTTATGTACTATTATAAATACATGTATATACTAGATATATATGATATATATTATATCTAAATCATGAATTTAGTTCTTTATATAATGAAACTTTGACCACATGGACAACATGTAATTATAAGACGTCCATTTTTGACTCAAGTACCCAATATCGACAAAACAAAAAATATTAACTTAAATGATTAAATAATGTTTATAACATGGTAATACTTGATATAAAAGGAATAATAAACTTGAAAAATTTTCTTAATAGAGTATAAATTAACTTTAGTTTATTATTCAGGAGATTAAAGAATGATCGAGTCAAGTCGGACACGAGGTAAGGGATTTCTTATCTCACTTCTAATTCTTTGAGATTTCCATTGTTCGCCACTTATTTATTGCATGTGGAGTAATGTGTACTGAAATTTATATATATTATTATTATTATTATATTTATATTCATGGTATTATGTGATTCATTTTGTGGTCATTAACTTTTGGTCATACGACTCGATTTGATTACAATGAAGTAACAGTTTTTCATCTCACTTTTTATTCCTGTGAGATTCATGCTATATTTTCCGCTATTTCATTTTGTGTGGTGTATATACTTCCAATTATTGTACTCTATGTGTAATATACTTTCATTTATGAGTATTTAAATCTTCATTTTATGACCCTTCTTTTTGTAGCATATGTTTTGTACGTTACCAAATCGGTAAGGGAACCTTTCACCCTCCTCTATTTAAAAGACTTCTTTTTATTATGTATTTTAACTTACATTTTATTATGTTGGGTTATTATATTTTATATACACATTTATTTAAAATTTATTTGAGTGTGATTAGATACCATTTTTATCTTATCAACTCATTTTATGAATTTTAAAGTGACGCCGTTAGGCTGTCAATTTTTTACAAGGGAACTTCTTAACCCAATTTCAATTCTTTGGGGTCAACTTGTTCTTATTGAATATTCCTTCCAAAGAATATGTGTGAATGACATGTAATTGTTTTAAAATTAATATCCACTTATATTGGGTGTATTTAAATTTGTCACACATAATTATGTGATTGATTTATCCTTAATTTAAGGACACCATCTTTATAAGGGATTTCATCTCAATTTACATTTACATTGAGACTTCATTGTTTTTATGAACCAATTAAGTCTTGTATGGTGTATATACTGTACTTTGACATATAATATCATGAATACCTTTATTATCATGATATTTTGAAGTTCTGATTAAATATTATTCCTCAATTATTTGTATTCAAGTGTCTCTCTTTTTGTTAAAAAAAACTCTTTAACTAAAATATCATTTTAAATGTTTTAAGATTTCTTATTCTAAATATTACTTATTAATTTCCATCTTTTCAAAATGGGTTTTAGGATTTGTTTATATAGACATTAATGTTTTCAAAAGATAATTCATTTAAAAGCTTCAATGTGGTATGGGACACTTTGATTCAAAAACCTCTTTTTAAATGGTTTTGAAAATGATTTGATAAAATATTTCCTTGATTTGATATATTGAAATGTTGAAATGTTGTCATTCTTTTATACATGTGTTATATTTTTTTTTGATTATGTTATGGTTATTGGGAATTGTTTTCGTATACGGGTGGTTCTATGATAAACCTAGGGCAGGTGAGCCCGAGATAGCTCTCTAATGCATTGGGTGACGTGACGGAGTTAAACATGATGTTTCTCCTAAGAGATTTAGGGAATATACTGTGATGGGTATTCCAAGTGTAACTCCTTACGTAGCTGTGATAGCAACAATGTAAGTTTGATATGGATTCCATAAGTAACCTTTATGATTTATGATTTTTGTGTGTTATTCATAAATCTTATGATTTCAAAAGGTATGTTATGATTGAAAAGTATGGTTTCATGGATTTGTATTTATTGTAGGGATAATGTTTTCCTTCCTTATTTTATAACCCTTACTGAGCTTTTTATGCTCATCCCAAGTTTTTGAAATGTTTTCCACTGTACCTAATGATAAATAGGTTCAAGGATGGGATCAAGGAAAAGTCTCGCTGTCTAAAACATGGAACTAGACATGTGTTTTTTAAGTGTTTTTATTTTATGAAAAAAATGGATGCTGAGTAGTAGTGTATACTTGTAATATTCAAGTATTTATGTAATATTTATGGCCTAATTATCTAAAACTATAACCCTAAAAAGATCCCCAATGTGAATTATTCATTTTATTCATGATTATGAAATGATTAAGGCCGGGTCCTTATAGTCATGGCAACGTTTTAGGCCTTGTATGGACAGAAATGCAGATCACCTCTATGCTGGACAAATCCATGGGAGTTAATAGTCATGGGACTAGAGTTGGAGCGGGTTACCACCAAGATGGTTCAAATCATCCAAGAGCATATGGGGACTATGCAGAGCAAGAAAAAATCATATTCTGACAGGTTACGAAGCCCCTTGGTGTTTTAGTAGGGAGACCATGTTTCCCTTTGGGCCTCACCCCAATAGGATTTGTGGATATTTGGTCTGGGTGACAAGTTATCTATGAAGTTTATCAAACCTTATCAGATTTTGAGCAGAGTTGGTGAGGTGGTGTACCACCTAGATCCCCCCTCCCCAAAGATTCACTGGGTGCATGATGTTTTTCACGTGTCGCAGCTGATGTGGTACCTGCATGATCCATTGCACCTCCTCGACTAGGGAAAGATGGACATTGGCGATGAGATGACGTTTTTGGAATTCCCAATGGAGATAGTGGATTGACTATAGTGGGTACTTTGTGGATGTTTTATTCCCATGGTATGCGTTCGGTGGTGGCACATGAATTTCCAGGAGATCCCATGGGAGCGGGATGTATAGATTTTTTCTCAGTACCCCTATTTGTTTGTTTAGCATTGTATTGGATTACAAGGATGTAAATAATAAAAGGGGGAGTAATGTAATGTCATAAAAATTCCATGTATTCTTTATTATAAGGAATTATTTTGAGACCAGGTGGTGAGACATCGAGTGATTTCGATGCCTGGAGTGCTCGGAAAGATCTGTCAAAAAATGGAAGGCTTTAAATAGTGTGCATGAGAGATTTTCATTAAAAGGTGGATTAAATATTAAATGATTTCATCAATCAGAAATCCGAGTGAATATTTGCGTTCAGGATGGTGGGTTTATCCTAGGTGTTACATGAGTTTAGTCGGCGCAAGACTCCAGGGAGAAAACCCAAAAAATTGCATAACTGTAAATAAAAAAGTTAAATAAAATTATATTATTTATCAAATGCTTATATCTCAGGAACAATGACTCAGATTAAAAATATGGGAGTACTATTTAACTCGTGAGGGTATGCTTTCATTAGACAGATTCAAACATTGGCCGATGTGGGCCAACAGTAGAAGTTAGTTTTTGGTCATACATGAAATAATTAGGTAACCGTTATTTTATTGTCAAATCCTTATAACTATTAAATGCTATCTCAGATTAAAAATACGAGAGTAACGTGGAGCTCATGCAGTCCTGTCCCCCCAGAGCAGATCCTAACCTCTACAGACTCAGGTTGGGGGTGAATATTAATTTTTGAACTATTTTTAATGTTTATTTATATAAACTTGTGAGCGGGTTTTTTCAAACATTTAAAATGGATCTCAGATAAAAATTCATAATGTAATATTGAAATTATAATGGCAGGATTCACAAAGAGCGGACCTACCCTCGACGACATGGGTCGATGGAAATTTTTTTTCTTACTTTTTAAATAAAAAGTTAAAAATAAAATAAGCTTGTTTTATTTTATTTTTCTGAATTTTAAAATCATTGAAACTCAATGGTTTTCCAACAAAGAGAAAATGAGTAAGTTGTTTCATTAAATGAAATAGTGTAATGACATCATAATAAAAATATAATAGGAATTTTGATTCATGTTTCATCCTTTAATTACCAAGTAGACAACGCATGATTGTTTGCACGATCCTGGTTCTGCTTCGAATCTCTGGTGGGTGAAAATAACAAATGCCAACCCCACTTCAAATGGATCATCACCAATAAAGATCGACCAATGGACATAAATAAAAGATTATAGTACAAATAAAACAACGACACCATTCATCTCCATATAATGTTCCGATCTAGGTATGGGTTTATTGTTTTATGTTTTACCTATTCATATTCTAAAACAATGAATGCAGATCAACAAACGAACAGGTTGATCCATAGATCTTGTGTTTTGGTAGGAGGGTAATTTTTCTGTGATTTTGTACTGGGATTGATGATTATATGATATAACAATGATCCCTAGCCTCTCTTGTTTTTAAAATTCTAATGGTGAGGGTACGATCCCACACAAATAAGGCTTCAACCCCTATTCTTGTGAGTTATTCATGGCTTCATCCTCTAAATGGATGCAAGGAGGATCTAAGGCAGCCATAGTGATGGTGGCGACCCAAGAGTCCTGAGGTAGAAGAAATATCTGAGATCGGGGCACTGGAGTAGACCTAGTGGCCCGTGGAAGGTTCTTCTAGTGAGGTGGCCGATGGTGGTGGGTGTAGGCAGGAGGCGACGCCACCCTAGTCACCATGTGTGGGACGAAGCGACTACAAAGGGTGAGGTAGCATGCTCAGTGCATGCCGCAAAGAAGGAGGGCCACGATCCATTGGCCATAGTGGATGGATGTACGTCGACCCAGTGTAGGATCACCTAGGAGAAGAAGACCACTCTATGTGGAATACGTTCTGACCATGAGGGATGACTAAATTACCGGGCACGCACACCCCTAGCAGACCGACGAACAGATTGTGCCCTGCCAAATCGGCTGACCCATCGGCTGGGTCTGGGCCAACGGACCTAGCCTCTCAAGAGGACTGAATAAACATACTAGCTAGTCCACTTTCAAAACTGGTGCTACAAGATAATGTTGTGCCACACAGCAGTCGGGGCTAGGAAAAGAGACCTGCCCGCCAAGGCAGGTTGAGCCGGATAAATTCGAGTCACTAGGTGACCAAGTAGACTAGACCCACATCAAACATCAGCTGGGTCTAGTGAGGCCCAATGGGCCATACCGACAAAATCTGGTCATGCAGGACCCCGAGTTGGGTTTGTCAGTTCGGTATGAACCTGTAGGACCGTGCCCGGATGTAACCGGACCCTATTTACAAAAAGGGTCATATCTCTTAGACCATGTGTCCAATTAACGTGTCGTCGGTGGAGTTGGGAACCACGTGAAAGGGTAATCCTTATGATATCTTCTATTAATGATTTCATGGAATTTGACCCATCGAGGATTTAAAACCTAGCTACCCAACGAGACTTTGTGACATAGCTATCAGCAAGACTTCATGACTCTACTACCCATCGAGACTATGTGACTCAATTATTAGTGAGAATTCACAACTTAGCTATATAGTGAGACACCATGAATTATCTATCAGTGATACTCCATGACTTAGATATACAGTTAGACCTCCTGAAGTGACTACCCAGCAAGACTCCGTGACTTAGCTATCAGTGAGACATCATGACATAGCTACCCATAGATACTTAGTGACTCAGCTATCACCGATACTCTGTGGCTCTTCTACTCAGTGAGGCTTCGTGCCTCAGCTACACAACAAGGCATAGTGACTCAGTTAATTAATAGGTATAGGCTACCTAACGATCCTAAAAGAATCATCTGCAATGAGTTCCATTGTAGTGATTGATGTATAATGTTTTCAAATGTTGGTTTTTCTATCAACACTATATGTTATACTTGTGTTGAGCTACATCTAGTGACTCTAATTTTTGTGAATTATTTTTTGATTTCCATTGTGTATTTCTATGAGACCCGAGTTGGTGTCAGGGTCCCTACTGAGTATTTAATTACTCACCCCTAAACGGGATTCTAACAGCTACTCTATACTTACCCCTCATTTGGGGTTTCCCACAGATGACAAACAGGGTTTCCTAGTATTTTCCTATTTTTAGTTAATCCTTTGTCGGTTTTATATTCTCTCCCATTTGACCTATATGTTTAGATTTACTTAATGGTTGATTAGTGTCATGCATGATAACATTTCACTTATTGGGGCATGGTTGTGTGTGATTTCATACAAGTACTTAGAAAAATTCCTCTCATTTTCATGTTAAAGCCTTTGGCACTAGTTGCAAACCCATGGCCTTCAGGAGGTGGTCTTGGGGTATGTCACGACATGGGCCCCGAGGGACTGGTTGTGACACTAAATATCTTATAATGAATCATTTGTTCCTTATGTCTTTCCTTATACCTTTAAATTTTTATTAAAATAAAAATGGTTAGCATAGGTTATCCAAAATGATCTTAATCAATAATATACATAATAAATATTATATGTATATAACCTTAAAACACATCCAACAATATGTCTATCCCAATTTAAATACCAAATATTTACAACAAGGGTTATATAACATAAGATTTCACCAAAAATAGAATAATATGTATCTTATTGTCACATACCAAATATATAAATACATTGATCCCCTTAAAAATTAAGAATGCATGATTACAATAGAAAAAGAAGAGGTTTTCCTTAAATCGGAAAATATATTATTTCCAGTATAACATAATCCATCAGTTCACTTACCACCTTTCTGGTCACTAATAATATCCGATAAAAATATATTTATTATAATCTCAATCACCAAGAACATATATAAGGTTATCATTCACATGAAATGTGTTTTCAGATAGATAAATATTCAAAATAATGTAGTATCTTGATTTCTAGTGATATTCATCATATGCTTCTATTTCCTTAAAGAATATGGAATGTAGTACAATCCTTATATATCTCATGATTTTTATAGAAAAATAATTTTTGATAAATTATTCAAATAACATAATTATTGAATCCATTGTAAAGAATATTAATCAATAATCTAGGTTTATGGTAGTATCAAATGCATGACCATGATCAATTAGTCTTTTTCTGTATATTACTTTTCACAAGAGATATTTATTTTCATAGTGTCCCATTTACTTGAAGTTGAAGCACAAAACATTAGAAAATTATTTCCATTAATTAAAATCCAGAGTATGGTGGTATTTTTATCCACACTTGTGAAAAAAATCCTTTTCCGCATAAGCATATTCCATGGTGTTTTCTTCCATAATTATCATATAAGGGAAGATACTTCTCCAACTTCTTCCATTTATCTACCTTTTTCCCAACATTCCCATTCTTATCATTCTTCCAATTGAAGAAATAAAACATGGTTAATTCTTTCTATACCATTTTATAACATGATTTATTTAAAATGAAGGGAAGTTTGAGATTATAGTATCAAGGAATAATGTATTTCATTAGAATGTATATGTACCTCAAATTGTCATATTCCACTATTCACAATATATTCAATTATTTCAGAAAAAATTCCAAAAAATATCCCTAACCATTTTTTGATGTGTAGAATTTAAAAATAAACACCATTTTATGTGAAAAGTTTTCTAAATATGAGAAATTTATTTTTTTAATTAAAATAATCTTTTAATAAAAAAATCCAATTTTAAAATTAAAATTGATTTTACAACACATTAAAAAATTAATTAACATCTCTTAAATTATCTTATAATAATATGAAAAAATATTAATATATGATACTATTTTATGAAAATATATATTCTTTTTAAATAAATATATTAATTATATAATTGTAAATAAATATTTATGTTCCATAATTATACCTAGAATAAATTTCCCATTTTTATTACATTTATATACAGATTACTTGATAATAATTTAATATATTTAAATATATAAGATACATAAATATTATTTACAATTTAATAGGGGAAGATAATATTTTATTTTTCATATTACTATTATTAATTGTCACATTATTATTCCAATGGTCACAAAACTATTCATCAAAAATTAATGTTATCAGAAAAAATATAGTAAAATTATCCAAAGTATATTTTGATTTTAAATATTATAAATTATTGTTAAATTTTTTGAAATATAATTTATCAAAATTTCAAAATTAAGTTTTAACATAATTTCAAAATTAAAAAGAGGTAAAATTACCTTTATAAAAATATACACTTTTAATGCATGAAATTGGAATCATTCTTATCATATGACTAAAAAATAATTTTGATGAATGTAAAACCATTTGATTAGATATATAATATATAAATTTCATAATTTGGTAGATACTATTCATTTGTAAAAGTTTTATTAATAGTTTATAACAGTTGCTTTAAAATATGTTGTTTAATTGTATATCATTGTTTGTTTATGCTTAGTGTTGTGTGAAACAATTTATGTTGAAGGAATTATATTTAAAAAGAGACATACCAAAATGTCTTGGGGTGTTACAATTATTATATTGAAAATAATTTACATACACTTATTTTTAATTCCTTGATACAAATCCATTTAATACACCAGTGAACTCTAAAAGGGTAATATGTGCAATAGTGAGACTTTTAGTTTGAGGGGGGGGGGGGGTTGGCATACAAAGTTAGGGTCATGATATTGATGATCATGAGATGTTCATATAAATTGTTTCACTTATGCATAATTTATTAGATCATAGATTGATCTTGGTCAATATAAAATCCTAGAGATACTATCTCCCCCATAACCTCTGATAAATGGGATTCATGGTGTATGATCCTACTGGTTGAGGGCAGCACTTCCTTTTCCCATATCAATTGGATTTGTTAAAACCCTACGTTTTTAAAAATCATGTGATCACTATCCAATCACTATGTTCCCAATGGAAATGTTCCTTAATGGTCTTTTTTATCCAATAGTATATAATAATACCAAATAATTTTATGTATTTTCAATAACAATAATATATAAATGAAATATGATTGAAATTCATCAGGAATAATACTTATAAATGTTCAGGTTGTTACATCGTTAGTCTTTATATTGATAGATTCTTGAAAATTCAATTGAGAAATACATGACTTGTCCCTTTCGTTTGGATTTCTGGATCACCCCTTTACAAATCCATAATTATTAGATCTTTTGTGATCATCATCATGGAAAATATGGCATGTTACTTTCCACTCAAACCATCGACCTCCTTATTCTATTTCCCTAGGTGGTTATGTACTAGGGAGTCTTAATCTATTATCATATATAACCATATTTTATAGTGCTTTTTTAACTCATTCTATATGTATATATAAACCAATATTTGATAATCGGTAACTAGATACCACTTTTTTTCTATAAATATAATACTTCCATAAATTTATTAAAAACATTATCACTGCTAACTCCACATCACGAGTTGTGTAATATAAGAAAATATGTGCTGGAAGACCATATTGGTTAATGTAAGCAAACATTTTCCGACAAACCATATTTTTTGTTCCTTGAATGCTTACTCATATTCATCTATCTAGAGGATCTTGGATCACTTATGAGTTATCTTTGTTAGATTGTTAGATAGTCTTGGAAAATCCTCAAAAAAACAACAAAAAATATCTAGATAAACCATGAAAACTACAAATCTCACATATAGTGGTTGTTCTAGGCCAATATTCAGCAGTCTCCGCCTCTGATGGATCTACTAATATACAATGTCTTGATATTATTTGACCAATAAATGAATCCTTTGGAATCCAAAATCCATACATTGTAAATTTATCATATAGTTTTTACATCCTTATGGTCTTTAATACAATTCTAATGTGGTCATAATGTTCTTCCTTTCAATTTGAGTAGATATGAATATAATATATATATATACTACCAAAAACAGATCAAGGTAATATCTAATGTCTATTCATTAAATCCATGAGGATATAAGGGGAATTAATGAGTGTAAAATACATGCCTGTATACTCATATTTTCTATACATTATACTGAATTCCATCTTGTGTATATCCTACTAATTGATCCTTAACTGATGATATATATAATGAAGGCCAGTCATGGATAACTATTGAGTTCCATGTATTTGAACAATCAATTCATCAATTGGAGAAAAAGATGATTATTTTGGATTTTGATCTTGATCATCTCCTGATAATGAATGAAGAGTCACATTTATCCATCCTTCTTTTCCATAATAAGATTTGGTGCTCACTAAGGTGACACACCTGGATGAATGAATACCTTATCAATGTTTTCTTAGACTTACTTCTAAAAATCCTAAAAATCATTAAGATCTATTTTTAGGGAGTCATTGAAATTGCTGTGGATCCAGGAATGAGATATATTGACTACTAAACATCACTTTTTTGGTAGAAGGAAATGTAAATATTTTAGAATGACATTAAAAAATTTCCAAACATTAAGTATATCATCTATGATGTGCTTATCCCCAACCATATAAGATAAACACCCCTTATTAATGGAAATTATGTCCCATAAATTGGATGTAATCTAAATCATATGGTCAACTTATCTTTACATTTTTATACAATCATAGGTTGGTTTCAAATATAAAATGCAACTTTTCTCCCTAAAAAAATTATGTGGCATTTTTATAGAAAAGAAAATCCATGATTGGATGACATCAAATTCAACTAGAGGAATAATGAAAATATTTTCATTAATCACATTCCTAGTAACATCAATTAGAGAGGAATCATAGACTTGAGATACAATCATCATTCCATTATGGGTTTTTACTAATATATACTTATCTAAATTTTTTAATATTTATTACCTTATAAAATTACTTATATGTGAAATAATGGGAAAAATGAGAGTCAAATAATAGATTAACAATTTTAAAGTGGATCGTCAATGTACCTTCACCACGAAGTTTTTTCACTACTCTTCAGAAATAGTTATCACATGAGATTAACCCTTGGTGCTTGGATTAATAGGTTTCTTACATCGACCATCATCATCATTAAAACACGGTTTTGAGTATTGGTTATCATAATACCCATTCAACTCATGCACTATGTAGTGAATTGTGGGAGTTTTATTCTATGGATCATTCTCTCTATTCATATTGTTTTCTAACTTCGTCCCATCACATTGAAAATAAACTAGCTGATGACCATCACATCCAAACATAAATCAGTTAATATCATCCAAATGTAATATTCTCCATGATTATTCCCACACATAGTCCATATTGTAATGATAATCTTTTTCACTCTATGGGTTTTAGATTTTCATTTTAATCCCATCTTTCTTTTTTTTCAAATCCATGATATTGGTATATAACTCCATTATATATTTCCACCTTGATTTCAAATTGAAAAATATCTTCATATCTAATGATGTTTCTAATGGATAATTCCATTTAGATACATGTTTTTGAGATAGTAATGAATCCATCAACCATACCTTTATGTTAGATGATATAAATAGAAGATAACCTTGAATGTCTTGAAATTTTTTCCATCTAGGTACTAATGAATTCATCATTTATTTTCCGTAGGTCAAGGAACTCTTTATCTGTATTAATTTTAATAATTTCACAATTTTAATTATTAGGAAATAGGTTCATGACCTGGTGATGGGCCCGAAAGGGGCACAACATGATAGGGTTTACCCCTCGTCGCTACCTTCTCCTCCCCGGGTTGACGCATCAACTATCCCTGCACTTGGTGAGTTCCGACGGTTTCCTCTCGTGGAGGCTATTCATGGAATCATTGGTCTCGACCCTATGTGTCGTTTCTGGCCTCCTGTCACCCAATTCCATCTTGCTGGATAGGGTCTCCTTTGGCGGCGCGATGCTGGTCCGAGACCTATTTCCAGATCCACTGCCTGAGGACTTTGATTTAGCTTTGGGGTGTGCAGTGGGTTTTCGTTGTGGTCTTCACGTTGGTTCTGGTTGGCGGTGACAAAATCTGAGTGGCCGGACCTCTGTTCGGCTTTTTGGTGATTTCTTCTGCTTCCATTATCTTTGCAGTCATCTTGGTTTAGGATCTACTATTTTTTATATTCGTTGGTTGGTTTATATCCTTACTGCATCGGTGGTTTGTGATTTTGGGATCCTCATCTTCCACGAGCCGTGTTGTTTCCCTTGAAGAATTTGAAATTGTCCCTTCTTTGTGGTAGTTGATTCTCAGTTTGCAAGACTCCATCACTCTTAGGTTTTCTGATTTTTGTCATGCATTAATGGATGTTTTGGCCTCGATGGGCCATGGCTCCAAGGATTCTGCATCGTTCTACTTCAAGAAGATGCTCCAGATGTGTTTTAGGGAAAATAGGTTTCATCGTTTCATGACTTTTTAGATTTGGACATTTGAGAGGGTATGTCTTTAGCCATCGGTACTAGTCCTGTGCTCTATGGCACGAGACAACTTGTCGTGATGCTCCGAGACAACATAATCTCATCTTAATGGTTATTTTTTCTAGGAATAGCTTCCATATTGTAGTGTGCACTGCTTTTTATCTTGAGGTTCGGTTTTTTTTGAGACTCATATATTTTGTTTAAGTCTTGATGTCTTGATGGGTTTCCCCTCAGCCCTAAAAGGGGTTTATTTCAATAAAAAATAATTTTCAGTCAGTCAGTTTCATGACCCAGTGACAATCTGTGGAGCCAATTTTATTTTTTTCCTCATATTCTTGATAAGATTCCAATATATATTTTCATCACCTTATAAATGGTACAGATCCAAAATTTTGTTTTCTTATTATGATCACTAGAGAGTGTAAAATATAGTTTTATTCATGCAGCTACATGTTTCAAAAATTTGTAGCTAAAAAAAACTGAAATATGGTAGATGTTTCCTCACAAAGGAATCAATAAAACTTTGTTCCCACCTTTATTCATTTAGAAGTACTCTATTATTCCTAGAATTAATATTTTGTGTGACCATATAAATGATATTTTCCATTCCATCTCTCTTGACATTTGGATACTCTAGGGGACAATCATTACATTTTTCATCAAACTAAGAATTGAAATAATTCCTTTTTATTCTATCCATTGACTAAAATGAAAAAAAATATTTTATAAAACAATAATCATAGTATGAATGAAAATGAACATGTATATAACAAAAAATACATATTAATTATGATATATTCTTTCATTTATGAAATCGTAACTTTTTACTAAGAAATTCATATCTTTTTTCATTTAAATCCTTCCTAATGGTTTTAAATATTTTATGAATTTCCCAATAATTTACCCTAGGAGTGTCAAACCAGGAGCACAAAAAGGTTGGGGTTAATTTATTATTTACGAATTGATTATTTAAAAGTATGATGTTTCTATGTTTTTAACCTTTTATACATATATTCTAGATAAAAATACACATTTAGTATCTATACAAGTGTGTATTGATAAGAAATGACTCAATCTATCCTTTACCAAAATTTTAGGACATATTAAAAAACAATGAATAATCCTTATAAATATATGTAGACATTTATTTATGTGTATCACTATGTTTTTCACTTCAAAATTTCTAAAAGTTCACTAATAATTTTTTATGATACCAACATTAAAAAACTAGTTTGACTAAACATTGATATTACTTCATTTATGAAGAATATTTATTTTATTACATAAATAAACACAATTTAACTATAATTGTTTAGTGACTTTGGAAACTAAGAAACATAATCTAAGATCCATAAGTGATAAAAATTATCAATTACTATGTTCTTCCTAACAAAAATGATTTTAGACATATCATAAATAATTAATATCTTCATTAAATAGGGGAAAACAAAATAATTGGGGATTTTAGATGCCTAGTACGGGAAAATAAGGAATACACATACCTATAAAATGAATGCAAAGGTATAAGATCAAGATAACAAAATTATAAAATAATAACCTATATATAAATGATTTTAGTTAGGACTCATGGAATAATGATTGTATGTTCACAAGAATTGAGTCATAAAAGAAACATATAACATGATTCATTAGAGAATAAGACTTGGAATTTGTGGCATTCACATAAGTATATAAAATCATTACAATATTATTCCCGTCTCACTAAAATACCATCATAGTAAACATGATCCTTTACTGAACTGTATTCAGACACCCTTCCAACCATGTTTTTTAAAAAGGATAGAATGAAAGTCTCAAATAAACAACACAAGTTACAAGAGTCTGAAGGAGGGAATTTTACATTTGTCTCTATTAAGTAGACTAAGAAAATCCTCATCATGTGTGGTCAAATGCACTCTAGAGGCTTTAGAAATACTTTTATTTGCATGTTTTTCAGCAAGAGAGTTGGATTCACGGTAGACATGAGTGATTATAAAGCTATTGGAGGCAAGAGTGTCAAGGCATTTGATCCATTTCAAGGTATGTTTCCAGGAAAGTTTAATCTGATTCTTTCTAACAGCTTGCACAATAGTAGAGGAATCACTTTCGAACCAAAGATTATTCCAATTTCTTTGGTGAGCAGCTTCCACAACATTTATAAGAGCCATCATCTTTTATTCAAGTGCAGTGACATGACCAAAAGATCTGTAAAATCCTTCTAGCAAGTCACTATTGTGGTCTTGGAAGACAAATAAAAAAACCAGTTGGTCTAGGATTGCACTTTGAGGCACCATCAAGATTGCATTTGATCCAACCTGCAAAGGGAGGGTTCTACAAAAATCTATAGTTCCCATAAGTTTGGGAATTAGAGTCATTTCAAGAATGTTGGATATGGAAACATTGTGATTGAAAGCGGACTTGTCATGCCTAAATTTGTTACTGCCTCTCCAAAGAGTGTGGAATGTTTTAGAACATGCAACAAGGAAGAGGATGTGAATCTTCTTAGAGAGCTGTTCTGCTGAAATAAAGTGCTAAAAATCTGCTATGTTATCAACATGCGGTGTTGAGATGCCGAAGCGATCAAAAATAAATATCCAGATTGATACAGTTGTTTTACAAGAGAGCAATAAATGGTCCAGATCATCTCTATGTTGGTGGCACAAGTCACATCTTGAGCAAAGAGAGATACATACATTTTGAAGGTTGCTATCCACTCGCAATTTTTTCATTTTAATTCTCCAGAGAAGAGTAAACTGAGAGGGCTGTACCCATCTTCTGATATTCTAGACATCATTTGAGAGAGTGCCTTGTAGAGTACGACAATAGAAGCTTTTAGAGTCAAGAATTCCATTTAAACTTGGTTCACACACCATTATTTCATCAAAATTTATAAAATCATACGAGTTAACAATTATCAGAATTTGAGTAGGCAGGTTGTTGCTCAGCTCGATTTGATCACAAATAGAGGCATCTAAATCATCTTCCAAAGAATCAGCATTTATACCCTCAACTAGTGGTGTCCTTGTCTAGTTATCTCTCTAGAATTTTTTCTTGGAGGAGGAATTCACCAACCAGTGGGAGTTATTATTAATCTTTTGATAAATCTTTTTCAAACCAGGCCATACAGGAGAGTGCATGTATGTAAACATTCCAACAATCAGTCTGGTAAGGATTCTTGTTCTAATAAAGTCAAGAGATACTGATTTTCCATTAATAAGTCTCCAAATAAATTGAACATGAAGGGAATGATTGAAGATCTCAATATTCTTAGTCCCAAGTCCCCCCATAGTGAGAGGTAAACAACATTTGGTCCATGGAGTAGTGATAATTTTCCTTTCCTGAATGCTGCCACTCCAAACAGAAATCCTCATAAGGGAATTAAGAATATTAAATGTAGAAGCAGGCTAGGATTACACCATTAAAGAATAAACATGTTTGGAGATGATCACATGTTTAACTAAGCAGATTCTTCCCGCCATAGAAAGAGCTTTTCCTTTCCAATTTGAGAGAGTTCTCCTAACTTGAAAAACCACTTCAGTAATGTAGGTGGACCGCAGTCTACCTAAAATCATTGGGACTCCAAGATATGTGAAGGGGAAAGAACATTCTCTGATTCCGAGGCTCTGAATCATACAATACCTTCTGGAATTTGAAATGTTTTTCCCTAAAGAAAATGAAGGATTTATTCCAGGTAACCTCCTGTCCAGAGACAAGGTCATAGTAATGGATGATGGATTTGAGATTTTGATTGTTCATTTTTCCCCACTGAGTAAAAATAATATTTTCATCAGCAAATAGAAGATGTGAGGGGACATAATTACCTATGTTAGGTTAAAGAGATTTCATATTTCCTGTGTCGACATTATAAGTAATCAGTCGGCTGATGTAATCATCAGTAATAGAAAAGATAACGGAAGACAAGGGATCTCCTTGCCTTACCCCTCTAGAGAACTTAAAATATCTTTCAGGTGATCCATTGATAAGAATAGAGATATAGGATGAGCTAATCAAAGTGTAAGACCACTGAATAAGGTCAGATGAAAACCAAAATAGTGCCTAATGTTATCAATGAAGTCCCAATCAAGAGTGTCAAAAGATTTCCTGATGTCAAATTTAAGGGTAATACTTCCTCCTCTTGTGGGTTTTTGAAGAATATTCACACATTCAGATTCATTGAAGAGACAGTATTGTATTCTTCTTCCTTTAACATAACCAAACTAATTCCAGGAAATTATTTTTTCAGAGATACATGAAATCCTGTTAGCCAAGATCTTCGTATGAATTTTCTGAATAGTATTAATCAGGGCGATAGGTCTGAATTCATTAATATCACTATCATTGTAAACTTTTGGAATTAAGGAAATTAATTGTGCATTGATTCCATGAACTTATGATACATTAGTAAATAAATACTTGACCAACTAACAAACATCTACCTGTATAATATCCCAGTAGTATTGGAAGAAATGATTTTTGAAACCATCAGGCCCAGAAGAGCTGTATTTTTTAATCCCATGGACAAAATTCTTTATTTCAATATCAGAGGGTACTCTGATTAGCATTGAGTTGTCATCATCACTATCAAGGGCAGGTATAATGCAATCTAGGAGTTCCCCATTTCGTTTGGGACCATTGAAGAGGTTCTGATAGAAAGAGACAATGTGATTCGAGAGACTCTGATGATCATCGAGAATAACATTTCCATCCTTGAGAAGATATAGTGGCCTGCAAGCCTTTTTACTCCTCTGTATGGCATTAAAAAACATAGTATTTCTATCACCATCCATAAGCCACTAAACATTATACACCTACTTTTGAATATTGTCTCTAAGAGTGAGAAGATTTTTTAGGTCCAAGGAGATCTTAGCTTCCTATCTGCCATGGCATAAAAAATCATAATCGTTCATTGATTATTGAATGCCATGTCAAGAGTTTTCTAGAGAGTCAATTTCCAAGTCCAAGAAGTTGAATCTGTCTTTACTCCAATGTTTCATCTTTATCTCGAGACATTGAAGCTTAAAAACACAAGATAAATGATGATTATTTTATTACATACTCCAAGTGTCTCTTACCGGTGTGGAGCATTCAGAGAGTGTAGTCCAAGCATTATTAAACCTGAAGGGGAGAGGGCGTCTCTCTCTATTTCTAGTAAAATTAGACATGATTGGATGATGGTCAGAATTATGTTTTCCAAGAGTCACACAAGATATTGTCCACCAATTTTCCAGGACATTATCATTAACAAAGGCATGATCAATTCTACTATCCCTCATGCCATTAAGATGTTTCCTATACTAGGTGTACTTATCTCCAATCAGATTAACCTCAGTCAGAATTTATTTTTCAACACATAGTCGAAATTCATCCATAGCAGAGATGGTAGGAGTGTGTCTTAGATTTTCATCAGCCTAGAGAATAACATTGAAGTCCCCTATGATCCGCCATGAGTCACTAATGCTATGTGATATATTAGAAATGTGTTGCCATAAATCCCTTTTGAAAATATAATTTTTGGAAGCATAAACGATCGAGCAGAATAAATCTTGAGCCTAGAATGTAAATTTGCAGGTAATAATCTGTGCATGGATAGATACAAGATTGAGATTGACAACCTTGCTATGCACTAGGATCTGGAGCTGATCATGATGGTCATCATGTATAGAATGGAATAGAGTATAACCAAATTTTTCCAGAAGAACAACAGAACTTGTATCATTTGACTTTGGTTCTGCTAATCCAATAACTTTAGGTTTGTGTTTAGTCACAAGAAGCTAAAGGGAACTCAAATCTCCAGAGTTGGCTATGCCCTGGTAGTTCTAGGAAATAATCCTCATTATAGATTTTTATTGGGGTTAAACCCCTTTTTCTACAGGCTGTCACCAACATTGATCCTTTGGGATCTTCTTGGTTCGATTATTTTGGAGGTACTTATTGAGGAAGACTTTTATGAAGTGATTTCAGCATGAGTGATAGCAATATTGAGAGGGTATCTGCTGGGGTTTGCAGCCATGTGTATATCTGAGTAGATCTGAGAGTCATCCTGCTCAGAATTATACTTGGAATGAAATGAAATATCTTCATCCTTCTTTAAATTCTTCTTAGACAGGAGTGATATGTATTTCCCTCTCAGTATAAGATCCTCTGGAGAAGTGCTCCTAGAAATTTAATCAGATTCAATTTCATGTAGGGAAGTGTCAGGAATTCCTTCAGAGGATAAAGAAGTGTTCTCTAACTCATATTGACAAAAATCCAACACTTGAAGGAGTCTTAAGTTGATCAGATCAAGATTCATATCCTCAAATTGCAGGTTAACAATAGTGTTAAATATATCATTTGAGAATTCAATCTGTTCTACCTGGGCACTATTGTCAACAACCTGTAATTGGGTAGAGTCCCCAGTATCCGATTTGTTTTCCAGTGGATTAGGACAATTTTCCTCTTCATCCATGTTAGCCCAGGCCTTGCTGGGTCATGCATTCTGTGTAAAAACCTACATGATAGTATTAGAGTCCTTTTGATCATATTTCTTGGTAGAATCATGTTTCTTGCTAAGAGAATCCTTCCTGACATTCTTTCGTGGATATGCATTTGTGGTTCTTTGAACATTGGAACATTGATCAATGAAATGCCCTACCATCCTGTAATGCTCACAAGACATAAACAGATTTTCAAATTCTAGGAAGAAGTCAATAAAATGATCACTAACATCCAGTAGAACGCATTCAGGAGGCAATGACTCCATGTCAATTTCAATCAGCACTCTGAAAAAGAATCCGACATCCCCTATGATTATTCTATGATCTATTTTCAAAGGCATTCTAATTCATGAAGCAATATCATTCAGGATTTTTGGATGCCAGTAAATCCAAGGAAGGCCATGTATTTTTTTCCAAACCTGAGCAACTGTCTACCTCTTTGTGAATGGGTTGAAGTGTGGATCCCATTCAGAGAGACGAAAGAAGTCTCGCTTCAAATTGAGAGATCCAATTCTACAGAATTGATTCAGTTCATCCTGTCTCTGTAAAATAATATGGAAAAAACCTTTTCTAATTGGAATTAGTCCCCAGCAAGAGAAATTCCAACAAGTCAAGATTCATTGTTTAAGATCACTGTAAGACCAAGGCTTCGTGCCCATGTCGTAAGAAATGCATCCAAGAGCAGAAAATTTTCAATCCTCCAATCACTGCTTGAAAGCATCGGGGTCTGCAGTAATCATAATTGCCCCCTCTCTAGTGCTCTTAACCATTGGTGGCCTGATCTGGATATTCTCAAGATGAGAAGACCCCACAAGTGCCTCAGCAAAATAAATCCCTTTATTTTTATGAGATTTTATACCCGAGTCATTCCCACTCGTTTAGTGTGGAGGAATAGGTAACTCCCAATCATGATTGAATGATTCCATTGCACAGGATCAAAACTAGATCTCAATTTGAATTCTATCCTTGAAGGATGCTTTCGAATCCAACTTCCCACGCGCTCCCATACTGCTCATCATCTTCCCATTCCAACCATTTATTATTGAACCAGGTTTACATATCATTCCCTCCATATCACATAGAACATATTTCCATTCTCATTGTTATTCAATCTATCTCATGATATATAAAACATTACACAATTCATTAGAGGTAGATATCATTCCCACCCATCACATAATAAAATCATATATATATGATCCACAAGAACAAAATATTCATGATGTCATAACCCTTGTAATGAAATGGGTATAATATAAATTTTAACATATCATAACCTAATGGTGGGGGGGGGGGATAATAATTTCATCATGGTACAACCCGTGAAAATAAGTGGATTCTATAATATTTTTATCATCTGATAACTCGTGGAAGAGAACCATGTCTCATAATCGTCATGTCATCCAAACATAAATCATTTGGAGCAACAATATAAATTGCTTCCATGGATGATATCCCCTATAAGAAAAGAGTAATCTCAATTAAATTCAACCATGATTTAAAATATTTTTTAAATACTACATGATGAATTTCATGAAAGAATTGATCTTATTTAGTTTTTTCGATCAAACAAAATTTAAAATCTTTTTATTTGAAAATAAAGTTTAAAAATGGTGATTGTAGATTAAAAAAAATAAAATTTTTATTGATGAAAATATCATTTCCTCTTTGATAGAGTATTTTTAAAACATAAAATATTTTGAAAACATTTTTATTTAAAAATAACTTGGAAAACACATAATGGAATCTTAAAAAATAATATAAATAATTTTTTAAAAACCTAAAACATTATAAATTTATTTTATATAAAAATTAATTTAAAATAAAAACCAGTGAAAAATATTTAAGAAATCATTTTATTTTTAAAATAATCATAAATATGATTCAATGAAGCTTGAAATAATGGATTAGTCATGAAAGAATAGAGTTGTGTTTTAACACACCAAGAATTTATAAATATATTTAATATTGAATGCATAAAAAACCATGTCTCTACAAAATACCACCTTATTATAACCTAGCCATTAAATAAAAGTTTTATACTTCTATAATTTTAATTTTAAAAAACTGACAAACACGATTGCGTTCAGAAAGATATCTAGAGTTTGATAAAATAATCATAATTTTTGAGGAATACTAACACACCCTTTTGAATAGTAACTAATATCTATGAATATTAATGAATAATAATGAATAGTTAATTGGCCAAATAATAGAAACTTCACCCATGAATGTATAAATACAATATATATATTTTAAATGTGAAAAACAATCATAGTATAAATATTGGTATTTTTTCATGTCATAAATATATGAATTTTAATTTTATGATTTATTTAATAATTTAAAATTGAAATGAATTTTCAAAAAATGTAATAAACAATTGAAACTTTATTGTATTATGGTTATAAGATAATTTTATGGGACCTTGATTAATTTCACATTGTGTTATAAAATGAGTTATATTTTCAATGTTGTTTTTTGGAAAACCCCATGATTTTATTTAAAAACAAAAATTAAAAATATTTAGAACATTATTTACAAAAAATATATTTAATTTTTTAATTATACACATTGATAAATAGTTAGGTTTTATTTTTTGTATTTTAAAAAATTCTTGAATTTTTCATTAATAGTAAAAATACTGTTTTGAGTATTGGGTATGTTTAATGACATCAAAATTATGTAATAATTAATATCATATTCTGGTCAACATTTTTTATAGTAACATATTATGTGATGTGTTCCAATTGGATAATGAAATTGGAAAATACAATGGGAAAGCAACTCCCTGTAATTTACTATAAAAACCCACTCATTCTATCATTTCCATTCATTAAAAACTTATTATCCTAGAATATGTAGTATTATTACCACCCAATTAGTCCCCCCAAGGTGTCCTAAAGCCCCCAAATCCCAACCTTCTTGTCATACGAGTTACTCAACAAGGTACGAAAATTCTCCACATCCCTTTTTCCTCATGTTCTCTTTTATGTTTTAGGTATTTCAAATTTTCACACAGTGTTATTATTTCCTTATTATTCTTTACATATACTATATTATGAGTCTTTTATGATTGGGTGACCTATTTACCCTCTCCTTTTTAATGTTTTCTAAAACCATGTTGCAAAGTCGTTATGCTGCATAATTTTCTTCTCAAAATAACTCTCTTTTTCAAGCACTCTTATTATGTTATTTTCATGAAATTTTAATTTTCATAGGTTGGTATATTTCATTTAATATACCCCTTACTGTATATATTATAATATAATGTTGAAATAATTTTTTCCCTCCTAATATTATTTTATGAAATTTTATGCGACGCAGTAAGGCTGCAAAATTTTCATGAGGGATTTCTCAACTTATATTTTATTTTGAGTTCATTTCTTCTCTTTTTTCATCCCCCATAGTCATATTTATAGTAATATTCCAATACCTTACATTAAATAGAATTTTATTATATTCTAATGTAATATTTTCTCTTCATCTCTCTTTTCCCATTCTTTTATATTAAATGAAAATACCATTAGAGCTGTGCGAATTTACCACATTCAAGGACGATGGGTTTTCAATTTAAACTACACTCTTAAATTCTGGTCACAAAACAATTATTATGGTTCAAAAAATATAATATATGCATTCTTCGTTATATATGGTTCCATAATCTTTTTGTACATCTGGTGTTGATTTATAAAGCAAATGGGTTTGTGGGGTCCAAAAACCGCCAATTAACCCAAATATTTATCATTAAATAATTTATATAATGATTAATCTTCACTTTATGTAAAAAATGAAATTTATAAATTTTTAACATCATTATGTTCAATAATAAGATACAATTTTAATTCTTGACAAAAATACTCATTTTACATAATTCTATGTTCATGTATATAAGTATACCGATCATGAAGATAATAGTCCCAAACAATAAAATTGAACCTCTTAAACCCATCAAGAAGGCGATGAATGAAATTAATTAGTTTATAATAAAAAAATTAAATAAATAAGTGGTTCTATAAATATTATTTAATGAATTTAATTTGGTTATCCAAGACACTAATATCAAGTGAAGAACGCCATCCGACTTAAGGTAAGGGTGTCTTCGTCTCACTTCCATTTTTGTGTCATATTCTGTATTCAATACTATTACTTGTGTATGGTGTATTTATACCAACCATTGATGTTTAATATACTTATTCCATTTATTTTCAATAGATTCATTGTTTCTTTTAATTAATATTAATTTTGGGGCATATGATTCAATTGATTACATTATTTTAAGTATTTTCTACCCAAACCTCCATTTTTATCCTGGTTGCTCTTATTTTATTCTCAGCATAATGAAATTATTATTTATTATTATGTACTACAAAAAAATTAGGTTTGAATGTTCTATATATGTTTACAAATCATAATTATTCTTTATTTTATGGTGTGTTATGTGTTTTAAAAGAATGTTTCCAAAATTCTTCTAAAATGCAAGCGTAATACAAGTAACATCCAGAATTGTTACCTATTTCGACGTTCACACTATAATCTATTTCAAGCCATATTTATCTTTTAAAAATCATACATTTTAATGTGAAAAATATATTTTTTTCATTTCTTGTTTGATTAAATGAGACATTCCTTTTCACTTTAAAATCTCTTAAAAGAATTCATTAAACCGCACTAAAATGTCCTATTTCTAAAGATCCATTTAAAAACACTGTTTAAATGATTTCACCACAATAATATTTTATATAATACAAAAATATAATTTCAATCAACATTTATTTTATTTTCATGGATACACATGTTTAAAAATTTATTTCATGAAAATTAAAAATGAGTTTTCAAAAGAACTCTTACTTGGAAAGTAAAATTGATTTTTCTCATCTCACTTTATCTTTTATGAGATATATTCTAGGTTCCAAACTTACTTCTTACATGTGGTTTATGTACATACCTTTGGTATATCATAGAAAGAGTCTCCTTATTTTCATGTTATTATAAGGGATTATGATTTGAATGTTTCAAGGTGGTTTGTGACACTTTGGAATGATTAAGTATCATTTCCTCAAGAATTAATCAGTGGTCTCATTTAAAAGTATCTTTATTTATGTCAACATCCATTGATGAATCAGTATAAATAATATATAAAGATATTGAAAAAAAATATTTTAGTTGTGTTAGATATATGTATAAAGAATGTTTTGGACTTTTATCAATGGGTGGGTCCCACTATAGCCCCTCACTGCATCGACAGGTCTCATGAGACAAATCAGTTTTTGACAAACCTTTAGAGTTTGATTCCAAAAATTAGAAGGTTTAATACCCACATAATTAAACCGTTTTGATGGTATAGTGGTATCATGATATGGATACATGAATTTCAATTAATAATAATTCTCTTTATTAATTTTACCTTATTATTATAAATGAGATTTTTTCTATGAAAAAATATATAGATGCACTTTCATTCTCAGTTTATTATTGGCACGTGTTTTTCATTTATTCACCATGCCATATTGGCTATGAAAATTTTATTGTGATTCAATTATTTTTTATTCATGAGTTTTCTATTTATAACCATTACTGATCATTTGAGCTCACCCATTGATTTTTTACTTTCAAAAGGTTATAAAGAGGAGACCATTTCTTGAGTTCTCATGGATGGAGTTTACATGTTTTTGTTATGTATTGTATTTTGATACCTTTCCCAATGTAATATGAGTTTTATATATGTATATAGTTTCTTATGTACTACTATATTGATTGATCATTAGGGATTTGATTCTCTTTAATCATGCCAATATAATAAAGTAATGCCCGAGCTTTGGGCTTCTGGGGTCAGGGTGTTATAGTTGGTATCAAAGGAAGTTTAGTCGAATCCTTGGAAACTAGATTTAGAAAACGTAGGTTATGGAACAAAGCCCTAAGATGGTCATTTAGGGTAAACAAAAAAAACATCCTATAATTTTGGTAAGGAATATATTATGTGTATATTTCTAGAAAATACATCCCTTTATACATACAAACTATTAGAGGTTGCTCTAGAACAGATGTACCTAGGAGTGAAAAAACTGATAAGGAGTTTTGGACTTGACCTAGGGTATCCTGGTACATGAAAATGGGACTTACTTCACTCTTGGTTTCACACTCCTAGGGGATATTTATAGGATAATTCACATTTTATCTATCCACCACTATAAAAAATTTATACCCTGAGAGTCACCAAAGTATTTGGTTTTAGGATTTATGATGCGAAAATTTCTACTATGTATACCATGTTTAGAGTTATAGAGAGTTCATATTCTTATGAGCTAATATAACACATGGAATTTATTATAAATGGTTTCTGAAGAAGGAATGAGGACTTAACCAATGCGCTTGATATGAAGAGTAAGAAATATCATATCTACAATGGTCTTAATACATATTTTCAATGGAAGATTGTCTCCCAAGTATCATTATCATATGGTGAAATAATATCATGAGTAGACAAGGTATGTTAAGGATTTAATGAGTTTTATGGTTTTTAAGGGAAGAAAAATAATAAGAGGTTGGGAGAAAAATATAGGCATAGAGGAAAGAAGGGAAAGAAGGGTTTTCCCACATGTGATAACGGGTGAATGAATCACCCTGGTAAATTCTTGAAGGGAATGAGTGTTTTTCAAAAATGTGCAGAAAAAGGACACCAAGTTCAGGATTGCAAGGGTAAGTATATGGTTCCCAATATAAAATGAACCAACTAAAATGAGATAATACACTATGTGAATAAATGTCATAAGCGTTAAAAGAATATACCCTAAATTATTATTCTAGATAATTATCATGTTATAATGCTACCACAGATGAAGTACAATGATTAACATGCCTAGTCAAGAATCAGGGCATTTGAATATTTTTTCAGTAATGTACTTATTATTAAAACTATGGAATAAATGAGGATTGTACTGCAGCACTATTTTATTAAGAACTGGAAACCATAAGTTTAATGGTAACAAGAAAATATCTCTAGTGATAGTTATTTTGTTTTGAAAAGTGCATGATTGAGGGAAAGACAACCATTAAAATATATCTGATGTAGAGATAATGATAATGAAATGATTGTTTTAGATAAGTATTGACATCATCGAAATGGATTACTGACTTTTCGAGGTTTGGGATTTTCTATCATCGATAGAGTTTACAAAAATTTTGGATTTAAGTAATATATCAAATAACATGTATCTTACATAAAGAATATGGAATAATTCATGTTTCCAATATGATTTTTATGATAATTCAAGTTATTACAATTTTTCTAAAAGATAATGATGATGATATTCACATGTTTAGAATGTGAACATTTAGAGCTACTTCATATTGATTAAGGACTAATGATAAGTTCATCATTGTAATTTAGAGACCTTTATTATAATGTATTGAATCATTATATTTTTCAATTTTTAACCATTTATGAAATGTTTTAAGTTAGTCATTGTATGGGGTTTTTAGAGATTAATGTCAGTACATGGTGATAGGATTGTTCTTCCATGACTATGTTGTTAAATTATAATTAATTGTTTTATTATAATCAATACAATTCCCCTTCCTCATATTAAGAGTATATTTTAACCATATTCCTGATGTGGATTTCCAACAAGGGAATTTTAAAATATCAACCATTAACATTCAATGTTTAATTTCAAATATTGAGGATGAAATTTTTGTAAGGAGGGAGTAATGTAACAAACAAAGAATTTGAAAATATTTTTAATATTGAATGAATGAAACAAAAAGTCTATAAAAAACACCACTTTTTTGTAACCTAGCCAGTAAATATACTTTTTCCCCTTCTATAATTTGAATTTCGAGAAACTGACATACACAGTTCTGTTTAGTAAGATATTTAGAGTCTGATAAGACAAATATAATGTTTGGGGAATAGTAAAATACCATTATGAATAGTAACATACCATTATGAATATCAATGAATAGAAAATTGGCCAAATAATAGAAACTTCACCCATGAGTGTATAAATAAAATATAGGCATCTTAAAAGTGAAATAACAATCATTGTATAAATATTGGTATTTTTGCATGTCATAAATATTTCAATTACAATTTTATGTTTAATTTAATAATTTAAAATGGAAATTTATTTTCATAAAATGTAATAAGAAATTTTTTCTTTATTGTCTTATGGTTATAAGATAATTTTATGGGACATTGATTAATTTAACAATGAGTTATAAAATAAGTTATAGTCTCAAATTTATTTTTTGGAGTAAACTTTGATTTTTTTATAACATTAAATTAAATATATTTAAGAAAATATATTAAAAAAAGGATTTCATTTTTGAATTCTACGAACTGAAAAATGGATAGGGTGAAATTTTTGGATTTTTCTAAAATACTTAAATTTTTCATGAATAGTAAAAATACAGTTTGGAGTTTTAAGTATGTTTAATAACATCATAATGATGTAATAATTAATATCAAATTCTGGTCAAATTTTGTACAGTAAATTATGATGTGAGTTTTCCCAATTGTCTAATACCATGGGAAAATACTATGGGCAAGACAATGGTTTTGCAAAAACCACTAATGATGTGTCCCTTTAAAATAATTAAAACCCCCTATCATTTACTATAAAACCCACTCATTTCATTATTTTAATTCATTAAAAACTCATAATCCACAACTATTTGGAATTATTACCTCCCTATTAGTCCTCCCAAGGTGTATTCAATCCCCCAATGTACCAACCTTCATGTATTAGGAGTTACTCTACATGGTAAAAGAATTCTCAACTTCTCTTTTCCATTCATGTTCTCTTTTATGTGGCATGTATTTCATGTCTTCATACCATGATATTATTTCCTTAATATTCTATCCCAATAATATTTTATGATATATTTATTAATGTTTTACCCCTTTCCCCTCTCTTTTTAATGTTTTCAAAAACCATTTTCCATATCCCTTATGCGGTAGAATTTTTGCCTCAAAATCTCTATGTTTTCAAGCACTATTATTATGTAATTATCATTTAATTTCAATTGTTTAATTCTGGAATATGTCATTACATATCCCCTTAATGTCTAGATTATAAAATATTGATGAGATAATTTTTTTTATCTCATCAAATTATCTTATTAAATTTTGAGCGATGTCGTTAGGCTGCCTAATTTTTGTGATGGATTTCACAACTTTTATTTTCTTTTGACTTACATTATTTTCTATATTCATCTCAACTAATCCTATTGAAAAGATAATTCAATTACATTAAATGAACTATAATTATATTATTATAATGGAATATTTCTTCATCATCTTTCATTTCCCATTCTTTTATAATAAAAATGAAAAACCATATGAGATGTGCTAATTTACCACATTCAAGGAAGACGAGTTTTCAATTTCTGCTACAATGTTCAATTATGGTCATGAAAACCATATAATGGGATAAACAGAATATAATATATGTTTTATGCCTCATCTATGGTTCCATAATCTTTTTTTAAATATGGGGTTGATTTATAAGGAAAATGAGTTCGTGGTGTCCAAAAACAACCAATTATCCCAAACATTTATCAATAAATTATTTATATAAAGATTCATATTAAATCTAAGTAAGAAAATGAAATTTACAACCATTTAAAATTCATGATGTTAACTAATTAAATATAACATCAATTCAGGAAAAAGATCCCCATTTTATATGATTCTCTATTCATGTATATACGTATACCGATCATGATGAAAACACTCCCAAACAATAAAATTTAACTCTTTAAACCCATCAAGAAGGACATGAATGAACATAATAAGTCTATAATAAATCAATTAAATTAAGAATATATTCTTAAAATTTTAATAAATGAATTTAATTTGGTTATCCAGGACACTAATATCAAGTGATGAACATCATTAGACTTAAGGTATGGATTTCTTCATCTCACATCCATTTCTGTGAGATATTTCGTATTCTATACTACTAATTATGTATGTTGTATGTATACTAACAATTGATGTTTCATATAATTTTTCCCTTTATCTTAATTATATTCAATTTTTTTATTTAATTATTATTATTTTTGGGGCATAGTATTCAATTGATTATAAAGTTGTTAGTATTTTCTACCCGAACCTCTATTTTCTTTCTCGTTGCTCTTATTCTCTACTCACCTAAATGATATTCTTATTTATTATTTTTTACTACTCATAAATTATTTGAGAATGTTCTATATATGTTTAATAATCAGAATCCTTCTTTATTTAATGGGGTTTTATGTGCTTTAAAATAATTTTTCAAAAATTCTTCTAAAATACGAGCCTGATTCATGGAACTTAATGTATTATTAAAAATTTTGATGTTCACAATATAATATATTTTAAGAAAAATTTATCTTTAAAAAATGAAAAATTTAAAATGGAAAAAATTATTTTGGTTCATATCTTTTTTTATGAAAGCAAAAAATCCTTTTTTCTTTAAAATCTCTTTAAAAAATTCATTAAACCGCACTAAAATGTCACATTTCTAAAGATCCTTATAAAAACTTATTTTATATGATTTTACCACAATAAGATTTTATTTAAGAATAAAATATAATTTCAATGACCACACATTTAATGTTCTAGGATATACATGTTTACAATCTGATTTCCTAAAAAGTACAAATGATTTTTCCAAAGAACACTTCTTCACAAAGTAAAAAGGATTTTTCTCATCCCATTTTATCTTTTATGAGATATATTACATGTTCACAACATATATATTACCTATAGTGTATGTACATACCATTGGTATATCATAAAAAGAGTCTCTTTATTCTCCTGATATTCTAAGCGATTATGATATGCATGTTTCAAGGTGTCAGGGGACACTTTGGAATGTTTAAGGATTATTTCCTCAAGAATTTTTCAATGGTCTCATTTAAAAGTATCATTATTTATGTGAACATCCTTTGATAAATCTATATACACTAATCTATACATATATTGATAAGGCATATAGTACTTGTATTAGATCTATGTATAAAGTTTTTTTGGACTTTTAGAGATTGGTGGGGCTCACTATAGCCCATCAATGCATCAATATGTCTCCGGAGACAAATTAGATGGTGACAAACCCTTCGAGATTGTTCTGAAAAATCAAACGAGTTTTTACCCATATACATAAACCATTTTGATTATATAGTTGTATCATATTCCAAATACATGACATCCAATTAATATGCATTGTCTATATTAATTTTTAGTTATTACTATACATGAGGATTTCACTATGGAAAAATGTATGGATACAATTTCATTCTCAATTAATTATTGGTGCGGGTTTATCATTTATTCACCATACCATATTAATTATGCCAATTTTATTATGATTAGATTATTTTTTATTCATGATTCTACTATTTATAAACCTTAATGAGAATATGAACATAGCCTTTCATTTTTTACCATTAATAGGTTATGAGGAGGACCTTATTTATTAAGTTCACATAGATGAAAATTATCAGTTTTTTTTTGTGTTGTATTTTGTTACCTTTCCAATTGTAATATGATATACATGTATGTATCTAGTTCCATCAAGACTAATAAACTGATCAATCCTTTAATATTGTATTCTGTGTAATCATGAAAATATAATAAATTAGTGCACCAGCTCTGAGATTCTGGGGTCGGGGCGTTTCATGTGTACATAGTCAATGTAAAACAAATAATCCTTTCACATTATTCGTAGAAGTCAAAACAGACTAAATTAGAATATGATAATAAAATTCATTTTAAGAAATAGTAAAAAGGCAAAACATAGAGAAAAAATATTCTTAAAATAATTTTGGAATAGTATGAAATTTTTTGAATCAATTTTAGAAATTATCGTTTTGGATAAAAATAGGTTTTTGACCGATGAGAGATCAATTCATATTTACATAAAAATATTTTTTATATTATAATAGGGATAAATAGTGGAAAATAGTACTATTACATGAAAAGAATATGGTTAACTATATTTAAAAAAATTCACATGTTTCATGAGATTTATATAATCCGATATCAACATTAAGGTGGTAATCTTAAATAATCCCGATAAACAATTTGACCGTAACAAAAAAAATCATTATCACATTTGTATCATTGAATCATAAGGTTCATGATGGAATAAAATGTAATGAAAATTAAATTATCATAAGGTTGAGTAAATTCATGATATTACAGTACATAGGTCGTTATATTAATCTCGTGAAAGAATATAGGTGCATAACATAATGTACTTCTCAGATAAGAAAAAATGAGGAAATATTTCATTTCATTAAGTGTTTACTTCTTTCATACTCGGTCAAACCTATATTATATTAAATATAGGATTCTTATACACTTATTATAGAAAAATATTCATATATATCATACCATATAATATTTTCATATGATTTTATTGTACCCAGTTATTAATAATTCCATTTAAATGTTATGATTCAAGTATTAGTAGATATGTATTTTCGTACTCATTTTGACTCATTATTCTTGTTAATATTAATTATATAATATTTCCACAATCTCAAGATAGATTAAATTTATATAAATATCATATATTTTATGTATATATGTATATTGAGAAAATTGTAAAATTGTGTGACATGAAATGAAATACACCATTCATGAAGGTGGTAGGCCGTATGTATGCATGAAGGTTGTTTCTATTATAATAATGTATAAAGAGAAAAAAAAGAAAATTAAAGTATATATTTAAATATAATATCATTTATGTATAATTTTTAGATCATATATATCACATATTTATGTTAAATTCTTCTTTAATACATTCCTTGCATATAGTGAACAAATCACATTTCTTAATGGTGAAGTAGTACACCGTACATACAAATGGTGTTATTGTATTCCCATTAAAAGGGAATCATGAACATGTGTTTCATATATTTATTAAAGTATAATAAATAAATCATATATATATTATATTTCATATATATATATATATATATTATTTCAACCATTATTTTCAACCATGATTGGTGGTAATTGGAAAATGAACAACGTTGGTTCGTGAGGCGGAAATCCGCTGTACACATAAATGATGATTTCAAAACCCATTTGATCAATGTTTACATGGTTTTAGGTTTATAAGTTAAAATAATAAAATATTATTATATGAAATATACTAATGATATTAAATAAGAATAAAATAAACTGAATTTTCGGGTTTTGGAGAAGATATAAAACAAAAATGTTCCTTGATGAACATTACTTCTTCTTCGGGTATCTAATTTTGGTATGCAAAAACTCCCCTAAATGGTTATATTTATGCCCAATGTAAGGCTTCTTGGATTATAGGAGGGATGTTTATAATTGAAATGGGTAGGTATTGTCTAATATAACAGGTTTTGAAGGAGTGAATAGTGAGGTATAGTGGCATGCCTTCTATAATGGGGGGGACTGGAACTCCTGTAATCTTTTGAAAAGGGAGAATTCCAGCAACATTTTTTCCATGTCTAGTGGATCCAATAAACAAAAAATCTGGATTATATAAGGTATAATTCATAAATAATTCTTTAAAATGGTTTTCGGACAAGTTTTGTGTCATTTTTAAAACTTTTGTTTTATGTTTGACCACTACATAATCTTTTTTACCTTTATCACAATAATTAATTGTAATTGATATCAATAATAACACTGGCCAAAAATTAATTCTTCCTTATAATAACTTTTATTTTACGATGAGTCCAAATATTTATTCTATTTTTCCAAATCCATTTTAAATAAGTGGTATAAATTTATTTAAAATAAATCATGTAGTCATTTTGAGAAATAAGGTTTTTTTGGTGTAAGAGATCTAATGTTTACAATGTTTTTATATACAATTTCAAATGATTTTTTTTCTATTAAATTAAATTGGATTATTATATTTATACATGTACTATACATAATTCATAACTAAATTAAAATTTAATTTAATAACATAAATAAATTATAAATAAATAATTCATTAATTAAAATTATAAATTTTTTCACGACCCATCAGAAAGGAAACATTTTAGAAAACTAACGAAAATTCATCCTAAGATAACTTTGATATTATTAATTCAATTTTATTATTTTATCAAAAATAGTTTTATAAAATTTTAATTTTTTTATTATTTACAAAACAATATAAAAAACTATTTCTTGAAAAAAATTATTTTTAAAACATATAAATACATTAAAAAAATTATGAATTTTATTATTAATATTTTTTTATTATATAAAATCACTATATTTTTAATTTATTTATTGCTATTCATATTATTATTTTTTACAGCATGGTTATAAAGGCCATGTTGAAATATCTATGAAAATATTATATAATTCTTTTGTTAAAACACAATATTTCCTATAACACAAGCTATTATGGTGATGCACATAGGTCAATATTAACATGTTATTTTTTATAATGAAATATTATCTTTTTGTAGCATTTTAAAAAATTTGATGAATATATTTAATTTATCAGAAAAAAGTGTTTATAAAATAACTGGGTGTTACCTTCCGGATTTTCTTAATAGAAAAGTGCACACATTTTTTTATTTCCTCTAGGCATTAGATTTAAAAATTCAAAAAATATAATGCGAGCGAGGTCATTAATTTATGAAATAAAATAAAATAATCCAATTATTTTATTTCATTATCATTTTCATAGAGATATTTGAATAAATGATCCGTAAAATTCAAAAAGACTTAATCTCCACCATTCTACGTGAAGAATTAATAACCTGCCATTTTTGATATGTTGAGCACAACCCATCATCTTCTCTTTTTAAAAAACCTCATGAATATTATTTAGACATGTTATATTTAGAATTTCTATTTTTCCGAATATGTATAAGAAATTAATAGAAAAACTAATTCTATACCTATATTCATAGATAGTTTTCAATTACAACATCTCTTGAACCAGATTCCCTTTAGTCGGTCATCCTTTTTTTACCACTCATACATATTCAAGTATCATGTTCATGAAATGATAATTTATAAAAAATAATTTTTTTCCACCATCTCAAGGATGTAAATTATTGAACACATATTGATTTATCCAATCAGTATCTAAAGTGATTTTTGATTTCAGATTTTCCTCTTATTCATTACAGAACCATCTCCTTTAATATTGAGTTACCCATTATTTTTTATGGTCACCAATCTATTTTTTTACATTTCATCATTTTCACAGAATTTAAATTATAATTTCATTATAGTGGAACATTAGTTATGGAAAATACTTGGAATAAACCTTTTAATTAGTTATATTACTCTTCCTCAACTAAAGACATTTTTTAATATTTATACTCATTATTCTAATCCTCTATATTCATTATTATGATGCTCTATAATTTTCTTGAAACATTTCCTTCATGAAATGTCTCCCATTAGTATAATCACAATAAATATTTTGACACTGATACTATAATTTTAATGATTTTTTACATTTATTAAACCCACAAAATCACCAAACATTATAAAAATTATGAAATGGAAATCTAAATACTAAATCTAGAATGTTTCATTCCATATTTATCTTTAACCACTTTTTATTTAATACGTCCATTCTCAATTTATTTCAAATTGAATAACTCTGAAATTATGATATAATGTGTATTATAAACATATATAATCTTTTATAAATCATCAGCATAAACTAGAAAAATATTATTTTATTAGGATAGATTCAGTTCTCTGGACAGATTGATTACCATTCATCATCATTCGGATATGCTTCTATAATATAAATATCATTAATAAAATTTCATTAAATCTATTATGAAAACCCCGATTTTATTACAAACATAAACATGATTTATTACCTAAAATATTTACTTGATACAACATGGATGATCAAGAGGTCTAGTGTCTTTGGGTCTTAGGATCCTTACATAACAACTTAAAACATGAAATACAACATCTTTATTGAAAACTTCCTTTACATGACCAGTACATTCCCTCATACTTAGCATTGCATGGGATAACCTGAGGACATGAATAAGAAAAGGGGTGAACTATAAATCCCAATAAGGGAATAAACATGGAATAAACGATGAGTACAATACATGTTAGACAATAGGTATATCAATAGAGCACAAGAGAAACATGAAAATAAGGGCATGATAAAGCATGATAATCATAACATGGAAATGTGTCAACAACACTTACCATGGAATTAGAATGAGACAAGGCTCATTGCACATGGAGCATGAGTAAATCCTCATTGCACATGAAGCATTAGTAAACCCTCGTTGCGCTTGAATTATCATGAGTCAACACTCATTGCACATGACGTATCATGATACTATACTTTACCCAATACATTGGAGCGCTATAAGGGCGCACCCTTCTTAATCATTTCATTTCATGCATAAGTGTGCCACATGGATCTTAAAACAAGAATTCATAGAACATAATAATTTATTCCACAAAAAAGGAATGTGAAATGAAACATTACAATAAATATGTAAATGTGCTTGAAGGTCAATACCCATGATGGAGAAATGGGCATGGTATTCACTACACAATGGCATTGGCTTAGAAAATCGGTGCAATTTCGGCAGCGTAACGGCGTGATATAAGAATACATAAAAATGGTTGATGAGAGAGAAAGGAGTGCATCATCATATCTACATGCAATGGACAGTAATGGGGTAATATCGATACATGTCCCAACAATTTTAATGGAATTTAGATTCATGATACAATAGTATTGCATGAATGTAAATGAGGAGAGAAAAGTTTCTTTCGGAATTTCGGCATAGTAACGGGTGTACATGGGAGGAATTTAATGAGAGATAAAGGGGTCTCCAATCATTCAAAAAATAATAGGTAAGTATGGGGGAGGTGAGAAACCATACCCAACATTTATAATTGAAATTAAAAGGGAATAACAATAATAAGAAAATTGGACAAAAAAGTGAAAGGAAGAAAAACCCTTACTTGGAAGTGTGCTTCCAAAGGCTTGAGAGAGGCTTGAGAGAGGCTTCTTGGGAGATTGGAGAACCTTGGGAGGATTTTAGAGAGAGTAGGGAAGAGGTTGGACGAACTCCAAAGGCTTTGAGTGAAGAGTAAGTGGGAGCTTGGGTGGGTTTATATAGGAAAGGTGAGTGAATTCTTTATTATTTAGGTTTGGGACCCCTTACATTAATCTAATCCAAACCACAAATCAGCTCATGGTTTTTGGGAATGGTTTATGGAAAATGGGAGATGAAAACATTATTTTATATGGCCAAATTCCAAACTTCTAAAAATAATGGGGTTTCTTATGTGGAGGTGAGTCACACTCCCATGGAAAATAATTTAAAAAGACATGATGTTTAATAAGTCTTGAGGGGTCCGTTAATACTTTTTAAAATAAGTAAAAAAACCCAAAATCACATTATTTTAATGGTAAAACATATAATTGCCGAACATAAAGCTTATAGTATTTTATTACATCACTATTGGGTCATTATGATGTCATAAAACACATTATATATTTAAACAGTATTTAATTTTTACCCAAAAATTTGACTGTCTCAGTGAATTATGAAAAATTCACCGTTGGATAATTTCGACATCTTGATTCCAGAAATAACATTTATTTTATATAAATAATTTTCTAAATATATTAATTTTCACTTTTAAAATAATAACCGACAATTATCGAAAATTCACTGTTTTTGAATGAAATGGCTTTCAAACCATAATAAAAAGTACAATTGCATTCATAAAATTATAAGATCATTTATATATAATAAAAATTAATTTAATAATAATAATGTTTTATTAAAATATTATTTAATTCAAAAATCCCTTAATTTAGTAAAATAGAATTATTAATTAAATAATAACAAAAAACACTATTTGTACTTTAAAAACTATTTACAATGTATCAATAATGAAAAGAAAGTATATTCATTATTATATACAAAAATAATGTACAGGAACATAGTACTTGTTATTTGTTACATAACCCCTTAAAATAGCCGCATAAGACCTAAGGGTATGGTGTGCGATGGTGACAGACTCTTGGGGTGGCTTAGATAACATCGTTCGAGTGGTAATCTCTATCAACTTCCACTTTTCCCGTAGACAGTCCCGTTAGATCTTGACATGATGAAGCTTAGCTTGGTATTGGTCAAGAGAAAATCCCAAAGACACCTCCTCTTTTCCAAGCTCCGAAAAATGGTCTTTGTATGGAGCAATTCTACTGGATGAGTCCATCGTTTCCATTGTCTAAGTAAATTGGGATTGTTAATGTCCTATATTTATACTAATAACGTGACCACTGTTAAATGGCTATAAAAGCAACAGTCACAAATAATAACATAAAATGAAAGAATATGACATTTTATATAAACATTTTACATAAAGAGAAATTTAATTTGATCAAGAGGGATTTCCATTAATGAAACTTTGGGTCGTTACAATATTCCCTCCTTAAGAAATTTTGCCATCAAAATTTCCTTTTCCCACACTAATATATATGTAAGTAAATCATCTTCATCATTTACTCTGATTCCCAAGTCGCTTCTTCAAACATGTGGTTTCTCCAAAACACCTTGATGAGGGGCATTGTATTATTTCGTAGAAAAGTTTCTCTACGATCTAAGATATTCACTGGTTTCTCCTCATAAGAAAGATCATCCTCCAACTATACCACCTCAGAAAAGAGTACATGTGAAGGGTCTGGTATGTACTTCCATAAAAGGGATATATGAAAGGAATCATGTACCTTGGCGATGGTAGGTGGAAGTGCTAGTCAATAGGCCACAACCACGACACAATCAAGAATCTCGAAGGGGCTGATGTACCTTGTACTTAAATTCCCTTTATTTAAAAAACCTCATGACCTTCTTATAAAGAGATATGCATAAAAAAACATGTCTCCAACTTTAAACTCAAGGTCTCATCGACGATTATCTGCATAACTCTTCTGTGGACTCTAGGGTGCCTAGATATGCTGCTGAATGGTTTTCACATTCTCCACCATTTCCTAGACGATTTCTGGTCCATGCAGCTTACGTTCACAGACCTCATTCCAATATGCTGGTGTTCTGCACCTTTTCCCATATAGGGCTTCATATCTTGCCATTTGGATGCTCGAGAGGAAACTGTTATTATAAGATAACTCAATCATAGGAAGATGTTGATACCATCCTCCTTTAAAGTCCATTGAGCATCCTCTCAACATGTCCTCAAGTGTTTGGATAGTCTGCTCGGATTGGCCTTCAGTTTGAGGATGAGAGGCTGTACTGAAGTTCAGTTCAGTATTCAGATCATGTTGAAGACTCTTCCAAAACATAGAGGTGAATCTTGGATCTCGGTCAGACACAATACATAGTGGTAATCCATGTAGCCTTAACACTCCCCTGATATATATCCGTTCCAGTTGATCCAATGAGAAATCCAACCGAATAGTAATGAAGTTTGTAGTATTTGTAAGATGATCCACAACAACCCAGATTGCATTGTAGCCTTTGGATGTCCTCAGAAGTCTGGTGGCAAAGTATATGGTGATGTTCTCCCATTTCCATTCTGGTATGGGCAATGGTTGCATCATCCCCTTAGACTTCTGCCTCTCAACCTTCACTTGCTGGAACACCAGGAACATGGATGTTTATTCAGTGATCTCCTTCTTCATATTATCCCACCAAATGTTTTCTCGGAGATATCGATACATCTTTGTGCTCCCTGGGTGAATAGATAAATTTAAACTATGTGCATCATCCAAAAGTTCATTCTTCAACTCCATACATGATGTAACACATAGCCTTTTCCCAAATTGCACAATTCCTTCTTCATTAACATTAAACTATGAGGATTTCCCTTTTTCGATAGCTTCCACCTTTTCTTGAATTCCCACATCATCCTTTTGAGCATCCTTTAACCTTTCCAAAAGAGACGGTTGAGAAATAATTTGTGAAAGGATTGATGATGTTCCCTTCTTTATGATTCCCATGTCCATCTTCATCAAGTCTAAGAAGATTGGATCTTTCTAAACTCTCATCATTGATAGAATCGCTGGATTCTTTCTAGTTAGGGCATCTACCACCTTGTTCTCTTTCTTAGGGTGGTAATTTATTGAACAGTCATAATCCTTGATGAGCTCTTACCATCTTCTCTAGCGCATATTATGCTCTTTCTCTGTGAATATATATTTAAGACTCTTGTGGTCAGTATATATTTAACATTTCTCCCCATAGAGAAAATGCCACCCGATTTTCAAGGCAAAGATCACCGCCGCCAACTCCAGATCATGTGCTTGATAGTTTCACTCTTGGATTTTCAACTTCCATGAGGCATAACATATCACTTTATCATTCTGCATCAGCACACAGCCTAAGCCCCTCTTTGAAGCATCACTGAATACCACAAAAATTTCCCCACTTGTGGGTAAAGTGAGCATGGGCACAGTGATAAGCCTCCTTTTCAACTCTTTGAAGCTTTCTTCGCATTCATAAATCAAAGAAAACTTTACTCCCTTATGAGTTAGCTTTGTAAGAGGGTTGGAAAACGTGGGAAATTTCTCACAAATCATCGATAATATCCACCTAGCCCCAACAAGCTACAAATATCCATTACCGATGTTGGCCTCAGTCATCCCTCAATCGTATTTGTTTTTGAGGGATCCACGTATATCCCATTGCTTGTGATGATATGGCCCAAGAATGATACTTCCTTCAACCATAACTCACACTTTCTGTACTTTTCATAGAGCCTCTCCTTGCACAAAGTCTATAGTACAGTTCTAAAATGCTCCTCATGATCCTCCTTGGTTTTAGAGTATATTAGAATATCATCTATAAAGACTACCACAAATATGTCTAGGTAATCTCTAAAGACTCTATTCATCAAGTCCATGAAGATTTCTAGAGAATTGGTGAGTCCAAAAGGCATTACTATGAATTCCTAGTGCCCGAATCTTGTACAAAAAGCAGTCTTGGGGACATCTTCCTTCTTCACCCTTACTTGATAATATCCTGACCACAAATCTACCTTGGAGAAGTATTGTTCTCCACACAACTGATCGAACAAGTCATCGATCCGTGGTAGAGGATACTTGTTCTTTTTCATGATTTTGATAAGTTCACGACATTCGATGCAAAGACGCATTGACCCATCCTTATTTTTGATGAAGAGTACTGGTGCACCCCATTGTGAAGCACTTGGGCATATAAACCCTTTATCCAGATTCTCCTGTAGTTGTTTCTTCAGCTCTTCAAGCTCAAAGAAAACCATTCTATATAGAGTATTGGATATTATTAGTGCCCCAGGTATAAGTTCAATTTAGAATTCAACGTCTCTTCTAGGAGGAAGACCAGGAAGTTCCTTGGGAAACACTTCAGCGAATTCCCTCATAGTAGGAATTCCTTCAAGGATGGTTTCTTCCTTGGAATCAATCATCTGAGCCAGATACACGTGCTCATAGGGCAGTAATATCCATGCTCGAGATGATGGAGCTAAAGGAGATTAATGTTTCTCCTTACACCTGTAAAGAATCAGGAATCTATTCTCAATATGGAGTGTGATTTCCCTCTCCTGACAATTTATGTTGACTCTATATAAGGAAAGCCAATCCATGCCCAAAATTGCATCAAATTTCACTAGGGGGAGTATGATGAGGTTCTTCGAGAAATTAAATCCACATATTATGATAGGGGAGGAGTCATATTCATGGGATGCAATGATTTCCCAATTTTCTATACTCACCGACATCTTCACTTCCATGATTTATGGTGGCGTTGGGATTGTTCTACTAAACTTTCGAGATATAAAAGAATGCGTAGAACCTGAATAAAAATTTACGTTCTCTATTCTTGAATGAATAACTAGAGTACCTGTAACCACTTCGTTATCGAGGTTCACATCAGAATAATTGATGTAAAATGCTCTTCCTTTCTACCTTGCTGGTTGTTGGTTGCCTCTAAAAACCTTTGGATTAGGGCACTGATTTTCTAGATGCCCCAGTTTATTGCACTTGTAGCAATGAACAACATGTTGAGGTTTGAATGGAGTGTTCCTCTCATCTATCACAGTCACTGGTATTTCATGCCGACAGTTAATAGCAAGGTTCCCTTCTCTTCCACACCTAAAGCATTTCCTCGTCCCCTTGAGGCAATTTACAGCGTGCTTCTTTCCTCACTTTTGGAAAGTGGGGTGCTGGATCTTCTTCGCACTATTGATTTATCCATCGGACCGCCAGCATTGAAGTCCACCTTAGGCTTCTTGTCCCCATGATACCCCTAGGATTCCCCGATCTCCATTTAGACCTTGAGGGCACATCAGACAATTTCCTCATAGCTTTCAAAGTCATGGATCGCTAATACTTTCGCCAGGCTACGCTTCAGCCCACAAAAGAAGCGGTCAACATTGAATTCGGGGGTAACGACAAAGCCAGAAGCATATTGTGCAAGCCTTGTGAAGTTTTCCTTGTACACTCCAATATATTCTTCTTCTTCTTTGCTTGAGGGAAAGGAAGTCCCTTTCCATATTAATCCGGAGGGTGCATGGAAAATATTTATCGAAAAAAATATTCTAGAAATCCTTACATTCCAATGCCTCAATCTCCTCCTCAGGCTTTGTATTTTTTATCAATGTCCACCATAGATCAGCTTCACCCTCCATACAATAATCCTCATGGAGAACCATCTCTTTTTCATAACATTGAAGGATAGGGAAGATATTTTCAATGGAGTTGATCCACTGTTCAGTGATCGTGGGATCAGATGATCCACTAAAAGAAGGTGGCCTTTGTCTTATGAAGATCTCGATATTGACTTGATCCTTCACGGGGGTGTTTGGACATTACTCTTGTCCCATGTTTCTATTCAAAGATTTAGTTAGCTGAGAGAGAATCTTGACAAAGTTCGTGATTCCTGCTCCCATTGGATTGAGAATCTGATTAGTACAGTCATCACAATGATCTTCTAATCGGTTGTTAGCCCGAGTCCTCCTATTACAGGCCATTGGCTGGAATTAAAGGAAAGTTAGGGGGTAACACATAAAGGGTAATCCAAAGACCAAAGTTGATGACTTATAAATAAAGTTTTATTTCCTTAACTCATGAGTCTAAAGGCTTCAATATAGGCTTTTCATGATCTACTTTCTAACATATATTCTTAGGGGAATTTTATTATTCCCTTAATAAGGGTTCATACTAAGCTTGTGAATTTTTCAATACATATACCCCGGGAGCGTCGTAACCAAGAGTGCAGCAGGGCCCGTTGTCATGCACCAGTTCCCATTCGAGTCTAGTTCAAAGCGGTGTTTTCGGGTTTTACCCCTAGGATACATCTGTGCCAGAGCCGCCTCTACCTGATCGTATCCCGACATGGATGTATTTGTTTGATAAACCACTTAATCAGTACTTTCCAAAACTTAGGGAAGTTTTTACTATACTTAGTCTTTTCTCTAAGGATTTACTGGGGTTTTATAATCCTAATACCAAAAATAACTAAACCTATCCTCTGATACCAACTATTACAACCCTACTTTTATTACAAACTTAAACATGTTTTATTACATAAACCATTCACTTGGTACGACATGGATGATCGATATGTCTAGTGTCTTTGGGGATTTGGATCATTACATAACAACTTAAATCATGAAATACAACATCTTTATTTAAAACTTCCCTTACATGACCAGTACATTCCCTCATACATAGCATTGCATGGGATAACTAGAGGACATGCGTAAGAAAAGGGGTGAGCTATAATGCCAAGTAAGGTAATAAACATGAAATAAATGAGGAGTAAAATAAATTTTAGACAATAGGAATATCAATATAGAACAAGAGAAACACAATCATAAAGGCATGATAATGCATGATAATCATAACATGGAAATGTGACAACAGCACTTAACATGGGATTAACATGAGGCAAAGATCATTTCACATGAAGCATGAGTAAATCATCATTGCACATGAAGCACAAGTAAACCCTCGATGCACTTGAATTAGCATGAGTCAACACTCATTGTACATGACATATCATGATAATATACTTTACCCAATGCATTGGAGCGCTATAAGGGCACACCCTTCTTAAGCATTTCATTTCATGCATAAGTGTTCCACATGGATCATAAAACATAGATTCATAAAACATAATCATTTATTCCATGACAAAGGATTGTGGAATGAAACCTTATAATCAATATGTAAATTTTCATGAAGGTGATTACCCTTGATGGAGAAATTGGCATGGTATTCAATACACAATGGCATTGGCTAGAAAATTAGTGCAATTTCGGCAGCGTAACGACGAGATATAAGAATTCATAAAAATGGTTGATGAGATAGAAAGGGGTGTCTCATCATATCGACATGAAATGGACAGTAAGGGGGTCATATAGATACATGTCCCATCAATTTAATTGAATTTATATTCATGATACAAAAGTATTTCTTTAATGTAAATGAGGAGAGAGAAGTTTCTTTCGGAATTTCGGCATAGTAACTGGTGTACATGGGTGGCATTTAATGAGAGAGAAAGGGGTCTCCCATCATTCAAAAAATAAGTGGGAAGTAAGGGGGAGGTTAGAAACCATAACCCAACATTTATAATTTAAATTAAAAGGTCATTACAATATTAAGAAAATTGGACAAAAAAGTGAAAGGAAAAAAACCCTTACATGGAAGTGTGCTTCCAAAGGCTTGAGAGAGTCTTGAGAGAGGATTATTGGGAGGTTGAGGCACCCTGGGAGGATTCTAGAGAGAGTAGGGTAGAGGTTGGACGAACTCCAATGGCATTGAGTGAGGAGGAAGTGGGGGCTCGGGTGGGTTTATATAGGAAAGGTGAGTGAATTCTTTATTATTTAGGTTTGGAACCCCTTACATTAATCTAATCCAAACCGCAAATCAGCTCATGGTTTTTGCTCATGGTCTTTGGAAAAGGTGATAGGAAAATAATATTTTATATGGCCAAAGTCCTAACTACTTAAAATAATGGTCTTGTTTATGTGGAGGGGAGTCACACTCCCGTGGATAATAATTTAAAAAGAAAATATGTTTAATAAGTCTTGAGGGGTCCATTAATGCTTTGTAAAATAAATCAAACAAACCCAAAATCATATTATTTTAATGGTAAAACATATATTGGCTGAACATAAAGCTTATTGTATTTCATTAAATCACTATTAAATAATTATGATGTCATAAAACACATTATATATTTAAACGATATTTAATTTTTACCTAAAAGTTTGACAGTCTTAAAAAATTATAAAAAAAGCACCGTTGGATAATTTCAATGTTCTGATTCCAGAAATAACATTTATTTTATGTAAAAAAGTTTCTAAATACATTAATTTTCACTTTTAAAATAAAAAACCTACATTTATCGAAAATTCACGGGTATTGACAAAAATGGATTTCAAACCTTAATAAAAATTACAATTGCATTCAGAAAATTATAAAATCATTTATATTTAATAAAAATTAATTTAAAAATAATAATAATATTTTATTAAAATTTTATTTAATTCAAAAATCACTTAATTTAATAAAATATAATTCTTAATTAAATTATAACTGAAAATATTATTTGTACATTAAAAGCTATTTAAAATGTATCAATAATGACAAGAAAGTATATTCATTATTATATAAAAAAATAACGTACATGAACATAGTACTAGCGATATGTTACATAACCCCTTAAAACAGCCACATAAGACCTAAGGGTAAGGTGTGCGATGGTGATAGACTCTTGGGGTGGCTCAGATAACATCACTTGAGTGGTAATCTCTGTCAACTTCCACTTTTCCCGTAGACGATCATGTTCGAGCTTGACATGATAAAGCTCAGCTTGGGATTGGTCAATAGTGAAGTCCAAAGACACCACCTCTTTTCCGAGCTCCGAAAAATGGGCTTCGTATGGAGAAATTCTACTGGATGAGTCCATCGCTTCCTTTGTCTGAGTAAATTGGGTTTGCTAAAGCCCTATATTTATACTAATCATGTGATCACTGTTCAACGGCTATAAAAGCAACGGTCACAAATCTTAACATAAAGCCAAAAGAAGTTGACATTTTATTTAAACATTTTACATAAAGAGACATTTAATTAGATCAAGAGGTATTTACATTAATGAAACATTGGGTCGTTACATCTGCCTTTAAATAAATTCAAAATCTATCTCTTCTCCCTCAATTTATATTTTTTCCTGAGTGAAATATATATCATTTAAATTATAAATGAAAAATTTAAAAATAATATCGTCACTAGAAGTAAAAAAATCGAATTCATATTCATTACATTCACATTTATTGGACTTGAATATTTTTTTATATTTAGAGAAAATAAAAACACTATATATAGAATAAACCATTGACTCTTTTTTGAATCAAAGAGAATATTCTATGATTTTTTCTTCATCGTTATTATCTTCTACATCTATAGAATTTGGGAATTTGGTTTCAAAACTCCTAATTAGTTCACATATAAAAAATTCTAAATGGATTCTACCATTTCTTATTCATTCACCCATTCTCACTTGTTTTAAGACATGGTAGATTTATTTTTCACATTTCTCATTTATATCTTCATCACTCTATAAATTTCTGGATTCGTTATCAATAATCACATTCATTAACATCTCAAGTTTTCTGTAATTTAATAATGATGAAATTTTTTCATTTGAAATATTCTCAACAAAATTAAATATTATCATCTAATAAGATGATAAAATATTATGTATTTCATCAATAGGAATAATACCATGAACATTATATTCCATAGAAGAAACTTTTTTAACAATCATTTTAGGTAGGATGCATAAGATCTTCTATACAACTATAATGTCTTATAACCTCTAACGATAACATATTATTGTGCTAAAAACATCAGTAGAATATCAAACAAGTATCAAGTATATTGTCACCATTCATAATGAGGAATTAATATATTAACAAAATTTTTTAAAAATTGATTACTTCTGTTTGTTTTTAATTTATAGATATTTTAAATTTTGTTCCAGATTCCTTTTGATATTTTAATTTTATTAATTTCTTTAATATTCCTCCAAAATAAAATACAAAATAACATTCATAGTATGTAAATAATTCTATAGATTATTATTGGATTATATCTTGGTAGCACCATTATAATGAGGTATGAATCCATCCGTTTTTGCATCCATTGAATCAAAACTGATATATAATGTTTATAAAAAAATATTGTACATTTATAAACTATAACACTACCCATAGAAGATGGGAATTTAATCATTTTTCACAGAATTTAAATTATCAATTTTAGATATAAAAACTCAATGACTAATTATTCTACTAGAGAGACTTTAGGATGAAAGTATGAATCCTAAAATCACCATTAAAATATTGGGCTCTCATTCAACTTGTTAAACCACTAGTAGGATCTGTGTAAAATATTTCATAAGGGTGGGGTGATTCAATGATCTATATGTTTTATATTTCATTCAAAACATTCAAAAATTCTGTTTAATCAATAGTTATATTTTTTTGTAAACACACAAAACATAAAAAAACAACGCAACACATCAAATTTATATTGTTAAACTATTATAATGAGGATGCTAGTCCTTTTTTGATTTAGATTCCCCATAGATAACAAAGAATACAATAATTATCCTATGAGTATAAATTATTATTTTTTATCCTTCAACTTGAATTTTTTGTCTCTTTATAGTCCATTGGTGCATCCCTCAAATTTAAAATGGTATAAATTATATTAATTTTTTAATGATTATTCCTCCAAACTAAGTTATAAAATGTTTTTTATAAATTATTTTTATTATCATTTTACAATCGATTATATCCAAAAGATACATATTTAATTTATATGCATATAAATTCCAAAAACAACCCCTTTCAATAACTAATTCTTTATTATTGAAATATTTATTTAGAATAATATAGTAGTAAAAAATTCTCTCTCTATCTCTCTTCCCTATGTCATTGGTTAAACACCCACCTTTTCCATAAAATACATATCAATTAATCGTTATTATTAATAAAATATATATTAATAGGACCACATGAATATATTATATTCAATATTACATTGTTTTTAATGATCATGTTGTAATATATTTTTTATTTATATTTAATTAACAATTCGACAATGGCTAAATCACAGGTTTTAGATAATATTTGAATTTAATGGACAAATCAGTCCTTATAAAAATGAAGCATAAAATTTAATGTAATATATTTATGGAAAAAAATTCCCTCTAATAGGTTTTATAATTTATTATTAATTTATTCAAAACCCCATTATTTTAAACCATGAAACCATCTCCATCTATAAAAAATTATCAATAGAGTGAATCATTTATTAATCAACTCACATGATATTTATTCATAAATTAAAATACCATTAATTGAAGAAAATAAATTCTTAAATAATATCATGAATTATAATATTTAGTTATGATATTTATATACATTATGAACACCTCTCCATTCAATTAATAATTTCTTACTCCACTCAAAATATTTAATAATAGAAATATGTACTATTTAGTCTACAAAATACTAATAATTTCACTATGACCTGATAAGTATATAGAATTTTCTTCATCCTATGTTAGATAATACAAGACCCATAATGTCTAGGAATCCATTACTATATAGAATATTTTTATTCATTTTAGAATTCATTCTTACATAGATTCGGATATTGTTTACATAACTCAATTAATCATTACGAAGTGGCATGATAATTACAAAGAATATTCATATAGTGTTGGATAATCCTTATGAAATGGAATGATATTTACATATAAGAGGTCAATAATTTTTTTGAAAATAATTAGATATTAATATGAACAAAATGACTACCACTAAAACACTATTGTTTTTATAACAAAATGAACTTTTATAAATAAATTCCCATTTTGATTTAATTAAATGAATTATTAAATATAATAGTAATAAAGAAATGAAATTATGTGTTGTTTTATATAATATATGATTTAAGATTCCATTAAGAATAATTACAGTTGATAATATTTTCATTGAATAGTGATCACATGATTAGCATAAATATAGTGTTGTATCAAATCAAATTGACATAAACTAAGGATGTGATGGCGTCAAATTGTAGAATCAAAACCAACGAGGCCCATTTATTAGAGCATCTGAGTGACATATAATCACTGGGATTTCCCCTTGACCTAGTCCGAGATGAGATCAAACAACATAATCGATTAGAAACCCTTTAACGATTAAATTTCAATCTCCTCGAGATCACAAACTAAACCTTGTACAGAAAACCACCCCATAAAAATCACATTTTTAATAACCTCACACTTAGGATGTTTTTTAGTGTATTAAAGGTATATGTTTTACGACCATAATAATTTGACTACTTTTAATCTATTTTCAATAGAACAAGATTCATATATTTTTTTCTTATAATTACTTTTTAAATTTGTTTTATTTTTCACAAATTAGAAACTGATTATAATTTTGATTAATATACAATCTCAAATAAGATGTTTATTTTGATGAATTAATGTATTTTTGAAAAAAATAATATTTGAATGACATATTATAATAAAATATTATTATTAAATATATATGATCATATAATTTTAATGATGTTAAATGTAATTTTTACAAGGGCTCGAAAACTATTATTATCAAAAAAGATAGTATTTTTAATAATTGTCAGTTAATATATTAAATGTAAAAATTCACATATTTTTTTAAAAAATTAGATAAAATAAATATTATTTTTGAAATCATAATTCTGAACAAATCTATCGATTACTTTTTCATAATTATCAAAGTAAAATACCTTTTGGGTAAAAAATATATATCGTATAAATATATAGTGTCTATTAACACATCATAATTACCCAAAAGTGATGTAATAAATAAATTTATGGCCTCCAAGTTGAAATATATGTTTTTCCTCGAGAATAATGATATTTTATGTTTATTTAATAAAATTTATTAATTCATTATGAATCCTACAAAACCATTAATATTTTTTGTTGTTTTCAAATAATTCCTTTATGAGTATGACTAAATTTCAAATCAGAATGGGTATTATTTAATTTTTTGAACCATAGAATTATTAAAAAATTAAACCAAATCACCTTTGGTAGAAACCATTATAAAAAACATGTTTAGGTTTTTGGATTTGGTAATATTATTATATAGAGTCGAAAACCATAGTTTGAGAAATGAAAAAGAACCCCACATTAGATTCCTTTACAAACACACCCATGTTCTAAATTATATTACCCAAAATCCTTAGAGCTTGCCCTTAATATTTCCTACCCTCTTTGTAGTCCCCCAAGGTTCCTCCATGTTTTAAATGCATTGGGTAATGTTTTTGTCTCAGGATCCGTCATGCATGGGAATGGGTAATGAACCTAATCCATCATGCGACATTTTCCATCATGATGTATTGATAGTCCTCCTAGAACTATGCTCATGATTCATTGTTTTAGGTTATTTCCACATTTACCTTGTTTCCTTTATGATTATCATGATATATCATGTCTCATTGTTCATGTTTATGATCCTCACCCCTTTTATTCCCTACTGATGGGCATATTGTCTAACATATTTTATTTTATTAAGGTTATGGAATCAGTATTCCCTTACTAGTATTTATAGATCACCCCTCGCTTTTTTATATTCTTATGTCATCTCATTTATTTTTAATTATGAAGGTGTAATATGTTCATGTTAGAGAATTTATCAATAAAGAAGATGTATTACGTATTCTATGTTGTTATGTAATGTACTTAATTCCCAAATACACAAGATATCTTAATTATCCAGGTTGTATTCAGTGTAATAGTATTTAATATATCTTGTAATAATCTTAAATATTGGGTAGGGTTGTAATATTTGGTATGAAAGGAAATGTTTAGTTATTTTAGGGATTAGGATTATAAAAATCTACAGAAAATTTTAGGATGTAATTAACTATAAAAAAACATCCCAAGGTCTTTTGAAGGTATAGATATAGTGGACTATCAAGAAAATAAACTTGTATCATGATACTATAAGTGGATACATATAAGTCAAAAATATACAATGGGGTGAAACCATATACCACCACATTGATCTAAACTGAACGAAGAATAGGTTCATGACATTAGGCCATGTTGTACACCTGGTTTGACACTCTCGGGGAATATGATTTGTTAAATTCATAAGTTTATTATGATTCATTATTGACAGAATAAAAAAATAACCATTAGAATATACGATAGGAAATAGATCATGGATGACATAGATTGTAGCCTTGAAATTAATAAGTTTATTAAATACATGAAATTTATATGTTATCTCTTTCTTTTCATTGGATCCCCATTTATGGGTTTTATAATTGAAAAATACTCATCCCTAGTTTTTCATTGGTTAGATCCAATATTCATAAATTGGAGTAATCATGTAGAAAATCACTAGGACAGGTTGTTTGATGACTTCACCAATGATATTCCCAACCTAATGGAATGTGAATAAAAAAATTGTGATTATACTCTCTCAGATGACTCAGGTTATGAATAGAAACATAGATTATGTGGAGTTCCCAAATAATCCTAATAAAGTGAAATATGAAACTTTGAGGTTTATAAGAAAAATGTTTCTATATTTTGATGGACCATCTGATACCTTAATTATGGACCAATTGATCAAATCCATATAAAATATCTTCTCTATTTATAAATGTTTTAAGGAAGTGAAGGTTCTACTAGTTGTTTATCATATGGACAGAGAAGCTGACAAATGGTGGATAGTGATTAGGAATATAAGTCCTGTGGAAGAGAATGAAGATTCGTGGTGTATGGAATTTTGGAACATGTTTTATGATATATTTTTTCCTCACACTCTCAAATTTAAAATGGAAATTAATTTATTTTCACTCAGGAAAAATTATTACCGATCTATCATGGAGTATACAGAAAACATCACAAGACTTGTGTGATATGCTTTGAGCTTTATCGTTACCCCGAATGAATGGTTTGCCGCTTATTTTTTAGGACAAAACCTTGTCTATGAAAAGACCAGGTGATTTGATACATTTATAGCAATGAGGAAATAGGTCTATATTCCCTCAAAGGAAAATTAATATTGGTGAATCTTCAAGGTATCACATTGATAATATGAAAAAAGTGTAGTTTAATTCTTACGGCCCGATGGAGAAATCTAATGGTGCCCTGAAATTTAAACACCACACTTGTCAAAAGTGTAGAAAAAATAACCACGAATAATTCCTAGGGGATTAGGAAAGGAATTATGAATGAAAATTATGGACAATTATATAATTATTACTGTAAGGAGAAGTCGAAAAACGATTTGGAGGGGAATAATACTCTAGTCAAACCTTAGTACATTGTTTACTAATTCATCTATAAGGATACCTAGAATTTTATAAACCAATATAATAGTTCAAGGGTTTTTGAAGAGAACCAACAAATTTTGAGTAAATAACTATGATATTTTTCCATCACAATGGATGAGGTGTATCTTGAAAATGAATTGGTGATAGGTACACTAGTTTTTCATTCAAGAACAATGAACATAATTTTAGATTCTTATTCTATGCATTCCATTTTTAGTAGAATGTGGAATTTATCAATGGAGAATCCAATTTTATTGAAATAAAACAGTGTCTTATAGTTATTATATTAATTTTATGTTGTAATTTTTCTAAAAAGGTAAAATATCTTTAGGAACATCAATACGTTACTTTAGTCCATTGGTTTTCAACCCTTTTTTTCTCCATGCCATCAACCATAGAATTTGTTTCAAAAAGGCATGAGTGAAAATTAAATTCTTTTATGAGAGGGAGTCCATTAATATAATCCATATAGTAGTGAGCTTCTAGGATATATGAATTGTTTTATCTCAAATCGTTTGCACCACCATGGAAGAGTCACATTCAAGCCTTAAATTGGACCATCCTTGTAGTCATCCTACCTAACCGACATTAATGATCCATAGAATTTCAACATTTAATGATGCGGTGAAGCCACAAAGACCATAGATATATCATTTTTCATTGATTTTGTGGTCTCTAAAGATAGAACTGAGCTAGGAGGGACCTGGATTATCTCTTTAATAACTATCTATAGTTCACATAATCTATCTAGAAAAAGATAAATCCACTAGACTTCCATGGTCCCATGTGGAGTATAGTCGTATCCTATATTAAAAAAATTAAGGGTAGAGAAATCATGTACATAATTTTTATAATAACCATGCTGAATGTAATTTTCCCATTAAAAATGTACAAAATGGAAGCAATGACAGATTGTAGGTAGAATGGTCTACCCTCATGGATGAGATGATTTATAATATTCCATATTACATGTATAGTTTCTAGGTAGGACACATGTAATAGGTTCTATAAATTCATTTAATATTACTAACTCATGTTGGATATGTGATGCTCTTTGATTGAGCTATAACATGGGAGGAAAATCTGAATTCAATTTTTTATTTCTATCAATAATATAGAGGTTGTGATGAAACTCAGAAAATGATGATCATGGACTTCCTTGTAATGAGTAGATAAGACACATTTTGAACATATATTTGTTGAAAGAAGTTGATGAAAATCATCAATGGGAATGTAAGAATATAAAACTCCCTATGTAACGCCCCGACCCAAGTTACCCAGAGTCGATGCATTATTACATAATATTGGCATAATCACAAAAGATCATGTCTCGAAAGACCGATTAGTTTAGTAGCCTTGGAATAACTAGATACATTCATAAATATTACATTACATAATAAATTAAAAACTAATACAACAAAATCTTGTCTTTATACCCCCTCATACTATCCCTGCAGTTCATTCATAAATTACTTCTTCACATCCTGGGAAAAATAAAACATTGAAAGGGGTGAGCTCAGATGCTCAGTAAGGATAAAAATATAGCAGAATCTTTCATAAATAAGAATAAACATTTAAGGCAATGTATAACTAAAACAGAATCCTTTTAAACAAGAACTTCAACATAATATGGAAAAGATAAAATTAAATAATTCCATTTACTTATTCACATGGACATTCTACTAGTCGAATAATCACATGTAATATCAATAACCACTTTCATAATGATGGAATGCATAATGCCAGACTATCATAACCACGTAGCCAAGGCCTCGTGCCAAGACTAAAAATATGATTTTGTCAAGGCCTCATTGCAAGACACTAGGTAGTCTCATGAGACCTGCCGATGCATGGAGGAGCTATATCAGGCTCCACCCATCACATATTAAGTCCAATGAATTCCTCATATGAACAGGTTTAAACTTTACATAAACATCCGTATTAAAACTAGCATACAAAATGTCAATACTTTCTCTATAAACCATGAATGGTATTAAAATAAAAAAATCCATAGTCAAACATATCACAGAAACCTTCAATACAATATAGAGGTTTTGTATCATAAAAATAAACTTCAAATAAGCTTAAAATCCATCAAAGGATGTTGACATAGATGAAATCAAAACTATTTGAGAGAAATATCTATTTTTTTGAAATCATTAAAAAGTCTCATAATTATAAAATTAAACATTTAATTTGAAAATATTTTTATAATCTGGTAAGGGAAGCTTCGACGATTTTATAATGGCATAAAATAGACGCACCTGCCGTATAAGTTAAAAAATACATTCTTACATTAATTGTGTCGAAAAGGTTAAAAAGTACCTTGTTTGGAAAATGATAGAATGATTCCTTTATAAACTACTTATAATAAGTCAAAAAGGTTATAAATGACTTTATCCATTAGAATTTAAAATAGTAAGAGTGATTGGAAATACATTTTTAAGAAACATGGATGTCGATGATAAAGAGGTCCCAATAGATAATTATATATAAACAACCTCGGATAATGAAGAGATTGTGAAATAAACCCTTACCTTGTACTTTTCCTTAGTTGATTGTATGTTAACCTATTGTATAATAGAAAATAAATTGTTATTAAATTATACCAGAACTGTTTACATAATTATGATATCATATATGATCTTCTAATAATGCTTTGTTAATAATATTTTAGTATTATCGTCGTTTCTGGTGTTAACTTACTCGTTTTCTTTTATATGTTTTGTTACATAAGTCATGTTTTTTATGGATAGGTTGTATCTTATTCATATCTAGAATGATATAAAGTTCTTAAACATTACTTTTAATCATCAAATTAGAATTAGTCTTGAATGGATACGATGGGGGAATGAATCTCATGCGTTCGTGGAGAAGGTATCCCGTACGTACGCACGAGCGACAATATCATTCTTTTCATAAAATAATATATAGTATATCAAATATACAGAATCATTATCATGTTATATTTATTATTTACATGAATTACACATCATTATTATACCCACCCAAATAATAATATATTGAATAACAATTACACCACGACGTGGAGACGGTAAGCCGTACGTACACACATATGGTGAAATGTCATTCAAAGGATGGATAGAATACTGAATATGGTTGTACCATATTTAGAATAACATCACAGTATATATAAGATACTGGATTTATTATTTTAGAATGGAAATAACAGATAAAGAAGATGTTGAAGAAGAAAGGAACTTGAAAGAGGGTGGTGAAAAGATTACCTCTTCTTCGGGTTCTTCCTTTTGATTGGATCAATAGGGCTCATTAGGTTGGAATTATGATCAAGCTAAGGCCTCCAGGTATATGTGAGAGAAGTTGGGAGAATATTTCAGTAGTTTTTGGCCAATCCAAATGGCTTTGAAGGCGTGAAATTGGGATAAGGGGGAGTGCCCTTTTATAAGAGGGGTGAGGGGCACCTTTCGAAAAGCTAGAAATATTATTTTATAATAAATTTATATTTGGTTTCTAATGGCTCCGAAGAATATTATTTAAAGATTAAAGTGGGGATAGGTCACAAACCACTCATCAAAAAGGTTTTATACCAGTTTGGTTCAATTTATTAACCTTATCATTTAGTTTTAACTCTTAGTTAATTAGTTTGACACTTACCATGTCTCTTTGTATTTTTATATTATATTGTCAATAAACTTACTATAAACTTCAAGAGACCCCCAAGTGGTCCATTAATGCTACAAAAATCATAATATAAGTCTATTGGCCGAACCTTAGATTTTTAGTAATAGAATATAAATTAATAATACAATATTTGTTTTAAAATTTCTTTTATGTCAATTTTGACACTATTGGGTATTTTGTTTTGGATAATTTCATTACAACATTATTACTTCGAAAAAAATTTATATTACGAGTCCTAATATGTCATAGTAACCTAGAATATTAGTGTAATTGATAAAAAGTCTCAAATTAAATTTATTTTGATATTTATAATATCAATTATTTTAATATTTCATTAATTAGGTAATTACTGCATCACCATTGTGTCATAAATAACATAAATTATTAAATGTCTAAAAATTATAAATAAAATACCATTATGAAGGAAATATCATTAGAATTCTAATGAATATTTATAATCCAATTTATCTTATGTATAACCCTATATTAAAAATTGTTTTTCTAAAAGATATATGCTTTTGTCATTTTTGTATTTACTTTAACATAATTAATATAAAATGTCTTTATCACCAACAAGTGGCTCCATGGGGTCCCAAAATCGACAAAAAGATGCCCATGGTCGGACATGTATCCACAAATAAGGATATGAAACGTATGAGGGTAATTTATTATTATTATAATTTTATTTTTATACCCTTATTTACCGGATTTACCCTTTAACCAGGGTAAATAAAATATTTACCAAAGTAATTATTCAAAATGTCTAAAAATAAAATTTACCTATTTAAAAAATTTGGACCTCGTGATTATAAATATGGAATCCATTTTTCTAAATTCAAAACAAAGAAGTGGAATAAATTAATTTAAAATTAATTCCCGTTGATAAAACAAAAAGCATGTTTTTAAGAGATAATAACTATCAAAAGATTGACACGTGTTTATGTCTGGTTTAAAAGTAAAATTATGTCAAATGAAAAGCATTGTATTATATGGTAAAAATTTATTCTAAATATACTTTAAAACCACTCAAATTCATAATTTATCACTATTAATTATATTGATTAAAAAAGTTTTTTTTACTTAAAATTTAGTAATTTTCACTATTCATGAAAATATAAAAGTTATCCGATAAGTACCAAAATTTCACCCTAGGATAAATTTAATATTACTAATCCAAAAATGAATTCCATTTTATGAGATGAAATTTATAAAATTTAAAAAAGTTGGTATTACTATTCATAGCAACTAGTTAGATTAGTCGCGGTGTGTTAGAATCTCAAGTTGCGTACAACACACGCTACTGTATTATTCAAAGAGAACCGTACCGTGGAAGCTTGGGGTGTTACATTCTCCCCTAATTCAAATAATTTCATCCTCGAAATTCCATGAATAATACCACATGAAAAGACTTCGGTGGTTCTTCATCATGAGTTTCTCGGGTTCCCACGGTGCCTCTTCCATCTTATGGTTTCTCCAAAGAACTTTTACCAAATGAGTCGTCTGGTTTCTCAGCACTTGTTCTCTTGTATCAAGAATCCTGATGGGATCTTCTCAACAAGACAAATCAGTTTCCGGTTCTAATTCCTTGTAATTGAGTACATGGGTTGGCTCAGGCATGTATTTTCACAACAGTGATACGTGGAACACATCGTGAACTTTGGAGAGATTTGGCAGCATTGCCAAATGGTATGCTACAACCCCAATTTGTTCTAGAATTTCGAATGGTCTAATGTACCTGGGACTCAATTTACCCTTCTTACCGAAATGTATAACTCCCTTCTATGGAGATAAATTTATGAAAACATGATCTCCTACCTGAAATTCCAAATCCTTCCTTCGGTTATCAGCATAGCACTTCTGCCTATGTTGAGCTTCATTGATGTGGTTTTGGATTACCTTCACCTTTTCCATCGTTTCCTACACCAGTTCTAGGCCTAAAGGTTTTCTTTCAGCAACGTCATCCCAACATTTTGGTTTGAGACATCTCTTTCCATATAACGCTTCATATGGTGCCATCTGAATACTCGAATGGAATCTATTGTTATAGGAAAATTCTACCAGAGGTAAATTTTATCCCACATACCATAAAATTCAAGTGAGCATGATCTCAACATGTCCTCTAAGGATTGAATAGTCTATTCTAATTGTCCATCTGTTTGAGGGTGGTAGGCAGTGCTCAAACGAAGTTCAGTATCCAAGGCCTTCTGAAGACTCTTCCAAAAACATGAAGTAAAACGAGGATCACAATTAGAAACAATTGATATGGGTACTCCATGAAGTCTCAAAACTTCATTAGCATATAGTCTTGCTAGACGTTCCGGTGGCAGATCTTCTCTTATAGAAATAAAATGTGTTGTCTTGGTAAGATGATCAACAATAACCTATATTGCATCATTCCTTCAAGGAGTCTTTGGTAGCCCCATGACAAATTCCATCATAATATTTTCCCATTTCTACTCCGGTATGGGAAGAGGTTTCAGGACTCTTCCAGGCTATTGCCTTCCAGCTTTCACTTATTGAGAAACCATATATCTTGACACAAAATCAGAAATCTCCCTCTTCATGTTGTCCTGCCAAAAATGTTCCTTCAAATCATTATACATTTTGGTACTCCTAGGGTGTAAAAAGATATTGGAACTATCTCCATCATCTAACAATTTCTTTTTTAGATCAGGTATATCGGGAATACAAAGTCTCTTCCCGAATTTTAAAATTCCATCTTCATACACAAATTCACACAATCTCCCATCATTCACTTCTTTAATCTTCTTTTATAATTCTTCATAATTCGCCTGAGAACTCTTAATATTTTCTAGGAAATATGGTTTTGTAGCCATTTGACAAAGAATTGATGTTTTACCTTTCATGGTGATTCCCATATCTAACATTACTAGATCCATGAAAATAGGATCCCTTTCAATTGTAATCATGTTCAAAACTCCATGATCTTTTCTGCTCAAATCATCTACCACCTTATTTTCCTTCCCCGAGTGGTAGTGTATAATGCAATCATAATCCTTAAGTAGTCCAAGCCATCTCATTTTCCTCACTTTTAGTTCATTCTATGAGAAAAAATATACTTCAAAATCTTGTGATCAGTATAAATGTCACATTTTTTACCATAGAGATAGTGTCTACAAATATTCAAAGAAAAGATTACAACATCTAACTCAAGATCATGAGTAGGATAGTTCTGCTCATGAATTTTCAGCTGTCGTGATGCATAGGCAGCAACCCTATCATTCTTTATAAGGACACAACCATGTCCTTTCTTCGATGCTCCACTATAAATAACGAACCCATCATTCCCCGATTGTATAGTCGATATAGGGGAATTGAATAATATTCTCTTCAGTTCTTCAACACATTCTTCACACTCTTTTGTCAAAACAAATTTAACCCCTTTACGTGTGAGCTTCGTTAATGGGTTATCCATTCGGGAAAAATTCTGGACGAAATGCCGATAATAACCTGCTAAACCAATAAAACTACGTACCTAAGTTATACTCGTCCATGTAGGCCATTATTGGATTTCCATGGTCTTATAAGGATCAACAGAGATTACATATTAAGAGAAAATATGGCCAAGGAAGGAAATCTCCGGAAGCCAGAAGTCACACTTGCTAAACTTCCCATATAATTCATGTCTTCTCAGAGTCTTCAGGATAATGCGCAAGTGATTTTCATGATCTTAATAGGTTTTGGAGTATACCAAGATATCATCAATAAATAAAACCAAAAACTCATCAAGATAATCCATGAAAACTATATTCATTAGATCCATAAATATAGAGGGTGCATTAGTCAATCCAAAAGACATTACTGTAAACTCGTAATGCTCGTACCTGGTTCAAAATGTTGTCTTCGGAATGTCTTACTTCTTCACACACAACTGATGGTATCCAGATCGATGGTCAATCTTGAAAATAATTGAGCTCCATGTAGTTGATCAAATAAATCATCAATGCGAGGTAAGGGATACTTGTTCTTTATTGTTATTTCATTGATTTCCCTATAGTCGATACATAACCTCATAGATCCATATTTCTTTTTAACAAAAGGGAGAGGGGCTCCCCAAGGAGAAAAACTATGGAGAATATATCCCTTATTACTCAATTCCTATAGTTGTTTCATTAGTTTAACTAATTTCACAGTGGTTATTCTATAAGGGGTCTTCGATATTGGCCTTGAACCAAGAAATAAATCAATGGAAAACTCAACTTCTCGTTTTGGAGGATATCCAGGTAAATCTTCCGAAAACACATCTACATATTCTTTCACAATAGGTCCATCCTATATTTGAACATTCCTTTCCTCACCCATAGTTATTTCATTCTATTCCTCCCCAATAATTGAATATAGGTGAGCTAATGGGGGTAGATCTAGATAAGAATTAGGTGGTGACGATTCCGCTCTAAAGACAAGGTCTTCCTTATCATCATCATAAAAAAATCATGACCTCATTCTTCTTACAATAAATATTTGCATCATAGTCTGAAATCCAATCCATACCGAGGATTATATCAAACTCAGTCATAGGTATGACGATGAGATCAGCAGATAAATAGCATTTATGTGCTATAATGGGGACTGATTCATAAAACATTGTTGCAATGATACTTCCCTTAAGAGTTTTAACTGACAAATCCCTTGTTAAATAAAATTTGAAACATATAATTTTCATACCAAACTAGGAAGATACGAAATAATGTGATGATCCAGATTCAAATAATGCATTTACTAAACTTTCAGAAACCATTTAATTACCTGCCACCAAGTCTTTTAGAGCTTCTACCTCAGCAGTAGTGATAACATAATCTTGGTCTTGATCCCTTGTCCTTTTCTGAGGTAAGTTCCCCTGATGCTTAGGAAATTCATTTGAATAATGTCCCATCTCCCTGCAGTTGAAGAATTGAACATCAGTAGCTTCTTTCATCCCATTGCAATCACGAGCTTGGTGGCCATTTTTACCACACTTGTAACAGACTCCCATTCCCTTCATGCAAGTACCAGAGTTTTTCTTTTGACATATACTGTAGAATGGATATTCAACTTTTCATTTATTCCCCTTATTTCCATTCCCAGATTGATCAGTAGATATCTTCTTCTCTTTCTTTGCTTTAAAGTCATATGACTTAGAGAATTCCTTTTATATCTTGATATCACATGAGGCAATGTCTTCGTACGATGAGAAGGATTGTGAGACTAATGCTCGATGGGGAACTAGTTTTAACCCATCAAATAAATGATAAATCTTACTTTTTGGGTTATGTCTATAATCTCCAGCATACCTTTCTAACCTTTTAATGTTAGCCTCATACTTTACATCATTCTCATCCTCCTTTTGTCTCAGACTCAGAAATTTCCTTTCCATATCTGCTCGATGGTCCCGAGGAAAGTATTTTTCTAAAAACAGATCTTTGAACTCCTTTCATTCCATATTTGATACTCCATCATATTCCTTTGTGTTTTGAATCAATGACCACCATTGATCAGCTTCTCTAGTGAGGCGGTAAACTGCCATGATAACTTTTTCCCATTCATTAATCCCCAATGCCTAAAATATTTTTTCTAGGGAACTTATCCATTTCTCAGCTACCAATGGATTTGTACTCCCATTGAATGTTGGTGGTTGTTACCTCATGAAGTGATCTAACATTGATCCTCCACGCTGTGGATCATGGTGCTCCATACGGGTAAGGTTATTATTCATAACCTTAGTGAGTTGTCCCAGTATGGTGATAAGTTGATCAACACCAGTTCCATCACCAGCTCCACTATAATTATCTTGAGCAGGTGGGTAATCCCTACATGGATTGCGTTCATTGATATAGTTTCAATTTCTTCCACTAGGTGCCAATTCTAAATAATGGCATAAACTAGATCAGTTTGTGAATCAAAATACATAATTCCATACTTGTAAAATACGTAACATAAAATGGACTATTTATGGATATAATCCATAATCATAAAAATGTTTTCTTTAAGGAATTATATACTCATAAACCCTTCATAATTATTTGTAAATAAAATGAGAATTATCCTAAACATATCCCCCGGGTGTGTCGTAACCAAGAGTGTAGCAAGGCCCGTTGTCGTGCACCAGTTCTCGTTTGAGTCTAGCTCAAAGAGTTGTTTTTGGGTTTTACCCCTAGGTACATCTATGCCAGAGCCACCTCTACCTGCTCGTATCCAGACATGGATTTATTTCTCAAAAAAACTCACAAAATCTCTACAATACCAAAATTATAGGATGTTCTTCTATACTCATCCTCAAATATAACTTAGGGCTATGTGCTCTAATCAAAGTTTGTCAAAATATAGCTTCCATGGTTTGTACTAAACTTCCTCTGATACTAACTGTAATGCCTTGACCCTAGTTACTCAGAGTCAGTGCATTATTACATAATATTGGCATTATCACAAAGGATCAAGTATTGAAAGACTGATTAGGTTAGTAGCCTTGGAATAACTTGATACATTCATAATGTTTACATTACATCATCAAGTGAAAACTACTACAAAAAAATATTTTCTTCATATCCCCTCATACTATCCCTACAAGTCATTCATAAATTACTTCTTCACATCGTGTGAAAAATAAAACATTTAAAGGGGTGAGCTTAGATACTCAGTAAGGATAAAAATATAGCACAAACTTTCATAAATAAGCATAAACATTTAAGGCAATGTATAACTAAAAAAAAGCCTGTTAAACTTGAACTTCAACATAATATTGAAAAGATAAAATGAAATAATGTCATTTACTTATTCACATGGATATTCTACTAGTCTAATAATCACATGCAATATCAATAACCACTTTCATAATGATGGAATGCATAATGACAGACTATCATAACCACATAGCCAAGGCCTCATTCCAAGACTACAAATATGATTTTTTCAAGGTCTCGTGCCAAGACACTAGTTTGTCTCATGAGACCTACCGATGCATCTAAGAGCTATAGCGGGCTCCACCCATCACATATTATGTCCAATTCATTCCTCATATTAACATGTTTAAACATAACATAAACATTCGTATTAAAACTAGCATACGAAATGTCAATACATTCTCTATAAACCATGAATGGTAAAAAAATAACAAATAAATAGTCAAACATATCACAAAAACCTTCAATACAATATATTAGTTTTTTATCATCATAATAAACTTCAAATAAGCTTAAAATCCATCAAAGGATGTTGACATAGATGAAATCAAAACTATTTGAGAGAAATATCTCTTTTTTTGACATCATTTAAATGTCTCATAATTATAAAATTAAACATTTATTTTGAAAAAATTCTTATAAGCATGTAAGGGAATCTTCAACAATTTTATAATGGCAGAAAATAGCTGCACCCACCATATAAGTTAAAAAAGACATTCTTACATTAATTCTGTCAAAAAGGTTAAAAAGGACCTGGTTTGGAAAACTACAGAAAGATTCCTTTATAAACTTCTTATATTAAGTAAAAAAGGGTATAAATGACTTTATCCCATAGTATTTAAAATAGTAAGAGTGATTTGAAATACATTTTTAAGAAACATGGAGGTGGATGATAAAGAGGTCCAGTAGATAATTACATATAAACAACCTCAGATAATGAAGAGATTTTGAAATAAAACCTTACCTTGTACGTTTCCTTAGTTTTTGGTATCTTAACCTCTTGTATATTAGTTAAAAATTTATTATTAAATTATACAAGAACCATATACAAAATTATTATATCATATATGATCTTCTAATAATTCTTTGTTAATAATATTTAAGTATTATCGTTGTTTCCGGTGTTAACTTACTCGTTTTCTTTTATATGTTTTGTTACATAAGTCATGTTTGTTATGGATCTATTGTATCTTATTCATATACAGATTTATATAATGTTTTTAAAAATTAATTTTAATCAACAAATGATAATTTTTCTTGAATGGATACTATGGGGAATGAATCTCATCGCGTTCGTGGAGACGATAGTCCGTACGTACGCACGAGAGACAATATCATTATTTTGATAAAATAATATATAATTTGATGGTATATCATATATAATGAATCATTATCATGTTATATTTATTATTTACATGAATTACACATCATTATTATACCCATACAAATAATAATATATTGAATAACAATTACACCACGATGTGGAGACGGTAAGCCGTACGTACGCACGTACGGTGACATGTCATTCAAAGGATGGATATAATACTGAATATAGTTGTACCAGATTTATAATAACATCATAGTATATAGAAGATACTGGAGTTATTATTTTAGAATGGAAAAAATAGAGAAAGAAGAATATGAAGAAGAAAGGAACTTGAATGATGGTGGTGAAAACATTACCTCTTCTTAGAATTCTTTCTTTTGATTTGATCAAAAGGGCTCTTTAGGTTGGATTTATGCCTAAAATAATTACTCTAGGTAGAAGTGAGAGAAGTTGAGAGAATAATTGGGTAGGTTTTGGCCGATCCAAGAGGCTTTGAAGGTGTGAAATTGAGAAAAGGGGGAGTCCCATTTTTTTAGAGGGGTGAGGGGCACCATTGTAAAATCTAGAAATATTATTTTATAATAAATTCATATTCTGTTTTTAATGGCTCCAAAGAGGATTATTTAGAGGTTAAGGTGGTTATAGGTCGAAAACCACTCCAAAAATTGGTTTTAGACAGGTTAGGGTCAATTTATTAACCTTATCATTTAGTTTTAACACTTAGTTAATTAGTTTGACACTTACCATGTCTCTCTGTATTTTTATATTATATAGTCAATAAACTTAATATAAACTTCCTAGAGACCCCCAAGTTTTCTATTAAAGATACACCTATCATAATATAAGTCTCTTGACCGAACCTTAGATTTTTAGGAATATAATATAAATTAAAAATATAATATTTGTTTTAAAAACTCTTTTATGTAAATTTTGACACTATTGAGTATTTTGTTTTTGATAATTTCATAACAGCATTATTACTTCGAAAAAAATTTATATAACCAGTCCCAATATGTTACATTAACCTAGAAAATTACTTTAATTCATAAAAAGTATCAAATTACATTTATTTTGATATTTATAATATCAATTATTTTAATATTTCATTAATTAGGTAATTACTGCATCACCATTGTGTCATAAATAACATAAATTATTTATTATCTAAAAATTATTAATAAAATAAAATTATGTATGAAATATATATTTATTTCTAATGAATATTTATAATCCAATTTATCTTATGTATAACCCTATATTAAAAATTGATTTGCTAAAAGATATATGCTTATGTCATTTTTGTATTTACTTTAACTTAATTAATATAAAGTTTCCCTATCACCAAAAAATTGATCTATGGGGTCCCAAAATCAACCAAAAGATTCCCATGGTCGAAAATGTATCCACCAATAAGGTTAGGACACATTTTACAGTAATTTATTATTATTATAATATTATTGTTTTACCCTTAATTACCGGATTTACCCTTTAACCATGGTAAATAAAATATTTACCGAAGTAATTATTCAAAATGACTAGAATTAAAAGTTTCCTATTTACAAAATTTGGAACTCCTGATTCTAAATATGGAATCCATTATTCAAAATTCAAAACACAGATGTGGCAGAAATTAATTTAATATTAATTCCCGTTGTTGAAACAAAAAGCGTGTTTTTAAGAGATAACAACTATCAAAAGATTGACACTTGTTTATGTATGATTGAAATGTGAAATTATGTCTAATGACCAAAATTGTATTATATGGTAAAAATATATTCTAAATATACTTTAAAACCACTCAAATTAATAATTTATAACTACTAATTATTTTGATTAAAAAAGTTTTTTGAGATTAAAATTTAGTAATTTTCACAATTCATCAAAATATAAAAGTTATCCAAAAAGTACCAAAATTTCACCCTAGGATAAATTCAATATTCCGAATACAAAAATGATTTCCATTTGGAGAGAGAAAATTTATAAAATTTCAAAAAGTGGGTACTACTATTCATAATGGCTAGTTTGATTGGTTGCGGTGTGTTAGAATCTCAAAGTTGTGTACAACACATGCTACTGTATTATTTAAAGAGAAGCATACCGTGGAATCTTGGGGTGTTACACCCTATGAATGTGTGAAATGGTAAATAGGGAAATTATTTAATCCCATGTATATAACTCCTCCCTATGATTAGTTTTTGGCCGAACATCCCAAATATCCTTGTCATATTCTCTTTGGTTTAATTTTATGAAATTCTTGTTTGGATTGGCCTTCACTATATAGTTAGAAAATAAATTTTTTTGATAAGGGAATCAATATTTGAATCATGTAATATCCCTAAATTTTGTACAAGTGAACAGATGTGAGTGATTCTTATTTAGCACTAAAATATCTTGTAGTGGTATTATTTCTTTATAAGAAAGAATATCTATATCAAATGATTGAGTTTAAGGAAATGATCATCCTTGAAGCGTTTCCCATTTTAAAGGAATATATTGATTTTTTTCCTATGAAATTCCAGGGTCTTCCCTCTAGCGGAGAAGTTTCACTTTCAATTGAGCTAATACCGATGGTGTTACCATTATCGAAGGATCTATTATAAAGGGTGTTGGGAAACTGGAGGATCTGAAGAAATAAATATTGTAAAATCTTGATGAAGGGTTCATATACAAACTTTTTCACCATGGGGTGTACAAGTCCACTTAATCATGAATAAAAATGGGACAATTATCCTTTGAATTGATTATCATGATCTCAAAATGATCATCATAAAAAACCAATATCCTTTACCGTGGACTGATAACATATTCCATTAGCTACATGGGTCAAAATTCTTCCCTACGGTGGATCTGTAGTTTGGATATTCCAATTTTTATTTGAAAAAGGTGGATATCCCCATTTATTATTTTAATACAAGTTATATGAACTATGATTTCGTAAAATTCCATTAATAAAAAATATTTCTAAATAAATATTAATAGAAATTATGAATAATGTATTTAGAGATTACCTTGACAAATTTAATGTATTTTTTTATAGATGATTTTCTAATATACTAAAAAAGAATTAATGAGAATTGGGATCATCAGATCACTATGTTAAAGACCTTACAAAAAGATGTAATTTATACCATGTACAAGAAATATAAATTACAGTTGAATTAATTATCATTTATGGACATATTGTCATAAGAAATGGGATATATATGGACACACCAAAGATAGAATCTATTGAAGGATGGAATATGGAAACATATGTGATAGATATCAATAGCTTCCTTGTATTAACTCATTATTAACATTTTTTTGAGAAATTTCACATGATTTTAAAACCAAATAACTAAGATAACTCATAATGGAGTCATGTTTTCATGGAATTATGAATGCGAAGAGAGTTTTATGGGTTTGAAAAGGGTTGTTATCTCTACACCAATACTCAAACTACCCAAAAGTGGAGATTTTGTCTTAGTATTTACCATGTCCATGAAGATGATATTTGGATTTATGATAATGAAAAATGAAAAGTTGATAGAATATACATAAATATAGTTGAAGGTTCATGAATAGAACTACCCAAAATATGATCTATAGTTGGAAGCAAGGATCTTCACATTAAAAATATATAAACACCTTCTCCTTGGAGATGTGAATCAAATATTTTTAGATTGAAAAATCCACTAGTATATATTCACAATGAAATAGCTGAATATACCCCAAAAAAGATAGTTACAAATGGTCAAGGAATATGAACACATAATTCACTAACATCATGGGAGATAGAATAATATAGAATATTTTCTAAGCAGAAATGATACAGTAATTATATATGTCATGAGAATTTATTAGTATATGATGTTCTTAAATTTGAAAAGGATAGGCATGGGAATCATAAATGAATGAACACCATAAATTTTCTAACAAATTATATCTCAACCAATCCCATTTATAGAGGATAAAGGATTCTCAAAGAGATAATGTGAGAATCCAAAAGAAAGTGGAAGCTACAAGAAAAAATAAAATCTTTGAGTTTAATGTTAATGAATAAGGATTTTTTATATTTGTATCATTACTATGTAAACCATAAATTACTAAGTTAAGGAAGTACCTGTTGAATGATTCACATAGACCAACCTTCTCAATAAACCTAGGAGGAAGAATGATGTTTCGAGATCTCAGAGAGAAATATTGATGGGAAATTACGAGGAATGAGATCATGGAATACAAATCGAGATGCCATGTATGTCATTATGTGAAGGAATAATGGAAAAAATATAATGGGATGAAGATAACACTATCCATACCAACATTGAAATGGGAAAACATCACCATTGACATTATCACTGGTCTTATAAAGACATTATGAGGAAATAATCATATATAGGGAATGGTGGATAATCTTTTGAAGACTCCACACTTTATTTAAATTAAACATGACTACTCACTAGATCAACTTGAAAGTATGTACAATATAGAATTGGTGATGCTGCACAGAAGGCCACTATTGATTGTAACTAATCATGTCCGACAACTTACCTCTAGGATATAAAAGAGTGTTTAACAAACTCTAAATACTATATTTAACTTCTTCATGCCTCATACCCTTCAAAATGATGGATAATATGAGAGGACAATCAAGAAAACTAAGGACATGTTGAATGCATGCTCCATTGATAGAAAACTATGACTCGATCAACATTATCCTATGGTAGAGTTCTCATAAAATAACAGTTCCCAATCAAGATCCTAAATTAAACCTTATAAATCATATTATGGGAAGAGGTACAGAAAACCTAAATGTTGGGTTGATGTTGGGGAATGAAAAATTATATGTGTCAAAATGGCCAAGGAAAATGTTGAAATGATCAAGACTATTGAACAACACTTCAAGGATACATAGAGTCGAAAAAAGAGTTATGCTAAAAATAATGGATTAGACCAAGAGTTTGATGTTGGAAACATGGTATTATTTTTCATATCTCCTTAGATTAAATTAATTATATTTGGGATGAAATAAATGCATAGTCCATAATAAATGGGCACCTTGAGATCCTTGATCACATGGGAGGGGTGGTTTTTGAATAAAACTGCCAACTAATCTATCCCAAGTACATGATGTATTCTACATATCCCTCTTGAGGAAGTACATACTAGAACCCTCACATGAACTCAATTGAGAGGTGGCCCAATATAGAATGATCTATCAATTGAGGAGAGTTCGAAGAAGATCATAGATTATTGTGACAATGCTCTATGAAATAAGACAATACAACTGGTCAAAGTGTTGTAGAGACGCCATATGTTTGAAGTATAGAAATGGGATATAAAGGAAGTGATGGAACATAATTACCTTCATCTATTTTATGGTGGCAAAGAATTTATTGTCTGAAATTTTTGACAGTTGTGGGGAGGGGGGGGGGGTTAATGACCGGAACTTCGGTAAATAAAATTCCTGTTGTGGTTTAATTAAATGAATTAATATATATTATGGTTATACAAAAATCATGAACTTCATTAGTTTTATTATATCCCTTCTGATTTAATATAATGTAATGCATCATTACCATTAATAATATTTTTATTGAATGGGGATCACATGATTAATATAAAGATAGGGTTTGAACAAATCTAACTGACCCATACAAAGGGAGTGATATACTCACAATAGAGGATCGTACCCTTTGATACACATTTAATAGATATTTAGAGGGAGATAACATCACTTTTATTTTAACTTGACCCAATAAAATCTATGATCAATAAATATAAGAATGTTTGAAAGTATTTATGGGAGATGTTCAAGATCATCGAGATCATGACCCAAACCATGCACATTGAACCAATCCCATGAAAGTATCACCATCGAACACCTATACCTTTGGAAATTTTTGGTGTATTGAAGGGATATTAAGGAATTGAAAAATTATATGAATATATAGATGTTATTTTTAATATTATAAATTTCATATTTTATTCTTCATGTTAACTTATAAATGATTTTTTATATACTAAAATAGAAATTGTATTTTTAGTTAATATTCAATTTCAATTTAGAGTTTTACTTTGATGAAAAAATGTATTTCTAAAAGAAATAATAATTTAATAAAATATTATTTTTTTGTTTATCATAAATGATAAAATAATATTGATGAAATCAATTGTAGTTTTTAAAAGGGATTAAAAACATTTATTGTCAAAGAAACCCATCATTTTCAATAAATTTAGGTTATTATATTAAAATTGAAAATTCATAGATTTAGACAATTATTTGGATAAAAAAAATTTATTTTTGGATTTAAAGAATCAAAATTATCAAATTTTGAATTATATATAAGTTTCGAAGATTGGAAAATTTTAGGCTAATAATTAAATACCATATAAATATACAGTGTGTATTATTACATCATAATGACCCAAAAGTGAGGTAATAAGTTTTAAAAAGGGTATCCATGACATAATATAATATTTTACCAATAATATTATGTATTTTTATGTTTATTTAATTAATTTTATAAATCCTTTTTGAATAATCCAAAACCATTCATATATTTTCGGGTTTTAAAATCATTTCATTATTAGTATGACTCATTTCTAAATAAGCAAGGGTATTTTTTTATGTACGGCCCTTATCCATGTAAAATAATAAAAATAATCCCCTTGGGAAAAAAAATCATAAATAAACATGTGATGATTTTTGGTTTCAGTTATTTTATTATATAGATCCCAAAACCTATGTTTAGGGATTTATGAATAATACTCAATACATTTCATAAATAAACTGACCCAAGACCCCATTTCAAATTATAAAAAATCTTTTTGAGAACATTCTACCTTTTTCATCCCTCTCTAAACCCGTCCATTGATTATACCAATCTTTTACAAATATCCTCTAATAGATTTGGAGTCAGAATCTCAAGGCAAGGGATCCTTAACATCTCTCATTTATTCATGTTTCTTTATTATATTATTCCTTATATTTCTATATCCTATGTTCAAGACATGTTTTTCCTTGTCCATATTACATTCTATTTTTCTTAAAATTATTTAGTGACCCATTTCCCTTTCATCAGAACATTTTATAAATTTTTATGTAATGCTGTTATGTTGTAGAATCATTACCACAATTTTTCATTCCAAATAATTGTGTAGTATCTAACAATACCCATTTTTCATATAAAATATGTTCACATTAATGAAATTATACTTCATTGACATGGTAAAAAAAATTTATTTAGACTACCCTTGATGATAACATAATAAAATATGAGGATGAATTAATCCATGTTGTGTGATTTATGTGGAATAGTTAAACCTGAGAACTAAATATATGTAATAGTTGTGACTAGAATTATAAATCTCTCCAATATATTGGGTAATTTTTTTCCTCATTAGACACCATGAAAGAGATTAGGAATGGAACCTAGTATATCACTTGAATTTTTCCATCATTATTTATTATAATCTAGCCTTAAGCTATGTTTTTGATGGAGTCTTTTAAGTTGCTTACAAATTTCCCATGTGGTATTACTGATTATCATTCGATACCATGTATCATATTTCATTTTTATGATTATCAAACTTTTTATGGTACATTGATATTCCTATTTTCTAACATGTGTCATTTTATACATGTAATTCCATGTTTATTACCTTACTAGTATTTATAGCTAACCCATTTTCTGAGGTATGTCCCTAGGTTATCCCATGAGGTGTTATATATGATGGAATAATATGTTCATGTAAATGATGTTTTCAATAAATATGAAGCATTACCTTTTTTAAGATGTGATTTAATGTACTTAGTTCCAAAATAAACTATAGTAATTGATATTCCATGTTCTATTATGTGTAATATTATATAATAAATCCTGAATTAATGTGCTGTAAATTACAGGGTTATTATTATTTAACCTCATGTAAAACATCATGATACCTATATTGACTCCAAATGAGCTTTACACAATATATTTTTATAAAAAGATGAAAATGATGTTGAGATCAAGTTACCATAATGTAGTAACACACATTAATAGATATACATTCACATAAAGATGATTAAATATTATTTGAATATCATGTTACCTCTATTGAACTACACTTAGACAAACCCCACAAGACATGCATATTACATATCTCTTCGAAACCATTCTTAAATTATTAAAAATTTCTCTATAAATTTAACCCAACCTCTTTTAATTTTCATTATCCATCACCTCACACATTCTATATCATATTATGTTAGATTGAATATAATATATTTTTTTCAAGAAAATACAATATAACCATTATATACACTTCAAACCCGAAGAAAATGTTTCTAGATAATTTTCATATTCTAGAGTTTGTACTTAAATTTGATATCGTTCTTCATCATGTAAAAAAATATCCCCATGTTATCAACATATTACAATTATATATTGTGTGCAACAAGGATAGTTATTTTATTATAAAGGAAACGATTAGATAATTTTAATGGGTTTTGATAATTCTAAATAATGTTGACCTTATATTGTAATAGTATAGTCGTGGTTAAAATAAATCCAAATAGGGAATTTTTTTTTACCCAAATTACTTTTTTGGTATTTATTTTATGTTAACATTTAATGATGAATAATTAAAGGCTTATGGGGTGTTTTGGGTCTATTTGTATAGTTTTTAAAAGTTATTAAATTTTCAAGGGTATGTTTTGAGATGATTTTGGGATTAATAATTGTTAGACATAATAATGGAATGTATTTAAATTTTGGTTCTTTAATTCTTTTTATGATTCATTTTTAATTTTTAGGACTCATACAATATTACTGATGAGTGATTAAAACTAGTAATGAGACATTTTAATATGTGTATGATTAATTAAAACCATATTATGTGCAATTTGTATACAAATATGAGTGATTAGAAGAAATGTAAGAGTCATATAAATATATATAAGCACTATTCAATATAATCTATGTTCTAATATTTTTACACCAATACTATTTTATTTGGGATTTTATGTTATATTCCCAATGAAAATTTTATGTTTTCTAATAGGTTATATAATAAATATTTCTTTAATTTTATATTATATTGAAATTTAAATGAGATAATGATATTGATGATATATGTTGATTAGAAAATAATTTTCTGATTGAAACAGGTACTATATAAAGAACTATGGATCTCCACATTATGATCAACATGATCACTCATGGGAACAACTTACTACAGGAGATCTTTATTGTAGCTGAGTATTAATTTGAAGAAACTATATAAAATATATCTATAATGAAATCAAGTTAGTGATATATAATTTTAGATTTCTATGTCACATGAAAATAAAATTATGATTCATGATGAGTTACTCTGGTGTTAGTAATTTTCATGATATTTAGCATTTATGATATTTCAAGCCATGATATCATTGATGAATATGTGAACTATTGTCAATCCAATTGAAATGAAGAGAAGATCACAAATGTAAATTTTTGTAACTCAAAAATTTATTTATTTTTTATTTATTATATTTTGTGGATCAATGTTGTTTTTGATGTGATTTCGAATCATTTTATAATATAATTATATTTTGTAGAATGCTTCATGAAAGGACATGGGTGAATGATCCACATAACAATGTTTGGTGGTGTTCGATCTAGTGATAATTGGTGAATCAAAAAGGTTATATGGTCAATTTTATTTTTATTTGGATGGATCATGATATCTTTTATGATATATTTTTTTTATAATAAAAATTACAAGAAATTAAATTAGGCCTCATATGCTATAATAATTATCTAAGAGATATAATTTTTTGACTACAGAAAAAGGTTGAGAGTATGTTGAAGAGTCTAGATGTCTAAAATGTGAGATATGTTGATATTGCATATTATAGGATACATATATTTAAAAATTAGTTTCCCAAAACATTATATTATTAAAAAAATAATATCATCAAGGGTTTTCATATAGTGATAATTTTCCAACAAGATCCTTATTATTTCCCTTAGTGGGTAACTTTTGAAGTAGCGTTTTTGGAAAAATATAATAGTTTCATTACAAAAAATATTTGAATTTTGAAACAATAGTATCTCATTATATTTATTTAGTAACATGAACTTGATATTAATATATTAGAACATATAATATATAGTTTTCACTATAACTAGAGGGAACTACTAAGAAATGATGTCACTATAAGAAATGTTTAAATTTTTGTTGAAGGGTGATACAGATCTACCAAATGTCACTTGAATTTTTGTTATACTAGAAAATCAATGGATCAGTATAAAAATTAGACGAATAAAGGTGTTTTCTCTCACACTAAGTCCTGTGGTTTTAATAATTTTTATGTCTATTTCCAATTTTTTTTTATTCTTTTCTCATTAAATACAGATTGTTTTTTATGGAATCATATCCTAATTATGGTTAATTTTTTATTTTGGTAGGAATAAATTGAAAAGGATCTTTAAATAACTATAGATTAAACCCTACCACTCACCTTTTCATCCATTCCTTAGAACCTTTAGTTATTTCATGGTTATAATTAATTATAAATACTATTATTTTAATGATTTTTTCTTGATTATGTTAATTAATATAACAAGGAATAATATATTAATCACGAACCCTGACTTTTTTATGGTGAAAATTTAATAATGGGTTATTGAATTGTTACATGAACTATAATAAATTATTTATATTATTTAGGTTGATGTGGACCCAACCTGAAACAATAACTATAATATACTAATTTCCCCTTTCACTAGGATTTATGAATAATTTTATATAATAAAATTATATTAACTATCTCATTTACCATGTGACAGGTTTTTTCTTATAAATACATTGGGATAAGTTCCCTGGGATTGGAAAAATAATATCTTAGCCACTATATCTTAGATTTTGGGATCAACCTATAGTGTAAAACCCAAGCCTCAATTATAGAATGTAAATAATATATTTTAATTAAAATATAATTAAATTAAAATTTTAATATTTCATGTCACAAAAAATATTATTCTATTAGATTATGATCAAATTTTTACATACATAGTGAAAATAATTCTAGAGTGACATTTTTAAAATTTCCCTATAACTAAGCAATTATTAATAATAAAAAATGTAGTATTTAACAATTACACAATTTCTGGCTATTATTTTTTAATATTATTGAAAATTTAAAACCTATTAACAATAAATCTTACATAAATAATGATAAGATCATTTTGAGGTAAATGTGGTATTTATTATAAAAATGTGTCTGGTTAAAAATGACTAATGTCGACTCATTTTAACTAAATAAAATAAAGTTTTATAATGAATAATTTAAATGAAATTTATAGATTATATATCTATCTATATAAATTTAAATCATTGCAATGATAATTACTAGTCATATTGTCAATATAATACCATCATATTATTGGAAAATTTATTTCTTAAAAACTATATTTTGATTTGACTCTAGGTTTCATTCATAAATAAATTATGACACTTTTTTTTTATTTTAATTTGATAACATAGATTATGTATAAATAATTTGTCTGAAGAATTTTTTAATAAGGTCTGCATAGTTTTTTATTATAATTATTTTTAAAAACATTATAAATTAATTACTATGGTTATGGTTAAAAAATTATTTTCTGTAATACTTGTGATTGTGTTATATTCATTTTTTCCACACATGTTGATTTTTTTATAAAAATATGAAATACAATTAATAATAATTTTTTTCCAAAATATATAATTTTTCTTATATATTTTTAGTGAAATTAATAAATTAAAAATGTAACAAAATATAATTACCATGGTGAAAAATGCAATTATAAAAGCAATTAAGCATAGATTCTGAAGGAATAACCTATTTATATCAGGATACTTTTTATGGTGGATTGTTGGATCATTCTTATAATTTCTACATCCCATTATGTATCAAAATTTTAAGAACATCTTGTGATATTGACTTTCCATTATTGAATAGATTTTGGTATATATAAAAATTCCATTCCACTTAAATTATAAAAGCACATCCCTACCTCACTTATTCAAACAAATAAATCTATTTAGATCTATGAAAACCTAAAAAACTACCAAAAAAAAATATATACATTTTATTGAGGATCTTTTTCCACCAAAATACAAAACTTATAGTCTTTAATAAGATTTCTTATTAAGGCTCTTCTAAGCGAAGGTAATTATATTTACTATGTTCATTCATTTTATTTCATTATTTTACAACATCAAATGTGTTTGAAAAAATGAAATATAATAAATAAATTATATCATATTTACAAATTTGTTGTTAGGTTTAGGGAATACAATTTTTACATCTCCTTCTAAAAAAGATGGGAATTGAAACTATCACTCATGTGTGTGGTGGACAACCGTCTCACAAGATAATGTAATTTTTTTTTCAGAAACCAACTCACATGGATAGTAATAATGGTGTAAATAACTAATATACAAGAAAATATGAGAAGATATTAACTATGTAAAATTATTATATCATCCACTTCCATGCCATTTCACCCTTCAAGGGATGGATATCATAACTCATGCTTATCTACGACCTACCATCCCCAGGAAGCGATGCAATTCATTTTTCATATCCATCATTAATGAATTTATATAAAAGGTATATAAATAATTATTGTGATATTTATAACATAAAAATAATTATATAGAATATTAATCTATTCCCTAAGCACAAAACATAACTTTTATAAAATAATAATTAGAAAACAAGTTAGTTAACACATGGAACAATGGTAATAATGAAATATTAGTAATTAACTGGGGGTATGATGTTATAGGAGGATAATACATGATATGAAAAATATTAATTATGTTATGTGTTAAATTAATACCAATCATAATATCACTATAAATAAATTTATATCATAATCAAATATTTCAATTTTGAGTCAAGTTAATTCATATTAATTTCATTATTTGTAGTATATTTTAATTTTTTACACCTAATTAAATTTATATAGTATTTATAATGATATTTTACATGTTATATCATGAGTTATATATAATCCAATTTATTTTAATTTTCAGGTCAAATTATTTATCCGAATGGGATTTGACGTAAAAGTTAAAATGTGGTAAGTGAATTCATAAATAAATTTCTCTTCATTGGGTTATTTTAATTGTTAATATCAGTTGATATTCTATGATGATGTGGGAATTAAATTTTTATCGTTTTATCTTTTATTTCCCCGTGTATTATGTGGATTCACATATCATACTCACAATAAATTCATCTATTTATCCGTACATTGATAGCATTTTCTTTGTAAGAGATATCATCTCATTTTCCACTTCTTTGAAAAAAATTTGGTATTATTAAACATTTTATCTTAAAGTGGTGTATATATTAAACCGTTGATATTTTATATCATTAATCTACTTATGTTCATGATATTTATTATTTCAATTTAATTTAATCATTTGATTGGATTTATGATTCAATAATTACCAAATAGGTAAGTGTTTATAGTCCAATATCATTTTAATCAAGAGTGTTTACTCATGAACATCCTTTGGAGGGAATCATTTTATCAATGTATAATAGAGTCCTTTAATTTTATTCCCCTCTTGTTATTAATGTAAATTTTATGTAATTTTATGATTTTTTACTATTTGGTAGATAAAATTATTGTGAATTTTTTTTTTGAAAAGCCCCATATAATTATATTTTCAGTCAAAAGAGAAATTTCCTACAAATCCATATATTCCAAAAAAATACTCTACAAAATATTTTTAATATTCTACATTGATTTATTATAGACTTTTGTACCCATATTTGAATAAATTTTCTTGGGGATTTCCATACAAGGTACGATTTTATATTTTATAAAATATTTGAATGGAATAATTGTTTTAATGTACTCACAAAAAATAGAATATGCACACTATCAGGACCATTAGTTATTTTTAAGAATCCAATAAAATTTGACATCATTATTTATCAAGATTTGTTTTCAAACTATTAGGTATATTATTTATTTAAAAATGGATTTTAAAAGTGAGGAGTGTATTTTCATAAAAAAATATAACAATAGTTTTATGTTATTTTTATTCGTCAATTACATAATCCATTTATTTTAATTATAATTTAATGTTGATAAGTTTTAATGATATCATCCTTATTCATTATCTAGAAGGTTTATTATCTATTTGACATGGAAAAGTATTGATATTCCTAATTATGATTAGTTTTTTATTTATTATATTTACAATGAAATATTGAATTTATTTTTATTATTATACTCAACATTTCCATAAAATATTCATATTATATATCACAGATATTGTTATTTATTAAAGCATATATCATTTATAAATATGGTTTCTTATTTTTAATGTTATTTGATTGTATTTAGAAATATTTATATTTTGTATTCATTATTCAATACAAAAATTTATTGATAAGCCTTATTTTTGATGAATAAAATAAATAATTTGATCTATACGAAATGCATTGGACATTAATTAATGAGTGGGGCCCATACTTATATATATCCTTGATTCATTGAAAAGACTTAAGAAACAAATTAGTATGATGTAATTAATTGTGTATTTACCCACTATTTTAAACTCTATTTGAAAAGGATCAGTTGGTATATATATCATAACATTGAGCTAATGATGTATAATTTTATGAATTTACATCATTATGAATTTAGTTATTATTATCCATTTGATTACTAAATTGATATTATCCTATGATTAGATTCAAGATAATATCTTCTTATATATATATATGGTATTATTTCATAATCATATATAAATTCCGTATTACTTTAATGGTAATGTTTCTAATCAAATGGAATGTGATTTAAGTTATTTACCTTTGTATATTGACAATTCTTTATCTATTAATCACATCTTCCACTATATGTAACCCTTGATGATCATTTTAGATCACGTTTATTTTGTGTTCTTTCTATAATATATAAAGAATAATTCATTATGTGAGTTCAAGGATTCAATTTTTTTTTCCAATAATCTGATTTATATTATATCCCCATTTTAAAATGTGTATTCTATATGTTTTTATACCTCCATGACTACTAATCTGAGTAGTTCTTCAAGGATTCCAAATGTTTTCCATTAACATGTTTAATATTATAGAATTAACCAATATCATCATTAATTATTGAATGAATTCTTGAAATTTCCTTTTCCATATGAACCTAACTCTTGTAAATGAATGTTTTGCTGGTTAGATAATTGGGATAAAATTATAAAGATATCACAAAAAAAAAACAATATCAATAAAAAGAAACTACATAGATCAGTTATTTTTGTTGGTTTATTCCATTCCCTAACTATATTTTTATTATCAATATCAAATGATATTCTATTAATAGAGATGATATGTATAATAAAATAAACTTCTTGAAGTTAGAATACACATTATCAAAATTTAGCATATAACTATTTCCTTTTAAGTGTCTCTTTGACAATATGAAAATGATTCTCTTGGTACTTATAGACATTATACTAAACCTAAATATTGACAATGAATAGCACAGAAATACTATTTATATATTCCATCAATCATCAATTCATTAGATCCATAAAAACCTATGGTACAATGGTCAATCCAAATGGAATTACTATAAAATCTTAATGTTTGTACCTTATTCAAAATGATATATTTATAATGTCTTATTCTTTAAACTGAATTAATGATATGTAGAAAATAGGACAATCATGGAATTTTTTTAGCATAATGAATTTTATTGAATAAGTTATCATTGTAAGGTGGAGGATACATGTTCATTATCATATTAATATTCATCATATAAAAATTAATACGCAATGTCATTGATCCATATATTATCATAATGAATAGAATATTAGATCCCCATGGGGAATCACTAGGGTGAATAAATATATTATCACACAACACTTCAAGTTGTTTCATCATCTCCAAAAAATTAATAGTGACTATTCTATCTAGAGTCATTGTTACAAGTCATGTATTGGGGGAAAATCAATAGAAAACTCAACATCACATCATAGTGGATGTAAAGGTAATTACTCATGGAATAAATTAACTTATTATTATATAATAGTTAAATAATCAATTAAAATATTACCTTTAAAATTCATAGAATGTATTTTTTACTATACACTATGAATTTAATTTGTAAGGGCTATTAGTGTTGGATGGTGATGTGAATCATATGCCGATGTTTTCACTCTAAAGATATATAATTACACATCATTATCAAAAATCATAAACTAATTGTCCTTATAATAATTTTTTAACAATGCTTTGAAATCCAATCTATACCATTGATAATGAGTTCTCATTATGTGACAATATAAGGAAGGAAAATAAGGGAGAAGATGAATTGAGTAAGAACGATCTTGGATATTTGAGACAAATTTGGATAGATATATAACCAATTATCATGAATATAGTAAATATATATATGATATTTATTAAATAAGGGGATATATCAATCCTTTTTCTAAAGATTAAAAAACCATAATTATTTGAAAATATAAAAAATGTCTTATCATAATGATTAAAATTAACTAAAAAAAATTAATATAATGAGTGAAGTGAAATTGGAAGACATCATTTATGAAGATGAAATTCAAAAAAAAAATATTATATGTTTCATCTATACATGATAAGTAAATGGAATTGTTTTATGATTCTCACAGCACAAATTTCTCAATAAACCCAAGTTGTATTGGGATTTTGGGGAATATTATTTGTGGGTTAATATAATGTGATAAATTTAAGATTGTGTGTATATTTTTTTGTGAGAATAGGTTACGGCTGAGTGGAACCATTATAGAGGAGTCATGAAACATGTTCCTATAACTATATTTAAATGGGATTCCATTATAATTTATTTTCAGAGGAATACATGATACTGCTAGAAATAATGATATAGTATGGGTTTTTAGATCACCTTACAAAATATGGAAATTTCATTTCTATAAGAGAAGATTTACAAAATGAGTGTCTCACAAGACTCTATAATAATGAAGTAGTAAGACATATTTCTGAACCATTTCCAATTATTTCTAATCATTATCCATATCTTATATCATAATTTGGGAATATTATTTAGATGGGTATTGATACATAACATCAATTCAGAACCTCCTACAATCATAAAAACGTATACAATTTTAATAGACTATTAAATAATTGGAATAAATATTTTGGTCATGTTAGTTTGAATTTCTGTTTTTTTCAGATTAATATTTAACTTTTTTGTGTTTTTCTATAAAAATAGTTTGAAATCAAGTATTAAAACAGAATCTTATGATTTATTAAAAGAAACAATATATCATACTCTAACTTATATGGATAAAGTTAGTTAATTGAATCATATAGGCCAAGAATATGTTGAAAATAAATAAATCTAAAGACATTAGGAGATCATAATAAAGAAGATAAACACAAGAATAAGGGATCTGAGGATAACCATTAGTAATATTTTTAATATTATGCTCTAGGTCATGTTTTATTAAATTTATTACCATGAAAGGGTCTCATAATGATATGTATAAATAGAAAACTGAGAACCAATTATATCAGACCCATTAGAATTTTGGAAATGATTGGAGTTCTAACTTCCCAATTATAAATTCCACTAATCATCTATTAAGAACTTGATGTTTTATTAAACATCATTGTTAAATAAGAACATACCAAACTCAATGAATTTGATAACCTATGATTAAATAAAATTGGAACCTAGTCAATCATATAGTGAAGAGACTATTCAGATTCGTGACACTTGAGGGAACATTATGGGGAATTAAATGAATTAATTAGTTAATATAATTTGAAATGAATCATAAAATGAATTAATCAATGTGGGAACCAGTTAACGTTATAAATAATAATCACCCTCATTTTTCCAAAAGAAAACATCCCTTAAACATTTGAGTATTATTTTTTTTGTTGAGAAGAATTTAATACCCAAAACTCAATTATAGTAATTGAATATTATATTTAAATGATAATATAATTCTATTCAAATTTTATTATTTCATTGAACTAAATTATAATTTTTTATCATGAATAATGGGTTTGAACTTACTTTTCCAAATAAAATAAGAATGAATTTTTAAAATGTTTCCTTAGAAATAAATTTGTATGAAAGAACAAAAAATCAATAATTTTATTATTCATCCATTTATTCATAATAGTTATTAATAAAATTTATAATTAATTTTTTTAATGAAACATTTGAAATAAATAAATCTAGAATCATTTGGAGGTAAAGTTTTATTTTACATAAAAATATTCAGATGAATGATTTTGTGTAAAATGGTATAATATCTATCAACTAAAATTACATATAACAAGAAATAATGATTAATGACTTCTATGATATTTATATATTATATATTATAATATATGAATTAAAATCCATTTAATGTTTATTACTAGTCATATAATTAATATAAGATAATATTAGGCTACATAAATGCATTTACTAAAAAACTGTTTATTGACATTATTTTAATCAAAAATAGGTGCATGTTAATGGTTATTATAGATGTGTGGAGACAAAATGGTGTGATGAATACCAGTAATTATATCATAATTATCTTGTGAAGGAAATTCCATAGTTAGTTTATTTCATGTGAGGTTCACTATTTTTATTCTTCAGTAAGATACCACTTTGAATTCAGTTTTCCCGAAGATTGTTTATGGGGGGTTCAATGTTGTTATTAACTATTCACATTAGGATCATATTTAATTTTTACTATTCATTAGAAGCCCCAAGGGTTCCCACTTCCATAACATGTTATATACCTTCTTTCATATGGAATGTTGTTAATTGGGTTTTTAGAGCCAATCCCACTTAAAAAATCTTATTGATTGAGAGGATGGAAGGTCGGGATCATCCCCTATTGTGGTGATTTTTTATTACTCGAGGAACCTCAAATAAATTTTAGATCTGATTAATAATATCTGTATAGTCCCAATAAATAACTTGTTACAGTAAAAAAATTATTATATGTTAAAACCTTTTATACATAAAGGGAAGTCATATTGGTGGATTAAATATTATGTATTTGAGGGTTTTCATTAATATCTCAATTATGGGTAGCATCCTAGATATTGAATCTATATAGCTAGGCACTTCCGAATTTTCTTCCATATAGGGAGGTGATTTAAATTTCAAGAATGGGATTGATCCATTGTGAGGCATACGACATATCCTTATTATAAGAGGAATCAAAACCCTCATAATTCATCAAAACCATGTAGTTTAATTTCATATAGAATGGAATTATATGTGGGTACATATTCATATGGTATTTGAGAATGATTCTTATAGAGACTTCTTACATATCTAGGTTACGGAGGGAATTAGATTCACAGCAGTTCAATCTCACCCTCTGGACTTACCACAATGTGGATACCTCTATATGGGGTATTAAATTCATGCCACTAATTACGGTTTACAGATTTCTGATTTTCATGTGAGAGATTGGATACAAATTGTTCAAATGTTAGATAGACGGTTAAAAAATGCACCAAAATGTATATTTATTTGATTTTGAGCCTTTGGAATGTGTCTAATGTATCAAAGTTATTATAAGAATAAGTGTTTTTGTAGTTTAGTTATTCCCTAACCTACTAGTGTATTTGAAGTACATTCGGTCATCAATGAGATTTATATTAAAATTGATGCTCATGTTTGAACACATTTCTCATTCACAGATAGATGAGGTAGGATGATAATCCCGTGGGAATGATTGGATTCCAATGGAAAAAACAACAAATATATGAGGGAACATTCATTGGAGTGGATTAAAATTTGAGCTCAGGCCCCAGGAAGCAATAAAAATATGTAGGTTATTAACAATAATCAATGCTATCATATTTTATTTAATCAGGGCTTAGACAATGAGCCTTCCCTTTTATGATGGAATGTCGAATTATGCAGAATTTATTGGTTTACATACTGTGGTTTCCCTATTAGGGGAAATATCATATTATGTCACTAATCAGGGTTTACACTCTGAGGTTTCAGCATTATGGGGGCATACTATACCATTATGACTATTGAGGATTACACACTAAGGATTCTATAATAATGGTTCATGTCTTATAATCCCTCTAATTGGGGATTACACACTAACGGTTTCCTATTATAGAGTCTAGATGATGTTCTCATGTCTTATGGATTTGGCTTGATTAGGAATAGTTGTTTTTCTAGTATGAATGATTGTATTTTTACATGAATTGATCATCTTCCTCACATTTCATAGGATGGCGGGAAACATCTTATTACATTGATGAAAAGTTCAACGGAAATCTCATGATCCATATTACCTATCTAAGGGACATTTCATAATCTGGATGGAATATCTGAGGGCCATCAAATGACCAAGCCTTAGTTTTCTAGAGGACATATTATGACTTTTGAAAATTTCTATGGAGTTCATCGCATGACCAAGGATGACATGTACGGAGGAAATCACAACACCTGTCTTATGTGTCATGGCAGTTATCACATGATATGAGATGACCTAAATGGAGTGAATCATATGATTAGTCTGACTTGTGCAGAGGCCACCATGAATCCTGAATAACATATTCGAAGGAGATTGAGAGATCTAGTTGACATGTCATATCAGATAAGTATGGAGAACATTGCAAGACCTAACTGATACAAACCTGCAACATCAAATAATTTGGGATACCTATATGAAGAAATTTAAAAATCTAGATGTTGAACCCCAATGGATTATTTTGATGAAGGTTGCTTGCCTAGGGAGTTTCATGTGACATCGTATGCCATTTATGTGGGATGTCACATGATCTAGAAGGTATGTTAACATAATTTCACCTGCTTTGAAAGAAAACTCTCAATGACATCTCATGACCTGGTTCATTCATGTGAAGGTCATGAGGACTAGAGTGTGTGTCCTTCATATAAGTATCACATCTTTTTTAGTCTTTCTTATATAATTTATTTCATATATTATTATGATATATTCATTATTTTTTAGAATTTTTAGGATTCTTGTGACCCATACTACATGTGGGACTTCTTTCTCCTGATCTGGCCATATCATTAGAAGTTCAAACAATTATTATAAGTGATCGCGCTATGTGTCTATACATGAATCAAAAACTTTAGCTAGTTCCATAGGATTTACCAAACTAAAACACTTTGGGATAACAAGATCAACTGCTCAGAGACGTCCTCTCCAATTCCATGGTGTTCCAGTGTATGCATCTGTAGATGAATTTTTTATACTAGGTTAGTGGATTTTTGGGAATCAAAACCCCAATTATCCACCAATTTTCAAGGAGAGTATCATTTTTATCCTTCATGGACTTAGTCGAGGGATTTAGTTCCATGAACTTTATGAGATCCTTCCATAGGTGTCTTAAGATGCAGAGTGGCCACAACACTCTCAAATCAATTACCCATTTATTGGACCTTTTCCAATAAAATGGGTCTTGAAATGTTATGTGTACATATCAATCGTAATTTAGAATTTCAGTCCAATATGTTTAGGGGACTTTGAAGGCCCCAGAAACCTGTCCAAAACAACTCACATGATCAGAGATAACTTGTCTGAAAACATCTGTGAGACAAATATGGCTTGCTAGGAGGCCTTCTTGAGACCATGTTTATAAGTGATGGGGTCCTCTTGTGATCAATATTGAACTCTGAGGACATAATACTAAATTCTAATTAGATCTGAGTATCTAACACTAATTATAATCTCCATATATTACCCTTTAAATTATGTTTTTTATTATAAATATTTTGGGTGCTTCTTGTATTTTAACGACCATTTTTGAAGATAATCATTCTCCCCATTAAGGATGTATTGAGTGGAAGAAAATGGTACTATGGTGATTTTATATAATTTATCATTGTAAACCCATTGTCTTTACCTTTGGAGCTGGTGGGGGAGTTCATGAATTACTAGACATGTCCAAATCCCTTCATGTAATGAGGGAGACATGCTAGTGGGATATTGTGTGATGAGGTTGAAAAGTTGCTAGAGTTTCCATGGTGTCTTGCTTAAAGAATAGGAATATCACATGATGTTTATGAATATGAAAGTATCCAACCATTGGATATTTATATCATTATTTTAAGGTATTTTTTGATGGGTTGTTTCGAATCTATCAATTGAAAAGTTTTGTGATTTAGATGAAATGATCTTCATGTTGTTGCATGATCAACTAATGTTCTATACTCCTTCTCAATAATAATGTGTGTCTATTAAAGGATATCAATAACATATTCTATTATATGTTCGGGATCATTTTTATAACCTAATTAAGGCCTTGTAATCATGTATAATTTGGGAGGTTACACAATCCAGGAGTTATTGACACATTCTTTTCTTTTTTTATGGGAACATACCATGTTTATGTATATATTCTGTAGTGTATTTTTTTATTTTGATTTGGTTGGATTCGAAAATCGCCCCCCTCTTGAGTGACATCTATAGGGGTATGGACTCTGGTCTGAGAAGTGTAAAGGATCGCTAGGGGCATCGCTGCTATTGCCAATTGGCATATTGAGTGATGCTTGGTCTTCCGAGTGACATTTGATATTGTTAAAAAATTTCCATAAATAGGATAATGGAAGGAAGATCATTCTCTTATAACCCAAATTCTAGATATCTTGCAATATGCCTTCATCGTGTAACCTCTTCGCAATACCTTCTATGGGATTTGATCTTAAGTCCCGTTTGTGTGTCATTTTCACAAGATCTTCTTCACTAGACCTACTTTTCCCAGTTCTAATTTGAAATAACAAATGAATATATAGAGACCCTATTCCTTATACATATTATTAAATGATTTTATGCATAACTAAACATCAAATTACAATTCATGTATCGTAAATTTTGGTGTCATTGGGTGATTAGGTACATAAAACAAAAAACATTGAAATTGAATAAAACTTTTTTATCTTATTTATCCATAAGAAGATAAAATCATCTATTTATCTCATAAATATTCTTTGGATAACATGGGGAAATCATGAAAAATAGTGATGGGTAATAAATCCCAGTATGGGTATATCCATAAGAATAAAGAAAAGCACATGGGATTGAAGGAATAAAATTATGGAATAAAAAGTCATAGATCATGAATGCATATAAAAAATCATAACAAGTAGAGTATAGGGATATATAATTATGGAAGAATAGTATTGTGTATATTATATACAATGTGATGTAATCATGAACCAAGGGTAAATTCCAAGACCATTTTACAATGTAGACAAAGTCCCATAATGGAATTATGCTCACTCTTTATCCCAACATGACATCTACTGAGACTAAAAATTAAACGAATGAATTAGAGAACTATCTTGTCACACCCATCATATAATGATCAACCATATGTGTGGAATAATAATAACAATAACAACCGAGTTTGAAACAAAAGGGTTACCCAAGGAATGAATTTGGAAACATAAACATTTCATAAGGCATACCCAAAGGGTATATCACAAAAGTGTTCATGAGACAATGGATTTAAATCATAAATGGAAATTAATGAACTATAATAGGCCTAGATAATAATATTAATTCAAAATTATATGAAAAAAATTTAATTAGAGTTTTTATGAAACTTTTGAAATGATCCACTTTAGTTTGGTTTAATAGAAAACATTAAAGAGTCTTTAGAATGAATTTATACATTTTTCAGTAAAAAACCTGAAATAAACCAATATTTTATTTCATAATAATATTATTTATTTTCGAAGAAATTTTTTCCTTAAAATAGTTTAAGGATGGTACTTAAAAATGAATATGCATTTGAGATGTTCTATTTAAGAAGGCTTGCTTATCAGGAACAAATTGTAAGGGAACCTTATAAAACATGTCTTTACAATTCAAAGAAAGAACAATATGAATATAAAACTATTTTTGGAACATAAAAAAATATTTAGGATGATTAAATAATGTGAAGTATGAATTATTTTTGGATAAAGAGAGAAAATGAATAACCTAAAGGCAAAACTGGTGGTTTAGAAAAAGAAACCCTTTACCTCATGTCCAAAATAATTCTGCAATTGATTTTAATGTGTTGGATAATCAGATTAAATCCATTAATTAATTAATTTAAAAAAATTTATAAATTTATTTTATTTATTATAATTTCATTAACATCAACTATGGTCTTTTGGATGAGTTATAACATACAATTTTATTATTCTACAGTGTTTATTTATTTGGTTTTCATGATTGGTCCACACGTATAAATGTATAAAAGATCATGTAAAATTGTAATAGAAATGAAGAATTAAAATAATAGTATTTTGATGAACATACATAATATTAAATAGTTATATATCAACTTTTATTATTTGGGGTAAGGATGAATCATTAGATAAGATGTTACTGATAATCGTTTAGATTATATTGATTGTTTCTTTTGATCAACACAAAATAGTTTTATTTCATTATTCATTATTATGTATAAATGTTAGTTTCAATACATAAAATGGGTTATAAAATAAAATTTAAAATCTTTTACAATCATCAAAATGGATTTATTTCCATCCACGAAGGATGTAATGAAAAGTGGAAAATAAGTAATTCTCAAAGGTCATAAATCAACACCTCAGGGATGATATTTTTGTTTAAAAAAAATACAAGTAGAAGAGAATTGATGGAGTATTTTCAGTTTAAATTACTAAATTATAGTATATATATGATACTATTAACTTCATACATATTTTTATAGATTAGGTGATCATTTTATAACAAATTAAATGAAAGTGAAAAGAAAATAGTGAAAGTGATAGTGGAATTCACCTCTTGAATTTCTCTCCTTTAGAAAAACCTTAAGGAAATATTTTTGCCTTTGGTTGACTCTCAAACCTCTTGTTCACGGAGTAGATAGTTGGTATGAGTATTGGGTAGAAACATGACAAGATTCAAGGCTTAATAGGTGTGATGAGAATAGGTGGTGAGGGGTGGTACTAATAGTAGCAGAGAGTGATATTTTTATATTTATTTATTCATTTGTTTATTATTTTGGCCCAAGAAAATGAGTATTGAGGATTATTAATACTAAATATAGCAAAGATAACTTTTGAGTTTGAAAAAGTTGTTCATACATCATCCAAAAATCATCCATGAATTAATAATTCATGTATTTAACTTAAACAAAAAATTAATGTATCTCACTATTCACAAAAAATTTAACTATTTTAGAAAAATTCAAAAACATGATTATAAATTTATTTCATCATGTATAATTAAAAAAACTAAATTTTATGAAAATAATTTTCTACATATGATAAATTTAAATTTTAATTAAATTAATCATTTATTTAAAAAATTCCAATTTTAAAATTATACCAGATTTTATAGCAGTTTGATAAATAAATTAATGTCTAATAAAATTATATTATAATTAAAAGAAAAAATATTAATTTTTGAATCTATTTAATGAAAATAATTTATTTCAAATCAATATATTAATTATAAAATTGTAAATAAATATTTATGTATCACAAAATTACCAAATCATCATTTGTCATTTAAAAACATTTATTTACTTATACTATGATATATATATGTCAAATTTTAATATATGAGATTCCCAAGAAAATTTTATACATTCATTGGTGGGTTTACTAATCAACTGGCCGATTTACAATTCATAAGGTTCTTATTACTATTCCAAAGTTCATCTTACTATTCAGTTGGTATAGGTTCGTTAATTTCTATAAAAGCATATTATTTATTTTCATTAATCATTTATGAAGATTGTTTTGTGTTATTTATGTGATTTTATATAAATTATATTATTTTATAGGATTATAAAAAGAGAAGCATCATTGAAAGAATCACATATTTTTACATTCTACCCCCTATATAAAATTTCAACCTTGATATTTTGTTATATAGAACATGGGGGAAACATCTTATGGCACTACTCTTCAATTCTTCCTACAGTTCCTAGGTTTCCTCTTTATACATATGGTTCTTCCATAGTACACTGACCAGAAGAGTGGTCTTGTGGTGTATAACATTATCTATATGATCCAAGATCTTCACTAATTGTTCCTAATATGATAGATGTTTTTGAAACTATACCACTTATGAATTAACACATATGAGGGATCAATTATGTACTTCCTCAAGATGGATATGTGGAAAAAATAATTTAGTCGAGATGTAGTTTGTGCTAGTTATACTCTAGTTCCCATAACTCTAATACTATCATGAATATTGATGGGGATGATGTACATAGGACATGGATTTCCTTTATTTCAGAATATCACGACCCTCTTCTATGGAGATATATAGAGGAATACCGTGTCTCCAATCATAATCTCAAGGTATAATCAATGATTGTCTACAAAAATATTTTGTCATCATTGGGCACCCAGATATTTTGCGGAATGGTTTTCGTCTTTTTCACCATTTCAATGACCATTTCGTGTCCAATAAGCTTACATTCACTAAATTCATCCATGTATGTAGGTTTTCGAGAAATTTTCCCATAAAGGGATCCATATAGAGCCATTTTGATGCTTTAGTGGAAGCTATTGCTATAAGAGAACTCAGAAAGAGGTAGAGGTTTGTCACATCCTCCTTTTTTATACATAGAACATTCCCTAAATATATCCTATAGTGTCTAAACTATCTATTCATATTGGCCATCAGTTTTTGTACAATAATCCATACTGATGTTGAGATCAGTGTTTAAAGCATACTAGATACTTTTCTAGAACATGAAGATGAATATATGATAACGATCAGATAGAATCGATAGTGGTAACCCATGTAGACATACACTTATTTGATTTATATCTTTTTAATTCGATCTAGTGAGAAGTTCTCTCAAATTATAAAAAATTTAGTGGTCTTTGTAACATGATCCATAACAAACCATATAGTATTTCTTCCTTTGGATGTATTTGGAAGTCCAGTGAAAAATTCCATAGTAATGTTTAACAATTCCCAGGGTTGTATGGGTAATGGTTTCAACATCACCATATAATTTTTCATTTCTACCTTCACTTACTGACATACTAGGCATATTGATGTATATTCCGCAATCTCATTTTTTATATTTTCACACCAATAGTTATCTCTGAGATCCCGATATATATTTTTCTCCCAAGGTGAATAGAAACGTTTGAGATATGTGAGTCACTCGGAAGATCTTTCTTTATATATTGATTAGATGTGACAAATAATTATAACTCAAATATCATGACTCTTTTGGAATCTATATTTAACTCTCTCGATTTCCCATTTCTGATAGCTTCAACTTTTTTTAGATTTTCCTCATAATTTATTTAAACATACATTATTTTCTACATAAGGGATGATTGAGAAAACATTTGATAAATGATTTATGATTCTACTGCTATAACAATTCCCATGTCCATCAGATTCATTCCTAGGAAGATTGGATCCTTATCAGTACTAATCATTAATAATGATGCATGATCCTTTCTACATCGAGTAACCACCCTCTTATTTTATTTACCAGGATAGTAGTGGATTGTGCATTCGTAATTCTTGATGAGCTCAAACCATCTTCATTGGAATATATTAAGCACCTTATTATTGAGTATATATTTTGGTCTCTTATGTTTGGTATGAATCATACACTACTCCACATTGAGATAGTTCTGCGAGATTTTAAATGTAAAGATCACAGCTAAAAACTTCATATCATGCATGGGATAAAATTTCTCATGAATTTTAATATTCCATGAGTTGTAGGATATTAATTTATCATTTTTCATTACCACACAACATAATCCCTTCTTTGAATATTTTCTGTGAACCTCCAATACTTCCCCACCTCTCGGTATTGTGGGAATTGGTGTAGTGATAAACCTCTTTATCAACTTCTTTATGTAGTCTTTACATTCACTACTATAGAAAAACTTCATGCCCTTCTGATTCAATGTGGTTATTTTGTTATAAACTCAATAGAAGTTATTCAAAAAAATTATTTACTACCATCTATACCAAGGAAACTATGTATTACCATTATAGATGTTTGTGTCATCCACTCTTACATTGCATTTGTATTGGAAGGGTCCATAGATATTCTATTTTTTGTGATAACATGCCCAATGAATGATTTTTCCTCCATTTATAAGTGAAATTACTATAAAAATCATAATGTTTATACCTTTTAAAAGTCCTCAATGTAGTATTCAAATTCTCTTCATGTTCCTCCATTCTTTGGGCATATATCTGAATATTGTCATTAAGGACTACAAAAAATATGTCAAGGTAGTCTAAAAACACTATATTAATTAAATCCAAGAACATTCATAGAATAATAGTCAATATCAAGGGAATCAATTTGAATTTCTACTATCCATATCTTGTTCAAAAGGAGTTCATGGGAATATATTCATTCGTCACCATTAATTGGGGATATCTCGATCTACGGTCCACTATAGAGAAATACATGGCCCCACATAGTTCATAGAACAAGTAATCCTTCTATGGTAGGGTATACTTGTTCTTTATTATGATTATCCTGATCTCATGACAATCACTGTATTAGATCATTGATACATCTTTATTTTTGAAAAATAAGACCAACATACCCCATGATAAAGCACTATTGTGTATAAAACCCTTTTCCAGATTCTCTGGTAACTACTTCTTGAGTTATTCCATATCAATGTTGGCCATTATATACGGTTCATTTTCTTATAGGTAATGAACCATGAATATGTTCAATTTATAAGTCAATATCTTTGTTAGGATTAAGGAAAGGTAATTCTTCATCAAACACATCTCTTTATATCCTCACAATGGGCATGCCTTCGAGCATGATCCTATCCTTTGTCTCAATCAATTGAGTTTGATATGCATGATCATAAATAAATAATATCCATAATTGAGAAAATGAGTATAATAGATATTTATCCCCATCATTATATTTTTACAGAATTGGGGGATCCCAATGGATGTGGAGAGTGATTTCCATGTCCCAAAATTTGATGTTGGATTTGTATAATGGTAGCCAATCCATGCCCAATATAGCATCAAAATCCACCAAATGAAGTAAGACAAGATTAGTTGGGAGTTTTTCTCCCCAAACATTAGATGGGGAGTATTTATATACAATGGATGCAATAATTACACCATTTTTTGTTAACATAGATATATCAACCTTTATATTTTGAGGGGATGTTTGATTTTTTCTACTAAACATGAAATAGTTGAAAAATTTAGTATACCTATATTCCAAGAGTATATTCTCTATTATAGAATGAAAAACCATAATAACTGTTATGACATAATTATCAGGTTTCACCTCAATATTAGTGACATTATATACTATTTCATGTTCCCTTGGAGGTTGTTATTCTTGATTTCCCCAACAACCTCTGGTTTATGGAAATGGATTTCATAATTCGAAGGTCTCATTCCATTGAAACAATATACTATGTGCATAGTTCATAACATTCATTTATTCTCCCACATTAGTGGAATTCTTCATATCCCTTTAGCATTTATTACCCATATGCCCCTCTATGTAATATTTTAAGCAAGTATTGGTTCTCTTTATGTAGTTTCTTGGATACCTCTTCACATAACTTTGACACATGGGATGTTGGGTCTTATTTACACCATGAGATTTATCTTTTGATCCACCTACATTAAATACCATTTTTTGCCTTTATTCTCCAGGACTATGAGACCACTGAGAGTCTCTGATCTCCATTTCATCCTTAAGGGCAGAACACAAAATCTCTTTATAGCTATCAAAGTCTCTAATTTCCAACAATTTTTATGGGATCAAATTTAGTATAGTAAAGAAGCAATACACATTTACTTATCATGAATAAATTGTGATGTTATCCTTGTACGTCTTGATTGACCCGTCTTCCTCTTGATTTAGTTCGAGGAATTAAATTTCAAAATTGAGATGGAGGGTTGAGGGAAAATATTTATTCAAAAATATTTTCTTGAATTATTCATATTCTATGGAAAAAATTCCATATTTGGAAATTTTTTGTTCTTAATTAGTTTCCACCACCAATCCTACCCATCAAAAAGATATACCACCATCACAACCTTTTCTTCTTCTGATCACTAGATAATAGATAATAACTTCTCAATTGAGTTTATACATTATTCAATGATGATAGGATTATAGAATACACTAAATATGGGAAGAATTTTTTGGAAGATGGATTGAAAAATAACAATCTCTTTCCTAGGAGAAGTAAATAGTTCCACATAATTCATGTTATTATTCATTACTTGTTCCTATTGAAAGAGTTTTTTCATGAGTTTTTAATGACCCATTTCCATTATATTGGAAATATAATTAGGGAAAGCATCACATTTCAAATAACATTGATTTTTTTCACACTTTCTTTTATTTCATTCCATTAACTAAACAATGAATGAATAATTAGGGGGGATCGAATACTTACCTAATAAGAATATAAAAAATAATAAATTGGGCATATAAAGATAATCTTGTAAATGAAAAGTATATCCTAGCTTGTGATACCATTTTTTTAATTTATGTTATCCCTGGTTATATAATTATCCATAAAATTCTCATGAAAGTGATCTAGTCCTAATATCCAAAAAATATTTTTTCCTTTTTCTAATACCAACTATAGAGACCCTATCATTTACACAAATTATTACAACATTTTAGGCATAATTGACAATCGGATTACGATAAAAGGATCGTAATTACTAGTATCATTGGACAATAAGGAAAATAAAACTGAAAACATGGAAATAGAATAAAACATATTTATTTAAAACATCTATAAAGAGATCATATATTCCATTATTATCGTACAACATTATAGGATAACTTGCAGAATATATGAAGAAAATGGATGATCTGAAATACATAGTATGTTTATTGATAGAGGAATAATGAAAATAAAATGGGATAGAGGCATTAGATGATGACCTTAAAAGGCATGGATAATATAAAAAGATTAAAAATCAAAAAAATAATATAACGGGACTTGTAATTATGGAATCATAGGAATGAGTCAACAATACATAACATGAAATTAGAATGAGTCAAGGAAAACTTCCAAGATCATAGAACATTGAAGGCAATGTCACTTAAAGGGTTGAGGTTCACTCCTAGTCCCAACATGTTGTCTCAAGAGAGTAAACATTACCCAATGCATTGGAGTGATATCTAGTCACACCCATCATAATATATTCTTATATATGTGTGAAAAAATAAGAACCAAACATGAGGTATAAATATAAGGGTTACCAATGTATGTATTTGGGTAACATGAACATTTATATTGCATAACCCAAGGGAATATCATAAAACATTATAAGAAATAATGTATTTTAGTCATAAATGGACATTAATAAATTAAGATATTAATAGATAATGATAAATGATGTCCAAATTATGTGAAAAAAATTTAAACAAGTGTTTAGGAAACTACAGAAATGAGACACTTTAGAGAGTTTTAAGGGAATATATTAAAGAGTCATTAAATTAGAAAAGTCATAGTTGTCTGTGTGAAAATCGAAATGAACCAATAAATTATTTCATGATAATACGAGTGATTTTATAAAAAAATTAAAATGGGTAAATAAATTAAGGATGGTACATGAAAATGAGTTATAATTTTAAAACATCCCTTTAATATGGCTTCCATATTTTTTAGGAAATGGTAATGGAACATTATAAAACATGTATTTTTCTATAAAAAATATTAATAAGGACATGAAAAAATGTTTGGAACATATACATATAATCTATTGGTATTACATAAGAAATGATATGAATTACACAGGGATAAAGAGAGAGGATGTGTAAGCTGAATGAAAAAATAGGGTTCATAAAAAATTCCTTACATTATGTATGAAAGTATTCTAAAACTGATCATTATAAATGGGATAATAAAATTCCATAAATAAATTAATTAAATCAATAATATTTCTACAATAATATTTAATTTAGTATCATTTTATTAGCTTTATTTATTCCTTTTTTGAAATTTTATCATTTGGGAATGATTTATTAGAGAAGATGTTAGTGATAATTGTTTAGATTATTTTGGTGGGTTTTTTATCATGAAAAATTTGTAGTGTTTCAGGTTAAATTATTGTGTATAAAAGTAGGTTTCAAAATAAAAAAGTGCCATAACATTAATTTTAAATTTTTTATAGAACATTATATTGTTTTATCTCAATACTTGAAGGTGGTAAAGGAAAATAAAAACTTTTCATCCATGGGGGTGATAAATCAACACCTCATAGATGATATTTTTGTTCTTAAAAAAATAAGATAATAGACATGATGGTTTATTTAACATCAAAATTTTAAAAACAACATATATGATTTAATAGAGTTATAATTCATGTTTGGATAGAGGAGTTAAAGAGATTATAAGAAAAGAAACTAAATTGAAAATAATATACATAAAGAGAAACATAATTTTTCCTCTTGAATTACTCAATTTGAGAATCACCTTAGAACAAAATATTTCATCAAATTTTGAGACGTAAACATATTAGAAGTGTGGAAGAGACATGAAAAGAGGTTTGATATTAAATTGGATACTCTTACTGGAAAAATAGGTATGAGTAGAAGAGGTGGTGAGGTGTGGTGTTTAGAGTGGAGGGGAGGGGCATTTTTTTATTCATTTGATTATTATTTTGGGAGAAGACTATGAATATTTGTGATTATTGTGACACAATACAGCAAAGAGAGAATGTTAGTTTTAAATTATTGTTCAAAAAATTATCCAAACATTATCCACGAATCAAGAATTCATGTATTTAACTTATAATGTAAATTACTGTATTTCACTATTCACAAAAAATTAATCAAATTCAGAAAAAATCCAAAAAACCACAGTTAAAATGTTTTTACAAGTGGAATTAAAAATTGAAGTTATTTATAGAACATAATTTTCTAAATATCGGAAATTTTATTTTTATTTAAAGACAACATTTATATGAAAATACCAATTTTAAATAATAAATGACTTTATCACACATTGAAAAATTAACTAAGGTCTCATAAAAATAACTTATAATTATAAGATAAAAAAATATTATTTTACGAATATATTTTATGGAAAAATTAAATTATTTGATTAATTATAGAATTTTAATAAACGCTTTTGTTTCAAAAAAATACAAAAACATAAATGATCACTTTTAAAACATTTATTTACTTATAATATGAAATAATTATTTAATTTTTTCAATTTTAAGATAATTTTTTATTCACATTCACTCGTGAGATAACTATTCTATTAACTGATTTACTATTCATTAGGGTCAAAATACTACTCCAATGTTCATGTAACCTTTCCATAGTAATATGTTCATTAATTGATGAAAAGACACTTATTTATTTCATTCATAATTTATGTAACGTCCTGGTTCCAGAAGCCGCACAAAGGCACCCCGTAACTGGTTGGTCAATTGGACTCAAGCGCATTTCCCAGAATGCCAGAGGCTGCCGACTAGCAGTGAAGGGATTGGGTGTGATAGTGGAGAAACTATTCCCTCATTGGTAGAGTAAAACAGGGAATGTAAAACAAATATACAATAGAAGATGCAGTAATAATATCATATAATAGTAAACTGCAGATGACTAAAAGTAATAATATCTGGAGCCCATATAAAATGATGCATGATACATATGTCTTGGTAAATAGCCTAACATGTCAAAATGTTGGAATACAGTACTAAACGACGTACAATGTAAAAAAATGAATCAAATTATCAGCATCGCATGCCTCAACTTAGTCCCATGCTCTCCATCTCCTAAGCAGTCAAGTACCTGAAGTAGAAGGTCGTTTTCCCTTATCTATACCTATAACAATATAATCTGTTTTGGCCTAAAAGAATGACCCAAATAGGGTGTGAGTCTAATGCCAGTAGGAAACCCCCAAAAGATCTATCCCTAACAGTTAGTGAAGATATATGGAAGGAAATATGTAAAAGGAATCAGTAAACAATCAAGTACTCCGCTGTAAACATTCCTATAGTTCAAATCACTAAAACACCACATATCAAGTAAGAAGATAATCACAAATAGTTAACCCTCTAGGATGTTCTTAGATCCTAATAAACTCTGGTCCTACTAATAAACACAAGAAACCCCCTGGGAAGTACATATAGTCTAACCCCTCTGGTTCAGCTTTAGCACAGACTCTATGAGGAAGCACTCACTGTCAATTCCCCCTATAATTTTGTATCGGTAACTAAAAGTCACTTTGGAGAAGTACTTACATCACATTCCTCCTGTGTCCTGCATCAAGGAACTACAGACACTCTAAGGAATCACATACATCAATTCCCTCAATCGTCACAAATCGTAACTATAAAAACAAACACTATGGAGTAGCCCTTATGTCCATTCTCTCTAAGGACTACTACACCAGGTTCTCACAGCCCTATGTAAGTCAAACAAGCACAATAATGAAAATATGGCCAAATTAAACCTCACGGACTACTTGGAAAACAATATACAACCTAACAACATGTCAGATAAACTAACACTCCATCCTACAATACTAGGCATGGGATACAACAAGGCATCCTAACATACTAAGCATGACCAAATAGTCATAAAAAAACATGCATGGGAAAACACTTCCAAAGCATAGCAATTTACCCTATTCACATTAAATTTACCTTTCTTCCAGCATAAAAGCAAAGCAGGCAATTAATAGGGCCAAAACTGCAAGCACGCAATACCCCGTTCATGTTTATTGGGAAATGTTTCACAAATAACTCAAAGACATTCACCAGAAAGGCACAGACCTCCTACCCTAATGTTGTGATATCATTATAATTGAATCATAGGCCTTGAATCACCCAATAAGATCTTAGATCTATAAAATCAACGAAAATTTTCAACCCATGATAACTCTTATAATAAGAGGAATCAGAAGAAGGTGTTCAAGAAGAAGTGAGAACTCCTATATGTGATTCCAGCACAGCTGAAAATGTTCTATTTGGAGAGCGGATGATCAGTTGGAAGCTCAGTGATGATCTGTGTTGTACAGACCCTCTTGGTCGCGTTCAGAGGAGAAGAAGATGTTGTGGTTTATTAGACATGACCCCGGTCCGTTTAACGAAAAAAATTACACGACATGTACTTTTGAGTCACATGGTGTGTACATGCCCTTATTGAGCCAAGCTTTAGGCGGCCTCTAGGTCACCACACACGGCCGTGTACATAGCCATTACACGGCCTGCACACAACATCCTTTGGTAACCTCATACATGGAATGTACTCATAAAGTACACGACATGTAACTAAAAAATTTATAGAAACTCCACTTTTCTTCAAAAACACCAGAAAAAGGAAAATTTACTAGAAAAAATATCCAGGTTCTTACAAACATCCCCCCTTAAAGAAATTCATCCCATAATTTCCTTAGCAAGTTGGTGTAGAATAAAAAAGCTAGAACAACTCCGACAAATGCAATCATACATCGGCCTCCCTCTCCCAAGTCTTGTCTTGTACTCGCTCGTGCTGCCATAGAACTCATACTAGATGAAAAGACTGGCCACAGAGAACCATCGCACTTCGATCAACAATCTGGATAGGAAGCTGCTCAATAAATGCATCCACCTCTAGATCAACTTCCTTGGGTTGAAAATAATGAGACAGGTCTGAGAAGTAACGTTGAAGCTGAGAAACAGTGAAGACTTTGTGCATTGCTCGGTACCTCTGAGGTAACTGCAACTGATAGGTAAGCAGCCCAACTCTCTCCAACACGTCAAACGGCCTGACATACCTCGGTGAAAGCTTACCCTACCTCCTAATCCTCTAGTGTCCCAAACCCGGTGTGACACACGGGAACACCAGATCTCTGACCTCTAACTGTAGAGGACATCTCCATCGATCAACATAAGACTTTTTTCACGACTGTGCAGTAGCCATCCACTTATGAATAAATTCGATCTACACTGTGGTCTCCTAGACAAGATGAGGTCCCAGCATAGCTACTTCTCCAGCCTTCAGCCAACATAATGTTGATCGGCATGGCCTACCATACAAAGCCTCATAAAGATCCATCTAAATAGTTCTTGAAAACTATTATTGTAGGAATAATCATCAAGAGGTATGTTCTTCTCCCAATAACCTCCAAAATCTAGGATACATGATCGAATCATGTCCTCAAGCACCTGAATCGTACGCTCAGACTGGACATGTGTCTAGGTATGGTATGTTGTACTCAAAAGAAGCTCTGTATTCGAAACCTTATGAAGCCCCTGATAAACCCGAGAAGTAAAACAATTTTCCCTATCTGAGACAATGGAGTGTGGAACCCCATGTAAACGTACAATCTCTCAGATGTAAAACATTCCCAGCTCGTCAACACTGATGGTCTCCTTGATCAGAAAGAAGTGAGAAACCTTCATGAGTCTGTTAATGACAAACAGTACTACGTCATTTCCTCAAGGAGACCTTAGCTAACCTGTCACGAAATCCATAGAAACATCATTCCTCTTCTACATGGGAATGGAAACTTCTAAAAAATCCATGCTGGTTGATGATGCACTGCCTTCACCTACTGATAAGTGGAACATCTCATTGAAAAACCAGAAACATATCTCTTCATTCCTAGCCACCAATACTATCGGTGTAGATCACGATACATTTTTGTGACACCAGGATGAACTTCCCAAAATGAAGAATGAAAGTACTATATAAGCTCCTCAAATATTTCTTCTAGTACCCATACGCACCCATGAAAACCCAAGATCTCATCCTCACCTACTATCCTTCCAGGAATAGGGTCTTCTCCAGACACACACTCCCGTAGGACTAGGCCTTTAGAATTTGATATCTACCTATTTCGCAATCGATGAAGAAGATTTGAGGTAACTTCTACAAAATAAATAAACATCTACCCTTGTCTATCGTGCACCTCCAAATTAATCTCATAGAATAGATCCATAAGCATCCACACACTACTGGCCTCCTGAACTGCCTGTATATGAGTCCTTCTACTCAGTGTATCAGCCACTACATTGCCTTTCCCAGGCGTATAATCAAGCTCGAAGTCAAAGGACTATTGGTACTCAACCCACCGTTGTTGTCTCAAATTCAGATCATGGTGAGGGAAGATGTACTTGAGAATTTTGTGGTCAGTGAAAACCACAAAATGATCTTCTAGAAGTTAATGTATCCAATAACATAAAGCATGAACAAAAACATCCAACTCGAGATCTTGCTTTGGGTAGTTCGTCTCATGTGGCCTCAACTTCCGAGACCCATACACAATGAATCCTTCCCCCTGCATAAGCACATCTCCAAGACTGATACTTGAAGCATCACAATACATAGTATAGCTCATTCCTGGCTTAGAAAAAACAAGCATCCGGGCTGAAGTCAACCTATCCTTTAGCTCCTGATAGATTGACCCACAATAGTCTGACCACAAGTACATTTCACCCTTCTTAGTTAGGCCCTCCAGTGGCACATCTATTAACGCTCATTTCTGTCACAAAGTCTAACGACTGAAAAATTAAAGTACCTCAGCATAAAGATATTATTCCTTTGAAGAAACATCAAAAATTGACATAGGCATAAAAAGGATTTGGTTATGGATGGGCAGCATAGGTTTCATCATGGTTGCACAGGTATACCTACACGCCACATATTGGGCATGTAGTTGACCTACATGCCCTATCTGATTTTTGCCCGGAGTCCTCAGCAGCCTATTAATACCCCTTGTGAGCCCCCCATTTCGAGGATGGAAAAATCCAGAAACTCATATTTTAGCTCTCAGCGTCCTAGTCTCTTCTCAAAGCCTTCTGAACACTTCTAAGGTAATTTCATACCTAGAACATAAGATCTAAAGAGAGGGAACAAGGACTAAGTGTTGAAATTCATCAACACCTGCGCGCCTAAGTGTCTAACCCTTCTAGGGAATAAAGACATTTATACGCCGCCTTATCCCTTCAATAGTACCTGTGCGCCACTCATTTAAAATCCTTTAGGGATAATATTAAGGGCTTGAGCCAAGCCTCGCTCACGTATTACCCTATGGGTTGACCATCGCGTAGGTACTTATGTGTCGCACAGGTGATACCAGGACCTGCGCGCCCAAACAAGACCTGCGTGCCTACCTTCTTTTGGGTGCCCCTCCTGTCCATTCATCACTTTTCTTCAAATCCACCTCTTCTCATCAAGATTTAGCCTTCAAAACCCTCTTTAAAATCATTTATTATGTGGTTCCTTTGTTGTATTCCTTAGCTGAAAGGGCTTATGTGGAACATCTATAAAAAACTAGTTATTTATATATCTTCATGTCACTAAAGTTAGAGATTTCATTCATTCAAGCCTCATCATTTTAGATGAGAAGATCCTTTAACATGGGCCTCCTTTTCATGAGTAAGCCCCTATCATAATTCCCAAATATGGTCATCCTCCATAGGAGTAAGCCCCAATAGTCTCCTAACCTAGGTCCCCTTTTCAGGAGTAAGACCCAGTCCAAGTTCCCAAATATGTGCATCCTCCTTAGGAGTAGGGCCCAAAATTCCAAATTCCCTTAACTTGGGCATCCTCATTAGGAGTAAACCCCAATCATAATTCCCCTTAAACTGGGCCTCTTTTTGAGGAATACGCCCTAGTTCTCAAGTCCCTTTAACCAGGGCCTTCTTCTAAGGAATAAACCCTAGTCATAATTTCTTTTAACCAGTCTTAATTTATTTTGATTTGAGAATCCTCCTTAAGAGAAAAGCCTCAAGTCCGCTCGTAATTTGGGCATCTTCTTTGGAGTAAGACCCATGTTAGAGTATCGAAATCTTCATAAAATCACATATACCTTTATGGAACCTGTTCCCAGAATTCTTCTCTAAAATAATCCCCGATCTCTTTCTATTTGGGTAGTCATACATACATAAGCCCCACATCATTTCTTATGATTGTATCTTTCGTGGCACAATTGTCCGGTTTTACCAATACCTCTTGTTTCTCACACCGATCATGACTCATGTGAGCTTAGAGTGTAAAAGTACTTATGACACCTTTCTTTGAGCCATCAATCATGCATAAACCTCATACCTCTTTAATCGAACTACGTGGGTTCTGATTCCTTTTCTAAAACAAAAGATACATAGGTAGCCCATCTGTGGGTATGATCCCAACACTGAAATAATCCATGTCCTTCTGAATAAAAAACTAAACTTAAAGTGCACTATTGAGTGGCTTTAAAACTAGTATGGATATCATAATGACCAAGAGATTTCTATATAATGTGTTGAAGCATACCATTGACTAAGAATATCTAACAAATACAGATGATTCTCTATCGATGAAGAACCTTGAATACATATAAAAGATTCTCTAAATTTCATTCATATTAATCATCGATTTTCAGATCTAAAGGAAAGATCATTTTCATACTAGGTAATGTAATAAGGATTCACAAACATAAATCTATAAAGAGAGTCCCATAGTAGACAATAATTCCCCTAAAAAGGTCTGATGAATTCGACCTCCCGTCCTCTCGACCAATGAAAATTCTTCACCCTTATCAGTCCACAACTAATGAGCACCTACCTTTGGAAAATAGGTCCAAATGGATATAGAATCACTGGATGTTTCTGGTTCTATGAACAAACCTAGTTAGAAACTGAATGGAATGTTTTATCCTTAAGCAAACAAGGTCATCCCCAATTCCAGCACGATACAAAAAATGGTGAACCCGATGTAAATGATTAACAAATTTAAAATGATGATTTACTTATATGTTAGACCCCTATTTAAACTCAATGAGAGGTACAACAAAACAATCAATAACATATGTTCTCATCCAAAAGATGTAGTGGTAGAATTTATCTTGACTATGTCTGTTATATCAAAGAGGAACTCTTTTCTAAGATCTTCTGCATTACAGAAAAGGCTTCACTTATGTTCACACTAGTGATGCCTCTACTGTGAATGACTCTACCACTACTCTTGTTGGATCGTCGTCCGCTCTGAGGACGAAATCACCTAATCAGCATCTTCAATGATGGGTATCAAATGAACTGGTTAAGGAATACCATCAACATGGTACCATTCTTACTCAGGAGGCCGCTAAACAAGCCCTCCAAGTCAATAATTCACCATGTTCGTCCGGACAACGATGACCAGCAATCAAGAAAAAGGTGGTTCCAACCACCGTCTCCAACTGTTTCAGGTCATTATCCTTAGAACACAATCACCAGTCCCTCCTATACTATGAGGAGGTGAATGAGAAGGTCACTCAAGGCCCTAATTCAAGGAGACACAAGTCCTTCCCGAGGGCTCCCACCAACAATCGCCTCTAGAATCGTGCGGCAGTACGACCTCAACATGATAAGGGTATCGTCTCCAGGCATTTGACTCCGGTTCCTCAAACCCAAGCAAGCAAGATGAACCTCCAGAGGCGAAATCCGTTTAACAGTGAGCAGGTTCTTATCTCTGCCATTTCCGGAGAGGTCCACCAACCTAACTTGGTGGAAAGCAACGAGAGGGCACACACACCCATCCGTTTTAATTCCGCTGTCCAGCAGACTCACCTGGTAGCAGCACACCATTCCCACCAGGCAATTCTAGCGGAGTACTATAGATAGGAACATTCACCTGTTTATAAATCATCAGCTAGTCAGCAGGGTCGTATGACTACATACGATGAAGCCCGCCAACCCAATGTGTTGACAACTGGTAAACAGGCACAAACACATACTTACACTCATCAATCCTACTAGCAGTCTCGTCTTCCAGTATGAAAGGAAGTTCATCAACCACGTTCGGCGGAGTGCAATCAGCTAGCACATACACCTGCTTGTATTGGTCAAGCCTTCCAACAGTCTCGTTTGGTAGCACTCAGAGAAGTCAATTAAAATTTCCCAATGACAAACAAGAGGAAAACTCAACTCTCTTCCCCCACACAAGAGTACTGTTAGAATTCATTGAAAAATAAAGTAGGACAAGAGTAGGTACACACACCTACTCCAAGAATGGAATGGACGTATATTCCTGTTCCAACAGCTGAAGTCACCAAGCATATTCTGTCAATGGTGAAAGAGTAGAAGAAAATACCTACTCATATTCTGGAAGTTTGTCAGAATATTATAACAGCTTCAGCAACATCACAGGGAATAAAATGAAAATCTATCCCTTACAGTGGAGTGAGACATCAACATATCACTTTGGAATAGACACACACATCTGTTCCAGTCCAAGAGGGTTGTGGGGTATACTCCCCCATGTTATAAGAATAACCAAGTCAGGCACATACACCTGATTTGAGTGGAGATAATCAGCCTAACCTGACTATTTCCTCTGATCAGGCACATACACCTACCCATAATAACCACTTTTGTCAACATTTTGTTCCAAATTTGAGAAAGAAGGCGTCTAAGAAGAAGAACCATCCAACACAGTCATGAAATCAAGGGCCGATCTGTAATATGTACTTACTCGATGTCGAAGTTCCTAAAGCCCTCAGAGAATTATCTATTGGAATTAAAGATTCTACCCTCTCATTTCTCAATTGTAGGAACATTAAATCTGAACGTCTTCATCAGTCAATTCCTCATGAAGGCTTGCTTCATGACAGTTCGGTCGATCTCGATGTTTCATCTTCATATGAGATCCAGAAGAACCCTCTGTGTGGCCAGAAGACGAAGGAGAAAAAAGTTTCAGCTTTTGCTGTAACCCACCATAGTGGTCCTCTCCATGATGATGAATTTAGCTGCGAAAGTCCTCTCCGCAGTAGCAATTCACATTTCCGGGAAAATTCTCTAATGGACAATGTAGTGACGAGAAATCCCTCTTATCTTGAGGCACTTTCAAATGTTAAACCATTCATGTATGATGATTTACCATTCACAGGTGAAATACTTTCTAAATAAGAAAATAGACCGGGGTGTAGGTCATTCACCGAACGACCCCTTGGTCATTCATCTTCTAGTTTGATAAGTGAATTCTCTAACAATCTTGTTGAATCTGATGAAGCAATAAGGAATCACCATATCTGGTCTAATAAGGTAGAATAATATTCATTGAATGATAAAGAGGAAGTGATGAATAAGTGAAAACAACTGGTGAATGGTGAAGTGCCAGTCATGTTTTGGCCTTTGGCCGACTCTCAGTATGAAATTCCAGAAATGTTGATGGAAGATTTTATTCAAGATATTTGTCTCAACATGTGGAAAACTCTTTTTCAAATGAAAAATAAAATATAATCTTATGATGAATATGAAAATCATGTAATGATAATAGAAGGGTTATAATGCCAAATTGATTTGGAATATCTCTTTGTTTCTCAAAATCTGAAGGCTGAAAAGTAGCAAAGAGACCTTCAGCGTTCATGCCTTGGCACACTAAGAAGATTGTGCCAGTTAATTTACAATTCCCCATATGGTATTCATATTAGGGGATGGGGTGTTCATGGAGCACTACATTTCACTGTACTCTTTATCCAACAAAGACCACAAAAAATGGTCTCATGAAATGTTATTGCCCCTGGCCGGCCACAACCAATTGGCTTGGTTTGTAATCAATGGCTCGCTCAAGAACAGGCCTGGACTAGTTCTTCTCAAAATCAAGCATACACAGAACAAGTTGTCGAATTACTCTTGCATCCGGAAAACGAGAATATTCAATAGACTTCTCATTTAGAGTTTTCACATCATCAAGTGACAGAAGTATCAGAAATCATCTAGCATTAATTTGAGCCAGGTGATTTGAGTGGATGCAGGTTGATCCATCCAGCCAATTTCGGGACTAAAGTTTGAAAAATCACGAGAGATTTTAAGAAATATCAGATGTAGCGGCTCATGAACCACCCCAGCTTTCCAGACAGTGGATTCTTTTAACCCAACCCTCAGAATCAACAAATAGGATTTGAGGAGTTGAGAAGAAACAGCAGGAACAACCCTAGTCCACCGGATTGGGGACTTTTTCAAATCCTCAATCTCTTCCTCAGAGAAAGTCAGTCTTCTCTCAATTTGAGAATAAGTCACAAGAGGAACTAAGAGATGAATTATCAAAAGATTCCCTCCAAATAACTGTTCTTCAAGAAGTTCCTGAGGGATCAAATCATAAAAAGGAAATGTCTCATCAAGGACATGGATGAAGACAATATTACAGAAATGACGATAGTAGAAATTAAATGCTTTATTCATCAATTAATGTCATCAATGCCATTGTTGCTGATCCCACAGATGAGGTCCATTCAAAGGGATCAGACGAAGATGTTTTTGCCCAAGAAGTTGTACGCACAAAAACAAATGAAGAAGGTGTGCGTACACGAAATCAAAGGATTACCCAGAATCTTGGTATTACTTCAAATAATCAACTTCCCCCTCTCCGAAAGGCAGCCAAAAAGGGGAAAGGAAAGAATCGGGTTATATACCTTTCTCTGGAGAAGGCCAATCACGCTCACTAGTTAAAAGATTCACAGAACAAGAGGGAGAAATGAAGTAATTGAGGAGGTTGAATGCAGAACTACTTCAAGGTAGTCTTCATCCTAAGCGTGCTAGAGTCAATCATCCAAGGGAATTTTTTTGTCTCTACTGAGATGGATCAAGAATATCCTCCTTTATCAGTACACCCTCATAGGTCTAATCATATGGGTCAAGTGAAACAACAACCAATGGTGTTATCATCAGTTGCAGTACCAGCCACCAAATCTGTCCAAGCTCCAATTATTGCACCTGCTCAGGTCTAAGTTCAACTGGATGTTTCTCAAAATTTGATAACTACTATTGAGTCATTAGTAGCTCAGTTGGAAGCTATGGAGGGAAAACGTGCTCAAATTCAACCAGAAAAGAGAGCTTACCCTGAATGGGTTGAGGCAATTCATCCTCCATAAAATTTTACAAGTACCACATTCCCAATACTTAATGATTCGGGAGACCCAGAGAAACACTTAACACATTTTTTTTCTCGTTGTCATCCTATGATGGGAACCCCTCAGCAACAGGAAGCAGTTAGCTCAGGTGTTTTGTACAGTCATTACAAGGGCCTGCCTTTGTCGGGTATACAAACATGCAATCCCAGTCAATTACCGGGTGGGAGGATCTCCGCCAAAGATTCCTTCTTTAATTCATCTCAACGTTGCCAATGACAACCATTTTTTTTCTTAAAAATTGTATGCAAAGGGAGAATTAAATAGTTTCATATTTTATTTCTCACTGAAAGGGATTAACATATTCCCTAAGCATAGAACTCCCTCAAGAAGAATTATTTCCAATCTGTGTGGAAAATTTGCATGATGAATTGCGCACGACGTTGATCCCTATGAAATACACATAGGGACTTCGAGACCTTAATATGATCGCTCAGTAGATTGAATTATATCTTATGAAGACTAAGGGTAAAACTCATGTAATTCCATCAACTCCATAAAGGAGAATGGGTAAAGAATATACTTCTACAGTTACGCTTAAACAAGCACCTGTACCTACTTCTACTTCAAAACATTCATCTTATCGAAGGGATCCACCTTTTGAGCATCAACAAAAGAGGCCGTTTTGTCAAGATGATCAAAGTGATCAAAGAAGAAAACAATTTGAGGATTTTAAGAGAAAATTTTACTATTTCTGAAATGAACAAGTTTATGGTTACTTTATTTCAGCTCTAGAAAAATAATTTGGTTCAATTTCCATGTCCCAAAAGGCCAAATAAAGAAGGAGATGAAGACCATCCCAATTATTATCAATTTCATCATATTATAAGGCATCCCATTTAGAAGTGTTTTGTCTTCAATGACCTCCTGCAAAAGATGGTGGACACATGAAAAGTCAAATTGCAAGGTTCTTCAGCTCAGGTAGCATGTGTTATTGATACAAATTCAGAGGGAGAAGGCGAGTGGAAAGAAGTAAAAAGAAAAAATGTGCAGAAATATGATGATTGGATGGTCAGAAAAAAGATCAACTAAACTCATGCCATTTTTTGAAAGCAATTGAAGAAACCAATTGTGTCTTCTTCTATAAATTCCACAGCAAAACCATCTTCATTAGAGGGAAAAACCTTGATGAAATGGAATAATTCAATGAAAGAAGAACAATCAGAAGAAGATGAAATCGTTTCAAAACCCAAGTTGTCTTTTACTATGGAATATTTTCTTCCATCTACTTCAAATCCATGGGCACCGTCCCACCAAAAGGCACAACCTGAATTGGCTAATCAGGCAGGGTCTTCATCAGATAAAGAGTTGATCATTGGTTCTGTTAATATGATTCATTTAACAGATCCTTATGCAAGTCACAGTTTTGATCTAGATGAGCCTGAGTTCCCTGTATGAAACAGAGGAATTAAAGTGAGTTTTAGAGGTTTGGGATATATAGGAATAAGTGGATATCCTAGAAGCCACTATTCTAATTCTACCCATGCTAGAACTGTATATGAAGCAGAAACTCATGATAGAGCCTTTCTGTGGGCTCAACAAGAACAAGCAAATTCTTCGACCAATAGAAAATTCAGTATTAGCAAAGTTACTCTGGAGGATCGGTTAGAGGTTCCACCTTATTCCCCTCAGCAAGTAAATATACCTATTCGGTCTAATTTTCCAGAGCCAGGAGTATTTCCAACTCCTATCCCGATACAGGAAGCATCTATATCCATAGCATCAACTTCTAAGGCACCTGCTAAACCACATGTTCCTGTTGGGAAACACATACCTTTGGATAAAAAATAAGATTTCTTGAAGCATTTTGCCCAAGTACCGGCTATGTTATCAATTCTAGATACCTTGAATTTATCAAAGGATCTTCGGGAGGCACTCACTGAGGCTTTGTCAAGTCCTCGGGAATTTGAAACTGAAATTGTTGCGGCTAAAGTATACCATGTTGAGAATGGTCCTACAGAATTACATGCAGTGATATCTTTTACAGGAGAAGAAGATGATGATGTCGTGCATGGACATATTAGACCTTTGTACTTATCTGGCAAGGTCAATGGTGTAGACATCCGAAGTGATTTCATTGATAATGGTTCAGGAGTCAACATCGTACCCATTCATACACTTTGTCGATTGGGCCTCACATAATCTGATTTATCTCATTCTACATTGATGTTACAAGGATATGATAAAAATGAACAAGAAACACTAGGTGAGATTACACTCAGAACTCAGTTTGGAGATCTTGTAACCAATTCAGATTCCATGGTTGTTGATCACGATACAACCTTCAATATTTTTCGTGGAAGACCTTGGCTACATCAACATGTGGTTGTCCCTTCATCATACCATCACTGCCTCAAATATTGTTTCAATGGTCAAATTGGGACATTGTATGATGATAAACGCCCTTTCAAAACATGTTAATCTCAATACATTGAGGTGGAATTTATATCACTTGAAGGGTAAGGAGAAATCCACAACAAAGGAGGTTACCAAGGTTAATGGTCTATATGGTTTGGAAAATATTCCAGTGAACCCATTCATACATTTGAGTATAGATTATTTTCTTCCTATCAGTCAAATTGACAGGATAGACCCACATCCAAATACTCTTATGGAAACTTCCATATTTTCAATTACGATAATAAAGCCAGACAGCATGTCAGAAATTGGTGATTCACCAATAAATGATGAAAGCTCAAATGCAGATGTCTTCATTTCATCTGCTGAAATCCAGCAAGTCTATACTTTGGTAACCAGGCTAGAAGACGTTATATCAATGTCAGAGGTGAACGATGATGTCAATTCTCAATCCACCATCTCCTCTTTATTACCCAAGAAAGACCCTTCATCATCAATAAGGTCAGAAATGGAAGCCCCTTCTTCAAGATGTTCAAATTTTAACATCTCTTATGATCTTGAAAATTTCTCTTCTTCATATACTATGCAAGCAGATACAGAATAAATAACACATGTTGAAGAAGAAAAGGATGATCTTAGGGATTCTCCTCTAGCATTTTAAGAGGGTATCACTGCTACTATGGATGAACTCAGAGAAATAAATCTGGGTACAAAAGAAGATCCACGCCCCACTTTAATTTGTGCATCCAAGACTCTAGAAGAGGAGGAAATGTTTATTTCATTTTTAAAGAAAAATAGATATATATTTTCTTGGAACTATACAGAGATGCCCGGGCTTGATCCTGATTTTTCTACTCACCGTTTGGGTTTTCCAGAATAACATCGAGGATTTAAGCAAGCTGCAAGAAGAAAACTCCCAACTTATGATTCTAAAATTGATGTTGAAGTGGATAAGCTTATCAAAGATAACTTCTTTAGAGAAATTCAATATCCCAAATGGTTGTCTAATATTGTCCCTATAAAAAAGACGAACGGGTAAATTAGAGTTTAATTTGATTTCAGAGATCTTAATCGGCATTGTCCCAAGGATGATTTTCTACTTCCGATAATAGAACTCTTAATTGATGAAACAAATAGCTATGAAGAACTTTCCTTCATGGATGGATATTCGTGATATAATCATATCTTAATGGCTCCAGAAGATGAGGATCCTACAGCCTTCAGAGCCCCTCAGGGTGTGTTTTGCAATCGGGTAATTCCCTTTGTCCTGAATAATGAAGGTGCAACATATCAGTGTTCCATGCATCATATCTTCAATCCCATTTTTGGGATGTTTTTTGAATGTTATGTGGAAGATTTGGTGGTTAAATCTAAACAACATTCTAATCACATGTCTGATTTTAAAATCATATTCCACAAACATCGACAACACAATTTGAAAATGATCCCCTTAAATGTGCTTTTGGGGTAACCTCAGGAAAGTTTATCGGCTTTGTTGTACTCCATCGTGGCATCGAAGTTAATCCTGAGAAGAAAAATTCAATCCTTGGAAGGTCACCTCCTCGAAATTTGAATGAATTGAGAGGACTTCAAGGACACTCTACCTATATTCGGCGTTTCATCACTAATTTGGTAGGAAAAAGTTTACCCTTCACCAAATTGATGAAGAAGGGAGTCACTTACCAGTGGACTAAATAATGTCAAGAGGATTTCAATATTCTCAAGAAATATCTCTTGAGTCCACTGGTATTAATTCCACGTGTTGAAGGAAGGCCACTGATTCTTTATGTGATAGATTTAGAGCGATCATTGGGTGCCTACCTTGCCCAGAAGAACGATGCTGGGAATGAAAACAGCCTCTACAATCTCAGTTAGACTATGCTTGAAGCAGAAACCCGATATTCAAGTATTGAGAAGTGCTGCCAACCATTAATCCTTGCAGTTCATAAGTTGAGAAACTACCTGTAACATCACAAGGTCCAATTAGTATCTCGGAATAACCCAATCATGTTTATACTTAGCCTTCCATTGCTTACACGACATCTGGAAAGGTGGGAAGTTATTTTGCAGCAATTTGATATCCAGTATGTGTCTCAAAAGACAATAAAGGGCCATGCTCCGGCTGATTTCCTTACTGAACATCATTCAGTATAACATACATCTTCAAATATTGAACTTCCTGATGAAGAAGTCTTTTCTATTCAAGATAATCTTCAAACATGGGAAATGTACTTTGATGGTGCTTCTAGAAGTCCAAAAAAGAAGAAAATGGAAGATCCTAAACTCAACAAAGTTGGGTTAGGAACGGTGATAATTTCCACCTAAAAGGTAGTGCTACCATATTCTTTCTTATTTTGGGAAGACTGTAGAAAGAATGAAGAAGAATACCAAGCTCTCGTCACAGGATTGGGGTTGGCGCTTCAAGCACAAATGAATCACATAAAGGTGAAAGGTGATTTAGACAAGGTAATTAAACAAGTCAATGGGGATTATGCAATCAGAAATGAAGAACTAATCCCATTGTATGATTACATCAGAGAGTTAATGGCGGAATTTCCTTCAGAACCGGCATTTTCTTATGTTTTGCGATCACAAAATGCCCAAGCTGATGCACTGGATAATATAGCCATAGTTTCGTAAGATCCAAATCGGGACGATACAAGCATCAATATTGCCAACCGTCGTACAATTTCACATTATGTTCAAACTAGAACAGATGAAATAAATGAAATTAGTCCCATTCCTGAACCATATGGTCATACTACAAGATGAATGACACCTATCAGGGAATACCTTCAAAATGGGACACTTCCACCTAATAGAGCCGAGAAAGAAAAAATCTGGTGATGTGTGGTCAATTTTAATATTTATAATAACCCAAATCACCTAAGAAAAATTATCTACAAAAGGTTTTTTGATAGAATTCTCTTCAGATGCATCGATGGTGAAGAGACAATGGGTATCATGAATGAAGTACATGCAAGAGTCTGTGGTGCCCACCAGTCTAGACATAGTCTATCTGATCAAATTCGAAGGCTTGTATACTTTTGGCCTTCAATGACACGATATTGTGTTGATTTCACAATGAAGAATCATTCATGCCATGTACATGTCAACTTCATTCATCAACCCCTAGATTTTCTTCATACATCTAAATACTCTTGGCCATTTGCCACATGTGAAATGGATGTAGTGGGACATTATCCTTTAGCTACATCCAAGTAGTTTAAGTGCATTCATTCATCTACTGACTATTTTTTCAAATGGGCAGAGGAAATACCTCTCCAAGAAGTTAGTTCTAAATGCATTGTTAGCTTCATCAAGTCTAACATCAATACCAGATTTAGTGTCCCTCATACCATATTGATGGACAATGGCACAAACATCTGTTCATCCGAGGTGAGGATGTTGTATCGAGAATACAACATCAAATCCAATCATTCTTCTCAGTATCATACATCGTCCAATGGCTAGATAGAATCCTTCAATAAGACTCTGTCAAATATAATGCAAAATATGGTGGATAAAGATATGAAATCATGGCCTGATAAACTCTTTCATACTCTATGGGCTTATCGAACCACCACCTGCACTACAACGCGGTCAACTCCATATTCATTGGTATATGGAACTGAAGAAATATTGCCCATTGAAGTTCTATTACCGTCACACAGAGTAGCCATTTGTGATCAATTATCTATAGATGAAGAATCTAAAAAGCAATTGGATGAATTGGAACGATTGGATGAGAAAAGATTGTGCACCCTGTACCACTTGGAAGTCTATCAAAATCGAATAACACGAGATTTCAACAAAAAATTTCATCTTCGTTCATTCGTTCAGGGAAAATTGGTGTTGGTTCTCAAAACTCCAATGATACCTAGAATGAAACCTCCCAAGATGGACCCAAAATGGGAAGGACCATACTCAATACATACGGTCTACTCCAATGGAGCTTATTCTTTGATCTCAATGGATGGAGAACTCATCACTACTCCAACCAATGCTAGATTTTTGAAGAAGTATTTTTTGTAACACAAATACTAATACGTCCAGCAAGACGTTAAACTGCATAATCACTGGTCCATGCATTTGACCTTAAACTATTCGAATCATCGTCCAACATGACGTTAAACTGTCCCATCATCCAACATGAAGTTAAACTTTGGAAAAGTCCCTAATACGTCCAACATGACATTAAACTGTGTCCTCTTTTGTCCTTACTTCATGACATTAAACTGCATAGTACCCCCTTTCTTCCAACATGACGTTAAACTGTATTGTCCCCATCATCTTAGCTGCAGGACGCTAAACTGTACATCACCTTTATTGTACAACATGACACAAAACTATGTTTATGTCCAACATGACAATAAACTGTGTCCCTATATTTTTCCTACATGACAATAAACTGTACTACTCATTCTTCCTATATGACGTAAAACTGAACAACATCCCTTAATATGTCCTACATGACTTTAAACTGTATTTTTTCCCCGCTACATGACACTAAACTTTGTAGCACCAATAGTCCTCACTGCAAGACTTCAAACTGCATAGTACCTTATAGGTCCTACATGACATTAAACTGTTCATTTTTAGGGTTTTTGATACCTATAGTTTCTCACACCGAGTATGACTCACGTGAGCTTAGAGTAAACTTCAACTATAACACCTTCTCTGGGCCGCTAACCATGTGTAAGTGCCACCACATTCTTTTTAGATTGTTGTCCTAAAAAACAACTTGATCAGCAATTTATTCTTCAATCGAACTATATAGACTTTGATCCTTGCCTTCTAGGCTGGGTACGTAGGCAACCCCCTGAGGTTCAAGCCCAAAACCAATCTCTTCACATCGGTTTACCTCCAACTCATATGATGTTGATTTGGGAAAACTCCCCTAAAATCAATATTTTTTACATTGGTTCACCATCGTCCATGCTATATGATGTTAAAATATTCACACTTTTTTCATGTACGACAACAAACTACAACATTCTTGGACATCCTCAGTTGAGAGGGAATCATTATTCACATTTATCTCCAATCAGGTTATATTCTAAAGACTATGTACATACATTGAAATTCCCGGTCCTTTTATTTTGGGTCAAACCATCATTGCACTAAAGACCCCTTTCACCATTCACATATATGAACCAAATCTGTACATAGGGTATTTTAAGAACTATGTGCAGCTTGATTCCCATCCTTATGGGATACGTAGGAACGTTCGAGCGTCCCTCGAATCCAGCCCCAAGTCTTTGGGCATAACCCCAAATTTCACTTTCAGTCTCCTGGCAGAAAAGTCCCCCTTGGTTCGAGATCTATGACCTTAAACTAATATTTCTTATAATCTCATCCCACATGACGTTAAAATATATTTCAAGAACAACATATGGATTGATTCTCATTCTTATGAGATTTGTAGTGAAGTCCAACATCTCAATTCAGGACCCTTCCACAACATGAATGGTTAGAATTGGTCTGTGTATCTCCTTCATGCATTGGAAAATACTCATTTTCATGTGTCATACTCCTAACCTTAAATATTTCCAGATCTCCATAACCCTTTTCTTGACTTCTAATCACAAAATGTTTGATACCTGAAAATTATTTTGCCTGACTATGCAGCATGTTCCCTTAAGAAGCCTTGCATAAGTAGTCTACATAACAAACATGTCAGCGAAAAGATGTTATTATTTGACTATACATCCAATGCCCATAGGTGGCCCTACATAATTCAACCCCCTAACTAATTTTCCAAATAATGGTAACTTCATTCTTGGGATGAAAACCACTTTTTTCCTTAGTTTTCTTAACGACAATATGTAGGGATCTGCAGAAAATAGTCATCGTTAACATATTTGTCCCATACTCTTTTTCATGATCTAAAAGTATTCAAGTAAATGGTTTATATTTCACTTCCCTAGGTTTGGGTCACACCTTCACATAAGTGACATTCATCCAGTTCTTAGACAATATTGATTGGAAATATCCTCTCCATATTCAAGTACTTATCTCCATATAGAAGACTCTATAATTTGGAAAATATGAATCCCCATAAACATTCACTGGCCTTTTAGATGTAGAGAAGTAAATTTCTGAGAGTTCTTTTTCCTGACTATGCAGCAGGTGCCCTTATGCGGCCTTGCATAAGTAGTCTACATAACGGACATGTCAAACAAAAGATGTTATTGTTTGACTATGCAGCCAAGGCCCTTATGTATCCCTGCATAATTCAACCCCTAATGGGTTTGTTAAATAGTGGTAACTTCATTCGTGGGAAATAATTCTTCTAATGTCTCTTAGTCCTTTTTTCATATCATTACTCAGATTCGAAATTTCTTAAGTCATAGTTTACAAGTTTTCCCCCATACTTGAATATGGTAATATGTTTCTAGATAGATTATCAAGGAATTGAGTTAATTTTAATCCATTCGGCCAAAGCTATTTCGACTTTAAAAATTTTCCTTTTTTATGTCCGACATTCATGAATTTAAACTACCCACAAAAGACAAGGGAACTCTGAACAAAATTCAAGTCCCAGCTCACTAAACATACATTTTGTATGATTTAGGTAATATTGAAAAATTAACGATTCAATGTTCATAGGGTTATTTTTTATATATTCCTAGTAAAAAATAAAACTATTCTTACTAGGCCCATTGGATTAGGTAAAAATTTAATGTAGGTAGAAAAATAAGGAATGCACAAATGATTGAAGGTGACAGTGTTTTTCAATTGATGGAAAAAAGTTAGAATGACATCCGCATACTAGAGTCTCTTTTCTTTTCCAAGTATTAGAATGGGCTGTCAACATAAATCTTCATTTGATTTAAAGCATCCCGTGCTTCATCAAAAATCACTTGAAGCTCCTGCACTCGAACAACTTCACTCTTCTCAGCATGATGGAGTGCTTTCTTGGCCTCTGCAATGGATTTCATACCATTCGTTTGAGCTCCTTCCAGTGAATTATTAAGTTGGTCAAGATCCCTAGTAACAACATCTAATTGTTGCTGAATGTGCATCTGCTGGAAAACATTCTCTTTGATCTTCTAATTCAGCTCTATTAACTTGGTAGGATGATCAGCCTCAGCTTGGGATACCGTAGCCTCAAATTCACTAATATTGGTTGACAGCCTGACCCTGGTCAAATCTTGATGGTACATCTGCTCCTGATCCATTCTTAAGATGACTTGTTTTACCACGGCATGGATCTATTGATATCTGAAACCGACAAGTCCCACCATAACGAACAAGGATGACAGTTGGGGAATCTTTGATGACAGCTCTTCTAGAGTCACTTCAGATATGATTTCCATATGTTCTATCATGCCTTGCGTCATGAAAATTAGAGCACCTTTGTTACTTCAGGGTCTGACTCATCATCACTGTCACAGGGGGGAATATAATCTGAGATTAATGCACTTAGATATGTGAAAATGTTCTATTCCATCCCCCTGACCCATGTTACATCACTTTCTATTCCCGTTGTGGCAGAGGCTGAGGCTTCACCTCCAGATTTAGCAACTGAAATTAATGGCCCTGCTTTATCAATTGAAATCTTTGGTTAGTTTCAAAGGATAAAAAAGTTGATTGGTTGACATTCAAATTATGTTCAATAGAAAATATTGTTATCCCTTACCCAATGGTAGATCATCAACATGAGAAGGCTCCTCTCCTTCTTTCCTGGCTTCAATAGGATTTTCAGGCTGAATTTCAGGAAGCTCTGCTAGGTTCATCTCTACTTGAGCTAGTGTCTCCGCAATAGTAGGAGTTTTCGTACCCCCTTTAGGCATTGGAGGTTTAGCAGCTTGTTCAGATGGAACTGCACATTTGAACCAATCATGGTCAGAGATGTAATAAGAAGTTATTTTAACAGGACGATGGAAAACACTCACATCCAAAATCTTCTAAATTACATGTTAATTTAACATTATCTAAAAAATAATCAAAAGATGCCCCAAGTTCCATAATTTCATCCAATGTTATCTCAGATTCCTTGTTAGTGTCACCAGTGGGAGTTTTCGATACATCTTCTTGGAGACCCTCATTCTGTGGCCTCTGACACTGGACAACTTGTTCAGTTAAAATCACGGCACTAGTTGCAATGGCCGCCAAAAGCTCTAGTGTAGGGGTTGAACCTAAAGTATCACAGAATGAAAGTTAGATGATGTTTAATTCAAAATTTTATGAAGAATTGTTAACATAACAGATGTAGGTTCTTCTCTTCTTGCAGTAGAAGCGGGAGGGATACTTGGAATAGACATTGGCTCTTCTCAACGAGAAACCAAGTTAGCCTAAACTTGTGATTGTTCACCAGCACCCTCCGTCATCCTCAATGGAGGGTCAGTCCACTCCCTCAAAGGTGAAATTGAATAATCCCTTGCAATCCTAAGAAGCATGAGTAATATTTTCAAGGGTTAAGACTCGTGACTATCTGAAGGACATACCACTACTAATGAATCATTGAGCTATGGACTTCTTCCTTCGATGTCTTTGTTTTTTTCGGATTTTTGGGAGTGATGACATCATTATCTCCAAATACAGGAATTGGAGAATGAAATTCCATGTTTAACTGCTCCTCCATGGCCTACTGGCCTAGGGATATTTCACCTGGCTTGCGAGGAGTTTCAACAGACCCGATGGAAGTACACCCAGGGCTATACTGTGGTGAAGGAACCTCAGTAGTTATTTTCTTTGCAAGCTGTAGAATGATGAAAGTAATTTCTTTGAGTAAAAAAGTTTTAACTGGAATCAAGTTTCAAAGAAAAATAAGGAAAAAGACTTACATATTCCAGAGCAGTGTAATCGTGTCACTCATCATCTACGGAACCACCATCCCCCTTAGTGGTGCCACGATATATCATTTTCTTCACCCTCTTAGTGGAAGGAATGGAATCATCGGTGTCATTAATGAGCGTTTCCATCTCTCTGATGTAAGCCCGCACTTTATCGTGGTTATCCTTGTAACAGATATCTATAGAATCCGGAAGATTCCCGATTCCAGGGATTTGTAGCCCCTCGCACAGATCCAACCAGGCAGTTATCGCATCTCAATATAATCATCACCATGTCTAGACAACCTCTGGTCGTAGATATTCAGCAGGTGTACCAGAAGGCTGCGAGGAGGGTCCTGTAATCATAGACTTCAGCTTCTTCCCAGCTCTTGCAACTATAGATAAAGGATAATAAAATTAGACTTATTACTCTATAAAATAATGATGATTAAATTTCCCCAATGATGTAAATCACTATGAGTTGATGGAGTTGGTGTCTTGATTCTGATAGGGGGATTATATCTGGCACGAGGTCTCTTTGACACATGACGCTCTTCATCATTCCCATCTTGGGAATCTAGTGAGTCAACCCTGGGTGAAGAATATGGTGAATTAGCTCCATGTGGGGAAGTGACACCTTCCTGATGAAGTGTTTATTTCTCTACAGTTATTTTCATTTTCCCAACCTGATAAACCAGACGATTGAACACGCCTCTAGGGTATGATGCTATCCAGTTCTCGGCATACCATGTACTCAATTTACTAACCACTTCATGAACAGGTAGATCAAAAACTACCCCGGTCTTCTCCATAGATGTTAGCAACCATAGTTGTCCGGAAACCATCGTATGCTGCTATGACCAGACATGCACAGAAGGCGATACAACAGTTTGCTACAGAAACTTGAATTGGCATGCAAATCTGTATGGAGCATAGGCCTCACATATAATCTCTCCGTCAATCATAGTGTCCAGTACACCATCTCTGCAAGCCAACATGTACGACCTAAATTCTAGGCCAGCTGTTCCATCATCAACAAACCGCCCGGTTGGTGGGTTTCTATAAGGAATGAAATTGAATTCCTTGTACAAGATCAGCCTCACCTTCATATAATAGATGTTGAAAGCTAACGAAGAATATCTAGAAAATGCCTATATTGATGGTCTGAAAGAGATTCCAGGATCCTGTACTCTATTCTGTACATTATATTTCCTAAAATGAGTGGCTATCCATGCCCACAAAACATGTAATGGTCCCACTATTCTCAAAGGAGAATTACCCATAATGACAGGGAGTAAGATCCCGTGAATCTTCGTCAAAATAGGGGTTTTCAACCCAACCATTTTCTTCTCAGCCAACATGGCTGCCACAACAAAGGTCCCTGGCCCAATTCCTCCCTTCGAATCCCTGACTGGCTAAAGATAGACACCGCGCCACATGTCTAAGAAGCCCCCCAGATGGGTCTATTTTGGGATTCTCTGATCCACTCCGTACCCCCACTTATCAAATTCTCATGCTTTTAGAGTCAGCCGGAATGTGTCAGGAGCACCCCTATTCTCAAATTTAGGGCAAATAGTAGTAAGAGTACAGGTGGGACACTCCCCATTATTCCTGGTATGAAACATATCCATTCACTCCTATCGATGAATATCTTTTCTGGAATGAGTTTTGGAGGTCTTGGAACTCTTGTTCTTGTAGAATATTTTCAATAATTCCCGAGCCAAAGATAGAGTCTTCTCTGAATCATTCCAATTTTCCTTGGGGGTATGAATTCATCATACATATCGGCCAAAATTGGAGCCCCTGATATCTTGTAGACATTCCACAAACTGATTCATACTTCTCCATGATTCAGATGGAAAGAATTGGTTTCTGGGCTCCAGAGGGAGATTAGCTCCGGCACAAACTCATCATTTCTATGGGCATATGTCTTCCCAGCCTAGACGGCTTCACATATCGCTGATCCTTTCAAATCCTTGAAAAACTATGCATAGGTTTGTTGCACCCAGTATACCCACATCCATGTTGGATTCAAACCTCATCCAGGACAGAAGTCCCAACTCTTCTTCATGCCTTTGGATTGATCCATCTAGGAATTTCAGAAGATTGAAGGATGACAATGTGGTTATAGCTCGGGCTTGTGAGGTTTCAGATATAGCGCACAAGGTCTATGATGCATCATATTGGCATTCTCCACTATTTCGGTGTTTACAAATGCTCCTCCACATGAGATATTTACTGAAGAAAAGTTGGTGTAATTCTGAAACCAAGAATGTGGGAGATGGTTCTTTGCCTACGGAATGTTGACATCTTGCAGATGACCATTCCCATACATAGGAAAATAGATGCTCTGTGGGAAATTAAGAAGATACTTCATCAAGAACTTGGCCAAATCAGCGAGAGTGATGTCCCAGATATCATAGTAATCATGGCCTACAATGTTCATCATATCATCAATCCTTTTCCTCTCCAGTTCATCAGAAATTCTAATTCTTCTAGGAGCCATTGAATCTCCACAAAGGTCAAATAATTAACTATTAAGTGAGTTGATTTTTCATAAAATTTTTGATGAAAAGTGAAAAATTGGCTATGGCATTAAGGCGTGCAAGTCCAATTTTGGCGTGCATGTGTAACTGTGTCACGCAGGTTTTGGCGTGCAGGTATCACCGCACAGGTCAAAATACCTCTGAAGCAGCGCGACACAGAAAAGAAGCAATGAAACAACGGAAAATCAGAAACATTCATGATGAAAGCAACCTGCGTGGAGAGAGCTCAAACTACTCAAATCCAGGTGCTTTGCGCGAGAATGGCCGCATATTTATAGGGCAGTCCGCACCCCTGCGCGCCGATGCATGCATGCCTCTAACCTGTGCGCCGATTTCTGAGCTCTCAGAACCTGCGCGCCACCCTTCCTTGGTTTTATTCTTTACCTTAGATTCACATCCTCATTCCTTTTGGATCCAACTATGAGGGGGAATTTTTTTTATGCTCCTTTCCATCACAAAGTCTAACTACTGAAAAAGGAGAATAACTTAGCATAAAGGGATTCATCCTTTGAAGAAACATCCAATATTGACAAATGCATAAAAAGGATTTGTTTAAGGATGGGACATGTAGGTTTCATCATGGTCGCGTAGGTATACCTGTGCACCACATATTGGGCACATAGGTGACCTGTGCGCCCTATCTCATTTTCGCCCGGAGTCTTCAACAACATATAAATACCTCTTGTGGGCTCCCCATTTTGAGGACGGAAAACTCCAGAAACTCAAATTTCACCTCTCGGTGCCCTAGTCTCTTCTATAAGCCTTCTAGACACTTCTAAGGTAATTTATTACCTATAAGTAATGATCTAAAGAGTGGGAACAAGGCCTAAGTGTTTAAATTAATCAACATCTATGTGCCTAAGTGTCTAACCCTTCTAGGAAATAAAGACACTTACGCACCACCTTATCCCTTCAAAAGAACTTGCATGCCACTCATTTTAAGGCTTTTAGGGATAATACTAAGGTCTTGAGCCAAGCCTCACCAAAGTATTACCCTATGGTTTGACCGTCACGCAGGTACTTATGTGTGTCGTAGGTATAACTGCGCGACCAGGACCTACGCGCCTACCTTCTTTTGGATGCCCCTCCTGTCCATTCATCCCTTTTCTTCAAATCCACCTCTTCTCTTCAAGATTGAACCTTCAAAATCCTCTTCAAAATCATTTATGTCATGGTTACTTTGTTTTATTCCTTACCTGAAGGGATTCTGTGGAACATCTCTAAAAAACTAGTGATTTATATATCTTCATGTCACTAAAGTGAGAGATTTCACTCATTCAACCTCATCCTTTAAGATGAGAAGATCCTTTAACCTGGGCCTCCTTTTCAGAAGTAATCCCCATTCATAATTCCCAAATATGGTCATCCTCCTTAAGAGTAAGCCCCTATAGTCCTCTAACCTATGTCTCCGTTTTCAAGAGTAAGCCACAGTCCATGTTCCCAAATATGGGCATCCTCCTTAGGAGTAAGCCCCAAATTACAAATTCCCTTAACCTAGGCATCCTCTTTATGAGTAAACCCCAGTCATAATTCCCCTTATCATGGGCCTCCTTAAAAATAATCCCCAGTTATCAAGTCCCTTTAACCTGGGCCTCCTTTTCAGGAATAATCCCCAGTCATAATTTCTCTTAACAAGTCTTAATTTCTTTTGATTTGGGCATCATCCTTATGAGTAAAGCCCCAAGTCCCATCATAATTTGGGCATCATCCTCAGGAGTTATCCCCAAGTTTGAGTATCTAAATATCCATAAAAGAACATATACCTTTATGGACCCTATTCCCAGACTTCTTCTCTGAAATAAGTCCCGATCTCTATCTATTTTGGCAATCATACATATATAATCCCCACATCATTTCATATTATTGCATCTTTCATGGAACAATTGTTTGTTTTTACCAATACCTCTTGTTTCACACATGGAGCATCAATCACGTGAGCTTAGAGTTTAAAAGTAATTATAACATCTTTCATTGATCCACCAATCATGCATAAACCTCATACTTCTTTACTTGAACTACGTGGGTTCTGATTCCTTTTCTAAAATAAAGGATACATTGGTAGCCCATCTGCGGGTACAATCCCAACTCTGAAATAATCCATGTCCTTCTGAATGAAAATAAAAATCATGTGCCCTACTGACTGGCTTCAAAACTAGTATGGTTTTCATAATGACCAAGAGATTTCTATATAATGTGTTGAAGGATACCATTGACTAAGAATCTATAACAAATACAGATAATTCTCTATCGATGAAGAACATCGAATACATATGAAAGATTCTCTAAATTCCATACATATTTATCATTGATTGTCAAATATAAAGGAAAGATCATTTTCATACATGGTAATGAATTAAGGATTCAGGAACATAACTTAAATCTATAAATAGAGTCCCGGAGTAGACAATAATTCCAGTCATAAAGGTGAGATGAGTCCGACCTCCCATCTTCTTGACCGATAAAAATTATCAATCCTTATTAGTCCACAAATAATGGGAACCTACCTTCGGAAAGTAGGTCCAAATGGATATAGAATCATTGGATGTTTCCGGTTCTACGAAGAAACCGTTAGAAACCGAATGGAATGTTTGAACCTTAAGAAAACAAGGTCATCCCAAAATCCAGTGTGAAACAACAGCTAAGCGTGAAAAGTCCTGTATGAAATGTATGTAGTATCTAGCCAACCCAAGAGAAATCTGTACCTCAAATAAGTTATTCAGATACTCCTAAGAAACTACTGCTCTCACTTCCTCTTGGTCTATTGATACTATTGTCTCCGAGAGAACATGACTCAAGAAGTGAATTTGGTCCATCCAAAAGTGGCATTTTGAAATCTTAATATATAACTGATTCTCTCTCAGTGTAATAAAAATGATCTCAATATGGGTAGCATTGTCATGTTGAGTGTGATAGTACACCAGGATATCGTCCATGAAGACTACCACGAAAGACTCCATGTATGGATGGAACACTCGGTTAATCAGTTCCATGAAAAATACACATGTGTTCTTGAGATAGAAAGTCATAACCATATACTCGTATAGGCCATACCTACTTTGAAGGGATATAAGAGGTATATTTGGTGGTCTAACGCATAACTAATTGAAATTGGACCTCAAGTATATCTTTGAGAACACCTAGGCACCTCGAAGTAGATCAAGGAGATCATAAATCCTTTCCAAGGGATATCCGTTCTTGACTGTCAACTGGTTCAAATTCCGGTAATCCACACAAATTATGAGGGTACCATCCACCTTCATTGAAAAAAGTACAGGCGAACCCCAAGGAGAAGTTCTGGGTCAGATGAAACCCTTTTTCTAAAACTCCTCCAAATACTCCTTGAGCTCCTTCAACTCAGGTTTAGAAATTCTACTAAGGGGAATGGACACCGCTGCCACACCAGGAACAAGCTCAATAGAGAAGTATACCTCATGCTCTGGAGGAAATCCTAAGAAGACATCTTGAAAGACATCCCTAAATCGATCCACCACTGGAGGAAAGTCCATCTATTAATTCCCCCGGTCATCAAGATATAGACTAGCTATCTCAGGTATAACTCCTCCCAACCCATGATACACGGGTCCCACTCTGCTCGCCTAAACATCCCATTTACCCTTATAATGAAACGATTCATCCTTAGATGATGTGAAACTCACCCTATGACAATATCATTCGACAACTACCTAGAAGGGAACCAAACCATCCATTCCTAGAATGACATCATAGCTTGTCATCTCTAAGAGATAAAGGTCCCATAGGAACTGACTCCCACCAATCTCTAGAGGGAAATCCTTGTACTGACATACACTAGCCGTTCTAGTCCCCAACAGAGTGTCTAATGTCAAGATATCAGTATAATAAATGATACAGAGCCCAAGGCTCTCCAAAATAGCGATAGATATAAAGATATGGGAATCCCTCGAACAAAAATGTGTATAAGCTAAAATCGAGACAACTAAGATGGTAACATCAATTGTAGAGGGTTTGGGATCCTATTCCTACTGGGTCTGATCCACTGCAAACGTCTGACCTGCACCGCTTCCCTGTGACCCTACCTGGACACTCTAAGCTGATCCACCATATTGTTGCTGAAATCCCTGTGACTGACTACAAGGGCCGTAACCTCCTTCTCTTCTTGAACAGCCAAAAGAACTCAAGTTCCCAGACTAGTGAGAAGCTGGTGGTGCTTCTCCTAAATGAGGAGTCATAGAAGAACCCCTTTCACTAGATTATAGTGAATACAATTGATAGAAACTCTAAAGATGGACCATATGGTTGAATGGTCGACACTGCACTCGGTCTCTCGGGTAATGTGGCCTCATATGCCCGCTCTTTCCACCCAGGTATCACACCACTTGGCTACCAGAAGAATGGTCTCACCTCCCCGGATCTATTCATGGAGACTCTCTGTGGCACTTCCTATAGTCAGTAGGAGGGATACCAACCCCGGATTTCGAGCCAACCTAGATCACTACACCGGAATCCCTTAGATTGAGATCCTTGATCAGTGCCTTGTTGATGATAGAAGTTATGAAATTCAATATAAATTTGTTCACATGAGATTAGATGTCATGCCTGGTACCATCCTCAAACATCCTTAACAGGAATAAATCATCTCCTCCAAGTATGGGTATGAAGCATTGTAGCTCTGTGAAGTGTGAAGAATAATCCATAATAGAAAGAGTACCCTGCTCCATACTCATGAACTCTCAGGCTCGATCGGCACTCAATGTCTCTGGGTAGAAGTTTTCATAGAAAGCACACTGGAAATCATCCCATGCCATAACCGGCTGGCATCCTTCTTTTGAGATCCCATCCCACCATCTCTTGGTGTAATCACAAAGCACATACATAGAGAGCTTCACCCTCCTCTCTGGAGGCATCTTCAAATGCTCTAAGAAAGAAAGAAAGGATTCTAACCATGAATTTATAGCCTGAGGTCCTCCTTCCCCTGTGAAGGTGGGAGAATACGGCTACTAGAAGACCTGCGTCAACTCTTCCATTGAAGGGGCAGAAGGTTTTACTCCTCAGAAGGTCTTCATGAACCTTATAAATCCCTCACAGAACTGTGCATCGGCACCTGTGTCCGTAATTATGGCTTGTGTAAAGAATGGCACAACTGGGGGATCTGCTGGTAGTCCCTGATGAGCCATATATAGAATTTGGTCACTACCCTGTAACTAGCGGACAATCGGAGGACGTCTTTGTGGCATGAATCTGCAAGGTCAATTTCACGCGTTCGATCAAGATTAATAGGGACTGAAACCTAAGAAGTATAAGAAGTCAATAGGAGAAGGAAATAATTCATGTTTTTTTTCCGAACATGGATACATAGAGAGTATAATGCCTTCATGGTGTGTTCCATTAATCCATTCACATGGGCATGTACTCCTATCAAAACAAGCCATTTAACACCCCAAACTCACTACATATTGTACAAACACATGATGTGTTCCTGAATCATCTTCCCCTGACCACGTTCATCTAGACAGCTATGCCATATGGTTCTCTTAAAACAAGACTACATGACATGTTCTTTCCAAACACAGCATGTGGTAGGCGAGCTTCACCTACCCATGTTGTTAGTGACATTAATGGTTACACAACTGACTCTACAGGGTGTGTTTGTGCCAAACACGGTGTGTACTAGGAGATTTTGCCAACCTGTGTTGTTCGTTACATGGTCGGGTACTTGGGTTACACTACACGACATGTTTTAGATGGACACATCGTGTATTAGAAAAGACTCAACCAACCTGTGTTGATAGTGACATGGCTGGTTACATTGTTATATAACACGACATGTACATCCGGTACACGACATGTCCTACCAAAGATTCAAAACCTCGTGTCACCACCCACACAGTCTAAGACACGATTAGTGACTACACGGCATTTACATATAGTAAAAGACATGTACTAATGAAAAATAGTTTCTTCCTGAATATAAGAACACATGAAATGTATTCATAACTACACGACATGTGTTCTAGGTTTTTCCGAACAATAAGTCTCAGAAACTAATCGGGAACCAAGAAAAATATAGAAACGAACATTAAAGTGCCAAATTTTGATCTGTGAGGTCCCATACTCCCCATGAATCAATTATTGGCATCATATACATGTCATATACAAGGACAACATGGAAATGTTCTACTAAATTCTTGTCCAAGAGGGCCCATAACACCTCAAGAACAAATGTCTGGCATTCATTCAAGCAAACCGTACAAATAGTAGTACCCAATCAAGATAAGGTATTCTTTCAAGGAATCTATCACAATAGCATGTATATCTGGCACAACATCTATCTAGCAACATGATATCAGTAATGTACACTAAAAGGAATATAAGGAATGAATGACATGTGATTTTTAATAAGTTCCTATATGATGTATGAGATGGAATACCCTCATCCCATCGGTCTGCAATGAAATAGATCCTCAATAACATTAACAAAAACAACACAAAACATGTGAATCACCAAACGGTGAAAATCAAATCAACTGTAAAATTGAAAAACCAGAAAAATTGAAATAACATGGTAGATTGGCTTCTCCCTATACGCGGGTTAGCTACATTCAGGAAGAAATTATTACCATGTACCTATTTCCTTCCTATCCCTAACTATAGGCTCCAAATTGTAAGTCAAGATGGAAAGAACCCTCTGATTATACTTTGTAATGTCCTGGTTCTGGAAGTCGCCTAGAGGAACCTTGTACCCAGTTGGTCACATGACCTCAAGCACATATCCCCAAACACCTGAGGTTGTTGACTTGTAGCCAGGTATTTGAATGTGATAGAGGGGAAACTATGCCCTCATTGACATAGTAACACAACATAATTAAAAAAATTTGCAATAGTAGAAGCAGTAATAATATCATACAACAATAAACAATGGAAGACTAAAATTAAGAACAAATGTAGCAAATATATAAATGATGCATGATAAATATGTCTAGGAAAATAGCAAGAAAAGTCATATTGATGGAATATAGTACTAAAAAAAGTAAAAAAGAAAAACAAGAATCAACTCCTCAGCAACGCAAGCCTCAGCTTGGTCCCATGCTCTCCAGCTCTAAAGCATTTAAGTTCCAGAAGTAGAAGGATGCTTGCCCTTATCTCTACCTAAAGAAATATATTCAATTTGGGAACAAAATAATGACCCAATCATGGTGTGAGAGTAATCCCAGTAGGCAACCACCAAAATATTTCTACCTATCAGTCAGTGAATATATATGGAAAGTAATAAGAAAAAGGAAGCAGTAAACAAGGAAGTACTCAATAGTAAACATTCTTACCATTAAAATCCTTCAATCACCACATATCTAGTAAGAAAGTAATCAAAAATAGGTAACCCTCTGTTATGTTCTCTCAGCCTAATCCCCACTGGTCCTACCAAGCAACAAAAGAAACCCACTTGGATGTACACACAGTCTAACCCCCTTGTTCTGCTTTAGAAAAGACTCTCTGAGGAGGAACTCACCCTCAATTACCCCTATAGTCTCATATCTGTAAATAAAAGGTGATCTGGGGAAGCCCTTATGTCACATTCCCCTTGTGGCTGTGTCGAGGAACTGAAGACACTCTGAGGAAGCACTTAAGCCAATTACCCTTATGGTCTCACATCGTAATAGTAAAAACAGACACTCAGGAGATGCCCTTATGTCCATTCTCCCTATAGTATACTGTACCAGGTTTTCACGACCCAATGTAAGTCAAATGAGCAAAAAAATTAAAATATGGCCAAAGTAAACCTGAAGAACTACATGGATAATAGTTTACAACATAACTGCATTCCAGATAAACAAGCATTCCATCCAACAATACTAGGCATGAAAAACAACAAGGCAGCCTAACAGGCTAAGATGGACCAAACGGTCATAAACAAACATGCATGGGAAAACACTTCTAAAGAAAAAAATTACCCTATTTACATTCAATTAACCTCTATTCTAGCATACAAGCATATCGGGCAATTAACAGGGCTAAAACAGCAAACACTCAATACCCTGTTCAAGGGTATTGGGAAATTTTGCACATATAACACAACGACATTCTGTATAATGGAATGAACCACCTACCATGGAGTTGGGAGATCATTATAATTGAATCTCAAGCCCTAAATCTCCCATGAAAACCATTTATCTGCAAAAAATGTCTAAAACATACAACCCATGATAACTCTTAAAAGTGGAGGAATCAGAAAGAAGGAGTTCAAGAAGAAGTGTGAACTCACCGATGTGATTCCAATGCAACTGACGAAGAACGATTCGGAGAACAGACTCTCGATCAGGGGATCGATGAAGATCCACGCTATACAGACACTCTCTGTTGAGTTCGGTGGAGAAGAAGACGTTTCTATCTATTAGACGTGACCCCTATCCGTTTAATGAAAAAAACAAAAGTACACAGTGTGTAATTTTGAGGTACTTGGCATGTAATTTCCCTTACTGAGCCCCGCTTTAGGAGGACTCCAGGTCACCACACACAGCCGTGTGGATAGTCAATACACGACCATGACACAGCAACCTACAGTTACTTAGTACATGGTGTGCACTCATAATGTAAACGAAGTCTACTTCAAAAATTTCCAGAAACTCATATTTTCCTCAAAAACACCAGTAAAAGGAAAACATACCTGAAAAGAAAATCCGAGTTCATACAATTTATAATTTTTTTTCGTGTTCATAAGGTGTTTTTATGTTAATTATACCATATAAAAAATTATAACAATGTAAATTCATTGATATAATTATGGGTTGTTACAAAATACAACATTAGTAATTTTGGGAACCTAACTATATGACTATAAGATTTAATTGAAGGTTTCAGTTGAACTGCTCAATAGATCACATGATCCTTTGACTATTATGCATATCACATGACCATGTTAGGATGATGTGTGTTTGAGTCTCATGACTGATATTTTAGTCATATTATGTTCTATGTGTTTATGTTTCCTCCAAGACTGTTATGGGACATGCTATTTAAGAATTCTTTAGGCAATCAAAAATTCCTTGATTATTCAAAAGATACTCATGATTCAACCATAATTGTATATTTCTTCTCATAATATTTTGATTTCATCTATTTAACATATGATATTATATTTTTTATATTGATTTCATCAATCATCATACTTCTGATACTATGGATAATTGGTGGTCCATGAATGCAATAAACCACAATGCTATCCCCCCAATATCATGTGTTTTATGATTAAAGATTTTGAAAAGAGAACATCTATTCGAACTCCAGAACTATCCTTTAACGACCCAACATCCCATATATTGATTTGGGCTTCACGATGAAGTCTCCATCCATTCTTCAAACTACAGTCTTCCATCTAAATAGTTGTTATCTTTCTGTGATTTCATTAGGACTAAAATTTATGAGGATGAACAAATTTTCACAATATGTTCTCTGTTTCTATATTATAAGACAGAGAACTCCACTCTGGTTCTAAATTAAATAGACTATTCCAGCCATCCTATCGTTCAAAGCTACTCGATCATATTTATATTTTCTTTGAACAACTCATTAGGAGGATGGAACTTGAAATCGGATTTTCTCCCTGGTGGTGAAATCTCTGATGAATGGGCATGGGTATTATGGGATAGGTAGAGTTTCATTGAGTTATCCATCAAACTATATGTTTTCCATCTCTACAAAGCAGTTTTGGTTTCCCAATACATCATTTATCTCTTATATGGTCTTCGTAGAAATAGTTAGTCACTAGTTCCCTGGAACCAACTCATTTCATATTTGCCATGGAATGGTATAAATTCTCCTCTGGGATATCTATCAACAAGATAGGATATCCCCTCTTGGGGACATGTATGATGGGATCCTTCAAACTGTAGATGTTTGTGAAGACTCTGGAAAACACTATTCATGGATAGGAAAACACTCAATTTAATGAAGGGAATATTAATAAAGGATATGCCAATTTTCTCACTCATCTCATTCAATGATTGGATAATCATTTTAATTTAACAAAATGGAGCTATGAAAACTTATATTTGACCTCACCAAGGCACTTATCTGTAGGTTTGAGATAATGCATGTTCATACTAGGACATCATGGATGATATAGATCATTCCAAATAGCACTACTGAATGTGGAAAAAAATATCAATGAGCTATCGACTGAAATGCATTATGAACGTGTTCCTGAATGGGCAGATCTTCCAGACTAGGGATTCATGCCCAATAATCCGAGTCAGTAAGCTACTGATGGAAGATTGTTTACTAGAGTGAAAAATATAAATCTGAGGATACCATCTCTCACAGACCCTTTCCAAATTATTGTGATAAATTTTGTAGGGAAACACCCCTTATTGGATAAGTTCTACATTATAGTTTTTATTTTTCTTGATATGAGAGAATTATCACAAATTCGAATAATAACATACCGATGTGTTCCCTTATTCCTTGTTTATTTCTATGTTTCTAAACATATATGGGGACAAGGATACGTCCTTAGGCATTGGATTTTTTTTGTTTATCCAAACTGATATCTTTGATTTTATTCCATATCCAGAACTGACTAAGCCAATCATTGATAATGCAGGTGGATCTCATGAAGGAAGATCACAAAATATTTACCTTCAGGGTGGGGTTCTTATATCCATGATGGATGACTAGATCATCGACAAGTTGAATACCCCTTATCAATTTTATTTCCAGTTCCGATTCATCAAATGCTTTTTTGCCTTCTTTTAGACTTCCGTGCAGGGCAAGTGACACCCTGGAAATCATATAGCAGTTCCAGTTGATATTGGCATGTGAAGATACAAGTACTGATATCACTTTTACTCTTAATAACACCTCTATCGTTCGATCATATTATTATTCAGGAACATGGGAATAAGGCTAGCTAGGTGGGGTGTTGATCCATATAGTACGCCAATTTGTAGAAGAATTTTCCTCACTAACACCCCTATCTGTATTAACAGTGGATCTAATTAAAGAATTGGGTGAGTTTAGATAAAACATTATCATATAGACAATGAAAATCCCATTAATGTTGGATAATTTATCAAGGATTCTTGTTATTCCATGAAATTAGAAGACAATATGTTTATTGATGGAAGTGTATATGGGGATTCCTATTATATTTTTGCATCCGTTCAGCCATTTATACCATCTTTGATTGAATACACTCCAGAGGCCATAAAATATCAAAAATGATGAAAGATGATCTGAAAGAAAATTCATAATATTTTTACTAATAATCAATTAGGAATATTTCATGACCAATAGGAATGTCTTTATAAAATATTTCATGATTTGTGGTGGTTATATTTGATAGTTAGTTATTATATGAAATCATGAAACAAGGAATTATGACACGACAAGTTTTAGAAGATAGTGAGAGACACTTTTCATGATAACGATGAAAATAATTCTATGGAAATAATGAAGAAGGAATATTTTGAGGAATTTGAATAGAGTCTCTAGTTTATGTCTGAGATATAAGATAAAATTGACGTATTGAATGTGAAGATATGGTGGTATGAGGAGATCCCTACACACTAAAATTCAGACCATTCATCCACATTATCTTCTCTAGATCTCACTTAAAAAAGTGTTATGGATCATTCATCATTTATAGATTCCTTTCTTACTGGGAAAAAATCCAAAGACGAAAGGTGAGCGGAACATCAACATTCAATAATCTCTGCTCACCCTACCCTTGAGGACTTTCTCATCTCAGTCGATCACATATTGTTATAGCTCAATTTTTTATATGTATTTTTTATTTTATCATTAAAGAGGCTGTAAATATTATAGATACCTCCTTCAATGTTATCAATTAATGTTTTTATCAATCATTGTATGATGTTGTCCAGATTTCATTTAATTTACAATGATCATGACATTTTGATGATCTAATATTGCATGAATCATCGAGGATACCCCTTCTTTTCGTAATATCAGGTAATTAGGAATTCATGAATTTTAATATTTCAAATTTTATAGAGACCACATGATAAATTTTCATGAATACCCCCCCCCCCAACACAAGGTACGTTGCTAATGTATCTTGTCAAGCTATCTTTACACTATAAAATCAATAAAATGATAACATGGGTATAATATATGTCCTTGAGAGAGACTTCGCTAAATTTTACCAAAGTCAATGGCCTTATAAAGTGTATCGTGAAATTTTAAAAGACAATATATTTTTCCTCAAAATAATTTTATCTTTTTCATTCTTTTAGAACAATTCATTATTTCATTGGAATTTAGGGTTATTCAGCTTATACCATTTATTTATATAGTTTACACTCTCTTATCTTAGACCCTCTATTTCATTAGTTTAGGGTAATTTGTCATAGAAATTCTATGAAAATAGTCTAGGTTATTTTATTTCTTACCTTTTATCACATAGGTTTAGGTTCTTTTAACTCAGAACTACTATCTTTGTAGTTTATGGTCTTTTTTCTTGGACCTTCTTTCGCTGTAGTTTATGGTCTTTTATATCCAGCCTTATATCACTACATTTTAGGTTATTTTAGCTATAAAATTGAGATTTAATGTATTTTAATGTATTTATATGATTATTTCATTAATAAATATGGAATATAGGGCAGAAATTCCAAGTATGACCCATGACACCCCATGTCTTTGAGTTCCGCTATAGTGTTTCAAGAGATCACTAGGATCATAGTTCCTTTCTTGAAAGGAGGGGAAACCTCTTTATGATAGGTCAATGACCTTACCCATAAGTAGGAAAATAAAATAGGGGCTTCCCCATTCTCTTCCCAGGGACATTAATGTTTTATGGGGATAATATTTATTGTGGGAGAAATAATCGGTATTTTAGAACCACCACGATTTTTGGAATTTGGGTGATGTAAGTCATAACCTAAAATATTGAGTCGATGAATATGGAATGGGGAATAACTTATATGAATCTCCCATTACACCCTGAGTTAAATTGTTTTTCCAGAGTGTTACCTGGGCTCATGAGGAATGAAGTTCCTTTACTGCAACCAATGGAAGCATCTTCATAGTAGGTCAATGAACTTATTCTTTAGTAGAAGAGTCAAATATGGGAATCCATTCTATTTTCTGAGGGCCATGAAATATTTGTGAAGAGTCAAACATCTAGATGATAAAGTTGGGTATAGAGTGTGAGCTATCCAGTAAGGGGTTTTGAACCCTTGGGCAGTTTATCTCTTCAATTATCAAGATTGGGCCCTATTCTATGTGATTTAGAGTCATGAGGCTTAGGCCCTCAATATATTTTAGAATGGAGGGTCACATTATTTCTTGTAGAAATGGTACAAAAAAGGGTGACATAACATAGAAGATGATGATTGATATTGAATAATATGGTTATGGGGATTGTAAATTAGGGTTCAAAGCATTCTTGTCATGAGGATTATTTGGATCTATCATTCCAAGAATTTCCCAGAACACACTAAGGTGCTGGATTTTGTCATTGTGGTTTTAAGTATCACAATGATTATAAATACCTTCTGACATAGTGACACATTTAGTTGACGACCATAGGTGTATATGTAGGATCGATATGAAAACAGGAAAAGTAAAATAAAAATTTACATGAAACCAAGTATATTTTTCCAAGGTCTATATAAGATTTATGGAAATATAAGGTGATAAAATCATGATGTGTGGTTTGTGTAAAGTGAAATATTCATTAAGGGTTTGAAAAAAATAATGGTTTTGTTGTGCCAAGTGAACACATTATCACTATGAATAGATTTGAGAAACCATTACTATAAATTTTTTCTTAGACCAGAGGGTCCCGCAGGAATGGCATGACCATTACATGGTAAAAAAACTATACCCTATGAGATTTGTGCCTCATTTTTTTATTCCCAAATGTTATCTTGAAATATAGATATAAAGAGTTCAGAATGTGAAGACATGAATTTTTATCTTTATCCACTTTTAGGGTTTTTAACCTGACTGGTTTTGTGTTTCTTTCTTGACAATTTTATGGTCTTGCGATTTGGACCATCAATGGTAAGAGTTTATGGATGAATATTGTTGAATGAAGTTAATATTGTTTAAGGACATGAATCACACAGAACTAATATGAGGGGAATTTTAAAAAACATCTTAATTAGTTTACCTGTGGTGAAGAGTGGATCCAACATCCTTCTGAATGAGAGATGAAAATTTCTTATGTAATAACTCAATATTACCAACTCATGTGTTATGATATTGGGACATCATGCTAGTGAAGTGCTAGAAATCCTATGGGGAAATGATCTACCCTGGTTATTGAAGTGTTAAAATGATATTAAATTCCTTCATATCAGTCCATGATCTCTCTGGTTGGTAGCTGACAGCACTTATGCATTGATATGAAGTTTAAAATTGAGATCTATTTTCATTCCCAAGGGCCATGAAAGGTTTATAGCAAACCAAGGCAATCCTGACATGATTTGTGACTTAAAAAATGATAGCATTAAAATATTATGTTTGAACCCCATCCTCTGGTTGATTGTGGTAAAAATATTTTATTCCCTTGATAAGATATAATAGTGGGGGTGTCCAACACATTTTAACATCATATGGTGGGTAAATATTTGGAATGTAGTTTATATTTCATGCTGTAAGAAAATTTTCATGATGTGTAACATCGTGAGTTAAGGACATATTTGTTTCCAGGTAGTTTAACATCATGTGGTAAATACATGGCATCCAATATAAAAAATTGTGCATAGACTTCTTGGGGACACTTTTCACTAGTTGGGATAATTTTTATGTTGGGGGATATTTTATCCACTCACAAGCTTATTGGTGGGTAGAAATATACCAAGTCCCTTCTTGAATAGATATATCACATATGCATGAAATATATACAAAGATCAAACTCATTTGCAGTACAAATGTTCTTTTGTTTCTTGGAACCTTATATAGTTTGGGGTGCATTTACATGTTGTTTTTTGTGGTTGGGATAAGGATTGATGATTCGGTTGTTGATACTTATCCTAAGAAGACATTAATCACATTGCGTGTAGTTATTAAGAAACTATGTTGTTTAGCATCATATAAAAAGAATTTATAATCCATGATGTTAAAAGCGAATGGTGTGACTGGGCCTATTAATAAATTAATATTCTCCACTATATATACTATGATGAAAGGAATCGAACCATTTATAGTTATTAATTGAAATCTATATGTGCGGTTCTAACTCGTACATCGAGAGGGAGGAATTTTTATATTTATTTGTCGTAGATGGGACTATGACTATGAATATGGGTACCACTGGGTATCCAATGTGGGAAGAATTCAATCCACACATAATACTGAAGAATCCTTGCATTTTAACCTCATGTGGAAAGGACTTGTGAAAGTGATTAAACTATCATGAGTTAATATGCAATTTCTGTGTGGGGAATCCAATAAAAAAGACTCTAATCCCACATGATCTATACTCAGTGTGAGAAAAAGATACTTGAAAAGGTTCCTCATAAAATATTGGATAATAGAGTAATTATAGGGGAATTTTGTATCATGAAGTGATTGGACAAGGATATATGACCTAGGAATCCCTATATATCTCATTAGGATGAGAATCAATCCATACATAGTTATAGGCACCCGTGTATCTTAATTTCATGCATCAATGAAATATGTCATGTAGTTTATATTCTTTTTGTAGTGACGTGGGTGACATAACATGAATTAAAAGGAATGTTGTGAAGGGCCCAATAAAGGAGGTCTTTGTGATTCTACACACCTTGTGATGATGGAAATATAACCAAAAGTATATCATTGGAGCCAATCATCATAGATTTATGTGGAATGTATATCAAATATGTTGTTTAATGCACTGTTTTATAGATGTTTTCCATGTAGTCTAACATTATGTAGGAAGGAAAAAAGGTTAAATATAGATTATCATATTTCTTGCAAGACATTGTTCTTATAGTTTAACATCATGTGGGTAGGAAGTGTGTTAACCTATGGGAATCAAGATGAATCATTGGGGATCTGTTAAATTTAACATCATGCGGCGGGGATGTTCTCTATATAGTTTAATTTTATGTTTTTGGCAATGGGAAGCTATGAATTTTAATGTATTAGAACATGTACTTATTTTGTATTGTTTAACATCATGTGAACTAGATGGTAGAATCTTTATGAAATATATTAAATGTTATTTATAATAAATATTTCACTAGTGGGGGAGAAATAAGTTATATATCTATTATGTTCAGTGAGTATGCTACATTATGATAGACCTTGTATTGGATATGAGGCACTTCCCATTTGGGTTCCAGATTTGAAAGAATCATTCCTAGTATCATTTGGGTTTTGAGATATAAGACTATTTTTACTCTAAGAGATGAATTAAGGAAGATATTTTAAATGGTGGACCATGTTATTTGGTTCATATGGAATTTGATGATGTTCAATGTACGTAACCATTTCTCATTGAGCTACTCCCACTTTTCCATCCACATTATCAATTCATCATAATGTTAGTGTTATCTGCAAATGGAAATTTGGAATTAGAAAATATAGAATTCTATAGGTAGTACTGCCCCAATCCCATACAACAATGACTATAGTGTCTCTTGTGTAGCAGTATGCATGGTGGTATGTAAGGCCCATAATTCATGGTGGATCTTCTCAAACCATGAATGTTTTCAATTATTAACCATCTTCTAGAGTATATTTGAAAAATTTAGATCAGATTCTTCTATATGTCAATATTCTGCTACATTATAGCCGGATTAGTGATTAGACTCAACAGTTTACTCATCGTATAATTTCTCCAACTCCATATAAAAAAATTTGGTACCTTTATCACTCAGTACCATGTGAGGGACCAAGATCCTATTGATGATAGGGGACAATAGGATGTTGATGACATTCTTCAACCTAAATTCATTGAAGGATATTTTACTATCCAATTTAGAGAGAAGTTGGTAACAATATAGATTTAATGAAACTACTTAGATATGGCTCAGGGATATTTCCCCACAAAATAAATTTCCCATACGAAAATGGAACGGAATATTTTTCTATATATATAAATTACTATGATTGATGAATGAAGCTTGAATGGATATGGGATGCTAACACATTTCCTGGTGAATTCCACATAGTCTTGTATCATGGGTTTCCAGTAATAAACCAACATCATGATTCAGTGGGTGATCCTTGTCTAAGACTGATGAACATTATATGAGCCAACATAGACTTCTTCAACGATTTTAGGAATATATGTTTCTTCTAATAATCTAGTGAGGATCTCACAGAATCCACACATGTAGATGTTTTTCAACTCATTTGGACCATCCTCGAGAGTAACATTTTCTACTCAGTTTCAGAATTCTAGATTCCAACTTAGTATACTGGGAGGATCCTATCATAGATATAAAAAATTATGGGCTCCCTCCATCATGTGTTGGAAACTGATTCATCATGCTATAGGGCACTGTTGACCAAGTTGATTTCAATTTCGTAGAAGATTATTGATAATAACATTAGTTAGTGAGAGAAATAGAAGATCAATTCCTCCTAATTAGGTTCATAAAAGAATATAATGGGGTTAGTCAAAACATTTCCACAAGCATTTTTTTATATGGAAACATGACGTTGTTCGGGATTGAAAGGGATATATTTCGTTAGCCCTTGATGTATCCAATGATTGGCACTATTTCTAAATATTAAATTAATATTCACCATTTATCTTCTATATCACTAGTTATGAATTCCATTTGATGTTCATATAGGCTATTTTCATCTATGGAGCTAGTTCCTACCCACCAATGAGTTTTTTTATTTGGCCTCATAAATCATGAAATGTTCTAGTAATGAGAATTATTTGGGAAATATTTAATTGCCTATATAGAAAAATACTACCCCTAATCAAACCATTTTTATCTTTGGATTTTACATCCTTTACTGAATTTGACTTTTAAAGGTTCCATAGAAATACATATCCCTTGTTTGGGAAGTGTTATAGGAATATAAACACTCCTCTTCTAGAAGATTAATTTCCACTAGTTTACTTTATAGGGTGGGATGTGGTACAACGAAATCCACAAGGGAATTCCCTTTCACCGACTTCTTTGATATATACTTGATTTCATTCAATTTTAGAATTTTATTTCATCAGGACAAGTACCCAGTTAATATTAGACTACCAATTATATACTTGAGTAGATTAATATGAGAGACCACATGTAATTCATGGTTCATCATGTAGTGAATTATTTTTTTTACTGAAAAGATGAGTGTGAGATACTTCGTCTTGATATCCAAGAATCAGGTATCATTATGTAGCATTATCTAACTAAGGCAGTGAAGAATTTTTTAATTCCCCACATAATTATTCTATGAGAGTGGGGAACCAAGTGATTATTACATGGTGGTTACATATATAATTAGTGTATTTCTATCCACTAGATGGCATCTTGACAGGTGGGTACAGTAGGCACTACTTGGGACTCTAAAAGGATTCTTAGCAGTCCCTATCTTGCCAATATTTAATTCCATTCCTTATTGAATTTATTAAGGGGAGATACTTTCAAGCCATGCTGTAAATGAAATGCATAATGTATGTGAGGTTACCTTGTAGACTTCTGAGTGCATTGGGATTTCTGAGTGGTGACATTGCTATAATGGAACTAGACTTTTTTGGGTCACTCTCAATGCCATGACGAAGTACCACAAATCCAAAAAACATTCTTTATGTTACCAAAAAAGTACATTTTAGAAGATTCGTTTCTAGAATGTGCATTCAAATAATATAGAAAACTGTTTAAATTTTCATGATGTGATCACATTACTACCATGATTTGTCCACTTGTTCATTGAAATATCATTTGGAAATTCACCCTAAGAAGGTCATTAATACATGACACATGCCACATTGACATGTAGTTCCATAGTTCATTAATCCAAATGGAATAACCTGATATCATATGATCATTTAAGGTGATATAAAGCATGTGTCCTTTTCATCACTACTGGCCATGTGTATTTGATTGTATCCTAAATACCTATACATGATGGAAGGTGATTGGAAGCCAAAATCTTTATCAACCAATAGTTCTATGATCATTAATGGGAAATTTTATATTGGGATGTGTTATTTAGGGTCTCTAAAATCAATTTTGGCCCTAAATTTTCAATTTTTATTCTTCATAAGGATGATGTTGGGGAGCCATATTGGGTATTACACTTTTCAATCAAATTTAGATTTGACCATTTCTTGAACATTAAAATTTATATTGGTAGAATGAGCGCTGCGTGTTGTGCTGGATACCTTCTTAAAACTGTGATGGTCATTAGGTAATCTATGATTTGAGTAGTCACATCAGGATTTATTCTAATAATTTTGGAATAATTCCAATAGAAAAAAAATTGAGTTTTCCTTAGAAAATAAATGTTACACTCTTTCACATCGAGGGGAAAAGATGAAATAATATGTGTAGGTTGTGGGTCTTCTTATATTACTATATTTATGTGTATGAACTCATCAATGTTGGTGGATACACATTCCCCAAATACAGGAAGGGGGTTCCTATGGTCATCCTCTTCTTCTTCCACCTCTGAATCTCTAGAGGCATTTTTAGATAATGATTGAAATATATGAGCATCTCTATCATTGTAGAGAAGAGAGTGGTATTTGAAAGATATATCATCATCATCTGCTTCCAGATTCATTAGATATAGATTCCAAATCTGATTGTATTTTACACTTTCAATGGGGATATATAGATCTTTTTCGTATAGGATTGGATTTATTTCCTCAACTTTGTTTATGTGGGGAAAATAATCATTATTGAGAATATTTGATGGATTTTCAAGGGAGGTTCCCATGAAATTGGGAGATATAACCTGTATATCATCACCCACCATTGGTTATTTTCCTTCCTATTTGTAGAAATCTGACTCATCATATGTACCATAAAATGTCTCAGAGGGGGCGCTATCATAGTGTATTATTCCAAACCTTCCTTTGATGGGGTATTTTAGACAGTGATAGAATGTTGAGGTTTCCACCACATGTATATAGATCCTGGGCCTTCCATGAAAGAAATTTTATGTGTTGTTTTGCTGAATAACCCTAAACTCAGTGTTTGATGTGATATCCCCAAAACAATTTGGGTCATTATATTCCCAAGATGACTTTTATTATACTTATCATTTCCATTAATGGTCAAATTTGTGGGAGAAAAATCTCCCCCTATATCCGAAATGTTTAATTGTTCAAATATGAATAATTTTGATCCCAAAAACATTTTCAATTAGTGAATTATAAATTTTGACACTACTAAGTATACCAAAAACATATAGTGGAATGTGTGTTCCCAGATGACCTCTTCCAAATCTAAGTATATGAATGAATTGAAAAAATGGAATTTTCATAGCATGGTATCCAATCGATAGAACATTGATGCAATGAGATTTTCCATAAACCACTTAGGGATTTGGAGGGATTAAATGTGTTCCCATGGGGTTATTTTGAATAATAGCGAACACTGAAGATTGCGATATTGGATGTGATAACCACCAAATATTTATGAATTTCATAATTTTGTGCTAGATGTAAGAACTTTTGGATGTGGGGATTATCCTAATTTTGAGGCTCATGAGATGTGGTATTTGAGAATGACGGTCTATATTCTTGTGTAGAGGATGAGGGAGAATCTGCTTCCTATGGTTTAGTTCATGTCGACTTTGTTCGTCATCTAGGATGATCAAATAAAATCTTCCCTTCTTGGTTTTCATGTAAGAAAAAATGCTATATATGACCACTGTATGGATTTAGGACGTAAATATGTATATTTTGGAATTACTGGAGTTGTTTCTCATGAGTCCCAACTACATATATTTCTTCTAAGTTGATGTGACTGATGTATATTGTCTGACCATGCCCATGTCATCCAATATATCCTCCGTTTCTCTACCTACAATCTCATTTTCCCTATTCAAGAATAGTGAACTCATACCTAGTGGCATATTCATCATCATATAATGGTAATTCAAAGGGTATGATGTTGATCGATCAAAATATGAGCTATTATTCTAATGTGATTTCTATGTGGTGGGTATGTGCCCATGCATTGATTGTTGCAGGGTGGAAATATATAGGAGTCATAGTTTGAAAAATAGAAGAAAATAATTATTCTTCCTCTTTTGTTTCATATGTTATATGATAAAATATACCTTTATAGGTTTTTAATGTCACATTCATGGGATATGGGACTATTTTGTGTCTACAAAGCTATGCTCTTAGTGTGTCATGAGCTTAGTCAACCATCTATTAAGTCTTCTATTTGTTGAACTTCTTTCCACACATTGTTGGAAACTTTTTCCACTCACCTTATTGTTCTGATGGGGAGACAGTTATGCTGCAGACCGTCTATGAGGAGTTATACAATATCAATTGACTGGAATCGACCATAATTCTGAGGAAAACATTGAAGATAATGAATTACTAGATGTTATGACCCAACATTCAGTGAAATGGGTAGTAGTAAGGATTATCGGTGTCGTTATATTCATTTGACATCCTAGGATGTGGTAGATTGAGTAGGTTATTTTGTGTGGATTGATGTAAATATCTAAGGAAAATAACATTTAGAATGTAGAAAAATTTATTCATTCCTTTCACTAATATTAGGGGACCCTGATATCTTATTCCTTCTAGAAGAGGGTGATTTTGTGGTTTTTGCTGATCAATATGAGGCAATAAGTAGTTTGGGACCTGCCTAGGTGCTGGAATGGGCACTGCTACTATTTTGAGTTTAATAGTGATATTTTCTAACTTTTTATGCCTCTTCCCCCTATTTTGAAAATATGAGTCGAGACTTATCTTGGGTTCACTAGATGGATTCTTCCAAAAAGAATTCATTACTATAATCTCACAGAACCAACATGGATAAATCTTTGGGAGAAGAAGTGCCTTAATATCATCCTAAATGTTTTCAGTACAGAGTTGAAGGAGTTACTCCTAGAAGAGAGGGATGTGGAGTGAATATGTGAAACCATTCTATGTGGATAAAAATTATAACACCATCTCATTTTCATATTTCTTTTAGTTAGTTAGGAAAAAAATTTCCATCTTCCTCTACATGGAACAAAAATATAAAATTAATTGTTGATGGAGGTCTTCCCATCTGAAAACTGATTCTACTAGAAAGTTTTTGTACTATAAAAATATTGTCTCTACTAGTGTCTATACATTGGTATATTTTTCATCTCCTGTCGAAAATATGTACCTATCATCATAACACATAAAGATTCAATGTGTGCGAGATGATTTTCAAGGAATCCTGCACTTTTAATGGAGGAAAAGTTTGAATTTCTGAAATAGGGTTGAGGAAAAGTGTCATACACTTGTTTAGAATATTGATTTCTCTTAGGATTCACAGATTTATTTCACTCTTCCAAGGATTATATTTGAGTATAAAGAGACTCTATGGAATTGAGAAATTAGAGAGGTACTTATATTTGAGCTTCATCATATATATAGGGAGAGGTTTGGGCCCTATGAGGTTACCATGTCTTCATCTCCTTTGGATTATCGAGCAGTGATATGATTGAGTGATTCATCTAGAGAGGGATAGGATATCTCAGTTAGAGAGGGATGTCATGATCAATTTTGAAAAAATCATTTATATAGACAAATTTATTGGATTTGGATCCACTCTGATGCTCAGATCAAACACTTTTTTGAGGTCTGTCTATGCGATAAAGAATTCTCGTCTCTTCTTGTATATGTATCCCAGTATGAATATTTAACAATTAGTATCTCCTTGTAGAGTTGTATGAGAGTTTGTATCATATCGTCATATCAGGTAAACTGTACCTTCATTGAAGGATTTTCGATTATTCGATGGGATGATGGTGATTTAGACACAAATTTCATTTTATCATTGGTAGTATTACATCATATAGGTGTATGGTTGATATTCCAAATATCTATATTTAGGAGTATACTATGGGTACAGGTTCATGCAATCTTAGTTGGTGAAACTAGATCCTCCACTCGGGACTTGTTTTCTGTATTATATCCCACATCATAAGTTTCTTGATCCACATTATCTATTGTATTAATGGTGACTACATTTTTATAGGTGTATAAGTAAATGGTAGTTGATCCATTAATTTCTATAAAAAATGATGATTCTACAATGCCTTCATTAGGGGAGTCTCTTGAATATTTTCCATATTGGTCTCTTTTGGATTACAACCCTAGAGTGGCGTGATTGCATTATCCGTACACTCCTCCCATATTGTCTTGTGAGTAGTGACTAAGAGAGTGTTTCTAGACATGATTACCGAATAGGCACATAATAATATATGTTTTCTTAATTGTGGGAGGGGAAAATGGGATGTCTACCATCAATATTTACCTACCAACCTAGCGAAGACTAATTCTATATATTGTGATGATGATGATGAAAAGGCCACAAACACTGTGAGATGTGGAAAATTCTGGGATACCATTGGCATTGGTTGATCCTAATCTTGATTATTAAATAATTATAGTTGATTATTTGTCGAATCCGTGGATAAAAATTGAGATATAAATGCACCCATAGAAATAGGTTGTGTATGATTTGGAATGGACATTGATTTTTCAAGGACCCCCTAGGGGGATGTGTACTTGGTGATGATGATTGCAATATAAAATCCCCCATCCAATCAAGGTAGGGTTTTCATGTGAAAAATGTTGATAAATCCTTTACCCTCTTGGAAATAAATGATCTAAGGGATGGAAGCATTGGTATACATTCATCAGGACCAGCAGGAATAATACACTCATGGATGGATACTACGATAGTTTCTTTGACAAACTATTTGACGTAGTACAAAAATTCTCATTTATAAGATGGATGTAATGTATCCCAATATGGAAGTTAGTATAAAAATAATGTTGTCGAGTTGTTTGGAAATTTATCCTTTTATTTATAAATTCAATCTAATTGTTTCTAGGGGACCATTACAAATATATATGGGATATCCTATCCATCTGTTAGGGATGTATTTGCACCAATTTATAGGGGGTATTCTACTGAAGTGACCAATTGGATCCTGAATTACTGGGTTCTATGATTTCTCTAGAGGATATGAAATAAAATGATTTCATATCTAGAGGATTCATTTTTCTTTGGGACATATTGTAGTTGAAGGCTCCATATTTCACCCATACTTATATATTTTCATATGGTGATGCTTTAAAATTCAGTAAACAAAGAGTTGATGCAATAAAGCTAAAAACCAACGTAGTAATTTTCCATGATCCCCCAATCTTGGGTTTGAGTCTGTGGAACGGAGGCCATATCCAACTGAAACCATATAGCATTTTTGGTATGATGGTGATATTTTTACCCTAGATATAAGATATGTCTAGCATTGTGCCACCAATAAGCAGCCCACATATTTTTGTGTTGAGAAGGAATGCCCTCCTTATCTATATCATTTGGGATCTCATAGCTAGAAGTGGATGGTGGCTAGTACATGGTGGGGAGGTGGTTTCTAGATAACTGTCTCCATAGTTCAATTCCAAATTCTTATTCATTATACTTTCATGACTCCATCAAGTTAGACAATAGAATATTCATTTTGGAGTTTCCTACTAACCGGGGTGGATAGTTAGTGAATGTTTATGGGGAACTATATATAGTTTCACCATATGTTTTGATCACCTCACTATAAAAAGGTATCCAGTTTTAGAGAACCTATATATATTGATGTGTCTTGTAAAGGGTAGAGTGTTCTTTTTTTTTTTGTGGTAGATATCATCATAAAGAGGATGAATATGTGATATTTTAGGAGTAGAGTCCCCAAGATACATTTTTACACTTTTATGATGAGGACAATATAGAATTCTCACCTTCTTCTTCAATTGAAGAGTCGATGGACCCCTGGGGTGTTTAAAATGTTTATGGAACAACCTAAAGGACACTAGCATTGAGAAGATTTGGAATAGAATTATCATTCAATGCCTTGTCCGTAATATGATTTCCTTACATTTGATTTTGTGAAGGGATATGTGCATTCTCTAATAAGTATTATAGAATATATATATATATATTATAATATTCTATTTTGAAATGATTATTAGCCTATTATTGAATTTTTTTTGGAATATTCGAATGAGATTCATTGTTATTAGAAATAATTTTATCTCTAACAGACGAATGTTCCATTCTCACTAGGTGAACCAAGGTGAGAATGGTTTTATGAGCTAGATCCTAAGCCTCTGGATTATCCCACTAGTTAATTTGGATTAGAATATGATCCCATCATGGGTTGTGTGACCATTTTAATTAGTGATCCTATATTAGAGTTAGAATGTGATACTTTTTTGAATATTAATTCCCTCTCAGAATATGATGAAGGATATGACGAATGGGTCATGGGATATGAGAATCCTCATTTATATCCTCTATAGAATGCTAATATAGTCATTCATTGGTAGATGTAGGGATATGAGACTAAATTTAGTGATCTTATTGAATATTCCATGTAGACTCTGTAATTGGAATATGAGCCTTCCCCGCAACATGTTCCTCTATGACATGGTGAGACCAAGCTAGAATGGGGGTATGATCACGATCATGGGGCATTAGATTATGAAAATATTCTTATTAGATATGATTCTAAGCCTCTTTTGAGGAATGATTTTCTATCACTAGTTCAACCCTAACCATGACTAGGTTATGATCCTCATTCGTGGTGTTTGGATTATGCCACTAGTATTTTGAAACAGGGATATAAACTTGTCTCATGAAAATTCACGCTCTCACTTTGTGATCCTTGGATGGAATGGAAATATGAAACTGGTATGGAGCCTCATAATTTACATGAATATTCCTACCATCCTCCTAGACGAGAGGAAGAATATTTGATTTATCTAGAGACACCAGTTATTCATGCTGATCAATTTGTTGTGTTTCATTGTTTGTAGGGATGAGGATATTAACCTATTATTGTATATGTACCAATGAAAAAAATATTATGGAAAACTTTGTCAATAGTTTCTAGAATGTAATGGTATTTTAAAAAAAATTCACATGAATTTAATCCTACAAATATTTTTTATCCATTATATAATGGTACATATCTTCAATTGAAGAGGGGATATGGGAACATTCATTCCTCCTTGTTCCACTAGAATATAATGATGGAATTAATGAGTGGGTGTAGGGATATGTGCCTCCCCCACAATGAGTGTAGGAAAATGCCTATATACTTATTCATACTGAGAAAGGATATGATCCTTCTCAAATGTTATTTCAATAATATTCAGATAAGAATCATTAGTGGGAGTGGATATATGATCCCACCAACAATTATCAAGATCCACATGTGCCCAATATGTATTCCTTATTTCTCATGCATGGGTATCAAAGGTGGTAGTGTGTCAGGTGGTACCCCCAGTATGAGACTAAATGAAACCAAAGATATGACACTTGAAACTATCGTTTATAGGAGCCTTCCTCAGCATATATTGAACTGTAATGAAGATTAATTGGACACTTTGTTCCAACATAATCAGATACTAAAGGTTGTGATTGTCATGCGATAGTGATAATCCCCCGATGAGGTTGGTGTGGATGATGAGGGCATCAATATTTACTAAAGCTTTATTTGGATGATACAGTCTCACCGGTATTAGTAAAAAAATTTCCTAGTAATCATCAAGGTCTAGGTTCATAACATTTAAATGGTATTCCGGGACCACATCATTCACGTTCCTTAGCTGAAGATTTTGGGTATGAGAGGATATTCAGAGGCTCACAGGGGTTGCAACTATATTTTTCTTTCATGAATAGTCACTCGCTGAAGACATGTCAGATAATGGTATTTTTTAAGGGATGTATATGAATTCATGAATAAAATAAGGAATATGTTCACCAGATGATTCATTATCAAATTCATGATATGGAACTAATCAAATATAAATGGGTTACATAATATTCCTTTTATTCCCTATTTTTCCATTATGATTGCCTAAAATTATCAATGCGAGGATGTGTACTATTTTATGGGGTAGTCATATCATGCCATTGATAAGGGATTACATTCTAAGGATTCCCTGGTTGGTGGAGATTCATGATGAAAATGTTTTGGCCATTTTAACTCCTTAAGACCACATGATCTTGGCTCGGTTTGAGAAATAAGGGTTAAAATGTAATTGATTTAAATTCATATGTATATGGGACATATGTTCTGGAAAAAACCTTGTGATGTTCAATATAGATCACGATCCTTAGGATGGAATCTTACACATCTTAGTTATGTATGTAATCTATGTCAACATTGTTTAGTTGGGATTCTTAGTATTATGGTAGATAAGGAGAAAACTATTAGACCATGGGAGAGATTGGGTCCCGATGGTTGAAATATAGAATACATGGGGGAAACACTCTCTATGGTGTATATTTATTTGATCTTTGGACATAAAAAGGAATCATACATATCATGTATATTTTAAGAATCAGTTTTCACATATTTCAGTTTCTCCATAACCCATTCATGGAAATGAATTACAAAAGGTGATGATTAGAAAATAAATTTAAAATGATTCCGAAGTATAAACCAACTACTCTTCTGCTAATTGATGAGGTTGAACAATCAACCCATGGGAATGATATATTATTAATGGTTGAATCATTGGTGACATGATGGGACATGGACTGAATTGGATGCCCATTTGAACTTAGGCCCAAGTAGGCGTCCCATGTATCTTTATTATTTACATGAATCATAGTTCTTATAATCTAGTTAATTAGGGATTACACACTGAGGATTCCCATTTAGCGAAACATGGTTTATTTTTCCACTGATCGAGGATTGCATTGAAGTTTCCCAAGTATTGGCACATATCATATTATGCCACCGATTAGGGCATACATATAACGTTTTACCTAGAATGGGGACATATCACACTATGCCACTGAATTAAGATGGAACACTGAGGTTTCCATAGTATATTGAAATAACATATTATGTCGTTGATCAGGGCATCAACATTGATGTTCCCCTAGAATGGTGGCTTGTCATATCTATCCCTTAAATGTGGATTTCATACTGAGGATTCCATGTATGGAAGCTAGATGATGTGATCATATCTCAATGACCCTACATGATAAATTGTTGTTTTTTCCTATCTAACTTTATTTTCTTCCAAAAATGCTTTTATAATATTCCAGACATGTCATAGGATGTATTCACGTGTATGGTTTTATATCATTCAATTCCAAAGAAAATCACATGATCCAGTTGGCTTGTCTGCGTGACATCGCATAAACTGGACAGAATGTGTGAGGGCCATCGTATGACCATGGCTGACCTATTTTGAGGTTATTGTATGACTTGGATGACTTGTCCAATAGGTCATTTTATGATATGTGAAAACATTTCCATAGTAAATATCAATACATTAATGAATATTCATAGTATCTATCATAAGATCTTTGCTAACAAGCAAGGAGAGTGTCAGATGCTCTAGTTGACTTGTCCTGAGGACATCCTGAAAGCTGGTTATTTGTTCATAGGACATGAAAAGAGCTAGTTAACATGTCCTCACTAGTATGGTTGGATGAAATCATGAGACCAATATGATACACACTGGATCCATCACATAATTTTGGTGACCTGTCTACGGACATTTAAATATCTAGATGGAAATCATGGACATCCTTGTGAGACTCGGGAGCCATGCCCAGGGAGTTCCATTTGACTTGTTATAAAATGCCTTTGTGGAGTCTCCTGACCCAAAATATATTTCTAAGGAGTTTCACATGATATGGTAAACATGTATTTATATTGTATCAATTCCTTAGTGATTCATGTGAAGTTCACAAGGACTAACATGTATGTCTATCGAATAAGTATCCCATCCTTTTTAGCAATTGTCCCATCCTTTTTCCTAGATATACTTTAGTTTTATTCAGTGCTTTCTATCTTGTTCAGGCATTCCATGGCCCAGACGACATGCAGGAGGACATTCACATGATCTTTGTTTTATATCTGAAACTATTTATAGGATCTCAAGTTATTACACTATCTTTTTATGCATAAATCATGTTCCTTAGGTTGTTCCCCAAATTTTACCTGACTAAAAACCATTACGATTGTGTTATCAACCTCTGTGAGATGTAATATCTGTTGCATGGTTTCACAAGTGTGTGGACGCAGAGATATAATATATAATGTTGGGCTGGGGGAACTATAGGCCTCACCACACTGATAGTAGGTTATATTGTGTGTCTAGTATCAATAAGATCAAGGATGGAGTCGATATAGGTCTTTGATGTCACATGATTCACGATAGACATCCATAGGTGTCACATAATTTCTATCAATTGTAAGATAGACCCATAAACACATCATTTATTGGATTTTTAGAAAATCAAAGGGGTCTTTATGAACCATTTGGAAATTACAAGGGGATTTTACAATTACAAGACTAAATTTATAGGGATATTCACATGATCCAAATTCTTATAAAAAAGATTTCTTGAGATGGGATATGACATGTCTGTGACCATAAATTAAAAAAGGACTCTTTTTAGGAGGACATTCGTTGGATCTAGATGAAATGTCATGCTGGGGGGGGGGTCATGTGTTAATTGAAAATCATTTAGTAAGTAAAATACCATTCATAGAAAATAAAAATTTCAACCCATCACATGGTGCTCCCACAATTTCATTTTTTCTTTATAGTTTTTATAATGGATTGGGATCTTGTGAGATTTAATTAGTTATGTCAAATAAAATATTTTTCCCTACTGGTGATTTGTTGCATGGCCAATAGAGGGACCTATTTTGATGTATACAAATTTATCAAGGGAAAACCTTGTGTGCATCACATGCTAGTTGGATCTTGTGATGAGGAAAACATGCTAGTGGGCTCTTGTGAGACATGGTAGACATGCTCCTAGGTCTTCCGAGGTGTCTTGAAAACTACATGGGTGCATCAAATGATGTCTAAAATCATGAAATTGGTCCTCCATAGGAAAATTTGACAATTATTTTACAGTTGTTTCTATGTGTATTATTAGGCATCCATTGATTGGTATGTCATGAGATTCAGAGGAACTCACCTAGTAGTAGAATCATGATTAGAAATTGTCAATGAATATATTGCAAGAACAATAATACCTTATTATATGGGCTCTGTGAGATACTCCGGTAGGTTATGTTCATTTCATGATAGTTCATATGACCTTTTGAATGAAATGTGATGATATATCCTTTGGTAGGGTACATGATCTTTGTGTTCTGGAGACCATATATCCCTTTTCCTTATAGGGAACATAATACCAATGTTAAGGCCTTTCTTACCTTATGTATTTTTCTGATTCACATTTTTTGGGCATCGATAAGCAAGATTACCATGATTGTTTTAAATCAAAATTCTTAATCAATTATGATATAAATTTGAAAAAATGGATTATGTGTTTGGAATCAAAAAATATCATATTACTTGAAAAGGTCAAAATAATTTTTTTTTATAATAAAGTTAAAAAATTTAAAAATAATTTCAAGGTTAAAACCTGGGTTCTCACAGTAATTGTTCTTGTTTTAAAATTAATTTTCAACACACGTGGAATTAAAATAAAACTAAAATAAAAAATGTAATTAATATTAGTAGATAAGGTAATATAAATTTTAAAACATTATTATTAACATATGGAGGTATGTAATGACATTTTCGACCACAAACTCAATTATTTGTCAATTTTTGGGGAATATGGTGTGATAGTGAAAATCCATTAATGAATTGTTTTGGGAATGTACAAAAATACCATTCCTTCTAAATTATAAATGGGAACCCCATAACTTTTTAATACCTATAAAACCATTAATATTTACCATCCCCTATAAAATTCACTCACATGAATCCTTATCCACTTTTTATAGGTTGTGGTCATTCCAAAACACCCACCCTAAGGCATTTAATAATAGATAAAAATGAGTTTCTTCCAAGATTATTTAATTAAATTCACTAAGATCATTTATTTTACTAACTATTTTCCACCATAAATTATATATTAACAATTTCGATATAACAAAAATAATACATTTCAGATAATGAGATGTTATTATTCTGATTGAATTATATTTTTCTATATTTTTCTTCATCAAATTGGAATCAATTACATCACTTGTATATACATTCAACCACATCCTCTTGAACCAATGAAATTTATTCTCCATCAAAAAATCATATGGATAGTAATAATATTTTAACTAATGAATATCTATGTTATATAGATAATTATATTAAATATATATAATTAATATATCACTTAATTTCATTCCTATTCACCCATCATGGGAGTGATATCATCTCTCATGTGTACATACAACCTACCATCCCCATGAATCATTGTGTTACATTTTCCATTTCCATCATTAAATAATTCTAATAAAAAGGCATATAATGAATAAATTTTTTTATGATAATAATATAATTATAGATGTGATGAGTAATTATCATATACACAATAATAAGAACGTCCTTAATAAAACATGCAGGATAAAATGAAGTGTTTAACAATCAAAATAATAGTAATAATGAAATATTATTGAAAAATATGTGAGAAGATGTTATATGAGAATCATATATGATTTTATAAATATGAATATGATTATATTATTAATTAGTAAGATGATTGAAAACATTATACACGACATTAAATCAAGTTCAAATAATGGGATATTGGAGCTAAGACATTTCATATCAAATTTATGTCAATTAGGCATATATTAATTATATTCACCTAATTTATTACATGTATTATATATAATATAATTTTAAATTTCAGATAATGATTCCATAACACTTCATTGTATTTTTTTTATAATTCAAATCATTTCATCCATTATATTTTTCTGGATTGTTACGAAGGGGTACAAAATTTCATAACTCCATTTATTTTAATTGGGTTATTTTACCTTTTTATTATATTCAATATTCTGGGAATATGCATGTATCATATTTTTTCTATTTTATGTTTTACTTCAATTTTTTTATGTTTACATAAATTTGATACATGTAATCAATTCATTTTTTACTCCCTACTTTTATCGTATGGTCATTGAAGAGACATCGCCATAATTTCCAATCTATTGAGATATATATTCAAACATGAACCAATTTATTTTTTTGGATTATATATACTTCAACATTGATTTGTGAAACATTTTATCCCTTTATATTTATGGTATTTAATGTTCCATTTTTTATTCCTTTTATAGAGGTTTTGAGTAAAATGTTACTGAAACAGAATGGGTTAATGCATCAATCTCATTTTAATTAGACTATTTATGATATATTTTATAGTAAATTATATTATATTATCATTTTCTAGTAATCGTGTAAATTAGTTTATCCTGTAGTAAATAATGAAATCATCATCAAATTTTACCATGTTCATATATTTTCTACATAAAATTATATTAAAATTGTTTTTTTAATACTCTTTATTATTCTTTTTGGTAAGAATTTATTCTTAATCCGTATCCATATTTTATTAGTACTATTTTAAAGAATATTTTTAATATTATATAATTATTTATTATATACATTTTACCCTTTTTTGGAATTAAAAAAAGGTTCAAAAAAGTTTTTTATTCTTTTACAAATACGATTCATTGTGATTTTTAATCAAAAATGTGAATGGAATAATTATTCAAAAATACTCCACATAAAAAAATATTCACACAATCATGACCACCCAATTATTTGATTAATTTTTCAAAATTTTACCTGGTTCTTTTGAAATAATTTTTTTCCTTAATATTCTATCATTTTTTCTTTTAACGATGATTTTCACTTTTAAAAGTTTATTTTCCTCTATAGTGTTTTTAATAAAATTGTACTAGTATTTATATTAATTAAAAATATAAACACATTATTTCACATATAATTAAATAGGGATATGTTGTAATGATGGAATAAATATTATTTATTATGATGGGATATGATTAGTTTGACTATGGATGGTATTTAAAATTATTTTTGAATCAATTTTTTATTTAATAAATTTCGCATGATTCATTCACATTAGTGTGATCATTGTACATTATAGTTCCTATAAATATCCATAGTATTTAACTTGTATATTATTATTTCATAATCAAAATACCATTTATACAAATGGTGTTTTACTTTGAGGTTTATTCCCTTAAAAGGGGAAATATTGGTATACTATAATTTTTTTATTAAATAAATACATTTATTAAAAAGTGATATTGTTTTTGAATTAAATTTAAATTTTTATATGAGGAATATTATATAATTGAAGTGATGGGTTGAGACCAGAATAATATATCATATCTATGAATCAACATGTATCAGGAGATAAATCAGTATGACGACATTAAATAGTTATTTACTAACAGTTTTAAACAATGATGGTGAATTGTCTAGATTGTATTAATATCAATATGTCTGAGATTATGATGTAAAATGTTATGATTTTTTAATAGAGAATAACTTTTTTATTGTCCATGAGATTACTAAATGTAAATTTTCCACGGGTTAGGTGTAATATCATGTGATTATTTATAATAAATTATTTTCACATCATTTATTCTTTCCATATTACAATTTAGGATGATGTTATTGATTCAATTTCATGTTCTTTATGTTATTTACCATGCCATAATTTGTATACCTTATCTAATACAGATAGATTCAACAGTATTTTACACTTACATAGTATTTGACGTTATTGTTAGTTTTTTAATTTTCCTAGCATATTAAGATGGATAATTTGAATTAGTATTAGGGTGAATAATGTTCACAAATAATATGTATTATATTTTCCCCTATGTAAAATGGGAATCATGTATTTATATGTCTATATTTTACTACTGTACCGACTGATCCATTAATATTTGAACCCTTATATCAATTCCAGTTTAATTAAGTAGACAGTAACTCTTGGTCACTAGAGTTGGTGATGTTACATGTCGCTGGTATGATAGTTATATATTACCCCTATATACGGAGTTATACATTTATAATTATTTATAATATGTTTCATTTAAATTTATTTAATATTTATTTAATATTGAATTTTTAAATAACACCATAAATAATTATATTAACAAAAATCAAACACCATCGTAACTTTTAATCATGTGAAACCCTATTCATTTCCAACAATGAATGTTATGTTCATAATAAACTTATTAACTTTAGTGGACATATAGCTTGAAGATCCATTTTGAAATTACCTAAAAGAAATTTTATATTTAGGGAGAATGTTTCATGGGAAGTTCATATTTGTAGTTGGTATGAACAGAGTTCCTCTATGCGATGGAACTCGATGAAGGATTTTGTGTGTGATTATTTTTGTATTTTGATTTAAAATACATTTCACCATAAATATTTACATTGTAGAAGTTTGTTAACTATTTTATATTTATTAAATTCATTTAGGATTGATTTTCTCAATTTTTTGTTTACTAGAACACACACACAAATATATCCCCAACCATACTATGACTCCTAAAATTCTAGTTTCCTGCCTCTAGTGACTGTGATGCTTGTTTGGGGTCACGTGGAAGCATTAAAGGGGGACTTTTAAGGTGTTTAATGTCATAGATGACATATTACAATACATTGTGTTGTGATTTTATTATTTTTATTAATAATATTATTATTATTTCAATCATACGTTGTTACTAATGATGATCAGTTAGTATTCCATTGATTATAAATTTTCTATACTTCCTATAAATATTTCTTATTTCCATCATTATTCATCAATTAAAACAGTGTATCAGATAAAAAATATTTGGGAACATATAAGATGGAGTGAATTTTAGTTAAGCTATGAATTATAAATTCTCACAAACACATAAGTAATTTGTTTGAATGAATGTTATAATTATTAATCAAATCTATGTAATTTCAGAGTAACAAATTAAATATAAAAAAATCATTAATTGAATATAAAATTATAATTCAAGAAGTCAATATATTAACTGGAATATAATTTCAATCCAAAAATAATATCAAAATGATAATAATACACAAGGATTTGTATTATAATCTTGAAACTCTTAAAAATATATCATAACCCAAAATCTCAATCATTATAATACTTTTCATTTAAATCAATGTGTTAGGTGGGTTAATATACCAAATACAAGGAATAAAATCGTTCTAAATTCATCAAAAATATCGATCTAATCAAACTCAGAAGATATAATCTAGAATAATTACTTCTTCAAAAATCATATGAGAGAAGGTAGCTCTAGAATTGAGAACCTCTTTGGCTAAACATGAGAAAAATAATGTCCATGAAACTTATCGTTTTTTGAACCCAAAATTAGAAAGATATAGGATATTGGCCTTTGATTCATGTTGATCCAAATTAGTGAAAAAAAAACATATTCCTTACTGAAATATCAACAACCATGAAAAATAAACAATGAAAATTTTCTAGGGAACATATATTATTGCAATTAATACCTCATAATAATCTACATAATTTCACTCTTGAATAAATATATAATCTAAATTAATGACTGAAATGACATGATTCAAAAAATTGGAATAATTGATATTTCGTTAGGTATTTTCAACCAATTCTAATCAATGAATCCATTTTCAAGTTTATAATCATAAATATTCCAAACATCATTGATCATTTTTATTGTTCATCTTGTTTATTTTCAACAACAATAGTAGAGAAAAAATATTTCAATGATTTTAAATCACTATCAAGATGAATCAATCAATATTTCCCCATTGAGATCCATGTGTCCTCAGTATGTTATAGTAATTCCATGAAACTCTAAATTTCATTTAAATATATGAGAAATATAAGTGAGGACAATAAACGAATAAGATTAACTTATTTTTGAAATTAGATCAACAAATGTAATGTTTATTGATATAATCTATAAAATTATAGGATGAATCTTTTCTCTCAATTATATCCCCATTTATGAAAGTAAAAATATTGAATAAAACATAACAAATGGTTAGTTAGAATGATAAATAAAAACAAGTATTTCCAATATTTTAGGATAAAACTTAATCATGATATAATATCCTTGAAAATTAATTCTTTTTAAATTTTTTCTAACATTAATACAATTTAATAATAATTATACTAATAATATCTACGTGAATGAATAAAAATCTTCTTTATTGAAACAAAACCTTATATGAATACTAATCAAATTAAAAAATTTCACTTCATAAAATGAGAACATAAAATTTCACTAACTTCTAACATTGCTTATCGTCCAAAAGAATAACACAATAAAGGGTCATAGAATGCTAGATCAAAATACACATGGTTGTTAATATAAAAAGATATTAATTTTTGTAACATCCATTAATCACACTATATAATGTGATATTCAACGAATATAAATGAGTCAAATTCTATTTACTTTCCCAAATAGCCAAAATACCTTCTTTTTTTTTTTGATTTTTGATAACCCCCTTCAAGGGAAGTGGGGGAACCCTTGCTAGGCCCATAGGCATAGAAATTATAGGACCTATTGGTCTTAAGAAATATACCGAATATAAGTAAATAGAGCTTCTTCTTCCAATCTTCATCATTATGATGTTTAGCTATACTCCATAATTTGGATTGTCCGTCTAGGATTCTCGTGCATGAATAGAATTCTACCGATGGGAATTCCATACCCTCTTCTTCTAAAAAATCTACATACCTTCTGCTCTAGTGAATGCACCTTCTATGAATTTTTATCTGGAGTCTTCTCCTTGTATAGTCTATCTGGTCATTGAAGCGCAATTTCGGGTGGTCTAAAGGCCTTGACGTGGCCCGAAGGCCGTAAAGGATCTGAGCCCAAAACCATGGCCCCAAAGGCCAAAAGGTTGATTAGTTCTGTACACTACAATACTGAATAGTACTTACTATACTGTCTGGGATAATAATGCTATTGTTCCTACTACATTACCTACTATAGTATCCCCATAAATTATGTCTCTTCCCGGTTTTGAACTTGGGTCTCTTGGATGTACTTTCCAAGTCCTCACCAACTGGTTTGAGGATCATTTGTCTGATTCTCATTAGCACAAACCTTCTAAATACTGTAGCTTTATTTTTATTTACATCAGTTATATTTCTACCTATTAGTAGAAATTTTATAATTTTATATAAAATAAATTATCTACCATTAGAATTAGTGAAAATAAAAATAAATTAAGTGATAATAATCATTATATGATATGAATAAAAGGAGTGAACCATATGGATTTCATACTCGAATACTTATTTTTGATATTCTTGTAATGAAAATAATTCTTGAGAATGTTATAAATCCATTTTCTTATCTTTTTTTAGTCAACGAATACGATGATCTTCAAATATAAATTTAAAAATTATTCCCTTTTCCGAGGTTTAATTGGATATGTATTATATTTTTTGGTAAAAAAATCATTATACATATGGGTGAATATATGACAATACTATGAAAACGTATGAAAACCATTAAAAATCCTAAAATGAAATATTAGATCATGATATTAAAAATCATACTTAATAATTTCATGTATATTATTTCCATACAAAAGCTAATTAAAATAATGATAAATTTACGGTGACAAATTCAATGAAATAAAATGACAAAGTATTTATGTATGAATAAAACACGATTTAAATGATAGATCATAGCAATTAATTACTATTAAATCTATCTAAAAATGATAATTTCTATTAAGAACCATTTAAAAAGATTTCGAAATTATATATTATATGATATATTATATGAGTTGATTTATTATATGGAGTTTATACAATAATTGATAAAATAGTTCTTATCAAATAATATTATCCCCACTTCTCATGGGGTTTTTTAATGCCAGGAGACAATGGAAAAAAAGTGGATATTTTGATCAATTTTTTATGATTGTACTTACGTATCTTTTAAATGAATTCAAATAAATTATAATGTAACGTTTTAGTTAAAATATCTGATTTTTATCATTAATATTATAAAAATATTATATTTTTCAGTGTATTATCAATCGAATGAGTATATAATAATGATGTGTTTGGATTGTGAAATATTATGTGGGTTCATTAAAATGAAATTATTCTTATGTTACAAACAATAATTTGATATTGTGTAATATTCTACATATATTTCGAGACTATGTGTTGTATCCACAATAATTTATTGATAGAACATTTTACAACCACATATTCATCATATGTAATGGAATCTAACACTAAATTTTATTTCTTACTATACTATAAGAATAATGATTTACCATGAAAATGATTATTTTTATGTTTTGTTCCAAAATTTTCTAGAACATCCATGTTCAACAATAGAATAACTCCCAATAATAATATATATATAATAGAGTAATAAAAAATCACATGTTATAATATTCCCTTATTCAAATAAAAGACCCAAATTAATTCCTTATGATGGGATTCCAAAAAATGATATTTGAACATTGGATAAAACTATATGTAATCGATCATATTTGGTTGAATATAAATCATGTTGGTAATCATATGTTCAGCCCTCAATATTTTTTGTTCAATAGATTTATCATATACATAAATGTAATGTTTAAAAAGAGGTATCTTCTTGTGTAATTACATAATAGGAAGTTTTTAAAAAAATATCTTTATGAAAATTAATTTTATAGTTATTTTATGATAATATTAATCATTAAATATTAGTAATTATATGTATTCAATGAATTTAATTATTTTCACTCATGATACTCTTATTAGTCTCACTTTCTATAACATTTGATGAACTTTATTATTGTATTTTTTAGGATGAAATAAAAATAATTTTATCTTATAATGTTTTATAAATTGATTATGTCATTAAAATTATTTTTATGAAATATTTTGGGACTTCAATTATTTTACAAAAAATTTATTTACCCTGAAATCCAAAAAAACTTATCATACAATGTTCTTGGGTGATGTTCAATTCTAATAAGTTCTGTAGTAGGACCATTTAAATGTTTTTGAAAATTTATATCTTTATATCGTGGGGTTTGTTCATCCTCAAAATCCACCTTTAAAGATCCATTCTCTAAGATACCCATTGCATCCCATTAAAATATAGCAATATTAAGATGATATAAAAATTGTAATTGAATTTAGATGGATAATTCTAAAAATTTGATAAATAGTCCCTCTAAAATATAATTCCACTTTCTGAATATAAATTTTCGATAATAGTATTTTGTTATTCTATGAAATAATAAAATTTTCATTATTTTTATTTCAAAATACCCATTTGAATCCATTAACTGGGTTATCATTCTTTTAATAATCCACAATACAAAATAATTTCCATTCAAATTTAGTAACTATTCTTTTGTTTGAAAAATATTTATCACATTAAAAATGGAAGGAATTATAATTTTATACTAAAAGTTTAATATGAATAAAATAGTTTCCCATTATTTTATTTAGGGAAATCATTTTTAACAAGGTTGACTCACAAAAATAAAAATATTATAATTTTTTGGTTACTCATCAAGTTATGGTTCCATGTAATGTTGTTACTCATCTATCTATAGATTAATATCATATTAACTATATTTCTGTATCATATCCTATGTTATTCTTTTTTCTAAATATTTAATTTACTATGGATAGGATTCAACATCATATAATAAAACAATTTTTATTTTTTAAAAATTCCTAATAAATATCATCAGGAAATTTTAGATTTGTATATGGATCACTTTTGTCAATAATTTCATTAAATATTTGATCAATAACATTTGTTCATTTACTAAAAACATTGTAATCACTACTAGTATATTAAGTGATTTGAAAAATTCTTTCATTAAAATTTGGAAAAGATTTATGAATATAATATTCGTCCTTTAAATTAATACATTTTAATCAAAAAGTATATGTGAATAATTTTAGGCTTCCTTGCATTTAATGATTCATAAGGAATTTTTAATAAAATTTACTAGATAGAAAACTAGAGTTTGAATATAAGAGTATGTAATAAATATTTTATACAATAATACATTTTAACTATGTATTCACGAAAAACAATTATCTTTTAATTTATTGATAATTTTTATTTCTTAGTAAAACACAACATTATGTTGTTGAGTACTTGGACTATGTAAATTTGTAAAAATTTCTTCTTTCATTAGAAAAAATTTTAAATGTAGAATTTATAACCTCACTATTTTGGTCACTTTAGATATAGATAATATTTATCATTTCAAATTTTGAATAATAATGAAAAATATTTTAAAAATAAAGAGTGATTGAAAGTTAAATGATAAATTATTGACTATTTAAATCCTATTTAATCATCAACTAAGACATTCATAGATTGTTTCACTTCGATATTTGTTATTTATTTTCATCCAAAATGTCCATGTCCACAAAGTATAAACATTTCAAAGAATAGAACTAAACTGTACGATTATATCCCAAATTATGTATCTTAACATATTATAAATGGGGTAGACATTAGTTGAGTTAAAATTATGTTATGTATGTTCCCACACAATTCCATTCTTAGAAATATTAGTTGTGTTATAATTATTTAATTTTAATAATATCATATTCCAAATCCTTGAAAAATCTTCAAAAACACTAAAAAATTGGAAGTTATAATAGAAATAGTCTTATGATTCTATCATGTTAAAATTTTGATGAAAATTGAGAGAGAAATAATACAATCATTCCAAACATGTGAATGTAAAGTTATAAATACAAATGATTTTGAAGTATCCATCATCATAAATGTGGATTATACAGATAAGGTTTCTTTTATTTCAAAAAAGAAAATGAAATATCATAGTTAATATATTATGAAGAAAAAAATATCTCATATACTGATAATAATATAAATCACATTGTCCTAAAAAGTGAATTATCATCCCTCAACATATTACAAGTTCTAAAAATGGGAAAATCATCAATCATGGGCTGAGATAAACATAACTTTATGTTTTATGTGTTTAAATTACTAGTACATATTCTATTATCCAAAAATAAATCATATATAAGTGGTTAGTTCCCAAACTAGTTTAGGATTGGCAATTTAAATATAAAAAAAATATGTAGTAGAAATCTTTAAAACTATATGGTGTTGAATGACCATTATTTAATTATAATAACCCCTATGAGTTCTATAGGGATATATTTTTTTAATATGAATTTTATTCACCACTAACCTCTAATATAAAATTTAATACAAAAAATGTACAATTTTGGGAAAATAATGTAGACTAAAAATGAGACTTTCCCAAATTAAAACATATTCCATATGATGTAAATTAAGATTTCAAGTGTTAAAAGAGCTTATCAAAGGACTAGTTAATATATTTGAAATTAAATAAAATAATATTTTGAATAAAAATTTACACTACATAAAGAAATCCATGGATAAAGATCATGCTAAATCGTGTTCTAAGAATTGTGAGGTAGAAACACTACCATATAAGTCACACACCTAGTAGTTCTATGCCTGAAAAACTTTTTCCCTGTAGATTCGATATTTTATAGGTTTATATAATTTTATAGAAGGAAAAATAAATATTCTTTTGTATTATTAAATAACGAAACATTTGGTTGGGATATTGTAAGAATAATAGCTATAAATATTTATGAGACTAAAATATGAGAAATCACTATAAAAAATAACATGAGGTTCGATATTTGAATGTTTGAATCAATATTAACAATATTCATTTAAAAATATAAAAAATGAGGTGAAGTATAAAAAATATAAATTACCTTATATATTAATGTTTGAAGATCATTTTTGTATCATAAAATTAAAAGATATTTATTTTATGTTACTAATGAATATCAATTGTATCAAATATAGAGATGATAATGAGTAAATGAGTTATAGAACATATTTTTTTAGGCAGGATTATTTTATTTAGAAGAATATGGAGCAACAAATTAGTACACAAATATATCTATATTTCAATTGATGACTGAGAGTGAAATTGACAGAATATATAAACACAAATCATCTATTGAAATTTATTAGAGATTTTTTTCCTGTTATAATATAAATTTAGGATTGGTTTGAAGAATAAGGATGACTTTCATACAATATTACAAATATCATTCTAGAATTTTAGTAAGTTTTTTAGGAAGACTAATTCACTGTTGAGATAATGTGATGTTTAGAGATTATAAGGAAGATCTAATAAAATATCATTGTCTATAAAAAATGATTTACTAGATATTTCATGTATAATACAATCCCATTTTATGAAGGATATATAAATATATTTTGGAGAAACATATTATATATGAGATTGAGATGATATGTTATAAACAATTTTTGGGGATAATAGAATACTTTTGATGTCTAGGGAAAACACATGAGAAAAGTGAGATACATGTCTACCCATTATGTTCAATTTAGTGTTGATGATACCATAAAACTCACTTATAATAATTTTATGAATTTGTGATAATATGTATCTATGTGGGAATAGAACAAAACCTGGAATAAGTACCCACATTGGGAATAAACCATTTATAAATTTTTCTTATTTATTATACTATATTATATATTTCATTTTGTATTATGTGCTGTGTAAAAAAATTAGGTACATATTATCCTAATATATAATAGATTTAAGAGTTTTTGAGACTATTTAAAATTATAATTATCTTAAGTGGGTGAATATGGTAAATTTTTTATCAAAATGATTAAACCAAATATCACGTGACCATAAAAACTCATTATTATTTCAATTTGTATATGATCTAACTAGATTTCTTATAGTTGGTTCAAATTTTAAAAGTAAAATACAGCTATATTTCTAATTTTAATTGTATATTGGTAGGGAATTTCGAATCACCAAATTTGTATAATTATCTACAAATACCAATTGATATAAATATTATGGACTCAACTAAAATTATTATGATACTGTAGCTAATAGTTACTAAAAAGATGAGAATAGTTTCTAAATTAATGTGCATCGACAATACCTAATGGTTACCTAAACATTAGATTTCTAATAGAATCTAGTTATTATAAGCATCTGTAAGAATAGAATTACATTTTTTGACTATATTAGGAGGATGAATCCATTAAAATAGCTGATGTTCTATATTTTGAAGTCTTATTTTTATGGAATAGTGTCTATATTGTGGTCGTCACCTATATATTTTGGTTTATCTAGGGATTATATAATATAAAATCATTAGAAAATTGGAATCTGAAAACAAGAAGTAAGATGGTGATAAATAATTATTGGAGTGAAAACACTTTCTCAAAATTTTATGATATAGAGAATATTTATCAATTTGGGATGAAAATAAATCCCTATGTAAAGGAGAAATAAACAAAGAAAAAGTGGTTAAATATGAGAGAAAATGTGTTGTAAAATAATATATTCTTCATTTGAATAATATTCCAATTCTACAATAAAATTTAACTATTATCAGTTAGATGTTAATGGAAGGAAAATAATGGATCCTAAAAATTCAAAAAAATAACGGTTAAAGTTGAATTAATACCATATGAATTAAATAATAATATTACTCTATGATAGGGTTAATCACATGTAAAAAAACCTACTCAATATTTGATGTCACATCTACTGAAGGAAAGATTATAAATATAGAAAATTTGAAAGAAGGATAATAAAAAAATATTGAGTGAATGAATAACATAATGAATTCATAAAATATTAGTCATTTCTCATTATATATATATATATATATATATTTAACATTAATTTCATTGGATAATTTGAGAATAATTATAAAAAGGTTCATGTATAAAAGTTAACCCGTACTTCTTCTAAAAGAGTTTGTTATAATATTACATTATCCACAAGTATAGAATCAAATATAAAATTTAGTAAAATATAGTGAAAAAAATAATTCAATTACAATCATTGTTGAAAGGGTTTTTTGGGAAATTATAGAAATACCAAGAAGGATCAGCCATGGGTTCTAAACCCAGGCACCATATTTATTTGAAAAAATATAGTAATGATACAACAGATTAAGGGGGTGCTTACATGCATAGAAATACACAATAAACCAACACAAATCACACCACAGAGTTACCTCTTCCTAGGTCGGCCACGACCCCTGGATCCTCCCCTGTTATTACACCCTCTTCTTCAAAATGATATTAATGGATAGGATTTTTACAAAAAAATTTAGGTGTAATATTTGGATAGACAAAATGAAAATATAGGAGAATAATATTTACTATCCACTACTATTGTATTTATACGATTAAGAAAAAATATATTCAATCTGTTAAATAATTAAAAATAAATTACGCCAAATATTAGTGTAATACAACCTTGTGTAATAAGGAATTATGGTATTCAAAAGTATATATGTCCAAAAATAAAAAATATATCCAGTATGAATAGATTTGAATTATTGGTGCTTTTCTATGAAATCCAAAAGATAAGAGGTCAAATATATATAGTAATTTGGTATAAATTATCCATACATGTATTTAAATTGGAAATTATAATAAAAATATTGTTAATGATAAAACAATGAAATATAGATTAATATAAATCATGTTATAAACTGAAAAAGTGTGACAACAAAAATATAACCAAAGACGATTTATCTGACAGATTCCATACTAATTAAGAGGAAGTTATTCTAATTTAAAATATATATGCACATCATTTACCATTGTAATATACCTATAAACACCAAGATGAAACCGAGTTAGACAAAATCAATGAAGGAATCAATACCTAATATCAATTTCTATATTGGTTTGGGGGAAGATATCCTAGATGATGGGCAAGATAAGGATTATAAAAAGGATAATACCAAAGGTTAAAAACCCATGAGGAAATAAAAAAAGGATGAGAATTTTAAGAGTTAAAAATAACTATGTATAGGGTTTAAGGAATACGAATCTTTTCTCCTGAGGATAATATTTCAATCTATGTACGATTTCACCAAATTAAATGAACTTCCTATACCAATATAAAAAAGGAGTCCCCTGAAGAAAAGAATATAAATTTCATCATTTAAGAAAATATTATCAATATCTAATGAGAGAACTCATGTTTTACAGCTTCAAATATTATACTATGTACTTATTTATCTAGTAAGGAGATGGAAAAAAGGGTCAAGGAAAATGTAACATCCATTAGATTGGGATTCTCGTAATAGGAAACCTAAAAAATCAATAATATGGCCAAATTGTAAGCACTAAGGTATACCATATGATAATATGAACATGGGGATATAAAACTAGTTATTTACATCGGAAAAAAGATGTGTTCATACAATCAAATCACCAATGTACGCAATACATGAGAATATGAAACTATGGAAGTGCATCCCAACTCTAGGTTTGGATTTGGTATTTGAAAATACAATTTTATTAATTTAATTGTGATGATAAATTGGACAAAATAGAATTATAACTATCATGAATAACGATTTATGATTCAGTGGCTGGGTGGTAAAATATGATGGAATTTGAATTTTCATTTAGTGGATGCATGAAATATTAAATTAAGCATCACAAGGTAATTCCAAGAGTAAGAACAATTAAACATTTATTTTTTAGACATTTCACGAGCCATAGAGAGTGTCATATAGGTTTCAAGATAACTATTTTGATTTGGGACTTGAAATGTAGGTTTTGAAAATGACATCCTAGGTACACAATTGGAGAATAATTTATATAAGATGAGTGGTAAAACAATGAAACCTATTTTGAATGAAAATATTATATTGTTATCTATGTTATGTGAAATAAAAATCCATGAAAAATAGTGATTATTTGATGAGATATTCATTTTCTAAGAACACATGTGGTTTTACAATATTCAGTAATTTTCTGGGGAAGGATTGATTGGGTGAAGTATCTCAACATGGTTGGAGAACAGTTTCCAAATCGTAAAAGGAAACCTTGTGGATTCGTGTGTCCGTGGATAGTGTAATCCAATAGTAATCACACAGTTATACAAACCATGGGGCCAAACTATTTACCTCTTTAAAAACACCATTACCCACTTATCCTTAAAGGGGGGGGGGGGGGTTAACACTTTTATTCCTTATTTACTCCATTGAGGTCCCCTGGGTACACACCTGCCCCCTTCTCGTCTCTGTTGGAGTAGATTTTGATCATTATTTCTCTATACTGAGTACAATTGGATGCTTGGGTAGTCCATAGTTAATTATACGAATACTCTAAAATCATTTCATAGTTTGTCTTTTATTTTGTGTTGGATTAGTGTGTCATTTCGTATTTCCCAATTATTAATATTTTTTTTAAATTTCATCAATTTCTATTTTGTGGATCAAATAAAATCATGATAATGGATTAACAAAGATTCCTTAGTATGTAGCCGGTGGTCTAGTATATTTTCAATTTTTATTTCATTGTGTATAAATTTTTTTCATTATGTTTCATGTTAGGATTTTGATGTATTGAAAACAAATAATGAAAATCCTAAAATTAAATACTTATACCGTAATTGTGATGGTAGATCAACCCCTTAACATGGTTTGAGGTTGCTAAGATAAAATAAACCCACCACATTGTGTGAGTATTTTTAAATTATTACAATAATCATTTTTACAAATTCAAAAAAAATACACGATGGATGTGTTGAGAATCCAACTTTCTAGTATAATATCATTATGTGTAAAATGACATGAAATTAATATGGTTACAAACATGTAACTTAGTATATTATAAAAATGGGTTGACTATTGAATTGAATCATGATGAGTTTTAGATTGGAATGTATTTCTCCCACATAACTCTTTTTTATATGTAAATTAAATGATATAACTGTATATAATGAATCATGGTAATTTCAAATTGGCCTAGATGTATCCGTATGGATTATTTTAAGTAACTAAAATTAACATGCATGTTAATTTTAGTATTTCTTGAGTGATACATGATTTTTAATTTAGAATTCCTTGGAATGAATTGAAAGGCATGTTGAATTGTATAATTTATTGAAGTTGTGTTCATGGAATTATTTATCAATATATAATTCATAGAAATTTAATTCCTCATTATTTTACATGATGTTCCTTATAATTATTAAATTAATTAGAGATGGTGTTCCTCATCATGTACATGGAGTTTCTCATTAGTAATTAAAATTATTGGACATGGAATTCATTATCATTATAAAAAATATTAGACATATAATTCCTTATAATTATTGGAATTATTTGACATGGAATTAATCCAATTTTATTGGAAATTTATGGGCATGAAATTCCATATCCCTTTCATTAAGGTTCTCTAGTTGATCCCATTTTCTAGATATGATACCACGTAGGGTTATTTTTCATTTAATACTTAATTATAAACAAGGATATCTTGAACAACATTACATTACAAATGTGCCTTTCCCAAATAATGTTTTTCTTACACCATAATATTTATAGTCATCAAGGGTTCTTGTGAGGATCTTTAGTTGAGATTGTTTATATTTACACAATTGTCATACTCTTGATATACTTAAATAATGATAGATTTTCTATTCACAGACTATATGTTCATTGGACATTGTTATTGGTGTCTTACCAAGTATTACTCACTCCCCATTCAAGAAACCCATTAGTACCATGATTGATATCCTAACTATTATTTTTTATCATGTATTATACTTGTTTTCAACACAATTTATGGAAAAGGAATTGACATGTATTTTTGGGTCGACCATGTACTCAGCCATCCTAATGAGGTTTGTTTATTTTTGTAGTTATAAATTTATCTTTAATAGTATTATTTTATGTATTAACTTTTCTATATAGACTACATGTTATATAAAAATTCTTTATCTAGCATAGATGTATTGTTTGACACTATCCTAGTTCTCAGTTGGATATTTCTTATTAGTGGGGATAAATATCTACTATTTTTTTATTATTCTTACAATATATTTTTTACATTTATATAGGGTATAGTCTCCCCATTTTATAAAATTATGACCATTTATTCTAGATAAAGGCCTATAGTGTATCGGGAGGTCCTGTTGATGCTCTACTGCCAACAAGTTATGTTACATTAAAAATATTGAACTGAACCGGAACATGATAATGTGGTATTGTTGATTTCATTTCTCTATCTCACTATTTTGGGATCTAATACAAGAAAATAAGAATGGTTCCCCTAATGGTAATTAGTTTTTAGGGGAATTTATTACCCACACATGATGGATATATCACATTTTATGGGATATGACTTCTATTAAATTTTTTTTATATTATAGTTGATTTATATTTAACCACAGGTGATTGTTTTGTTTTTAATTGATTAATGATTTATGATATTTAACACTTGAACTGATAATGAATGATATGATATTTGTTAAAAATTATTTTCTATAATTCCGAAATCATATGTCATTATCAATATTATATTAATAACACAATTCTATTATAATTTATAATGCCTATCATTACACCATGATTGAATGTTTATTTCAATTTATACCTGTATTCTATAACAATGTAATAGCTTTCCATCTTATGTCTAGGAAATATGGTTGTTCAAATGAATTTTCTATGATAAACTAAATAACGTTTTCCCATATATCTTATTCGTGATATTCTATTAAACCATCTGAAATTATTTAAAATAATAAATAGTTTTTAGATGTATAATAAATTCACCTAATTGAATCTTGAATTTAAGTGAAATATGATTTTTTATATATTAAAGTCATTGCCGATGTATTATACTTATGTAGTGTTTCAATAATAACTTATTATGTCTTTTACATCCCAAAATTAGTAATAACTTCCCATATAATAGAGTGATTATATGCTTGTGTGGATTCTTGTTGGTGCATTTAAACACTATATGACTATGAGATAATAAAACTATAGGTGTTCTAAATTTTTAAGGAATTAAATAATTATTGGATACAAATAAATTGTATTTTAATTTTAATATATAAAAAATTTATTCCATAAATAGGGGATGGTTGTTTGTATAACTAAACCAATATTTTCTTGTCGATACCCTCATAGATCTCCTTCAATGTTATTATTTGACATCATTGGTGTATATTCTTGTTTATTGGTACTATTATTTAATAATTTAGTGACCACATATATGGTGTTTCATATAGATTTATGGTTTCATCATACAAAACATATTCCGCATAAATGATAAAAGTTGTTTTGTGCATTTTTAGTTTCACATGATATGAGGGGTTGGTTAATTGAAATGACAATTGATACATTAATATTGTTTTTCTCTATACATTTTTAGTGAATTTTTTTAACTAATCACTCTTAAAATAACTTATCATTACATATTTAATTGTTTAATGATAAATTATGTTATTATTGTCTACAATGTTATGTACCTTGAGAAAAACAATGTTCATATTATAGTTTATAAAAACATTTTCCTATATCTATAGTACTTGGAAATGAATATATTTTTCAATCTATTTAATGTAGATAGTAAATTTTAAGTTGTGTAATGGATTAAATCAATGCATTTAGTGGTCTTTATCTTGGAGAAACCTCATATTGCGGTTAGTTGTAATATTTCTTTGAGAAATATTTCTTTGAATTGAATCATGGACATTGCCATTAGTTTTGAGTGGCCTTATTTTGTTTCTAAACCTATAGGTTATGTGTTAGAACTTTGGGACCCTTTATTCCTATTTCAATTTTTAGAGTTGATGCCATTTGCTTTATCGAGGGGTAACTAAACGATGGTAGTGACTATGGAGATAAAAAACCAATAGGATTTGAATTGATTTCCTATAATTTTAAAATTCAATCAATAATTTATTTAGTTGGGATTGACTTTTAATTGAATAATTGAAACCCCTAAGTAGGTGGGAGGTTGTATGGTGAGTTCATACTCAATGTATTATTACCATGTATAGAGACCCGGTGGGTTTCATCTCCATATGTTTTTTGTTGACATTATGACCCTCTATAGAGAACTCCCATATGAGGATGCTCATAAAGGATCATATCCTGGTATGTCCATGATTTAACAGTGATATTGTTAAGTTAATTTTGATAGGTTTTGTCTATTTTGGGTCAATGACCTCCTTAACTTAATTTTTATTTATATATTTAATGATATTTTATTGGAATGTTAGAATATATGTATTTTAGGACCAAATGTGGTAAAATGTTCTCGTGTGACAGACCATAGGGATAACTAGACACACCTAGTGGACCTATAATTAGACTTGATCAATAAAAACATGTGGTACACATAGTTTCCTTGAGATTTGGCTCAAAACCAGTGGGTGAGTGGTGGTAGGCTGATTATGGGAAACTAGTGGGAGTGGTTGGAATAAGTTTATAGATTTTCTAATGGTGGTGGGTTTTTTTCTCTTTTAAATATCAGAGAATGATTAGAACATAGTTTTTAATATTAGTATTTTGAAGCATTTTATTTTCTATAAAATCAATGATATTTCTTGGGTATCAAGATTTGATTTGATGGGAAGGGTTGTTTGTGTGCCTGGCCATGTTAATATGTTGTTGTGAGGTTTACATTTTATTTTCCAAAACAATGATCCTTGATAGGTATTTATTGGTATTCCATGGTACATGTTGGTTCTCAATTTTTATTTGTATCCCTATATGGGATCATAGATTATTGAAACTATTATTCTATGCAGTATGGTCGGCTTGGACCTATTGATTGAGAACTCAGTGGACCATGAGACAAGAATGAAATTCGGTGGTATGGGATGTACATCCATTTTTTATACTGAGTAAAATTTTCCCTAGTAGTGAAATTGAACATGTTGAAATTGATCATTGATGACCAATAAGGGTTTTTTAGGAATAATGGATACAAATATATTGAATGTAAGAATAGATACCTAGATATACAGTAATATTAATAGAGGGGACTTGTGATGAAGGATAACATGGAAACCAAACATCTACCATAAGATGATTGACCTATGGGTGGACCATTACATTCATCATCAATAGACATGGTGTTAGGGTTTTGTTAATGTAAAAATATCCTAGTAAAATTTCAACCAGGATCAAGAGTGAAAAACATTTTTATTGATGAAATCCTAGTGTATTCCTTGTTTAGGATCAAACATTCATAATATCTTGAAATCTTCCCTAGTAAGTAGAGGGTGAATCATGTATACACCATGAAATCAAAAATATATTTTATTATTTTAATTATAGACTCTATGTTTGTTTCTATCAAGGAGTGATGTAAGTTATTCAATAAGGTATAGAGTACACCATTGTATGTTTGAGGGTGGTGACCCTCATTGTAAATTTTGACACCTGAAAAACTATATAATAACCATTATTGGGTGAATAAATGGGTGATGGTTGATGTTATTATTAAAATTTAAATAATAATGTTCATAGAAATGCTATTTTTTAGGTTTGAGGGTGGGTAGAGGATGGACTATGGTAATCAGAAGATTGGTCATTGGCGTGATGAAATAGAATACTCTCAAGGTGGGGAGGGGGATGTTGGTCGCCAATTTATGCCCCTCATTTGAGAAAGGTAATGGTACCTTGAGACCATCAGTAGGAATATTATTTGGAACTATTATTCCATTAGATTCATGGAACATGGTATGCCTAGTTTTCATGTTAAATTTCAGCTTATGGTAGGAACATATGATGTTTATACATGCAATTTAGCTTTTTTTTACAGGAATTCATGACCTACGTAAGCTAGGGGTGTTTTTATTTTCTACCAAGGAATATTGGGGATGATAATTTTTGAGGTGCAGAGGTTGTATAACTTCATGTTATAAAGAGGTTGAGAAACTCTAAAGGATTTTAAATATTCATTTGTTGATGGACTAAATATTAAATTGAGATTTAGAAGGTAATTTTGAGAGTTGGATTATAAAAAGTATTTTTTAGATTTGGAATGTGAGTTAAAGGGTGGATTAGAGGATTTGGGAGCATCCTATGTGTTATAGAACCTTAATGGATGTTTTGGAAAAGACATCCTAAGTGCACATTCAGAACATGATTAGTACCAACCACATGTCACAACCATGGGACTTGTTCTATATGGGAACACTATTTTGTTAACCAGGTGAGGTGGACCAACAAAATATAAAAAAGTGCAGATGTGTTAAGAGATTCAGATGGTTAGAACATGGTTTATTTTACCATGTGATGCAGTAATGTTGGATAATACGTCTTGGGAGTAATATATCTACACAGTTGGTACACATTTTTGTAATCCATGCAAAGAAACCATGGGGATTGCTGATGCTTTGGTCACTGGTGCTACAAGGTTGCTGAATATTTTTTCTAACAATGTGACATAACCATTAAAATATTCAACGGGTAATAATTTACACTTCCACCTCCATCCATAAATGGGGTTTCACCATTTTATTATATCTTTTCTCCCACGTTCCCCCACACGTTTCATCCTCCTCATCATCTCCCCTAGATTTTATTTTTGTTTTTATTGGTCTAAATTTGTCATCAAAAACCAATAAGTAAGTATACGAATCCATAGAAAAATTATCACATATTTTCTTCTTATTTTGTATTTATTTCATCTATAATCTCATATGAATTGTTTTTAGTGAGTTACCGAATTTCTTTTATTTCTCTAATTTTATCTAAAATAAATGTCCAAATGTAGATGAGTGAATATTCATTAATAAATGTTAGGTTTTCTTGTTTCATTTCAACTATATTTGTATCATTTACAATCTATTATCATTATTGTAAATGCCAAAATTCCCACACATTACACCCAAAAATATTAAAAGAATTAAAATAAATACCAGGAATGCTCAGTCAAAGGCAAGACTCTGAAAATTTATTAATAAAAGAAAAAAATTAATCAAGTACTACAATTCATAAAAAAGCTACATATCATAAAAGTCATACCCATCACCACCACCATTATACATTGTTTTCTCTGTAGTAGTTGATTCCCACTCTAATCTTTCATAGTGCTTAAGAACCTTGGAATATTTCCTTCTAAGATTAACCTTCTCCAAGGCTAGAAAATCCTTTGATGACTTTATTGCCCAACTTTCCTTCCCAATAAAATACCTGGTAGACACCGGCCTTGGAAGGTAAGAATAGTCATTCTTCAGACATCATCGTGGTGGGTCAGTCCTAGCATCCTCATTCCCATGATCCTTCATCCCTTCACAATGATCAACATCACTTTAGGAAGGCCTGACCACGCCACTATCCTTTTCTTTGTCAGTGTCCAAAATGTATCCCCACATTCCCAAGAATTTCACCACTTTATAACCCTATTCCAATACACATTATTGTTGTACCTGAATGTTATCATTAACTATAGCAAGGAAGTGTGGATGATCCACAAGGTTCTTCCTAACACCTTCACTGGTTGCAGCATCCTTCTAGGAAAAACCATGCTGCAAGATGCCACATTCCTGCCTTGATGCATCCTTACCTTTAAGAAATTCCTCATCATATTCAAGACCTATGAATCTATTTCCAGTAGAGACTGTGATCACTATTCCTCCAGCATCATCATCCTACCCTTCCTGAACACAGGAATCCAAATACCCCAAGATAGGAACAAACGAGTCCAAAAATATGTTTAGTCACAGTCTTCGATCACAAGGAATTGCAAGTCAAATAATTCCCCACAGTATCTACACTTAGAAGACCAAGGTCAAACATTAAGTGATCAAAATATTTCTTAATTGTCAGGTCTCATGGCCTATCTTCTACCTTCTTCATAAGAATAACCTACACTATGATTTTAGGGAAAGTATGCCTAGCATCCATAGCCACATCCTGTCATGTAGAAAACACTTGCTCAATGCCTTTAGTAGGATCACATCTTGTACTACTAGACACGTCCTTCACCCACAGCAAAGCTGAACCCAATGAATAATAGCCATCAGTACCCAAACCTAAAACCCCCAGTGTAGCTCCAGCCAAAACATTACTTGGAAAAATCAATTTCATATGCTCAAAACATGCACAATTTATAGAAAACAACATCCATGATTTGAATCTTATATCCTGCTCCCACTGATACTCTTTCCCATCCATAATACAGACAAAATTCCTTTGAGGCCTCGCAACATCAACATCCTCAAAAATATGTGGACATAATGGATGACAAGTGACCTCCATCCACAATCAGAACACAAATATCGACCAATCATGTTCCCTATAGCACTCAAAATTGAGGGACTTTGAAATGAGCATGGAAGACAAGGGAGACTCACCCATGTCTCCATCATCGAAGGATAACGCCGCTTGTGAAAGTTGAAGCTCCATCAAAACATGTAAAATGGAATTCCTTTGAAACTTAGGGGGGATCTAGGCCAGGTGGTGATCAAGTCATATACCGTCTCAAACTGAATCACCAGATGTCTCCTATAAATTAAGCCTATTACCTCGCGCACTTGAATATCCCATGAGTTGAACACGAAACAGTCAAACTCATCATCCTAAGTTAGCTGATGATGAAACCGAGCTACCAGAGATAATTTACATAAATTAGAATCACCATTGTGCTCTACTGAAGATACAAGGAGTTGAGGCACTCATTGGAATAGATAAGGGACTTTCAGAGAGAGATGAATCCTCAGAATGGAAGGAATATAATCAGGATTGTTGAACAACAAGAAGATGTTAACTCCTTTATAAGATTGAAATCATAGACCTCCACCCTCCGATCATGGGGGGGATAGACCAAGGTCATTAGGTTTATAGAATTTCCAAGAAAGAAGGTACCGTCGCGGGCTCCTCCTTTGACATGATGAAATTCAATGAATTAAAATAAATACTTAGACAAAAAACTTGATGTTTCCTATTCCTGATAAAATGGTTGTAGGTTGATGAACTCTATCTAGACTACCAACCATGGTGATCTCAATTAAATTATTGCGATTATCTTTATTTTTCGTTTCTACCAAACTAACCCTTCGATATGTTGAGTTGGAATCTTCCTTGTGGAATGTCAAAATGAGTTAAATTAAAGGTACATGACATGGTTACACATTTTCCCTTATGAATGTTATAAAAAAGATGTCACTATTGAAATTAACCATGAAGAATTATAAATTGGCATGCTTTTTTCCACAGACATCTTTATTTTTATTATAAATTAAATGGTATAATAGTATATAGTTGATCATGGTTGTAAAAAATTGGCATGGATAACTATATATGAAATTTTTTAATTAATAAAAGTAATCTATATGATAATAATGATTTCATTGAGCGTTACTTTAGATATGATGAGAAATTCCTTGGATATGCATGTATGACATACTAAAGTTTATTATTTATTGAATTTTTCATTGTAGAATATATAATAATAATTTAATTCAATGACATGGAGTTCCTCATGATTGGAAATGATCCAACATATCATTAATGAAATTATTTTACATGATTTTCTCAAGATAGAAAAATAATTCCTTAATATTTATTGAAATTATTAGACATGATGTTCAGTGTCATTAATAATTTTTTGGGATATCATTTTAATGATAAATATTCAAATTATTATTCACATTGTTCCTCGTATTTAATTGGAAATGTTTGGACATTGTGTTCCAAATCCCCTTATGTTAGATGCTCAGGATGATTCCCTATATTAGAAATGACAACCCATATGATTTTTTTTATAGACACCCTGGTAATAATCAATGGGTTCTATAATTTTAATACATATATAACATGTCTTGCTTAAAAAAAATTTCAACTTAGGCTTGAGCATGTATAGTATGGCAATGATCCTATTAGGAACCTAAGCTGACACATTTTACATTAATTTTAATGCCTTTATTTTGATATACCTGAACAATGTTATATTTTATATTCACATAATATATTCTCATTAGATTCCCTTAGTGGTGTCTTAATGAGTTTTACTCACAAATTATCAGCACTAATGATTAGTACTCAGACTGGCCTATTGACTCTATATTAGGATCATGGATTTTGATTCTTGTAATTTAAAATTATGGGGTAGCATATTCCATAGATATGTGGGTAAATAAAATACTTTGGTATCCTATATGAGTGGGGTATTTTTTTCATTTCATTTATTTACTAGACATTTAGTATGTATTATCAATTTTATGGGGAATATGTGTATTATGGCTCATCATGAACATGCACGGTTGGATTATTTGGAACTGGCCTAGTTGTCTATTTATTATTACTTATAATTTTTGATAATATTTAGCTATTTAACTTTTTATATTATTATTACACTTTTTATATTATTTATATAGAGGGTATTGTATCCAAAATATACAACCATTAGAACCACAATGTTATTTATAATCCTATGAAATATGATGATGTGCATGTGAGGGATTATTTAAAGGAGCTTAGTTAATGATTAATGAGTGAATCATGTTAGGATGAGTTAAGATAATAGGAAGAACAATAAATCTGCATTAAGGATTATACAATCTGAATATTAGGATAAATCCATGAATTTATAATGGTTATTAACATCTACCTAAACTGATAGAAACATGATCAACATTGATTTATAGGGTCTGTGATGAACTCAAGTGAAAACATTTCAAACTAGGGTGATCCACAAGAAAAAAATTTAATACTTGAGAATCACAGTAACTGACACAAAAATTAATTAGAATATTTTAGGATTGAATTATAAGGCTTTAAAAATAAGGAAATTTTATTTCATAATGTTTTGATTATATAAATGAATGTTTCCCATGAATATTGAACTTCTAAACTAATATTCCCCATTTTTTGGAATAAATGATACTATTTTAAGAACATTTAAACAATTAATCCCCATAAAATAATCACTAGAATCATCCCATGGATATTGATTTTATAATAAATTAACAGTCCATTTTGGATGATAGGTAACCACCAAAATTAACTAAAAATGATATAAATCACTAAATTCAAACAAAACTAGATGAATTCATTACATTTGAGCATAAGAAAAAATATACTATAAATGATTATAATATGAATTCAAGTCTCATGGGTAGTAATATTTAATATTTCACCCATATCCATCATGATAACATATTAGTTAAATTTTTTATCACCATAATTCTAATTCATAGACTTAAAATAGTTTTATAGGGTATTGTGCATGTAGTGTGTGGAATGTGGGCTCATTATGAAATATATAGTTCTTTTTTTATTTAAGAATGATGATTTCATCTCTGGTTACTTTATGAAGGTCTAGTTCTTATTAAAAAATAATAATATTGAGAAACAAATTTGAAAATAATCATTTAATATATTAAGGAAATGAATATATATATTACAAACTCAAGATGACTAGTTAATGGTATAAAAGTTAGAACATTGGTATTCATGTTATTTTATTACCCATGGGGAGGAAATGAACCGAAAAAAGGAAAATGTTTTATAAAAAATAAATCTATACATTGTAAGGAAATTAATTTTTAGAAAATAAATGAATATGTAATGATGAAGAGTTTATATCAATAGGAAGAAAAAACAAATTAGGTTCCTAGACGATAAATAAATATCATCCATGTGAAAATTATTAAAATAAAAGAGAGGTCCAACATATTCCAATAATGATTATTTTTATATCTGTCTAGGTATTTTAATGTTATGTATCAAGGGGAAGAAAAAATTGAAATCAATATCCACTATAGATCAAAAAAATGCATTCATGATAAACTTCTTAAATCCTCCTTGAAATAAATCAACATATATTAATAAATGATAAAATTTTATTTAAAATAACATGATGAATATTATTGGAAGGAATACCTTGAGTTGTATTTGATATGATTTTATGGTATTAAATTGTATTATTTTTTATGAATTTAAATTTTTTGTAAAAAATAACGAAACATAATTGATGATGAGTGGAAACCATTTTCATATCATATTTTTAAATATAAAAAATAATATAAATTCATGGGGGTAATTGTCCTAATGAAAATTTAAACTAATATTCCTTGAATAATAATGTTATCATGAGTATTTTGAGATTTTTAGCTGATAAATTCTTCTTAAATATATTTAAACAACCCCTACAAATTATATTTTTTTATCAGATGTTGTATTTGATTAATGGAAAATTATATAATCTAAGGTAATCACTACTATTTTATAAACTGTTAATTTTCAATATAACCAAATTGTTTTTTAAATGTTTTAGTTTTTATGTAAAAATATATTCCACAATTCTATATAGTTTTTTAGGTTCTTTATCTCATGAAACATGGACAATGAAAGAGTAATAAAAATAAAAATAATGATTCGACCTTGTGATTCCAATACATTAAAATATTGGATGTAATTTTTAATTAGTTATGGTGTAATGAAAATTAGATGAATGAATATTAAATGAAATTTATGCGAAGATATTAATTCCTCTAAAAATAAATCCAATGATGGAAATTTAGTAACACAATATATTTCATTAGTTTCATATTTTCAATGATATAGATAATATATCTTTGTGTGTTAGTATATAGGGTTGTGTATGGAGTTACTAATGTTATTTATTGAAATTATAATATTATAAATATAAAATTAAACGAGGGAGAGGATATTATATAGTATTCTCATATGAGAGGATTCAATATAATAAAATTCAAAAAACTAACATTAAAATATAGGGCATATAGATCGTATTTGTACAATAGTAAGGGAAAGTTCAATTGAATCATGAAGAAATACCTATAAAAGTATTGAGATGGTATGATAATTGTTCAATTAACACATATTGAATGTAGTTTTTGATGAATCGAATATATGTATGATGCATATATAATCTATTCAACAATTAATAATCATGAAAAATACTTTATTTACAGATGAAATTCAATTATATAAATGATATATTTGGAAATTTGTTTTTGGAATTTACAAGGATGTGTTATATATAGAAATAATCTAAATTAAATATTTAATTAAAACAACTATTTGTAATTTTAGTCAGAGTTTTTAAAATTTTATTAACAATTCCTAAATCCATTTAATTTCATTTAAAGTTTTAAATATTTAGTGAAATTCTTAAAATGGTTTCAATTATCTATTGAAATATTTTATTATGTTTGTATTCATTAAATATATAAATTTTTTAAGGCAAAAAGATAAAAAATAATGTTTTGGGACAAAACTTTATATGTGATATATTTTATATCAAAACCAATAGAATATACTAAATTTTATGCTTCATAATATATGTAATAACCTCTCAGTAGAATTGTTCATATGATCCTCTAACGTCTATAATGAAATATAAGTTATTAATTTTATATGAATGGATTTTAATTTATGAATAATATAATTTATAGAGTTTTGAACTATGTAAAATATACGATGCACATGATCAAGGTAAATTGTTTTATAGATATTTATAATATATTTCAGAAGGCAAGAATGTTTTGGTCTAATTCTAAAACTAAAATTTATGAAGTAAAGGAATGTGTAATTAATTCCTTTGGAGAAGATATTTTGAAATGTCTCTAGAGGTTTTACTATGATGCATAACATAATTTATGTGATATGTAATATCTTAAGAAGATATATAATATATTTTGATACATGTGTAATATGATGGGATTTTTTTAAATGAATTTAAATAAATTATCTCATGTAGATACATAAAATAATTATCTCATATAGTAATTTATATTATTTTTTAAATATGATTTTTGTTTTTAAACATAGATAAATATGATATTTCTAATGATATAGTAATTATAGAAAAAAAATTTCTAAATAAATAAAAATAATTCTAGAAATTTTCATTCAATTATTTATTCATCAAAATAAGTATAATTTATTCTTATTCAATATGAATGTCGATGATTTAATATTTATGTTTTTGAAATTATTACCATGTACTAGAGTATTATAAGGATACATAATAAGATTGTTATTTTTATTTTACATGATATGTAGTTCTGATGAAAATGATGTTCCATATTATTATTCTATATAAATGTAAAAAATTATTAAATTACGGAATAAATGAAATGAATTTTTTAATGATTCTTAATGAATTGGAAATTGTGAGTCCATTATCATATTAAATGATGATATATTTTGATAAAGATTCTTTGCGATTCAAATCTAAAAATAATTACCATGATTGTGATGATCACACTACTGCAAATTAATGACCCTTTCTGCATTTGAATTCTATCAAAACAAAATTTTATTAATGAAATTTCCCAATCAATTAAAATAATTTTGGCATATATAGTACTTTCGTATTATACTAAACACATACACTACATGGTATAACAAACACCTTTTTCTTATTTTAATTTGAAAACTATATTCATAGAGTTAATTAATGATTATTAATAAAAAAATTATAATGTGATAAGAAACATATAAGATAACATGACTATAATATAAATATTTTTATGTAGTTGCTCATCTAGGATTATCGCACTAGAAAAATGTTGTATAAATGATGTAGAATATTAGTAATGTAATATTCCACTTTTGATGATTCAAATATATATAAAATTAATAGATTATAGAATTTAATTAAGAATGAATTAAATATAATATATTATAAGAAATTAGGGGACACATATGACTATTGAAAATCTTACTTTTGGAATAGTAATATAAAAATTAGTAATCCTTCCATTAGAACTTTAATCTAGTCATTATGAATAGTTAACTGGCCATTAGAATAGTATCATAAAAAATGAATGTGTAAAATTTATTTTTGGTATATAATAAAATTTTAATATGACATATGTAGATACGTAAACATGTAAGTAAAAATTTTAATAATGTTAAAATAAGTGTTTCGATTTTTGGAAAATATATATGTTTCACTTTTATTTTCATGAAAGGTATATACATTATAAAATTATTAGTTTACTAAATATGTTTTATAAAAAAATACATTATTAAATTATAATAATAATTTAATTTTTTATACTTTATGTAATTTTTTAAAGGCCAGAAAAACATGCAAAAATAATATACTTTTATATCTCAAATAAAAAATAATTTTATTTTAAAATAAAAATGATTATATTTATAAATTTATTTTCTTCAAATAAATTTTATTTTATCAATCCACATGTTGGTCAATAATTATGTTCAATTTTTTTGTATTTTTATAAAATGGTGGGCTCGTCTTGTGAATAACTGAAAATGATATCATACGATATTTAACATTATATATTACATACATGATTAATTTCATAAATAATGTTGTAATATATTAGACCACATGTGTACAAAAGTGGTGAGAGCTTCTAGAGAGAACCTATATTTTATGTTTTTGGGAAAGAAAATTTTTTAATTGGGTATTAGGCATGATTTATTAAGGGTTAGACACATCAAAAATGTGTTTTTGGACATGAAACAAAGGATGCGTGGTGTATGGAGGGTTATTGGAAGCATTAAAGGGATGTCAGGATAGCCTAGATATAGGTTATAGTCTCCATATTTCTTGTACCAGCCCACCCACTAGACAGTGGTTCCAAAAGTCGACTACGTGCCATCAACTAGCTTGTCCCCATATACCTGCTAGCTTATGTGGTTAAATTGGATTAAATAAAATCTTTCATGCAAAAAATTGAAGGGAAACCCCACTCTTATCTATATCATATTTCTTGTATGTCCAGGATCTCCCTGACCCATTGCCTCCTAAATCACCCTTAATCTAGGGGTGCTATTGAATATTGTTTTTGACATTGAATGGATAGAATTTCCCCCCACTAGTATCAGTTGATCCTATCCTCCCTTCATCGTAATGTTCTTATCCTATAAAATTTGATAATGTTTTTGATTTCGTTTGATCTAGTTGGAATTTGTGGTTTGAGATATAGATATGGACATTTTAAATGAAAGGATCTCTTGGATCGAATTATCGGAAATGTGGGTCATTGAATAATCAAAGGCATTTTATAGTATCATTTGAATTAGGTCTTACATTAAAATTATTTTTAAATTATTATGTAATAAGATTCATAGGTTGTTTATTTCTATCAGGTCAATTTTGAGAGGGACGCATGAACCTACCATGGGTGTTTGGTTATGGTTCTAGAGTGGTGAGGTCATAACAATGGTATCTCATATTAATTATTTGTATTTTTAGAGTTGTTAAATTGATTATCATTATTTAATATATTTTTATTTGTTTTTGGCTTATGATTAGGCCTAAAGTGGATGGTAGATAACATTATTTGTATGATAGAGCTTAGATAAGACTTGGTTGATATTTTTAACCCCACAGATCTATTAATAAAATCTATGAAATGAAAAATGTGGTCCTTGTAATTAATTCATAGTATAATTATATATATAGTAATTTTTTCTGTATTGCGCTTAATTTTTTTGGAAAATTTTCATATATATTAATCTAATTTATTTATAAAAAAATAGTTATTTGAGTCAATGAACATGAAATGAAAATAACTATCATCTTTAATTAGAACCTTGTCTCTAATATGTTGTGTGTGGAATCAATAAAACTCTACATGTGTAGAGTTTCATTAATGACAATGGTTGTTGTTTTCATGAAACTTTTAATGGTAAATTAAAAATGGGGTTTCAAGTGTTTTCTTTTAATTGATATTTTTTTGGTTTTAGGTATTGGAATGATGAAATAATAAAATAGTTATGTTTTATTATATGGAAATTAAAATCTCTTTGATGGCATGTTCTGGTATGAGGATTTGGTTTTGAAAAGTATAAATGGAAATGGTATTTTGGAAACGGTTATTTGAACTTTTTGTGTTATTGTAGACTAAGGATCATTTTTTATTTAGTAACACTAAATGACTATGGGTACCTAGTCATTTATTTTTTATTATATAACTGTTATATTTGTATGGGGACATGGTTTTAGGGGTTATTAAAAGTATTGTTAATGCATGACTCAGGTGTGTACTATTATTTATCGATAAAATATGGTGAATGCCTCTCCCGAGGGATGAGGGAACATATGGTTATTCTTTTAGGAACTCTTCCCTAGATGATAGTGGTATTTATGGTTAACCGAGGGTAAAAATAGGCTTTGGTGGAGGCATGTAATGGTTATTAAATTTGCGAGTGCTAAACCGATATAAACATATGGATTATGGAATATGTATATTTCACTTAGATATCATTGTAGACCAGAGATAGGTATATCTCTCATATTCAAAAGTTTTATTGTTTGTATAATCAATGAAACATGATTAGAGACAATATGTTCTAGAAAAATCAATTATGTTCAATTCCCATGGTGATCACAAAACCAAGCTTTATATTTTTTTGTTTTGTTTTTGTTTTATATGTATAAATATGATACTTGAAACTATTTTAATTATGAAAATCTATATTCAATATTATATAAATAGTTATTTTTATAAAAAAATATATTGTTTTCCTACAGTGTTATATTCACACCATACATATCCTACCTTAGTACCTAGGTACCCAAGTTGGCCTCACTTGTTACAGGTTTATGTTGGGATGAGGCCCATGACATTTTTGGTGAGTTGTACCAGATCAGATGAGATTTGTTTCTTGTTATATTAGGGCTTAAGGATGATGGAGAGTTTACTATACGTTTATTTCAATCATTATTTCATTATTAATTTTGTTTCTATATTATTGGTATTCCTCTTAGGTCATCTCTCAGTATGCATGTATGTCAAAATATTGAATTTTTATGGTATGTTTAGTATTTAACTTTTTTAATGAATAATGTTAGAAATGTTTTATTAATTTATATTTTTTATTTATAAATAATATTCAACTATAATAATGGCATTATATCATTCCCAGATTACTTTTTTATTCTCCCATATCTAATCCCCATCCTCTGACGTTTGGGGAGGTGTGGCTGAGGATATATTGGGAACTGATCCAATTACTATTCATAGAGTGATCTGGGATGGTAGGTCACAATGTGGTATCACTAGTTATTTATTTTTTCCTATGTTATTTAGGATTTTGGTTGATAAGAGATGTATGAATGTGTTGGATACTCATATTCATGTTGGGTTAGTTTGTCATGAACACCTATTCCTATTATAAATTTTTTTAAACTAAGGTTAGAGTATATTATTTTGGGTGTTCATGGTTAGAATTATATATTATTTTCAACTTGAGTGGGGAACACATATATGTAGTGATTTATAATTTATCTTATTATTGGAACCTAGAATGTTGGAAAAATTACAATGTTTGATTTAACTGTTTGCCTACCGTGGTAAGAGTCATCACATGAATCATTATTAGTCATGTATGAGTTACATGACCTATATACTACCATGTTTGTTATTTTTATCACTGAATAAGGATGATATTTTATTTATAGTTTCATAAAATATTCATAGAGTGGTCTCCTATCAATGTACTTGTTGGTATTCTAATCCTATCAGTCAACTTGTGAAGTTTTTTTCTTTTGATGACATAATATATGGAACTATGGTGTGGTTATTGGTGATGATGGATAGACCGTGTTCCCATGATTAGAAAAAAATTAATAAGTCATTAAGGGAACATGTTTCCTTATTGGGAAGCTCCTAGTAGGTGGTCACTATCTAGTTTTAGTTATTTAACATTCAAGTCAAAAGTTATATGGTGTTTTCCAATATATTTGGGAATGTTACTCTACCAAACTAATTTTATGGTTATTCCCATAGTTTGGACCAAATATTGTAGAAAAATTATATTTTTTGGGCTTGGATATTGATACCATGATTCATGAGTGATATGTTCTATAGGAGGATGCTCAGGGAGGATAAATTCATAATTGGATATAGGTTTTGGGTTGTGATGAATGATGTATGAGGTATACGGGAGTGGTTGTTTTGTTATACGTATATTTTGGGGTTTAAGATGAGTGTAGGTATTTATATCCAATGAGTTGTGAAATGTATAGGAGAAATGAAATTTTTAAAAGGAGTAAATCTATGAAATTATAGAGCCAACTTAAAATATCAAAATATTGTCTTTATTTTTTATCACGATGTCATATATAAGTTGTTAGCACAGTTTTTTTCCATAGACACAAAAATCACGTGTTGATGCTTTTGGTTCAATGATGTTCATTTTTGGGATCCATGAGGATGTCCCTATAGTAATTAAGGGATTGAGAAGTGTTTTTGGATTGATCATACTGGTGCATTGCTTATTATAATGTTTTCGGATGGATCAAAAGAAAACGAGTATACCATGTACCTTGAGAAGTAACAAAAAATAATGTTTTAGTTCTTAGTTTTAATGGGGGAATTTAAGGGACCAAATTTTCATGTACCTAATCCCATATTAGACAGTACATCATAGTACATATTGTGAGAATATTAGATGCTTATAACCTAGAGCAGTATTGAGTGGAAATTAATGAAAAAACGGGGCTGAAAGTCATTGAATTGAAGTTGACACAAGTGTTATAGGATTGATACATACTTTTCCAGATGTTGGGAAATATTTTATGTCTTAGGAAAAATGATTGTTTTTAAAGTGGAGTGGCTTGGATGTACCATTCTAGACAGAAATTATATATTATAGGGTATATATAGTCTTATTTGGTGGTTACCCTCTAGAAAGGTGAGATGTCAGATCCTTTTAGGGAAATAATATTTAAAATGAGTGGGATCCATGGGGCTAACATGAGAGTGGCACTATTATCTATTTAATTATTCATTTAAACATTATTATTATGGGATTAATATCACAAAAATTTTATACAAGGATAAATGTATAAGTTGTATGAGAGTGTATATCCATTGGGTTTAAATAGGATGAGGAAGTATGTACAGGTTATGTGTGAAGCATATAAAAAGTGGATTGGTGAAGGATAGGTATAATCAATAGGCCGATGGAAATTTATGAGATCCCAATGGGTATAATTTGCCATGTTTTTTAGGAATTTCAAATATACTTCCATATTTGAGTATAAAATTTAATAGAATGAGTTACGAGAATGGTTAACTCTTGTGTAGGCATAACATCCGGGGAATATGGTGGGACTTGTGGTTTCCCAGTTGATATAGATGACACAATGAATGTATCATGTGGTGTGATGAAACCAATATAGGATGGATCAAGAATAAAGCACTCATAGTTCACATAAAGTCGTAGTGTGGCTCTTATAGAGCAATACAAATATTGGTCTGGGTGAACATGAGAATGTTTTATGCATGAGGAGTGGTATGTGCCTTTACTATGGGTTCAAGTGGTCTAATATTTATGGGGGGAGAGATACATCTTTAATCAATCCAAAATGATTCCTTGTACGGATTATATTGGGTAAGACATCTCTTGACATGTTTGGTTTTATTTTGGGGAAGAGGAATTAACATGTTGGTCCATTTGTGTCTTTATGTTCAATGATTTATTGAACATGGGATTATGTGATTGTGGATGAGACATTTATGTGATGAAATGGTCACTCTTATATTGGGGAGTGTGACATCGGTTATGGGTGGTATAACCATAATGTTTATGAGTTTATCGGATCATGGTATCAGTCATTCAACAATTATTTGGGCCTTGAGACACAAGTGATAAAGTGTGTCCATGTAAATCAAAACTCATTTGTGGATTGAATATATGTTATATAAGGTTATTATTTTTTTACTTTGATCATTTAAATCAATAATTATGTTGTATCAAAAAGTATCTAACTTCAAATGGACAAGAATGAATCATTTCTCGTGGAAGAGCACAGAAATGGATTTGGTCAAATAAGGATTATATTATAGAATCCAAAAAAACTTAGACAAAGGTGTTAGGGGTTATATCAATATTATAATATAATTCCTATGGTAGTGAAGCCACCATGATTTTTGTAATCAAATGGTATGCCAATAATTGATTTCAAGCATTTTATGAAGAATAAGGTTTGTTGAGGTTTGATCAATTTATTTTCTTGCAATGATTTAGGGTTCGATAAGGACTGTGTCACGTACCTAATTAAAATATGATCCATATGTTATGATTATTGAAAGGGTATTTTCTTAGAGATTATGGCATGCTCATTTTATGATTGGGTGATATTTGAACATATATATTTTATAGTGGGTTTTGGAAACCACAATAAATGCGGGTGTTTAACCAGTTCTCTTATGTGTGTTCGATGTTCATATAATGGGAAATGAATCGAGCATGTTAGTGTAATTACTAGATCAACATGAGAGAGATTTATAGTATATTTTGTGCCATGGTATCATTTATTTTCTATAGTAATACAAGGACTATGTTGGGGAGGACCATTGATTGATCGGTCAGTTGGTTGAAAATGTGAACATGTCTCAAACTGAATGGACTCTGGTGAGTAACTTCTTGTTTTCTTAATGATAATATTGTGAATTACCATAACATTGGATAGTTTAATAATATTTTTTGATGGTATTAAATAGGATTTAAATGAGTGTTTATGGGGATAATGTGGCTATTCTTATGAGATTTTACATTCCTATTAGCTAGGGGTCAATATAGAATTTCCAATAGGGACTTCATGGGAATAGATATTTTATGGTAGGGTGGTTGTAAAACACCATTTGTACGGTTGAGAAAAATGTATCCTTGGGTACTTTAGTATTATGTTAAAAATATATTTGGATTTTGATATATTCTATGGGATTTATTTTTATAGGGTTAAACACCCCAAACTATGTTTTTAAAGGAGGAACAGAGGTTGGGAAGAGGTTGGATGGTTCAGGTAAGAACTAAATGGAATCTTGACTAGGTTTTCCATATTTTATATTCATCGAAATAGTAGTGGGGTATTTATGAGACTGGGTTCCTCTACAGTTTCCATTGGCTATTCAGTGGTTATGTACTATCATTTAAGGGTGTTAAATGGGGGAAATAAAAAATTTCTCCACCAAACATTTATGTTGGTGACCCCATCCTCCCCCTCTTATTTTCCTAGTGTGGCCAGGATCTCCCCTTCCCTTGTTATCTTTCATATACCTTAACAAATTCATGGTCTTAATGGGTTTCATACAATGTTTTAAGGAGTGACTTTACCTCAGAGTTTCATCATTGATAATATCATCCATCCATTATAATTATCTTCATTTTTTTGTAAAGGGTTTTGTTCCTGATTCCACGGTATCTGGCTAGAATCAAACATTTTAGTTAGGTATTTGGTTATTCCATGTCAGGGGAAGTACTAAAACAATACACACATACCTCTATTTATTGATTCATTGAATTTATGTCTCTATATTAATATTCATGAATTTTCAATTAAAATAAAATTTTAATTCCTAGATAATTGGTGGAGTAGGATGGGGATTATTCATGGTTTGATATTGAGAGTGAGGTATTAACCTCTCATCCGTGTTTGGTCATTGGTTCATTGAGGTATCTGATGATTATATATTTTTTAGTTTATAACTAATTATATTTAATTAAAAGGAATTTTTGGTTGTTTATGGAAAAAGTTAAGAGCATAGATGGATATCGATGGTTGTTCTTCATATGACATGTATTTGGTAGGCCTTGGAAGCTACATACGATCCATTGTGGCTAATTATAAAATATAAGAAATGAGGTATGTGGTCCCCCTATTTTATAAAATATTCTTAAGAATTCATAGTCTTTCATTGTGTAGTATAATTTTTTTCTAGGGTTTGAATAGATAAATTAATCAATTATATTGGAAGTAAAAGTTTGTTATGTATTGATGATTGTAAAATGAAATCTATAAACATTGTAAATTGGAACATTATTTCTAAATTTATTGGAGTAGAGTGAATATATCTCTTTGGGTAATTGATCATTTTAATGTAATAGATGTGGTTTCTAGGAAATTGGTTTTCATAAATTCGAAATGGGTGTTCATGTTTTTTTGTATGAAGATTATTTTTTTGTATTTAGTATCTGAATAAGTAATAAATAAATTCTATTTATTTATGTCAGTGGAAATGAGAATGGTTTTTATGGATTCTTTTTTAATTTTATATTCATTATGAAATGGTGAAAGGGAATTTATAATTTTGAAATGGTGTATTAAAATGGTAGACCTAATGGAGCATGGGAAACCTTATTTATACAAGATCAAAAAATGATTATGGACTCCTTTTTGTTTATCTTGTGTTATATGATTTTTAATATGTTTATTTTTTCTTAATAATTTATTAGTTTAAACCTTTTCTGAATTCCACACCAATGTATACACTTGTATTTATTATTAACAAAGGGATAACGCTACCTCTATGGGACACTGGTACACATGGTTAACCAACTTTAAATTTCTTCCCCCTTGAATTATGTTATTTACGGTTATCATAGGTGAGACATGACACTTGGTGGGGACATATGTTATGATTATTACTAGGGTATATATTTCCCTTTTGTGGGAACATGGCTCCTGGGATGGGTATTTCTTCCCAAGAAGTTAGTTTGGAATTGGGATTGGAATATTTCCCATATACAGAAGTGTTATGGCTTTCATGGTCTATGAGGTGTTCTTAGGGATACTGATACACTAAATACATAATTTTTGTACCATTCTAAGGGATACTATTTTCCTCGAGTTCAGAATTTGTTTACATTTCTAGTTCTATATTTCATAAATGGATTCTTGTAACTATTTTACTTCAAGTAAATATATTTGGTGTTTTATTCGGACTTTTTATATTTATAATAATTTCTGGGGGTTGATGATTAATATTTAATCACACCATTCTTAGTCTACCATGGAATGTGGGAACCCAAGAATACCTCACATGTCCCTAGATCATGTATTGATTAGGGATGTGAAATCATTGTCAAGTAGGACAAACAAAAATTGGACTTGGGTTTAGGATGAAGAGAGGCCAAAATATGTAGGGGGTCCTCTTGAAAGTTTATCATGGACTTTTTTCATGCCATAATTGATTATGTATATGGGTTAAAATAGATGGGACACCAATATATTTTCTTGTATGCCAAAATGTTTATTGGGTTATGGAATGTATAAAATTTTACTTATATACTAAATACTATGATTTTTTTATTAATGGTAATTTTTTTATTTATATATTATTTTTCACTAGGAAGCATGGGTTATATCCTCAACATGGTAACTATTTTGTTATGTGATATGTTCCTAAGGTCACATATAGAACTATAGTTAATACTATTCATGGAGATATTTTGGCCATGATATCATATTATAAACCATTAGTTCAATGTCATATACACTAGTTAAATCATATAATAACAATAATGATCACTATTAGTATTTTTGGGAAATAAAAAAAACTAATGAATATATTTCTTAGAAAACACCCCTCTCAAAAAAATATAAACACTTCCCACCACACCCTTTCTCAAAGAAAAATATAACATCCTTACCTTTCTGAATCTATTCTAGATTATTTTTGTATTTCTCTCTCACATACCAAGAAGACTTTTTCTCATCAACAGTCAAATCTGAAATGCCTTATGTGTAAGCCTAGTAGGTTACATAAAAAAATCTAATTCCCACATACAAACCTTTTAAAATTTTCATCATGCTTATCCCCCATCCAAATTCCATACAACATGACATAATTAATCTATAATTAATAATTAAAAATAATTGTATTATGTTAATTTAATGTCTATCACCCATCTAATTCTATTCTCTTCATATTTTTAAAATGAAATTTTTTATATTATGGTGGGTTCACTTTCTCAATGAACAACATAAATTGTTATTCAATAATTATTTCATGGATGGTTTTAGAATTATTATTATTATAAAATATAATTATAATTGGTATATTATAACAGAATTAATATATTTTTATTTATTAATAATCATTTATTTAAATAAAATGGACACAGTTCATGATGGTCAGTAAAACATCCTAAATAGGCTAACTGTTTGAAGATAATAGTTATACTAAAATGAATAATACATATATCAGAAAATATAATGACATTTCAGGCCATTTATATTTTTTGAATAAATGAATATAATTTATTATCACTTTTGGTTTTTCATTCTTACTTGTGAATAATTTCAATAATTATACACAATTGATCGAACCTTAGAACAATTAAATGAAACCATTTGAAAGTGGTAAATTAAAGCTTATATCTGATTAAATTGGTTTTAAATGAACATAATATAATTATATTAAATAAAAAATAGATTTTAAGGGTTATTAATTTAGTATTATTTGAGGATAATATTCATATTTTATATATTAATTGTGAGTGATTAATAATACTAAACCTACAATAACGAGTCTTCTTAAAAAACCTTATTTTCTTTCGCTTCGTTCTCTCCCTTTACCACACTTTCCCACTAAATTAGTCTTATTAAAATCATATTTTTTTATATTTATGAAACATATAAATATCATTTAATTTACATTTAATACATAGGAATATACATGTTTTAAATGATTAATTCTCAATTTTTTTTATATAGAGACCAATTTAAAGGGAGCTTCATTGTTTTTATGATTACATTATAGAACCACTAAAAGAATATTCTTTTAACATTTCATGGTTTCTTTAAAAAATCATTTATATTATAAATCATATTTTTTCAACTATGATTTGATGTAAATTTTTATTCCCCCACCCACTTTAATGATTCCTTACCACTTTTTCTTAAAACCCCACCTAAAAGGAAAATTAAAAAAAATTATTTCTCCACCAAAGTTTATTCCTTCAATTCACTAGAAATTAATTTGTATATCATATACATCATTATTTTCTTACTAATGTAAAAAAATGATTTAATCAACTCATTCATGGAATTAATTATGATATTCAATTTATCTATATTAAGAGACATGATTATATAACCCATATACTTTCTATGTGTTTTCATTCATAACCCTTATTTTTAATTTTCTTATGTCTAATTAATATTCATCTTCATGATATGATGGATTCCGAAAAATAGTACTGTAATGAATTGAGTAATTTTTAGGTCTTATAAAATGATATGCATGGGATTAGGGAGTAAACCTAAGAAATGATTATACTCTATGAACCCAGGGATATTGTCTTGGTGTTTAACATTAACACATTCTTATGAAATGTTTTGTGTTATTTCCATAATTATTTTGCATCATAATCTAATTAAATATTCTTTATTCCATTCACCCATATGATTATTCCTTATACCTTACATTTACAACATCATGTTATTCATTTTTAATAAAATGATATGATTTCTTATCATGATTATACAATTCTTGGGTTTTATTTCACACCATTATAGTCAATGTATTCCTTAGGATATCATTATTAGTTTTAACGGAATAAATTTATTTTGAAGTTCATTATTATGTATTAGATAAATATTTTTTAATTTAGTTTTTTATTTATGTTATATGTACATATTATTCTAAATACATGAGACCTCTAGATCCTTTTTTTTAATATTTATCTTATAGGTCATGTAGTAATATATTTTAAATACATAGTTCAATTTAATTTAAATTAATGAAATGTCTAGTTATATATTATAATTATGATAGGGATATATTAGAAAAAACTACAGGGACATTCCAATTAATTGAAAAATATCTGAAACCATTGTTAATGTATCAATAGAGTGGTTTCTAAGAAATTAAATCCATTTATGGAAATATAAGAATGATGTGGTTTTAGTAATGATGAACCTTAGTTTAATAATATCAATTGATATCATTGGGAATTAACAACACATATAGTTTGTTCACCACAAAAAAGCATTTCTACACACCTGGGTTGATTTTCCTAATGGATCTGTTTTAGTAAACTGCTGAATTCATAGAAAAAAATTCTTAAAGTATTGAAATTATCATTATATTATAAAACTAAACATGGAAATAATAATGGATAAAATATATTGAATAATATAGACTCGAGAATTAGGATTTATGTGTCATTTATAAATTATTACATCCATGTTCATATTTTCTTTTTTATGTGATTACATGTTTAATGTACTGGAACAACTAATTTAACATTATTTTACATAACTAAAGGGAAAATGGGGGAACCATTATTATAAATATTGTGATAGTGAATGTGATGATTTCTGTATTAATATTCCAAACTAGACAAACTAGGGATCTTATAAAATCATGGAAGCATTAGAAACATTGACTCAATTTGTGAAAAAATTATTGAATAATGTTGATCATAATCCTTCTCCTAAAAAAGAGAAGGTATTAATTTTTTTCATTATGTGATGAAGTACTCCTACCCTTACTAGAGGTAAAGATCCCATCAGTAGAGAGAAATGGATTTACTCTCCCTAAATATATTCTCTATCATATAATGCATATAATTATAATAATTCATACTTAATATTTATCTTATGGAGTGGGAAATGGCCTTTGATGGACACTGATCAAGAACACAAATCACAATGTGGATATTGATTCAATAAAATGGGAATTATTCTATTTAATATAACTAAATAAATACATCCCAAATAATCACTATAATAAAATGGATAGGGATTTCCATAGACTAAAGAAAAAGGATGGTTAATCTATTAGGTTGTGTGGAAAAATAATCATGGGGATTTCATGGTAAGAATTTGGATCTATTATCAACATTAAATGGATTGTTTACCACTTATTTAGAGGATTAATGTCAAAAAAAAGAAATTATTTGGTGAAATGAGACATTGATAGTTATATGGATGTTGATTATTTGTCCCTTAATTTGTTGATGGATATCATTGACTATTAGTGGAGTCTTGGGGATGGGGATAAAAATTTTGAAATAAAGATTTATTTGGAAGGATATACATATAAAAACAATGTAGTAAATGAAAAACAAACATAAATATGTCAAATGATGGAGGAATCATCTAAAAAACAGTTTAATAGGACACAAAGATACATCAATGGTGGAGAATAGATAAATCAAGAAGATAATATCCAAAGGGTGATAAAGATTAAAAATAATTAAAGGGTTGAAAAGTATATTCTAATCAAATGTCTTAACATTTTGTGCTATTTCATGTACAATGATCAAATAAATTATGATATCCAATTTCATATTCTACTGATGGTTAGATATTATTTTCAAAACTAACTTATAAGGCCATAAATTAATGGATGTAAAAAGACTATCTATACAACTGAGGTGCATCAATAAAATGATTTGGTGATTGGTATTACAATTACTCATTTATGAATAGTTAATTCAATATTGGATTGTAGTTTTAAAAATTCTCCCATATCAAGATTTTATAGAAGACCTATTCATCAAGAACCTCAAAAAATCAAATATTAGTTATCTATGAGAATCAAAAATAGAGAAATTATTTCGTCTCAATGATACCAAAAATCCTCGATTAATGTTTTTTTGGAATAAATATTAATGCAAATATTTTTAATTATACTTTATAAAATTTTTATGTAATATTATTCATGGTTTGGGTATATTTATATAAATAAAAAATCATCAATTTTCATAGGGATACAAATCTTTACATCGAAAGTCATCCTCCAATTCAGTACATCTGTATGGTGGTGGATGAATCTCTATTGAAATATTATTCTCAAGAATAGAAATTAATACCTTATGAGGAGGAATATGAAGCTCAAATAATTGAAATAAAGGAATGAATCATTTTATTTGACATTTCAAAAATGAGGGTCAAAATAGATTTGTACCCTAAATAACTATATGTTCTTCCTCTGAACTGATATGTTGAGTCGTCAAATTAATACATATCATGATCTCTGACCATATCTAAATCTCCTTACAAAATGGATACCACAAATTTTAATGAACTGAATAAATATTTATATGATAATCTAGACAAGGGTTTTATATTCCTAAGTACATCACTATTGGGTGAACTAGTCCTCTTTATCAAAAAGAATAATGGGTATACTCACTTATACATTGATTATAGAGAAATTAGTAACATCATGATGAGGAATAAGTATCCAAATTCATATATATATATATATATACATGACTTGTTTTTATTAATTATGTGGGGACCCAAACTCTCTAAATTCGTTTTTCATTTGGGATATCACTAATTAAAGCCTAAAGAAGCATGTTATTCCCAAGACATCAGTTCAATAAATGTATAGTCTCTATTAGTTGAGAGTTATTCTCTTTAGAATACATAATTATAGAATAATTTTAATAGACTTAATTAATAGTGTGAATAGATATTATCATGATAAATTTTTCTATTAATTATAGATGACAATTTTATATACATCAAAATCAAGGAGGATTATTATTGGAATTTGGATACTTTGGTTTATACTCTATGAAAGGAAAATCTAGATGAAAATAACATTAAAAATATTTTTTGGATAAAGAAATTATCATTTTAGTGGAATTTTATGACAACATAATATATATATGTATATCCTTATATTATAATCGTAATTGAAGAATTTCCAAGACAAAAATTTTTAATAGATATACATAGGTTCATTATAATAACTTGGTATTATTGACCATTTTTATTAATATTACCATGATTATTTGACCGACCAACCAAGATAATTCAAAATAGGGTGAAATATGTTTATACCAATAAATTAAATAGGAAAAAAATGGATTAAAAATATGATTATCACATAAACTATATTTACAATTTCTTTTAGTGATTAAATTTCATGGAAAATAGATATGCACCAAAAATGGTATGGGTTTTGTACTAAATAAAAATGATAAAGTGATAGCCTATTACTAATTGTTGTGGAATTTTATTGTTAAAAACTATCCAAATATTGATTTGGGGTCACATATAATAATATTTACATTGAATTTTATGTGGAATTTTATTTATATGGATAATAATGAGATATATAAGGATTATAATATCGTCATGTATATTTTCACAAAGAAAAAGCATAAAATTTCAATTGAGAAGTAATTTAGAGATGATCAAGAAAAATGGATACACAATCCACTACCATTAGCGGAATGAAAAGAATGTGTAAGATTATTTAAGTAAAATGAATCATGAAACCATATCAATGATGATATTTGAAAAGATTCTAATATTCATAGACATTCAAAATAAGGGCATGAAATTCATAAAGGACGTGAACATATCATAACTAGATCAAGTAATTTCTCAACCATACATTTGGAAGATGATAATGGATGTTGAAAGGGATAGTGTGTAAAAAAAGAATAAGAATCATTATATAAGAAAAGGGAATTACCCAGAGTTCGAAATTGAAGAAGAATTAGTTTTAATGATTTGGTTAAGATTACATGTACCATAAAAGCCTTATATAATTAAGGATATATTAAATAATCAATAGAGTTTGATCATCTTATTATGACCGCTCATTTCATTTTTAATATAGAGAAAATGTCAAACAATAAACATGCATTGATTTATATCAGATAAGTGGTGTGTATTCATTGAACACTGCTATCCATTGTATCGACCATGAACATGGATCCCACTATTTGATCTAAAAAAGACATTGATATGCTCTAAACACGGATTTGAATTTTATCATGATTTATCACTACCAAACTGATGTCCAGTCTCAGAAGACTATCCAGACACTTGAGGATTTGTTTTAATATCACTCTAATTACATGAAATGCGGATGAGATCAATAAAATCTTCTAGCTTATTTGTTATAAAATAATATAAAATACTCAATAATAAAAATGGGCCTATAAAATTCCCTATATTGGAAGGAATGTTAAACACATGCATGATGGGAATAATTTAGTGAATTCAATGAATAGGTTCCCGAAATTACTGATAAGATTGTTAAATATGTTAATAAAATTCAGCAGCATATTAGGGCTAGTCAATGTTGAAAGATGTGATATGATGAAAATAATCAATTAGAGCTGACGTTTCTGGTTAGAGATAAACTGTTCCTCCATAAATCTCCATGGTATTAAATAATTAGATTTTTGGAAGTTGGGGATGAAAAGTCCAGGTTACATTGTTCCCTTTGGGCTTCTCAATCATATCAGAGTTGTTTCATATCAATAAGAACTACCTAAAACCCTTTCTCAATTATTTTGAAAGTTCTACATTACCCTATAATGTAATTACATATTAGAACCCTCACATGTACTCAATAAGGAGTAGGTATAGTTGGATCATGATATTTTTCAAGAGGTGTAGCTGGTTGAAATCTTGGACCTTGTTGACATAGTTATATTGATAAATTCACCTCACTTAGTAAATGTATTATAGAATAACCATATTTATGATGGGGAGACATGTAAATCAATGGAATCAATGAAGTATAATTACCCAAAATTATTTTTTTATGTTTACAAAAAATGTTTGAAAAATAATGTTTTGATGAGGGGATGAATTTAATGACCCAACATTTCAATATTCAAATTGCCACATTTTATTATATAATTATGCCATATTTTGAAATGTAGAATTATATATTGTATAATTACCATATAATAAAACCAATAAAATTTTATTAAATAAATTTAATCACTATATTAAGGGACTTAATATATACATAAAAATTATTAACATTATAATGGGATAAAAATTATAGTATAAGATAGCTATGAAATTATAAGTTTTATCGAATCAATCCCTCATAATGATCACGCTCATTAAAATCACAACAGAAATTAATTAATATATTAGTAGTTAAATATTTATTTTTTTAAAAAATATATTTAAAATTGATAGAATATACATGTAAATAAAAAAAGAATTAAATATGATGTTTATATAGTATGTATAAACCCATATTACTATTACAATTCTTGATATTTTAAAAATAATATATCAATTTGTAATATTACTCATGGAATAGTAATATGACTACTACGAATAGTTGGATTACTTTTAGATTATTTTCCTCACCTATGGATTTGAAAAATAATATTTATAAATCATAGAAAATTAAAAAATGATATATTAATATCACGATAAAAGTAAATTAACAGTTTTAAAATGTTAAAATAAGTGTTATATTTTATTAAAACATATAGATTAAATTATAATTTTTATAAATAAAATTATAATTCAAATATTATTTTCATAGTTTATTAATTTATTTTTTTATTCCATTTTAATGATTATATAAGTTAATGAGACAATACAAATTTTTTTAAAGGGTCATAAAATTGATCATAATATTAAAATTTTTATCATTCTAATAAGTAAAGATTTAATAAAAATTAAATTTCTGATATTTAGATAATTATTTTAATAATTTTATTTTGAATATACCGACCCAAAAATTGTTTTAGTAATGTTTAAGAATTTTTATAAATTATTTTAACCTTTTGTAAATCATGATTTATGATAAAATATATTATTTTACATTATAAGTTAACAAATTGATTAATTGTGTAATCTGTGACCTAAAAAACCAGATGTTCAAACTCACATGCAATCATTCCACTATATAGTTACATGAACCAATATTATTGGTAGTCTGGTGAAAAAAATAACATAATCAAGAATATAATATTATAAAATAGACATATGGTTTCTCCCCTTATAAATGACACCCTTCAGCACACCTTCTCCTCAGATATTCTGAGTTCCTTATCCATCCAAGTAACTACAAAATTCTCCCACATCCCTCCCCTACATCACTAGAATCCATGGTCTCTTGAAAATACTAATACATGTTTTCTTAAAGGGAATTCTAAGAGGAAACATCCAATAAAGAAGGTAATAACCTTAACTGAGCCCTTAAATTTTCATCATCCTCATCCTAAAAAATAATAATCTTATATTTTATTATGACTACTATATCAGAAATATTTTAAAATGATATTTTCTAATGAAACATCTATTATCAGTCATATTCTATTTTCTTATTATTAAAATATGACGATGTTTTACATATTATTGTGGTTTCAACACCTCTATGAAAGACATAATTAATTTTTCTCCACCACCATAAAATATTCATAAATAAATTATCTTATGGATAAATATTATAATGATATGTATATTATAAACAAATTGTGTTATATAATGTGCTAAAAAAGTATAATCGAAAAAACTGGATGTAGTTTTTGATGGTTGGTAAAACCACCTAAAGGATCATACTATATAATGAAAATGTTTATACTCAAATTTATCATCACTATATAAGAACACATATAGATAAATTTGAAAACTAAATTTTCAATAATTATATTAATTTCATTTCATTTTACTTCTATTTTAATAGTTCCATTTTATATAAACATAAATAGTTATACATAAGTTATCAAAAAATTTATGAAATATCGGTTTAAAAGTTCCCAAAAAAAAATTAATTATTCTAATTTGATTAATCATGAAGTTATGTTTATATGAATAATTTATTTGGAACTTATGTAAGGGAATTCTTTAAACAACCCTACTTTCATTTTGTTATTCATTATCTCAAATTACATTATATTATCCTTATATTATTTTTATTTACATCATATATATTTTATTTATATGTAATAAATATATATACATATTTTATTCTTCATTCTATGGTGGGGATATACATGTTCTAAATGGTCCCTTCGTAATAATATTTATTATGAAGAGCTATTTTTGGGAAATTCTTTATTTTGTAGTCCCATTTCAAGTACTAATAATTTTATTTAAATAAATTAAATGGTATCTAGAAATAAATATATTATTAGGGAAACTATCTTAGATCATTTATAGTTTTATATGAATTTTTATCTCTTTACCATCGTTAATGATTAATTACTCCTCTTTTAAAAATAATATTAATTTCAAAGAGAGAATGAGGTAGAAATAAAGAAGTTCGGAGGAATATAAATTTTATTAGAGACATTGAGAGAGAGGAAGAAAGATGATACAATGAGTAGAAGAACCTATAAATCATGAAAATATATTATTAATTATAAGAAGAAGAAATATCATTGACTATTTCTAATGATATATCCATATTATAGTGTACTATTGAATGAGATAGAGTGATATGTTTTTACAGTTTATGGTCAGTTGGGACTCACAAAGGACATAGGGTATATGAAAAGACTTCTTAATTATAATGAGTTAATGAAAATGTATTACATTCATGATGTGGTTTTGGTAATTTCCTCATTATTGACGAACTATCCATATTTCAATAAAATCATATTACACTAAAACAAAACGGTCCAAGGCCAATTCCACCCTTTATCAGTGCTAACGAAAAAGCACTGATAAAGGGGGGGTACCTTTATCAGTGCTAAAAAAAAGAGCTGATAAACATACCCCTTTATCATCGTTTTTTACTGCTGATAAGGGTACCACCTTTAACAGCACTTTTTTAGCGCTGTTAAAGGGTACCCCATTATCAGCGCTTTTTTTAGTAGCCCTAAAAAAGGGTCTACATTGAAAACAAATCATTAAAAAATATACTAATATTTAAATATATAGATATAGTTATATTTATATAAATATAATATATATTTTAAATATATTTTAAAATATATTTTAGATACGTATAAATATACACTTACACTTAATATATAAGATATTTAGAGAAAATGGCTTATAAAAAAATTAATTTTTTTAATTAATAATTTGATAATTATTATTGATTAATAGTCATTTAATAACAAATTGAAGACAAAAAAAATTAAAAAAAATAAAAAAGATCCAAAATGTGTTGAAAACAGAACTCGAACTTCAAACGACCATAACTTTTGATCCGGGTGTCCGTTTGAGATCTACCATATATAAAATCGAAGCCTGTGATGAGATCTAAACCCATGTGACCAAAGGGGACCCTATTTAAGGTTATTTCGAGGCCAAAAGGACCACAAATCCTCCAAAACTGAGTTTTTAGTTGGGATACCCCGATTTTTTTTACATTTTGCGGATCTGCAGCCTTGTTTATGTGGGTATTATTGGATTTTTTTGGTGGGGACTGAATTTATTTAATGGTATTACATTAATATTGATATTATTTATTTGAAATTCTATCATTATTTATAATTAACTACAATTTATAATCAAATATATTACAATATATACATATTTTTAATATATTTACACATAGAAATTTAATTATAAATATAAATAATAAAATATATTTACATATAAAATATATTTTCTTTATCTAAATAATTACTAATATACATTTTATTTAAAATACAAATATATGAATATTTATATACCTATATATTAATCTAAATATAAATATATATTAATATAACTACATATATATATTAATATAACAATAAATATATATATTAATGTCACTATAAATATATATATTAATATAACTATATATATAGATTAACATAGCTATATATATATATATATTTAAATATAGATATCATGAAATGAAAAACAAATAAAAATATAGGAGTGGTAAGGGCTTAGGTGTGTAGGGGGGAGGTCACGAGTTCAAAACCTCGTGGAGGTAGGGGCACACGTGCATGGGGGAATATGGCAGCTAGCTCTAATAATGGGTAGGGGATAGTGCTGATAAAGGGTGGAGGGGGTGCGTGGGGGCGCTGGAGGTGTGGGAAGGCGCTGATAAATGGGGGGGGGGGGGCTCAAGCGTTGTAAAATGCCCCCCCCCCCCCACGAGATTTCCAGGATTTTTTTCAAAAAAAAATTAATTTTTTATGTATTGTCTGCGCTTTTAAAATTGCCCTAATAAAAGGGGTCTTTTATTAGTTATAAAAATAAATCTCTCATAAAGGACCCTTTTATTAGCACTTTGTTTCAGCGCTGATAAAAGACCTCTTTTATCAGTGCTTTTTTTAGCACTGATAAAAGAGGTCCTTATTAGTGCTTTTTGGGGCGCTGATAAAGGGGACCCCCCATTTATATACATCATCTTTAACAGGTCTTTTCTATCACTATTAGAGGCCATTTTTAGCACTAATAAAAGTGGTATTTATAGTAGTGTTATTATGATTTTATGACATAAATGCTTAATTAAGATCTATTTTGATTAATTTTCGGAAGACCATCAATGAACTAAAAGATACTATTGTAATCCAGATCTATTTATATTGGAACACAAATCAGATTTTGGGAGGAATACTCTGGATTCAATATTTGGATGATACACTCCCAACAATCATCGATGATACTCAACCACCTATGAAGTACAAGTAAAAAACTTGGGAAATGGATGCTACATTCCAACCGATTATTTTAATTTTCAAGTTAATGATACATTCAAAACATCTTATAATAACTATAAAATTAATTATAATTGTGTATTTTTTTGGAATCGAACACACAATGGATTATGTTCTCTCATTTGAAGTGATCCCTAAAAAAAACATCAATTATTGTACACCATGCTCTACATTTCATGGGTTATTGTGTGTTGGGTAAAACAAAATTTGATCCATTTTATACTAACAGTAACTTGAGGACCAAATTTTGTTAGGGGAATTGTAAGGATGAAATTACTTAATGTAATAATTTTGTGTATTCATACAACCCAATACCACCCCCTAATGATACCACACCCATTCATCAGCAATTGAACTCTAAAATACAACAATGCGATTATGAATTGATTATTCCTTCTCTATAATATCATTAAACATTTATGATCCAAAAAAAATGAATTATCCATAATCATATTATAATATTGCATCTTAATATTTTATCCCCTTAGGGGATTCAAATAGTAAAATCTAAATACAAGATTAGAAGTTATTATTGTATAAAAACATGACTAAAAGAACATGTTTATCCTTTCATCCATTGATGTCATTAGATTTGTCACATATCTTGAAATTCATAGATTAAATATTAATTTTTCAGTAAGAATCTGTATAATTATGATATTACAAATTCATTTTAAACACTTTAATTTTTTCATTGAAAAGGATTCTAAATAACATTGAAAAAAACATTAGATATATATCAGGTAGAATCAATTGTGGGTTTTTTTTGAAAAAACAGTAATTATCAAATATATATAAAGGAAATTTTAAGGGGTTATAATGTTTTCCAACTTTAATTGATGTGGTAATTAATTTTAAATTGATTCCCTATAAAAAATAAAGAATTATTTCCCTGGGATATTTTTGGGAGGACAATGAAAATTTCTAGGGTGATTTTATCCCATTTCCATGTTTTATGGGTAATGGTTGTATCATCCCCTGGGATTTCATCTATTATTCCTTAAATTACGTTCAAAAAAAACTTCTAGATGAATATTTAATTAGCTCCATGTTCATAAAATCTCAGAAGAATATTTATTAGAGTCACTGGTACATATTATTTATACCATAGTTTATTGATAATGATATAATTGAAGCAGTATAGAATAACTACTTATTCATCTTAGACATAATTGATATATATATATATTCTTGTATCATGTCTTACATCCTCATGCTGATAAATTTATAACTCCACTATTTACCCATATTTATTTCCTCAACCTTATTTTGTATCTTCATGTCAGCCACATTGTTAATGTTATTCATCTCGTAAATATAAAGTTGAGTATTAATTTGAGAATGGTTGGCTGTTTTTCATTCCATTACATTACCCAAGAATATCTTTTTCAATACTCATCCTGGATAATTTTATTGGATTATTTTTAATTAGATAATATTTTATGTGTTTCATTTCCTTGATGGTAATGAATTTTTGAATCAACTTCTTTGATCAATTATATCTATCTTCATTGGATAATTTTGATCTTATTATAAGTAAAAACATATATTAACCTTTTACGATTAGTATATTCATCTCAATTATTTTTATATAGATTATTTTTCTAGATATTCAATGTAATGATTATTTTTTCCAAAAATAGAAAAAAATATTCTTGTAATTTTCCTCAGGTAACTTCCATTTTTGTGTGGCATACACTATCAAAACATCATTATTAATGAGTACACTACACATTATTTTTTAAATCATCTCTTCATATCACAAAAACCTTCCCCGATTGAGGTTATTGTAAAAATAGGTGTTTTTACTAGCTTTTATTTAACTTTAATAGTATTATTTACATTATTATATCTAGAAAAACATTATTACTTCATAGGTTATCTTAGAAATTTTGATTTATAATCATGATAAATATATCAGTAAACATCAATATTACCAAACTAGTTTGAGGAAACTATAGTCTTCCAACTCTATTTTGGTTATGGTCCATTAATATATTATATTCTCTTTTAAGGGATCCATATATATTATTTTAAAAATGAAAACATAAAACATGATTGTAATTTTATCTATCCATAAATCACATTTACTCGAAATTACTACCAAATTCTCATTATATTGTTCACTTTACATAATTAAAAAGTGTTATTCAATAACATCATGGATTTAAAATTATATGATAATATCATCTATAATGTCTACTGAATTTTTCTGTAGGTAACCTTCAGAGCCTATATTTTTAAATTCTTAGATGATTAATATGGAATTATTGAGAAATATAAGAATTGATTTTATCTCATAGTGCATAAATCTAGTAATAATGGTCGTCATTGAGATATCTTTTTCTCACCTTTAATGAATGACATCCCAATCAATGTTCCAACATTGAGAAGTACAGATCGTAGTTTAATTGGTCCAAAAAATAAATAATAAATTTACAATTATTGTTTAGACATTGTTATGATAATTATCATCAAGGTATAGATTCATTTACCCATCCATCTTCATATAAAATAGGATCATGTAACCCCATATAGACACACATGGATGTATATAACACATTTCAAATATATTATTATAGTTTCATATTTAATTCTTCAAATTCAATAAGCTACATTGTATAATGAATAATTCATATAAGTAAATATCTAAGAATGTTTTCTAAAAGGAAATCCACCACTTGAGTAAAAGGAAGAAAATGAAAATCCGTAATAATACATCACTATATTACTATATAATTTTAATTTCATAATTTATTTTCCCTCATATTTCCAAATTAATTTGAAATAGATATTATTCCTTGTATAGAAACAATATATATATGATATAAAGACTTGAAAAAAGAGTTTTATAATTATCATACTTATATATAAGACTATAGGATGATTTGGAATATATAATTTTACTTCACTCACTTTTTGGATGACATTAGCTATATTTTATGATTATTGTTCCTTTCGGATTATTACATTGAATTCTACAAACTGGATCTTCAAAATATTTACAGGAGGATACTCAATAAAACATTAAATTTGGTTAGAATTATATTCTTAAGTTGTATGGATTTAAAATCAATGTGTTTTCACAGAAAAATCTACCTTCATTTCTTAAAGATGTGTTAAATTATTTTTTAGATATATTCTATTATATGTATAAAATCAGGGAATTATAATAATAGATGACATTTGATATTCATAAATAGATAATACGTGTACCAGTTTTTATTTTAAATTTAAAATAATTATTTTGTAAAGAAAAAATAAATTTACTCATGATAATTATTGTATTAGAAATGGTACGAAAATAATATTATATTCATGAATATAAAAATTCATAAATCACAAATATATACTATCATATGAAAAAATGTTAATCAATTTAAGTAAAATATAGTTTATTTCTTATTTACATAGCTATCATAATTTGAAAAAATAATAATCACCTTCTCTGATACCAAAAATAATGACATTCTATCCACAAACCAAATAGAAAAACATTTCTAAAATATGTAACCCTAAAATACAGCTAGAAAATTATTAGACTAATGTATTTAGGGAAATTCTGAATGTGATACAAATTATTTTAAATAAATAATATTTATTTTCATTTACATATCATTACTTATGATATAATAATATTCCTATAAATATGAGAGATATATTAGAGACATATATAAAACATGGGGTAACCCATAAATACTAGTAAGCGTACAAAACTAGGTGACCAGGGGTTGTGATACAAATAGAGAAAATAATAAAAACAAGGAATAAATAAGTTGAATGATTATGAAAAATAATATAGAAACATGTAATATGAGACAAGGTTCGATATGATAATCCCAATAATGATAATCATAAGAGTGTTCTACAATATGAAACAATTTTGTAAGTCAAGTGTTACTTTCAAGATGATATAACATATTGATATATAACTATTATAGGTGAATAATACATATTATATCCGAAAATGAAATTATTATCCAATTATTTCGTGGGTTATACAATTCTTGGAACACCTATTACATTATAATAAATCAGTCATAAATATACCTTAAAGAAAATGAAAATAATTCAACAACAAAATATTGTAGAAGAGAATGAAATGTGATATATAATGATGACAAATGGATTTATCAAATGATATTTTATATAGATAAAAAATAATTAATTAACAGAAAATATAAGATAAATATGGATAATATTAAAGAAAAAATAAAAATAAATATTGGCCATGATGGATAGAAAAATGCGTGAGGAATATCATAAGAATATTTAGGGAAATGTATAAGATTATTAAAATCATCCCTTTCACACATTTTTTAGATTGACTAAAGGAAAAAATATGAATTAGAACATAATTTAATGTATATAATATTCATTGGAGAATTAGGAAATATAAAAGATATATGTTAATCATATTATATGTTTATAAAGTGTAGTTGCTAGATAAAGAGGGTGATACATAACACATCTTCAAGAATGAGAAAGAAAAATACAATGAACCCTTACTACATGTCACAAATTTCATTGGAAAAATCATTAAACTACATAATTTTCATGTGAAATATGTTTTTTACAATAATTATATTTTTTCTAATATTAATTAAATATATTATAATCCCTTTATTATCATTTTTATACCATTATTAACTTAATAATTGTGTAGTGACTGAATTGAATTTTACATAATTCATAGTTCAAGAACCCAATTGATGTAATGATTGTGGATGAATTATACTATCATATTGTTCTAAAATATCATTATTTTTCATGCTAAAGTTTCCACGTTATATAATAAATTAATGGGTAAAATAATTATATATATATATTACTTCAATCACACTTGATTAGATTCATTTTCACTATATAAAATAACTAAGATAATTCAAAGTACTCATCATTATAACAATGTTTATTTTCTCATTCATGATCCAAATAAGGGATATTATTTGGTAATTATATTATATTGAATCATTTAATATATTTTTAATTATTTTAAAAAATAATTAATGAATGAAGACGTCATCATTATTCATTTAGGTAGAATAAAATAATTAAGGTTTAAACTATGTTTTGAATATTTTTTTAAAAAATTTAGTGGAAAACATTTATATATCATCTCCTTATAATAACATAATTACATATTACTTTTCTTAATTTTAGTGATACATATTATTTATTACTTATATTATAGATTGGGAATGATGTGACTTGAAATGAAAATAATTGTTATGAAAACCATATGTTGAACCTTAATCCATATACCATTGATGAACCATAAAAACATTAGAGGATGGGAAATTGGCCATTGAATGGAACAAATGAAATTTACAGGAGAGTCAATATATGTATTTGTGTAAAAATTAGGAAAAATAATGATTTTTGGAAGTGATTAGAACATAGGGGATGATAGTTATTTATATATGCATTGGTTAGGTGTATTTTAAAATAATATATTGATTATTTTACTTTTCAAGACGAATAAAATGAATAGTGTAAAATGAAAATAAAATTAATTAGTTGTGGAATAAAAAATAATGTGTATATGGATGTTTGACATAACACATTTTTATAACAATTTTATATATATCATATACACCATGATAACTCAGAAATGGTAATTTATTTGGATAAAATTTAATTTGGGTTACAAAATAAAAAATGTAGGTTTATAAATTCAACATTTTATTTTAAAATTCCTTATTTCAATCCAATAATATATCATATATTATTCAAGATCTTTAATAAATTTTTCCATTTATGTATAATGATGATTCAATGAATCCAATGATATTATAAAAAAATTGTATTTCTTATAACTCAAAATAATTAGCATTTAAAAAAAATCACCAATATTTAATTATGAAATTATAATTTTATAAAAAATATCTTTTTTAAATTATTGAGTTTAAAATTGCCTATTTTACGTTAATAAATTTAGTATAAATATTGGAAAAAATTGATTCTAATAAATATTCAATATCATATGATTTTAGTCATTACACATAAACTTTTTACTATTTTTTTATTAGTATATAGTTGATTAAAAATTATTATATATAAACAAATAAAATTAAAAATATAAAATAGTTTACATTAATACTTTAATTTTTATATAAAATTAATTTATAATATTTAATTCAAGAAAAATATTTTTTTTTTCATTCTATGTTTTATAATATGAAATACAATTTTTTAGAATTATTAAAAATAGTTTATACCTCAATGTTAATAGATCATATTGTTGTGACAAGGATCTTGGATATCTTTGAGAATTTTTATCAACAGAAATGTGAGGGGTCATAAGAAATTTGTTTTCTGGTTTTGGGGAATTTTTTTATAGGACTTATGATTTGGAAAAAAAATATCCAGTGGTTAATTATTATGAATAATTAACAGGGTCTAAGGATAAGTTGAATTTTAATGTGGTCAAGGGCTTAGGATAAGGGAACACTAGTACTGTGAAGAAAATCATTCAAATTAGAAATCAAATGTGTGGTTCTAGGTACGTTGTAGAGATGGTAGTATTTACTATTATTCTAGTAGACCATTATGTACTTGATGGATTTCCCATGTGTACTAGAAAAATCAATATGAAATTTCAATTAAATAGATAAAATTAGGAATTTCCATTGAAAAATTATTTACTATATCTTCCCTTATATTTAAACAATATCTCCTATCGCAATATGTTCTTTTCTCATATATTTGTATGGGCACTTTCTCCTCTTCCACTATTCCCTTTGATTCATTATTGTTCTGACTAAATTTTTCATTGTTAAATGATGTGTTATTTCTACGTCTCATATCTTTTTCCCACATATACTCTTTATATCTAATTTTATTATTTCATATTATTTTGAGGGTTAGTATTTTAAAAAAATCCATGTGAATTACATTTCTTTTTCAATGATTTCCACTTATGGAGGATAAATGAGTCTTATATAATTTCATTGTCAGCAACATTCATATTTTTAATGATTTTTTATATCTATTGAATTGAAAATTGATATACTGACTTAAGACCCCAATTTTGTTCATCGTGGTTATGATTTAATTTATAATTTCTTATAATTATGTTTAATATAATTATTTAGCATTTTATTTTTCCATTGATTTATAAATTTTACCACATCTATATTAGTGAAATAGTTTTTTTAAATAGAAAAATGTACTTCTAATGGGATAATTTTAAAATTTTTAAATATTAGAAGTTTGTACAAGAAATTTCAGGATTATAATAAATAATCATGGAGTATATGGAGATTTATCAACTCAATATCTCTTAATTTAAATTATCCTAATATTATTATTTTTTTCATTTATTTCAAGTTATCCAGATAGTTTGATGTTCTAAATTATTATTTCATAAAACCATCTTGTATATTAATCAAAATTCAAGGAATTAATTTTTTTTTGGGATTCATTTGTTATTATATTATTACTTTTTTATTTGATATTGAAATAGATTAATTTAATTTAATAGTGATTGATGGGTTTAAATATATATGATGTGGTATGTGAAGCTACCATGTTTAAATATTTCCCTTATGTCCTAAAAAGTATATGTGATGAAGTAGGCATTCAGTCACTAGGTCGAACCCTTGTTAAAAAATATTATGTTTACACATGATGAAAATACAGTTTCCATATGATGGAAAATTGAAAAATGTAATATACTAAAATAAGTAACATCATCCCAACATGAGAGAAAAATCATTCCCATACCATTATGTTTTTATAGGGTAAATATTTCAATTTTTTCATGTCTGCAAAATATAAATAATCAATCGACCATTCATGTGACTTCTAATTGAATGAAACAGAAAAATAAATGAATCCTTATGATTAAATGTGAATTTAGCAGAACATCCAATATGTATTTGATATAAAACTACTCTAAGATTTTATGATACCATTAACCTATAAAATCATGCATATGATAAATTTAATAATCAAATACAAAGGTAAATGATGTTACTATGCCAATCGGCCTATGAATATAATTCATGAAATATGATAATTGATTGTAGTGTTATCATACTACTCCAATGTGATGGATCCATTGGGTCTTCTTGATTCAACCTACTACATGTTTTCCAAGACATTAATGGATACACATCCAACAATGACTTATCATAACCTATCAATCATTAATTCAAGGTCAAATATATCTAGAAATCAAAACGCAAAATTTGATGAAAAAATAGGGAAGATTCAAGATTCCTGAAACTGTTCACATTTTTTTTGGAAAAATATTAAAAATACATGGTCATATTTGAAGACAATTATCTTGTAAATGAATGTGATGAAACACCAATCAGTTGTTGACATTAATTTCATGTGATGAATGGTGAGTTTGATTAATTATGGGCGCAATAATGCCCAAATAAAATGAATTTTTAATCGCGTGAATGTTCAAATGATGATTATTGAATAAAATTATTAAGATCACATAAAAATATTAATTTAAGAAGATGACTAATACATAAATCCACCGTAGGATGATGGTTGATTTTGAGAAGATTCTTGAACTCACCATAGCTAGAGTTCAAAAATGGCTGAATTTTGTAAGACACATTTACCACAAGAGGATAAAGACACTAAAAAAACATAGTGATGGCTATTATAGTTATCCATGAATGATCAATCTGTGGATATATAGCTCTGATAAATAGTATATCAATTGAATTACTCCCAAATCCATGAACTGGTATGAATAAATTAAGTTCTGTTTTTTGAATTTATATAGTTATGAATCATAGTCTAAATTTTTGATGATTGGATTATATAAATGAACATGAGTCCCCCTATTTTTTGAACTGATTTTTCCATATTTTCTTTTGTATATGTATTATAACTTCCTTTATACCTAAGGATATTATGTTTTATCTATGGAGGTCTGAGTTCCGTGTGCTAGATTTTGCGCTTTAGTGAGTTACATTTGATTAAAAGCTATGTGTTGGATAATTAAGTGTTTATAAAGCTATTGAAAATGTGAATCATCCTTGTTAAAGATTATAAAATCCTCAACACCATGAAAATATTGTATGTTACAATGTAAAAATTATTGGTTGTGAAGAAAATTATTTAAATGGACTTCAATTTAGACTAATTAAAACCCCGATGAAATCATATTATAGTGAATATAAATGAAGTTAATATGATGTTTATTATTTTTTTGATCTTGGATATTTGAAATAGTTAGATATTATTTTTATTATATGATGAATACTAGGATATTGTTGATAGATTAATTCAAGACCATGTCCAAATGAAGAGATTAAAAATCATAAAGGCCAACAATCGATTATAGATATGATGTTATTTTCACTTATAAGGTTATGAATAATTATTTTATTTCTCGATGTGTTTCTTAATAAGCGGATAAAGTGTACAGGGGTTTTTAAGGATATATTGATTTAGACTAAAATAAGATTCATGTCCATGAAATCAAAATTCAATGGGTTCCCTAAAAATAAATAATCCAAATAGAGGAACTAATGATTAAATATAATTTTCTAATAAGATAATATCCAACCAATGTAATAATTTTCAATCATTATATTGTATTAGGTGATTTATGGAAGATGATCTAAAGTGATACACACCCCAAAAATCATAAAACATGATATTTTTACATGAATATCATCTAGGATTAGGTTTTTTATCACTTAATGCCATTAAAATTATAATTTATTTTAATCTTGTTAGAGGATCTTGTTTATTTTAACTTGAAATACACTCAAACATAATAGAAACAACATAAATTTTCTCTATGTATATAAATTTTTTCACATTAATTTACATTTAACTTTTATTTATTGTTTTCATTTTCAAATAATTGGATCCCTCCCCATTATATTTTTGATATTATTTGATGAAATATTATCTTTCGAATTTTGTTTTCTATTTATTTCTTCTGCAAGACAATTTTCCATTCATAAATTTAGTGTTATTCATTCTTATTTATCCCAATGTTTTTGTATCAAACATTAATTTATAAATTTTTAATCTAAAATACAAAACTATGAAGTAAAGCTTAATATTTCTTAGAGATCCATATATCATGAATATAATCAATTTTTCGTCTTCACTCTTTGTTGATCACGATGGTGAAGAGGAGATGTGACATCAAAAAAATAGTTTTTTATTCTCTTAATCCCTGGTAATTAATCCCCTAATATCATAGTCTGGTAAAGAATGTGTTGGATCAAGGTTGGATTATATTTAATCCCATGAGGGTAATATTAGTTTTTAAGATATTCCTCACATGACTGTTCTGATTGGGTGTTTCTATTTCCTGTGGTCTATTATTTTTTAACTTATTGTATTCCCTACATTGGTTATCAATGTTTAAGGTGATATAGAAGTGTGATTCAAGAGACCAATCATGAATAGAGTGAGAAACATTTTTAAAGGAGTTTTCTTTTTATAGATCTATGATTATTAGTGAGCATAGATCAACCATGACATATCATTGTTTCATAAAAAGTTTTTTATTAATATTTTTCATGTTTTTATTTATTCTATTATTTCAATTTTTCTTGGGATACCGTTCACAATCATCCCACCGTCTCTATGGGTTTCATCACCTTTTTACATGTTTTAATTTATTAAATTTAGATATATAAAAAAAGAAAAAAAAAGAAATTACGAGATACAATAGATTAAGAGAAAGTACTTCATTGATGGAAATCCATGGGTTATCTAGTGTAATATATTTAGAGGGAATGTAAACTTATATAAAACATCCCCTTATGAAGAGGAAAGAATCATTTTTTGGAATCATTTATAGGGAATAAGTTCTTATTTAATAAATTTCCATTTTTAATTTAATTATTATTATATAAAATTTTATAGAAAATAATTTTTAGGGATTCATATCACTATTAGAGTACATATATATTCAATAAAATGTGGAAGTCATAGAAAAATTAATAAGGATGCCTGAATGAAAACATATAGATATTACATATGATGAAATTTATTATTATCATCTAATATTACAAATGATTCAACACATTTTTTTACATATAGGGGAAACCAAAAATTGTACTATAGAACTCTAGAATATTAATAATATAATTTATTGAAAAATATTTAAAATAAAGTGATTATAATTCATGGATTTTTTTACTGAGCTATCCATATTCTAGCTAAAAATTCCCCAACATAGAAAGTTGTAACACCAATATCAACATACTAAGAATTTTTGTCAACATATGGTATGATATGTTCAAGAAGAACCTAAAGAATAATGACACAAAATGGAAGATAATTTTTTCAATTTAATAATGAATTTTAAATGACCCTATTGAATATAGTAACCAATGACATACTACCTCTTTGCATATAAGAAATGGATAATGATAACTTATACTTGGAATAGGGTATGGTTGAGGTTTACTACATCTCTTTTTACATAGACATGATCCCATGAGAATTAATCAATCCCAAAAAAGAACAAGCCATGCTTATTTAAGTATTTTTAAATTTCATTGAAGAGACAATGATTTATTTGATTTTGATTATATTGAGAAAAAATATAATTGTGTTTCAAACTTTGTAGATATTTTTATCTCATAAATGGCCTTGATGGAACCAAAAATAAATTAATTTTCAATGTTATGAAACTCCAAATTTTTATTTTAAATTTATTATTAGGAGGATTTAATGTGGTAGATAATGTGACAGATTTATGAACTGGTGTAAAATAATTTGGGGAATTACTTTTTTATTAAATAGAAAATAATTCGTTCAACTAAAGAAGAAGAAAATTAACTTAAAATAATACACGTCATAGTTATACCAAATATCATCCTTAATATAATTTGGATGTATAATAAAACGGTATATTTGTTTTTCTTTCCCATACTCCAGACGATAAACAATGTTAATGAGGTGTTCATGATGGATGTTTTATGAGGGGTTTTCCAAAAGATAAAATATACATATGTTATGAAGAAGAGAATATAAGTGTTCTAAATGATTAAACAATAACCTCCATCATATTGGGGTTGACCTATGTAATTTATAACTTTGGAAGGTTTGAATAAATCACCCCTTGGGGGTATATCCCCATATTATCTTGTTATTTTTTGTTTCATGGTTTCATTTAATGTTTATTTATATAAATGTTTTATGTATTATTATAGAAAATAACTAAGAAGAAAATTAAAGTGGTGTATGAAATATTAATGATAGCTAGTCGATATATAAAGATAAAATAGGGAAACTAACATAGAACATGATTTTTCTATTGCGTCTATGACTAGGACGAGCTACAATCTTGATAAATCTTAATGATAAATCTCTAACCTAATTCTGGTTTTCTAATTAATTGGGAATTTATAGTGTATTAAATAAGATAATATTTTTTACAATTTTTAGTTACATGAAAAACTAATCCATTTATATTTCCTAAATAAAAAACAGGGTGTTATTTTACTAAATAATAATTTTTAGTAGCATCGATACTATGGAATAATTAATCCCATCATTTAATTTGTTGCATGTTGCTGATAATTAAGTATTGGGTTACTTTTGGGAATAATTTGAATGAAATTAAATTAATATTTGTTTTATTTTATTAGTTGTTATCATCATTAATTCTGGGATTTTGATGACAAAAATGATACACATTTTGAAATCAAGCTATCTCCCATTAAAAAATAATTTTTTCTGTAACGACTCGGAATTATAGATCCATTAAAATGCATTGTATGTTCTATATGTCTATTTTGTATAATGCTAAATAAATATGATCAAAATATTAAGAGTAAATTATTAATTAAGTTATAATAAACACTAATATGGAACATAATTAACAGTTATTTCCTTTCTTGGGATAATAATTAATATAATTTAATATTATATTAATTATTTTAAAAAAATTGTGTTTTTCATATTATTTTAAAACAATAAATTTATAAATTTTATAATTTAAATTTGATATGTTAAAAATCATATTTTCCTCATAATATATTAATATTTAGAATTATTTCGATGCTTTTATTAATTATTCAATTTTTAGGTGAAAAAAATAACATTTTTCAGTATCATCAATTTTCTGAATTTTTTAATTATATTAATACATTGAATTTCTATGAAACCTATTTAATATAAAATATAATATTATATATTATAAGAAATAATAAAAAATATTATGTTGAACTTACAAACCAATGCACAACTTTTTGAATACTAATTTAGTGGTTTAATGAAAAATATTTTTCTAATATTTATATTAATTAAATATAACATGATGAAATGAATTGTTTTGATTATTTTAATTCTAAATTTATATTTTATATGAATAATAATTATTATTTTAAACTCAATAGATTTTTAGGAATTAATTTCTAAATCAAACCAAAAAAATATTTCTTGAAAATAAACATTAAAAAATCGGCTTTTTGTTGTAACATGTTCCATCATTTGGATTAAATACCCTACATAGAGAATAATAATTTAATAAAATTATATTTTTAGGTAAAATCATAATTTCCTATTATTCAATATCGTAAATTACTTATTTGTATATAAAATTTTGATTATTAGGATAAAAACATATTAAAACGAGAATGGTTGAACGATGTTTTTAAATTTTCAATTTAATTAATATAATGGATTTTATTATGAATCAATTAATTTAAAATACTTTATGTAATGAATATAATGTTCTCTATAAAAAATTAATAATTATATTAACACCCAATTAATTGGAAATAAATAGTATATAATATTTAAAAACAGTATTGTTTAAAACTCCACTTTTATAATGAAATAGTCTCTCTACAAATTGTATGTTTTTACTAAAAATTTATATATTAATGATGAGAATTTGAATTAGATTACATATATCAAAACATTATTCTCCATCACTTGAAAAAATGTTTATATTTTTTAGGACATATGATTAATAGTTCGTAAGACCACATAGTAAAAACTAGTTATGTAGTTTTCATATAAAACGTTAATTGTAAAAATATAATTTTATAAATGATATATAATGTATAAGACATGTGTGTAAACAAATTTTTTTCCTTTATAGATGCATCTAATCCCAAGACTCAATATTTTTAATGCTTTGGAGGCTTTTTACACGGATTAGTTTCGTGGAATTATTGAATAACGATGAGTGTTTCCAAAGAATACACATGCCTCCAATTATAATAAGATACAATTTCCACCAATAAATACAGAAATTATACATAGATTTTATATATTAAAATAATAACTTTTTATTTCACTAGACAACTTTATTACAAACATAATACTTTACACTCATAGATATCTTAATCGATTCAACTTCAATGGATCTTCAGAGGTAAAAATCAGGTCTCCCACATATGTGTTATCTCCCCTTAATATTTTTATTCTAAATCATACTCTTACAAATATGTTATCACCACACTAATGTGATGAATTTAGCTCCATAATGAAACTTATATTTCATTATATTATTTGTAAAACCCTTATTTATATATATTCATCCACGTAAAAAATAAAAGAAAATGTCTATGCATTGCGTATACTACTACCACCATAGAGTGTAGATGTCTATTTCTGTTACCTCCATTAATGGCTGGTCATTATAGTGGTACTAATGATTAAATAGTATGAATATAATATAATTATGATCCTAAAATTGAAGTTTTATATCCACTTTATCAATAGTTACATTGGATTCACTTATATATGTATTACATCATTTTAGATGAATGTTAAATACATTACAAAAACAAATGGTTGTGTACCATAATAGTTTTTTGTCTTTGGAGACTGTCTATAGAATTATTTAATTTCAAAAATTATCTTCAATTCCACAAAAAATATCATTACATTAATCGTTCTTAATAGACTTACACTACTCATAAACCATTCTTCATAACATGGGGAAAGGGAACATAAGAATGGGTGACCGCAGATTCTCGGTAAGGGTAAATAAGTGAGATAAATATTAATGAAATTAGAATAAGTGTGTGGGAAAATGAGAATAACACTTAAAACCCATACAATTTTTATTAAAGATCATAATCATGATTCATGGAATAAATAATGGTGGTTTATAATAAGATAATCATAAGGAAACAATGGAGCATGTTCTGTGAGAGAGTATCATTAGAAGAAGAAATATATTTATGTCATACACATAAGATTATAACTTTTTATAATAGAAAGGTGTATAATGGTTCAGTCATTATGTTAAGGAAATGAAACTAAGCCCTTATAAAAACTGTTGGACATGAAATAAGGTCCACATATAAAATTATTGAAATGAAATACATGTCCATATATAATTATGTAAAAAATTATATTAAAGAATAAGGTTTTTAATATTTCTACACATTCACGTATAAAATAATGAAAATTTCATCAAATTTATGAAAACAATTGCGAACAACAAACATAATAGTGTGAAAATATAATTCATTTTACATAGAATATTTTTGAACATGTTACAATGTTAACATATAACATATTTTATTATTATTTAGAAACATTTAATCATTTCATTGGATTGAGATATATGACCCACTAATCAAATAAAGAAAATAATATTTATGTGTCCTATAAGATCAAAATAATTAATTATATCATTTTCTAGGAAATTAAATGGTATACAGAAACATTTCATCATAACGTAACATAATTAAAGTGGATTGTTTTCATATTCATTCCATAATTTAATCATATCATGAAAATTGGAAAAGAAGTAGGTTCCATAGGTATTTTAACATGGTTTAAATCAATGAAGAGAACTTGGACTCATAATCATCATGTCCTCAAAAACCATTTTGAGAATTAATAAGAATGGTATCCTTTGTTCATATCCCCAAAATAACATAAGTTATAGTAATGAATTTCATCTTATATAGAGAATTAATTTGAAGGACAATACAATTTGTACATTTCTGAATGAAGATAACATTACATTAAAAAAAATTTAACGTAAAAAATAATAATTTTTTTAAAATAATCTTAATTGATATGATGTATAGAAACATATAATTTATTATTTAAAACATTATTAGTAAATGATGAAATTTTTTTGTGCATGTTACACATGGTCAATCAATGATTCCATTCACATTTCTAAAAATGCAAAAAAAAAAATTGATATATGACATGAATCTTCCTATTAATTTATTTTATAAAAATTAATAAATGGGAAAAAATAATTTATTAAATAATTTTATGATTTTTAATATCATTATTTATAATATTTTTACAAAACATGGTTTTTCATGAAAAATATATTTTTGACCAAATAGTGAAATATTGAAACATATTATTAAAATCATTTTGTTCAAATATTGTGTAATGAATGTGACAAAAATAAAGGGGAAACATGTATTATCATGACATAAATGGAAGATATAAATGTTCCTGAGTTTTCATAGAGATATTTTATATTTTTTCATCATTTGAAGCCTAATCATGAATAATCATGATAAATGACGGGATTGTAACATAATATATTTACCACATTTGTAACATTGAATTTTATGAATACTGAAGTTAGAAAATAATATTAACCCTAAAATATCATTATAATAATTAAATTCATGATATTTCATGTCAAATGGGTCTTATGTACACATCATAAAAGAACTCAAGGATAACATAACATATGTCCCAATGAAGGAAAATTTATACAAAAATACATACCTTATGTATGAACATCCAAATTATATATTTGAACCTCTTTTATAATAAATATAATTTTATTATACAACTATTATATAACTATATGAATATATATCAATGAATGTAAGATATAAATATGAATTTTTATTAACAGTTTATTAAAAATACCAAGTTATTGTCTTGTTTTGGGTAATAACTGCTATATTTTTTCATTTATATCTTGACATTTTGTCCTGTTACATTAATAATGTCTACATAAAACATTGAATGTTATAAATGATATAAATGTAATATATTTTTAGTATAAATTTATTTTTATATGAAATGAATCATTCGTGGAGACGGTAGGTCAAACGTAGGCATGAACACAATTTTCATTTTCCCAATTGAATAAAGAAAGAATAGTATGTTATATAGTTCAAATATATAAATAAATTTTATTTAATATATATCATATATTTTCATTAAAACGATTATTATTACCATCCATGTGATGCAGGAGGGGATCACATCAATTCATAAGGCAGTAGTCTTCCACTCACATGAGTGTCATTATCAAATATCCAAATAATAGAATTTATGGTGGTTTGTGTGGTATAATAATTATATAAGTATAGTAATATGATAAATATAATATATAAACATTAAAATTATCAATATAATCATCCATTTGTAGTGGTGATTGAAAAAAATGACACCGGTTTGTGAGGCAGTAGTTCGTCGTACACAAACAATGATGATTTGATAACCGATATGATGGAATTAGATATGGATGTAGTTAATAATAACATATAATTATATATTATATATTGATGTTAATATATTGGATGTTTTAATACATAATATAATGTTTTAAATGAAAAATAAAAAATAAGGTGCTTCATGAAGAAAATTACATTCTCTTGGAAGCACCTCCTTTTGATGTATTATCAAAGACCCTACTGTTGATATTTTTTTTCATTTTATTGTAGCTCTATAGCATGTATAAGGATTTTGGGGAGGTATTTTTCATCGTTATCCCAAACTATATGGCTTGGGATGTGTGAATAAGTGAATTATGGTGCTGGTCTGTTATATGTGGGGGAATGAAACCGATATAAAAATTTCATGGAAATTTCCACATAAATAATAAAGAATAATGAAATTCACATGAAAAATTCATATAAATTAACCTAGATAAAAAATGAATTATATAGTGAAACTATTTCAATAAAATGTATTGTCAAATTTTTGTCATTTTAAACTATATATTTATTGTTCATCCCCAGGTAATCTTTTTTCACCTTAACTATTGTAATTAAATTATATTATTTTCAATATTAATTTCAGTAAACAATTATGTTGATCATATTATTCAATATAAATTTTTCTGATTTCAATTATTTAATATATTTTTCTAAATTTAATTCACATAAGTGAAAATATGTAATTTTAAATTATTCCTAAAGACACAACGATGAATAAGGTTTTCAAAGAGAAGAATTTCAAAAGATTACACTATTTTTATATTATAATTCTTTATGAAAATAATAAAATAAAATAAGTTGGTTATATATATATAATGGAATTAAATTTAATTTAAAACCATTTTAAAATATAATTTACCTTTAAAAATAATTTAAATGTAAAGAAATTTATAAATTATAATTCATTATTTTTCATTTTTCATAAAAATATAAATTTAGTTACAAAATTATAATGAAATTTTTCTATATAATTTTTATATACTTTTTTAAAAAATACAGATCATTTTATCAATTATATTATCTAAAAATTGGAAAACATTATTTTATTATTGTTCGAAAAATTAATTATATAAAATATTCATGTCCAAAATAGAAATTTTAAAACATATAAAGACATTATTGAATATTTAATTTCATATTTATCAATATGATTTATCTATATAAAACAATGATACATTATATTTAAAAATTATTTATTACTATTCATATGACTGAGTTCAATTTCAAGGTTATTACTACTGATTTTGATTAAAATTAACAATATAACACTATTTATTTAAAACTCGATGTCATTTTCAACACAACCTCAACATACAATTTTTTGTAAGATCATTACCTAGGGGAATGAACTATGAGTTTAGTAAATTTGAAGGATCATGTATATAATTCCTATAAAGATATACATAGAACACAACCTGAATCTAATAGAGGTTTGGGGGATCACAAAAGGATCAGATAAAATCTTGATATGGTCATATTTTTTAAAGGGACGAATATACCAAAATCTTATTTATCCATATTTATTCCATTGAGAAATTTTATGAAAGCCCTTATAACCAACATATAATTCTAGATCATGCCTAATATTTTTATTATAAATATTTTTTCAGCTATTTTCTACCATTACATGTTACTAAGTGGATCTAACCTTATCTTCCATCTCAACATATTTCGCTGGTCCCAATAACATTCTTTCTACAACTTTATTCCATTAGGTTTGATTTCCACCCACATTTCTATAAAGGGCTTCATAAGTCTCCATATGAATGCTTGATTCAAAGATCTTTTTTCAAGAAATCTCATATTAATGAAGGTGTTGATCCCAACTACTATTTAATTCCATATACCACAATATTATAAAATGATCTAGGGTTTGCATTATTTTCTCTAACTGAACATCTATCTGATGATGACAGGCAGTGTTGGAACTCAATTATGTATCAAGACCTTACTAATGAAATTTCCAAAACATTGAGGTAAACATAATGTCCGTAGCAAACACAATTTCAAGTATTACTCCAAGTAATATTACAACTTTTTAATATACATTCTTTAAAGAGGATATTGAGGGAAATATTACCTAGTAGAAACCAAGTGTCCCGATTTCATAAGATAATAAAATACCACCCATAATTTCAACAACATCAAGGACACGTTAAACCCTAGTTATTAATAGTATGCCAAATCATATTCCCACAAAGAGGAATGTAATTACTCCTTAAAAAACTTTTTTCACTTGATGAAATAAAAAACAAAAGGGTAAAAATTCCATTAATTTATCTTAAAATATTCTTTACCCAAGTAAATCCCCACAACATTAAACATCAAAAGTGGTGTCAATGAAATTGAAATTATTATAATATTTAACTTATAAACCAATGATGTTATCCATATCTCACAATTGAATTCTATAGAGACATATAAACATCTAAAAGTTAATTATTCCTTTAACTTATATTATATATTATATTATACAAAAACATTTTCATTGGAAGGTTAGGTTCATATTTATACTGATAGAATATAAAATTTTATTTCATTATTCTTGAATCTATATAGAGGGATATAATTACATAAAAGTTCACTAAAGTATTAATAAATATATTTCCAAGGGGCTAGTTAACATAAAATCAAATATGATATTCCTATATAATAAGGGGAGGATAAGTGTTCACTAGTAATAATGATTCACATCATCTTTTGTGATTGAATATAATTTATTTTTTCCCTTGGTCTTCAAAGGATTTAAAGTATTATCATCAACATTAGCCCTTGGATTGGGGAATTGATTAGCCTAATTACCAAAATCCATATTCATAAAACACTGTAGTGATGGAGGTTAATTCTATTGATCTTTCTCCACATTCAGTTGATTAACTATTTTATCCAAGTGATGTATACATTCTTTTATTTGATGGAGAAACATCCCAGGTACTGAATGCCTCATTATTCCGTTCAAGAACTCACCTATATTCTCATGACAATTTTTTTAAATTGTAGTTTGAAAATTTTTCATCTTTCCTTGTGAAATATAATTTCATTTACATGGAAATCTATCTTAATTTTATTACCACTGTATGAAAGAGGGTTTCTAGATTCTACTTCCACTTTTAGTGAAGATCTATTGATTTATTTTTAGAATCCAAAGTCCATTATTGATAATTCCCTTCTGTGAATTTAGGAAAAGAAAAATTAGACTCAGAAATCCACACATCCATACTAACATTTAATACACCAATATTACTTCACATGTATAGTAAAACATTATTCTTAGTTACCAATTTATTCATTATCATTCTTCCAACGTATACTGGATTCTTTTACATCTATTTTGTAAAATAATATGAGGAATGTTCATATTGAAATTTAAGCTCTTAAACTCTCCCTGAATCATGTATTAAACTTCATCTCCATTCCATATTTTCTTAAAAATATTCCATCAATTATCTACTTTACCTTCTTAAATAGTAGTAATGTAAAATGAATTTTTATGTACCTAACATTTGATTACGAGATATATTATTTTATTGGTACTCATCTATTACTCAATAGTTAGTGGATTTACTGAACTGGTAAAATAAGTCGGGGTATTTCCTTATGAAGGACTCAAGAGAACAATTTTAACTCACATAATCATTTTGATATTCATAATAACTCATTTATCATTAAATTTTTTTGACCATATGAAGAATGTTTTTTATATGTCTCATATAACACTTGGTTTCTTAGGGAAAAATCAATTCATTTACCATCATAGTCATCATTAACATGGCTTATTCAGGTTCTTTCCAATTATATATATTTAAAAGAAGAGTGTAAGAAACAATAATAAATTAGGGTAACCCCATAATCATAATAATTCACTTATAGGGTGTCTAAACCTATACACCTTATTTTTAATCAATAAAACTAATATTTTATCCTAGTTATTTGGTCTTCATCATCAATCCAAATTATTTATGGTGGTTCATAAATATCTTGTTAATTTCTAAATCATATCCCCAAGGTGTTTCAATCTATGTGTGCAATAATTCCTCTTTTCATACACCATATGTTGTTCATGTCCATCTCAATAAACTCTTTTAAATGCTATTAATCATATATACACTTGATATAGAGCCACACCCACTTATTGATTCCAGAGAGTTATTTCATTTTGTGGAAAGAAATTTTTGTATCTAATAGAAAAAATTCTACTAAATTTAATTATAAATTGAATCATTTGTAGACTCATATAGACACATACCTAGAAATATCCAATGATATATCTCCAGGAATATCAATAATGTTTTTACATCCCAGTGTAAATGGTAAAAACAATTTCCTCTGAAACCAACTATGGAAGTACAAGCTCTAAATACATAGATATTATATCATTTTGGGTTAATATTGAATACATTATAGAAACACATGGCTGAGGACAGTGATATTTTATTTTTTATCGATACTAGTTAAGAAATATTCTAAAATGGTAAAATATATTCAATTTTTCCATAAAAGATCATCCCACCAAGTACTATTCATAGATATAACCCACATAAAACCATTACTTATAACTAATGGAAAAGATACTTATGCAAGGATGATATCAAATTCTTATTAAGGGTAATCAAGAAAGATATGACTTCCTAAAATGGTTATAAGTGTATAATAACATGATCATAATATTTTAAAACCATACCATGGATATCAATAAGAATAATATTTAGACACGGAATAACATTTTAGATCTTATAAGACATTAATCATGAGAATATCAATGAACCAGATCCATGAGAGCATAAAATTTGAATAGATAATATATTTATGGAGTAAACATATAATTATTCCATTGTGAATGTGTTTGAATGGAAAAAAGTTCATTAATTTTGTTTTGGACATGAAATAATACATTTTCATGAAAATATGTATGTGAAACCATCTCTACTCTTAACATTATAAAAATGAAATCCAGGTGCACTCATTTCACTATGATAATGTAATCATGTTAATGAAAAAAAAATTAACGTGTCATCAGGTTCATGTATAAAACTGTGAGCATTCCATCAGGATCACATATAATTGTGAGATCATATAATTAGTTCCATGTAAAATATCAAGAAATTATAATAAAGTTCAAACATAATATTGTGAACTTGTGATTAGGTTTACTCATAACATATTTAATCATGAATTATTCATCATTTCCTATTGCTTGGGGGATATATAAGTCCCTCCCATCTCTAAAATAAAACTATATTCATGTATACTATAAGATCATAAAAAATTCTTTCATATCATAGCCCAAAAAATTAAATGTGTTTCATAAAAATATCATCATATGAGAACATTTTTAAAAGATACAGGTTTCATAATCATTTAATCATTTTTATAGAACAACCCATGGAAAATAATTCGGATTCATAATTATTTTACCATGATATCACTCATTAATATGAAATGGGATATATAATGATATTTTTATCCTAAAAATATTCATAAAATAAGAATGAAGTCCTTGGTTCATATCTATAATAAATTGTATGTTATATAATATTATTTCATTTTATATAGGGAAATATTTTTGAAAGATAAAGAAAATGGAATGTTTCTTTCAGGAGATAAATTTTAATTGAAAAAAAATTAAAACTAAAAATTTATAAAATATTTTGTTATATTTTTCATTGAAATTAAGAATGATAACATATAATTTATCATTTAAAACATATAGAGTTTACGATTACAAAAAACTACTTACATATCTTACATTTTAAAATGAATACAACATTCACATTTTTGGAAAAATACAAACAAGCATTATTGAGAAATCACATGAATATTCCGGTCAAAATATTTTTTTAAATATTCATACATCATTAAAATTTTATTTAAAAATCATTTTAAGAGTGGAAATTGTATTTTTGAAAAGTACGTTTTGAAGGAAAATGATTGGCATGAATATTAATTTTTGTTCGATGATAAAAAAATGAATATTTTATAAGAAAAGTTTATTTTGATCTATTAAGTATATAATAATAGTTATGTATAAAATCATTATCATCATTACATAATAAAATATAATAAAATCAATGAGTTTCATGATATATAGATCATAATATATCATCAGTTTTTTCACAATAATGTGTACTCTTGATAAATGATAAAATTTTAACATAAAATGAACACAACATTGAAAACATTGAATTGTAATACCCATTAAGGAATAGAAATAAATGAAACCAAAAATATCACATGAATATATAAATTCATTATAATACATAAAAAGGGGGTTTTATAAACACATCATAGAAGAGTAATGTTCATAAAATTACATATGTCTCAAGGAATGACAATTGAGACAAAAATATCTTACCATAGGAAACATCAACCGTAGTACATGTTAAAAACTCTCGTATAATTAATGAATGAAAATTATATATATTATAGAAAATTACTCATATATATCATACCCTATATGACTTACTTATGAAATTTTGTTTACAATTTATTATAAATTCCATGTTAATGTCATGTTTTTGGAGACAACTACTTTAATATTCATGTATGTTTTGATTCGTAATTTTCTTTCTCTTACACAAATCATTGTTCCATCATCTCCATAATTTTAACAATGATATAAATATCATATATTTTCATCATAAATGTATTTATATTAGTCTGTATGAGTTTGAGATAGAAAATAGAATACACCATATTGGGATATGGTAGGTCATACCTATCCATGAACTCTGATTCCATTACCCCCCAAAAAATAATTAATGAATGGTAGGTAATATATTACCTTTATTGATTAATTTTTTTTAATATATTTTAGAAATCTTCATTAAACCTGTCCTTATTAACATTCATGTAGATAGTGAAATAATCGTATTTATTCATTATGCGGTAGTCTTCCATAAGCATGAGCCGCATTATCATGTTCTCATATAATTGAATATGTTAATGAATGTGTGATAAAATAATTGAAATATTATAATAAAATAAAAATTTAAAAATTTAAAAATTTAATTCATCATTATAACTATTTTTGGTATTTGGTACTAGAAAATTATTGACATTTTTTCATGATACAGTAGCTCTCCATACACAAAAATTGTGATTTTTTAACCCATATGATATATGTGGATATAGTTTTAGGTTTTAATAACATCTTAATGTAGCTGATACACTGGTTCTATTAAATTATATATGTTACAAAATTATTATATTGACAATAATGGAATTAATCAATTTATTATTGTATTTATTTTATTTTAAAAACAATATATAAATTTAATATATCATTTTATATAATTTAAATTTAATGGTAGTTTTCAATTAATGTTCAATATTTTCAATATTACTAAAAATTATTATTATGTGAAATTTTATTCATACATTGAAACTAATAAATTATATACATGAAAATTTAAGTAAATATAGTTTATATATATAAATCCATTATACTAAATATCAAAAAACTATATGTTACTATTATATTATATATTTCTAACATATTGGTTATAATGGTCACATTTAAATAATATTAACAATATATCATGGTTTTGATAAAACTCAGTATCCTATATGATTTATCCTAAAACTATTGATTAACGTAACATAAGAATAACACAATGTGTTGTGTAATAGATGGAATAAATGAAATTTAACTTAAATAAAAATATCTAAATTTTCCTTTTCATTAGGTTAATAATGTATACTCATATCACTATATTCTTTCATTGGCATATTTTCAACCACATTATGACGAATAAATAGAAACTAATTATCCACCAAATTTTTTATTCAACGTATTTCATATCAATTGTGAAAAGTAAGAATTTATATTTATTATCTATTATGAAAATAATATAATTTTTTAAAAAAAGTAAATTTATTTATAGTAGGGAACTTATTTTTCAATTAACCATGGTCATTTGATAGAACTATAACAATGTATGTGTATTCGAATTATATCTAACGCAATGTGTAATAGAAAATAAAAATTCATTTCAACTAATATTAAATCATGGTTGATATCTGATTAGTATCATATATCAAATTATTATACATTATTTTATAGAATACAAGTCATATTAATATCGATATTGATTTCTATAATAAAAGTCATGATAGAAGAGAATAAGCTCAATGTATTCTTCGAATAGTAAAGTTAATTTCCATGTTTATGTAAAATGGTCTGAGATATCTCCTCCAAACAAATAATTAAGTATCTAGAATTAATCATAATAATAAAACCATGCTTCTATGTAATTCATAATCATTTTATAAATTCATATCAAAGCCTAAAAAATTACTATTAGATTAAGCTATTAAAAATCTAGGGAAGGAAAATACTGAAAGGCAAATTTAAAAATTTGAAAGAAAACCAAACAAATAATTATGTATCCATAAACTAGACAATTAGTTTAATGTTTTCTTAATTATTTAAATATAGTAAATTAAAACACAAAACTACATTAGAAATTATCGAATATAATGAAACCAAACATCATAACATGACATATTTATTAAACTAGTATGAATAAAAAATTATTATATAAGTAATTTTCCTAATCATTTGAAAAATGGAATATAAATATATTATTAATCAATATAACTGTGTAATGTTTAAAAATTAAAAAAAACATATACTTAAAAAGCACAAGGAAACCAAATAATGTTTTGTTTACAACCAAAATTTATTACAGAATCAAAAATAATTTATCAAAATTAGATATGTTCACATTATTTTAATAAATATAAAAAATAATTAAATTCAATTTGAATTCAATTAAAATATAAACAAATATCCATTTATATATATAAAAAAAATGTTTTCATATTTGAATATATCTTTTTTTTAAAATTAGTTTATCGTTAATGCTATAATTTTATAATGGAAAAGTTTATTTAGAAATAATTCATAATTTATATTTTCAACAAAAATTTATAATATAGAAATTGTATACCGTGAGATAATAGAGTAAAAAATATATTTTCTAATAAAATTATAGTCCTTTAAATAAAAAAGTAATAACTGGATATAATAAAAGAAAATAAACTATTATACAAATTCATTAAATGAAAATTTCTTATCTAAAAATGATCATTTAATATCAACTAATAATATTATGCATAATCCTTCACCTAATGGAATATAAATTATGTTGAGTAAATTTGATTCCAACTATCATTGAAGTTGGTGAAAAATTAATTATTTATATTCCTACTAACTACTGTAAATGTGGAAGGTAGGGTCCAACCCATAGGGTATGTGATTACTACCATTATTCTTCTAATAAAATTCAAAAAGACCCCCTTGTGTTCAGCAGTGGGATAAATTTCCAATTTTTTTCTTTTTATTTTTTATAATTTATTAATGTAACCCAACATTATTTAGTTTTTTATCTAGAAAAAAATAATTAAGTAAAAAAATTGAAAATAGTGAAGAAAAAATATTAAGAACGCTGATAAATGACTAACAGAATGTAATTCATAGAAAAAATATCTAGTCTATTGGTTTTAAAAGTATTCCAAATCAAATAAAATATGTTGAAATATAAAACTATTATAAGATATCAGCTTACTTCCCTCGTCAAGATTTATGTAATACATGTTGACCATGTTTAGATTTCGCCACTCTAAAATAGATCAACTGTGAAAATCATTATTTGAAAGTGAGAATAAGAGAAATTCAATGTATGTTTTAAAGTCTTCTGAATTTTTTTATCTTTTGAAAGTTATTTCCATGATCAATCTCGCCAATTTATTGTGAAATTCAGAAATTAAGTTCTAATGGAACAAGCAGTTGAATGAATTCAGTATTGATCTCACCGATCAATAATGAATACAATGAAATGATTAGGTGAAAAGGAAAATTAAATGATAACCAAAAGAACATTAATTTATCCATGAACAAAATTATTTAGCTAGAAAATAAGTTCATTATCATTACAACAATGGTAAAATACCATAATATATTACATAAACTAGAACACGAGGTAAAAATAACTCCCCAAATGATGTTTTGATCTTGAACTCCTTCAAATCCAGAACGTAGTTCTAGAATCGTCCTCTGTACTTGCTCTGCTTGAACATGGATCCTTGATTGTGTATCGACTCCTCACAATCCTACTAAATGCATTAATTTTTAAATCTTGTTGTCATAAGACGCACATCACCCCATGTTTTCCACCATATTTAAGGTTCCTTCACGTGGGAACCGCACATGTGTGTTTTTTCGTGACTGAAATGTCTTGGTAACTTTCCCCTGTAACAAACTCTCAGTGAGTTAGTTGAAAGCACGTGGACATTTTTTATGCCTTGGTGGGAACCTACAAATATAAAACAGAGGATCGTTAAATCCACAAAAAAAGAAAAGTAAAAATACATAAATACATAAATAATATGATAGATTATAATAGATTGCTATTAATTAAAACATAATAATAATTTTTTTATTATAGTTACTTTTTTAGAATTTTTAATACATGTTATTATTTATATTTGTTAAATATTTACTATTCTAATTAATTACATTAAAAGTTAAATTATTATTATTAACATATTAAAATTTTTAAATATTAAGTTAAATAATTTTTTTTCTAGATTTTTATTTCAATTTATTATAATAAGATAGTTTAATTATAAAAATTACAAAATATATTATTTTTTATTATAATTTATTTATTTTAATATAATTTATTAATTATTTTAGTAAATTTAATTAATAATTTTGTTTTATTAATATTAATTATCTTATATTTATTATTAATTTATAATTATTATTATTTATTATTTTAATACAGTTGTTTTAATTTAAATAATTTTTTTTATTTTATTTTAATGTAATTTAATTAATGTTACCTTTTTCACCCACCAAAATCCGGACAACCCAAGGCAGGGGGGGAGTCTTTAAAGCATCTTCACTAGGGGAGCGGGGCCCTTCCTTTTATCAAAAAAGTGTGGCCCCTACTCAGTACCATCTCTCCTCGGCTTGGCTAATCCACTGCAGGACAAGCAGCACAGTAACATGTTTCCTCATTAGAAGCACCAATTCTTCCAATGGTGCTCCCAACAACTAGGCAACAACGAATCAAATCATTGGAAAGGAAAAACTTGTGGCGATTCAATATTCATCAGTGGTGGCATCTTAATCTCATGGTGAATGTTGTGGTTCGGCCTGGTTTGCGGCGACAAGAAAGTACACCTTCCACCTCTCTGTCCTAGAATAGTGAGTTATTCATCTGATTTCAAAACAACGGACCGGGAAGATGGCACAACTCAAGTTCCCTTGACAGATTTTTGGTTTTGATCTCTCCTGATGATGGTAGGTGGTTCAAAACGAAATTTTATAGTTCAGAATTAATAGAGTTCATCACCCAAATTCAAATTTACTTTGCCCTTGTTAAAGATTTGATTTTCAATGGTCCAAAATAGGTTTGTTTTCAGTTTTTTGTTAGTCTTTTGTGCCACTAGTTTGAGAACTATGAGACATATTAGAGATGAAATAAGATGGTATAAAGGAGGGATGAATGTTAGTCTAAGGAAGAATGTGGGGGAAAAAGTGGTGTTGATCAACAGCAAGGGTTGAAGGTAGAGGATGTGAAACTGTTAGATGTATCGGTACGTTGTCAATCTCTAGCAAGGGTTTATGATATAAGGAAATGCATTGGTGATAGAAGGCATCATTTAGGGAGGTAATGAAGATGGGGAGTACAGTGATATGGAGCAGTGGTGCAAAGGACACTGTTTCCAAAAAAAATTAAAGGCTACGGATATAGATAATGGATAGCGATAGACAGGGGGTCGTCGATAGTTTAAAATTATAAGGACACTGTTGGATAAAGAAAAACACACTAGGGGCATAGAAAATATGTTTTTCTATAGTTTAATATAAGAAGGACACTGTTAGTTATAAATAAAATGGTTGCCAAAGGGAATGACTAAATGTTCACCGATGCGAAAGAAACACTGATGTCGATAATCATCCGCAAGGGAAACATACTAAAAAAACTAATAGTAGCTTAAAAATGAACTAACAGTGATACAAAAAAATTAAAATTATATATATTGAAGGTAAAATAAAAACATAAGTGAATTAAATATTTTAATAAACTGATAAAATAAAATTATTTAAATTAGAATTAAAAAAATGAATGTAAATCAAATAAATAATCCGCAAAAGGGTAACAATTATAACACCAAATGAAAAATTAAAATATAAAAGTTTTATTTAACTAAATTATCCAATAACAAGATGAACACTTAAAAATGAAAACACATTTGATTATTGAATTAAAAAAAATTATTAACTTTAATTAAAACTTGTCCAAATAATGAAACATAAAAATTAATTGTTTTAATTAATTTTAATGAGTCTAAATTAATGATAAAAAAATAAAATTATAAACTATGTTAAATTATACACAAATAAAATTATTTAAGAGTGCACAATTTATTTTTGACATTACTTTTTGGAAAAAATGATTTGGATGAATACTAGTTTTTGTTTGATGATAAAAAAATGAATATTTTATAAGAAAAGTTTATATTGAACTATTAAGTATATAATAATAAAAATGTAGAAAATCATTATTATCATTACATAATAAAATATAATAAAATCAATGAGTTTCGTGATATATAGAACATAGTAAATTATCATTATAATCATAATAATGTGTTCTCTTGATAAATGATAAAAGTTTAACATAAAATGAACACAACATTGAAAACATTGAATTGTAATCCCCGTTATGGAATAAATATAAATGAAACCAAAAATATCACAACAATAAATAAATTCATGATATTTCATAAAAAGGGTGTTGTATAAAGGCATCATAAAAGAGTAATGTTCATAAACTAACATATATCTCAAGGAATGAGAATTGAGACAAAAATACCTTACCATAAGAATCATCAACTATAGTACATGTTAAAAACACTTGTATAATTAATTAATGAAAATTATATATTTATTACAGAAAAATTACTCATATATATCATACCATATATGATTTACTTATGAAATTTTGTTTACCATTTATTAACAATTCCATGTTAATGTCATGTTTTTGGTGACAACAACTTTAATATTCATGTATGTTTTGATTTGTTATTTTCTTCCTCTTACACAAATCATGGTTCCATCATCTCCATAAATTTAACAATGATATAAATATCATATATTTTCATTATAAATGTATTTATATTATTCTTTATTTTTTTGAGATAGAAAATAGAATACACCGTTTTGGTATAAGTTAAGTCATACCTATCCATGAAATCTAATTCCATTTCCCCCAAAAAAAATTAATGAATAGTAGGTAATATATTAACTTTATTGATTAAATTTTTTTAATATATTTCAGAAATGTTCATTAAACCTATCCTTATTAACAACCATGTAAATTTTGAGAGAATCACACTGATTCTTGAGGTGGTAGTCTGCCGTACGCATGAGCTCCATCATCATATTATCGTAGAATTGAATATACAAGTGATTGTGTGATATAATAATCCAAATATAATAATAAATTAAACATTTAAACATTTAAACATTTAATTTATCATTATGAATATTTTTGGGATTTGGTACTAGAAAATTATTGACATTTGTTCATGATACAATATCTCTCCATACACAGAAATTATGATTTTATAACCAATTTGATATATGTGGATATAGTTTTAGGTTATCATATCATCTTAATGTAGATGATACACTGGTTCTATTAAATTATATGTATTACAAAATAATTATATTGACAATAATGGAATTAATCAATTTATTATTGTAATGATTTTATTTTAAAGACAATATATAAATTTAATATATCATTTTATATAGTTTAAATTTAATGATAGTTTTCAATTAAAGTTCAATATTTTCACTATTACTAAGAAATCAGTCTTATGGGAAATTTTATTCATACATTTCAACTTATAAAATATATACATGTAAATTTAAATAAATATAGTTTCTATATATAAATCCATTATACTAAATATTTAAAAACCAAATTTTACTATTCTATTCTCTATGTATAACATATTGGTTATAATGGTCACATTTGAATAATATTAACAATATATCATGGTTATGATAAAACTCAATATCCTATATGATTCCACTAAAACCTATTGATTAAGGTAACATAAGAATAACTCGGTGTTTTGTGTAACTCATGAAATAAATGAAATGTAACTTACTTAAAAAAACTCAGTGTCCCCCCTGAGAAGTACACACAGTCTAACCCCTTTGGTTCAACTTTAGCATAGACTCTCTGAGGAAGCACTCACAGTCAATTCCTCCTATAGTCTGATAGCGGTAACTAAATGGTGCTCTGGTGATGCCCCTAATTCACATTCCCATTGTGGCCCATGTCAAGGTACTACAAACACTCTAAAGAAGCACTTAAGACAATTCCCCCTATTGTCTTGCATCGTAATAGTAAAAACAGACACTATGGAAAATCCCTTACGTCCATTCTCCTTATAGTCTACTATACATGGTTCTCACGACCCAGTGTAAGTCAAACGAGCACCAAAATGAAAATACGGACAAAGTAAACCTCAAGAACTACTTGGCTGATAGTCTACAACATAACTACATATTAGATATAAAAACACTCCATCCTATAGTACTAGGCATGATAAACAACAAGGCAGCCTAACAGGCTAAGCTGGTTCAAATGGGCATAAACAAACATGCATGGGAAAAAACATCAAATGTAAAAAAATTACCCTATTCATATTAAATTAACCTCTATTCCAGCATACAAGTATAGTAGGAAATTAACAGGGCAAAAATAGTAAACACACAATACCCTGTTCAAGGGTATTAGGCAATTTTGCACATATAACACATAGACATTCTACATAATGGAACAAACCACCTACGTCGGTGTTGGGATATCATTATACTTGAATATCAGTCCTTGAATCTCCCAATAACATCGTAGATGTGCAAAAAACATCTAAGATGTACAACCCATGATAACTCTTGAAAGAGTAGTAATCAGAAAGAATGAGTTCAAGAAGGGTGAACTCACCGATGTGATTCTAATGCAACCGAAGAAGTTTTATTCAGAAAATGGATGCTCGATCAAGGGATCGAGGAATATCCACACTGTACAGACGCTCTCGGTCAAATATGGTGGAGAAGAAGATGTTTCTATCGATTAGATGTGACCCTGGTTCGTTTAATGAAAAAAACAAAAGTACAAAGTGTGTAATTTTGAGGTACATTCCATGTACATTCCCTTACCAAGCTCCACTTTAGGTGGCCTCCAGGTCACCACACACGGCCGTGTGCATAGCCATTACACGACCAGCACACGGCTACCTGCGGTTACTTATTATAAGGTGTATACTCATAATGTAAAAGGTGTGTACTTAAAAAATTTACAGAAACTCATCTTTATTTAAAAATGAACTAACAGTGAGGCACCAAAATTAAAACTATATAAATTGAAGTTAAAAAAACATAAGGTAATTAAATAAATTAATAAACTGATAAAATAAAATTATTTAAATTACAATTAAAAAAATGAATGTAAATCAAATAAATGATCCGCAGCAGGGTTAAAATTAAAACACCAGTGAACATTGTTTTTTTAACCAATAGTGACCTTAATTATTTGAACTATCAGTGACCCTTTGTCTATCTATAACCTTTACCTCAATCGATAGTAATTAATTTAAACTCATATGTATATGGGACATATATTCTGGAAAAACACTTGGGATGTTAAATATAGATCACGATCCTTAGAATGGCATCCTACACAAAATAGTTATGTAAGCAATATAGGTCAACGTTGTTTAGTTTGGATTCTTAGTATTCTGGTTGATAAGGGGAATATTATTAGACCATTGGAGAGATTGGGTCCCGATGGTTGAAATATAGAATACATGGGGGAAACACTCCCCAAGGGGTATATTTATTTTATGTTTGGACATAAGAAGGAATCATAAGTATCATCTATATTGTATGAATTAATGTTCACATATATTAGTTTCTCCATAACCCACACATGGATATATATTAAAAAAATGCATGATTAAAAAATACATTTAAAATGATTCTGACATATAAACCAACTACTGTTCTGCTAATTGATGAGGTAGAACAACCAACCCATGGGATTGATATATTCTTGATGGTTGTAACATTGGTGATATTAGGGGAAATGGACTGAATTGGATGCCCATTTGATCTCAGGTCCATGGAGGCATCCAATGTATCATTATTATTTACATGAATCATAGTTTTTATAATCTAGTTAATTAAGGATTACACACTGAGGATTCCCATTTAGGGAAACATGTCTTATTTTTTCACTTATCGAGGATTGCACTGAAGTTTACCAGGTATTGGGTCATATCATATTATTCCACCGATTAGGGCATACACAAAGAGGTTTACCTATAATGGGGACATATCACACAATTCCACTAAATGAGGATGAAACACTGAGGGTTCAATAGTATATTGAAATAACATATTATGTTATTGATCAGGGCATCAACATTTATGTTCCCCTTGTATGGGGGCTCGTCATATCTCTCCCATAAATGTGGATTGCATACTGAGGATTTCATGTATGGAAAATAGATGATGTGATAATATCCCAAGGACCCAACATGATACATTGTTGTTGTCTTCCTATATAAATTGACTGTCTTCCTAAAATGATTTGATAATCTTATAGACATGTCAGAGGATTTATTCACATGTATGGTTGTATCTCATTCAAGTCTAAAGACAATAACATGATCCAGTTGGCTTGTCTGGGTGACATCGCATAATATGGATCGAATGTATGAGGGCCATTGTATGACCATGGCTGACCTATTTTGAGGTTATTGTATGACTTGGATGACTTGTCCAATAGGACTTTTTATGACATCGGAATACTTTTCCGTAGTGAATATCGAGACATTGATGAATATTCATTGTTACAATCACATGATATTGGATAACATGCAAGGAGAGTGTCGCATGATCTAGTTGACTTGTCCCGAGGACATCATGGAAGCCGATGATTTTTTCATAGGACATCAAAAGAGCTAGTTAACATGTCATATCTAGTATAGTTGGATGAAATCATGAGTCCAATATGATACACACTAGAGCCATCACATAATTTTGGTGACCTGTCTATGGAAATTTAAATATCTTGATAGAAATCATGGACATCCTTGTGAGACTCAGGAGCCAAGCCATGGGAGTGCCATGTGACTTTTTATGACATGTCTTTGGGGTGTCTAATGACCTAAACAATATGTCTACGGAGTTTGACATGATATATTAAACATGTATTTATGTTGTATCTATACCTCAGTGATTCATGCGAAGTTCACAAGGACTAACATGTATGTCTATCGCATAAATCTCCCAATGTTTTTAGTCTTTGTCCCATCATTTTTCCCAGATATACATGACTTTTATTCAGTTATTTTATCTTGTTCAAGCATTACATGGCCCAGACGACATGCAGGAAGACATTCACAAGATTATTGCTTTATATCTGAATCTATTTGCATGATCTCATGTTATCACACAATGTTTTTATGCATGAATCATGTTCCTTTGGTTGTTCCCCAAATTTTACCTGACAGAAAACCTTTACGATTGTGGTATCAGCCTCTATGAGATGTCATACCTGTTGTATGGTTTCACAGGTGTGTGGACCCAGAGATATAATATTTAATATTGGGATGGGAGAATTATAGGCCTCACCACAGTGATAGTAGGTTATATTGTGTGTCTTTTATCAATAAGATAAAGGATGGAGTCAATATAGGGATTTGATGTCACACATTTCAAGAGATACATCCATAGGTGTCAAAAAATTTCTATCAACTAGAAGATAGTCCCATATACACATCATTTTTTGGATTTTGGAAAACCAATGGGGTCTTTATGAACCATTAATGAATTACAAGGGGATTTTACACATACAAGACTAAATTTATAGGGATATTCACAAGATCCAAACACTTATAAAAAATATTTCTTATGATGAGATATAACATTTCTGTGACCATCTATGAAAAAAGTACTCTTTTTAGGAGGACAATCGTGGGATCTAGATGAAATTTCCAGATTGAGGGGGGGGGGATCATATGTTCATTGAAAATCATCTGGGATGTAAAATTCCATTCATAGAAAATATAAATTTCAACCCCTCACATGGTGCTCTAACCATTTGATTTTTTTCATTATAGCTTTTATAATGGATTAGGATCTCATGAGATTTAATTAGTTTTGTCAAATAAATTATCTTTCCCATTTGGTGGTTTTTTGCATGGCCAACAGAGGGTCATATTTTGATGTATACAAAATTTTCAAAGAAAAACCATGTGTGCATCACATGATAGTGGGCTCTTGTGATGATGAAAACATGTTAGTGCTCTCTTGTGAGACAAGGTAGACATGTTCCTAAGTCATCTGAGGTGTATTGAAAACTACATGGGAGCATCATATGGTGTCTAAAATAATGAAATTGAACCTCCATAGGATGATTTCACAATTATTTTACAGTTTTTTCTCGGTGTCTTATTAGGAATCCATTGATTGGTATGTCATGCAATCCAGAGGAACTCACCTAGTAGTAGTCACATGATCATAAATTGGCAATGAATGTACTGCAAGAATAATAATAACATGTTATATGGGTTCTGTGAGATCCTTCGGCAGGTTATGTTTTTTGCATGATCATTCGTATGACCTTTTGAATGAAATGTAATGACATATCCTTTGGTAGGATACAAGATCTATGTGTTTTGGACACCAAATATCTCGTTTTCTTTATAGGGAACATAATACCTATGTCATGGTCTTCCTTAAATTATGTATTTTTTCTGATTCTCATTTTTTGGGCATCGACAAACAGGAATTCCATGATTATTATAAATCAAAATTCTTAAACTATTATGATTTAATTTTAAAAAAATGGATTCCGTATTTGGAATCAGAAAATATCATATTACTTGAATAGTTAAAAATAATTTTTGGTTATAATAAAGATAAAAATAATTTAAAATAATTTCAAGGTTAAAACATGGGTGTACACAATACATATGCTTTTTTTAAAATTAATCTTCAACACGTGTGGAATTATTATAAAACTAAAAGTAAAAAATGTAAGTAACCTTATAAGATAAGGGAATAATAATATTAAAACATGATTATTAACATATGGAGGTATGGAATTACATTATCAAGCACAAACTCAATTATTTGTCCATTTTTTGGTAACATGGTGTGATAGTGACAACCCATTAATAAATTGTTTTTTGAATGTTCAAAAATTCCATTCCCTCTCAATTATAAATGTGAACCCCCTAACTTTTTAATACCTATAAAAACATTAATCTTTACCATACCCTATAAAATTCACTCACATGAATCCTTATCCACTTTTTATAGGTTGTGGTCATTCCAAAAAACCAACCCTAAGGTCTTTAATAATATATCCAAATGAGTTTCTTCCAATATAAGTTAAATAACTTCACTAAGATCATTCATTTTAGTTACTATTTTCCACCATAAATTATATATTAACAATTTAAACATAACAACAACAATACATATCATATAATGAGATGTTATTATTCTGATTGAATTATATTTTTCCATCTTATTCTTCATCAAATGGGAATCAATGTCATCACTCGTATGTACAGTCAACCACAACCTCTTGAACCAATGAAATTTATTTTCCTTCAAAAAATCATATGGATAGTAATAATCCTTTAACTAATGAATATATATGATATACAGAAAATTATATAAAATATATATATTTAATATATCACTTAATTTCACTCGTATTCACCCATCAAGTGAATGATTTCATCGCTCTTGTGTACATATGACCTACCATCCCCTTGAATCATTGTATTACATTTTCCATTTCTATAATTAAATAATTATAAGAAAAAGGTATATAATTAATAAATATGATATTCATGATAATAATATAATTATAGATGTGATGAATAATTATAATATACACAATAAAAAGAACACCCCTGATAAAACAGCAGGATAAAATGGAGTGTTTAACACCAAAAATAATAGTAATAATGAAATATTATTAAATCAATTATGAGAAGATGTTATACGAGCATCATATATGAGGTTATAAATCTGAATATGATTCTATTATTAATTAGTCAGATGATTTAAAACATTATACATGACATTAAATCAAGTTCTACTAAAGGGATGTGGGAGGTTAGCGATTTCGTATCAAATTTATGTCAATTAGCCATATATAAATTATATGCACCTAATTTATTGTATGTATTATATATAATAGAATTTTAAATTTTAGATAATGAATCCATAACACTTAATTGTATTTTTTATTACAATTCAAATTATTCCATCAATTATATTTTACTGGAATGATATAAAGGGGTACATAATTTCATAATTCTATTTCTATTCATTGGGTTATTTTACCTTTTTATTGTATTTGATATTCTAAGAATATGTGTGTATCATATCTTTTCTGTTTTATGTTTTCCTTCATTTTTTTTGTTAAATTAAATTTGATACATGCAATCAATTAATTTTTTAATCCCTACTTCTATGGTATGGTATTTGAAGAGACGTCGCCTTAATTTCCAATTCATTGAGATATATATTCTAACATGCACCAATTTATTTTTTTGGATTATATATACTTAAACATTGATTTGCTAAAAATTTTAACCCTTTATGTTTATGTTATTTAATGTTTCCTTTTTTATTCCTTTTATGGAGGTTTTGAGTAAAATGTTACTCAAACAGAAAGGGTTTATGCTTCCATATCATTTTAATCAGACTATTTATGATTTATTTTATAGAAATTAGATTATATTATAATTTTCTAGTAATCCTGTATAATTAGTTTATCATCTAGTAATTAATGGAATCATCATCAAATAGTTCCTTGTTCAAATATTTTCTACATAAAATTATTTAAAAAGTATTTTTTTAATACTCTTTATTGTTTATTTGGTAATAATTCATTTTTAATCTGTATACATATTTTATTTGAACTATTTTACAGATTTTTTTAATATAATATAATTATTTATTATATTAATTGTATCTTTTTTGGAATTTAAAAAATGGTCCAAAAAGGTTTTTTTTCATTTTACAAATATGATTCATTGTCATTTTTAATCAAAAATGTGAATGGAATAATTATTCAAAAATACTCTATATAAAAAATCTTCACAAAATCATGACCACCCAATGATTTGAATAATTTTTTTAAAATTTACATGGTTATTTTGAAATAAATTTTTTCCTTAATATTCTATCATTTTTTCTTTTAAAGGTGATTTTCACTTTTAAAAGTTTATTTTCCTCAATAGTGTTTTTAATAAAATTTTACTTGTATTTATATTAATAAAAAATAACAAAACTTTATTTCACATATAATTAAATGGGGATATGTTGTAATGCTGGCATAAATATTTTTTATTAGGATGGAATATGATTAGTTTGATTAGGGAAGGTATTTAAAATCAATTTTTGAATCAATTATTTATTTTATAAATTTCTCATGATAAATTCACATTATTTTGATCATTTTACATTATAGTTCCTCGAAATATCCGTAGTATTTAACTTGTATTTTATTATTTCTTAATCTAAATACCATTTCTACAAATTCCGTTTTACTTTGATGTTTATTCCCTTAAATGGGGAAATATTGTTATTCTATATTGTGTATTAAATACATACATTATTTAAAAAGTAATATTGTTTTTGAATTAAATTGAAATTTTTGTATGAGGAATATTATATAATTGAAGTGATGGGTTGGGACTGGAATTATATATCATATCAATGAATCAACATGTATCAGAAGATAAACTAGTATAACAACATTAAATGGGTATTTAATAATAGTTTTAAACAATATTGTTGAATTGTCTTGATAAAATGAATATCCTGATGTGTGAGATCATGATGTATAGTGTTATGAATATTTTTAATAGAGAATAATATTTATTATTGTCCATGAGATTACTAAATGAAAATTTTCCTCAGGTTAGGTGTAATATCATGTGATTATTTATATTAAATTATTTGGACATCATTTTTTCATTCCATATTACACTTCATGATGATGTTATTGATTTAATTTCATGTGATTTCTATTATTTACAATGCCATAATTTTTATGCCTTATCTAATCCTAATAGATTCAACAGTATTTAACCCTTACATAGTATTTGATGTTACTGTTAGTTTTTTTAATTTCCCAAGTATATTAAGATGGATAATTTGAATTAGTATTAGGGTGAATAGTGTTATCAAATACTATGTTTTATATTTTCCCCCTATGTAAAATGAGAATATTGTTTTTATAAGTCTACCTTTGACTACTGTACTGACTGATCCATTGGGATTTCAACCCTTATATCTATTCCAGTGTAATTAAGTATACGCTGACACCTGGTCACTAGAGTTGGTGTTGTTACATGTCTCTGGTATGACAGTTATAAATTCCCCTTATATATATGGATTTATACATTAATAATTATTTATAATATGTTTCATTTAAATTTTCATTAATATTGAATTTTTAAATGAATTCATAAATAATTATATCAACAAAAATAAAACACCATTATACCTTTTAAACATGTTGTAACGCTATTAATTTCCTATAAGGAATGTTATGTTCTTAATAAACTTATTTATTTTAGTGTACATAAAGACTCAAGATAAATTTTTAAATTATCTAAATGAACTTTTATATTTATTGATAATGTTTCATGGGAAGTTCATATTTGTAGTTATTATGAATAGAGTTCCTCTATGTGATGGAACTTGATGAAGGAGTTTGTGTATGATTATTTTTGTATTTTCATTTAAAATACTTTTCACCATAAATATTTACGTTAGAAAACTTTGTTAGCTGTTTTATATTTATTCAATTCATTTTGGATTGACTTTCTCAATTTTTTGTTTACTATACCACACACACAAACCTATCCCCAACCATGCTATGACTCCAAAAATTATTGTTTTTTTCCTCTGGTGACTATGAGGTTTGTTTAGGGTAATGTGGAAGCATTATAGGGGTACTTTTTAGGTGTTTAATGTCAGAGATGACATATTACAATACAATGTCTTGTGATTTTATTATTATTAATAATATTATTATTATTTCAATCATACATTGTTACTACCAATGATCAGTTTTTATTCTATTGATTATATATTTTCTATATTCCTGGTAAATATATCTCATTTCCATCATTATTCATCAATTAAAATAGTGTATCAGATATAAAATATTTGGAAACATATATGAAGGAGTGAATTTTAGTTAAGCTATGAATTATAAATTTTACACACCCATAAGTAATTTTTTTGAATGAATGTTACAATTATTGATCAAATCTGAGTAATTTCAGAGAAACACATTAAACATAAAAAAATCCTTAATTGAATATGAAAAAATAATTCCAGAAGACAAACTATTAACTTAAAATATAATGTCAATCCAAAAAAATCTCTAAATGAAAATAATACACGGAGATTTGTATTATATTCTCGAAACTCTTAAAAATATATTATAACGAAAAACCACATTCATTATAATACTTTTCATTAAATAAATGTGTTAGGTGGATTAATATACCAAATACAAGGTATAAAATAGTTCTAAATTCATCAAAAACGTCGATCGAATAATACTCAGAAGACATTATATGGAATAATTACTTCTTCAATAATCATATGAGAGAAGGTAGCTCTAGAATTGAGAACCTCTTTAGAAACAAATGATAAAAATAATGTTTATGAGACTTATCGTTTTTTGAACCCAAAATTCGAAAGATATAGGCTCTTGGCCTTTGATTCACAATAGTCTAAATTAGTGAAAAAAAATATTCCTCACTGAAATATAAACAATTTTGAAAAATAATCAATGAAAATTTTCTAGGGAACATATATTATTTCAATGAATACCTCATAATAATCTACCTATTTTCACTCTTGAATAAATATATAATCTAAATTTATGAGTGAAATCATATGATTAAAAAAATTGGAATAATTGATATTTTTTTGGTATTTTCATCCAATTATATTCAATGAATCCATTTTCAAGTTGATATTAATCAATATGTAATACATCATTGATCATTTTTACGATTCATCTTGTTTATTTTCAACAACAATAGTAGAGAAAAAATATTTTGATCAATTTGTATCACTACCAGGATGAATCATTCAATAATTTATCATTGAGATCTATGTGTCCTCACTATTTTCTAGTAATTCCATGAAACTCTTAATTTCATTTAAATATATGAGAATTAGACGTGGGGACAATAAAATAATAATATGAACATATTTTTTAAATTAGATCAATAAAATTATAGTTTACTGGAATAATCTATAATATTATAGGATGCATATTTTCTCTCAATAATATCCCCATTTATGAAAATTAAAAAATTCAAGAAAACTCAATAAATGGTCACTTAGACTGATAAATAAAAACATGTATTTCCAATATTTTAGGATAAAACTAAAACTAGATATAATATCCATTAAAATTAATTCTTTTTAAATTATATCAAATACTTACACAATTTAATAATAATTATACAAATAATATCTATGTGAATGAATAAAAATCTACTTTATTGAAACAAAACCTTACATGAATACTAATGAAATTAAAATATTTCACTTCATAAATTGAGAACATAAAATCTCACTAACTTCTAACACTTCTTATCTTCCAAAAGAATAACACAATTAAAGGGAATTTAATGTTAGATCAAAATACACATGGTTGTTAATATAAAAAGATATTAATTTTTGTAAATTATATTAATCACACTATATTATGAGATATTTAATGAATTTAAATGAGTCAGATTCTCTTTACTTGCCCAAATGTCCCAAAGGCCTTCTTTTTTATTGATTTTTGATAACCTCCCTTTCAAGGGAAGTGGGGGAACCCTTACAAGTCCCGTAGGCTTAGAAATTACAGGACCTATTGGTCTTAAGAAATATACCGACTATAACTACATGAAGCTTATTCTTCCAATTTTCATCAATATGATGTTTAGCTCTACACTTTCATTTTGATTGTTCATCTATGCTTCCCGTGCATGAATGTATTCCACCGATGGAAATTCCATACCATATTTTTCTAAAGAATATTATTTACTTCGACTCTAGTGAATGAACCTTCTCTAAATCCTCATCTGGAGTCTTCTCCTTGTACAGTCTATCTGGTCATTGAAGCACAATTTAAGGTGGACCAAAGGCCCTGAGGTGGCCCGAAGGACTTAAAGGATATAAGGCCAAAATCGTGGCCCTAAAGGACAAACAATTTATTCATTATGGATGCTACAATACCAAATAGTACCTAGTATAGTGTCCGGGATAGTACTACTATTGTGCTTACTAGAGTACCTACTACAGTAACCCCAGAAATTATGTCCCCACCTAGTTTTGAACTCGGGTATCTTGGATGTACTTTCCAAGTTCTCATTAATTGGGTTGAGGCTCATGTGTCAGATTCTAATTAGTTCACACCTTCCAAATACTGTAGATATATTTTTATTTACATCAGATATATTTATACCTATTAGTAAAATTTTTATAATTTTATAGAAACTCAATTCTCTACCATTAGAATTGTTGAAAATAAAAATAAATTCAGTGACAATAATCATTATATGATATGAATAAAAGGAGTGAACAAAATGGATTTCATATTCCAATACTTATTTTTTATATTATTGTAATGAAAATAATTCTTGAGAATGATATAAATCCATTTTGCTATATTTTTTTGATTTGAGAAATAAAATGATGTTCAAATATTAATTTAAAAATAATTCCCTTTTCCAAGGGTAAATTAGATATGTATTTGATTTTTTGGAAAAAAGTCATTATACATATGAGTGAATATATGACAATACTTTGAAAACATAATAAAAACATTACAAATCCAAAGAAAAAATTTTAGATCATGATATTAAAAATCATACTTAATAATTTGATGTATAAATTTTCCATACAAAAGGTAATTATATGAATGATTAATTTACGGTGACAAATTCAATGAAATAAAATGACAGATTATTTATTTATGAATAAAACACAATTTAAATGATACATCATAGAAATTAATTACTATTAAATCTAAATAAAAATGATAATTTCTATTAAGAACAATTTAAAAAGATTTTAAAATTATAAATTATATGATATATTATATGAATTGAATTATTATATGGTCTATATAAAATTATTGATAAGATAGTTCTTATCAAATAATATTATCCTCCCTTATCATGGGGATTTTTAATGCCATGAGACAATGAAACAAAAAGTGGATCTTGTGATCAATTTTTTATGATTTTACTTACATATCTTTTAAATTAATTAAAATAAATTATAATTTAACGTTTTAGTTAAAATACCTGATTTTATATGATTAATATTATAACAATATTATATTTTTCATTATATTATAAATGGAATCAGTATATAATAATGATGTGTTTGGTTTATGAAATATTATGTGGGTTCATTAAAATGAAATTACTATTATGTTACAAAAAATAATTAGATATTGAGTATTAATCTATATATATTTTAAGACTATGTGTTGTATCCATAATAATTTATTGATAGAACATTTTACAACCACATATTCTTCATATGTAATGAAATGTATCACTAAATGATATTTCTTACTAGACTATAAGAATAATGTTTAACAATGAAAATGGAACATTTTTGAAGTTCTCCTCCAAAATTTTCTAGAAAATCTATGTTCAACAATAGAATAACTCCCAATAATAATATATATATAAGAGCAATAAAAATTTCCATGTTATAATATTCCATTATGCAAATGAAAGACCCAAATTAATTCCTTATAATGGGATTCCAAAAAATGATATTTGAACATTGGATAAAACAATATGTAATCCATAGTATTTGGTTGAATATAAATCATGTTGGGTAATCATATGTTCAACCCTCAACCGTTTTTGTTCAATAGATTTCTCATATATATAAATGCAATGTTTAGAAAGATGTTTCTTCTTATGTAATTACATAAGAGGAATTTTTGAAACAAATATCTATATGAAAATGTATTTTATGGTTATTTTATGATAATATTAATCAATCAATATTAGTAATTATATGTATATAATGAATTTAATTATTTTCCCCCATGATACTCTTATTAATCATACATTATATAACTTTTTAGGAAATTTATTCTTGTATTTTTGAAGATGAAATAAAAATAATTTTATCTTCTAATGTTTTATAAATTTATTATGTCATTAAAATTATTTTTATGAAAATTTCTAGGTCTTCAATTCCTTTTACAAAAAATTTATTTATCTAAAAATCCAAAAAATATATCATACAATGTTATTGGGTGTTTTTCAATTCTAATAAGTTCCATAGTAGGACCATTTAAATGTTTTGGAAAATTTATATCTTTATATCTTGGGGTTTGTTCTTCCTAAAAATCCACCTTGAAAGATCCATTATCTAAGATACCCATTGCATCCCATTAAAATATATCAATATTAAGATGATATAAAAATTGTAATTGAATTTAGATGGATATAAGTCTACAAATTGAAGAAATAGTCCCTCCAAAATCTATTTCCACTTTCTGAATATAAATTTTTTAAAATAGTATTTTTTTATTATATGAAATAATAAAATTTTCATTAGTTTTATTTCAAAATATCCATTTGAATCAATTACCCGGGTGATAATTATATTAATAATCCCCAATACAAAATAATTTCTATTCAAATTTATTAACTATTATTTTGTTTGAATAATATTTATCACATCAAAAATGGAAGGAAATATAATTTTACAGTAAAATTTTTATATGAATAAAATACTTTCTCATTATTTTATTTTGCGAATTCATTTTTAACTAAATTGACTCACATAAATAAAAATATTATAATTTTGATGGTTACTCGTCTAGTTTTGGTTCCACGTAATGTTTTTACTCGTCTATCTGTGGATTAATATCAGATTAACTATATTTATATATCATATCCTATGTTACTCTAGTTTCTAAATAATTAATTTACTATGGATAAGATTCAACATCATATAATAAAACAATTTTTATTTTTTAAAAAATACAAATAAATATCATCTTGAAATTTTAGTTTTGTATATGGATCACTTTCTTCAATAATTTCGTTAAATATTTGATTAGTAACATTTGTTCATTTACTAAAAATATTATAATCATTACTAGAATATTAAGTGATTTGAAAAATTCATTCATTAAATTTTTGGAATGATTTATGAATATAATACTTTGTCTATAAAATGAATACTTTTTAATCAAAAATTATATATGAATAATTTTTAAGCTTCCTTGTATTCAATGATTCATAAAGAATATTTACTAAAATTGACTAGATAAGAAACTAGAGTTTGAATATAAGAGTATGTAATCACTATTTTATACAATCATACATTTTAACTATGTATTCAACAAATAACAATTATATTTTATTTTATTGATATTTTATCTTTCTTTGTTAAACAAAACATTAATTTGTTGAGTATATGGAAAATAGAAATTTTAAAAAATTTATTCTTTCATTAGAAAAACATTTAAATGCAGAATTTATAAACTCACTATTTTGGTCACTTAAGATATAGATAAAATTTATCATTTCAAATTTTGATCAATAGTGAAAACTATTTTTTTTTTAAAATTGATTCTAAGTTAAATGATTAATTATTGATTATTTAAATCCTATTAAATAATCAACTAAGACATTCATAGAGTGTTTTACTACGATCTTTTTTGTTTATTTTCATCCAAAATGACCATGTACACAAAGTATAAACATTTCAAATAATATAACTAAACTGTATGATTATATCCAAAAATATGTATCTTAACATATTAGAAAGGGGGTAGACTCCCACACAATTCCATTCTTATAAAGATTAGTCGTGTTATAATCATTTCACTTTAATAATATATATTCAAAATCCTTGACAAATATTCAAAAACACTAAAAATTGGGATGTTCTAATTGAAACAACCTTCTAATTCTATCATGTTAAACTTTTGATAAAAATTGAGAGAGAAATGCTATAATAATTCCAAACATGTGAATGTACAGTTATCAATAGAAATGATTTTGTAATATCCATCATCATAAAATTGGATTATACTAATAAGGTTTCTTTTATTTCAAAAAACAAAATGAAATATCATAATTAATATATTATAAAGAAACAAATATGTCGTATACTGATAATAATATCATCCACATTGTCTTAAAAATTGAATCATCCTCCTTTAACATATTACATGTTCCAAAAATGGGCAAAACATCATTCATGGGCTGAGAGAAACATATTTTTATGTTCCATGTTTTTATATTACTGGAACATAATCTATTATTCGAAAATAAATCATATATAAGTGGTTGGTTACCAAACTAGTTTAGGATTAGTAATTTCAATATAAAAAACCTATGTAGTAGAAATCCTTCCAATCATATGGTGTTGAATGAATATTAATTAATTATAATAACCCTAATGAGTTCTATAGGGATATATATTTTATAATATGAATTATTTTCATCAATAACCACTAATATAAAATTTAATAGAAAAAAATTACAATTTTGGGAAAATAATGTAGACGAAAATAAGACTTTCCAAAAGTAAAACATATTCCATATGATGTAAATTAAGATTTCAAGTGTTATAAGATCTTATCAAAGGACTACTTCATATATTTAAAAATAAATAAAATTATATTTTGATTGAAAATTTACTCTGATTGAAGAAATCCATGGATAAAGATCATGCTAAATTGTATTCAATTAATTGTGATGTAGAAACACTACCATATAAGTGAAACACGAAGAAGTTCTATGTCTGAGAAAAATTTTCACTTGTGGATTTGATATATTTTGGGTTTTTGTAATTTTATAGAAGGAAAAATAAATATTGTTTTGTATTATTACACAAAGAAAAATTTGGTAGGGATATTGTAAGAATAATAGCTATAAATATTTATGATACTAAAATATAAGAAATCACTATAAAAAATAACATGAGGTTCGATATTTGATATTTTGAATCAATATTAACAATATTAATTTAAAAATATAAAAATTGAGGTTAAGTATAAAAAATATAGATTACCTTATATATTAATGTTTCAAGATCATTTTTGTATCATAAAATTAAAAGAACTTAATTTTATGTTCCTAAGGAATATCAAATGTATCAAATTAAGATAGTATAATGAATAAATGAGTTATAAAACATATCTTTTTAAGAATGATTAGTTTATTTATAAGAATATGGAGTAATAAATAAGTACACTAATATATATATATTTCAATTGATGATTGATAGTGACACTGATAGAATAAATAAATACAAATCATCTATTGAAACATGTTAAAGATTTTGTTTTCATTATATAAGATCAATATAGGATTGATTTTAAGAATAAGGATGACTTTCATACAATATTACAAATATCATTCTAAAATTTGGGGAATTTTTTTAGGAAGACTAAATTACAGTTGAGATGATGTGATGTCTAGATTATAAAGAAGATGTAATAAAATATCATTGTCTAGAAAAAATGATTTACTAGATATTTCATGTATAATCCAATCCCATTTTATACAAGATATATAATATATATTTTGGTGAAACATACTATAGATGAGATGTAGATAATATGTTCTAAACGGTTTTTGGTGATACTGGAATACCGTTGACGTCTAGGGAAAACACAAGAGAAAAGTATGATACATGTCTACCCATTATGTTCAATTTAGTGTTGATGATACCATCAAACTCAGTTATAATCATTTTTATTATTTGCGATAATATGTATCTATGTGGGAATATAACACAACATGGAATAAGTACTCACATTGGGAATAACCCATTTATAATTTTTGGTTATTTTTTTATATTATATATTCTGTTTTGTATTCTGTGCTGTGTAAACCAATTAGGTACATATTATCCTAATATATTAGAGATTTAAGAATTTTTAGGGACCATTTAAAATTATAATTATCATAAGTGGGTGAATTTGGTAAAAATTTAATAAAATTGATAAAACCAAATATCAAGTGTCCATAAAAACTCATTATTATTTCAATTTTTATATGATCTAACTAGATTCCTTATAGTTGGATCCATTATTAAAAGTAAAATAATTCTATATATCTAATATGAAATATATATTGGAAGGGAATTTTGAATCATTAAATATGTATAATTATCTAAAAATACCAAATTGATATAAATATTATGGACTCAGCTGAAATTATTATGAAATTGTATCTAACAGTTTCTAAGAAGACGAGAATAGTTTCTAATTGAATGTGAATCGAAAATACCAAATGGTAACCTTAACATTAAATTTCTAATGGAATCTAGTTATTATAATCATCCGTAAGAATACAATTACATTTTTTTATTGTGTTAGGAGGATTTATCCATTAAAATATCTGATGTTCTATATTTTTACGTCAAATTTTTATGGAATAGAGTCTATATTGTGGTCATCACCAATATATTTTGTTCTATCAAGGTATTATATAATGGTAAATCATTACAAAATTGGAATATGAAAACAAGAAGAAAGATAGGGATAAATATTTATAGGAGAGAAAAACTCTTTCTCAAAATTTTATGATATGAATAATATTTTTAAATTTGTGAAGAAAATAAATCAATAGGTAAAGGAGAAATAAAGAATGAAAAAGAGGATAAATATGGGTGAAAATGTGTTGTAAAATAAAATATTTTTCATTTGAATAATATTCCAATTCCTTAATAAAAATTAATGATTCCAAGTTAGATGTTAATGGAAGGAAAATAATGGATCCTTAAAATTCAAAAAAAATAATGATTAAAGTTTCATTAATATCATATGAATAAAATAATAATATCATTCTATGATAGGGTTAATCACCTTAAAAACAAACTCAATATTTGATGTCACATATACTGAAGTAAAGATTAGAAATATAGAAAAATTGAAAGAAGGATAATAAAAAAACAACGACTGAATGAATAACATAATGAATGCATATGATAGCAGTCATTTATCATAATATATATCTATATATATATAATTATTTATTTAAAAATTATTGCATTGGATCTTTCGAGAATCATTATAAAAAATTTCATGTATAAAATTTAACCCATACAACTGATAAAAGAGTTTGTTCTAATATTACATTATCTACAAGTATAGAATCAAATATAAAATTTAGTAAAATATATTAAACAAAAATAAATCAATTATAATCAATTTTGATAGTGTTTATTTGGGAAATTATATAAATATAACATTCTCAAAATGATATTAATGGATAGGGTATTTACAAAAAAAATTAACGTGTAATATTTGGATATAAAAAATGAAAATATAGGAGAAAAAGATTTAATGTCCACTACCATAACTCGTTACAGGAAAAACAACCGATCAAACCTCAACAAGAATTATTCTTCATAACATGATCAAAATTGACCATTGGAATTCCATTTGATTAAAAAATCATGGTGCCTTCAATCCCATGGGAATTATATTATAATATTGATATAACCCCTGATAGAATTGACTTAAATTTTTTGGATTCAATACAAATGGTTAAAAAATCATGAGGAAATAAAAAAAGGATGAGAATTTTAAGTCTTAAAAATAACTATCTCTGGGGTTTATGGAATATGAATTTTTTCTCCTAAGAGTAATATTTCAATCTATGTACGATCTCACTAAATTAAATGAACCTCTTATACCAATATGAAAAAGGAGTACCATGAAGAACATGTCATAAATAACATCATTTAAGAAAGATGGTCAATATTTAATGTGAGAATTCATGTTTTTCAGCTTCAAATATTATACTATGTTCTTATTTATCGAATAATGAGATGGAAGAAAGGGTCAGGGAAAGTGTAACATCTGTTAGTTTTGGATGATCATAAAGGAAAACCTAAAAAATCTATAATATGGTCAAATTGTAAGCAGTAAGGTATACCATCTCATAATATGAACATGGGGATAAGAAACTGGTTATTTACATGAAAAAAGGATGTGTTCATACATTCAAATCATTGTTGTACCAAATACATGAGGATATGAAAACTATGGAAGTGCATCCCTACTCTAGGTTTGGATTTGGTATTGGAAAATACAATTTTATTCTTTGAATTGTGATGATAAATTGGACAAAATAGAATTATAACTATCATGAAAAATGATATATGATCCAGTTTCCCGAACTGGGTGGGAAATATGATAGAATTTGAATTTTTATTTAGTAGATGCATGAAATATTAAATTAATCATCACAAGGTAATTCCATGAGTAAGAAAAATTAAACATTTATTTTTTAGACATTTCATGAGCCATGGAGAGTGGCATATAGGTTTCAAGATAACTATTTTGATTTGGGACATGAAATTTAGGTTTTGGAAATGAAATCCTTGGTGCACAATTGGAGCATAATTGATATGAAATGGGTGGTAAAATAGTGAAACCTATTTTGAATGAAAATACTATTTTGTTAACGATGTTATGTGAAATAAAAATCCATGAAAAATATTGATGATTTTATGATAGATTCATGTTCTAGTAACACATGTTTTTTTAACAATATTCATTAATTGTCTGGGGAAGGAGTGATTAGGTGAAGTATCTCCACATGGTTGGAGAAAAATTTTCAAATCGTAAAAGGAATCATTGTGGATTCGTGTGTCATTAGATAGTGGAATCCAATAGTAATCACATTGTTTTATAAACCATGGGGCCAAACTATTTACCTCTTAAAAAATATCATTCCCCATCCAACATTAAAGGGGGGGTTAACACTTTTATTCCTCATTTCCTCCGTAGAGGTCCCCTAGGTGCTCACCCTCCTCCTCCTCCTTTCTATTGCAGTAGATTTTGATCATTATTTATTTGTACTGAGTACAATTGGATGCTTGGGTAGTCCATAGTTTATTCTATAAAAACTCTGAACTCATTTCTTAGTTTTTCTTCTTTTTTTGGTATTATTGTGTCATTCCATATTTACCAATTATTAGTTATTTTGTAAAATTTCATCAATTTCTATTTTTTCGATCAAATAAACTCATGATAATTGATTAAAAAATATTCCTTAGTATGTATCTGGTGGCCTAGTATATTTTCCATTTTTATTTCATTATATAGAAATTGTTTTCATTATGTTGCTTGTTGAAATTTTGATGTATTGAAAACAAATTATGAAAATCCTTAAATTAAATAATTATACCATAATCGTGACATTACATCATCCACTTAACATGTTTTGAGGTTGCTAAGATAAAATAAAAACCACCACATTGTGTGAGTATTTTTGAATTCTTACAATAATCATTTTTTCAAATTATAAAAATATACACCATGGGTGTGTCGAGATTCAATCATTCTAGTATAATATCTTAATGAGTTAAATGAAATGAAATTAATATGGTTATAAACATGTAACATGGTATATTACTAAAATGGGTTGACTATTGAATTGATTCATGATGAGTTTTAAATTGGAATGGATTTCTCCAATAGACCTCTTTTTTATTGGTAAATTAAATGATATAACTATATATAATGAATCATGGTAATTTTAAATTGGCCTAGATGTATCGCTATGGATTATTTTAATTAACTAAAATTAACATGCATGTTAATTTTAGTATTTCTTGAGTGATACATGATTTTTAATTCAGAATTCTTTAGAATGAATTGATAAGTATGTTGAATTGTATAATTTATTGAAGTTTTGTTCATGGAATTATTTTCCATTATTTAATTCATAGAAATATAAATCCTCATTATTTTACATGATGTTCCTTATAATTATTAAATTAATTAGAGAGGGTGTTCCTCATCATGGACATGGAGTTTCTCATTAGTAATTGAAATTATTGGACATGGAATTCCTTATCATTATAAAAAATATTGGACATGGAATTCTATATAATCATTGAAATTACTGGACATGGAATTAATCCAATTTTATTTGAAGTTTATGGGAATGAAATTCCATATCCCCTTCATTAAGGTTCTCTAGTTGATTCCATTTTCTAGATATGATACCATGTAGGGTTATTTTTCTTGTAATACTTGGTTATAAACAAAGATATCTTAAACAACATTACATTTTGAATGTGGATTTCCCAAATTAAGTTTTTCTTACACCAAAAAATGTATAGTCATCACGGGTTCTTGTAACGATCCTGAGTCGAGATGGTTAACATCTAAACTACTATCATACTTTTGATATACATCAACTGTCACGACACGACCCTACTCGGGCTCCAGCCGTAACTATCCCAAGCCCGCCTCCATAGGCCAGGGGCTGGCGACCAGCACCGAAGGCACAACAACTCGGGGAGGCCCTTGCCTGAGTACCTGTACACACACACAAACAGCCCCCTCAATAGAAAAGTGCATAGTAAAAAAGAAAATCAATGTAACAACTGCTATAAATAAACCACAAATGTGGATCGACCACAAATGTGGATCGACCACAAATGTGGATCGACCACAAATGTGGATCGACCACAAATGTGGATCGACCACAAATGTGGATCGACCACAAATGTGGATCGACCACTAATCAGTACCAGGCATGTGCTAAAGGTAAACTAAAACGTAAAGGGGAAAAACATGATCCCAACCAGAAAAGTGCCACAACTTGACAATAGGTAAACAAAAGCAAACACCTGGGAGAGTCCCACACCTGGAACCCGTCTACGACCACTGCATGTGGTCCAAGCTCCCGAACTCCTAAGCTCTGCTGAAGTCACGACCAAACTGTTCGTCGTCTTCAAGGTCACACCAAGTGTAGGAAAATCCCAATAAGGGGTGAGTATAAAAATACTCAGTAGGATACCCCGAAGGATTGAGGGAGCAACAAAACGGGTACTTAAGGGTGAGCAGTAGATCGAACAGGGAAAAGTAAAGAAGTATAACTGAGAGTGCAGTAAAGAGTAAAACAAGGAGTGTAGTAGAGTAAATGTAGAGAGTCAGCTAAACCCAACAAGAGAAAGGAGGTAGAATCTTCTAGACACAAGGAGCTAAAAACAGTGAGAAGATGAACTTCTCATTGAGTATTCGCTACCTATAGCAGGAGAGTATACTCGTCCAACTTCGAGAATCTTGACACGGAAAGGACACGGCATACCCCGCACGTCTTCGCCTCTCCGGGAGGGAGCGAAACCAGGCCCAAGAAGTGGGTACTGGAACAAGGTATATACATATATATATGCTCTATCAAGAAACCCAAAAAAGATCATAAGGGGATCTCCGTCCCGTAGCTCAGCCTAAGAATGTGAGTAGCCAACAGTCCCAAAAGTAAACACCATCGATGCCATTCATCCTATACGTTTGCCCCGAACTTCAAGTTAGGGGCTCAAATCACCGCACCTTGACACTATCCTCTTTGGGTGGCACTGACTCGCCCACACGGTTTTGGGTCATGTCACAAGGACGCGTCTCGGTGGGGAAAGTGCCCCTCATACTTGAGAGTTCTGGGGAATTGTCAAACCTCACCTCGTCACTGCACCGTAGTCAAGATTTCTTCTCAAAGATGACTGGTGACCCCCTACCCAACCCCGCTAGAGAGTAATACTTGGAAGTCGACGGGTTCCCACTGGAGGGAGACCCGGAAAGAGTCGATGGGTGCCACACTACCCAGTACCGTAAAAGGTTAATCCACTGGAGGGAGACCCAGCTATAGTGGTCGACGAGTCCCAATGCCCAGTCCCGTAAAAGGGTACTCCCCTAGTGGGAGGCTCAGAACTATCATCGGGGACCACTTCCTAGCCCAACTGGAAGTAAACCCGGCATTTGGGACCACTTCCCAGCCCAGCCGGAGGTAAACCCGTCATCGGGGACCAATTCCCATCCCCACTGGAGGTAAAACCGGAACCGCTTTGGCCATCCCTCCTAGATGGTACTTCTTAGTGAACACTGCGGTACTGGCCATGTTGTACCTCTCGTACCCCTCGTGGTTTAATTTTCATGATCACAATCACACTCTTATTTATCTAATATTGTTTTAAGTGTTTTTGGATGATAGGCATGATTTCAGGTTGCCAAGGAATTGGGCCAAGAAAGCAAGAAGCCAAAAGTGGACTGATTTTCAGTCCACCGGCCAACAGGTGGATGCCCACCGGCCAGCCGATGGAGCCTGGACAGAAGGCATCCTTTCTGTCCAGACCACCGGCCAACCGGTGTCCCATCACCGGCCAGCCGGTGGAACCCAGACAAATAGGGTCAGCTACTGCCTCCGCACCGGCCAACCGGTGGCCTCCTCACCGGCCAGCCGGTGGTGCCTGAGCCTGAAGGCCTCTCCTTTTTCAAAGCACCGGCCAACCGGTGGCCAAGCACTGGTCAGCCGGTGGAGCCAGTCAAACTAGCCGTTGGGCTTTGACCAGGCTTGTCCACTTGACTCCCAACGGCTCCGAAGGCCTCTCCAACGGCTCCGAAGACCTCCAAAGGCCATTTGAGGGTTCTCCCTCGATAAATAAAGGACTAGGAAGCCTCGGAAACTTAAACAAGCCATACGGAAGCCCACGGGAACATTTTTGATCATTTGGAGAACCTCCGGCGCATTCCTCCAAGGAATCCTCAATTGCTCCAATCCACTTCCACGATCAAGGAGCTCCACCATAGAAGCTTGGGAGCACTCTTCATCAACTCCAATCAATCCAATTGGCGCCCAAGACTTCTCCACATTACGGTTTTATTGTTTTATCTTTTTGAGCATCATTTTGGGTTTTGTGCCTACAAACCCCCACTTCTTTTATCCTCTCTTTGTTTGGGTTTTCACACCACCTTCAAGGTGTGAAGAGGTTAGTCAAGCCTTCCCTTTAAAAGGCTTGAGACATAGGTGAGCTAGCCTTCACCTGTAAGAAGGCTAGTGGGTTCTTGCTCAACCATTAAAAGCAAGCTGTAATAGGTTCTAGACTAACCTTAAAGTCTAGTGGGTTTCTTGCTAAAACCATTAAAAATCAAGCGGTAGTAAATCTCTCAACGGTTGAGTTGGGAGCGGAGACGTAGGCTTTGGGTTAAGCCGAACTCCGTTATCAATTTTGTGTCTTGCCTCTTTTATTTCCGCTGCACTTTTAACTTTGATTTTAAATTGTTAATTATTTTTTAAAAGGAAATTCACCCCCCTCTTGCCATCAATTCCTTCTTTCTCCGCCCAACAATTGGTATCAGAGGAAAAATTTGAGTAATACCTTCACCGGTTTCAAATTCAAGATCCTTTGTGATGGCTTCAACCTCTTTCGCCCCCAAAGGCTATTCATTGGGTCGTTCTCCATTCATTGATGGAACCGACTATACTTATTGGAAAACCCGCATGACCACTTTTCTTAGAAGAATAGGTTATCCTATTTATAAAATTGTCATGCATGGTTATTCTCTTTCTTCTCCCGATGAATCCAAATGGACTCAACCGATATTAAAAATTTCGAGCTTGATGGCAAAGCCATGAACGCTCTTCATTGCGGCCTTGATCGTAATGAATTCAATCGAGTTTCCACATGCACCTCATCACATGAAATCTGGAAACTTTTGGTGGTTACCCATGAGGGGACCAACAAAGACAAGGATACTCGATTGGATATGTTTCGTCAAGATTTTGAGTCTTTTTCCATGCATCCATCTGAAAATATTTCTGAAATGTTTACACGTTTTACTGATGTTTGCAATGGGAGAAAGTCCCTTGGTGATGATGTATCTGCAGAGACGATGGTCAAGAAGATCCTTTGGATCTTACCAAGCACATGGGCACCGAAAGTCACGGCAATCCAAGAAGCAAAAGACATCCAGAACATGCCGGTCGAAGAGCTCATCGAATCCCTCATGACTTACGAGATCACCATGAGGAGGCAAGCTGAAAAAGAAGGCAAACCGATCAAAGTTCCAAAGAACATCGCCTTCAAAGTACAAAAAGACGAAAGCTCCTCCTCCTCATCATTTTCCTCTTCAAGCTGCGATTACGAAATGGAGAATCTTTCCCGCAAAATGCACAAATTCATGAAGAAGCGCAAGAAGAAGAAATCCCGCAAGGCTCAACCCAACGAAAAATCCGAGCCCGTGGTAACATGTTACGAGTGTGGCAAGAAAGGCCGTTACAAGCCCGATTGTCCACTCAACAAGAAAAAGGCCAAGCAAAAGGAAAAGAAGAAGGAATTCAAGGCCACATGGAGTGATAGCTCCACATCCTCCTCCTCCTCAAGTGACAACGGTAAAAAATGCCTAATGGCATTTCATGAGGTAACCTCTTCCGACTCCTCATCCTCTAGTTCTTCCAATTCTTTCAATCATTTATCTTACGAGGATCTCCAACATGCTAGAGATCAATTGGAGGAAGGTTTTCACGAACTTTCTTCCAAATTTGTTTCTTTAAAAAAGAATTTCAAAAAACTTTCTTCCGAAAAGGAACAACTTCTCAAAGAAAAGGAAGAGTTGTCCCTCAAAATCCAAAACCATCCCGATGTTGATTCTATTGAATCAACAATCAAAGATTTAAAGGAATCCCTTGAAAAGTTCACCCAAGGTGAACAAAATTTAACCAAACTCCTTGGTTCCCAATGCATATCTAGAACCACCCAAGGGCTTGGCTATTCCAAGCAAGCTTCCTCTTCCCATGCTCCAACTATTTTTGTAAGGGGGAGCTCCCAATATAAATTTTGTAACTATTGTAGAAAACCCGGGCACTTAATTTATGAGTGCGATTGCAAAAATGCCCGGTATGGAATGCCCAAAACTATTTTCTTTATTGATGAATTTCATAGGAGAATACCCGCCACTAGACAAGTATGGATTAAAAAATCCCTTTTAGCGAGTCTCTCCGGGCCAAAATTTGTCTCAGTTTCAAAATCGTCTCCCCGGTGATTTGTTGTTTTTATTTAGGGGGAGTTAGGATCGTTTTTAGCCTTTTTGCTTCATTTTCAAAACCTTCAATTCAAAACTTTCAATTCAAAACTTTCAATTCAAATTTCAAAAATTTCAATTGATTTAAAATCTCTATCTTGTTTTTTTCAAACATTTCCCTCAATCAAGTTTTATGCCCCGCGCTATTTTGATAATCACAAAGGGGGAGAAATTCTTGGTTGATTGGGGGAGAAATCTTTTTCTCATGCTTTGCTTTAATTTCAATTTATCCTTTAAAGCATGCCTCTCATTTCAGTCTTTTACATTGCTCGTTTTGGTGATTGTGATCATCAAAATAGGGGGAGATTGTTGTACCTCTCGTACCCCTCGTGGTTTAATTTTCATGATCACAATCGCTCTCTTATTTATCTAATATTGTTTTAAGTGTTTTTGGATGATAGGCATGATTTCAGGTTGCCAAGGAATTGGGTCAAGAAAGCAAGAAGCCAAAAGTGGACTGATTTTCAGTCCACCGGCCAACCGGTGGATGCCCACCGGCCAGCCGATGGAGCCTGGATAGAAGGAATCCTTTTTGTCCAGACCATCGGCCAACCGGTGTCCCATCACCGACCAGCCGGTGGAACCCAGACAAATAGGGTCAGCTACTGCCTTCGCACCAGCCAACCGGTGGCCTCCTCACCGGCCAGCCGGTGGTGCCTGAGCCCGAAGGCCTCTCCTTTTTCAAAGCACCGGCCCACCGGTGGCCAAGCACCGGTCAGCCGGTGGAGCCAGTCAAACTAGCCGTTGGGCTTTGACCAGGCTTGTCCACTTGACTCCCAACGGCTCCGAAGGCCTCTCCAACGGCTCTGAAGACCTCCAAAGGCCATTTGAGGGTTCCCCCTCTATAAATATAGGACTAGGAAGCCCCAAAAACTTAACCAAGCCATACGGAAGCCCACAGGAACATTTTTGATCATTTGGCGAACCTCCGGTGCATTCCTCCAAGGAATCCTCAATTGCTCCAATCCACTTCCACCATCGAGGAGCTCCACCATTGAAGCTTGGGAGCGCTCTTCATCAACTCCAATCAATCCAATTGGCGCCCAAGACTTCTCCACATTACGGTTTTATTGTTTTATCTTTTTGAGCATCATTTTGGGTTTTGTGCCTACAAACCCCCACTTCTTTTATCCTCTCTTTGTTTGGGTTTTCACACCACCTTCAAGGTGTGAAGAGGTTAGTCAAGCCTTCCCTTTAAAAGGCTTGAGACATAGGTGAGCTAGCCTTCACCTGTAAGAAGGCTAGTGGGTTCTTGCTCAACCATTAAAAGAAAGCTGTAATAGGTTCTAGACTAACCTTAAAGTCTAGTGGGTTTCTTGCTAAAACCATTAAAAAGAAAGAGGTAGTAAATCTCTCAACGGTTGAGTTGGGAGCGGAGACGTAGGCTTTGGGTTAAGCCGAACTCCGTTATCAATTTTGTGTCTTGCCTCTTTTATTTCCGCTGCACTTTTAACTTTGATTTTAAATTGTTAATTATTTTTTAAAAGGCAATTCACCCCCCCCCCCCCTCTTGCCATCACTTCCTTCTTTCTCCGCCCAACAGGCCATCCCTACTGGATGGTTCAACAGGCCATCCCTGCTGGATGGTACCGCACTGGCCATCCTTGCTGGATAGTACCTCACTGGCCATACCTGCTGGAAACAACCTCCTGGCCAGCCCTACTAGAAATAACCTCATGGGTAGAAGATCGGTGCCCGCGTAATGTGTTGGTCACACTAAATTCACAAGAAATCTACTAGGGAACACGAAGCAACTCTGCCGTCCAAACCATGGAGAATAGAACCTGGGGAAAACAACTCAACCCGGCTGGTTGAAACCATCGCGAACTAGACCAGGGGGAAGACCCACTCAAACCTATTGGTCAAACAAACAAGAACAGAACCAGCGGAAACACAACCCTGCTTGTCAAATGAACGAGAATAGATCCTAGGGGAAGTCAACCATGATGGTCAAACAAACGAGAATATAAATAGGGAAAAACTCAACCCTACTGGTCAAAAAAATGTGAACAGAGGTACCCTCTACGTCACGAGAGGTCAAGGGTATGCAAAGCATAACACGAAATGCACATGGGGCCCACACGACGTGTGGCTCCAAGTCTACTCCAACCAAGCCACCTCATCGGCCCAGGCACGACCAAATACATCTTTTCAAACATTTACATCACTCACACGAGAGTGCACGTGATCACACGCCAAGGGTTCTCTGTAATCACTGTAGGAAGATCCTCCACCAGTACACCTTTAATGCTTCAACATTTAAATGAGGTCTCAAAAGAGACTATGCACATCCAAACGGATCGTACCGCTGTAATCCTCACGGAAAAAAATTTGAGATAGACTATTTACTCACCTCCAATGTATATCCGATGGAAAATTCACCGACACCACTTTACACCCGAACATCATCCCGTGATCCTGAGCTTCGGTCCTGAAAACAGTCGGGTGCATCACACCGTTGCGATCTCCTCGGAAGACAAGTCAAAAGGACTATTCATTTGAGTGGAACGAATATCCGGAGAAAAAGATGAATTTCGTCAAACTGCGGACGAGTGGTTCTACGTGGGACCCGCACCCCCGTCCCAATGCACAACGAATGGATCGCATCATTCCGATCCTCTCGAAAAAGTACTCAAGATTGACTATTCACTTTTCCAAAATGGACACCTGGTGAAGGAGATAGAAATTCACTATCAACACCCAAAATGGCACTCATGGGGCCCACACTAGCATCCTGAATTAAAGCGGGTGGATTGTGCCAATGTAATGCCCTTGGAAAAACACCCAAAATCGACTACTCGTACGCCCTGAACGGACGTCTGATAAAAATGTTGTAAAGAGATACACGTAGCTCGAAATAAAGACCATTGGGCCCATGGCACAACTCTGGTTTCAATACCCAAGACCACACTGGAAAACTCTGGCCAATGACAGGGTCTCAACGCCACTGACGGCGCTCAAAAAGGACATCAGATGTGTCTGCGCCGCCCAAAACAAAAACCCCTGAGAAAAACGCCAAACTACTTAAAGGCATGTCGCGCCTCTGAGGCCCCTAATTTCGGGAATTAAGAACACCTGAGACCATCTCGAAAAGGGTTCCTTGATTCCAGGAAGGCACTGCCGCATATGGTACACAAAATGGACACCCGTAATGAAAATTACGGGCGTCCGAAAAGGGGATGAATCCCTTTGGGCTGGACCGGCCTGGACCAGTCGGCCCGTGCTGGCTGGCCCGACTCGCAGCGCCTACCCGCGGCTCAGCCACGTGGCCCGGCCTTGACCTGCAATCCACCATAGACCGACCCTAGTGGCAACAGTCATTTTTCCGTGTGAAGACCCGCCAAGGGCGGGTCTTGTTCCCCTGTTGGGGTCGCGCTCCGCGACACCGGTGCTCCCTTGCGCCCCGGCGAGCACCGCCTCACCCCGCCTAGAGCCGCCGCCTCACGCCGATGCCCTGAAGCCTCCACCTAAATCCACATTCGGAGCCCACTCTCCGTCCGCGCCTCCACCTAGACCATAGCCGCGTCGCCGCGCGCGCTCTCCGGACCGCTGCTGGATCCGTCTGAAATCGTCGTAAAACACCCAAAACACCCAAATACATCACCGGAATGCTGAGGACACCTCGGAACTTGAAAATTCACTCAGAAACAAGCGTCGGAATTATTAGATCATAAACTATTCAATTTTGGTCCTTTCATGAAAATTAAACATCATTTTGATGTTATATTATAGTTCAAGGAGATTGTGGGAAGGAAAAATAAAAACATAAACACGCTCCTACCTCGTGGGCATAGCCCGAAGCTTCATGAGAGATCTTCCGGACTGTCGCGCCTCACCAGAGAGGTGTAGGAGAGGGTGGAGTTCCCCCTTCGTTGGGATCTCCTTGCGCTACGGTAGAACAAAATGGGGGGAGGGTGAGGTGGGTTAAGTGTTTAAATAGAAAACACACTTAACCACCCGCCCATCTGCCCGATCCTGAAATCCCGTCAGGGTTGAGATTAAGCCTCTGATAAAGAAAACACCACCTCTCGAGCACAATAGTGGTATCAAATTTTTATTCTGAGGCCCAGTTCAATGGTTATTAAACTCAACATCTGAGGCCTCCAAATTACAAAAAAGCTCCTTGTGGAATTTTTCACAGAAGGCCCACCCCCGTGAAAGTTACACCCCTTCTAGGGTAAACGGAATGCTCCGGACTCAACAGTGCCATCGGTTTCCCAATACGAGCAACTTTTTATTAGATACTAGAGTTTAACCATTAAATGAATAAATTAATTATTTTATTTATCTGTTTAACGTTCCGGTAATGAGTGAGGGGTCCCAACGTCCCGCGCCAACATGTTTTATGTCGTTCCTGGGGTAAACACACCATTTCGGACCCATCCGTATACTCAGATTTGGGATCCAAAGCACCGCTTAGGAGTTATCCAATTTATTCATCCTTCCCAGTGTGAACACAATGAAAATTTAATTTCGGCCACACCGGGTCTCGGAATTGCACGCCATCTAAAGGCGCTGCTCCATAATAACATCAAGAATATTCCAAAGTCTTTTATATCCAAAAACCGGGTTCTTACATCATTCCCTCCTTCAATATTTTCGTCCTTAAAAAGAAAAACTAGGGAACAAGTCAGGGTACTAATACCAAACCTAGATATTCCGTACCCAGAAGAACTCTTGCACAGTCCCGCATCACCGCACACAGACCAAAGGATTTGATCTACTCATGCGAGGTATTCCCTTTCCGATGACGTGCATATCAGTACGCACACAACTACTCAGGTAAGCCACACCGGAGACGTCGTCCACCCACTCAAGACTTTGGGGTTTGGTCAAGGCTGTAGGGACCCTCTCCATCCCTTTGCACGGTCTCAAACAGCCCAAAGGCCCTCGGAGGTAACCCCCCTCCCCGACCGAACCCCTATGTCCCACTCCGCGACTGGAATCACCGTTTAGACCTAGGACAAAGACCAGTGATTCCCTCCTTCAGAATATCTATATGGTGAAACACCCAAGGATATCTAGTCACAAAAGCTTTCACAGTCAATGTCCCACAACCATGACCCACTTACATGCTCAGAAGTGAACGAGTCAACACCATCGACTAAAGAGAAAGGTTCCACACCTTTTTCTCTACCGACACATGGTTCCATCGACGCCCCGCGCCACCCTGGTATCAACTCAAGAAAGGAGCAAGGAGAGAAGAATTTGACACATAGAGTATAACAATTCTACTGCAAAAAAGTAGAAGAGCTGTAGAGCATACCTCTTATCACCTCAAGCTCTATAAGATCATATAAATCCAAAGATCGCGGTTGTCCGCAGTCCCAACTATTAGCTCTCGGAGTCTGACGTGGACCACCTAGTGGTGATGGGAAGACCTCGTAAAGTTGTCCCCCACTACCAACTCCTCCCTCTCCTCTACTAGAACCACCTCTCAGGGTTCTTCTCTGATCACTATGCTGCCTCCGTCATGGTGGTACACCTACTGCCTGCCCGATGTTCACAGCATGCCTGGTCAGGCTGTCTCATTCCAGGTGACCTCGCCCATCGCAAGTATAGAACTAGAACTCTCCAGGCTGCACTGGTGCCCTCTGGTGCCACTGTGGTGTATGACCATGCCCCTGAGTCTGGTTATCTAAAATCCAGATGTGTCGAGGTTCTGTCACTTGATGTCTGCTAGTTGTGGTAGACGTCTCGGCTCTACCAAGCCTACTGCCACCACCAACTGTAAAGCGTGATTGGAAGCTCTCTGTCACCAGCGCTTTCTCTAGCACCCCGCCTTGAGTGGGGATGCCCAAGGGTACTATGAAAACATGAATCTCTCTTCGAAGACCCTTCTCGAACTTCCTCCCGCGGTAGTTTCCATCATGTACCAATTCCGGGATAAAGCGTGCACGGTCTGTGAAACTAGCCACGTACTCGGCCACCATCATCCCTCCCTACTAAAACTACAGGAGATCTGGAATCCGAACGGAGTGTAAGTAGGATGGAAAAACTCATCACGAAACAAAAACTGAAAGTAGCCCCATGAAAGCAACGACTCATCAAGAAACTGAGTCACCACACTCCACCAATTCCAAGATGCTCCACGGAAAAGGTTGGCGGACGAAGCCACCATAAGATCTACCAGCGTCTACAAAAAGCAAAAAGGAAAATCACTATCTCAATACAAACCTCTGCTGCCTGAGGGTCTAAAACACCAATGAACCTCATCGGTCTCTGCTACTGGAACTCGCGGAGCACGCTCAACCAGAGCTCAAACTCAGTCTGCTCTTCCGAAGCTGTCTGGTGCTCAACAGGTGGGGGTACTGCTACCGGCCCACCCAGAGAAATGGACTCGCATGATGGGTCCTAGACTGAGGCCTCATAGCTCACATGGTCGTCGTCACGAACCAAAGATAGTATCCTGGATGGCTATCTTCGCGGAGACATCCTGAATGTTATCAAGAAGTGTCGTGGTCAGATGAGCATATCTATATATAACAATAACGAAAATGGGGAGCTGACCCAATAAGGACAGTCAAAGATGCAATCCTATGTGACGCACAAACCAATTTTCCCGGAAACAGGTGTCTCAGCATTCCAAGTCGACAAGCGGGTTATTAGGGTCCTGGTGAATGGATACGTCGGCCGCCGCACCATCACTGGACTACCTGGCCTGAGAGTCGCTCTCGAGAAATGTTGCCACCATTCCCCAAAATACCAACCAATTCCTTTTTAGGGACGTCTGAATAACGTCCCAAGGAATGAACCACCTATGATAGAATATTTTCATGACCTAACCCTACCCGAGAATGATCCACAACTACCCCAAGCTTTCCTCCATAGGCCAGGGGTTGGTGACCAGCACTGAAGGCACAAAAACTCAGGGAGGCCTTTGCCTGAGTACCTGTACACACACACGCTGCCCACTCAATGTAGAAGTACAGAGTAAAAAGAAACGAAAAGTACCAACTTCTATAAATAAACCACCAATGTGGTCGACCTCTAATCAGTACAAATAAAGTGCTGAAGGTAAACTAAAAAGTAAAGGGCCAAGACACATGCCCAACCAGAAAAGTGCCACAACCCGGCAACATGTAAACAAAAGAAAACACCTGGGAGAGTTCCACACCTGGAACCCAACTACGACCACTACACGTGGTCCAAGCTCCCGATCTCCTATGCTCCACTGAAGTCAAAACCAACTTGTCCGCCATCTGCAAGGGCACACCAAGTGCGGGCAAATCCCACACAGGGGTGAGTATAAAAATGCTCAGTAGGATACCCCGAAGGCTCGAGGAAGTAACAAAGGAGGTAACGAAGGGTGAGAAATATATTGAATAGGGAAAAGTAAATGAATAAAACTGAGAGTGCTGTAAAGAGTATAACAAGGAGTGTAGTAGAGTAAGTGTAGAGAGTCAGGCTCAAATCAACAAGAGAAAGGAGGTAGACTCGTCCAGACACAAGGTGCTAGAAACGATGAGATGATGAACTTCTCATCGAGCCTTCGCTACCTATAGAAAGAGAGTAGACTCATCCAACCATGAGAATCTAGACACTGAAAGCATGTGGAATACCCCGCGCATCTTCGCCTCTCCTGGAGGGAGAGTTACCAAGCCTAAGAAGTAGGTACTAGAACAAGGTATATACATATATATATGCTCTGTCAAGAAACCTGAACAAGATCGTAATGGGATCTCCATACCGAAGCTCAGCCCAAGGAAGTGAGTAGCCAATAGTCCCTGAAGTAAACAGTATCGATGCCCAGCATCCTGCACGTCTGCCCTGAACTGCATGTCAAGGGCTCAAATCACCACACCTTGACACTATCCGCTTTGGGTGGTACTGACTCGCCCGCACGGTTTTCGGTCGTGTCACAAGGACGTGTCTAGGGAGGGAAAGCGCCCCACATAATTGAGTGTTCTGGGGAATGTCAAACCACACCTCATCATTTGCCCCGCAGTCGAGAGGTATCCTCCAAGTCGATAGGAGACCTTCTACCCAGCCCCGTTGGAGAGTAATCCCTAGAAGTCGACGGGTTCCCACTGGAGGGAGACGCGGCAAGAGTCGATGGGTGCCACACTGCCCAGTACTGTAAAATAGAAATCCAGTGGAGGAGGACTTAGTTATAGTCATCGACGAGTCCCAATGCCCAGTTCCGTAAAAGTGTACTACATTGGAGGGAGGCTCGGAACCGTCATCGGGGACCACTTCCTAGCCCAACAAGAGGTAAACCCCACATTGGGGACCACTTCCCAGCCCAGCTAGAGGTAAACCCGACCTCAGGTACCACTCCCCATCCCCACTTGAGGTAAACCAGATATTGATTTGGCCATCCCTACTAAATGATACTATTAGAACACCACTGTACTGGCCATCCCTACTAGATGATACAACTGGCAATCCCTGCTAGATGGTACCGCACTGCTCGTCCCTGATGGATGGTACCCCACTAGCCATCCCTGCTGGAAACAACCTCATATCCAGCTGTGCTGGAAACAACCTCCTGGGTAGAGGATCAGTAACCGCGTAATGTGTTGGCCACACCGAATCCACAAGAACTCTACCAGGGAACACGAAGAAACTATGCTAGCCAAACCATCGAGAACAGAACCAGGGGAAAACCACTCAACCCTGCTGGTCAAAACCATTGTGAATAGGACCAGGGGGAAGACCCACTCAACCCTGACGGTCAAAAAAACGAGAACAGAACCAGGGGAAACTCAACCCTGCTAGTAAAAGGAATGAGAACAGAACCATAGAGAACTCAACCCTGCTGGTCAAACTAACAAGAATAGAACCAGGGGGAAACTTTACCTAGCTAGTCAAACAAAAGAGAACAGAGGGACCCTCTACGTCACAAGAGGTCAAGGGTATGCAAAGCAGAACACGACACACACATGGGGCCCACACGACGTGTGGCCACAAGTCAACTCCAACCAAGCAACCTCATCAGCCCAGACACGGAAAAATACATCTCTTCAAACATTTACATCACTCATATAGGAGTGCACACGATCACACGCCAAGGGTTCTCTACAAGAACCATAGGAAGAACCTCCATTGATACACCTTTCATGCTTCCAAATTTAAATGAGGTCACGAATGAGACTTCGCACATTCAAATGGATCATACCACTGTAATCCTCACCGAAAAACATGATAGATAGTCTATTTACTCGCCTCCAACATATATCCTATGGAAAAGTTTCCAACACAGCTTTACGCCCGAATGACATCCCGTGATCCCGAGCCTCGGTCCCAAAAATAGTCGGGTTCATCGCACCATTGCGATCTCCTCGGAAGACACGTCAAAAGGACTGCTCACTTGGGTTGAACAGATATCCAGAGAAAAAGATGCATTTCGTCAAACCGTGCACAAGTGGCTCTATGTGGGACCTGCACCCTGGTCCCGAAACACAACGAACGGATGGCACCATTGCGATCCTCTCAAAAAAGTACTCATGATATACTATTTACTTTTCCAAAATGGACACCCTGTGAATGAGATAGAAATTCACCCTCAACACCCAAAACGACCCTCGTGGGGCCCGCACCTGTATGCTGAATTAATGATGGCGGATTGCGCCAATGCAATTCCCTCGGCAAAACACCCAAAATCTTCTGCACGCATGCCCCGAACGGACGTCTGATGAAAAAGTTGTAAAGTGCTGCACGCAGCACGAAAGACGGACCATGGGGCCAATGCCTCATATTCGGTTTCAATACCCAAGGCCACACTAGAAAACTTTGGCTCAATTCCAGGGCCGCAACGCCACTGACGACGCTCAAAACGGACATCGTATGTGTCCGCGCCGCCCAAAACAAAAACCCCTAAGAAAAATGCCAAACTACTTAAAGGCGTGTCGTGCCTCCGAGGCCCCTTGTTTCGGGAATAAAAAATTCTTGAGACCATCTGAAAAATTCCTTCTTGACACCAAGAAGGCACTTTCATAGATGGAACACAAAACGGACACCCGTAATAAAAATTACGGGCGTCCAAAGAGGGGACGAATCTCCTCAGGCTGGACTGGCCTGGACCGACCGGCCTGCGCCAGCTGGCACGACTCACAGCGCCGACCCACGGCATGGCCGCACTACCCGATGCTGACCCGCGTTCCACCGCAGAACATCCCTCGTGGGGCCAGTCATATTTCCAAGTGAATACCTGCCGATGGTGGGTCTTGATCCCCCGCTAGCGTCGCGCCCCCCGCCCCTGGTGCTCCCTTGCGCCCCGGCGAGCGCCGCCTCGCCCCGCCTGGAGCTGCCGCCTCCCACTGACACCCTAAAGCTGCCACCTAAAGCTGCTGCCAGAGCCCTCTTGCCACCCATTCCTCCGCTTGGACCACAGCCACGCCGCCGCGCCCGCTCGCCGGACCGCCGCTGGATCTGGCTGAAATCGCCAGAAAACACACAAAACACCCCAAAACTTTTCCGGAACGTTGAGGTTGCCTCGGAATACAAAAATTTAATCTGAAAAATGCGTTGGATTGAAAAGATAATAAACTATGCGCTTTTGGGATTTTCATGAAAATTAAATAACATTTTGATGCTACATGCTAGTTCAAGGAGATTGTGTGAAGGAAAAATAAAAATGTAAACACGCTCCTACCTCATGGGCGTAGCCCGAAGCTTCGCGAGAGATCCGTAGGATTGTCGCACCTCACCGGAGAGGTGGATGAGAGGATGGAGTTCCCCCTTCGTTGGGAGCTCCTTGAGCCATGGAAGAACAACAAGGGGGAGAGAGTGAGCTGGGTTAAGTGTTTAAATAGAAAACACACTTAACCAGCCGCCCGTTGGCCCAAACCCGAACTCCCGGCGGGGTCGATATTAAGCCTCCCCTAGGGAAAACAACACCTTTCAAGCACAACGGTAGTATCTAAATTTTAATCTGAGGCCCCGTTAAATTTTATTAAACTCAACGCCCGAGGCTGCCAAATTACGAAAACACCCCTGGCGGCATATTTCACAGAAGGCCCGCTCGCACGAAAGTTACACCCCTTCTAGGGTAAACGACATGCTCTGGACACAACAGTGCCCTCTATTTTCCAATCCGAGCAACCGTTTAAGAGATAATTGAGTTTAACCATTAAAAGAAAAAATTAATTATTATTTTTATCCGTTTAACATTACAGTAACGGGTGAGGGGTCCCAACATCGCACTCTGACATGTTTTATGTCATTCCTGGGGTAAAACCCATATTTAGAACCCATCCATACACTCATATTTAGGAGCCAAAGCACCATTTAGAAGTTATCACATTTATTTGGTGTGTCCAGTGTGAACACACTGAAAATTTTATTTTGGCCACACCGGGGCTCGGAATCGCACGCCATCTGAAGGTACTACTCTAGAATAACATCAAGAATATTCCAATGTCTTTTAGAGCCAAAAACAGGGTTATTACATCAACTATATTATAATTTATATCCACAGACTATATTTTCATTGGACATTGTTAGTGGTGTCTTACCATGTATTACTCACACCCCATTAAGGAAACCCATTAGTACCAGGATAGATATCCTGAATATTAGTTTTGATCATGTATTGTTTTTGTTTCCAAAACATTTTATTGAAAAGGAATTGGCATGGATTTTTGGGCAAACCATGTACTCAGGCATCCTAATGAGGTTGGTTTATTATTTTAGTTATTTTTTTATCCTCCATAGTACTATTTTATGTATTAACTTTTCTATATAGACAACATGTTTTATAAATATTCTTTATCTTGCATAGATGTATTATTTGACACTATCCTAGTTCTCAGTTTGTTATTTCTTTTCAATTATGATAAACATCTACTATTTATTTTTATATTTATTATTCTTACACTATATTGTTTACATATCTAGAGGGTATAGTTTCCCCATTTTATAAAATTATGACCATTTATTCTAGATTAATGCCTCCAGTGTATGGGGAGGTCCTGTTGATGCTCTACCACAAACCAGTTAGGTTACATTTAAAATATTGAACTAAACTGGGATATGATAATGTGGTATTATAGATTTCGTTTCTCTATCTCACTATTTTGGGATCTATTAATAGAAAATAGGAATGGGTCACCCAATGGTAATTAGTTTTTTTGGAATTTATAAACCACACATGATGGAAATATCACATTTTATTGGATATGACTTCTATTTAAAAATTGATATTATGATTGATTGTTATTTAACCACAAGTTATTATTTTGTTTTTATTTGATTAATTATTTATGATATTTAACAGTTGAACTGATAATGAATGATGTGATATTTGTTCAAAATTATTTTCAATAATTCAGAAATCATATTTCAATTTAAATATTATATGAATACCATGATTCTATTGTATTTTATAATGCCTATCATTACACCATTCTTGAGTGTTTATTTTAATTTATACCTGTATTCTATACCAACGTGATAGCTTTCCGTCTTATGTCTAGGAAATATGGTGGTTCAAATGAATTATCTATGATAAACTAAATAATGTTTTCCCATTTATCTTATTCATAATCTTTTATTCGACCATCCAAGATTATTTAAAATAATGAACAGTTTTTTAGATGTATCATGAATTCACGTAATGGAATTTTAAATTTTTGTGAAATATGATTATTTACATATTAAAGTCATTGTTGATGGATTCTACTTATGTAGTGTGTCAATAAGAACTTATAATGTCTTTTACATCCCTAAAGTAGTAATAACTTCCCATATAATGGAGTGATTATATGCTTGTGTGGATTCTTGTTGGTGCGTTTAAGCACTGTATGACTATGAGATAATAATAATATAGGTGTTCTAAACTTTTAATGAATTCAACCATTATTGGATTAAAATAAATTGTATTGTAATTTTAATATATATAGAATTTAATCCATAAATAGGGGATGGTTGTTTGTATAATTGAACCAATATTGGCATGACGATACCCTGATTGATATCCTTCAATGTTATTTTTTGACATCATGGGAGTATACTCATGTTAATTGGTGTTGTTATTTAAAATTTTATTGACCACTTATATGGTGTTTCATATAGATTTATGTTGTAATCATACAAAACATATTCCCCATAAATGATAAATGATGTTTTGTCCATTTTTAGGTTGACTTGATATGAGGTGTTGGTTAATTGAAATGAAAATTGGTACATAAATATTGTTTTTCTCTATACCTTTTGTGTGAAATTTTCATTAACTAATCACTCATATAAAAACTTATTGTTACATATTTAATTGTTTAATGAAAAATTATGATATTAATGTATATAATTTTTTGTGTCATGAGAAAAATAATGTTACTATTATAGTTTATAAAAAAATTTCCTCTATCTGTAGTACTCGGAATTGAATATATATTTCAACATATTTAATTTAGATAGAAAATTATAAGTTGTTTAATGAATTAAATCAATTCATTTAGTGGTGTTTATATTGGAGAAACCTCATATTGGGGTTAGTTGTAATATTTCCTTTAGAAATATTTATTTTGATTGAATCATGGAAATTCACATTAGTTTTGAGTGGCCTTTTGTTTATGTACCTATAGGTTAGGTGTTAGAACATTGGGACACATTATGGAGACTCGGTGGGTGTCATCTCCATATGTTTTTCGTTGACATTATGACCCTTTATGGAGAAATACCATATGAGGATGCTCATAAAGGATTATATACTGGTATGTTAATGCTTTAATAGTGATATTGTTAGGCTAATTTTGATATGTTTTGACTATTTTGGATCAATGACCTCCTTAACATCATTTTTATTTATAGATTTAAAGATATTTTTTTGGCATGTAGGATTATATGTACTTGAGGACCATATGTGGTATAATATTCTTGTGTGATGGACCATAGGGATAACTAGACGCACCCAGTGGACCTATAATTAGATTTAATGAATAGGAATATGTGGTACACATAATGTCCTACATATTTTTCTCAAAACTAGTGGGTGAGTGGTGGTAGGCTGATTATGGGAATCGAGTGGGAGAGGTTAGCCTAGGTTTATACATTTTTTAATGGTGGTGAGTTTTTGTGCTCATTTTAAGATCAATGAATAATTGTAACATAGTTTTTTGTATGAGTAATTTAATGTGTTTTATTTTCTATAAAATCGATGATATTTTTTGGGTATTGAAACTTGATTTGATGGGAAGGGTGGTTTGGGTTCCTGGGCATGTTAATCGGTTGTTTTGAGCATTACATTTTATTTTCCAAAACAATGATGCTTGATAGGTATTTATTGGTATTCCATGGTACATGTTGGTGATCAGTTTTTATTTTTATCCCATTGTGTGCTCATAGATTTCTGAAACTATTATTCCATGCAGTATGGTAGACTTGGACATGTTGATTGAGAAATCAGTGGACCATGAGACAAGAATGAAATTCAGTGGTATGGGATGTACACCCATTTTTTATAATGAGTACTGTTTTCACTAGTAGTGAAATGGAACTAGATGAAATTGATCATTGATGACCAATATGGGATTTTTTGAGGAATAATGGATACAAATATATTTCATGCAATAATAGATACCTAGATATATAGTTATATTAATAGAGGTCACTTGTGATAAAGGATAACATGGATATCAAAAAGCTACCATAAGACGATTGACCTATGGTTGTACCGTGACATTCAACATCAATTGAATTGGTGTTAGGGTTTTGTTAATGAAAAAATATCCTAGTAAAATTTGACCCTAGATGAAGAGTGAAAAACATTGTTATTGATGTAATCTTGTTGTATTCCTAGTTTAGGTTTAAACATTCCCAATATCATGAAAACTTCCCAAGTAAATGGAGAATCATGTATACAACAAGAAATAAAAAATATATATTATTAATTTAATTATAGACTCTTTTTTGGTTTCCCTCAAAGAGTGATGTATGTTATTCAATAAGGTATAGAGTACACCATTTAATGTTTAAGGGTGGTGACCCTCATTGTAAATTTTGAAACATGAAAAAATATATAATAACCATTATTGGGTGATGAAATGGGTGATAGTTGATGTTCTCATTAACATTTATATAATAAGGTTCTTATATATTCAATTTTTTCATGTTTGAGGGTTGGTAGAGCATGGACTGTGGTAATAAGAAGATTGGAAATGGGTGTGATGAAAAAGAATACTCCCAAGGTGGGGTGTGGGATGTTGGTCGCGAATTTATGACCCTCATTTGAAAAAGGTAACGGTACAATGGGAACATCAATTGGAATATCATTTGGATCTCTTATTCCATTAGATTCATGGTACATTGTATGTCTATTTTTCTTGTAAAATTCCAGGTGCTTGTTCAAAAACATACTAGGATGAATTCCATGTGTGGGTGTTAGAACTAAAATTAGCTGTGATAACCATGGATGATGGCTACAGATTACATCAATATTCATGAGGTATAATTATATATTAAATTTCTTAGAGATATAACAAGATATTATTTAATGCAATAAATGATAATTCTCAAATTCATAACACTGGGCCATGGAATAGGGGCATGAGAATTAGGTTTTGGTGATGCATCAATTTTTTAGTAGATAATTTATAAAAGAATTCCAATGAGGGATGTTTGAATTTATTAATCTTGATAAGTTTTATTCTTTTAGTGAGGAACCACATATATACTTTTATTCTGTTATCGGGAGTGAAGTTCAAGGTTTTTCTATGGATGTTCATGGGAAATCCTGCACAACTAGGGTAAGTATGGTAAATTAGGATTCAAATACTTTTTATCAAATCAAAGACCACAAGATTTATCCTCATGTGAACGGGTTTCATGAAATGGGATTTTTCTAAGAGTTTTATTTGGACACTAGTTATGTGAATATATGAAAGGATGATAGAGAACGGGTCATGAAATGAAATTGGCTTTTGGAGGCTATAAACTCTAGTAGGGAGCATTGTAGCTCGTATAATAAAAGAGATGACATTGAGATAGTTTTTCAGGTTGTAGGTGATCAATTAATAATCATCATAATGTTTATGTTTAATTTAGTATTGTTCTATTTGGTTTTTTCAGTTTATTATTAATGTGATTCTTGTAGGAACATATCGTGTTTATACGTACAATTTAGCTATTTTTGCAGGAATTCATGACCTGAGTAAGCTTGGTGGTGTTTTTGTTTTCCACCAAGGAATTTTGGAAATAATAATTTCTGAGGCACAGAAGATGTGTGATTTCATGTTCTAAGTAGGTTGAAAAACTCTAAAGGATATTAAATATTAATTTGGGGGATGGAATAAATAATAAATTGAGCTTTAGAAGGTAATTTTGAGAGTTGTAATATAAAAATTGTTTTTTAGATGTAGAATGTTAGTAAAGGGGTGGATTAGAGGATTTTGGAGCATCTTATGTGTTACGGGACATTAGTGGATGTTTTGGAAAGGACATTTTATGTGATTATTTGGAATATTATTAGTACCGACCACGTGTCACAACCATGGGACTTGTTCTATATTAGAACACTATTTTGTGAACCAGGTGAGGTGGCCCAAACAACTATAAAAAAGTGCAGATGTGTTAAGAGACTCAGATGGATAGAACTTGGTTTATTTTACCATGTGATGAAATAATGTAGGATAAGACATCTTGGGGTAGTATATCTACATAATTGGAACACATTTATGAAATCCATGCAAAGAAACCATGGCGATTGCTGATGCTTTGGACACTATTACTACAAGGTTTCTGAATAGTTTTTCTAACAAAGTTACGTAAAAATTCAACTAATCAAAGGGTAATAATTTACACATCCACCTCCATCAATAAAATGGGGTTTGACCCTTTTGTTATATCTTTTCTCCCATGTTCCCCCAAACACTTCATCCTCCATATCCTCTCCCCTATATTTTATTTTTGTTTTTATTGGTCTAAATTTATCATTAAAAACCAACAAGTAAGTATAAGAATCCTTAGAAAACCGTTCATAGATTCTCTTCCTATTTTGTATTCATTTCATCTATAAGAACATATGAATTTTTTTAGTGTGTTACAACATTTAATTTATTTCCCTAATTTTTTCTGAAATCAATGTCTAATTGTATATGAGTGAATATTCTTTAATAAATGTTAGGTTTTTGTGTTTCATTTCAATTATATTTTTATCATTTATAATCTATTTTCATTTGGGTAAATTCCAAAATTCCCACACATTACTCCAAATAATATTAAATGAATTAAAATAAATACTAGGAATTATCATTCAGAGGTAAGACTCTGACCATTTATTAATAAATGTAAAATCATTAAGCAAGTACTACAATTCAGAAAAATGCTACATATCATAAAATTCATACCTGTCACCACCACAATTATAGATTGTTTCCTCTATAGTAGTTGATTCCCACTATAATCTTTCATTGTGCTTAAGAAACTTGGAATATTTCCTTCTATGATTCAACATCTCCAAGGCTAGAAGCTCTATTTAGGACTGCATAGACCAAATTTCCTTCCCAATAAAAGACTTGGCAGACACCAGCCATGGAAGATAAGAATAGTCAATCTTCAGTCTACATCTGGTGGGTCAGTCTTAGCATCCTCATCCATGTGATCCTTCATCCCTTCACACTGATCAACATCACTGTAGGAAGGCCGGACCCCACCACTATTCTTTTCTCTATCACTGTCCAAAATGTCACCCCACATTCCCAAGAATTTCACCTCTTGATAACCCTCCTCCAATCCACATTCTTGCTGGACCTGAAGGTTATCATTAACTATAGAAATGAAGTGTGGCTGATCCACAAGGTTCTACATAACACCTTCCACGTTTGCAGCATCCTTCCAGTAAAAACCATGTCGCAAGATGCCACATTCCTACCTTGCAGCATCCTTCCCTTCATGAAATTAATCTTCATATTCCATACCAAGTAATTTATTGCCAGTAGATATCGTGATCACTATTCTTCTAGCATCATCATCCTGCCCATCTTGAACACACGAATCCACATCTCCCAAGATAGAAACAACCGATTCCAAAAGATGTTCAGTCACAGTCTCTGATCGCAATGAATTTCAAGCCAAATAATTCCACACTATATCTATATTTACAAGACCATGGTCACACTTTATGTGATCAAAATATTTTATAACCATCAGGTCTCGTGGCCTATCTTCTACCTTCTTCATAAGATTACCCAGCACTATGAATTTAGGTCTAGTAGGCCTGGCATCCTTAGAAACTTCCTATCATGTAGAAAATTCTTCCTCAAAGCCTTCAGTAGGATCACACCTTGTACTCCTAGACATGTCCTTCACCCACAATTAACCTAAACCCACATAATAACAGACTTCAGTACCCAAACCCAAAACTCTAGAGTAGCTCCAGCCAAACCATTACTAGGAAAAACCTATTTCATATGCTCGAAATGTGCACAATTAACACAAAACAACATCCATGATTTAAATCATATATCCTGCTTCCACTGATACTGTTTCCCTTTAGTAATCTAGACACAATTCATAGGCGGCCTCGCAACATCAATTTCTACACAAATATTTGGACATAATCGATGACAAGTTACCTCCGTTCGTCGATCAGAACAAAAATATCGACCAATTATGTTCCCAATAGTGCTAAAAATAGTGGTATTTTAAAATGATAGTGAATACCAGGGAGACTCACCCATATCTCCATCATCGAAGGATCACGCCGCATGTGAATGTCAAAGCTCCATCAAAACAAGTAAAATAGAATTCCTTTGAAACCTTGATGGGATCTTGGCCAGGCGGTGATCTTGTCATCTTCCATCTCAAACCGAATCATAAGATTTCTCCTATCAATTAAACCTATTACTACGCGCTCTTGTAGATCCCATGAGTTAAACACGAAATGGTCTAACTCATTAACCGAAGGGCACTGATGATGAAACCTAGCTACTGGATATAATTTACATAAATTAGTTGCACCATTTTGCCCCGCCGAAGATAGAAGGAGTTCAGGTGCTTGTTGGAAAAGATCATGGACTTTTAGTGAGAGATGAATCCTTATAAAGGAAGGAATATAATCAGGATTAGTGAACGAAAATAAGATGTTACCTCCTCCATAAGATTGAGATCACAGACCTCCACCCTCCGATATTGAGGGGGGGATAGCTCTAGGTCATTAGGGTTATGGAATTGCTGATAAATAAGGTATCTTTGTGGGCTCCTCCTTTGACACAATGAAATTCAATGAATTAAAATAAATACATAGACCACAAACTTGATGATCTCTATTCCCCTTAAAATGGTCGTAGGTTGATGAAATCAACCTGGACTATAAAACATGGTGATGCTAATTAAATTATTACAATTATATTTATTTTTTGTTTCTACCAAACCAACCCTTTGGTATGTTGAGCTGGAATCTTCCTCATGGAATGTCATAATGGGTTAAAATAAAGGTACATGATATGGTTACACAGTTTCCCCTAGGAATGTTGTAAAAACGATTTCACTAATGAAATTAACCATGATGAATTTTAAATTGACATGGTTTTTCTCCATAGACATCATTATTTTTTTATAAATTAAATAGTATAAAGGTATATTGTTGATCATGGTGGTAAAAAAATTGGCATGGATAATTCTGTATAATAACTTTTAGTTAATTAAATTCATCTATATGATAATAATGATTTCATTGAGTGATAATTTAGATATGATGAGAAATTCCATGGATATACATGTATGGCATACTAAAGTTTATTATTTATTGAATTAGTCGATGTAGAATTTGTAATAATAATTTAATTCAAGGACATGGAGTTCCTCATGATTGGAAATGATGTAACATATCATTTATGAAATTATTTTACATGATTTTACTCATGATAGGAAAATAAATCTTAAAATTTATTGAAATTAGTAGACATGATGTTCGGTGTCATTAAATTGTTATTGGATATCATGTTCTAGATAAATATTCAAATTATTATTCACATAGTATCTCATATTTAATTGGAAATTTTTCGACCTTGTGTTCCAAATCCCCTCATTTTAGATTCTCATAATGATGCCCTATATTAGATATGAAAACCTATATGAATTTTTTTCATAGACACCTTGGTAATACTCAATGGGTCCTATAATTGTAATACATATATAACATATCTTGATTAAAAAAAATTCATCTTAGGCCTGAGCATGTATATAGGACAAGGATCCTTTGAGGATCCTAGGATGACACATTTTACATTAATTTTAATGCCTTGATTTTGATATACTTGAACAATGTTATATTTTATATTCACATACTATATTCTCATTAGACACTCATGGTAGTGTCTTAATGAGTTTTACTCACACATTATCAGTGTTAATGATTAGTACTCAGACTGGCCTATTGACTGTATGTTAGGATCATTGATTATGATTCTTGTAATTCAAAATTAGGGGCTAGCACAAGCCATAGAGATGGGGGTCAATAAAATACTTGTGTATCCTATATAAGTTGGGTATTTTTTCATTTAATTTATTTCCTAGAACATTAGTATGAATTATCAATTTCATGGGAAATACGTGTATTATGGATCATCATGTACATGTATGGTTGAATTATTTGGCAGCGACCTAGTTGTCTATTTAATATCACCTGTAATTTTTGATTATATTTAGCTATTTAAATTTTTTATATTATTATTACAATTTATATATTATTTATATAGAGGGTATTTTCTCATAAATATACAACCTTTAGAACCAAAATGTTATTTATAATCTGGTGGAATGTGGGGATGTGCATGTGAGGGCTTATTTAATGCACCTCAGTTAATGATTAATTTGAGAATTAGGTTAGGATGTGATAATATAATAGGAAGAAAAATAAATCTGCATTTATTATTTTACAATGTGAATATTAGGATAAATCCTTGAATTTATAATGGTTTTTCACATCTATCTAAACTAATAGAAACATGATCAACCTTGATTTATAGGGTCCATGATGACCTCAGGTGAAAACATTTCAAACTAGCGTGATCCACAAGAAAAAATTTAATACATGAGAATCACAGTAACTGATCCAAAAAATAATTACAATATTTTAGGATTGAATTATAAGGCATAAAAATTAAAGAAAATTTTATTTCATAATGTATTTATTATTTAAATAAATGTTTTCCATGAATTTTGAGCTTCTAAACTATTATTACCAATTCTTTGGAATAAATGATAGTATTTTATGAACATTTAAACAATGATTCAACATAAAATAATCACTAGAATCATCCAATGGACATTGATTTTATGATAAATTAACAATCCATTTTGGATGATAGGTAACTACAAAAATTAACTAAAGATGATATCCATCACTAATTTCTACCAAAACTTGATGTATTCATTACATTTGAGCATAAGAAAAAATATATTATAAATGATTATAAAATGGATTCAAGTATCATAGATAGTAATATTAAATATTTCACCCACTACCATCATGATAACATATTAGATACATTTTCTATCACCATCATTCTAATTCATAGACGTGGAAATAGTTTTTGATGGCACCGTGCATGTGGTGTATGGAATATGGGTTCATTATGGAATATATATTTATTTTTTATTTTGGAATGATGATTTCATATCATGTTATTTTAAGATGGTATATTTCTTATCTAAAAATAATAATATTGAGAAAAAATGCGAAAATAATCATTTAATTGTTGGATTTGAATCTACAGATTATACAGAAGAGGGGGGTGAATTCTGTCTTTTTCAATTTTTCGATAACTCGTCTCTTGAATGAGTTTTGTCCTTTATACTTTATCATATTTGATCGTGCAGTGGAAAAAGTAAAATAAAAAACACAAAGATGTATAGTGGTTCAGGGAATAGAAATCCCCTAGTCCACTCCACCAATGCTCAACTCCACGAGCTTGGTGATTTTCACTATCTGGTCCTCTTTTCCACAGACCGGTTCACAACTCTGTATAGGAAGTTGACACCTTTACAATACAAGGTGAAACAAATCCTTCTGGTTCAAACACGAACCTACACAGCTTAGAACGAGAAGCTGGTTACTCAAGAATAAAAAATAATTTCAGAAAGAAATTTCCAGTTGATCTTCACAATTGCAACCGAAAGCAATTGACATCATATGGATTGAATTCTATACAAATATTGATCTTCAAGATGAAGCAGTTCTGAGTTGATCCAATTGCAGTAGATATAGAGATATAGTTCACAACCTTAGCAGTAGTAGATCCATAGTAGATATTCGATCTAGAACAGGTGAATCTTCTATCGAGTTCCTTCTTCTTGAACAAAAAGAGCTTTTACGCTCCTTTTGAATCAGCAGATCAATCGTGAATAGTTGTAATCTCTGTTATCCACCTTTTTTAACAATAGATCGATCACATCCTCATGTACCTGGTGTTTCAGAGAGAACATAAATAATAAAACATATCTCCTGCATATTTAGATTCGTAAAAGTCTCCTTCTGATTCACGATATTAAAAAATTTGAATTTACAGAGAAGTCGTAACTTCTCTTAAGACTCGGCATAAAAAGATCCTTTTAATTCGATCTTAAATCCATTAATAAAACGGCTTTGAATTAGTCAAAGTCGTACTTTAAAAATGACTTTAAATCCAGCTTGGAATCCGCCCAGAAATCAGCTTACTGATCGTTGCACATAAATATCGTCTGTCAAAATTGCTGACACCAAACGTAAGGTTGATGACATGGCCTCCAAACTTAGGGTTATTAACATAGTCTTCAAATGTAGGTTTGACAACATAAGGATGAACACAAACGTAGGGTTGACAACGTAAGGTTGGACACAAACGTAGGGTTGATCATTCATACTTTTTCTTCAACACTCAAACGTACGGTAAAAGATCCATACTTTTATTTGACCCATACTTTTCCAAGAACGTATGGTTGTTTACAAAAGTAAGGTTCATGAACCATACTTTTGTGTAACAAACGTAACCTTTATAACTTACGTATGGTTCTCCATCCATAATTTTCTGCTAACCAAAACGTAGGGTTCCTTCCTAACGTAAGGTTCTTCTTCCATACTTTTCTAAAAACGTATGGTTGTTTAAACATACTTTTCTCTTATCTCAAAATGTATACATGCTTTTCATCCTTACGCTACATTTATCAATGTAGGGTATGAAAATTGATTCCAGAACACGCTAAATCATATTTCGCGCTATATTCATCTATGTAAGATGTGAACAGTGATTCCAGAACGCGCTAAAACAGATTATGCGCTAAGTAATAAATTCTTGTTATTTCAAGACTAAAATAAATTAATAAACTCCTGAAAAATACTAAATAAAATCATTAGAAAATAACTAAGGGTATTTGTGAGCATCAAAATTAACATAAAGAGACAGAGTATTATTTTAAATAATCTCCCCCTTTAAATAACATTAATACGTATTGTTCAAAACAATACTTCACTCAACAATATCCCCCTTTTTGATGATCACTAAACCCATAAAATACTTAAAATTATTTAAACAAAATTAACTTCCAAAAATCATTATAGGGTTTTAAATAAAATCTTCTCCTCCAAAAAGATAATTATAAATCCAAATGTCTCATTTAATTTTCTCCCCCAATTATATTAATTCTCCCCCTAAATAAAATATAGTTTTTGATGTTGTGTTTATCCAAATTCTCCCCCAATAAAATGAATTCTCCCCCTAAATAAAATGTATGGTTTGATATTGTGTTTATCCAAATTCTCCACCTTTTTGTGATATCAAAAAGAATGAAAAATCATGGATTTTAACACGTTTAATATTCCACTGAACTGTTAGTAAATGCTATTCTGAACTGTTTATCAATAATTAAATCTAGATTACTGGCATATTAAAAATAATGTCAGTAAAACAAATAAACAAAGAAACAAATAAACAATGAAGGAAAATTTTCATTCAAAAATAGTAGTATATACAAGACAATGATATACACAGGAATCATGTTTTGGGTAAGATAGGCAACATGGTCTATCTCATTTGGATTGCATACTTGATTTCTGTAAACTGTTCCCAAAGTCTCTTCATCATCCCATATACAAGCTTGATAATGAGCTCTCTGTTATCTTGAGTCATATGAATATCCTCAATTAAATTGACTCTGAAAAACTCATGCATCCTTTCCTCCTTTTCAAAAAATACTGACAGCTTTTCTGATAACTGATCTAACAGAATTTTGATCGATGGCTCACTAGATGTCAGTTGATCCACTAAAAACTTCTGATTGTCCAGCAACACTGAAAAAGGAGCACAATTACATTAATAATCGTGTATCCTATCATTCATGTTGCTCAACACAGCTATGATAGCCTGAAACCTTCTGATTAAATTAGGTGAAGTACCTAATCCACTAACAGAATTATTTGCAACTGATGCAAATTGGTTCTCCATAAACAACATCAGATCTGATAAATCATACTTCATAACCATTTCAAATTTTAATTGTGTAACAATAGTCATCATATCCTCTTTAAACATTTCAACTTCTTGCATTGAAACTGTAACCTCCTTCAACTTTTGAAACTTCAAATGTTCTACCTCTAAGGCATTTCTCAAAGAAACATTCTCAGATTCCAACTGATACACTTTTCTCTATAGTTATTCAACATCTTCTTTCCTTAAATCATATTCACCCTGTGCTTGATTCACATTCTCAGGTTGATGCAGCAGGACCAAAGGCAATGATTTAACATCAGATTTTTCTCTTTCTTTGTCTTGAGAATGCTGGTCCACAGATCTTTCCTTAGAGTTTTCAAACTCCTCCACAATAAAATCCTCTTGAAGTACCTCTATTTGAGCTTCATAAGAATGCTCATCACATTCATCTGCATCTTTTTCTTCCACTGGAATTTCAAGAACAATATTTTCAAATGTTTCCTGAGGTCTGGCCACTTCTTCACCAGGCCCTGCCTCTATCTCTTGTTCCTGTTAAAGTGCAACTTCAACATCAGCTACAATCTGTTCATGATTTTCCCTTTGAGTTTCTTCTTGAGCTCTTGATTTCTCTACTGGATCTATTCTCTCAGTAATATATTCCATGGTTTTATCAGCAACAACTTCTCTCTCAAAAGAGTACGAAAATAAAGCTTCTGTTGTAGTTTCTGAAGCAGTGGAAGTGACTTCTTCATTTACTGGTCTTTTTCTTCTTGATTGTGTTCCCTCCTGAATTCTGTCTTCCTCAACATCTGTCACTTCAAAGTAAATCCTTCTTGTTACATTGCTGACTCTGGATTCAGATTGTACCTCCTTGGACTTAACAGGTTGATCCGCAGCTCACTCTGTGTCTTCCTCAGCTCCTACTGGCAAAATTTTTCCTTTAATTGTGCTCCAAAAATATCCAAATTTCCTCAATGTTCCAGTATTAAAGGTATTACTGTGATGACAGTTAACTCTATCATCCACTAATCTCACCATTACTTTCTTAAACAGTAGATTAGAAATAAATCTACCCAAGGGGAAGAAATTCATCATGGCCTCGCTTTGACAGCAGTAACTGAGATACCTTAGCATGTATCTTGGAAAGTTTAACATAATATCACTTATCATAAGAAACATTATATACATATCAGGGTACAAAATCTTCTCCATTTCTGCCATCCGTGAAGCTATTCCAGTTTGAATAAATTTGACCAAAATCATCTAATCAGGCTCCAAATATTTGAAAAACATTTTCTTTATTGTCTTGGTACCAAAAATAAAGGACATAATGTCTTCGGATTTATGCACAGAATCTCTTATATTCCTAAATTCAAAATGAAAAACTCCCTCATGAGGGCAGTTGAGAATCATAATAATCTCTACTAAAGAGATTGAGAAATTCCTATCCTCTATTTTAGCCATCCTACTGTCCTCTTTATCTCCCAGACTAAGTTGTATAGATTTTAAGAAGTATCTAAGTTCTACATCATACAGAAATTCTGTATTTTCACTGTTGAACATCTGTTCAAGATTATGAAACGACAACGCTTGTTTCAAAAACAGATTTGTCTGAAATAACCAGTCATGATCGATTACCATACCCTATAAGATTTTTCTTCCCTCAGAACGTTGTCTCTTAGCATTGCTCGACATGGCCTCACTGGCTCTTTTATTCCTTAGTATTTCTGCAAGAGTCTCTGAAGGTTTGAAGGTTAGGGTTTCAGAAATTCGAAGGTTCGGGATTCAGAGGAGGAAGTGCAATTTTCAAATTTCGAAAGGGTTTCAATAGAAGTGAAAGGGTTTAGAAGTCAAAAAGGCTCTGATAGCCTTGATTCCCGTGTAATCACTCATCATTACATATATTTAAAAACAAATAAATTTTTCATACGACGAATGAAAGAAAAACATAAAATGTATTCAAAAAAATTTACATAAATAAATAAAAGTAAATAAAAATTTAAAAATTGTTTAAAATTAAATAAACCTAACTCCTCCTTAATAAAATCAAACATTATAGTGGGAAGTGGTTTAGTAAAAATATCTGCTAATTGAATTTCAGTATTTATAAATTCTAAAAATATATCTTTTTTAATAACATGATCTCTTAAAATGTGATGCCTTATATCAATGTGCTTATTTCTAGAATGAAAAATAGGATTTTTTGAAATATTAATTTCAGTTGTATTATCACATAAAATAGGTGTATTATTAAAATTCAATCCAAAGTCCATAAGAGTGTTTTTTATCCACAACACGTGTGCACAGAAACTACCAGCAGTAACATATTCTGCCTCAGCAGTTGACAGGGCAACTCAATGTTGTTTCTTACTAGACCATGATACTAAGGACTTTCCTAAAAAGTGACATGTACCTGAGGTACTTTTTCTATCTAATATACAACTTCCAAAGTCAACATCTGGATATGAAATCAAATTAAAATCAGAAGTTTTAGGATAAAGAAGAGATTGAAAAATAGTTCCTTTTAAATATCTAAAAATTCTCTTAACATCAGTTAGATGAGATTCTTTAGGATTTGATTGAAATCTAGCACAAAGACATACTGAATACATTATATCTGTCCTGCTAGCAGAAAGATATAACAAACTACCAATCATACCTCTATATAACTTGTTGTCAAGTGACATCCCAATTTCATCCAAATCAAGTTTTATAATAGTACACATAGGAGTTGTAAGTGTCTTTCTGTTCTCAAGTCCAAATTTCTTAAGTAAATCAGTAATGTATTTTCATTGATTTAAAAAATTTCCAAAATCTTTTTGAAATATTTGAAGACCCAAAAAGAAATTCAATTCTCCCATCAAACTCATTTCAAATTATTCAGGCATTAATTTTAAAAATTCATGACAAAGATTTTTATTTGTTGATCCAAAGATTACATCATCTTCATAAATTTGAACCAATAAAACATTATTTTTCATAGTTTTCTTAAATAGTGTTAGATCTGCCATACCAACAGTAAAATAATTTTTCAAAAGAAAAAAAACTTAATCTTTCATACCAAGCTCTAGGTGCTTGTTAAAGGCCATAAGGTTTTTTTGTATGTTTAAAAACAGAATCAGGTTTTTTAGAATTTTTAAAACCAGGAGGTTGCTCAACATAAACTTACTCCATTATATAACCATCTAAAAAGGTAGTTTTAACATCCATCTGAAATAATTTAAAATTCATATAAGATGCATAGGCTAAAAGGATTCTAATGGCTTCTAACCTTGCAACAGGTGCAAAAGTCTCATCATAATCTATTCCCTCTTCTTGATTATATCATTCAGCTACTAATCATGCTTTATTTCTAGATATTGTGCTATGGTTATCCTGTTTATTTCTAATGACCCATTTGGTTCTTATTATAGGATAATTCTTAGGGCTTTCCACTAAATCCAAAACTTCATTTCTTTTAAAATGTTTTAATTCATCTTTCATTTCTATTACCTATCTTTCATCATCTAAATATTCTTCTATAGTCTTGGGTTCTTGTTGGGATAGGAAGGCAGAGAATTACACAAGGGTTCCAATGTTTCTTCTAGTTTTAACACTAGTTTCAAGGTCACCTATTACAGTTTCTAAAGGGTGATTCTTTAGGGTTATAGACTTTTTGGGTAATATATTTAAAGGTTCTTCAGTATTATGTTCCTCTGAACTAGACTTAATTTCTTTTATATCATTTTAAAAATCATTCTTTAAATTCTCAAGTCTCATGTTATCATTAGAGTCAAGTTCATCCATTTGTTCTGTCCTTTTCTCAAAGGGATCAGATTCATCAAATTTTACATGAACTGATTCCTCAACAATCATTGACTTCTTATTATAAACTCTATAGGCATTGGAGGTAGCAGAATATCCTAAGAAAATACCTTCATCATATTTTTTATCAAACGTACCATGATTATCCTTGGTGTTTAAGATATAAACCATGCATCCAAAAACATTAAAGTAATTTACTTTAAGTTATCTGTTATTCCATAGTTCATAGGGTGTATTTTTCAAAATAGGTCTAATTAAAACTCTATTAATTATATAACAAGTTGTATTCACAGCTTCTGCCCAGAAATATATAGGTAGGCTATATTCATTTAACATAGTTCTAGCCATTTCTTGAATTGTTCTATTTCTTCTTTCTACAATTTCATTCTGTTGAGGTGGTCTGGGTGCATAAAAGGTATGATTAATACCCATATTTGAGCAAAAGGAATTAAATTCTTGATTCTCAAAATTCTCCACCATGATCACTTTTCAATGAAATTATATTTTAAACTTTTTCTTTTTGAACAGATTATCAGAACCATTCTAATAAAGTAAAAACTTCATTTTTAAATTTCAAAAAGAAAATACATTTAAATATTGATTAGTCATCAACTAAAACATATACATATAATTTACCATCTAAGCTTGCTTCTCTTGAAGGTCCAAACAAATCCATATGAATAAGTTCTATAGGTTTAGATGTAGCAACCTTATTAAAAGATATGAAGGATGATTTGTGTTGCTTCCCAAGTTGACATGCATCACAAAATCCGTCACTTTCAAATGTGAGACAGGGTAAATTAGAAACTAAAGGTTTCTTATATAACTTATGTAAAACATATACCTTGTAATGACCAAGTCTCCTATGCCAGATCCAGGATTCACTTACTTTAGCAGTCAAGCAGTTTACTTGTTGTATACACAAGGAATTTAAATCCAAAGTATAGACATTTGCAGTTCTTGGTGCTTTAAATTTAAACAGTTTATCTGTATAAATAGTACAACAATTGTTAGTAAAATCAAAAGTATATCTATGATCACAAATTTGGGAGATACTTATCAGACTGTGTTTTAATCCTTGTAAATAAAATACTTTGTTGATTGAGACTGTTTTTGGATATCCAACAATTCCAATGCCAATGATTTTTCCATTGGCATTGTCACCAAATGTGACAAGTCCACCTTCCTTTTGAGTGAGTGAAGAAAAATTCAATGAGTTTCCACTCATATGTCTTGAGCAGCCACTGTCCATGTACCATAAATCTTTTCTTCTCTAGTGACCTGCTACCAGCATAGACATTCAAACAAATTGATTTGGTACCCATATTTTGTTGGGTACAGGAGTGTTAGCTAGCAATGATTTGAGTATCCAGATTTTCATTGTTCTTTTAAAATTAGCTGAATCATATAATTTTTTTGAAACATAGGCTTTCTTAATACCACAAATTTGAGGTTGTCTTAAGAAACAGTTTTAAGATACATGTCCCTTTGCCCCAAAAAAATTACAATTATCCTTTTTAGAGGTAGGAAAAAAATAAATTTTATATAGCTTTGGTTTTTCTCTTTTACTGCCAATTCCAAATCTCTCCTTTTTAATGACAATTTTTCCATGAATTTCATTTAATGAATTCTCTCCTTTTGTAAAAACCAATGCAACATGTTTGTAAGATTCTACTTCATCCTGTAGTGTTTTTATTCTTGATTCAAAAATAATATAGTTAGTGTTAATCAATTTGTATTTATTAGTTAATTCATTATGTTGTTATAGCATTGTGTCTCTTTCATCTGAAATGGATTTATGTTTATTTTTTAGTGACTTATGTTTCCTTAAATAGTGAGTCATATCTTTCTTCAAGCATATTGTAGTAGGCTGTAAGTTTTTCATTTGTGTAGCTTGATTCAGAATGTGATTCAGAGGAGTAATATGAGTGTACCTCATCAGTTTCTTCCATGACACACATGTTTGCCTTTAGATTGACTTCTTCTTTCTCTGAGCTTGATCCAGATGAGCTACTAGAGTCTTCAGATACACTCCAAGTGGCTTTCATAGCTTTCTTTTCTTTCTTCTCAAAGTCATTTCTTTTGAAGAATTTATTCTTCTTTGAATCCTTCAATTGTGGGCAATATGGTCTGATATGTCCCATCTTTTTCATTCATAACATCTTACTTTCTTATTATCTCTATTAAAGGATTTTTTGAAGCCTCTTTTCTTTCTGTAGAATTTTCTAAATTTTCTGGATAATTGAGCCAGTTCTTCATCTGAGTTGGATGAGTCAAAGATTTCTGATTTAGCTTTGACTTCTTTTCTCTTCATCTTTCTATTATTGTTTTGTGATGTTACCTTGAAGGAAGTATCTTTTCTTTTGATAAGCTCTTTATTTTCATTAGCCTCATCATTCATTTCAACTTCATACATCATCAGTGTTCCAATCAACTCTCTCATAGTTAGATCTTTGATAAGTGTTGATTGTCTGATTGCAGCAGAAATACCATTACATCTAGTAGGAACTACTCTTAGTACTTTTAATGCTTGATCAGCATACTTGACAGGCTCTCCTAGACCAGTTATGGTATTGATAATTTATTTCAATCTCCCATTCATTTGGGTAATGCTCTCACCTTCAAACATTCTAATAATATAAAATTTCAGTTTTGCATTTGCATATCTCATTTGTCTCAGATTGTCTGTTCCTTGATATGACACAGCTATTGTTTGACACATCTCATATGTTATCGGGCACTGAGATACTCTGTTAAATTCATCTAGTCCTAGACCGTAGATAATTTCATTCATAGTCTTCGAGTTCATATCGTACTTTGCCTCTATAGAATCACTCCATGCCTTTGGATTTTCAGGAATTTCATAAGGAGTCATAATCTTTGAATAGACTATATATTCGATGTTTTTCAGATATATTACCATGCACGATTTCTAGCAACCATAGTTGTCTCCATTAAAATATGTTGCTTGAACCATCAGTATCCCTTCTCTTGTATCAGTCATGATGCTCTGTTGTATAATCCTTAAATTCTTCTAGCTTTCTAAGGCTCTATCAGAAGCTCCTCCTCTGATACCAATTGTTGGATCTGAATCAACATATTATACACAAGAGGGGGATGAATTGTGTATTTTGCAATTTTTCGATAACTCTTCTCTTGAACTAGATATGTCCATTATACTTTATCATATTTTATCGTGCAGTGGAAAAAGTAAAATCAAGAACACAAAGATGTATAGTGGTTCAGGGAACAGAAAGCCCCTAGTCCACTCCACCATTACTCAACTCCAAGAGCTTGGTGATTCTCACTATCTGGTCCTCTTTTCCACAGACTGGTTCACAACTGAGCACAGAAAGTCGACACCTTTACAATCCAAGGCGAAACAAAGCCTTCTGGTTCAAACACGAACCTACACAGCTTAGAACGAGAAGCTGGTTACTCAAGATTAAAAAATATTTTCAGAAAGAAATTTCCAGTTGATCTTGACAATGGCAACAGAATGCAATTGACAGCAGATGGATTAAAGTCTCCAGAAATATTGATCTTCAAGATGAAGCAGTTCTAAGTTGATCTAGTTGCAATAGATATAGAGATATAGTTCAAAACCTCAGCAGTAGTATATCCACAGTAGATATTTAATGTATAATAGGTGAATCTTCTATCGAGTTCATTCTTCATGAACAAACAGAGCTTTTATGCTCCTTTTGAATCAGCATATCAATCATGAATATTTGTAATCTCTGTTTTCCACCTTTTTTAACAATAGATCGATCAAATCCTCATGTACCTAGTGTTTCAAAGAGAACATATATAATAAAACATATCTCCTGCATATTTCGATCCATAAAAGTCGCCTTCTGATTCGCGATATTCAAAAATTTGAATTTACAGAGAAGTCATAACATCCCTTAAGACTCGGCATAAAAATCTCCTTTTAATTCGATCTTAAATCCATTAATAAAACGGATTTGAATCAGTTAAAGTTGTACATTAAAATTGACTTTAAATCTGGCTTGCAATCCGCCCAGAAATCAGCTTACTAATCGTTGCACATAAATATCGTCTGTCAAAATTTCTGACGCCAAACATAAGGTTGATGACGTTTCCTCCAAAAATAGGGTAAATAACATAGTCTTTAAATGTAGGGTTGACAATGTAAGGTTGAACACAAACGTAGGGTTGACAACGTAAGGTTGAACACAAACGTAGGGTTGGTCATCCATACTTTTTCTTCAACATTCAAACGTATGGTAAAAGATCCATACTTTTATTTGATCCATACATTTCCAAAAACGTATGGTTGTTTACAAAATTAAGGTTGATGAACCATACTTTTGAGAAACAAACATAACATTTAGAATTTACGCACGGTTCTCCTTCCATACTTTTCTGATAACCAAAACGTAGGGTTTCTTCTTAAGGTATGGTTCTTCTTCCATACTTTGCTGAAAACCTATGGTTGTTTAACCATAATTTTCTCTTATCTTAAAAAGTATACATTCTTTTCATCTATACACTATGTTTATCCATGTAGGGTATGAACAGTGATTCCAGAACACGCTAAAATAGATTCCGTGCTAAGTAATAAATTCTCGTTATTTCAAGAGTAAAATAAATTAATAAATTCCTGTAAAATACTAAATAAAATCATTATAATATAACTAAAGGTATTTGTGAGCATCAAAATTATTATAAAAAGACAGAGTATTATTTTCAATAATTCCCCCCTTTAAATAACATTAATACGTATTGTTGAAAAAAATAATTTTCTCAACATTAATATCTTAAGGAAATAAATGGATGTATTAAAAACTCAAGATGACAACTTCATGGTATAGAAGTTAGAACTTGGATATTCATGTGATTTTATTTCCCATGGGGAGGAAATGAACCGAAACATGGAAAATGTTTTATAAAAAATAAATCTATACATTGGAAGGAAATTAATTTTTTGAAAATAAATGAATATGTAATGATTAATAGTTAAATTAAATAAAAATATAAAAAAAATTAGGTTCTTAGATGATAAATACATATCATCAACGTGACACTTATTAAAATAAAAAGATAGGTCCAACATATTCCAATAATGATTTTTTTTTGTATATATGTCAAGGTAGTTTCATGTAATGTATAAAGGGGAAGAAAAAATTGAAATCTATAACCATTATAGATCAATAACACGTATTCATGACAAACTTCTTGAATCCTCCTTGAATGATATCAACATATTTTAATAAATTATATGATTTTAATTAAAATAACTTGATAAATATTATTGGAATGAATCCGTTGAGGTAGATTTGATAATATGTTAAGGTATTAAATTATATTATTTTTTATGAAATTTAATTTTCTGTAACAAATAATGAAACATGATTGATGATGAGTGGAAACCATTTTCATATTATATTATTAATTATAAAAAATAATATTAATTCATGGGGGTAATTTTTTTAAAGAAAATGAAAACTAATATACCTTGAATAATAATGTTTTCGTTAGTATTTTGAGTTTTTTTAGCTAAAAAACTTCTTCTTAAATATATTTAAACAACTCCTACAAATTATATTTTTATCACATGTTGTATTTGATTAATGGAAAACTATATAATATATGGTAATCACTACTGTTTTCTATAATGTTAATATTCTATATATACCTATTGTTTTTTAAATGTTTTAGTGTTTATATAATAATATATTCCGAAATTCTATATATTTTTTAGGTTATTTATCTCAAGAAACATGGATAATGAAATAGTAATAAAAATGAAAATAATGTTTTGATCTTGGAATTCCCATACATTAAAATATTGGTATTAATTTTTAATTATTTATGGTGTAATGAAAAACAGATGAATGAATATTAAATGAAATTTATGCGAAGATAATAATTCCTCTAAAAATAAATCCAATGGTGGAAATTGAATAACATAATATATTTCATTAGTTTCATATTTTCAATGACATAGATAATATATCTTCGTGTGTTAGTCTATAGGGTTGTAGATGGAGATACTAATGATATTTATTGAAATTATAATAATAAAAATATAAAATTAAAGGACAGAGAGGATATTATTTATTATTATCATATGAGAGGATTCAATATAATAAAATTAAAAGAAATAACATTAACATATAGGGCATGTAGATTGTATTTGTAAAATAGTAATGGAAAGTTCAATTGAATCATGAAGAAATACCTATAAAAGTTTTGAGATGGTATGATAATTTTTCAATTAACACATTTTTAATTTAGTTATCGATGAATCTAAGGTATGTAGGATGTTTAGATAATCTATTCAACAATTAATAATCATGAAAAATACTTTATTTATGGATGAAAATAATTATATAAAGGATATATTTGGATATTTATTTTTTTAATTTACAAGAATCTCCAATATATATTAATAATCTAAATTAAATACTTAATTAAAACAAATATTTTGTAATTTTAGTCAGACTTTTTTGAATTGTATTGACAATTCCTAAATCCATTTAATGTCATTTTCTGTTCTAAATATTCAGTGAAATTCCTAAAATTGATTGAATTATCTATTAATATATTTTATTATTTTTGTATTCATTAAATATATAAATTTATTTGGATGACAACAAGATAAAGAAATAATGTTTTGGGACTTAACTATATATGTAATATATTTTATATCGAAACCAATAGAATCTAATAAATTTTATGCTTCCTAATATATATAATAACCTCTCAGTATAATTTTTCATATGATCCTCTAACCTCTATAATGAAATATAATTTATTAACTTCATATGAATGGATTTTAATTGATGATTAATATATTTTAGAGAGTTTTGAATGATGTAAAAGGTATGTTGCACATGATCATGGTAAAAAAATTTATAGATATTTATAATATATTTCATAAGGCATGAATGTTTTGGTCTGATTATAATACTAAAATTTAAGAAGTAAAGGGATGCGTAATTTATTTCTTTGGAGAAGATAATTGGAAATATCTCTAGAGTGTTTACTATGATGCATAACATAATTTATGTGATATGTAATATCATCAAAATATATGTAAAATATTTTTATACATGTGTAATATGATGATAATTTTTTGAATTAATCTAATTAAATTATCTTATATAGATACATAAAATAATTATCTCATATAGTAATTTATATTATTTTTTAAATATGATGTATGTTTTTAAACATAGACAAAAGTTATATTTCTAACGATATAGAAATTATAGAAATATCTTATGTAAATAAATACAAATAATTCCAGAAAAGTTCATTCAATGATTTAATCATCAAAATAAGTATAATTTATTCTTATTCAATATGGATGTCTAGGATTTAATATTTATGTTTTTTATATTTTTACCATATCACAGTGAATTCTAAGGATACATAACAAGATGGATATTGTTATTTTACATGATATGCAGTTTTGATGAAAATGATGTATCATCTTTTTATTCCCTATACATGTAAAAAATTATTACATTATGGAATACATGCAATGAATTTTTTTAATGATCTTAATGAAGGGGAAAAAGAGTCTATTATCATATTAAATGATGATATATTTTGATAATGATTATATGAGATTTAGATCTCAAAATATTTACTATTTAGATTGTGATGATCACACTACTGAAAATTAATGACTCTTTCTACATTTGAATTCTAACAAATCCAAATTTTATTAATGAAATTTCCCAATCAATTTAAATAATTGTGGCATATTTATTAATTTCGTATTATATTAAACACATACCCTACATGGTATAAAAATACCATTTTGTTATTTTAATTTGAAAACTATACTCATAATGTAAATTAATGATTATGAAAAAAAATTATTATAATGTTATAAGAAATATAAAAGATTATATATCTATAATATAAATCTTTTTATCTAGTTGATCCTCTATGATTATCTAACTAAAAAAATTATATAGAAATTATGTAGAATATTAGTCATGTAATATTCAATTTATGATGATTCAAATATATATAAAATTAATATATTATAAAATTTAATTACGAATGAATGAAATATAATATATTATAAGAAATTAGGGGACACATATGACTATTGAAAATCGTACTTTTGGAATAGTTATATAAAAAGTAGTAATACTACCATTAGAAATTTTATCTATACATTAAGAATAGTAATCTCGCTATTATAATAGTATCATAATAAATGAAAGTGTAAAATATAATTTAGGTATATAATTTTTTTTATTATGACATATGTAGATAAGTAAACATGTAGGTAAGAATTTTAATATTGGTAAAATAATTGTCTAGTTTTTTTGAAAAAATTTATGTTTTACTTTTATTTTCATGTAAATTATATACATTATGAAATGATTAGTTTAATAAATATGTTTTATAAAAAAAATACTTTATCAATTTATAATAATACGTTAATTTTTTATACTTTATGTAATTTTTCAAAGGGCAGAAAAACATGCAATAATAAAAATAATTATATATCAAATAAAAAATTATTTAATTTTAAAATAAAAATGATTATATTTATAAATTTATTTTCTTCAAATATATATCACTTTATCAATCCACATGTTGATAAATAGATAAGTTTGACTTTTTGTTATTTTTCTAAAATGCTGGAATCGTCTTGTGAATAACTGAAAATGATATCATACTATATTTAACAATATATATTACACAAATGATTAATTTCATAAATAATGTTGTAATATAATAGACCACATGTTTACAAAAGTGGCGAGTGTTTCCAGAGATAAACTATATTTTCTATTAGTGGGAATGAAAATTTTTTAATTGGATATTTGGAATGATTTAATAAGGGTTAGTCACCACAAAAATGTGTTTTTGGACATGGAACAAAGGTTGAGTGGTGGATGGAGGGTTATTAGAAGAATTAAAGGGATTTCGGGCTATCCTAGATATAGGTTATAGTCTCCAACTATCTTGTAATAGCCCACCCACTAGACAGTAGTTCCAAAAGTCAACTATGTTCCATCAACTAGCATGTCTCCATATACCTTCTTGCTAATGGGGTTAAATAGGGGTAAATAAATTCTTTCATTCAAAAAATTGAAGGAAACCCCCACTATTATCTATATAATATTTCTTGAATGTCCAGGATCTCCTCTACCCGTCGCCTCCTACACCACCCTTAATCCAAGACATTTTATGGATAGAATTTCCCTCAACTAGTATCATTTGATCCTATCCTCCCTTCATCGTAATTTTATTCTCCTATAAAATAGGATTATGTTTTTGATTCTGATTGATCTAATTGAAATTTGTTGTTTGAGTTATAGAAATGGCCATTATAAATGAAAGGATTTCTTGGATGGAAATATAGAAAATGTGGGTCATTTAATAATCAATGTTATGTCAAAGTATTAATTAAATTAGGTCTTACATTAAAATTAAAATTTTAATTATTATGTAATAAGATTCATATGTTGTATATTTTTATCAGGTCAATTTTTTAGAGGGAGGCATGAACCTCCCATGGGTGTTTGGTTATGGTTCTAGAGAGGCAAGGTCATCAAAATGGTATCTGACATTAATTATTTTTATTTTTTAAGTTGATAAATTAATTATCACTATTTAATATTTTTTATTTGTTTTTGGCCTGTGATTAGACCTAAAGTGGATGTTAGATTAAATTATTTGTAAGATAGGGCTTGGACAAGACATGGTAGATATTTTTATCCCCATGGACCTATTAATAAAATATATGAAGTGAGATAGGTGGTATTTGTAATTAATTCATAGTATTATTATGTATATAGTAATTTTTTTGTATTTCCCTTATTTTTTTATAAAATTTTCATATATATTAAAATAATTTATTTATAAATTTTTTTTATTTCAGTCAACAAATATGAAATTAAAATAACTATCATCTTTAATTAGAACCATGTCTCTAAAATGTTGTGTGTGGAATCAATAAACCACTTTGGGTGTAGAGTTTTGTTAATGATAGTGGTTGTTGTTTTCATGAAACTTTTAATGGTAAATTGGAAAATGGGGTTTCAAGTGTTTTCTTTTAATAGATATTTTTTGGTTTTAGGTATGGGAATGATGAAATAAGAATATAGTTATGTTTTATTATATGTAAATTAAAATCTATTTGATGGCATGTTCTGGTATGAGGATTTGGTTTTGAAATGTATAAATGAAAATGGTATTTCAGAAATGATTATTTTAACTTTTTGTGTTATTGTTGACTAGGAATCATTTTTTATTTGGGAACACTAAACGACTATGGGTACCTTATCATTTATTTTTTATTATATAACTTTTATATTTTTATGGGGACATGGATTTATGAATTATTAAAATTATTGGTAATGAAGGACTCAGTTGTGTACTATTATTTATTGAAAATATATGGTGAAAGCCTATCCCAAGGGATGAGGGAACATATGGTTAATCTATCAAGAACTCTGCCCTAGAGGATTCTAGTATTTATGGTTAACCCAGGGTGAAAACAAGATTTGGTGGAGCCGTGTAATGGTTATTACATTTTCGAGTGCTAAACCTATATAAACATATGGATTATGGGATATTTATATTTCCCTTAGATATCATTGTAGACTAGGGATAGGTATATCACTCATATTCAGAAGTTTTATTATTTCCATTTTCAATGCAACATGATTTAAGACAACTATATTCTAAACAAATAAATTATGTTCCATTCCCATGGTTATCACAAAACCAAGTGTAATGTACAAGATTTTTCCATGTATTATTTTAATATTATATGGGAATTAATTCGAGACCAGGCTCTGAGACAGCATGCAGTTCGAAGGCCCGGTGATCCCGAAACAAATGATTGAATTTAATTTAATAATTAAATAATGCACGCGTGCAGTTTTCTTAAAAAATGGAATTACTCATGAACGGGTGCTCAGATCAAGAAATTCGAGGGCACTGTTGCGTTCAGAGCAACTATTTTACCTTAGGCAAGGCCTAACATCGGCCGACTCAGGTCAGTGGTGAAATCTGGTTATTTGATGCAACCATAATAAAAAATTGAATTAAAATATTTTATTAATCCCTGTTGCAGCGAAATATTTTTATTCATTTTAAATAGATACTTTGCAGGAGATCAGGGTTATGATTTCCATAACCCTGATTTCTCCCTAGAGGCTCTAGAGTCTCTGGAGAAAAACCTCTAAACGCGGAGATCATGTTCTTGACAAGATTCGCTGGCGATGACGACATGGTGACCAGATCTTCACCAACGAACGCTGCAGATCCAGGTAGATTGTTTGTTTGATATTTCATCCCCGTTCTTGATTTCTACGATGAACGCGGGCTAATCCACGAACAGATTTGTCCACAGATTTTTCGTTCTTACAGGATGGGATTTTTGAGGGGATTTTGGGAGATTGAATCCATGTTAATCCATTGATGTTGATTTTATGCTCTGTTTAATCCTACTAACAGGAGCGGATTGACGCCATAACGAACGATGGCGGAGGTTCGTTCCTCAAATTAGTTTCTTTGGATTTCTCCCCTTTCTTTTCTTCGCGTTCTTCGTTTTCTTCGTAGGGAGATGAACAACAGATCGTTGCACATCCGTTCTGCGACACAACAATCACAAACTGTGGATCCAACCTCGGAGCGGTGTCACAGAGGTGTGACGGTGATATCAGCGGATGATTCGGAGCGGATCGAAAGTTATGAGTTTTCGGGCATTTTTTCGTATGGATCGTTCGAGGTTTATGATCTATTTTAAGGGACAAAAACACCATTCGCGGTGTTCGTATGATGAACCAAACCAATCCCTGGAGTATCGGGACGAACGGACGAGAGATCGTGGATCCGAAAGATCGGACGAAGCGCGAGGATGAAGATGGCGTTTCTGGAAATTTCCCTACTACGCGCCATGTAGTATAGGCTACACGACATGTGTTCCTCAGCAAAACACCTGGTGTGTACTCTGCGAGTACACGAACACAGGTTGGGTACACGGCCCAGGACACGGTGTGTATACCCTTCCCTGGCCACACCCGTCCAGATACACGGGGTACCCCGTGTACTGGTACACGGGCAGGTGACACGGACACGGGTAGAGACCATGTACGGGAACATGGCCAGCGTACACGGAGAAAGCCCAGGTGCTCGGACACGGCATGTGATTCTTCTACATGTCGTGTAGTTGTTTTCTATCCGACAAGCCGAATGACACAGGCCGGTTACACAGGCAGTACCCGGGGTTAAGGAACACGGCGTGTACTTCTTCTACATTTCGTGTAGTTTAGTTTTATACAGCTTGGATGAATGACACATTCCGTTTACACAGGCAGTACCCAAGGTCAAGGAACACAGTGTGTACTTCTTCTACATATCGTATAGTTTAGTTTTACACACCTTGGAGGAATGACATGGGCCGTTTACACGGGTAGTACCCAGGGTCAAGGAACACGGTGTGTAACCATACAACACGTCGTGTAACATTTTCTTCATGGCTTGTGCCACTAGTCTCCTGTGAATTGGACAAGTTTCCTTAGGGTTCATACCCCTGGTCTTTTCACTAAAGGTTCTGGTATCATTTCCCTATACAGAAGTATGATCCCTTCCGTAGGACTTCCTGAATAGAGTTGTTGGAATACCCTCTATGAGACTTAGTGTCGGATCCTCTATTCATTCCTAGAACCCTAGGTAGTGTTCTCGGTATCGAAATGACCAACATTACCCAGGTTCCGATCCTCTGCTTAGCATATTAGCTCGAACTGAGTTGTCAGAATCACCCCATGACTTGGTCATGATCCTCATCTGAGCATCATGTTCTCATAGTACTTGTGGAGTGTGTTCTCCCAGAACCAGTACTTCGCGTCTCTCTCTTCAAACCTAGGAGTGTGATCTCCTTGTTATGTGATTAGAAGAACCTTTGAGCTAGATATTAGTGGCGGTTTTGTGATATTTGATCATGTATGAGTATATCTCCATATTCTTATTATATGTTCAGTAGGAATATCTGTGTAGAGCCAGCTGTATCTTCCTTTGTGGTACTTTTCCCTTGTTGTTTTTTCTTTGTGGTATCGGGGTGTCCTATTGGGTATTGTTATACTCACCCCTACACGGGATTTTCCCGCACGTGTTGTGTCTTCTACAGATGAGCGAGCCTTTGACAGGATTCTAGGTGGACCAGAGCCGGACGACACTCAGTCAGATCAGGCGGGCCGAGGTGTGTTCTGACGGCTATAGTTTGCAATCCCAGTGCCCTTCCATACAGGTTGGACTTTGTTACAGACTTTATTTTTGGTGGGCTTGTACTTTTGGCCCAGGATTTTACTTTCTTGTACTTTACTTTCCTGTCATACTCTTTTGGTTGGGTTTTAGTGTATGCAAGCATACTTTTCCTTTTAGTAGTTTTTACTTTTCATCTTTGTGGGCTTTGAGATGTATGTGTGTTTGTATAGGTTTATAGGAAATGCCTCCCAGGTTAATAGCATTCCTACTCGGTGCTAATCTCCAGCCCCTGGCTTATTGGAGGCAGGCTTGGGGAGTTGCGGCTCGAGCCCCATTGGGACAGGTTGTGACACCGAGCTTTAGAATTTTTTTTGTTTTATATGTATAAATGGGATACTTTAAACTATTTTAATTATGAAAATATATATTCAATATTATATATAAAGTTATTTTTATAAAAAATTATATTGTTTTCCTACAGTGTTATATTCACACCATACATATATTACCTTAGTACCTTGGTATGCAAGATGGCCTCACTTGTTACAAGTTCATGTTGGGATGAGGCCCATGAAATTTTTGGTGAGTTGTACCAGCTCAGATGGGATTTGTTTCATGTTATATTGAGGCTTAATGATGATGGAGAGTTTACTATACATTTTTTCTGTATTTATTTAATATGTAATTTTGTTTCAATATTATTGGTATTCCTCTTATGTCATCTCTCAGAATGCATGTATGTCAAAATATTGAATTTTTATGGTAAGTTTAGTATTTAATTTGTTTAATGAATAATGTTAGGAATGATTTATTAATTTTTTATTATTTATTTATTAATAATATTCAACTCTAATAATGGGGGTATATCATTCCTAGATTACCTCCTTAGTCTACCACATATAATCTACATCCTCTAATGTTTGAGGATGTGTGGCTGAGGTTATATTGAGAGCTGATCCAATTACGATTCATAGAGTGATCGGGGATAGTACGTCACAATGGGGTATCACTGGTTATTTATTTTTTCCACTGTTACTTAGGATTTTGGTTGATAAGAGATATATTAATGTGTTGGATACTGGTATTCATGTTGGGTTTGTTTGTCATGAACACCTATTACTATTATAATATATTTATTATTTGGGGCTAGAGTATATTATTATGGGTGTTCATGGTTAGAATTATATATTATTTTCAACTGGAGTGGGGAACACATATATGTAGTGATGTATGAATTATCTTATTATTGGATCCTATACTGTTGGAAACAATTACAATGTTTGATTTAACTGTTTTCCTACTATGGTTAGAGTCATCACATTAATCATTATTAGTCATGAATGATTCCCATGACCTATATAATACCATGTTTGTTATTTTTATCACTGAATAAGGATAATATTTTATTTAATGTTTTAAAAAATATTCATAGAGTGGTCTCCTGTCAATGTACGTGATGGTATTATAATCCTATTAGTCAACTTGTGAAGGTGTTTTATTTTGATGACATATTATATGAAACTATAGTGTGGTTATTGGTGATGATGGATAGAACGTGTTCCCATGATGAGATAAAAATTAATATGTCATTAAGGGAACATGTTTCCTTAGTGGGGAACCCTTAGTAGGTGGTCTCTATCTAGTTTCAGTTATTTAACATTCAAGTGAAAATCTATATGGTGTTTTCTCATATATTTGGGAACTTTACTCTACCAAAATAATTAAATCGTTTTACCCATAGTGTGGACCATATATTGTATAAATATTATATTTTTTGGCCTTGGATAATGATACCACGATTCATGAAAGATATGTTCTATAGAAGGATGCTTAGGGAGGATCAATTCATAATTGGATATAGGTTGTGGCTTGTGATGATAGATGTATGTGGTATATGGGATTGGTTGTATTGTTATACATATATTGTGGGTTATAAGATGAGTGTAGGGAGTTATATCCAATGAGTTGTTAAATGTATGGGTGAAATGTCATTTTTAAAAGGAGTAAATCTAAGAAAATTTAGTGACAACTTAAAATATCAAAATATTGTGTTTATTTCTGATCATGATGTCATATCTAAGTTGTTAGAACAATTTTTTTCCATAGACACAAGAATCATGTGTCGATGATTTTGGTTAAATGCTGTTCATTTTGGGGTCCCATGAGGATTTCCATATAGTAATTAAGTTATTTAGAAGTGTTTTGGAATTTATCATAGTAGTGGATAGATTATTATTATTCTCTTGGATGGATCAAAAGGAAATGAGTATACCATGTACCTTGAGAAGGTAAAAACATAATTTTTTAGTTCTTAGTTTTAATAGGGGAATTTATGGGACCAAATGTTCATGTACCTAATCCCATATTAGAAAGTACATCTTAGTACATATTGTGAGAATATTAAATGCTTATAACCTAGAGCGGTATTGAGTGGAAATTAATCCAACAAATGAGGCTGAAAGTCATTGAATTGTTGTTGACACAAGTGTTATAGGATTGATACATATGTACCTAGATGTTGTGAAATATTTTATATCCTAGGAAAAATTATTTTTTAAGTGGAGTGGCTAGGATGCACCTTTATAGATAAAAATTATATACAGTAGGGTATATATAGTCTTATTTGGTGATTACCCTTTAGAAAGCTGAAATGTCAGATCATTTAAGGGTAACAATATTTAAAATGAGTGGGATCCATGTGGCTAACGTGAGAGTGGCACTGTTAGCTATTGAATTATGAATTTAAACATTATTATTATATGATTAATATCTCAAAAATGTGATACAAGGATAAATGGAGGAGTTGTATGGGAGTGTATATCCATTGGGTTAAAATTGGATGAGGAAGTATGTACATGTGATGTGTGAAGCATATAGGAGATGGATTGGTGAAGGATATGTATAATCAACAGACTGATGGAAATTTATGAGATCCCAATTGGTATAATGTGCCATGTTTTTTATTAATTTCAAATATACCTTCATGATTGAGTAGACAATTTAATACAATGAGTGGCAGGAATGGTTAACTCTTGTGTGGGCATAACACCTGGGGCTTATGGTGGGACTTGATGATTCCCAGTTGATATATATGACACTATGAATGGATCATGTGGTGTTATGAAACGAATATAGGATCGATCAAGAATAAAGAACTCATTGTTCGCATAAAGTCATAGTGTGGCTCATATAGAGCAATAAGCATATGGGTGTGGGTGAACATGAGAACGTTTTTTTCATGAGGAGTAGTAAGTGATTATACTATGGGTTCAAGTGGTCTAATATTGGGTGGGGGTGAGCTACTTCTTTAGTCAATCCAAAATGATTTCGGGTATGGATTAGTTTGGGTAAGAGATCTCTTGACAAGTTAGGTTTTGGATTGGGGAAGAGGAATTAACAAGTTGGTCCATTTGTGTCTTTATGATAAATGATAAATAGAACATGGGATTATGTGATTGGGGTTGAGACATTGATGTGATTAAATGGTCACTCTTATATTGGGGAGTGTGACATCAGTTATGTGTTGTATAACCCTAATGTTTTTGAGTTCATCAGAGCATGGTGTCAGTCTTTCAACAATTATTTGGGCCTTGAGACACAACTGATAAAGTGTGTCTATGTAAATCCAAACTCATTTTTGGATTGAATATATGATATAGGTGGTGATTTTTTTGACTTTGATCATTTAAATCAATAACGGTGTGGTCTCAAAAGGCATCTAACGTCATCTGGACAAGAATGAATCATTTCTCATGGAAGAGAACAAAAATGGTTTTGGACAAATAAGGATTCAGTTATTGAATCCAAAAATTTTAAGACAATTCTATCAAGGGTTACATCAATATTATAATATAATTCCCATGGGATTGAAGGAACCATGATATTTTTAATCAAATGGAATTCTAATGGTCAATTTCGAGCATGTTATGAAGAATAATTCTTGTTGAGGTTTGATCGGTTGTTTTTCCTGCAATGAGCTATGGTTTGATAAGGAATGTGTCAGGTACCGAATTAGAATATGATCAATATGTTTTGAGTGTTGAAAGGGTATTTTCAAGGAGATAATGGAATGCCCATTTTATGATTGGGTGATATTTGAACCTATATATTTTATAGTGGGTTTTAGAAACCAGAATCAATGTGGGTGTTTAACCAGTTCTCTCATGTGTGTTCGATGTTCATATAATGGAAAATGTATCTAGCATGTTAGTGTATTTACATGATCGTTATGAGAGAAATTTCTAGTATATATTGTTCCATGGTATCATTAATATTCCATATTAATCCAAGGACTATGGTGGGGGGGACCATTGACTGATCGGTCAGTTGGTTGAAAATGTGAGCATGCCTCAAACTGAATGGACTCTAGTGAGTGGATTCATGTTTTTCTAATGATAATATTGTGAATTACCATAACATTTGATTGTTTAATAATATTTTTTTATGGTATTAAATAGGAATGAGATGAGTTTTTATGGGGAAAATGTGGTTGTATTATGGGATTTAACAATAATATTAGTTATGGGTCAATATAGAATTTCCAATAGGGACTTCTTGGGAGTAGATTTTTTATGGTTTGGTTGTTGTAAAATACCATTTATAAAGTTGAGAAAAATTATTCCATTGTTACTTTAGTTTTATGTTAAAAAAATATTTGGATTTTTATATATTCTATGTGAATTATTTTTAGAGGTATAAACACCCCAGACTATGTTTTTAAAGGAGGAACAGAGGCTGGGAGGAGGCTGGATGGTTCAGGTAAGAACTAAATGGAATCTTGGGTAGCTTTTCCATATTTTACACCCACCAAAATACTAGTGGTTTCTTTAAGATATTAGGTTCATCTATATTTTCCATTAGTTATTCGTTGGTTATTTACTATCATTTATGGAAGTTAAATGGGGGGAAAATATTTTCTCTACCAAACATTAATGTGGGAGACCCCATCCTCGCCCTTTTATTTTCCTAGTGTTTCTAGGATATCCCCTTCCATTCTTCTTCTACATCTACCTTAATGAATTGGTAGTCTAAACAGGTTTCATAAAATGTTTTAAAGAGTGACATTACCTCATCATTTCTTCATTGATAATATCATCCATCCATCATATTGTCTTCATTTTTTGGTAAAGGGTCTTGTTTCTGATTCCATGGTATCTAGCTAGAATCATCCATTTTGGTTAGGTATGTGGTTATTCAATCTGAGGGGATGTCCTAAAACAATATACACATACCTCTATTAATTGATTCATTGAATTTATGTCTCTATATCAATATTCAAAGATTTTCCATTAAAATAAAATTTTAATGCATAGATAATTGGTGGAGTAGGATGGGGATTATTCACGGTTTGATATTGGGAGTGAGGTATTAACCTCTCATCGGAGATTTGTCAGGGGTTCAGTGAGGTATCTGATGACTATATATTTTTTTGAGTTTATAATTAATTAAAATTTATTCATGGTTGTGTAGGGAAACATTTAAGAGCATAGAAGGATATTGATGGTTTTTCTTCATATGAAATGTCTTAGGTAGGCCAAGGAAGCTACATACAACCTATTATGTATAATTATAAAATATAAGAGATGAGGTATGTGGTCCCTCTATTTTACAAAATATATTTAAGTATTCATATCCAATCATTGTGTAGTATAATTTTTTTTCTGGGGTTTGAATAGATAAATTAAGCAATTATCTTGGAATTAAATGTTTGTCATGTGTTAATGATTGTAAAATTAAATCCATAAATATTATAAATTATAACATTATTTCTATATTTATTGGAGTAGATTGAATATATCTCTTTCAGTAATTGTTCATTTTAATGTAACAGATATGGTTTCAAGGAAACTGGTTTTCATAAAATCGAAATGGGTGTTCATTGTTTTTTGTATGAATATGATAATTATTTTTGTATTTATTATCTGAATAACTACTAAATAAATTCTTTTTATTTATGTAAATGGAAATGAGAATGTTTTTCAGGGATTATTTTGTAATGTAATATTCATTATAAAATGTTGAAAGGGAAATGATATATTTGAAATGGTGTATTAAAATGGTAGACCTAATAGAGGATGGGATGCATTTTTTATATGGGATCAAAAAATAATTATGGAATCCTTTTTGTTTATTTTGTGTTATATGATTTTTAATATTTTTATTTTTTCCTATTTATTTAAAAGTTTATACCTATTGTGAATTCCACACCAAAGTATGTAACGAACCAAAGATTCATTAATGGAAAATCCATCTTGATCCAGTTAAATATCTCTTTATAAAAAAATGTTTTTATAAGATGTCAACTTCTTTGGTTTTATGATAAGAGTTGTGACCATTACTTTTATATGCATTGAATAGTGATCACATGATTAGTATAAATATAAGGCTTTAACGAACCCAATTTTACTCAGACAAAGGAAGCAATGGCCTCATCAAGTAGAATTGCCCCATACGAAGCCCATTCGTCAGAGCTCGTAAAAGAGGTGGCATATTTGGGCTTCACCCTTGACCAATCCCAAGATGAGCTTCATTATGTCAAGCTCGAACGTGACCGTCTACAGGAAAAGAGGAAGTTGATAGAGATTACCACTCGAGCGATGTTATCCAAGCCGTTTCAAGAGTCTGTCACCATCGCACACCTTACCCTTAGGTCTTATGCGGCTATTTTAAGGGGTTATGTAACAAATAAGTAGTACTATGTTCATGTAGATTATTTTTTTTATATAATAATGAATATAATTTCTAGTCATTTTTGATACATTGTAAATAGTTTTTAATGTACAAATGGCGTTTTTAGTTATTATTTAAATAAGAAATCAATTTTATAAAATTAAGGGATTTTTAATTAAATAATATTTTAATAAAATATTATTATTAATCTTATATTAATTTTTATTAAATATAAATCATCTTATAAATTTATGAATGCAATTAAAATTTTTATTAAGGTTTGAAAGCAATTTCTGTCAAAACACGTGAATTTTCAATAAATGTTGGTTTTTATTTTAAAAGTGAAAATTAACATATTTAGAAAAAAAACTAGATAAAATAAATTTCATTTCTGGAATCAGGACATCGAAATTATCCAACGGTAAATTTTTCATAATTTTCTGAGACAGTCAAATTTTTGGGTAAAAATTAAATACCGTTTAAATATATAATGTGTTTTATGACATCATAATGAACCAATGGTGATGTAATAAAATACCATAATCTTTATGTTCGGACAATATATGTTTTATCATTAAAATAATGTGATTTTGGGTTTGTTTGACTTACATTTCAAAGCATTAATGAACCCCTCCAGACTTATTCAACACATTGCCTTTTTAAATTAATTTCCATGGGAGTGTGACTCACCTCCACATAAGCAACCTTATTATATTAAGAAGTTCGGACTTGGGCCTTATAAAATATTGTTTTTTTCTTCCCTTTTCCAAAAACCATGGGCAGAAACCATGGGATGGTTTGTGGTTTGGATTAATTTAATGTAAGGGGACCCTACCATAAATAATAAAGAATTCCCTCACCTTTCTTATATAAACCCACCCAAGCTCCCAATTCCTCCTCACTAAAATACTTTGGAGTTCGTCCAACCTCAGCCCTACTCTCTCTATAATCTTCCCAAGGTTCCCCAATCTCCCAATAAGCCTCTCACAAGCCTCTCTCTAGCCTTTGGAAGCACACTTCCAAGTAAGGGTTTTTTCTTCCTTGCTCATTTTTTCCAATTTTCATTAAGGTGTTTTGCCCTTTTAATTTCAATTATGAATGTTGGGGTATGGTTTCTAACCTCCTACATACTTCCCTCTTATTTTTTTAATGATGGTAGACCCCTTTCTCTCTCATTAAATGCCTCCCATGTACACCTGTTACTATGGCGAAATTCCGAAAGGAACTTCTCTCTCTTCTTTTACATTCAAGCAAATAATTTTGTTTCATGAATCTAAATTCCATTAAAATTGTTGGGACATGTATGTATATGACCTCCTTACTTTCCATTACATGTAAATATGATGAGGAACCCCTTTCTCTCTCATCATCCTTTTTTATGAATTCTTATGTCACGCCGTTACGCTGCCGAAATCGCACCGATTTTCTACGCCAATATCATTGTGTAGTGAATACCATGCCCATTTCTCCATAAAGTGTATTTACCTTTATGCACATTTACTTATTGATTATAATGTTTCTTGTATGAATTCCACACTCCTTTGTCATGGAATAAATGATTATGTTTTATGAATCCGTGTTTTATGGTCCATGTGGCACACTTATGCATGAAATGAAATGTTTAAGAAGGGTGTGCCCTTATAGCACTTCAATGCATTGGGTAAAGTATAGAATCATGATACGTCATGTGCAATGACTGTTGACTCATGCTAATTCAATTTCAATGAGGGTTTACTCGTGCTTCATGTGCAATGAGGGTTTACTGATGCTTTATGTGAAATGAGCCTTGACTCATGCTAATTCCATGTAAAGTGTTATTGCCACATTTCCATGTTATGATTATCATGCTTTATCATGCCTTTATGTTCATGTTTCTCTTATGATATATTGACATGCCTATTGCCTAACATGTATTGTACTCCTCATGTTATTCCATGTGTACTCCCTTACTGTGCTTTATAGCTCACCCTTTTCTTATGCATGTCCTCAGGTTATCCCATGCAATGCTAAGTACAAGGGAATGTTGTGGTCATGTAAAGGAAGTTTTCAATAAAGATGTTGTACTTCATGTTTTACATTTTTATGTAATTATCCTAAGAACCAAAGACACTAAACCTCTCGATCTTTTTTGTTGTATCAAGTGATGTTTTTTGTAATAAAGCATGTTTAAGTTGTAATAAAAAGCAGTGTTTTCATAGTTGGTATCACAGGATAGGTTTAGTTATTTTTGGGATTAGGAAACCCTAGTAAAGCCTTAGATACAATACTAAGTATAATAAAAACATCCCTATGTTTTGGTAAATACTATGTAAGTGGTTTATCAATCAAATACATCCCTGTCTGGATACGATCAGGTAGAGGCGGCTCTGGCACAGATGTATCTAAGGGGTAAAACCCAAAAACACTGCTCTGAGCTAGACTCGAATGGGAAATGGTGCACGACAACGGGCCTTGCTGCACTCTTGGTTACGATACTCCCAGGGGATATGTTTTGATAAATTCACAACCTTAGTTTGAACCCTTATTAAGGGAAAAATTCCCCTAAGAATATATGTTAGAAAGTATATCATGAAAAGCCTAGATTGAATCCTATAGACTCATGAGTTAATGAAATTAACATTTATTTATAAGTCATCAACTTTTGTCTTTGGATTATCTTTTATGTGTTACCCCTAAAATTACTTTTATTCCATCCAATGGACGGTAATAGGAGGACTCGGGCTAATAATCGTTGTGAAGATCAGTGTGATGATTTTACTAATGAGATGCCCAATCCAATGGGAGCAAGAATCGAGAAATTTTTCACGCTTCTCTCTCAGCTAACTCAAGTTTTGAATAGAAACATGGGTCAAGAGGAATGTTCAACCCCCCCTAAGAAAGAACAAGTCGCTATCGAGAGCTTCATGAGACAAAGGCCTCCTACTATTAGTGGATCATCCGATCCCATGATCACTGAACAATGGATTAACTCCATTGAAAAGATCTTCTCCATCCTCTAATGTTCTGAACAAGAGAAGGATCTCTTGGCAGATTATCGTATGGAGGGTGAAGCTGATCAATGGTGGACATTGATCAAAAATAATATGCCTGAGGAGGAGATCGAGGCTTTGGAATGGAAGTAATTCCGGAAGATGTTTTTTGATAAATATTTTCCGCGCACCCTTCGTCTTAAGATGGAATGAGACTTTCTTTCCCTCAAGCAAAGAGATGAAGAATTTGTGGGAGCATACGATGAAAAATTCACAAGGCTTGCATGATACGCTTCCATCTTTGTCATTACCCCCGAATGCAAGGTTGGCCGCTTCTTTGGTGGGATAAAGCCTAGCTTTCAGAAAGAATTAGGGATCCTTCACTTCGACAGCTATGATGAAATTGTCCGATGTGCCCTCATGGTCAAAATAGAGATCAGAGAATCACAGGGTATCATGGGGACAAGAAGCGTAAGGTGGAATTCAATGCTGGTGGTCTGATGGATAAATCCAACAGTGGTAAGATGTTCCAGCACCCCACTTGCCAAAAGTGCAGATAGAAGCACCCTGGAAATTGCCTTAAGGGGATGAGAAAATGATTCAGGTGTGGAAGGGAAGAGCACCTAGGTGTTAACTATCGGCAAGAAGGACCCGTGGCTGAGACAGAGGAGAGGAACACTCCGTTCGAACCTCAATGCGTTGTTCAATGCTACAAATGCAAAGAACCGGGTCATTTTTCAAATCAGTGCCCTAATCCAAGGGTTATCAGAGGCAACCAACAACCTCCAAGACAGCAAGGAAGAGCTTTTGCCATCACTTCTGCCGATGTGAACCCCAACAACGAAGTGGTGAAAGGTACGCTAGTTATTCACTCAGAAATAGAGAACATAATTTTTGATTCAGGTTCTAAGAATTATTTTATATCTCAAAAGTTTTGTAGAACAATCCCAGCACCACCACAAATCATGGAAGTGAAGATGTCGGTGAGTACGGAAAATGGGGCAATCATTTCATCCCATGAATATAAGTCCTCCCCTATTATAATCTGTGGATTGAATTTCCCAGCGAACCTCATCATACTCCCTTCGGTGGAATTTGATACAATTCTTGGCATGGATTGTCTTTCGTTATATAGAGCCAACAGAAATTTTCGGGAGAGGGAAATCACACTCTATATGGAGAATCGACCCCCGATTCTTTACAAGTGTCAGGAAAAAGATGAATCTCCTTTAGCTCCATCATCTCAAGCATGGATATTACTTCCCTATGAGCACACGTATCTGGCTTAGATGATTGAGTCAAAGAAGAAACCATCGTTGGAGAAATGCCTATTGTGAGGGAATTCGCGGATGTGTTTCCCGAGGAACTGCCTAGTCTTCCTCCTAGATGAGATGTTGAGTTCTCAATTGAACTTATACCTGGGGAATTACCAATATCCAAGACTCCATATAGAATGGCTGTTGTTGAGCTTGAAGAGCTGAAGAAACAACTACAGGAGAATCTGGATAAAAGGTTTATACGCCCAAGTGTTTCACCATGGGGTGCACCATTCCTCTTCGTCAAGATGAAGGATTGGTCAATGTGGATCTGCATCGATTATCGTGAACTTAAAAAAATCACGATAAAGAACAAGTATCCTCTCCCAAGAATCGATGACTTGTTTGATCAGTTGTGTAGAGCACAATAGTTCTCCAAGGTGGACTAGCGGTCGGGATATTATCAAGGGTGAAGAAGGAAGATATATCCCCAAGATTGTTTTTCGTACAAGGTACGGGAACTATGAATTCATATTAATACCTTTCAGACTCACCAATGCTCTAGAAATATTCATTTAATTGATGAATAATTTCTTTAGAGATTACCTTGACAAATTTGTGGTAGTCTTTAAAGATGATATTCTAATATACTCCAAAACCAAGGAGGACCATGAGGAGCATTTAAGAACTGTACTAGAGACTTTGCATAAGGAGAATCTCTATGCAAAGTACAGTAAGTGTGAGTTATGGTTGAAGGAGGTCTCATTCATGGGCTATATCATCACAAGCAATGGGATATCTGTTGACCCCTCCAAAACAGATGCAATTGAGGGATGGCCAGGGCCAACATCGGTAACGGATATCCGTAGCTTCTTGGGGTTAGCTGGATATTATCGAATATTTATGAGAAATTTCTCACAATTGTCCAACCCTCTTACCAAGCTAACTCGAAAAGGAGTAAAGTTCTCTTGGAGTGATGAATGCGAAGAAAGCTTCATGGAGTTGAAAAGGAGGTTTATCACTGCACCCGTGCTCGCTTTACCCACAAGTGGGGAGCTTTTTGTGGTATTCAGTGATGCTTCAAAAAAGGGCTTAGGCTGTGTGCTGATGCGGAATGATAAAGTGATATCCTATGCCTCATGGAAGTTGAAAATACTTGAGAGAAACTATCCAACACATGATCTGGAGTTGGCAGCTGTGATCTTTGACTTGAAAATCCGGCGGCATTATCTATATAGAGAGAAATGTGAGATATATACTGACCACAAGAGTCTTAAATATATATTCACACAGAAAGAGCATAATATGTGCTAGAGAAGATGGATATTGCTCATCAAGGATTATGACTGTTCAATGCATTACAACCCTAGGAAAGCGAACAAGGTGGAAAATTCCCTATGTATAAAGGATCCAGTGATTCTATCAAGGATGAGAATTGAGAAGGATCCAATCTTCTTAGACTTGATGAAGATGGATGTGGGAATCATAAAAAATGGAACATCATCAATCCTTTCACAAATGATTGCTCAACCATCTCTTTTTGAAAGGTTAAAGGATGCTCAAATGGATGATGTGGGAATCCAGGAAAAAGTGGAAGCTATCAAAAAGGAGAAATCCTCGGAGTTTAATATTAATGAAGAAGGAATTGTGCGGTTTGGGAAAAGACTATGTGTTCCATCAAGTCCGGAGCTGAAGAAGGAAATTTTGGATGATGCACATAGTTAAAATTTCTCTATTCACCCAGGGAGCACAAAGATGTATCGAGATCTCCAAGAAAACTTTTTGTTGGATAATATAAAGAAGGAGATCGCTGAATACACATCAAAGTGCCTGGTGTGTCAGCAAGTGAAGGCAGAGAGGCAGAAGTCTAAGGGGATGATGCAACCATTGCCCATACTAGAATGGAAATGGGAGAACATCATCATGGACTTTGTCACCGGACTTCCGAGGACATCCAAAGGCAACAATGCAATCTAGGTTGTTGTGGATCGTCTTACAAAGACTGCACACTTCATTTCTATTTGAGAGTTTTTCTATTTAGATCAACTGGCACGGATATATATCAGGGAAGTGGTAAGGTTTCATGGAGTGCCACTATCTATTGTGTCTGACCGAGATCCAAGATTCACCTATACGTTTTGGAAGAGTCTTCAATATGCTCCAAATACTGAACTGAGTTTCAGTATGGCCTATCATCCTCAAACTGATGGCCAATCCGAGCGGACTATCCAAAAACTTGAGGATATGTTGAGAGCGTGATCAATGGACATTAAAGGAGGATGAGACAAACATCTTCCTCTAGTTGAGTTCTCTTATAATAACAGTTTCCACTCGATCATCCAAATGACACCCTATGAAGCCCTTTATGGGAAATGGTGCAGAACACCAGCTTGTTGGGATGAGGTCGGTGAACGTAAGCTACTTGGACCAGAAATGGTCGAGGAAATGGTGGGGAAGGTGAAAACCATCCAGCAGCATATCAAGGCATCCCAAAGTCGACAAAAGAGTTATGCAGATAATCATTGATGATATCTTGAGTTTAAAGTTGGAGACATGGTGTTTTTACATATATCTCCATGGAAGAAGGTCATGAGGTTTGGAAAGAAAGGGAAGTTATGTCCAAGGTACATCAGACAGAAGAGTTATGCATGATGTCTTTCATGTATCCCTCTTAAGGAAGTACATACCAGACCCTTCACATGTACTCTCTTCCGAGGTGGTACAATTGGAAGATGATCTTTCTTTTGAGGAGCAACCAGTGAAGATCTTAGATCATAGAGAAAAAGTTCTACAAAATAAGACAATGCCCCTCGTCAAGGTGCTATGGAGAAACCAACAGTTTGAAGAAGCAACTTGGGAGTCAGAGGATATGATGAAGTTGAGTTACCCACATTTGGTTTAGTGTGGGAAAAGGAAAATTTCAAGGGCGAAATTTCTTAAAGGGGGAATATTGTAACGACCCAGAGTTTCATTAATGGAAAATCCCTCTTGATCCAGTTAAATGTATCCTTATAAAAAAATGTTTTTATAAGATGTCAACTTCTTTGGTTTTATGATAAGAGTTGTGACCGTCACTTTTATAGACATTGAACAGTGATAACATGATTAGTATAAATATAAGGCTTTAACGAACCCAATTTTACTCAGACAAAGGAAGCGATGGACTCATCCAGTATAATTGCCCCCTACAAAGCCCATTTGTCGGAGCTCGGAAAAGAGGTCGCGTCTTTGGGCTTCGCCCTTGACAAAGCCCAATCTGAGCTTCATTATGTCAAGCTCGAATGTGACCGTCTATGGGAAAAGTGGAAGTTGATAGAGATTACCACTCGAGCGATGTTATCGGAGCCACCCCAAGAGTCTGTCACCATCGCACACCTTACCCTTAGGTTTTATGCGGCTATTTTAAGGGGTTATGTAACAAAAAAGTAGTACTATGTTCATGTACATTATTATTTTTATATAATAATGAATATAATTTCTATTCATTTTTGATACATTGTAAATAGTTTTTAAAGTAAAAATGGTGTTTTTAGTTATAATTTAATTAAGAATTAAATTTTATTAAATAAAGGGATTTTTGAATTAAATAATATTTTAATAAAATATTATTATTAATATTAAATTAATTTTTATTAAATATAAATGATCTTATAAATTTATGAATGCAATTAAAATTTTTATTAAGGTTTGAAAGCCGTTTCTATCAGAACCCGTGAATTTTTTATAAATGTTTGTTATTATTTTAAAAGTGAAAATTAACATATTTAGAATTTTTTTTAGATAAAATAAATCTCATTTTTGGAATCAGGACGTCGAAATTATCCAACGGTGAATTTTTCATAATTTTCTGAGATAGTCAAATTTTTGGGTAAAAATTAAATACCGTTTAAATATATAATGTCTTATATGACATCATAATGACTCAATAGTGATGTAATAAAATACCATAATCCTTATGTTCGGACAATATATGTTTTATCATTAAAATAATGAGATTTTGGGTTTGTTTGACTTAATTTTCAAAGCATTAATGAACCCCTCAAGACTTATTCAACACTTTGCCTTTTTAAATTAATTTCCATGCGAGTGTGACTCACCTCCACATAAGCAACATTATTGTTTTAAGAAGCTCGGACATGGGCCTTATAAAATATTTTTTTTCTCTTCTATTTTCCAAAAAACATGGGCAAAAACCATGGGATGGTTTGTGGTTTGGATTAATTTAATGTAAGGGGACCCAAACCTAAATAATAAAGAATTCCCTCACCTTTCCTATATAAACCCACCCAAGATCCCACTTCTTCCTCACTAAAATCCTTTGTAGTTCGTCCAACCTCTGCCCTAATCTTTCTAGAATCCTCCCAAGGTGCCCCAAGATCCCAAGAAGCCTCTCACAAGCCTCTCTCTAGGCTTTGGAAGCACACTTCCAAGTAAGGGGTTTTCTTCCTTTCTAATTTTTGTCAATTTTAATTAAGGTGTTTTTCCATTTTAATTTCAATTATGAATGTTGGGGTATGGTTTCTCACCTCCTCCATACTACCCTATTATTGTTTGAATGATGGTAGACCCCATTATCTCTCATTAAATGCCTCCCATGTACACCTGTTACTATGCCAAAATTCCGAAAGGAACTTCTCTCTCTTCATTTACATTCAAGCAAATAATTTTGTATCATGAATCTAAATTACATTAAAATTGTTGGGACATGTATCTATATGACCTCCTTACTTTCCATTACATGTAAATATGATGAGTAACCCCTTTCTCTCTCATCAAACTTTTTTATGAATTCTTATGTCACGTCGTTACGCTGCCGAAATCACACCGATTTTCTAAGCCAATATCATTGTGTAGTGAAAACCATGCCCATATATCCATGAAGGGTATTCACCTTTATGCACATTTACTTATTTATTATAAAGTTTCATTTATTAACTCCAAATTCCTTTATCATGGAATAATTGATTAAGTTTTATGAATCCATGTTTTATGATCCATGTGGTGCAGTTATGCATGAAATGAAATGATCAAGAAGGGTGCACCCTTATAGCGCTCAAATGCATTGGGTAAAGTATAGTATCATGATACATCATGTGAAATGAGTGTTTACTCATGCTAATTCAAGTGAAACGAGGTTTTACTCATGCTTCATGTGAAATGAGGGTTTACTCATGCTTTATGTGCAATGAGCCTTGACTCATGCTAATTCCATGTTAAGTGTTGTTGCCACATTTCCATGTTATGATTATCATGCTTTATCATGACTTTATGTTCATGTTTCTCTTATGCTCTATTGACATTCCTATTGCCTAACATTTATTTTAATCCTCATGTTATTCCATGTGTACTCCCTTACATGGCTTTATAGATCACCCTTTTCTTATGCATGTCCTCAGGTTATCCCAGGCAATGCTAAGTATGAGGGAATGTTGTGGTCATGTAAAGAAAGTTTTCAATAAAGATGTTGAATTTAATGTTTTAACTTTTTATGTAATGATCCTAAGCCCCAAATACACTAAACCTCTCGATCTTCTTTGTTTTATCAAGTGAAGTTTTATGTAATAAAGCTTGTTTAAGTTGTAATAAAAAGAAGGGTTGTCATAGTTGGTATTAGAGGATAGGTTTAGTTATTTTTTGGATTAGGAAACCCTAGTAAATCCATAGATACAAGACTATGTATAATAAAAACATCCCTATGTTTTGGTAAATAATAATTAAGTGGTTTATCAAACAAATACATCCATGTCTAGATACGAGCAGGTAGAGGCGGCTCTGGCACAGATGTATCCTACGTGTAAAACCCGAAAACACCAATTTGAGCTAGACTCGAACGGGAACTGGTGCACGAAAACAGGCATTGCTGCACTCTTGGTTATGATACTCCCGGTGGATATGTTTTGATAAATTCACAATCTTAGTATGAACCCTTATTAAGGGAAAAATTCCACTAAGAATATATGGTATAAAGTAGATCATGAAAAGCCAAGATTGAATCCTATAGATTCATGAGTTAAAAAAATTAAAGTTTATTTATAATTTATCAACTTTTGTTTTTGGATTTCCCTTTATGTGTTACCCCTAACTTTCATTTTATTCCAGCCAATGGCTGGTAATAGGAGGACTCGGGCTAACAACCGTTGTGAAGATCAGTGTGATGATTGTACTATTGAGATGCCCAATCCAATGGGAGCGGGAATCGCGAACCTTGTCATGATTCTCTCTCAGCTAACTCAAGTTTTGAATAGAAACACGGGTCAAGAGGAACGTTCAACCCCCCCCCCCCTAAGAAACAACAAGTCGCTATCGAGAGCTTCATGAGACAAAGGCCACCTACTTTTAGTGGATCATCCGATCCCACGATCGCTGAACAATGGATCAACTCCATTGAAAAGATCTTCTCCATCCTCAAATGTTCTGAACAAGAGATGGTTCTCCTGTCAGCTTATTGTATAGAGGGTCAAGCTGATCAATGGTGGATGTTGATCAAAAATACGAAGCCTGAGGAGGAGATCAAGGCTTTGGAATGGAAGGAATTCTAGAAGATGTTTTTCGATAAATATTTTCCGCGCACCATCTGTATTAAGATGGAAAGGGACTTCCGTTCCCTCTAGAAAAAATATGAAGAATCTGTGGGAGCGTATGAGGAAAACATCACAAGGATTTCACGATACGCTTATGGATTTGTCGTTACCCCCGAATGCAAGGCTGACCACTTCTTTGGTGGGCTGAATCCTAGCTTGCGGGAAGCATTTGCGATCTGTGACTTCAACAGTTATGAGGAAATTGTCTGATGTTCCCTCAAGGTTGAAATGGAGATCGGAGAATAACATGGGTATCATGGGGACAAGAAGCGTAAGGTGGACATCAATTCTGGTGGTCCGATGGATAAATCCAACAGCGCTAAGAAGTTCCAGCACCCCACTTGCCAAAATTACAGAAAGAAGCACCCTAGAAATTGCCTTAAGGGGACGAGAAAATGCTTCAGGTGTGGAAGTGAAGGGCACCTAGCTATTAACTTTCGCCAAAAAGGATTCGCGACTGCGGCAGAGGAGAGGAACGCTCCGTCCAATCCTCAACACGTTGTTAAATGCTACAAATGCAAAGAACGAGGTCATTTTGCAAATCAGTGCCCTAATCCAAGGGTTATCGGAGGCAACCAACAACCTCCAAGACAGCAAGGAAGAGCTTTTGCCATCACTTCTGCCGAAGTGAACCCCGAAAACGAAGTGGTGACAGGTACGCTAGTTATTCATTCAAGAATAGCGAACGCACTTTATGATTCAGGTTCTATGCATTCTTTTATATCTTAAAAGTTAAGTAGAACAATCCCAGCACAACCAGAAATCATGGAAGTGAAGATGTCAGTGAGTACAAAAAATGGGGCAATCATTGCATCCCATGAATATATGTCCTCCCCTGTTATAATCTGTGGATTGAATTTCTCGGAGAACCTCGTCATACTCCCTTTGGTGGAATTTGATGCAATTCTTGGCATGGATTGGCTTTCCTTATATAGAGCCAACATAAATTGTCGGGGAGAGGGAAATCACACTCCATATGGAGAATCGACCCCCGATTCTTTACAAGTGTTAGGAGGAAGATGAATCTCCTTTAGCTCCATCATCTGAAGCATGGATATTAATGCCCTATGAGCACACGTATCTGGCTCAGATGATTGAGTCCAAAGAAGAAACCATCCTTTGAGAAATGCCTATTGTGAGGGAATTCACGGAAGTGTTTCCCGAGGAACTGCCTGGTCTTCCTCCTAGAAGAGATGTTGAGTTTTCAATTGAACATATACCTGGGGCATTACCAAAATCCAGGACTCCATATTGGATGGATGTTGTTGAGCTTGAAGAGCTGAAAAAACAACTACAGGAGAATCTGGATAAAGGGTTTATACGCCCAAGTGCTTCACCATGGGGTGCACCAGTCCTCTTCGTCAAGAAGAAGGATGGGTCAATGCGGCTCTGCATCGATTATCGTGAACATTAAAAAATCACGATAAAGAACAAGTATCCTCTCCCAAGAATCTATGACTTGTTTGATCAGTTGCATGGAGCACAATACTTCTCCCAGGTGGACTTGTGGTCGGGATATTATCAAGTAAGGGTGAAGAAGGAAGATATCCCCAAGACTGCTTTTCATACAAGGTACGGGCACTATGAATTCATAGTAATGCCTTTCAGACTCTCCAATGCTCCAAAAATATTAATGGACTTGATGAATAGAGTCTTTAGAGATTACCTTGACAAATTTGTGGTAGTCTTTATAGATGATATTCTAATATACTCTAAAACCAAGGAGGACAATGAGGAGCATTTAAGAACTGTATTAGAGACTTTGCGCAAGGAGAAGCTCTATGCAAAGTACATAAAGTGTGAGTTCTAGTTGAAGGAGGTCTCATTATTGGGCCATATCATCAGAAGCAATGTGATATCCGTGGACCCCTCCAAAACAGATGCAATTGAGGGATGTATGAGGCCAACATCGGTAACGGATATCTGTAGCTTCTTGGGGTTAGCTGGATATTATTGAAAATTTTTGAGAAATTTCTCACGATTTTCCAACCCTCTTACTAAGCTAACAAGAAAGGGAGTAAAGTTCTCTTGGAGTGATGAATGCGAAGAAATCTTCAAGGAGTTGAAAAGGAGGCTTATCACTACACTCGTGCTCACTTTACCCACAAGTGGGGAGATTTTTGTGGTATTCAGTGATACATAAAAAAAGGGCTAAGGTTGTATGCTGATGCAGAATGATAAAGTGATATCCTATGCCTCATGGCAGTTGATGATCCATGAGTGAGACTATCCAACACATGATCTGGAGTTTGCGGCTGTGATCTTTGGCTTGAAAATCTAGCGGCATTATCTCTATGTAGAGAAATGTGAGATATATACTGACCACAAGAGTCTTAAATATATATTCACACAGAAAGAGCTTAATATGCACCATAGAAGATGGATAGAGCTCATCAAGGATTATGACTGATAAATACATTACCACCCTGGGAAAGCGAACAAGGTGGAAGATGCCCTAAGTAGAAGGGATCCAACGATTCTATCAATGATGATAATTGAGAAGGATCCAATCTTCATAGACTTGATGATGATGGACGTGGGAATCATAAAGAAGGGAACATCATCAATCCTTTCACAAATTATTTCTCAACCATCTATTTTGGAAAGGTTAAAGGATGCTCAAAAAGATGATGTGGGAATCCAGGAAAAAGTGGAAGGTATTAAAAAGGGGAAATCCTCATAGATTAATGTTAATGAAGAAGGAATTGTGCGGTTAGGGAAAATATTGTGTGTTCCATCAAGTACAGAGCTGAAGAAGGAACTTTTGGATAATGCACATAGTTCAAATTTCTCTATTCACCCAGGGAGCACCAAGATGTATCGAGATCTCTGAGAAAACATTTGGTGGGATAATATGAATAAGGAGATCGCTGAATATACATCAAAGTGCCTGGTGTGTCAGCAAGTGAAGGTAGAGAGGAAGAAGTCTAAGGGGATGATGCAACCATTGCCCATACCAGAATGGAAATGGGAGAACTTCACCATGGACATTGTCACCGGACTTATGAAGACATCCAAAGGCAACAATGCAATCTGGGTTGTTGTGGATCGCCTTACAAAGACTGCACACTTCATTGCTATTCGAGGGGATTTCTCTTTGGATCAACTGGCATGGATATATATCAGGGAAGTGGTAAGGTTTCATGGAGTACCACTATCTATTGTGTCTGATCGAGATCCAAGATTCACCTCTATGTTTTGGAAGAGTCTTCAACATGCTCTGAATACTGAACTGAACTTTAGTACGGCCTATCATCCTCAAACTGATGGCCAATCCAAGTGGACTATCCAAACACATGAGGATATGTTGAGAGTGTGCTCAATGGACTTTAAAGAAGGATGTGATCAACATATTCCTCTGGTTGAGTTCTCTTATAATATCATTTTCCACTCGACCATCCAAATGGCACCCTATGAAGGCCTTTATTGGAAAAGGTGCCGAACACCGACATGTTGGGATGAGGTCGGTGAATGTAAGCTGCTTGGACCAGAAATGGTTGAGGAAATGGTGGAGAAGGTGAAAACCATCCAGCAGCATATCAAGGCAGCCCAGAGTCGACAGAAGAGTTATGAAAATAATCATCAATGGGACCTTGAGTTTAAAGTTGGAGACATGTTGTTTTTACGCATATCTCTGTGGAATAAGGTCATGAGGTTTGGAAAGAAAGGGAAGTTATGTCCAAGGTACATCGGCCCCTTCGAGATTCTTGATCGTGTTGGGGCTGTGGCCTATCGACTAGAACATACACCTACTATTTCCAAGGTGAATGATGTATTTCATGTATCCCTCTTACGTAAGTACATACCGGACCCTTCACATGTACTCTCTTCTGAGGTGGTACAATTGGAAGACGATCTTTCTTATGAGGAGCAACCAGTGAAGATCTTAGATCATAGAGAAAAAGTTCTACGAAATAAGTCAATACCCCTCGTCAATGTGTTATGGAGAAACCACAAGTTTGAAGAAGCAACTTGGGAGTCGGAGGATATGATGAAGCTGAGTTACCCACATTTGTTTTAGTGTGGGAATAGGAAACTTTCGAGGGAGAAATTTCTTAAAGGGGGAATATTGTAACGACCCAAAGTTTCATTAATGGAAAATCCTCTTGATCTAGTTAAATGTCTCTTTATAAAAAAAATGTTATTATAAGATGTCAAATTCTTTGGATTTATGATAAGAGTAGTGATCGTTACTTTCATAGACATTGAACAGTGATCACATGATTAGTATAAATATAAGGCTTTAACGAACCCAATTTTACTCAGACAAAGGAATCGATGGCCTCATCCAGTAGAATTTCCCCATACGAAGCCCATTTGTCGGAGCTCGGAAAAGAGGTGTCTTCTTTGGGCTTTTCCCTTGACCAAGCCCAAGCTGAGCTTCATTATGTCAAGCTTGAATGTGACCATCTATAGGAAAAGTGGAAGTTGATAGAGATTACCACTCGAGCGATGTTATCCGAGCCGCCCCCAGAGTCTGTCACCATCGCACACCTTACCCTTAGGTCTTATGTGGCTATTTTAAGGGGTTATGTATCAAATAAGTAGTACTATGTTCATGTACATTATTTTTTTAAATAACAATGAATATAATTTCTAGTCATTTTTGATACATTGTAAATAGTTTTTAAAGTACAAATGGTGTTTTTAGTTATTATTTAATTTAGAATTCAATTTTATAAAATTAATGGATTTTTTAATTAAATAATATTTTAATAAAATATTATTATTATTATTAAATTAATTTTTATTAAATATAAATGATCTTATAAATTTATGAAATCAATTAAAATTTTTATTAAGGTTTGAAAGCCATTTCTATCAAAACCCGCGAATTTTTGATAAATGTTGGTTTTTATATTAAAAGTAAAAATTAACATATTTAGAAATTTATTTAGATAAAATCAATGTCATTTCTGGAATCAGGACGTCGAAATTATCCAACAGTGAATTTTTCATAATTTTCTGAGACAGTCAAATTTTTGGGTAAAAATTAAATACCTTTTAAATATATAATGTGTTTTATGACATCATAATGACCCAATGGTGATGTAATAAAATACCATAATCCATATTTTCGGCCAATATATGTTTTATCATTAATATAATTTGATTTTGTGTTTGTTTGACTTACTTTTCAAAGCATTAATGAACCCCTCAAGACTTATTCAACACTTTGCCTTTTTAAATTAATTTCCATGGGAGTGTGATCACCTCCACATAAGAAACCTTATTATTTTAAGAATTTAGGACTTCGGCCTTATAAAATATTTTTTTCTCTTCTCTTTTCCAAAAACCATGGGCAAAAACCATGGGATGGTTTGTGGTTTGGATTAATTTAATGTAAGGGGTCCCAAACCTAAATAATAAAGAATTCCCTCACCTTTTCTTTATAATCCCACCCATGCTCCCACTTCCTCCCCACTGAAATCCTTTGGAGTTCGTCCAACCTCTGACCTAATATATATAGAATCCTCCCAAGGTTCCCCAAGCTCCCAAGAATCCTCTCACAAGCCTCTCTCTAGCCTTTGGAAGCACACTTCCATGTAAGGGTTTTTTCTTCCTTTCTCATTTTTGTCAATTTTCTTTAAGGTGTTTTCCCTTTTAATTTCAATTATGAATGATGGGGTATGGTTTTTCACCTCCTCCATACTACCCTAGTATTGTTGAAATGATGGTAGACCCCTTTCTCTCTCACTAAATTCCTCCCATGTACACCCGTTACTATGCCGAAATTCCGAAAGGAACTTCTCTCTCTTCTTTTACATTCAAGAAAATAATTTTGTATCATGAATCTAAATTCCATTAAAATTGTTGGGACATGTATCTATATGAACTCCTTACTGTCCATTACATGTAATTATGATGAGGAACCCCTTTCTCTCTCATCAAAATTTTTTATGAATTCTTATGTCACGCAGTTACGCTGCCGAAATCACACCGATTTTCTAAGCCAATATCATTGTGTAGTGAATACCATGCCCATTTCTACATCAAGGGTATTCACCTATATGCACATTTACTTATTGATTATAAAGTTTCATGTATTAATTCCACATTCCTTTATCATGGAATAAATGATTATGTTTTATGAATCCATGTTTTATGATCCATGTGGCACACTTATGCATGAAATGAAATGTTTAAGAAGGGTGCGCCTTTATAGAGCTCCAATGCATTGGGTAAAATATAGTATCATAATACGTCATGTGCAATGAGTGTTGACTCATGCTAATTCAATTGAAATTAGGGTTTACTCGTGCTTCATGTGCGATGAGGGTTTACTCATGCTTTATGTGCAATGAGCCTTGACTCATGCTAATTCCATGTTAAGTGTTATTGCCACATTTCCAGGTTATGATTATCGTGCTTTATCATGACTTTATGTTCATGTTTCTCTTATGCTCTATTGACATACCTATTTCCTAACATGTATTGTACTCCTCAGGTTATTTCATGTGTACTCCCTTACTGGGCATTATAGCTCACCCTTTTCTTATGCATGTCCTCAGGTTATCCCATGCAATGCTATGTGCGAGGGAATGTTGTGGTCATGTAAATGATGTTTTCAATAAAGATGTTGTATTTCATGTTTTAAGTTTTTATGTAATGATCCTAAGCCTCAAAGACACTAAACCTCTAGATATTATTTGTTGTATCAAGTAATGTTTTTTGTAATAAATCATGTTTAAGTTGTAATAAAAAGCAGGGTTGTAATAAAGTAGACACTTGTATTTATGGTTAACATAGGGATAACGCTACCTCCATGGGACACTGGTACACATGGTTAACCCATTTTAAATTTGTTCCGCATTGAATTTTTTGTTATTTATGGTTATAATAGGTCAAACATGACACTTTGTGGGGACACATGTTATGATTATGACTAGGGTATACATTACCCTATGTGGGAACATGGATCTTGGGATTGGTATATCTCCCCTAGAAGTCGGTTTGGAATTGGGATTGGAATATTTCCCTTATCCAGAAGTGTTATGGCTTTCATGGTCTATGAGGTGTTCTTAGGGAAACTCATACACTACATACAGAATTTTAGTACCATTCTAAGGGATACTTTTTTCCTCGAGTTCAATATTTGTTTACATTTCTAGTTTTATATTTCATAAATGGATTCTGGTAACAATTTTACTTCAAGTAAATCTATTTTGTGTTTTATTCTGACTTATTATATTTATAAATATTTTTGGTGGTCGATGATTAATATTTAATCACACCATCCATAGTCTACCATGGAATGTGGTTACCCCAGAATAGCTCACATGTCCCAGGATTATGTATTGATTAGGGATGGGAAATCATTGTCTAGTAGGACCAACTCAAATTGGACTAGTGTTTAGGATGAAGAGATGAAAAAATATGTAGGGGGTCCTCTTGAACGTTTATCATGGATTTTTTTCTTACATTAATTGATTATGTATAAGGGTTAAGATATATGTGACACCAATATGTATGCTTATATGTCAAAATTTTCATTGGGATATGGAATGTATAAAATTTTACTTATATACACCATACTTTGATTGTTTTTTTTATTAATGGATATTTTTTATTTATATATTATTTTTCACTATGATGCATGGGTTATATCCTCAACATGGTAACTATTTTTTTATGTGAGGTTTTCCTAAGGTCACATATAGAACTATAGTGGATACTATTAATGGAGTTATTTTTTCCATTATATCACATAAGAAACCATTAGGTCAGTGTCATATACACTAATTAAATTATATAATCACAAGAATCATCACTATCAGTATTTTGGAGAAATAACAATAAACTAATGAATAGATTGCTCATAAAACACCCCTATCATAAACATATAAACACTTCCCACCACACCCCTTCTCAAAAAACAATATAACATCCTTACCTTAATGAATCTATACTAGATTATTTCTGTATTTCTCTCTTATATACCAAGAAGCATTTTTCTCATCAACAGTCAAATGTGAAATTCTGTAAGTGGAATCCTAGTAGGTTACATCCAAAAAAATTCTAATACCCTCCTACAAACCTTTTAAAATTTTCATCATCCTTATCTGCTAACCAAATTCCATCGAACATGACATAATTAATATAGAATTAAAAATTTAAAAATATTGTATTATTTTAATCGAATTTCTATCACCCATCTAATTCTATTCTATTTATATTTTTAAAATGACCTTTTTTATATTATGGGGGGTTCACTATCTCAATGAACAACATAAATAATTATCCAATAATTCTTTCATGGATGGTTTTAGAATTATTATAATTATAAAATATAATTATAATTGGTATATTATGATAGAATTTATATATTTTTATTTATTAATAATCATTTAATTAAATATAATGGATATAGTTCATGATGGTCAGTAAAACATCCTAAATAGACAAACTGTATGAAGATAGTAGTTATGCAAAAATGAATCATCCCTATATCAGAAAATATATAGATATTTGAGGCCATTTATATTTTTTGAATAATTGAATATAATTTCTTCTAACTTTTTGTTTTTAATTATTATTTTGGAATAATTTCAATAATTATACACAATTGATCCAACCTTAGAACAACTAAATGGAACCCTTTGTAAGTGGTAAATTAAAATTTATATCTAATTAAAATTGTTGTAAATGAACATAATATAATTATAGTAAATAAAAAATTGTTGGTAGGGGTTATTAATTTAGTATTACTTGAGAATAATAATCATATTTAATATATTAATTGGGAGTGTATAATATTACCAAACCTACAATAATGGGTCGCCATAAATAACCTTATTTTATTCCACTTCTTTATTCCCGTTTACCTCACTTTCCCACTCAATTATTCTTATTGTCATCGTATATATTGTTTTTATATATTCTTGAAAAATATAAATATCATTTAATTCACCTTTAAAATATGGTTATATACATGTTTTAAAAGTTTAATTCTCAATTTTTTTCCATATAGAGACCAATTTAAAGGGAACTTATTTGTTTTATTGATTCCTTTATAGCACCATAGATGGAATTGTTTTTTAACATTACATGGTTTCTCAAAAAAACTTGTTTATATTAAAGATCATATTATTTCAATTATGATTTGATGTAAATTTTTATTCCCCTACCCTCTTTAATTATTCCTTACAAAATTTTCCTAAAACCCCACCTAAAAGAAAAATTAAAAAAAAAATTATTTCTTCACAAAATATTATGCCATAATTTCACTAGAAATAGATTTTGATATCATATACATAAATATTTTCTTACTAATGTAAAAAAATGATTTAATCAACTCACTCATGGAATTAATTATTATATTTCATTTATCTATATTAAGAGACATGATTATATAACCCACTTACTTTATATGTGTTTTTATTTATAGTTCTTATATTTAATTTAGTTTTGTTCAATTCATATTCATGTTCATGATTTGATGGATTCCAAAAATAGTACTATAATGAATTGGGTAATATTTAGGTCTTATAAGATGATATGCATGGGATTAGGGAGTAAACCTAATAAATGATGAGACTCTATGAACCTAGTGATATTGTCTTGGTGTTTAACATTAACATATTCTTATGACATGTTTTGTGTTATTTCCATTTTTATTTTGTATCATTATATAATTAAATATTCTTTATTCCATTCACCCAAATGATTATTATTTATTATTTACATTAACAACAGAATGTTATTCATTTTTAATAAAATGATATGATTACTTATTAGGTTTATACACTTCTTGGGTTTTATTTCTCGCCATTATAGTAAATGTTCTACTTAGGATATCATTATTAGTTTTAAAGGATAAAATGTAATTTGGAGTTCATTATTATGTATAAGATAAATAGTTTTTAATTTAGTTTTATATTTATGTTATATGTACCTAGTATTATAATGACATGATACCCATAGATCCTATTATTTTGTTTTTTAATATTTATGTTACAGGTCATGTAGTAATATATGTTAAATTCATAGTTCAATTTAATTTGAATCAATGAAATGTCTAGTTATATATTAAAATTATGACAGGGATGTATTATAAAAAACCACAGGGACATTATAATTAATTGAAAAATATCAGAAACTATTGTTAATGTATTAATAGATTGGTTTATAAGAAATTAAATCCCTTTATAGAAATATAAGTATGATTTGGTTTTATTAACGATGATCATTAGTGTAATAATATCAATTGATATCATTGGGCATTAAAAACACATATAGTTTGTTCACGAAAAAAATAATTTCTTCACACCTAGGTTGATTTTCCTAATGGATATGATTTATTGAACTGCTAAAATCATAGAAAAATATTATTAAAGTTTTTAAATCATCATTATATTAGAAAAATAAAGAGGGAAATAATAATAGATAAAATAGATTAAATTATATAGACTCTAACATTAGGATTTATGTTTCATTTATAAATTATTACATCCATGTTCATAGTTTTTTTTATGTTATTACTAGTTTAATGTGCTCGCATAACTAATTTAACATTATTTTACATAATTAATGGGAAAATGGGGGAACCATTCTTATAACTATTGTGATAGTAAATGTGATGATTTCTGTAATGATATTCCTAACCAACCTGACAAGGGTGCTTAGATAATCATGGAAACATTAGAAACATTGACTCAATTTGTAAAAAAATTATTGAATAATGTCGATTATAATCCTTCTCCTAACAAAGATAATGAATTAATTTTTTCCCTTATGTGATGATGTACTCCTACCCTTACTTGATCTAATGATCCCCCCATTAGAGAAAAACAGATTTACTCCCCCTAAAATATATTCTCAATCATATAATGCATAGAATTAGAATAATTCGTACTTAATATTTATCTTTTGGAGGGGGAAAGGGCCTTTGATGGACACTGATCAAGAACACAAATCACAACATGGAAATTATTTCAGTAAAATGGGAATTATTATATTAAATATAATTAAATAAATACATACCAAATAATCACTATATTGAAATGGATAGGGATTTCCATAGACTAAAGAAATAGGATTGTTAATCTATTTGGTTGTTTGAAAAAAACAATCATGGGCCTTGCATGGTATGAATTTGGATCTATAATCAACATTAAATGGATGGTGTACCACTTCTTTAAAGGATTAATGTGAAAAAAATGAAATGATTTGTTTTAGTGAGACATTGATAGCTATATGGATGTTTATTATTTTTACCTTCCTGGGTTTATGGATATCATTAACTATTAGTGGAATCTTGGGTATGGGGATAAAAATTTTGAAATGAAGATTTATTTATAAGGATATACATATTCATTCAGTGTAGTAAATAAAAAAACACAAATATGTCAATTATTGAAAGATTCATCTAAAAACATTTTAATAAGAAATGTAGATACATTAAGGGTGGATAATAGGGAAATAAAGATGATAATATCCAAAGGGGGACAAAGAATCCAACTAATTCAAGGGTTAAAAGTATATTCTAATCAATAGTATGCACATAGTGTGCTATTTCATGTACAATGAATAGATAAATTATGATATCCAATTTCATATTCCACTGACGGTTAGATATAATTTGCGAAACCCATCTTATAAGGCCATAAATTAATGGATGTGAAATGACTATTAATACATCTGAGGTTCATCAAGAAAACGATTTGGTGATTGGTATTATAGTTACTAATTTATGAATAGTTAATTTAACATTGGATTCTAGTTATAAAAATTCTCCCATATCAATATTTTATAGAATAACTATTCAGAAAGAAACTCAAAACATTGATGATGAGTTATCTAAGAGAATCAAAAATAGAGAAATTATTTCATCTCAATTATACCACATATCTCCGATTAATGTTTTTTGGAATAAATATGCATGAACATATGTTTAATTATACTTTATAAAGTTTTTATGTAATATAAGTCTTGGGTTGGGTATATTTATATAAATACCACATCATCTATTTTCATAGGGATACAATATTTACATCGAAATTCATCCTCCAATTCAGTACATCTGTATGGTGGCGGATGAATCTCTATTGAAATATTGTTCACAAGTGTAGAAAATAATACCTTATGAGTAGTAATATTAAGCTCAAATAATTGAAATAAAGAAAATAATAATTTTAAATGATATTTTAACTATGAGGGTCAAAATCGATTTGAACCCTAAATAATTACATGGTCTTCCTCTGAACTGAGAGATTGAGTCGTCAAATGAATACATATCATGATCTATGACTATATACAAATATCCTTAAAAAAGGGATACCATAGATTTCGATGAACTGAATAAATTGTTATATGATAATCTAGAAAAGGGTTTTATATTCCTAAGTACATAATTATTGGGTGAACCAGTCCCCTTTATCAAAACGAAGAATGGGTCCACTAACTTATACATCGATTATAGGGAAAATAGTATCATCATGATGGGGAATATGTATCCAAGTCCATATATATATATATATATGAGTTGTTTTTATTAATTAATTGGGGACCCAAATTTTCTAAATTCATTCTCCATTCGAGATATCACCAACTAAAGTTGAAGAAGCAAGTTATTACCAAGAATTCAGTTCAATAAATGTATAGTCACCATTAGTTTAGAGTGATTCTCTTCTGAATAACTAATTATACAATAATTTTCAAGGACATAATTAATAGTTTGATTATATATTATCATGAAAAATTATTTCTAATACTTATAGATGACATTTTTATATACATCAAAATCAAGGCGGAGTATTATGAGAATTTGGATACATTGGTTTATACTCTATGAAAGGAAAATATATATGAAAATAACATTTAATTTCTTTGGATAAAGGAAGTATCATTTTAGTGGAATTTTATCACAGGATAAGAGATATAAGTATATCCTTATATTATAATCATAATTGAGTAATTTCCATGAAAAACATTTTTAATAGAGATTCATTGGTTCATTAAAATAACTTGGTATTATTGACCATTTTTATTAAAATTACCATGATTATCAGACCTTACAACGAAGATAATTCAAAATAGGGTGTAATATGTATATACCAATGAATTAAATAGGTCTAAAATGAATTAAAAATAAGATTATCACATAAACTATATTTATACTTTCTTGAGTGATTAAATTTCTTGGTAAATAGATATGCACCAAAAAGGTATGGGTTTTGTAATAAATAAAAATGATAATGTGATAGCCTATTACTCATTGTTGTGGAATTTTAATGTTAAAAACTATCCAAATCCTGATTGGGGGTCACATGTAATAATATTTACATTGAATTGGATGTAGAATTTTTATTTATATAGAGAATAATGAGATATATAAGGATTATAATATCGTCATGTATATTTTCACAAAGAAGAAGCATAAAATTTCAATTGAGAAGTTTGATAGAGAAGACCAGGAAGAACCGATACACTATCCACTACCATTAGCGGAATGAAATGAATGTGTAAGATAATTTTAGTAGAATGAATCATGAATCCTTATCAATGATGATATTTTAAATGTATCCAATATTCATAGACATTCAAAATATGGGCATGAAATTAATAAAGGACATGAAAATATCATACCTAGCTATAGTAATTTATCAACCATCCATTTGGAAGATGATAATGGATGAAGAAAGGGATACCGTGTTAATAAAGAATAATATTCATTATACAAGAAAAGGGAATTACCCACAGTTTGAAATTAATGAGGAATGAGTAATAATGATTGGGTTATGACTACATTTACCATAAAAGACTTATAGAATTAAGGATATATTAACTGATCGATAGAGTTTGATCAAATTATTATGACCACTCATTTCATTTTTAGTATAGTTGACTTCTAAAGTAATAATCCTGAGAGGATATATATCAGATATGTGGTGCGGATTCATTGAACATTTCTATCCATTTTATCGACTATGAACATAGGGACCTCTATTTGTTCTGAAAAAGACTTTGATATTATCTATACCCTAATTTGAATTTTATCATGATTTATCACTACCAAAATGATGTCCAGTCTGAGAAGACTATCCAGACACATGAGGATATGTTTTAATAACGCTCCAATTTAATGAAATTCTGATTAGATCACAAACATCTTATAGTTTATTTGTTATAAAATATCATATTCTACTCAATAATGAAAATGGAAAAATAAAATTACCTATATTGGAAGGAATGTAGAACAGATTCATGATGGTAATAATTTAGTGAATTCAATCCACAGGTTCCCAAAATTACTGATAAAATAGTAAAATATGTTAATAACAGTCAACAGCATATTAGGGCTAGCCAATGTTGAAAGAAGTGATATGATGAAAATAATCAAATAGATCTGGCATTTCTGTTTAGAGATAAATTGTTCCTCTATAATTATACTTTTTATCAAATGATGAGATTTTGGAAGTAGGGGATGATAAATACAGGGTACATTGTTCCATTTGGGCTTCTCGATCATATCAGAGTTGTGTCATATTAATAAGAACTACCGAAAACCCTTTCTAAAGTATTTGGAAAGTCCTACATTACCATGTAGTGGAATTACATACTATAACCCTCACATGTACTCAATATGGAGTAGGTACAGTTAGATGATGATATTTTTAAAGAGGTGTAGCCGGTTGAAATATTGGACCCCATTGACAAAGTTATATAGATAAATTCACCCCACTCAGTAAATGTATTATAGAATAACCATATGTATGATGGGGAGACATGTAAATCAATGGAATCAATGAAGTATAATTACCATAAATTATTTTTTTATATTTATAAAAAATTTGTTTGAAGAATAATGTTCTGATGAGGGGATTAATTTAATGACCCCAAATTTCAACATTCAAATTGCCACATTAGATTATATAATTATGTCATATTTTGTAATGTAGAATTATGAATTATATAATTACCATATAATAAAACCAATAACATTTCATTATAGAAATTTAATCACTATATTTATGGAAATAATATATACAAAAAAGTTATGAACATTACAATATTATAAAAATTATAGTATAAGATAGCTATGACATTATAACTTTTATTGAATCAATCCCTCATAATGGTCACACTAATTAAAATAACTACATAAATTAATTTATATAGTAGTAGTTAAATAATTATTATTTTTAAATATATTTTAACATGATAGAATATACATGTAACTAAAAAAAGGAATTATATATGATGTTTATATAGTATGTAAAAACCCATATGACTATTACAATTCTTGATATTTTAAAAATAATATATCAATTTGTAACCTTACTCCTGGAATAGTAATCTGACTACAATGAATAGTTGTATGACTGTTAGAATATTATCATCACCTATAGATGTGAAAAATAATATTTATAAATCATAGAAAATTATAAGATGATATATTAATATCATTATACAAGTAAATTAAGGGTTTTAAAATGTTAAAATAAGTGTTATATTTTTTTTAAAACATATAGATTTAATTTTATTTTTTATAAAAAAAGTATAATTAAAATACGATTTTCATAGATTTTTTATTTAATATATTTTTATTCTATTTTAACGGTTACATAATTTAATGAGACAATACAAAATTTTTTAAAGGGTTAGAAAATTGATCATAATATTAAAATATGTATCATTTTAATAAGTAAATATTTTTTAAAAATTAAATATCTTATATTTAGATAATTATTTTAATAAAATGTTTTTTTGAATATACACACCCAAAAAATGTTTTATTACTATTTTGGAATTTTTCTAAATTATGTTAATCTTTTGTGAATCGTGATTTTTGATAAAATATATTATTTTACATTATAAGTTAAATAATTGATTAATTGCTTAATCTGTGACTTAATAAATAATTTGTTCAAAATCACATGAATTGATTCCACTACATAGTTACATGAATCAATATTATTGGTAGTCTAGTGAAAAAATAATAAAATCATGCATATAATATTAGAAAAAAGACATATATTTCCTCCCCTTATAAATGACACCCCTCAACACCCCTTCTCCTCAGACATTCTGAGTTCCTTATCCATCCATGTAACTAAAATATTCTCCCACATCCCTCCCTTATATCACTAGAAGCCATGTTCTCCTAAAAATACCAATCCATGTTTTTTGAAAGGGAATCCTAAGAGGAAACATCCAATGAAGAAGGTAATACCCTTAACTGAGCCCTTAAAATTTCCTCCTCCTCATCCTAAAAAATAAAATCATATATTTCATTATCACTATTATATCAGAAATATATTAGAATCCAATTTTTTAATGGAATATTTATTATCAGTCATATTCTATTTTCTTATTATTAAAATATGATGATAGTTCACATATTATTGTGGGTTCACCACCTCTATGAAAGACATAATTAAGTTTTCTCAACCACCATAAAATATGAATAAATAAATAATCTTATGGATAAATATTATGATGATATGTATATTATAAAAAAAATTGAGTTATATAATGTTCTAAAAAATCTAATCGAACAAAATGGATGTAGTTTTCGATGGATGTTAAAACCACCTAAAGGATAATATTGTACAATGAAAATGATTAAACTCGAATTTATCATCACCATATCAGAACACATATAGATAAATTTTAAAACTAATATTTTAATAATTATATTAATTTCATTTCATTTTACTTCTATTGTAATAGTTCTATTTTTTATAAACATAAATAGTTATTCATAAGTTATCAAAAAATATGTAAAATATCGGTTTAAAAGCTAGAAAAATACAAAATTAATTATTCTAATTTGATTAATCATGAGGTAATGTTTATATGAAGAATTAACTTGGAGCTAATGTAAGGGAAATCTTTGAGAAACCCTACATTCGTTTTTTTATTCATTATCTCACATTACATTATATTATCCCTATATTATTCTTATTTACATCATATATATTTTATTTATATGTAATCAATATATATACATATTTTATACTTATTTCCATGGTTGGGATATACATGTTATAAATGGTCCCTTCCTAATAATATTTATAATGAAGAGCTAGTTTTTGGGAAATTCTCTATTTAATCAACTCATTTCAAGTACTAATCATTTAAAAAATAAATAAATTATATCTACAAATAAATATTTTTTATGGAAACTATCTTATATCATTTATAATTTTATATAAATTTTTATCTCTCTACAATCATTAATGATTATTTACTCATATTTTGAAAATAATATTAATTTCAAAGAGGAAATGTGGTCAAAATAAAGAATTTCGGAGGATTATAATTTTTTTGCAGATATGGAGAGAGCGTTAGAAAGATTATACTTTGAGTAGAAGAATATATGAATCATGAAAATTGAATATGATTGAGAAGAAGAATAAGTATCATTGATAATTTATTATGAAATATCCATATCATAGTATACCATTGAATGAGATATAGTGATAAATTTTTATAGTTTATGGTCAGTTTGGACTCTCAAATGACATAGTGTATATGAAAGAAAATCATAATTATAATGAGTTAATGAAAATGGATTACATTCCTAATGTGTTTTTGGTAACTGCCTCATTATTGAATAACTATCCATATTGTAATAAAATCATATTATAATGATTTTATGACATTCAATGCATAATGGAGATCTATTTCGAATAATTTGTGGAAGACCATTAATGAACCAAAAGATACTATTATAATCCAAATCTATTTATATTGGAACACTAATGTGATTTTGGGAGCAATACTCTGAATTCAATATTTTGATGATACACTCCCAACAATCATTGATGATACTCGACCACCTATGTAGTATAGGTAAAACACTTGGGAAATTGATGTTACATTCCAACCAATTTTTTTAATTTTCAAGTTGATTATACATTCATAAAATCATATAATAACTTTTAAAAAATAATTATAATTGTGTATTTTTTAGAATCAAACATTGAATGGATTATGTTCCCTCATTTGAAGTGATCCATCAAAAAAATCAATTATTATACACTATGCGCTACATTGCATGTGTTCTTGTGTGTCGGGTAAAACAAAATATGATCCATTTTATACTAACAGTAACTTGAGGACAAAATTTCGTTAGTGGAAATGTAAAGATGAAATTATTTAATGTAATAATTAGGTGAATTCATACACCAAAATACCACCCCCTAATGAAACCACACCCATTCATCAGCAATTGAACTCTAAATAACAATGATGTGATTCAGAGTTGATTGGTCCTTCTCTATCATATCATTAATGAATTATGATCCAAATAAATTGAATTATCCATAATCATCTTATCATACTGTATCGTTATATTTTATCCCCTTAATGGATTCATATAGTGAAATATAAATATAATAGTATAAGTTATTGTTGTATAAGAACATGACTAGAGGAATGTGTTTATCTTTCTTCCATTAATGTCAACAGATTACTCACATATATTGAAATTCATGGATTGAACATTCATTTTGGAGTAATAATCTCTATAATTATCATATTCCAGATTCATGGTAAACCCTTTAATTTTTTCGTTAAAAAGGATTCTAAAAAATATTTTAAAAAAACATTAGATATATATCATGTAGAATTAATTTTGAGGTTTTATTAAGAAAAAAATTTATCAAATATATATAATGGAAATTTGAAGGGGTGATAATGTTTTCCAAATGTAAATGATGTGGTAATTAATTTTAAACTGATTCCCCATAACAAATAAAGAATTATTTCCCTTGGATATATTTTGGAGAATAATGAAAATTTCTAGGGTGATTCTATCCCATTTCCATGTTTTATGGGTAATGGTTATATCATCCCCTAGGATTTCATTTACTATTAATTAACATACTTTCAAAAAAACACTTCGATGAATATTCAATGAGATCCATGTTCATAAAATCTCACAAGAATTTGTTTTGAGTCAAAAGTACATATAATTTATACCATAGTTGATTGAGAATGTTATAATTGGAGCAGTATTAAATAACTATTTATTCATATCAGACTTAATTGATATATATATTCTTGTATCAGGTCTTACCACATCATTCTGATAAATTTATAACTCCATTATTTACACATATTTATTTCCTCAACCTTATTTTGTATCTTCATGTCATCCACTTTGTTAGTGTTATTCATCTCCTAAATAGAAAGTTGAGTATTATTTTGAGAATGGTTGGCTGTTTTACATTCAATAACATTACCCATGAATATACTTTTCAATACTCATCCCAGATAATTTTATTGGATAGTTTGTAATTAGATAATATTTTATGTTTTTCATTTTCTTTATGGTAATAAATTTTTGAATCAACATCTTTGATCAATTATATAAATCTTCATTGGATAATTTTGATCTTCTTTTATGTAAAAACATATATTATCCTTTTATGATAAGTATATTGGTCTCAATTATTTCTATAGAGATTATTAATATAGATATTCAATGTAATGATTATTTTTTCTAGAAATAGAAATAAATATTCATGTAATATTTCTCAGGTAACTTGAATTTTTTTGAGGCATACACTATCAAAATATCATTATTAATGACTACACAACACATTATTTGTTAATTCATCATTACATATCACAAAAACCATCCATGGATGAGGTTATTGTGAAAATAAGTTTTTTTACTTGCCTTTTATTTAACTCCAATAATATCTCTTTACATTTTTGTATATAGACAAACATTCTTACTTAACAGTTTATCTTATAAATTGAGATTAATAATCTAGATTATTATATCAGTAAATATCAATAATCCCCAACTAGTTTGAGGAAACTATAGTTTTCCAACACTATTTTTTTTCTAGTCCATTAATAAATTACATTCTCTTTCATGGGATCCATATATATTATTTTACAAATTAAAACATACAACATGAGTGCGATTTTATATATCCATAAGTCACATTTACTCGAAATGACTACCAAATTCTCATTATATTTTTCACTTTATATAATTATCAAGTGTTATTAAATAACTTCATGGATTTCAAATTATATGATAATATAATCTATAATGTCTACTTAATTTTTTTTTAGGTAGCCTTTATAGCCACTATTTTTAAATTCCAAGATGATTAATATACACTTATTGAGAAATATAAGAATTGATTTTATCTCAAAGTGCATATATCTGGTAATAATGGATGTCATTGAAATATCTTTTTCTCACCTTTAATGAATGACATCCCAATCAATGTTCCATCATCGAGAATTAAAAATCCTTGTTTAATTGGTCCAAAAAATAAATAATCAATGAAAAATTATTATTCAAACATTGTTATTATAATTATCATCAAGGAATATATTCATTTAAACATCCATATTCATATAAAATAGGATCATGTAACCCCATATAGAAGCACATGAGTGTATAAAATACATTTCACATATATTATAATAGTTTATTATTTAATTATTTAAATGTAATAACCTAAATTTTATATTCAATAATTCATATAAGTAAATACCTAAGAATATGTTCTAAAATGAAATCCACCACTTGAGTAAAAGGAAGATAATGAAAATTTATAATAATATATCATTATATTACTTTATAATTTTAATTTCTTAATTTATATTCCCTCAAATTTCCCAATTCATTTGAGATAGGTATTATTCCTCATATAGAAACAATATACATAAGATATAAAGAGTTTACAAAAGAGTTTCATAATTATCCTACATATATATATATGACTATAGGATGATTTGGAATATATAATTTTACATCCCTCAATTTCTGGGTGACATTAGCTATATTTTATGATGATTATTCCTTTCAAATTATTGTATTGAATTCTACTAACTGGATATTCACAATATTTTTATGAGGATACTCAATAAAACATGTAATTTGGGAAGAATTATATATGTGAGTTGTAAGGATTTTAAATCAATGTGTTTTCACAACAACATCTACATTCAATTCCTAAGGATGTGTTAAATTAATTTTTAGATATCTTATTTCATATGTATAACATCAAGGCATTACAATAAAAGAGGACATTTTATATTCATAAATAGATAAGAAGTGTACCATTTTTTTTAAAAATTTATACTAATTATTTTCTAAAGAAAAAATAAATTTACTCATGATAATTATTATATTAGAAATGAAATGAAAATAATATTATATTCATGATTATAAAAATTCATAAATCACAAATATATACTATGATATTAAAACATATGTATCAATTTAGGTAATATATAGTTTATTTATTATTGCCATAACTAGAAAAGTCTGAAAAAATAATAATCACATTCTCTTATAATAATAATAATAAAATTCTATTCACAAACCATATAGAAAAACCTTTCTAAAATATTTAACCCTAAAATGCAATTATAAAATTATTGGTCTAATGTATTTGGGAAATTATGGATGTGATATAAAATTTTAAAATAACTACTATTTATTTTCATTTACATATCATTACATTGGATATAATAATATTCCTATCAATATGTGAGATATAATAGAGACATATATAAAACATGGGGTAACCCATAAATACTAGTAAGTTTTCAAAACCAGATGATCAGGTGTTGTGATACTGATAGAAAATAAGAAAAATATGGAGTAAATAAATTGAATGATTATGAAAAATAATATAGAAACATGTAATATGAGACAAGGTTACATATGAGGATTCCAACCATGAAAATCATAAGTGTTTTCTATAATATGAAACAATTTTGTAAGTCAAGTGTTACTTCCAAGATGATATAACATATAGCTATATAACTATTATAGGTGAATAATACATATTATATCCTAATATGAAATTATTAACTAATTATTTCGTGGGTTATACAATTATAAGCACACCCATTACATTATAATAAATCGCTCATAAATATACCCTAACGAAAAAAAAAACATAAATAAAAAAAATATAGCAGAAGAGAATGAAATGGGTTATATAATGATGCCAAATGGCATTATCAAAAGATTTTTTATATAGATAAACAACAATTAATTTACAAAACATATAATATAAATAAGGATAATATTTAAGTAAAAATAAAAATAAATCTTGGCCTTGATGGATAGAATAATGGGTGAGGAATATCATAAAACTATTTAGGGAAAATTAGAAGATTATTTAAAGTCATCCCCTTCACACATTATTGAGTTCGACTAATGGAAAAAAAGTTTTGGAAAATAATGTAATGTATATAATCATCATATGGAGAATTAGGAAATATAAAAGATATAAGGTAATCATATTACATTTTTATAAAGTGTGGTTGATAGATAAAGAGGGTGATACATAACACATCTTCAAGAATGAAAAAGAAAAATCCATGAACTCTTACCACATGTCACTAATTTCATTGGAAAAAACATTTAACTACAGAATCATCATGTGAAATATATTTTTTACAATAATTATATTTTGTCTAATATTTCATAAATATATTATAATCCCTTTAATATCAATTGTATTCAATTATTAAATTAATAATTTTGTGGTGACTGTTTGGAATTTTATGTACTTCACAGTTCTATAACCCAATTGATGTAATGATAGTGTATGAATTATACGATCATATTTTTCTATAAGATCATTATTTTTCATGGTAATGTTTTCACGTTATATTATAACTTAATGAGTAAAATAATTATATATATATATATATTACACCAATCATACTTTATTAGATTCATTTTCACTATATAAAATAACTATGATAATTCAAAATTTTATCATTATAACCAAGTTTATTTTCTCATTCCTGATCCAAATAAGTGATATTATTTGGTAATTATATTATATTAAATCATTTAATATAATTTTAATTATTTTAGAAAATAAAAAATGAATGAAGACATCATCATTATTCATTTAGGTAGAATGAAATTATTAAGGGTTAAACTATGTTTTGAATATTGTTTAAAAAATTTAGTGGAAAACATTTATATATAAGTTCTTTATAATAACATAATGAAATATTACTTTTTTTAATTTTAGTGATACATATTATTAATTACATATATTATATATTTTGAATGATGTGATTTGAAATGAAAATAATTGTTTTAAAAACCCTATGTCACACCATAATCCATATCCCATTGTTCAACCATAAAATCATTAGAGGGTGGGAATTTGTCCATAGAATGGAACTAATGAAATTTACACGAGAGTCAATATTTGTATTTGGGTAAATATTATGAAAAATAAAGAGTTTTGGAAGTGATTAGAATAGAGGGGATGAAAGTTATTTATATATGCATTTGGTAGTTGTATTTTGAAATAATATATTAATTATTTTATTTTTCAAGAAAAATCAAATGAATAGTGTAAAATGAAAATAAAATTAATTAGTTGAGGAATAAAAAATTTATGTTTATATGGATGTTTAACCGAAAATTTTTTTATAAAAAATTTATAAATATCGTATACAGCAAGATAAATCAGAAATGGTAATTTATTAGGATAAAATTTAATTTAGGTTACAAAAATAAAAATATATAGGTTTATAAATTGAAAATTTTATTTAAAAATTCCTTATTTTAATCAAATAATATATCATATATTATTCAAGATATTTAATAATTTTCTTCCTTTATTAATAATAATGATTCAATTAATCCAATGATATTATAAAAAATTGTATTTCTTATAACTCCAAATAATTAGTATTTAGAAAAAATCACCAATAGTTATTTATGAAATTATAATTCCATAAAAAAGGATCATTTTTTTCAAATTAATGAGTTTAAAATTTCCAATTTATCATTAATAAATTTAATATAATATATTGGAAAAAATGGATTCTAATAAATATTCAATATCATTTGATTTTAGTCATTACACATATTCAATTTATTATTTTTTAATTAGTATATTGTTGATTAAAAAATATTATATATAAACAAATAAAATTAAATTTATAAAATAGTTTACATTAATATTTAAATTTTTATATAAAATTACTATTTTAATATTTAATTCATGAATAAAAATATAATTTTTTTTCATTCTATGTTATATAATATTAAATACGATTTTTCTGAAATATTAAAAATAGTTTATTCTTCAATTTTAATAGACCATATTGTTGTGACATGGATCTTGGTTATCTTTGAGAAGTTTTATCAATGGAAATGTGAGGGGTCATACGAAATTTGTGTTCTGGTTTTGGGGAATTTTTTTATTGGACTTAACATTTGGATACAAATATCCATCAATTAATTACTATGAATTATTGACAGGGTCTAAGGTTCAATTTAATTTTAATGGGGTCAAGGCCCTGGGATAAGATACCACTAGTACTGTGAAGACAATAGTTCAAAGTAGGTATCAAATGTTTTGTTCCAGGTACCTAGTAGAGATAATGGTAATTACTATGGTTCTAGTGGACCATTATGTACTCGATGGATTTCCAACATGTACCAGAAAAACTAATATATAATTTCAATTAAATAGTGTAAATTAAGAATTTCCATTTAAAAATTATTTACTATATCTTCCCTTATATTGAAACAATATCTCTTATCCCATTAGGTTCTTTTCTCATATATTTGTATGGGATCTTTCTCCTCTTCCACTATTCCCCTTGATTCATTATTATTCTAACTAATTTTTTCATTATTAAATTAAGTTTTTTTTCTGCATCTCATATATTGTTCCCAAATGTACTCTTTGTATCTAATTTTATTGTTTAAAATTAGTTTGAGGGTTAGTATTTTAGAAAAATCCTTGTGAATTACATTTCATTTTCCATGATTTCCACTTATGTGGGATAAATGAGTCTTATATAATTTCATTGTCAACTGCATTCATATTTTTAAATATTTTTTATATCTATTGAATTAAAAAATTATATATTGACTTAAAACCCCAATTTAGTTCATCATGGTTGTGATTTAATTTATAATTTATTATAATTATTTTTTATATAATTATTTATTATTTTATTTTTCATTTGATTTATAAATTATAGAACATTTATATTATTGAAATAGTTTTTTTAAATAGAAAAATGTACTTCTAATGAGGGAATTTTAAAATGTTTAAATATTAGAAGTTTGTACAAGAAATTTCGTGAGTATAATAAATAAACATGGAGTATATTGAGATTTATCAACTCAATAACTCTTAATTTAAATTATAAAACACTTATTATTTTTTTCATTTAATTCAAGTTGATGTGATGGTTTCATGTTCTAAATAATTATTTCATAAAACCATCTTGTATATTAAACAAAAGTTATTGAATTCAAATTTATTTGGGATTCATTTGATATTATATTATTAGTTATTATTCTGTAATGAAATAGATTAATTTAATTGAATAGTGATTGATGGTTATAAATATATGTCACGTAGTATGTGAAGCTATAAGTTTAAAATATTTCCTTTAAGTCCTAAAAAGAATATGTGATGTAGTGGACATTTAGTCACTAGGTCGAACCCAGGTTAAACAATATGATGTTTACGAATGATGAAATTATAGTTTCAACATGAAGGAAAATTAAAAAAAAGTAATATATTAAAATAAGTCACATCATCATAAAATGAGAGAAAAAACATTCCCATACCATAATTTTTCTATAGGGTAAAAATTTCAATTTTATCCTGTGTGGAAAATAAAAATAATCAATTGACCATTCATGTTACTTCTAATTTAATGAAATTGAAAAATAAATGAATCCTTATGATTAAATGTGAATTTACCAGAACATCCAATATTTCATTGATATAAAACTATACTAAGATTTTATGATACCATTCATCTATAAAATCAAACTTATGATAAACTTAATAATCAAATACAAAGGGAAATGATATTACCATGCCAATCGGCCTCTGAATATAATTCATGAAACATGATAATTGATTATAGTGTTGTCATACTACTCCAATGTGATGAATCCATTGGGTCTTCATGATTCAACCTACTTCATGTTTTCCAAAACATTAATGGATACACAACCAACCATGACTTATCATAACCTTTCAAACATTAATTCATGGTCTAATGTATCTAGAAACTAAAACATAAAATTTGATGAAAAAAGAGAAGAGATTCAGGATTCTTGAAAATCATCACATTTTTATAGAAACATAATAAAAATGCATGTTCATATTTGAAGATAATGATCTGGTAAATTAATGTGATGAAACACCAATCAGGTGTTTACATTAATTTAATGTGATGAATGGTGAGTTAAGTTCATTACGGATGGGATAATGCCCAAATGAAATGAATTTTCAGTCTTGTGAATGTTCAAATGATGATTATTGAATAAAATTATTAAGATCACATAAAAATATTAATTGAAGAAGATGACTGATATATAATTCCACAACAAGATGATAGTTGATTTTGAGAAGATGCTCGAACTCACCATAGCCAGAGTTCAATAATGACTGAATTTTTTAAGACACATTTACCACAAGAGGATGAAGACCCTAAAAAATAGACAGATGGTTATTATTGTTTCCATGAATGGTGAATAAGTGGATATATAGCTCTGATAAATAGTAGATAAATTGAATTAATCCCAAATCCATGAACTGGGATGAATAAATTAAATTGTGTTTTTTTCATTCATATAGAGATCAATCATTGTCTAAATTTTTGATGATTGAATTATATAAATGAACATGAGTCCGCCAGTTTTTTTAACTGATTTTCAATATGTATATTTGTATATTGATTATACCTTCCTTTCATCCTAAATATTTCTTATTTTATCTGCGGAGTTTTGAGTTTTGAGTTCTAGATTTTGCGCTTCAGTGAGTTACATTTGATTAAAAGCTATGTGTTGGATAATTAAGTGTTTATCAAGCTATTGAAAATGTGAATTATCCTTGATAAAGGTTATAAAAATCCTCAAAAACTTGAAAATATTGTATCTTACTATGAGAAAATTAGTGTTTGTAAAGAAAATTATTTAGTTGGACTCTAATTTAGACTAAGTCGATGCCTGATGAAATCATATTATAGTCAATATAAATGAACTTAATTTGATGATTATTGTTTTTGAATTCTGGGATATTTGAAATAGTTAGATAGTATTATTATTATATGATGAATACTAGGATCTTGTTGAAAGATTAATTCAAGATCACGTCCAAATTAAGAGATTAAAAATCATAAAGGCCAACAATCGATTACAGATATGATTTTATTTTCACTCAGAAGGTTATGAATAAATATTTTATTTCTGGTTGTAATTCATAATGAGAGGATGCAGTGTACAAGGATTTTTATTGATATATTGATTAATCCTAAAATAATATTCAAGTCCATGAGATCAAAATGCAATGGGTTCCGTAAAAATAAATAATCCCAAAGAGGAACTAAGGATTAAATATAATTTTATAATAAGATAAGATCCAAACAATTTAAATATTTACATTCATTATATTGTATTAGGTGAATTATGGAAGATAAAGCCAAGTGATATAAACCACAAAAATCATCAAACCTGATATTTTTACATGAATATCATCTGGGATTAGGTTTTTTGTCACTTAATACCATTAAAAATAAAATTTAATTTTTTCTTGTTAGAGGATCATGATTATTCTAACTAGAAATTCACTCAACCCTAATGTAATCAACATAAACATTCTCTGAGTAGAAAGTTTTTTATACATTTTTTTACATTTAACTTATATTTCTTGTTTTAATTTTTGAATAAGAGGATCCCTACCAATTATATTTTTGATATTCTTTGATGAAAGATTATCTTTCAAATTTTGTCTCCTATTTATCTGTACTGTAAGACAATCTTCCATTCATAAATTTAGTGTTATTATTTCTCATTTATCCAAATGTTTATGTATCAAACGTTAATTAATAAATTGTTAATCTAAAATAAGAAACTTGGAATTAAATATCAATATTTTCTAGAGATCCATATATCATGCATATAATCAATTTTTCTACTTCTCTCTTTGTTGATCATGATGGTGACGTGGAGATGTAACATCAAAATGAAGTATTTTATTCTATTTATCCCCAGTAATTCATCCCCTAATTATCTTAATCTGGTAAAAAGAGTGTTCGATCAAGGTTGGATGATATTTAATCCCATGAGGGTAACAATAGTTAATAATATATTCTTCATTGGACTGGTCCGATTGGGTGTTTCTATTTCCTTTGGGATATTATTTTTTGTAATTTTTGGTATTCCTTACATTGCTGATCAATGTTTTGGGTGATATAGATGTATGATTTAGGAGAAGAATACTGAATATATTGAGGAAAACATTAATTGAGTTTTTTTGGAGATCTATGATTATTAGTGAGCATCGATCCACCATGAAATATCATTGTTTCAGAAAAAAAAATTTATATAAATTTTTTTCATGTTTTCATTTCTTCCATTATTTCAATGTTTCTTGGGATACCGTTCACATTCATCCCACCATATCTATTTGTTTCATGACCTCTTTACATGTTTTAATTTATTAAATTTTGATATATTAAAACTAAAAATAAATTATGAGAAGCATTAGAATAAGAGAAAGTAATTCATTGATGGAAATCTATTTGTTATCTAGTGTTATATATTTAGAAGAAATATTAATTTATCTAAAACATCCCCGTATGAAGAGGGAATAATCATTTTTTTGAATCATTTATAGGGAATAAGTTCTTCTTTTAGTAAATTCCCATTTTTAATTTAATTATTATTATATTAAATTTTATTGAATATAATTTTTAGGGATTCATTTCACTATTTGAGTACACTTGTATTCAATAAAATGTGGATTTCATAAAAAAAATTAATAATGGATGCCTCAATGAAAACAAATAGATATTATATATGATAAAATTCATTTGAATCATTTAATAGTACAAATCATGCAATAGATTTTTTACATATAGGGAAAACAAAAAATTATATTGTAGAACTCCAGAATACTAATAATCTAATTTGTTAAAAAATATTTAAAATAAAGTGATTATAATTGATGGTATTTTTTTTAACTCTAGCTATCTATATTCTAGCTAAACATTCCCCAACATAGAAATTTGGAGCACCAATATCAAATTAAATAGAATTTATGTCAATGTATGGTACGATATGGCAAAGAAGTACCTAAAGAAGATTGAAAAAAATGGAAGATCATTTTTTCAATTTAATAATAAATTTTAAATGACCCTATTGAATAGTCTAACCAATGACATACTTACTCTTTGAATAGAAGAAATGGATAATGATAACTTATAATTTGAATAGAGTATGTTTGTGGTTTACTACATCTCTATTTATATAAACATGATCCCAAGAGAAATCATCTATCACAAAAAAGAACAAGCCATGCTTATTTAAGTATTTTTCAATTTCATTGAAGAGAAAATGTTTTATTTGATTTTGATTTTTTTTGAGCAAAACCATAATTGTGTTTCATACTTTTTAGATTTTTTTATCTCACAAATGGTGTTGATGGAAAAAATATATATTAATTTTCAATGTCATGAAACTCCAAATTTTGAGTTGAAATTCAATATTAGGAGGATTTGATGTGGTTGATAATGTGATGGATTTATGAACTGCTGTAAAATAATTTGGGGAAATACCTTTTTATTAAATTGAAATTAATTATTTCAACTACAGAAGAATAAAATCAACTCAAAATAATACATTCCATAATTATATAAAATCTCATCCTAAATATAATGTGTATGTATAATAACACGGTATATTTTTGTTCTTTCTAATACACTAGATGATAAATAATGTTAAAGAGGGTTCTATGATGGATATTTTATGAGGGTTATTCTAAAAGATAAAATATAAATATGTTATTAAAAAGAGAATATAAGTGTTCGAAATGATAAAACAATAACCTCCATCATATTGGGGTTGAACTATGTAATTAATAACATTGGAAGGTTTGAATAAATCACCCTTTGGGGTTTATCCCCATATTATCTTGTTATTTTTTGTTTCATGGTTTCATTTAATGTTTATTTATATATATTTTTTATGTATTATTATAGAAAATAACTAGGAAGGAATGTAACGTGGTGAATGAAATATTAATGATAGCTGGTTGATATATCAGGATAAAATATGGAAAATAGCATAGAACATGATTTTTCTATTGTTTCTATGACCAAGACAAGCTACAATCTTCATAAATCTTAATGATAACTCTCTAACATAATTCTGGTTTTCTAATTAATTGGGAATGTCTACTGTATTAAATAAGATATTTTTTTACTATTTTTAGTTACATGAAAAAATACCCCATGTATATTTCCTAAAGAAAACAAAGGGGGGTTTATTTTACTAAATAATAATTTTTAGAAGCATCGACACTATAGAATCATTGATCCAATCATTTCATTTATTCCATGTTGCATATAAATAAGTGGGGGGTTGCTTTTTGGGAATATTTTAATATAATTAAATTAATATATTTTCTATTTTATTTCGTGTTATCATCATTAATTCTGGGATTTTGATGATAAAAATGATACTCATTTTGAAAACTAGCTATCTGCCATTAAAAAATAATTTTTTATCTAACGAATCGAGATTTTAGATCCATTAAAATTCATTGTATGTTATATATTTTTGTTGTGTAGAATTCTATAAAAAAATAAAATATGCTCAACATATTAATAGTAAATTATTAATTAAGTGATAATAAAAACTAATATAGAACATAATTAATACTAATTTCCTTTTTTGGGATAATAATTATTGTTATTTAATATTGTAAAAATTATTTTAAATTTTTTTTGCTTTTCTTATTATTTTAAAATAATAAATTTATACATTTTAGAATTAAAATTTGATATCTTAAAATTAATTTTTTTATTCCTCATAATATTTTTATATTTATAAGTATTTGGATGCTTTTATTAATTATTCAATTTTCAGTTGAATAAAAATATAACATTTTTCAATGTCATAACTTTTATGAATTATATAATTATATTAATACATTGAATTTTTATGAAACATTTTTCCTATAAATTTTAATATTATATTGTATAAAAACTAATAAAAAAATTATATTGAGTTTACAAACTAGTTCTCAAAATATTTAATATTAATTTAGTGATTTAATGAAAAATATTTTTCTAATATTTAGATTAATTAAATATAACATGATGAAATGAACTGTTTTGTTTATTTTAATTTTAAATTAATATTTTATATGAATAATAAAAATTATTTTAAACTCATTTGATTTTTTGGAATTAATTTCTACATCAAAACCAAAAATCATTTTTCTTGAAAATGAACATTAAAAAAATCCGGTTTTGGACGTTACATGTGCCATCATTTGGATTAAATACCCTACATATAGAATATTAATTTTATAAAATTATCTTTTTAGGTGAAATAATAACTTTCATATTATTCAATATGGTAAATTGCTTATTTGGATATAACTTTTTGATTATTAGGATAAATACATATTAAAATGAGAATGGTTGAACGATGTTTTTAAAATTATAATTTAATTAATATAATGGATATTTTTATGAATCAACTAAATTAGAATAATTTATGTAATTAATATAAAATTCTCTATAAAAAATTAATAATTATATTAACACCCAATTAGTTGGAAATAAATAGTATATAATATTTGAAATTTGTAATTGTTAAAACTCCACTTTTCTAATAAAATTGTATCTCTACACAATGTATGTTTTTATTCAAAATTTAAATATATAATGTTGAGAATTTGTATTATATTACATATATCAAAAAATTATGCTCCATCACTTGATAAAATTTTAATATATTTTAGGATATATGATTAATAGTTCGTAAGACCACTTAGTAAAAACTAGTTATGTAGTTTTCATGTAAAAAGTTAAATGTAAAAATATAATTTTATAAATGATATATAATGTATTATACATGTGTGGAAACAAATGTTTTTTCATTTATAGATGCATATAATCCCAACACTCAATAATTTTGAAGCTTTGGAGGCTTTTTACATGTAAGAGTTTCTTGGAATTATTGAATAATGATGACTGTTTCCAACGAATTCCCATGTATCCACTTATAATAAGATACAATTTACACCCATAAATACAAAACCTATACATAGAATTTATAAATTAAAATATTATCTTTTTATCTCACTAGAACACTTTATTATAAACATAATACTTTTCACTCATAGATATCTCAATCCATTCAACTTCAATGGATCTTCGGAGGTAAAAATCAGGTCTCCAACATATGTGTTATCTCCCCTTAACGTTTTTCTTCTAAATAATACTCTTACATGTATGTTATCACAACACTAATGTGATTAATTTATCTCAATAATTATAATTATATTTCATTATATTGTTGGTAAAAACCTTATTTAAATATTTTCATCCGTGTAAAAAATAAAAGAAAATGTCTGTGCATTGTGTAGACTACTACCACCACAGAGCACAGACATTTATTTGCATTACCTCTATTAATGGCTGGATATTGTAGTGGTAGTTATGAATAAATAGAATGAATATAATATAATTATGATCCACAAATTTAAATTTTATATCCACTTTACAAATAGTTACATAGGCTTCACTTATATATGTATTACATCATTTTAGATGGCTGTTAAATACATTAAAAAAACACATGGTTGTGTACCATAATAATTTACTGTATTTGGAGACTCGGTAAACAATCATTTAATATACAAAATTATCTTCAATTCCACCAAAAAAAATCATTACATTAATCATTCTTCATAGACTTACACTACTCAAAAACCATTCTTCATAACCTGGGGAAAGGGAACATAAGAATGGGCGACTGCAGATTCTCAGTAAGGGTAAATAAGTGAGATACATAAGAATGAAATGAGCATAAGTGTGTGGGAAAATGAGAACAACATTTTAAAAACATACACTTTTCATTAAAGATCATAATCATGAGTCATGGAATAAATATTGGTTGTTTATAATACAATAATCATAAGGAAAAAATAGAGCATGTTCCGTGAGAGAGTATCACAGGAAGAAGAAATATATTTATGTCATACGCATAAGATTATGAGTTTTTAGAATTTAAAGGTATACAATGGTTCACTCATTATGTTAAGGAAATGAAACAAAGCCATTATAAAAACCGTTGGACACAAAATAAAGTCAACTTATAAAATAATAGAAATGAAAGACATTTCTATATATAATGATTTTAAAAAATATTGTAGAATAAATTTTTTAATATATATACACATTCACATATACAATTATGAAAATTTCATCAAATTTGTGAAAACAATTAAGAACAACAAACATAATAGTGTGAAAATATAATTCTTTTACTTAGAACATTATTGAACTTGTTACAATGTTAACATATGACATATTTAATTATGATTTCAAAAAATTTAATCATTTCATGGGATTGAGATATATGACCCACTAATTTAACAATGAACACCATATTTATGTGTTCTATAAGATCAATAAAAATTAATTATATCATTTCCTAGGAAATTAAATGGGATTCATAAACATTTCATCATAACGTAACATATTGAAAATGGATTGTTTTCATAATAATTTAATAATTTAATAATATCATGAACATTAGAAAAGAAGTAGGTTCCATAAGTATTTTAACATGGTATAACTCAAGGAAGAGAAATAGGATTCATAATCATCATGTCCTCAAAAACCATTTTGAGAATTAATAATAATGGTAACCTTTGTTCATATCCCCAAAATATCCTAAGTTATAGAAATTAATTTCATCTTATATAAAGAATGAATTTGAAGGATAATTCATTTTGAACATTTCATAATGGAGGTAATATTTCATTAAAAATTCTTTTTTAATGTAAAAAATAATAAAATATTTTGAAAATAATGTTAATTTATATTAATCATAGAAACATATAATATATTATTTAAAACATTATTAGGACATGGTTTAATTTTTTTTGTGCATGTCATACATGGTCAATCAATGATTCCTTTCACATTTTCAAAAATGAAAAATAACATTTTTTTGATAAATGACATGAATCTTCCTTTTAATATATTTATTAAAAATTAATAAATGGGAAAAAATGAATTTAGTAAATCACTTTATGATTTTTAATATCATTTTTATAATATTTTTAGAAAACATGTTTTTGCATGAAAAATATATTTTTGACCAAAGATTAAATAATGAAACTTTTTGTTAAAATCATTATGTTGAAATCCTGTGTAATAAATGTGACAAAAATTAAGGGGAAACATGTATTACTATGAAATAAATATATGATATAAATGATCATGAGTTTTCTTAGATATATTTTATATGTTTGCATCATTGGAAGCCAAATCATGAATAGTCATGATAAACGATGGGATTGTAACATAATATATTCAGCACATTTGTAACATTGAATTTTATGAATCCTGAAGTTAGAAAATAAAATTAACCAAAAAATATCATTATAATAATTAAATTCATGATATTTCATGTCAAATGGGTTTTATGCAGACCTATTAAAAGAACTCAAGGATAACATAACATATGTCCCATTGAAGGAAAATTGATAAAAAAATACTTACCTTAAGTCTCAACATCCAACTTATATGTTTTATCCTCTTGTATAATAAATATAATTTTATTATATAACTATTATATAACTATACAAATATATATCAATGAATGTAAGATATACATATGACTTCTTATTACTAGTTCATTTATAATACCAAGTTTTAGTCTTGTTTTGGGTAATAAGTGCTATATTTTCATTTATGTTTTGACTTATTTCCTATTACATTAATCAAGGGTACATAAACCCGTGAATGTTATAAATGATATACAAGTCAAATATTTTTAGTATGAATTTAGTTTTATAAATAAATATATCTTAGATATAGAAAATGAAATGCAACGTTCATGGAGATGGTATGTCTAACGTAGGCATAAAATCTATTTACATTTTCCCATTAGATACAAAGAAAGAGTAGTAAGTTATATATTTCCATTATTTAAATAATTTTTATTTAATATATATCATATATTTTCATTAAAACTACCATTATTACCTTCCATGTGATGCATGAGGGAATCACATCACTTTATAAGGCGGTAGTCTACCACTCACTTGAGTGTCATGATCAAATATCCAAATAATAGAATTTATGATGGTATGTGTGGTATAATAATTATTTCAGTATAGTAATATTATAAATATAATATATAAACATTAAATAAATCATTATAACCATCAATTAGTGGTGGTGATTGAAAAAAATGACTCCGGTTTGTGAGGTAGTAGTTCTTCGTACACAAACAATGTTGATTTGATAACCGATTTGATGGATTTTTATTTGGATGTAGGTAATAATAACATAAAATTTTATATTATATACTGGTGTTTATATATTGGATGTTTTAATACATAATATAATGTTGTAAATGAAAAATATAAATAAGGTGCTTCCTAAAGAAAATCACATTCTCTGAGAAGCACCTCATTTGGATCTGTTGTCAAAGACCATACTGTTGATGTTTTTTTCGTGTTATTGTAGCTATATTGCATGGATAAGGATGTTGAGGATGTATTTTTCATCTTTATCCCAAAATATATGGCTTGGGATATGTGAATAATTGAATTATGGTGGTGGTCTGTTATACATGGGAGAAATAAACTGGTATAAAAATTTCATGGAAATTTCTACATAAATAATAAATAATAAATAAATTCAAATGAAAAATTCATATAAATTATCCTAGATTAAAAAAAATGAATTATACTATGAAACTATGTCAATAAAATGAATTATAAACATTCTTTCATTTTAAACATTATATTCATTGTTCATCCCCATGTAATCTCATTTTTACCTTAATTATTATAAATAAATTTTATTATTTTCAATAATAATTTTAGTAAACAATTATGTAGACCATATTATACAATATAAATTATTCTGATTTCAATTATTGAATATATTTTTCTAAATTTAATTCACATAACTGAAAATACGTAATTTTAAATTAATCCTGAAGACACAACGATGAATAAGGCTTTCAAGGAGAAAAAGTTCAAAAGATTACACGGTTTTTATATTATAATTCCTTATGAAAATTATATAATAAAATAAATTGGTTAAATTTATATATAATAGAATTAAATTTACATTAAAACCATTTTAAAATATAATTTACCTTTAAAAATAATTTAAATATAATGAAATTTACCAATTATAATTCATTATTTTTCAAGTTTCATCAAAATATAAATTCAATTACAAAATTCTAAATATAGTTTCCTATATAATTTTTAAATAATTTTTTTAAAAAATACTGATTGTTTTATCAAATAAATTATCTAACTATTGTAAAAATTTATTTTATTATTGTCACAAAAATAATTAAATAAATTATTTATGTAAAAATAGCAATTTTAAAAGATATAAAGACATTATTGAATATTTAATTGTATATTTATCATTATGATTTGTCTATATAAAAAAATGATACATTATATTTAAAAATTATTTGTTAATATTCATATCATTGATTTCAATTTCAAGGTTATTACTACTGATTTTGATTAATATTAATAATATAACGTTGTTTATTTAAAATTCAGAGTTGTTTGTAACACAACCTAATCATACAGTTTTATGTAAGATCATTACCTAGTTGAATGAACTATGAGTTTAGTAAATTGGAAGGATCTTGTATATAATTCTTATGGAGATGCACACAGAACACAGCCTGAATCTAATAGTGGTTTGGGGGAGCACAAAAGGATGAGATAAAATCTTGATATGGTCATCCTTTTTTAAGGGACTAATATACCCAAATCTTATTTATCCATATTTATTTCATTGAGAAGTTTTATGAAATCCCTTATAACCAACATCTAATTCTAGATCATGTCAATGATTTTTGTTATAAAAATCTTTTCAGCTATTTTCTACAATTACATGTTACTAAATGGATCTAACCTTACCTTCCATCTCAACATCTTAATCTAGTCCCAATATAATTCTTGCTACAACTCCATTCCATTAGGTTTGATTTCAACCCACATTTCTATAAAGGGCATTAAAAGGGTCCATATGAATGATTGATTCAAATAAATTTTTGCATGAAATCTCATATTAATGAAGTTATTTATCCCAACTATCATTTATTTCCATATACCACAATATTAGAAATTCATCTAGGGTTTGTATTATTTTCTCTAACCGACCATCTATCTGATGATGATAAGAAGTGCTGAAACTCAATTATGTATTAAGACCTTACTAATGAAATTTCCAAAACATTGAGGTAAAAATCATGTCCTGAGCAGAGACAATTCCAAGTATTACTCCAGGGAATATTAAAAAAAATTTAATATACATTCTTTAAAGAGGATATTGAGAGAAATATTCCCTGATAGAAACAATGTGTTCCGACTTCATAAGGTAATAAAAAACCCAAAATTTCTACAACCTCAAAGACACATTAATCTATAATTATTAATAGTATTCCTAACCATATTACCCCAAAGAGGAATGCCATCACTCTTTAAGTATCTTTTTTCACAAGATGAAATACTAAACAAAATGGTTAAAATTCCATTAATTTCTCTTAAAATATTCTTTACCCAATAAAATCTCCACAACACAAAATATCAAAATTTGGGTCAATGAAATTGAAATTATTATAATATTTAACTTATAAACCAATTATGTTATCCATATCTCACAATTTAATTCTTTATAGAGACTTATAAACTTAAAAAAGTTAATTATGCCTTTCACTTATATAATATCTTATGTTATACAAAAACATTTTCATTATAAGGTCAGGATCATCTTTATACTGATAGAATATAAAATGTTATTTCAGTATTTCTGAATCCATATAGAGGGATATAATGACATAAAAGTTCACTAAAGTATTAATAATTATAATTATATGGGGCTTGTTAATATTAAATCAAATATGATATTCTTATATAAGCAGGAGAGGATAAGTGTTCACTAGTTATCATGATTCACATCATCAATTGTGATTGAATATAATTTCTTTTTTCCTTTGGTCATCAGAGGATTTAATGGATTATAATCAACATTAGCCCTTAGATTGGGGAATTGATTAGCCTAATTCCCAAAATCCAAATTCATAAAACACTGTAGTGTTGAAGGTTAATTTTATTGATCTTTCTCTTCATTCATTTGATTAACTATCCTATTCAAGTGATATATACATTCTTTTATTCGATGGAAAAACATCCCACACATTGAATGCTTCATTATTCCATACAAGAACTCTACTATTTTCTCATTCCCATAATTTTTTAACATAGTGGTTTGAATATTTTTCTTCTATAAATGTGAAATATCATTGCATTTACATTGAAATCTATCTTCCTTTAATTACCACCATACGAAATAGAGTTTCTAGCTTCTATTTCCACTTTGGTGAACATCTATTGATTTATTTTTAGAATCCAAAGTCCATTATTGATAATTCCATTCTGAAATTTTGGAAAAGAAACATTAGACTCAGAAATCCACAAATCCATACTGAATTATAATACACCAAGATTACCTCACATGTCTAGTAAAACATTAATCTTAGTTACCAATTAATTTATTCTAATTATTAATAGGTATTCTAGATTCTTTCTCCACTATTTTATAAAATAATATGAGGAATGTTCATATTGAAATTTAATCTCTTAAACTCTCTTTGCGTCATGTATTAAACTTCATCTCCTTTCCATATTTTCTTCAAAAGATTCCATCAATTATCTACTTTACCTTCTTAAATAGTAGGAATCCAAAATGAATTTTTTATTTACCAAACATTTGATTACGAGATATATTATTTTAGTGGTACTCATCCATTACTCAATAGTTTGTGGATTTACAAAACCATTAAAGGAATTTGGGGTATTTCCTCATGAAGGACTCAAGAGAATAATTTTAACTCCCATAATCATTTTCATATTCATAATAACTCATATCTCAATAAAATTGTTTGACCATATCAATAAGGTTTTGTATTCCATATCATAAAACACTTGGATTCTTAGGGAAAAATCATTACATTTACCATTAAAATCATCATTAACATGGTTCCTTCATGTTCATTCCATTTACATATACTGAAAAGAAGAGTTTAAGAAACACTAATAAATGAGGGTAACCCTATAATCATAATAATTCACTTAGAGGGTGTCTAAAACTAGACACCTTATTTTTAATCTATGAAACTATTATTTTATCCTATTTCTTTTATCTTCATCATAAATTTAAATCCTTTATGGTGGTTCATAAATAGTTGGTTAATTTCAAATTCATACCCCCAAGAAGTTTCAAACTAGGTGTGAAAAAATTCCTCTTTTCATACACCATATGTTGTTCATGTCCATCTCAATAAACCATTTTCGATGTTATTAATCATATATAAATTTGATATAGGTCCACACACACTTAATGAATCCAGAGAGTTATTTCATTTCATGGAAACCAATTTTTGTATCAAATAGAAAAACTTCTACTAAATTTACTTATACATTGAATCATTCGTAGACCTACACATAGACACATACTTAGAAATATCAAATGATATATCTCTAGGAATATGAATAATTTTTTTACATCCTTCTATTTATGGTTAATTTTTTTCCTCTGAAAGCAACTATGGAAACCCATGCTCTTAATACATAGATATTATATCATTTTGGGTTAATATTGAATACATTATAGAAACACATGTCCGAGGAAAATAATATTTTATTTTCTATCGAGAATTTGTGAGAAATATTCTACTTTGCTAAAATATCTTCAATTTCTAACATAATGATCAACCCACCAATTACTATTAATAGATATAATCCACATAAAACCATTACTTAAAACCTAGGGAAATGATACATATGTAATAATGGGATCGAATCCTTATTAAGCGTAAACAAGAAAGATATGGTATCCTAAAATAGTTATAAGTGTATAATAACATGACCAAAATATTTTAAAACCATACCCTATATATAAATAAGAATAATATTTAGACATGGAATAAATATTTAGATCTTATAAGACATTAATCATGAGAAAACCCATGAACCAGAGCCATAAGATCATTACATTTTAATAATGAATATATTTATGTAGTAATCATATAATTATTCCATTGTGAACATGTTTGAATGTAAAAAAGTTCCGTAGTTTTGTTTTAGACATGAAATAATACATTTTCATAAACTTATGGATGTGAAACCAGCTCTACTCTTAACATTATAGAAATGAAATCCAGGTGCACTCATTTCACTTTGATAATGTAATCATATTAATGAATATCATTTTTAACGGGTCATCATGTTCATGTATAAATTTGTGAACATTTCATCAGGATCACATGTAATTGTGAGATCATATAATTAGTTACATATTGAATATTATGAAAGTATAATGATGTTCAAAAATAACATTTTGAAATTTTTATTAGGATTACTCATAACATATTTAATCATGATTCATCCATCATTTCCTATTGCTTGGGGGATATATAAGTCCCACCCATCTCTAAAATAGAACCATATTCATGTGCACTATAAGATCATAAAACACTATTTCATATCATAACCCACAAAATGAAATGTGTTTCATAAAAATATCATTATATGATCACATGTGTAAAAGATACAGGTTTCATAATCATTTCATCATTTTTATGGAATAACCCATGGAAAATAATTATGTTTCATAATTATTTTATCATTTTATAACTCATGAATCTGAAATGGGTTACATAAAGATATTTTTTATCTTTAAAATATTAAAAAAAATAAGAATGAAGTCCTTGGTTAATATCTCTAATAAATTGTAACTTATGTAATATTATTTTATTTTATATGGAGAATTATTTTTGAAACATAAATCAAATGGAATGTTTCTGCCGGGAGATAAATTTTATTGGAAAAAATATTATTAATAAAAATTTATAAAATATTTTGATATATTTTTCATTGGAATTAAACATTAAAACATATAATTTATTATTTAAAACCTCTAGATTTTATGATTATGAAAAATTACTTACATGTCTTACATTTTAAAATTAATACAACATTAAAATTTTTGGTAAAATAAAAACATCCATTATTGAGAAATAAATGAAGATTCTATTCAAAAAAAATTTAAAAATTCAAACCGCATTAATATTTTATTTAAAAATCATTTTAAGAGTGAAAAAATTGTTTTTGAAATGTAATTTTGGAAAAAATGATTTGGATGAATACTAGTTTTTGTTTGATGATAAAAAATGAATATGTTTTAAGAAAAGTTTATTTTGAACTATTAAGTATATAATAATAATAATGTAGAAAATCATTATTATCATTACATAATAAAATATAATAAAATCAAATAGTTTCATGATATATTGATCATAATATATAATCATTGTAATCATAATAATGTGTACTCTTTGATAAATGATAAAATTATAACATAAAATGAACACAACATTGAAAACATTGAATTATAATCCCCGTTAAGGAATAAAAATAAATGAATACAAAAATATCATAGGAATAAATAAATTCATGACATTAATAATATGGGGGTTGTATAAACAAATTATAAAAGAGTAATGTTCATAAAATAACATATATCTTAAGGAATAAGAATTGAGACAAAAATACCTTACCATATGAAACAACTACTATAGTACATGTAAAAAACTCTTGTATATTTAATGAATGAAAATTATATATTTATTCTTGAAAATTAATCATATATATCATACCATATATTATTTACTTATGAAATCTTTCTTACCATTTATTAACAATTCCATGTTAATTTCATGTTTTTGGCGATAACTACTTGAATATTCATGTATGTTTTGATTTGTTATTTTATTCCTCTTTCAAAAATAATGGTTCCATCATCTCTGTAATTTTAACAATGATATAAATATCATATATTTTCATCATAAATGTATTTATATAAGTATCTATGAGTTTGAGATAGAAAATAGAATACACTGTTTTGGGATATGGCAGGTCATACCTATCCATGAACTCTGATTCTATTTCCCCCCAAAAAATAATTAATGAATGGTTGGTAGTATATTACCTTTATTGATTAATTTTTTTAATATATTTAAGAAATGTTCATCTAACCTATCCTTATTAACATCCATATAAATTATGAAGGAATTGCATTGATTCGTGAGGCGGTAGTCTGTTGTACGCATGAGATACATTATCATGTTCTCATAGAATTGAACATATTAATGAATGTGTGATATAATGATCCAAAAATTAAAATAAAATAAATTTTCTAAAATTTAATCATTTAATTCATCATTATAACTAGTTTTAGGATTTGGTTCAATAAAATTATTGACATTTGGTCATGATACAATAGCTCTCCAAACACACAAGTTGTGATTTTGTAACCCATTTGATATATTTGGAAATAGTATTAGGTTATAATAACATCTCAATGTAGATGATACACTGGTTATATTAAATTATATTTCTTACAAAATAATTATATTGACAATAATGGAATTTACCAATTTATTATTGTCATGATTATATTTCAAAAACAATATATAAATTTAATATATCATTTTATATAATTTAAATTTAACTGTTGTTTTCAATTAAAGATCAATATTTTCAATACAACTATAAAATCTGTCTTATGGGAAATTTTATTCATAAATTGCAACTAATAAATTATATACAAGTAAATTTACGTAAATATAGTTTCTATATATAAATCCATTATACTAAATATTTAAAAAACATATGTTACTATTCTATTCTCTATGTATACCATATTGGTTATAATGGTCACATTTGAATAATATTAATAATATATCCTGGTTTTGATAATACTCAGTATCCTATATGATGCAACCTAAACCTATTGAATAATGTAACATAAGAATAACTATGTGGTTTGTATAACACATGAAATAAATGACATTTAACTTACTTCAAAATATCTAATATACTCATTTTTTCACATCTATCACATCTCAGACATTGAGATATGAGAACACTGATCGTGCATATATGTGAATTACCACATCCATGATGAATTGTTTTTCATTTTTCGTATTTATTTTCATATCTTACATAAAAATAGTTATATATGGTTCAAAAAAAATCAATAGTATATCATTAAAATTATATTACTATGATATTTTGTCGAAATAAATACACGTTTAACCATAATCACAATTTGAGTTAATGCGTGTTCATGTTATGGCAAGTTTAACCCCCCATGTGAATAATGATTTAAATTAATATTATATATTAATATGTGATAATTAAAACAAACACTATTATGATAAATTAATAAAATAAGTTTTCATATATTGTTTTGGTAATATTATATAAAATATATAAATTTTATTAAAATATCATTTCTTTGATCACTAAAATACTTGTTTTAATCAAAAACCGATTTAATTTTAAGAAAATTGAACTAAAAAATTATAGAATAAAAAATGAAAATTTTAAATAAATATAATTTAAATATTAAATTATCAAAAATGATATATCAATAACCAATTGGGTATCAAATTATTGGTAATGGTATCCAAATTATTAAACATGCACAAAATAGTTGATATTGATAACACCTGATGGTAATAATTTGCCATAACTAATAAAGGTAATCATGAAAAAAAATTGTACTAATTATTATAAAATTGTAATGTGTAGGATTACAGTTATTTAGTAGGATATTATGTTATTTATATTTTTATACTGAATTTTATTGTGTATTCACCAATGTAGGGAAACAATGTAAGGTTTTATCAAAAATTATTTATTGTATATGAGTTATATTGGTTTTTATTGAACACCATTATTCTGTGTTCAGATATTATTTATATTTTTATATAATGTTTTTTAGATATTAATATCTATATATTTAATATTTTCCCATGAATTAATTTAAAAATGATCATTACTTCAAATATTGTGGTTTCATAAGGGTTTTGATTGTCTCAAATTTGAATCCCTTAAGACATGCTTATGATATAGTACATGTCCCATTTTCAATTAACTAAATACTTACTAATTGTTATTTTGTTCCATCAGTTACTTTTCTTTCATGGTATTAAATTTACTCTTTCTTTTTATACCTCTCATGGATTTTTAATTCAAATGTTACAAAGGTTATAATTCTTTTCACTAATCAAATATTATCCAAGGGTCTCAATCACTCTTATTTTACTAAAATTATTTACGATTAATATATTATAAACTATTATGATGTTATTTTTTGTTTGAACCTCATTTTTTATGACATCATAATCTACAACAAATTCTTCTTCCATGATAATTATATTATTTCATTAAATTTATTTTTAATAGTAATTCCAAATTATTTTAATGTATTTTTCTTCTATGTTCATGTTTTTACTTAATAACTATTTTCTCATTTCCCCAGTGATAAATTAAATTTTAATTAGCAACAATGATCCATTAATTTAAATTTATTTAATTAAAAATAATTGTTTCTCAATTTTTTGGGGTTGTGGTTTTTAACAAGTTTATTTAAATATTTTCAAATGGATTTTCAATATTTTTTAGATTGAAATTATTTATCATGAACTATTAATGTTATTTTGATAACATTTATATCTCATAAAATTTTCTAATACTATAGATTATTTTGTAGAATATTATTTTGAATGATTTTTCTCTTGAAATTTTGAAAAAATTAAATCTTTTCCACGTATCATTAGTAATGATTCCTTTCAATGACTATAATTTTCAATGTACTTTCACTTCTCCATTTTGATATCATTGTTCTCAATTTTTGGATATTTTATTTAGAGTTATTTATATTATGGATTTCATTAGAAAAATATTTCCATTAAAAATTTATTTATTAATTGATTTGTACATTGATATTATTGGAAGGTTCTGTATGGACTCTTATTTTATCACTTATTTTTTCATAAATGGTTTATCCTTCATGATGTGATGTTTTATTCACCCAATTTTTTTATTATTATACGATTCCTTTTGTAAAATGTGTTTTTAGGTTTCTTATTATTTTCAATGTTCAATATATGTGATGTTTTTATTGTATTAAAAACCCATATTATTCAATGGGTTCCTTATTTAATTATTTAGAAATGTAATGAATGAAATTTTATTTCTATAGCTCGTGTTTTGATGGGATGATTTATTATGTTGCCAAATATTTTTAGATCATGACATATGTGGGAACTATATCTCACTATATTTTTTTAGATAATGGAATATTTATCATGAGATATAAAATATATATGAATGTTTTAGAAGGTATATAAGTTCAAAATGAGTGATTTTGATAGTGTTTAACTAGACTAACAATTTTTTGAGTGAACATTTTATTGGTAGAATGTTTTATTAGCATAAGAAATGCAGTGTTTGTTAATATTCCACGTTATATTCAATGTTCATGGATCATGATTTATTTTCTCAATCCATGGTAAAAGTGTTATAATTTTAGAGGTTTTTTAAAATTTCCCGAATTATGATTAATACTACATGAATTATGTTATTTTATATCAGATATTTTTACATTTCATATCCGAATGTGTTTATTATCTGACCATTATTTTCATCGATATGTTAAACCAAAATGAGCAATTGATATCAATGTTTCTTTTGTTCTCCTCCAAGGTATTTGGAAATTATTATATCTTGTGGATAGTCTATGTATTTATTTAGGTTAGGATAAATGTTATAATCATGGGAAATATGTTTTTTATGTTTCATATATCATAGGAATTAATCCATTAGGTTCTTTGTTTTTGTGACTATTTGGGTATATAATGTTTAATCCTTTAGATTAATTAATTAATTTATCTCCTGAAACCATGGGTCTCTTCATTATTGTTCGTATTTATACTTTTGGATTTATCATTTTTAGTGTGCTACATTTTGAGGGAAAATTGAAATTATTTTTGTTTTACAAAAATATAAATCATGAAGATTTCTATATTTTTGTCTTCATTACCAATTTAATAAGAAAACAGTTCTATTAATATTATTTTAAATCCTCCAAAACATATATAACATTCAAATTTAAAATATATATTGAATAAAAATGTCATTAACGTAATTATTATTTAGTGTTGATCATTTAAGAAAATATTGGGTATTTTGTATGGGCGAGAGGAATAAATCTTAGCAGTTGTTCAATTATTTATTAAAATAAAACAAACGCCTAGTTTTTCTTGTTTCACATTTTTGTGGCCATGGGATGCTGTTTTCAATTATATGGTGTTATATATTTTGATTGATTTCATAATATTTTAATGGATTACATTAATTATGACCTGTTTTTTAATTGAATGATTTGTGACTCATGTTTCTCAATGTTATTATGGATAGTTAATTTAGGAACATGTAAAGGTAGTGTGATATGTAAATCTATATTCTATTTTAATTATAAAATTTTCAAACAAGATGTTTGAACATGAACCTCGTAACTCATCCTTTCTGGAAAAAATTACCTCCTAGATCAAACTCAAATGAGAGTCATATTTGTTCATTAAAACTATTTTATAAATGAAACTTATGAACCCATAGATAATTATTCTGTCATTATGAAACTAAAAAAATTATCATTTACATTAAATATGTTCTCTTCACATTTAATAATTCTTACAAATTAAAATATAACCTAATTCCCAAAAATGAGTTCGTCAAGTTGAAGGGATGAATGATACAAAATAAATGTGGGGATAATTTAATAATAATATATGAGATGTATTAATAAAGTGAAAAGGATCATTTATTTTTGAAACCTAGGAGAGGCTAATAATTTATGTTCACACTCATTAATGATTTTATTTCACTTAAATATTACTTCTATGCAACGAAATTTCTAAAAGATGAATTGGAATTTAAGTAGGGTAGAAACTGATTTCATATAAGATACAAGAAATATTTATGATCAACGGGTATTGAATATTCCCAAATTTTCTTTTAATTTGAATATATAAAACACTTTTTTTCTCAAAATTCATTGAAAACATTAGAAAATATCAAACTATTACTCTATTTAAATCAATATTTGAACAATAATTATCTTAATATATTCAATGAAATGATATTTTATATTTAAAATTATAGTTAATTGATTATTTTAGGATAATAAAATATTATAGTTTGGGGAGTATGATATGAAACATTTTTTAAACATTTTCTAACATCTATTCTGGTGAAATTTTTATTTTTTAAATTTAAAAATATGTTTATGGGTGATAATTTTAAAAGATTCAATTGTATTATGCTGATAAATAAATCAAATTTCATTAATTAAACATGTTTTTTAGTTATATATTGGATAATGTTTTTGATTATAATTCTATAATTATTTTAAATAATTATTTGTGTTTGTTTATATTCAATTGAACTTGATGTTTTTATTTAAGAAATAATTCACTACCAAAATAATATTTTATACCAATTGACCTAAACTAACAATTTTTTAAATCATTGGTATAGGTACCATATATCAAAAGTTATTTATAACAATTATTATGATTTTATCATATAAAAATATTTGATAAAAATGATTGGATCTATTTTTTCTCCACTTCTAGTGGCATGGTTCAGATCCTATGTAACACAATTAAATTTTAATGTTAGAACATTATATTTGATAGCGTGCATGACACACAACACCAATTATAAAAGGAAATATAAAATCCTGATATTTTAATAAATATTTATTTTTTAATCTATTTTATAACTTGAAATTAGAAAAACACTATGTTATCTTGCTTCACATGTCATAATGAATTTCATTGATAGCTTACGTTATATGCAAGGCCATGTTTTAAAAATAAAAAATATTTTATTAAAATATTTTTACATAAAATAATTATATATTACCTAGTAGTAAAATTAGTACAAATGAATAGTATGAACTAAAATAAGAAAATATATGAATTAATTCATTGGTTTCTAATTAATTATAAATGAATATAAAAATAAATTTAATATAAAGGGTATGTTTTTATAAAAACACATTATTATGTTGCAATGTTTTTTTGTCATAAAAAATAAAATTAGTTACTTATATTGAAGGATATTATTTAATGATATGTATTATATATTTATTAAAATAGTTTTATATTTTTCTAATAAATTATATAGTAAAAATTTAAGAATAAATCCACTTTTTCATTTAAAATATTATTTTTATTAAAAGGAAATGTTGTTTCCTTTTAATGGTGGTCCTATAATAAAAAGAAAATTATTTCATTTTAAAATTTTATATAAAAATATAAAAAAAATTTTAAATCAGAACATTAGAATTAGCTTATGGTGAATTTCTGGTATTTTTATTTGAAGTTTCATTTTTTAATCAATAGTGTAAAAAAATAAATTTTATTAGAAAAATATTTTATTTGCTAAATTTTTTTATATAATTAAGTTATATATTATTTTTTATATAAAGAATATTTCGTTAAATTATAAATAAATTTATCTTATTTTTTTCATTGTAATCAATTTCATAATGATATTTCAAATAAAAACATAGCTAACTTTTGAAAACATTCACATAAAAACCAATATTATCATCCCATCGGTAGGATTAATGTTAAATTCAATAATACCACATTAGTGATTTTGATACGTAAAAATGGATTCCAAGTTTTGAATCTTCATGATTTATAATGCCTACAATTTTCAATTATTTTGTTCCAAAAAATATTACTGAATGAAATAAAAATTATTTATAGTGACTATGAAAAAATAAGATTAACAAGTGATTAACATATAAACATAAGGTAAAAAATTACATGTACTTGTAAAAAACTATTTTACTTCTATATTTATACCATATATACATTTTAACTAATAACTTATATTATTGGATAAATTTTATTTAATGGATACCTCCCAATTGTGCTAACTTTTATAGGTTTTCAAGAATGGAAATCCTCCCACACTATTAAAAAGGAACCCACCCATACTAATTATTCAAACCTCACATGCCATTTCGATCATCAAAACCATGATAAAATAACATCCCAACATCAATATACTAATTTTAGAAGCCTCAAATTGGTCACAAATCCTACATAGAATGACTTTTGTAGTAATCCAAAATGCGTTACCTGAATAAGAGGTACTGTTTTTCAATGATCACTTTTGTTTCATTTATTTATCCAAACATTAAATTAAATTTTTCATAATTATTATATAATTAACTAAATATAATAAATCTACTGATATTTTTGAAATATAATATGTAAAATTAATCTTTCACACACACACATCAAAGGGGATACCCAATCATCTTTTGTGTGTATGGCGGACTACCGCCTCACGAACTGTTGTCATTCGTTCATCCATTTACCACTATTCAGGGTTGGACATAATGATGGTTTTTTAGTTTATATATGATATCTATGATACTAATAATTTAATTATTCATATTTAATTTTTAATATTTTACATACCTTTATGAATTCAATTTTGGGGGAATACAATAACATCATTTGTGGATGTTTGGGATACTACCTCCTCAAAATGATGTGAGGAGTTCACCATATACATGGAATGTATAATTGGCAGTTTTAACAAAAAAGTGACCTATATATGAAATTTATATGATAATGTAAATACAGCATACATATAAATATATGTATCATTTATTTTTTATTATTTTAAATATGTTAATGAAAAATATGTAGTGTTCATTCATATTTATGACATAACATCTCCTCCAATGGTGAATTTAATTTCATATCTACAATTATTATGGATTGTTATAAATACATAAATATAATTAATAGTTATGATAGTTAAATCATTTTTTACATTTTGGATAAGAATAAATGATGATTTACGTAAGAAGAAAAATATAACAAGCAGAGAAATTCACAAAAATAAAGTAGTTATTAATTAAAATGATGAAAATAAGGAAATATAATTAATTTAAAGGTAGTTAAATATTGTAAATTATTCTAATATGATATTATAAATATGAAAATGGATCTAGAATAAATTAATAACATTATTAATACCATTATAATTAATTTTATGTGGCATTCACCCAAATAGAAGTTAATTTTAGAGGATTCTTGTCTCAATATTCTTTTCTGTGAGGCATGTATGATTCTCAAAACATATTTAATTCTCATGGGGTATATACTTAAACTATTTAATTTAATATAAAGAATAATAATATATTCATGTTATTTGATGTTTCACTTGATGATATTTCTTTCATATGGCCTATAAATTTAAAATTTTCTATGTTGTAATGGATTTCATATCTATTTCATTTCATTACATAATATTGTAATGTTATGAACCTATTATTTTTATTATGGTGTATATATTGTCCTTTTGAAATTTAATATCATTATTAATTCATCATTCATTGTATTTTCAATTTAAATTTCAATTATTTCATCTATTTGGATTTGAACATAACATTACAAAGTTGTAATGATATTTCATAAATAAATTCTGTTTCCTTCGGTTATATTAATTTCTTGTGATCATTATTGTTATATAATTTTGTGAATAATAAAATAGACTATATATTGATTCATTTAAAATTATTTTATTTGTATTTTCAGTTGATAATCATAATAAATTCATTTATTAATTCCCATAACAACCTTATATTCATATGAAGGGTTTATTTTAGGATCTCTTCCAAATAAATATTGCTTATTCATGAAATTATTTTGAAGAAATTATTATTTTAATTGATAAATAAACCATTTAATATTATTTTTCTCTTGTTATCAGTGATATTTTCCATGTAATAGTCTTATTTTACAATTTTTGTTCTTTAAATAATTATAAAAATGTTTTTTATTAAAATCAAACGTTATTTCCCTCTTTAGTTGTAGAACCGGTTTTCATAAAAAACCATAATTTTTTTTAAAACAAATTCCAAAATTTTTATAACAGTTACACAATTTTGTATTAAATAAATAGGTACCCTTTTGTATTTGAAATCTATTTTGAAAGAGACCATCCTATTTCTTTCTGAACAAGTCTCATTTCTAAAATTTTTACCCTACAAAAGGAATGTTTTTTACCTTGTATGAAATGTGCTATATAACCGACCTAAATTTAATTGAACATTCTTATGAAGTTTAAAATGTTAATTTTAAAAAATATTTTTTTAAAAAATGATATTAAAGGAAAATTCCTTTCAATTTTTTTGTTAAATTGAAAATGATATTTTCCTCAAATATTTTTTTAAAATATAATTTTATTGTATTTCAATTATTATATGACAACAACCCTTTATTTTAATTTACATGGGATATGTTGTGTTGATTCCAAAATTATTATCACTCTAGATTTTTTATGATTTAATTTTCCAAGGGAAGTATTGACATTCACTTCCTTGAATTAATTTTATAGTCTTCTTAAAATATTCGCTTCTGTATTATCATTGGGCATTAATATTCTCCTAATTATCAATTTCATTCATATGGATATGTTTATTGCCTAATCTGTATCACATTTTTACCAATAGTTTTTACTTTATAGTTATTTTATTAAATGGTGAAATATTGCTAAATCTGTATCATTCCCTCTTTACAGATCTTTTATAAGGCATATTTTCAATTAATGAAGTCGATTATTTGATATATGAGAACTTATTTGGACAGGTAAGATATCGGTGTAGCCTAGATTTATATTTCCCCTTTATGTATCATTTGTCTTGTGAGATGAGTATGTTGGCTATCCTTAATGGGGTGTTCAACCAGTGTGTTATAAAATATCTTGTGAATAGTCATTATGGTAAAGGTACCATGTTCCTTGGAATCATTACCATGAAACAACATAAGTACCTAAGTAACCTGATAATCAAGCCAGTCCTGACATGACCTGAGTAGTGATCCTGATCCCCATGGGATAGTGACTAGCACATTGATTCATAAAAAAAGTAAAATGGGAACAACTTCTCCACTACCATTGTGGAGATTAACTGAAAAATAAGTATGTATACAATTGAAACAGTAGTGGGAGTAATGTACTATTAGTCAAATATGTATAACATCCCTATGTACTACAACTAAAAGTATGAGAAAATATGAAGAACTTCCCATGTCATAATGGACACAACACACAATGTCTATGGATAAACTTCTAGAGCAACCACCATGTGGTGAATTACCCTTACTCGAACATAAAAGGGGATAATATACAAACATCTGATGGCACTGGTAGGGTGTGAGCTAAAATTCCTAGTAAGTTCTCCCTAAATATTCCGTAAAATATTCTTATATTAAATTAACCAAATATTATTTCAATTTAAAAAATCCATTTTCGAATTTCTTATGCATAATTAAAAAAGTTTTCAATTTACACTTCAAAAAAGGATATACATTAAGTAAATGATTTACTTTTCAATTTATGGAACATTTCTAAAACAAAGGCACTTCTAAAAAATGAATTAAATAAAAAAACTTATATAATATAGTTTATATAAATCAGAACTCATTTAAAAAAGGTTATAAAAATAGAATATATTAATTTAAAATACAAAAAATAGATCTATAAGGTCAAACCCTTAGAAGGTTAGATTGTTACTGGATATAGGGACTCCATAGTTAATGTGACCTGAAAATATATACATATGTGCCTTTAGACTCACCCCAAAAACAACTCATCAGAATCTTCTATGGTATGTGAGGTGCTGTATTTATTTTTTGGAACATTGTAAAACATAACATTCCTTCCAAATAACTCACTAAGTACCATAGGCTTTTATGTGATATAGTAAAACAAGAAAATGAGATTTTTATTACAAGAAATACTAAAAAAATTAATCCCATTATCCATTTCAAATAATCTAATTTTCCATTTAAAACCCAAAATGGTTTTTAATCAAACAATTTAATTTCATGAAGATAATACTCAATGGATTCTATGAGAACTATTTTAAATCCATATTTAAAATAATATTTTAAAATCATTTCTAAGTTTAATTTCAAAATACACTTTCTCAAATTAAATTCAAGAATTTATTTTTTCATAAGATTCCATTAATTTTAAAATAAACCCATAGTTTAATGGAATTTGGGTTTTCCATAATTTTCTATAAAATCCATTTCTATAAAAAATAAACAATTTAATTAAATTAATATAAATCAAATAAAATATTTAAATTAAACAATTTCAATTTCAAAATATTCCATAAACACATCCCAATTTAATGTAATTGGGAGTTTTCTAATTTCATTCCCAAAATCCATTTTAAAAATGCCAATTCAATGGAATTGGGTTTTTACAAAAAACAACTGAAAGCCATTTAATTAAAATCAATCAATTTTTTAAAAATTTTGACAAATTGAAAATAAATAAATCAATTTATGGTTAATCTTAATTGGGCATCATGATGGAACCACCCATGTGAGGATCACAAGATCTCATACCTGAAATATGTACAAGGAAAACTCTTATTAAGAATGACAGGAATATGTATTTATAAATAAAAAAGAGTTTAAATCCAAAATAATGGGTATAATTTCCACATATCAACTCGTGGATTCATGGAACCCTGTGTATGAGATGAGAGTTCATTGGGGAATTTTAATGGGAATAGGAAACTAACCGAGAGATGATATAAGTGAATTCATCAAGCATAGAATTGTTTCTATGAGGGATATCAAGGGATAATAACATAAGTTGGGAGATCTAAGGAAGGGATAAAATTAATATGGGCCACTCCGGTTCCTTGGTGAACTAAAAGGCTGATCTTAAAATTTTAAAACAAAATTTGGATTAATTAAACACTCTTATGCACAGTGTCTTAGGAATAACCTCATGTTTTAAAAAACCATATGAACTTACCTTGTGCCTATTTTAAATGGGTGGCACGGTTTCTCCTAATAGGGTGAAAAAATTTTCTAACCCTCTACAAACCATGAAATGTCCCATTTCCTTGGGTTTTTTAGTTTACTCTAAATGGGTGATCGGTTTGGATTAACTATTCACCAACCACGAACTATCCAAGAAATATTCAAAACACATACAATATAAGCCTAAAACAACCCCAAAGGGAACCCAAACCAATCAAGGTATAAATAGGGGTTTATGAATACCTAAAAATGGTAATACAAAATAATAACATCCCCAATATAGAAACTTTATATTCCCAAGAACCCTACTCATAAGCTTTCATGCCAAAAATATTAGGCCACTGCTCTCTCATATGTTTCTCCCTACCACATGACCCGTGAGAATGTGAAACATGTTTCCATATCAAACAAACCAAAGGAATCCTCCTCAAATTAATTACCCATCTTTTAGAATCAATTACCATGAGTATCCATCAAGTCACAGATAAATAAGGTTCAACCTCATGGTCACTCTAGCGCAGAACATGAGATGGATCAGATAGATACATTCAATGTTGAGATAAATAGAACATGTTATATATCGAATTCATCTACAGTGGAAGTGATAAATGGTATAAAACATTTACTATATTCTTAATAATCTCAAACAGTCCCAAAAAATGTGGATAATGCTTCCCTTACCTCTTGAGAAGTCGATGACCCAATTGAGGTGAAAAATGCAAGAACACCATGTCCCCAACTGAAAATTACAGAGGTCTACTGAAACAATTATTATAATAATTATACTATATCAATTTACCCAATATCCTTTTAATGAATAAATTATATCCTTACAGTTTTCAATTATTCCAATCTCGATCCAATCAAGGAACTATCACAAATCTCTGACCAACACAATATTTATTTACAAGGCCACCTATACAAGGTCTCAAAAAGTGTCATTCAAATCTTGGATAGGTAACTATTTTTAAAAGAAAACTCATACAACCCATAGTGATCATCCCATTCTCTACCATAGTAGAGAACTCAAGCATGAAACATATCCTCTAGAATCTACATATCACTTTCTATCTGGACATCTACGATATGTTGTACTGTAATGGATGTGAGTTCCTAGTGCCTCCCAATGGACTTTGAAAAGTGATAAGTAAACCATGGATCTATATAAAAACCTATATCATAAAGAACTATGTGAAAATAAACAATATATTTAACAAATATATTTCACAACTTCTCAAATTTCATTTTATCATGAATGGGAATAACATCAGATGATTTAGTTATCCTTCCAATCACAACACATATCACATTATTCATATTATATGTTATATAAAAACCTAAATAAATAGTCCATAGAGATATCATAGCACTTATAATTAGAGATTGGTAGTGGATTAGGAAATTCAGAAGGTTTCTTGTTCTCTTCCTTAATCTATTTTCATGTAAATCAATGAGAAACAAACATAACAATACCCTATCTCATACCTATTCACCAAAACATATTCCACATGTCATGGATCACCTTCATGGATCATGGATGTACTGACCACTAGGAAATATTTAAATCCCACATTATAGCTTTCCATATTGAGGGAGGTACCACAAAAGAGTACCTAGATCATAGAATTCAATCATTTGAAAGTCCAATAAATCATAGTCTCCCCACCATTAAGTGAGTCTATAATGCTTTTAAACTCATCAATAATATGGTGTTCTTGAAGAATTAATTTGAAAAGAGAATACATCAATAGAACACTATCCCAGAACTACTCATCCCTTGATTCTCAGACTCCAATATGAAACTGTGAAAATAAAGCCATCAAGTACCACTCTTCTGATGATTCATTCACTTTATGGGTCTGATGATTCCTGCTCAAAGAATCTTAAAGGTTATTCATGTTACCCGTGGTATAGGTGATGTCAATATTTAATTTATGCAGGTATTCCATCAAATTCCTCTCTAGGATGTTTAGATCTTTTTGAGATGAGATACAACTCAATCTTTCGTGGTCTGAATAAACGTTAAAACATTATCATCCAACTTGTATGTTTGGGAATTAGATCTGCAAGTTCATTGTCATTTTTCAAATAATTCATCCTATATTTCCTAAGATAATTATATCCATAAGACATGACATGTTTACCCTGGATAATAATGTATCCCAATACTAAAACCGATGCATTAAAAAAAGACTACATACCCCTCCTCAGCCTTAGGAACAGTCTACACCACTTTAGTAGTCAAAACATAATTTAAAAAAATAAAACATTTTTCATTCCAAGAAATCATTAATAACTTATGAGTTAGTGTTTTTATCATAGATGAAAAATTTACGAATTCCTTCATGAACCAAAACTAATATCTATGTATTCCCATAAAACCATATATCTCGAACACATTTCATGGTTGCTCCAATGTCCTTACAGCCTTCACCTTACCATGATCTACTAATATTATTTATTCCAAGGCCACATTCCCCAATAACATCCCTTCATAAATCCTTAAATCAAATTTAAAATTCTTGGTATATTGTAGTTTATTTCTCATACAAAATAATACTTTTATCATATGATGCACAAGATCCTTCTCATACATAGAGTAAATGAGGATTTTATACATAAAGAACACAATGATGATATGAAGATACTCATGTAAAATATTATTCATCAAATATATGAAAAATTAAGGATCATTGGTCAGAGCAAAGGGATTGAATAGGTACTCATAATGGACACACCTTTTATAAATGGTTGTTTTTTGAATGTCAAATTCATTAATTATCAACTGATGGTAGTAAGAAAGTATAACAATCATTGAGAACAACTAATCCACATTCAATTTCTCAAACTTTCATTAATCAGTGGTAATAGATATTAAATATTTTTCACAACTTTATTCATCTTTAGGTAATCAACACATAGAAAATTGAACCATATGACTTATTAGCAAGGGGAGCCAGTGTCACCCAATGAGACATTTATGGTCATATGGATCCATTCACAAGAATATCATCCTACTAGGACATCTGATCTTTAATTTTGTCTAGTTTCTACAGTATGAGGCAATAAATTCTTGTTGAGTATTATGCATCACATTAATAGAAATCACAACCTCCCTTATTGTGAAAAAACTATAGATGTCTGAGGGAAACACATCAGAAAACTTGATGATGACCGGAGGTGGATCACCGCTCAAAGATTCCCACTCTAGATCAAAGGAAATAATCAATAATAATTTCCCCAACACTATATAACAACATTCATCTCTAATCTACATTGTGATCAATTCTCCTTGGAATACATGGACCACACCATTGGTTGTCGTGAAGGTGACATGTCTACGATAAAATTAAATCTGTATTTCATTGGAAATGTGCTAATCTTTTTTGAAAATGACATCAAGAGGGTTCATGTAAAGAATTATAAAACTCTAAGAAAGATAAAAAATATTATAGACATAAAACAAAAGAGGGACTATAGAGATCTTTCTCTATCTTCACACCTACAGGTGTAGTAATATCCATATCATAAGGAAAATGACCTATAAGAATATTTAGAAGATTTAAAATATAGGTTGAAATAATCAAATGTGATGCACTGATATCAGGTATTGATGTCACTTCTTATAAATCCATTGTAATAGTATCTCTCATTGTCACTAGAACAATATCAACTTACTCTAGAGATTGTTCCACTAAATGGAGAATATATTTTCAGATACCTGTGGATGGAATCCTTTTTCACATTAATCGTCAGATTGTGCCACAATTTTTGAAGGTTTCGATGATTTCATGACACTTCATGGATTGTAATGATCTTGGTAGAATATCTACATGTGACCCAAGAATTCATGAGATCCATAGATTGTGGGTAGCTCGATGCAAAACCTTTTTGAATGTATCATATTGCTACAATAGTAACAAACTAAAGGTTCGCTACCAGGAACTTTGAGAAGTCTATAATCACCTTTCAATCAATATCTATCATAAGAATCATCATTCCTCCTCATTCCCATTAGTATAATTATCATTTCCACTATGGGAAGACGAAACTCCCAATAACCCTAACATTCCACATAGTTCTGTCTCTTCCATCATCTCTCTATACAGTACATCAGCATAAGAAGTCAAATTCAATATGAAAACCTTGGAAAAATAACTTTTTGAAGTCATATCATGAAACTTTCTTCCATATTAATTTAATTTTATAGAATCACTTTTGGAAACTACACAAGATAAGTAATTTTTTCATAATCTATCATGGTCCTTTGAACCTCATCAAGTTTGAAAAGCTCAGTGGCATTTTCCAAATGGATTGAATCTGGATAGAACAAGTCAGTAAAAAGAGCCTTGACGAAATTTCAATTTGATCCCTCATGTTTAATCTCTGTTACGATCATATCCCACAATCTCATTCTAGGATTTTATAGTATGAAGGTGAGACGATTCACCTCGATTACGTTGGGTGAATCCAACAATCCAAAAAATGATCCATTCTTCTCAACCAATCGTCATCCACTTGAGGATAATTTGTTCCTTTTAATAGAACTGGATTATGGTATAAGATCATTTGAGAAACTTTTTAGAATATCCATCTAAGATTCCATTATTGGTGTTTGAATGGGTACTCGAGGTGGTGCATACCCTAGGGCTGGGACAGTGTGCAAAATCACATGAAACAGATTCTAATGAATGAGTGGATTTGATCTCATCGGTCTAGAAATAACTTCCTAAAATATATAATTTTCATGAATAATCAAGGGAATAATGCTACGAAACATCTATTGACCACAAGGAATAAATCAGATTAACACTGAAATAGAGAAAGAAAGAAATTTATAACAACATATAGAAAAATATGATTTAGATTTCAATATTCTAAAATCTAAAGTATTGAAAATAGTTGAAGTAATCCTCATGAATTATTTCCCTAACCACCCCTGGGGACTTAAGGTTCAATGTGATGATATTTTTCTAGGTACTCAGTTGGAACTACCTCCTATATCCAATTTTTTTTTACAAAAATGCGTAATGACTTGAAAAACACCACCTGGATCTCTAATACCACTTTTTTCTGAATCAGTATGGGTACCCAGGTAAAACAATAATCAATATGGTTTGGAAAAGGCCCGAAGGGCATTCTTGATCCCCGAGGGTCATCAACTATCACCTAGAATCAATAAATAAATAATGTGTAGACACATTTTACACTTCATATATAGAAACAAACAAATCACATCAGTATGCATACAAAAGAAGCTCCACTGGGAGTAATGTACCAGAATACAAATTGGTATAACGATCCAAATTATGACAACTAAAACTATAAAAAAAGAAAAATAGACCATATCTCAATGGATGAAACTAACCATGTCCATGAATCAATAGTGAGAACCACCTATAAGTGGTGTATTACCCCTACCCAAACCTCAAAGGATATAATCTAAAAACACCCCAAGGCATTGGTAGGGTGTGATTTAAATATCACAGTTGGGTCTCACCAATGATTATATAATTGATGATAATGTTATCTTAACCAAATAGTGATTTCAATTAAAAAAATATCTTTTTTATTTCATAAGAATAATTAAAAAAAATTCATGCTTAACATTTTAAAATATATAAATACTTCAAGAAAATGCTTTTCTTTTCAATTGATTGAACAATCCCAAAATAATTTCAATTTTCACATATGTATTAATAGAAAACTTTTATATGAAATAGATTATATAATTTAGAAGGAATATAAAATAGCTAATAATAATGGAATATATTTATTTTAAATAAAATAAAGAAATAAACATTGTCATATGACTAATAAAGTAATATAGTTCTAGGATATAGGGTCTCCATACTCATGGTGACATGAAAATATGTACATAAATCCAATTGAAAAAATGCTAAAGGGGACTCATCACCATTTCATAAGGGATGGGACGTGTTGCATTTATGTTTTGGAACATTGTAAAGTGTACATTGAAATCCAAATAACTCCAAAAATACCTATGGATTTTGTATTCTCTTGTACAAAACAATGATAATAAATTTAATTTAGGAACTCATAAAATACAATTAATCTTGATCCCCATTTCAAATATGGCATTTTTCAATTTAAAAACCCAAACCGGTTTTTAATCAAAAGATGAAATTTAACCAAGATAAAATGATAAGGCTTCAATCAAAACCTTTTTTAATCCATTTCAAAATAATCATTTGAAATAAATTCCCAATTCAATTTCAAAAACAACTTTATCAAATTAAATACATTTATTTAATTTTTCACAAGATTCTTTCAATTTCGTAATAAACCCAAATTAAATGGAATTGGAATTTTTCCATTTTCCACTAACATTCATATCCATAATTCAATTAATATTTTTAATTGAAACAATTTTCATCAAGTACTCATTTTAAATTTAAAAAATTTTTATAAAGACATCCCAACTCAATGGAATTATGGATTTTTAAATTTTGTGCCATAATGAATTTTAAAACTCCAATTCAATGGAATTCGGTTTTTCAAATAAAACAATTGAAATAAATTGAATTAAAATAAATATATTGAATTTTATTCAAACAATTAATATTTAATAAAGAAATTTAGAGTTACCACAAACTTATTATCATGACATATCCACCTTCCTCAAGATATTAGGATCTCGAATCACAAATCCATTCAAGAAAAGTCCAAATAAGAATGAATACAACAAGGATATATAAGTAAAACCTAGTTTTAAATCCCAAATATTGGATATTAGATCAAAAAACCACCATAGGTATTCAAAAAACCTTAAAGAGTAGAAGAGGGATCATAGGATAACAAGAACAGAAAGGGAATACTAAAAGGGAGAAGATCGACGTGAGTTCCTCCAAATTAGAATATCATTAAGGAAAAATCTGAGAGGCCAATAAATATTCTTTGGAGCTCCATGGAATGGATAATTTTTTTATGTTTCGTTCTAGTCCATTGGGGGCCTATTGGGGTTGGGAATATTTAATCCAAATTCTGATTAATTAAAAACATGTATTCATGGTTTCTTCGGAAGATCCACATGGTGTGATAAACTATGTGGAGTAACTGTGTGCCAATTTTAAATGAGCCACATGGTTTTCCCAAATAGGGCGCATGTGTTGAATAACTGTGATCTAACCATGAAAAATCCTACTTCCTTTAGTTGAATAGTATGTTATGAGAGGGTTCATGAATTGGACTATTTCTACACCAAACATGCACTAACCCAGAAACTTCAAAAACATTTAATATGTCTACCAAAAACGACCCCAAATTATTCTTAACCAAATCATGTTTGAAATATGGGTTCAGAAATACCAGAAAATTAGTACCATGATATTACCAACTGGGGTCCAATGATGAATCATTACCTTCATATTGATTCAATTGTTATTATCAATGGCGTTCTCAATATGCTAAAATCGATTAATGAATTTCATTCTTATTTTATTGATTAAATTACATCATTTATAGTAATTTAAATTTCCATATTTATTATTAATTGTCTAGTTTTTTAAATGGAATGTATGTTCAATTATTTATATATTGCGTAATCACTCCCTCTTAGTTTATTTATTGCATGGATCATATGTACTGTTTTTTAATGTTCCATGTTGCTTATTCTCATTGATTCACTATGTTTTTAGTTGTACTTAAACCTTACTGATCATTTGACCTCACCATTATTTTTTTCCTTTCCCCATGAATCCATGGTGTGTTTTAATAATTATATTCTAGGATATGATCACTGGGAATAAATTTATTATAAAACAATTGTGTTTTAATTAGTTTAATAATTTTTAATGCATGTATCATGTATGTATCTAGTTCACCCAGACTATTGAAATATTTTCTCTATCAATATTTTATTCCTTATAATCATGAAAATGTAATGTTAGTAGACACTAGCTCCAGTATTACTGGGGATGGGGATCTATATTTGGTATCAAAAATAATTGTAGCAAAGTTGGTGTCTATATTTAAGAAACCCTATATTAGGGAACATGACCCTATGATATGATTTGGGGACTACCATAGAAGCACATATATATTTATAAACTTAAGAATAACATATTACATCACATAATTTTGATATTATGGTTGATCATATGTGGGATGTCTTAAACACCACTATTTAGTTTTTATGTAATGGGAGTTTACCATGAATAAGTTTATTTGTGGGAAATTTATGGAATGCCTATGTTATAGTGGAAAATTTAATTCAATATTAATAAATTTTTAATTTATAGTCATAAGTATAATGGAATTTAAAACCTTTATATTTGACATAATAATTAATGATATTATAATAATAGTCAAATAATATTATTAGAAATTGTAAAATAAAAATAGGTTGAAATGAAAACCCTAGTTAAAAGGATAATTAATGATAAAATTTAAATTATTTCCATCATATTTTTGTGAAATTCTTTAGAATGAAATCAATATAAATTTGAAAATGGACAACCCACATGCATGGTGAAAACCCATTGCATCCAGCGAGCCTATGGAGCTTGTACCCATGACCAGAGAATGAAAAAGAAGTTCACACCTACCACCAGCCTACGTGATGTCCTGATTCCGTGTCATTTCTTTTAGGTAAAATTATTTTACAAGAAATTTTAAATTTTGAACTAGTGGTAACACTATTTTATGTTTAGAGTTTAATTTATTAGGAAAATTAGTTTTGGAGAAAAATTAGAGACAAATGTAATGACCAATTTTATGTATCTTATAATTCATAAAAAATAAAAATTAGTGCTTCAAGAATAAAAATTAGTTCATTTTAGGTGATCCATTTCATAGAGTAAGGGAAGAATTGTATTTGGATCAAAGCACAACAAAAATATAAAATTTTTATTATGAAATTTAAATATATAAAATAATTATATATCCTTATATTCATGGTTAATAAAATAATTCATCAATATTAGTAAGAGGATCTAAAAAATATTATACTAATACCTTCTTTCTAATTTGATGGCCTTTTAAATCATCATAGATTTATAGATATAAGGCCGTCATAATTCCATTGTTCATTTACTTTATTTATCAATGACCTCAATCTCCCCAATAACAATTTATGCTTTTTCACCAGGAACATATCTCTATATTCCTATAATGTTTTTGAATATAGTGACCCAGTTATATGTTATTCCATGTTACCTTTATACTTATAATTATATATTATTAATATTATATTTTTTCTAACACTTCTCATGATGTGGGATTTATGAAATGGAATTTTCCAATAAAATAAATACATTTTCAAGATCACGTTTAAAATGGGGGGACATAATTTGATTATGATGGGTAGAGTATAACAAACATAATGTTCTCAAGTAAAAACATTGTATATGATGGTATATATGACACATAAAATAATGATTTTATGGAAAAAATACACACCAAAACAATAAAATATATTTACTATTTTAATCTATTCAATATATTTAAATTCACACAATAATTAGTCAGATTGCATCATATACAATAATGAGTATTTTAATAGCTTTCATTACACACCCAAACGGGTTTTACTGAAGAAATAAATTATTAAATTATTATTATTTTACATAATAAGGTATAAAGTAGACATTAAATTAAAATTATTGAATAATTTTAACTAACATGTTAATACATATTATTAAATTCATTGGTTTAAAATATTTAGAAATTAATAAAAAGAACCAATTGAATAAAAGGGGGTTATTTTTATAAAAACTATTATTATACGCCAAAAAAATGTTTTATAATAAAAAATAAAATTAACTACTATTAATGAAAGATACAAATTAAATAAATAAATTACATATTAAATAAAATATTTTTGATATTCATCAAAGTGATTTTACACTCAAAATATAATTACACATCAATTCTTATGCTTCAAATTTTATTCTTCTAGAAGTTAAATTTTCATACATTTTAATTATGAACCTTTTTCGAAAATAAATTTTGAATATTTTATAAATTTTATATGGAAAAAAATAATTAATTATATTGTAAAATCAAATTTATTTTATGGTGACTTTTAGGTATTTTTATGAAGTATCATTTTTGAAGAATATGGAAAAATACTTAATTTTATATGAGAACTGCTTTTTCATCTAACATATTTATTTAGTTAAATTATATTTTAATTTTTTTAAAGTATATTTAACAAAAGTAAACATCCATTAATTCAATTTAGGTGTTTTGAATCAATTTCATATTTATATTGGATATAAAAACAGACAAATATTTCAACACATTCACATTAAAAACCTTATTTCTCATCTCATATGTGAGAATAATTGTAAATTCATTTCTAAAACTTCTATGATTGAATTTTTTAAAAACTAATTAAATATTTATAATTAGAAAAATTTATATTATATAGTATCATTGGATTATTTGTTTTATAAAAATATTAGTAAATATAGTTAAAATTAATTAATGCAGTTAAGGAAATATTAAGCTTAGCAAGGGACTAAACCCTAAAATTAAGTGCCAAAATGACATAGAAACACATCTAAAACAAAATTGCATCTAATGTTTGACCCCATACTCAATTTTATTGAATTGAGATATTTATTGGATTCACATTATGTATGGGAGATATCTTACTAGTGTTTATATATTTATATTTACAAGAATTCCACTCCTCAACTATAAAATGGAACACACCCCTACAACTTATTCACACCTCTAAATCAGATCCTCCAAAAGTTACCAAAATAAGATCCAAATGTTCCAAAACTCATTCAAAAAATATCTTCTTGAGAATAAATCCTTCCAAGGAAAAATTTTGGTATAAACTAAGAGGTGTTACCTGAATAAGAGGTAATGTTATTCAATGATCACTTTTGTTTCATTTACTTCTCCAACACGTAAATTATTTTTATATTATAATTATATAAAAACCACTGTATCTAAAATATACTATGATTTTTTATTATATGTGTTTGACCTATACTTTCCAACACCGCCAAAAAATGGGACAAGCAATCATCATTCGTGAGTATGATAGTTTACCAATTCAAGAACTGAGGTCATTATTTTTCAAATTACCACATATAATGGTTGGATATAATGATTGATTTATTATTTATATATGAATATTTTATATTTATAATTTATTAATGATTCTATATTTTCTATGAAAAACAAACCATCATTCATTCCATTTCGTGGGAATATGATAACATCATTTTTGGATGTGTGGACTATCGCCTCCCCAAAGCAATGTGATTCGTTCACACTATACATAGAAATTATAAAGGATTTTCTTAATAAAATCAATTGAAATAAATTACATAAATATTATAATAGAATTATAATATAAATATATATCAATTACTTTTCCTTCTTTTAAAAATGATAAATAAATGAATGTAGCGTTCATGTGTCCATATGACCTACCACATCCATAAACAACAAATTTTTTCTTATCTCAAAATATAATAGAATATTATAAATAGACATATATTTAATATATATATGATAATAAATAATGGTTTACATTTCATGGAAGATGAAATTATTATTGACATAAGAAGACAAAAAATAACGAGTCAAATCATACTTGAAAAACAATGGAGTTATTACTTGAAACTATGAAACTAAACAATGATAATTAATGGTAAGGTCATAAGATATTACAAAAGATTAATATATAACATTTTAAATATGATTATTGTTCAGTTATAGGTTAATAAATTCTTAAATCCATTATGTTATATGTTAATGGACGTTCACCCAAAAGGGAACACAATGTATGTGATTACTGTATTACTTTTCATTCCATGGGGCATATGCCATTTGCATCACTTATTTATTTTTTTGTGAAGTATATACTACCACTATTGTATTTCATCTCATGATTTAATTTATATTCATTTATTTAATGTTTCATTTGAGGTTATTTCTTTCATGGGTTCTAGGAAATCTGTTTTTCCAAGTGGTATGTGATTTCATCTCTAATTCATTTAATTGAAGCATATTGTATTGTTATATTCCTAGTTTCATTTATTTAGTGTATATAATTCCTTTTTAAAATTTAATATCATGATTACTCTATTATTTAGGTTATTTTCAATATCAGTTTGAATTATTTTATCTTAGGGGATATGAACTTGATGTTACCAAGTGGTAAAAAAAATCATAACTATATTACTTTTCATTACGTTATATTACTTCCTCCTTATCATTAATATTCAACGATAATTTATATAAAACATTAACTATCTATTAATTTATATACAATTATTTTATGTGGAATTAGTTTGGATACAAATAATAAATTTACTTATAAATTATAACTTTAACATTATGTTCATGTTAAGTAATTATTTCACAACCTCATTCTAATAAATATTATTAATTCATGGAATTCAATTAATGAAATTTATATGGACATTGTTCAATAAAGTGTTTAATATTATTCTCCTATAAATATTGATGATCTATTTCATGTAATTTTATCATTTTATAGTATTTTACTAAAATTTTTATATTATTTTTTAAAAGAAAATCACGAATTTATTAACCTCTTCAGTCCAATAACATGTTTTCTTATAAAAACCACATTTTCAAAAAATGTTTCCAATTTTTTAACAATTCCAAAATTATATATTATATTAATTGTTACTCATATTTATTTTAATAATGTTTTCCATGATACATTCTTGTCACTTTTTAAACAAGTCACATTTCTATTGTTTTTTCCCTACTAAAGAAATGTTCATTTTACCATTTCCAGAATGCATGCAATTACCCACCATCATTTCAGTGATGATTCCTTTTCATATATAATTTTTTTTAAAGAAAAATTACATATTACTTTTAAATTAATGTACAATAATTTTTTCAAATGAAAAATAATTTTTCCTCATAAAATAATTTTAAAGGACTTATGTTAGTATTTATATTCATAAAAAATAAGAACATTTTATCTTACTCCACATGGAATATGTCATATTAATACCAGCATTATTATTTATCAGTATGTCTTATTATTTATTTTTCCAAGGACTGTATTTTAATTTACATACTTGATTCATTTTTATAGTCCCCTTTAAATATTCACATTCTTATTATCATTAGACATTAAATTCCTGAAAATTATTCATATTACTTATCCGGTATATGTTTGTTGCCTAAATTTTATACCAGTTTGATATTATGTAGAAATGAAAATTATTTGATTAATTGGGAAACTATTGATAAATCTGTATCTTTTACTCAATACATATATTTGATAAGCCATGTTTTTTTGAATTAAACCAATCATTTGGTATATGAGTAATGATTAGGATAGGTATGAAACATGTGGGTCCCGGTTATAGATAGTTCATTGATGGATTGATAGTCTCATGGGATGATTCAATTTGCTAGATTTAGTGGGTTTCCCCCTTATTATGTTATGTAACTACTTGTGAAAGGACGTGAGGGAAAAGTTACCATTTACCCTAGATACATGGCCTCCAATTATTAAGCATTGGATAAGTTTTTATTTATTTCTTATTATACATTAAATTTTCACTATGAAAAAATATTTAGTGTCATTTTATTCTCAGTTTATTGTTTAAATGCCACTATTTATAGTTATTTTCATTTCCATATTGATTATTCTTTCTCTAGTAATTTAAAATGGAAGGTGTGTTGAATTATTTACCTTTTTATATTGTCTATGCACTCCATATCCCTATATTGATTACATGGAATCTATGTTTAGTAATTTATCCATCCATAATAATTACTCCCATTTATTAATTATTAGTTTTATTTTTCTTAAACCTTACTGAGAATTTGAGCTCACCGTTATTTTTTCCCTTTCCATAGGAATCCACGAATGTACTAATAATTATATGAAAGGATATGGAATGTGGGAATGATGTTATGATAAAACAATTATGTTGTAATTAGTGTAATAATTTTTAATACATGATTCACATATATATCTCATTTACCAATATTAATAAACTATTCGATCCTTCATAATTGGATTCCTTGTAATCATTCGCTTGTATTAGTAGAAGAAATAAGCTCCATGTCTAATTGGGTTAGGGAACTACATCCCACTCCATGCAATTGTGTTCTTTTCCCTTCGATAATGATTTCCATCCAATTTGATTAATTTGTGTATTCCTCCTATCTGACTTTTTTTTTGAAATTATTTATAAGTTTAATCATGTTGTGTTGTTTACTTCCATCTTCTATAATATTCCATTGCATAATTTTTACATTTTCATCCCCATTATTTTAATCAAGAAACGGGTCTTATGATACCTAGATTTAATAATTGTATTATATTTATAGGTTATAAATATCTATAAAAGGAACAATCATCAATGTATATCTCTTTTAAAGAATTACAATGTGAATTTAGGTTAAATAATCAAGGAATATTTATTTTTTTTCCGTAAAAATTATTTTATCCCCATCGTTCTATATTTCAATTCCTAAGATATATAACAAAATAAAATAGAATGAAATTTCTTTGTTTTTAGTAATTAATCAACATTAATATTTGTAATCTTATATTCTAAATTGGAGTTCTATGAATGTTGTGATCTTTAATTATGATTTTTGGTTGATAGATTTATTTTAATGAGGACATCAATTTCAATACTATCAATATGGTATTTAAAGTCCTACATTGAAAACTCATTACTGATAACTTTATAATGTGGCCTTATTTTATATAGTTTTACCACATACTTTTACTAAATTTTAATGTTTTAATTAACTAATTTTACAAATTTTATTAAATAAATATACTTCTATTCCTTTTTGATTAAATTTTTTAATTTGTAAAATTTTACAGTTAATTATGAAATTTTAGTCCTAAAAATAATTAATTTTAATTTATTAATTTTTATTATCATATGTTTTATTATTTTTGTTAGTTGTATTTATTTGGATCATTATTTGATAATTTGTTTCTTTTGTTATAGAATCATCTAATAATTTTATTGTATATTATTTTACTTATTTTCTAAATTAATATCTTTTCCCTTAAATTTAGACTCATTAAAATAAATAAACATTCTTAATTATTTTGTTTAATTATTTTGTCTTTTTTTAATTAATGTTAATAATTTATGTTTTTTAATTTCAATAATCTAGTGTTTTTTTATTTTTAAGTGTTCATATTTTTATTAGTTTATTTAGTTTTTTAAAACATTTATATTTTAATTTATTATTTTCAGTTTTAATAGTAAACTGGTTGGAGATCATTTATTTGATTTACTTATAATTTTTTTATTCTAATTTATATATTTTTAGTTTATTAGTTTATTAAAAAATTTAATTCACTAAATATAGAATTTTAACTTCAATATTTGCTTTTTTAATTTTTGTGTATCACCAAAAGTTCATTTGCAATGCTATCATTAGTTTTATTTTTAGTATGTTACTGTTGCAGATGATTATCAACATCACCCTTACTTTTTCATTGATAAACTTTTAGTCATTCACATCGGTAAAATTTTTATTTGTAACTAATAGTGTCCTTTTTATTATTAACAATCTGTAACCTTATTTTCTATGCCACCAGTGAACATTGTTTTGTTAACCAAGAGTGTCCTTAATTTTTTGAACTATCAGTGACCCTATGTCTATTGATAACCTTTAGCTCAATAGGTTTCATTTAATTTGTTTCTGCAACAATGACCATTACGCCACTGGTCCATCTCATTGTACTCTCCTGCTTCATTACCTCACTCACTGATTCATTCTGTCACCGATGCATTTCCTTCTATCGGTACCCCTTGCTAGTGATTAACAACCTACTGATACATCTTTCAGTTTCACATCCTATTCCTTCAACCCTCATAGTCTATCAATTCCACATTCTACCATATATCCTTCCACAGACTGAAAATCATCCCTCCCTCATTCAATCTTCATTCATCGCCAACCCCTCTCATTGTTCTCACCCCAGTGGCATAAAAGACTCACAAAAAAACTAATAACAAACCAGTTTTTCATCATAAAAAAATAAAATAATTAACCAGCTTAATATAATTTGGAATTATATTGATGAACTCTCTTCATTTAGACCTATAAACATTGGTTTTGAACCCCCTTGCATCATTTGGAAAAATCAAAACAAGAAATCCGCTAAAAGAGATTTATTTGTGCCATCATTATGGTCAAGTATTTTGAAATCTGAAAAATAAATCACTATTCTGGGAGGGAGAGGGAGTGGGTGTTCTGTATTTTTTCCACGAAATAGACCAGACCACCACTATTTCATTGAGTTTAAGCTGCTTCCAAAGATGAAGGTCGACTCACCACTAGTTGTCATTTCTCGATGATATGATTCGATGTTTCCTAGATGATTGGTGTGCCGTTGGGAGAATGAGTGCTTCTAATGAGGAGACTTGTTAGTGAGCTGCTCGTTGTGCCGTGGAAGTGCTGAGCCGAGGAGAGATACTGCTGATCTGGGGCCGCACTTTGTTTCCTGGAGGAAGTAGGGTGACACTCCCCTAGGGAAGACGTGTCGAAGACTTATCCCCACCTATGGTTACGCCGATTTTAGGGGGAGAGGAAGATAACATTAATTAAATTAAGTTAAAATTAATTAATTATAAAACATAATTAAATTAAAAGAAATGAACTAAAATAATAAATAATATTAATTATAAATAAATAACATATATAAGATTATTTATATTAATAAAACCAAATTGTAAAATTTATAAAGTAAAATAATTAATAAATTATATTGAAAAAATTAAATTATAATAACTAAATAATATTATTTTAAAATTTAAAATAAAAATATTTATTAGAATAAATTAAAATTATAATCTAAAAAATAATTTATTTAATTTAATATTTAATAATGTGAATACGTTAAAAATTACAATTTATCTTTGTAATGTATTTAATTATTATAGTAAATATTTAAAAAATATAAATAATAACCTATATAAAAACATGTAATAAAGTAACTAAATAATCAATTATGATTATGTTTTAATTAATAACAATCTATTATAATAAATCTTTTTTATGTATTTCTTTATTTTAACTTTTCTTTTTAGATAATTTAATGATATTCTATTTTATATTTGCAGTTTAACACCAAGGTCCTAAAAATATCTAGGATCCTTCAACTAAATAACTAAGAGTTAGTTACAGGGGTAAAGCTAGCACGACCTGTCAGTCGTGAAAAAACAAACGTGTGCGGTGCACAAGTGAGGAAACCATGAAGTCTGTGGAAAAATGTGGGTGACATGCCGCTTATGATAGAAGGATCTAAAATATAATGCAAGTAGTAGAATTGGGAGGAGATGATACACATTTAACAATCCACATCCAAGTAAAGAAAGAACATAGGGTGATTTAAGAACCACTTCCTAGAGGTGAATGGGTTTAGGAGTAGACCATCATTTTGGGAGTTCTTTTTCCATAGTTTTCTAGTTTTTTTACTCTATTTTACAATGTTATAATTGTTGTAATGATATTGAAAAATTTTTCTGAAAAAATTATTTAGTTTGGGGATAAATTGAAGTTCCACTTGTTATCATTTATTTTTTTTCCTTAATCATTTTGTTGTATTTAGTATTGATCAATGAGATCAATACTGGATTCATTAAATTACTTGTACCATGAGGAAAAAACATTAACATTTCAAAATCAATTTGTGAGATTGATCATGGAAATATGTTTCAAAAGGTAATAAATTCATAAGACTTCAGGACTTACAGTGAAATTGTCCTATTGTCACTTTCAAATAATGATTTTCATAGTTGATCTATTTTAGAGTGGCGAACTCAGAACACGATAAACCTCTCTTAAATAACTACTAGATAGGGAAGTATGTCAATATCATAAAATGGTGGTACAGTGGAACAACATTTAGGTGAATTGGAATAATTTTAATACAAGTAGAATGGATATTTTTTCTTGGGCATTACATTATGTTAGTCATTTCTCTACATTTTAAATATTTGTTATTCACTATTTTCTAACTATTTTTTGATTATTCATTTTCGTCAAGATCAAAAACTAAATAATTTTGTGTGACATTACTTCATTATAAAAAAAATTAAAAATAGGAAATCTATCACACTGCTGGCAACAATGGGGTATTTTTGAATGTTTTTAGAAGAATAGTGGTCATAATCACCTTCCCTTTGGGTTTGACCCTACATGTTATATATCCAGTAGTAAGTATGAATATAAATAATTAATCTTTGACCGACATCAATGATTGTTGACAACATGTTTTTGGCTCTATTTCCGGGGAAGGCATGATCCATTCTATTTCAAAAATAGTAAAATATTAAAATAAAAAACACAAAAAATAGAAAAAATATGGTGACTATTTTAAAATTCAATTATGTCATATTATGTGTGTTACAGTACTATGGTTTTTTTTTTACGTTGAATTTCAGTTTTTATCAAATATTTCTTGAACACTATGTCTACTGTTTATAGATTAGAGACCCTAAACACTGAATTAGATGAACATTTAACTTCTCTATGAATGAAAAAAATTGAAATGGAAAATATAGATGAGAGAGTTCATGAACCTAAAAAATTTCAATATCTACAAGAACTCTTTGATGAAGTTTAAAGGCCTAGAATAATGGAGTTCTAACTCCCTCAATTTTCGTGCAATCCTTCTTTTATTAGGTTACCTCATTGAGGCCAAAAATACGAGCTAAAATAGTCACACATTACACTACTGGCTTCATTTAATTGACAGTCTAATGAGGACTCTCTAGCCTTCATTAGATATTTTTACAACACTGTGTAGTAGTTACCTCTTCTAAAAATTACTGAAAATGAACATAGAATGAGAGTCTTTCCCTTTTAAAAAAAGGAATGCTAGAAATTATTTTTTTATCCTAGATGTGAAAAGTTTTGAGAACTACGATCAAGTGTACAATTCTTTCATAATGAAATTTTATCCTCAAAGACTGAAAGGTTAACTGACAGAAAAAATCACATACTTTTTTCTAGAGGATGGAGAAGCTTTTCAAATATCATAGTATAAGTTTATGGACATTCTTATGTAGTGTCCCTATCATAAAATCTAATACCACCTTCTCATGAAACCTTTTATGAATGGTTGTAATCTTATAAACATAATCTAGTTGATCAGGCTACTGGGGGTAATTATATTGATAAGATAGATGAAGAATTTCGAAAAATAATTAATAATCTTACACTGAATTCACATCATACAAATTCAAGATGAAAAACATTCAATAGAAATATTAATTCTAACATAGGTTCAACAAATAAAACTGAATCTAAACTTGTGGAAATCACCAACCAATTTCAATATTTAATGAACTAGAATGAAAAACAAATAGTTAATAAACTAGGTTGTCAGAACACAAATCAATAATTAAGGGAACATTGTGTTTAGTGTGTTATATTTGGGCATACTGAAAACATTTTTCATAACATTTATAAGACCTCCCAATAACTAGAATACATAAAATGTGTTAACTATTGTCCTAGAATTCCTCCTAATGAAGACCCATTTGCAAAAAATTATAATCAAGGCAATAGGAACCATCAAAATTTATCATGAAATGTTCATGGACTAATTAAGAAATCTATTAGCCCTAACTATCAAAACCAACCAAGACCAAACATTAATAAACAAGAAATGCATGAGTCTTCAAATGCACAAGGAGAAAATGATAATCAAATTTCTTCTAACCTTGATCCAATATTGAACAAAATTAACTCTCTAGATGAAAGATACATGACAATAAAAACCAAAGAACAAAATCAACATGAGTCATATAAAATAAAAAAGGATGATAGGATGCAAAAGATACTGGAAATGAAAAAAATGATGCTAGGATGCAAAAGATACAAAACTTAACCCTAGAGACAATTCCATGGTGGTTGTAACTAAAAGTTGGCCAAATACTCAAACTATTTCTGAAAAGAAACAACAATTCCATAAATGAAAATTTGATTTAATTCTAATTAATAAAAACCATCATCGTTCACATGTTATAAATTCACATAAAGCTCTAGAAAATGATCAAAATATTAATTTATCATCTTAAATTGAATCTGAAAACTAATATAAAAATCAAAGGATTAACCGCAAAGAAAAACTTGTGGAAGAGGTTAGGGAAATACACATAGTCCTTAAAAAATTTCCCCACCCATTCCGTTTCATGAAAAGTTGAAACATCAAAGTTATACCAAGGCTGAACAAATGCAATTCCAGTGTATCCTTTCCAATATTCAAGTAAACATTACATTAATATATACCTTTATTAAAATTAAATCTTACTTGAAATCTCTCAAGAGAAATATTTCAAAAAATATAACCTTCAATAATTTTCTACCCACAACCTCACTGAAGAGTGCAGTGTTGTACTCCAAATGAAAATAATACCTAAATTTAATGTCCTATTTAGTTTTGTGATTACTTGCACACTACTAAATCTTGATCAGATCAATTGTCAATGTGATTTTGGTGTTAGTATTAACCTTCTCCCATAGTCATTGTTTCTGCAGTTGAGGTTGGGTAACCTTCAACCTACCTTATTAATACTATAGGCAGCTGATAGATATTTCACTCATCCGGTGGGTAGGATAGATGACATGCTAGTTTGAGTTGGGAAGTTATTTTTACCTGCATGCATTTTAGTGTTAGATATGGAGTGTGATCAAGAGGTTTCCATCATCTTGGGTAGGCCCTTCTCGGCCATAGGTGGTGTTGTTATTGATATCTCTAAGGGATAACTTATTTTCAAAAATGGAGAACAACCATATGAATTCAATGTGTTTAAAAAAAATTAAATGACCAAACTTTTATGAAAACTATTAAATTGTAGAGTCCTTAGAAGATGAAAACACAACTAAAAACATAGAAGAATATAAATATCAATAATTTGTTGAAGAAACTCAATTGGTATCAGAATATTATTTTGTTTCTGTATCATAAGTATAAAAACCTAATCAAAATATGAATCTAGAAAATTTTCCAAAACTGGACAACTGTCCAGATTCTACTATAGAAGAATCCTCTATTTCTGAATATAAAATCTATCTGAATGAATTTGATGGTGTTATTATTAACTCCAACTTTTCTGAGCACGTTGGTGAATTTGACAAGAAAACATATTAAAAAAATTGATGATTTTCCATTGATTAACATAATAAATTCTAACCTAGAAAGTCTTGAAAGTTACTGCCCATTTTTGATAAGAACAATCTTATTTTTGAATCTGAGAATGAAATTAAAAATAACTCATCATTCAGTACTCCATACAAGAGATATGTTGATGATTTGGGACCTCCTAGGCCTATGAGTCTTATTTTAAGTGTAGAACCACCCACTTTGGAACTAAAAGCAATCCATATTCATTTTAAATAATCTAATCTGGGTGAGAAATCCACTTTTCCTATCATAATTTCTTTTGAACTTAATGAGGATCAAGAATAAAGATTATTATGCGTTTTTAAGAAGTATAAATCTATAATTTTTTGGGCCATAGCTAATATCAACAGTATTATTCCCTCATTATTCATGCATAACATACCTATGTAGCCTGCCTATAAACCATGGGTAGGTATCAAAGAAGTTTGAATCGAAATATGAAAGAAGTTGTGAGAGATGAATTATTATGTTTTTGGACAATGGAATCATATATCCGATTTTTAATAATTCTTGGGTCAGCCCTGTCTAGGTTTTCCCTAGGAAGGGAGGTTTCACTGTAGTAAAAAAAGAAAAAAATGATGGAATCTAAGTTAGGAATGCCTCAAAATGGAGAGTTTGTATAGATTATAGAAAACATAATACCACAACTAGGAGGTACCATTTTCCAATGACCTTCCTTGATAAAATGATAAAGAGGATTACTATAAATGAGTCTTTCAATTTCCTCGATGGGTATTCTTGTTACAAAAAAATTCACATTACTCCAAAGGATTAAGAAAATAACACCTTCACATGCCCCTTTATGACATTTTCTTACATGGAGATCCCCTTTGGGATGTGTGGAGATCTATCCACCTTTTAAAGGGTTATGATGGCTATATTTTCTAATATGATTGAATGAACCATTGAGGTTTTCATGGACGACTTCTCCATTGTGGGTATCAATTTTGATACATGTCTTAAAAATATTTAGTTAGTCTTAGAAAGATGTATTGAATCAAACCTTGTTCTTAAAAGGGAAATGATTATATTCCTGGTCACAAAAGGTATACTGCTTGGTCCTAAAGTGTCAAAGAGAGAATCAGTAGTTGATACTTCTAAAATTGATGTCATTCAAAAACTCCCACCTCCTGAAAATGTAAAAGGTGTTAAATTTTTTCTAGGGCTTGATGGTTTTTACCTGTGATTCATAAATGGATTTTCGGAAATAACTAATGCCATGTTTTCTTTTGATGTTAAGGATGTACGATTATATTTTGATGAATATTGTTTGAAATCATTTAATCTTCTTAAAGAAAAACTCACTACATCTCCCATCATCACATCACCTACTAGAAACTACCTTTTGATCATATGTGTTATTATAATGGCATAGTTGTTGGTGTTGTCCTTTGACCGAGGAGATATAGGATGTTACATGAGGTTTTTTATGATATTAGTCTTCTATATGTAGCCCAAATTAATTATACCACCACTTAAAAAGAATTACTAGCTATTTTATTTTCTCTAGAGTTGTTTAGACAGTATTTTTTAGGCTCAAAAGATATTATTTTCAGTAATAATTGAGCCTTAATGTTTTGACTATCTAATAAAGAAACTAATTCTAGGCTAATCAGAAGGATTCTGTTTCTTTAATATTTGGATTAAGAGATTAAGGATATATAGGGAGCTGAGAATCTAGTTACATACCACCTATATTGGCTTCCTCCTACTCAATATGATGATCCTAGGGAAATAAAGACTTCTTTTTCAAATGAAAAACTACTCTCTATTTCTATCGAGAAATCCTCTTGGTATGAAGAATTTTCCAACTTCCTAGTAGTAAGTGTCTTTCCTAGAAATCCACCCAATAAAAAAAGAAAAAGATTCATTTCTGATCTTAAATACTATCTTTGTGATGATCTGTTTTAGAGATGTGATTATGGTATCCTTAAGAGATGTGTTACTAAGGAAGAGATGCTTCCTGTCTTAAAGATTTGTCACTCCTTACCTTGGCGAGGTCACTATGGTGGTGAAAACACTGCTCAAAAAGTCATACAATCTGGTTTCTATTGTTCTACTCTTTTTTTGGATGGTAGGATCTTTGTAGTTGGCTGTGAAATGTTTTAGAGGTTAGGAAATGTTTGTAGAAAGCATGTGTTACCCCAAAAAGAAATTATAAATTTAGTGATATTTGATTTCTAGGGTTTGATTTCAGGGATCCATTTTCGTCATCTCATGGGAATGAGTATAATCTTGTGGTCATAGATTATGTGTCAAAAAGGGTTGAGGTAGTGGCAATGCCCAACAACTAAGCCAACTCTATAATAATATTATTCATGAATAAAATCTTTTCATTATTTGATTTTATTGATTCCTTCATCCCAGATAATGGAACACACTTTAAGAATTACATGTTTAAATATTTTATGCTAAAATATAAATGTATTCATATAACATGAACACTAAATCATCCATAGACCAGTGGACAGGTGGAAATTTCATATAGGGAACTAAAATATATACTTGAGAAAATTGTGTTAAATTCTAGGAAGGACTGGTCTCTTAAATTAGATGAAGATTTTTCGGCATATAGAACTACCTTCATGAACCCAACTAGTATGTCTCCTTACATGATGTTGTTTAGTAAATTTTTTTATTTACCTATGTAGTAGAAACATTAGTCTTATTTGGAAGTTAAGTCTCTGATCATTGACATTAAGAGTACTCTTGAGAGGAGATTAATTGAGCTGAGTGATAAGGATGAAATTAACGGATATAGTTATGATAATTCGAGATTTTAGAAGGAGAGGACTAAAATAATTCACGATTATATCTTTAAAACCTATGAATTCAATCCTGGATAGAAGGTCCTTTTCATTAACACTGGACTTAACCTTTTTCTTAGAAAGCTTATGTCTATGTGGTCTGGACCTTTTACAGTTGTGAGAGTTCTTAAGAATGGAGCTGTTGAAATTATTGGTGGAGAAAACAAATCCATTTTTGTTAACGGGGAGAGAGTGAAACATTATTTTTAGGGACATCTGAAGGGCATAACTGACTTCAATGTGCATGAAAACTAATCCTAAATAAATTATAGCTGAAGAATTAAAAACATAGCATTTCATGGGAGGAAACCCATGGTTTTTTCTGTTATTTTTTTCTTCATTTAAACCATGAATAAACTGTAACTTTTGTATATTGTTTTTTTTAAGTTCCTATAAAATCTTTCCCTTGGTTTAATTGTTCTATTTTAGAGTTATCAAGAAGCTGCTATTTTTTAATTTAAGGAGATAAATTTCCTTGCTGAATATTTAATGATAAACTGTGATTCAATGATGTACTATATTCTTTAGAATGCACTCAGTTTTCTACTCCTTGTTCACATTAATAAAATTTAATACAAGTCATGGTTATCACTATCAGTGTTTCATTTACTCAATGATGCACATGATCCACTTTGACAGTACAATTAGTGACTCATTTGTGCTATTGTCGATTACTCATAGATAGTATTGTTGGTGAGACAGTGATTGTTATTTTAAAAAATCTGTATGTTCCTCATTGCTGAAAAATATAATTTCGCTATTGTTAAAATCATTCCATTGTGTAATCATAAGTGTGTGGGAGGTACATGTAGACTGAGAAATTTTGTTTTGAATATTCTTTAGTTTGGGGTGTTTTGGCATTGATTCATTCTGCTCTCTTGAACATATTATTGAACTCAATCTATTAAAATACATTCACCCAGTACATTGTGAACCTACATATCACATGTTACTTTTGAGCTATATTAAAATTTATTCGCTGGACTTTAATGTTAATGTGTGTGCTTGCTAATGAACCTATTGTTATGTTAATCATTTTGGAAAACAATATTTTTGAACTTTATAGATACCCTTTTAAATATTTCATCAATCTATTAAATTGAAAAATAGGTTTTGAACTATAATCTCTATAATTGTTCTTTTCCGTGTATAGAAGTAAAATATGAGGACAATGATGGGTTTTAAGTGTGGGGGAGGGAGTCAACTCTTGACTATGCGGAACTATGTTAAATGGTAAGTCCATCAATTCCCACTGCAAGTTAATTTTTTTTTGAAAAAAAAATTGGTTAATGCTTTAGAATATTCATGCACAATTTCAGGATGTACATTCAAATCAAACGGGTATTGCCTATGGAAAAATTTCATTAGTAGTTAATAGTTGCTTTGAGTCTGTAATTAATGATAATGGATGATTTTTGTTTAAACATTACATAGCGATTTAATGAAAATTTTGTTTAGTGAAAACTTTTGAGAGTGATATGGGTAACTTTTCTGTGGATTTATAATCATTCCCCTTATAACTAGTTGTATGACCTTAATCCTAGGGGCCTCATTCATATTTTAATTATAAAAAGAAATAATATTAGTGGGCCTACATAAATGATTTTTGATATAAATATTTTGAGACTGGAATAGTCTGGGAATCTTGGATCCCACAGTGAGTTTATGAGACCCTAAATGTTGGGTGTGTTTCTGTTTACTATAATCCCACTGTACACCATGAATAAGTGCATTGCAGATTGTATAAAACATGATACATGGAAATAGAATAATAAATTAAAGTGTCTAGGTAAAAAATGAGTTCATTAAGGTGAGTGGAATGATGAATGCCAGACGAAGAAAGGCTCATTTGGTTTATATGGAATTAATTTATGTTGTATCATTGAGGGGATTCATAAGAATAAAATTAATTATTTTTGGAACATAGGAATGAGTCATTATACAATGTATGCACTATTACATTCTTAACTCTACTGAATTTTATCCTTTTTTCACTCTTCAAGGTGGCTCTTAAGTTTGGATTGGATTGGATCATTATGTTATTTCACATAAGAGGAATTACACTTTTATTTATATATGATTCATTGCCTTCTTTCTTTCCAAAAATAATATCCTATAGGAAATACATGATTTGATAATGTTTTTGAAAAATCCTATTTTCATGTTTCTGTCCTCTGATCTTAAGTGCTGAACATGTTACAGTTTGATCTAAATCATAAATACTACTTCTATTTTTCATTGTTATGAAATCATGAGATTGTTTGAGGACCATCAATGCTTAAGTTTGTGGAATTTTATGTGGCCTTGTTTTACATAGTTTTTCCACATCCTTTTACCTAATTTGTAATGTTTTAATTTCTTAATTTTACACGTTTTATTAAATAAATATACTTATGTCCCTTTTTAATTATATTTATTAATTAATAAAATTTTATAATTAACAAGGAAATTTTAGTATATAAAATAGTTAATTTAGATTTATTAATTTTTATTCTCATATAATTTAGTATATTCTATTAGTTGTATTTATTCTTCTCATTATTTAATAATTTCTTTTATTAGTTAATGAATCATCTAATCATTTTATTTGTGTAATATTTAACATAGTTTATAATTTTATATTTTTATCATTAATTTAGACTCATTAAAATTTATTAACATTATTAATTTTTATGTTTCATTATTTGGTGAAGTTTTAATTATAGTTAATAATCTATGTATTTATAATTCAATAATATAATGTGTTTTTATTTTTAAGTGCTCATATAGTTATTAGATAATTTAGTTTTCTAAAACTTTTATATTTTAATTTTTCATTTGGTGTTTTAATTGTAACCATGTTACAGATCATTTATTTGATTTACATTAATTTTTTTAATTCTAATTTAAATAATTTTAATTTATCAGTTTATTAATTTATTTAATTCACTTATGTTATTATTTTAACTTCAATTTTTATTGTTTTAATTTCTTTGTATCACTGTTAGTTCATTTTTTAATCTACTGTTTGTTTTATTTTTAGTTTGTTTCCCTTCCGAATGATTATATGCATCAGTCTTACATTCGCATCGGTGACCTTTTAGTCATTCCCATTGGCAACCTTTTTATTTTTAAATAAATGTGTCCTTTTTATATTGAACTATAGATTACCTTATTTTCTATGCCACCAGTGAGCTTTTTTAACCAACAATGTCCTTATAATTTTGAACTACCTGTGACCCTCTGTCTATCACTATCCTTTATCTGAATTGGTAGCCTATAATTTTTTCTGCAACGATGTCCTTTTCACCACTACTCTATATCACTATACTCTCTATCTTCATTACCTCCCTCAGTGATTCCTTATACCATCGATGCATTTCCTTCTATCAGAAACCCTTGCAACAGATTCGCAACGTACCGATACATCTATCAGTTTCACATCCTCTGCCTTCAACCCTCACTGTCGATCAACACCACTTTCTCCCCTACATTCTTCCTTAGACATGCATTAATCCCTCCCTCCTACAATATTCATTCATCGCCAATCCATCTAATTGTTCTCACAATAGTGGCACAACAGACTCACAAAAAATTGAAAACAATCTGGTTTTGGACTATCGAAAAATCATATCTTTAACAAGAGCAATATAAATTTGAATTCGGGTGATGAACTCTCTTAATTCTGAACTATAAACATTGGTTTTGAACCACCTTGCGTCATCAGGAGAGATCAAAACTAGAAATCTACCGAGGGAACTTGAGTTGTGCCATCGTCATGGTCCGCTGTTTTGAAATCCGAAGAAGAACTCACTATTCTAGGACAGAGAGGGGGAAGTTGAACTGTCTAATCGCCAAAAACTAGACCGAACCACCAATTTCACCTAGAGATTAAGCCAAAGCCACTGATGAAGCTTGAATTTCCACCACTTATCTCTTTCCAATAATATGAGTCATTGTTTCCTAGTTGTTGGGTGTATTGTTGGTAGAATTGGTGCTTCTAATGAGGAGACATGTTAGTGTGTTTCTCGTCCTACAGAGGATTAGCCAAGCTGAGGAGAGACGATACTGAGTAGGGGCCACACTTTTTCTATAAGAGGAAGAAGGGCCCCGCTCCCTTGGTGAAGATTCATTGAAGACTTCCCCCCCCCCACATTGGGTTGCCCCGATTTTGGGGGGATAAAAAGGTAACATTAATATAATTACTTAAAAATTCATTACAATAAAATAATTAATTACAGTAAAATAATAAATTATATTATTTATAAATTTATAATAAATATAAGATAATTAATATTAATAAATCAAAATTATTAAATAAATTAACTAAAATAATTAATAAATTATATTAAAATATTAAATTATAATAAAAAATTATATAATTTGTAATTTTTAGAATTAAAATATCTTATTATAAAAAATTGAAATAAAAATATAGAAAATTAATTATTTAGTTTAATGTTTAATAATTTGAATATGTTAATAATTATAATTCAACTTTTTAATGTAATTAATTATTATAGTAAATATTTAAAAAAGATAAATAATAACATATATGACACCTTTTATTAAAGTAACTATAATAAAAAAATTATTATTATCTTTTAAATAATTACAATCTATTAAAATTTATCATATTATTTAAGTATTGATTTAATTTTACTTTTCTTTTTAGCTGATTTAACGATCCTCGGTTTTATATTTGTAGGTTCACACCACGGCATAAAAAATATCTAGGTACATTCAACTAACTCACTGGGAGTTAGTTACAGAGGTAAAGCTACCACAACATTTCAGCCACGAAAAAACACACTTGTGTGGTGCACATGTGAATGAACCTTGAAAATGGTGGAAAACTGGGTGTGATGTGCATCTTATGACAACAAGATTTAACTTTTAATGCATGTAGCATGATTGTGAGGAGTCAATATACATTCAAGGATCCATGTTCAAGCAGAGAAATTATAGAGGGTGATTCTGGAACCCCGTTCTGGAGTTGTAGGAGTTCAAGATCAGAACATCCTTTGGGGAGTTATTTTTACCTCGTGTTCTAGTTTATGTAATCTGTTTTAGTATTTTACAATTTTTATAATGATAATGAACTTTTTTTCTATCTAAATAATTTTTTCCATGGATAAATTAATGTTCTATTGGTTATCTATTAATTTTCCTTTTCACCCAATCATTGCATTGTATTGAGTATTGATTGTTGATATCAATACTGAATTTATTCAAATTCTTGTACCACTAGATCTTTGTTTCAAAATTTTACAATAAATTGGAGAGAATGATCATGGAAATAACTTTCAAAAGATAAAAAATTCAGAATAATTTATAACATATGGTGAGTTTTTCTTTTTGTCACTTTCAAATAATGATTTTCACAGTTGATCTATTTTAGAATGGAGAAATCTAAACATGATCAACCTGTCCGACATAACTCCTTACGAGGGAAGTAAGCTGATCTCTTAAAACAGTGTTATATTTCATCATATTTTATTTGAGTTGGAATTAGTTTAAAATCAATAGAATTGATAATTTTTTAGGAATTACTTTATGTTAGTCATTTATCAGTGTTCTTAATATTTGTTTTCACTGCTTTCAATCTTTTTTTTTATCATCATTTTTGTCTAGATAAAAAATTAAATAATATTGTATTACTTTAATACATTATAAAAAATAAAAAGTAAAAATTTGGATATATATCCCACTACTAACAATAATGGGGTCTTTTTGAATTTTATTAGAAAAATAGTGCTAACAATCACCTTTTATGTGGGTTCGACCCTGCTTGCCACATTTACAGTAGTTAGTAGGAATATAAATAGTTAATCGTTCACCGACTTCAACGACAAATGGAATAAAATTTACTCAACCTAATTGAAATTACATTAGGTGAAGGATTGTGTATAATATTATTAGTTGATATTAAATGATCATTGTTATATAATAAATTTTCATTTAATGAATTTGTATAATAGTTTATTTTGTTTTATTATTTCTAATTATTATTTATTTATTTAAAGGACTATAATTTTATTGGATAATATATTTGGTATTCTATTATCTCATAGTATAAAATTTCTATAATATAAATTTTGGTTGAAAATATAAAGTACGAAATATTTCTAAATAACCATTTCAATAAAAAAATTATAGCTTCAATGATAAACTATTTTTAAAAAACAATGTATTCAAATATAAAAACATTTGTTTTAATATAGAAATGGATATTTTATTAAAATGTATTTGAATTCAAATATAATTCAATGATTTTTTAGATTTATTAAAATAAAGTGAACATATCTCATTTCGATAAATAATTTTTGATTCTACAATAAATTTTGTTTGTAAAATAAACATTCTTTGCTTTCATTGTGCTTTAGAAGTAAATGTTTTTTGCATTTTTAAACATTACACATTTATATTGATTAATGAGATATTTATATTCAATTTTTTGAATGATTAGACAAATTACGTATATAATAATTTTTTATTCATAATATTTTAATAAAAATGTCATGTTATGGTGTTTGGTTTCATTATATATGATAATTTCTATAGTTGTTATATGTTTTAAATGCCTATATTTAATTAATCAATAAAACATTAACCTGATTGTCTAGTTTATGGATGCATAATTATTTTTTAGGTTTTCTTTCAAATTTATAAATCTGCATTTCAATATTTTCATTCCCTAGATTTTTAATAGCTTAACCTAATAATAATAATTTTTTATTTTTGATATGAATTTGTAAAATGATTATGAATTACATAGACTCATGGATTTATTATTATGTTTATGTTCGGATAATTAATTATTTGTTTGGAGAAGATATCTCAAACCATTTTACTTAAACATGGAATTCCATATTATAATTCAAAGAATACATTGAAATTATTCTCTTCTATTATGATTTATTTATAGACATCAATATCGATATTAATATGACTTGTTTTCTATAAAATAATGTAAAATAATATGATATATGATACTAATCAGATATCAACCATTAGTCAATATTAGTTGAAAGTAATTTTTACTTTCTATTACACATTGCATTAGATATAATTCGAATACACGTACATTGTTATAGTTCTTTGAGAAGACCATGGTTAATTGAAAAATATGTTCCCAACTATAAATAAATTTATTTTTAAAAAAAAATTATAATTGTTTCATAATAGATAAAAAAATATAAATTCATACTATTTATGATTGAGATGAAATACGTTGAATAAAAAATTTGGTGGATAATTAGTTTCTCTTTATTCCCAATAATGTGGATGAAAATATTCCAATTAAAAAAGATACTAATATGAGTATACATTATGAAGCTAATGAAAATGAAAATTAAAAGAGAGACATAAAATTTTGGATGATCCCAAGACTACTATATATCGATGATGTGGTAAAATAAAAAATAACAGTTTATTTTATAGTTATATCATGTGAAAAATATTTATTGATATTCTAATACATCCACCTATTATATTTGTATATTTTTAATGGATATTATTCCAATAGAAAAAGATATTGTCTCAAATCATCACATGGAATTGGATATAATTGACCAACTTAAAATCTCTAAAAATAAAATTTATTTATCTTCTGTAAGATTGCATATTATATTGGGAGTGATCAAAGGATTACATGATTTTAAATAATGTGGTACCAATAAATGGAATCCAAATATAAATACAAAACTATCTTCTTTACTATATATTGTAATGTTTAACATTCCATTGACTCCTATTCATAATAAAAAGTACATCCCAAAAGAAATATCAACAAATGTTTGATGGAATAAAGATGATATAATTAAGGATAATAAGGAGTTATTTTATCCTATAGATTTTATGTAATAAAATCAGTTCATGGTACCCTGATTATGTAGCCTATGTCTATAATGTTAGGATATGTTTGTTATTTAATAGTTTTAACCTATTTTTTTTGATTCGCACTCCTTACAACATGTGGCCAGTTTTGATTCCCATTGAAAACCTTTAATCATGGATGGTTATGAAAAAACCACTCACCTAATTAATAATATAGATATATTGACCACATAATCCTTGAAATCGAATAGTTGTGCACATTAATCATTCAATAAAAGAGTTGAAGTAAATATCTTGTGCACGTATGAGCATATACAACGCTTCATTGAAAAGAATGTTTTAGATAAAAGTTGGTCATAGGATGATGATAAATGATTTATGTAGTTACTCAATGTGGTCCGACTGGATAATGAAGGCTAGATTATAGCTTACATTTTATGATAGAAATTAATCTTTGAATACACGATTTTAATCATAGATTTAGTTTCATGGGACATTATAGATTCTTTCTAGTAAATCATCATAAGGTGAATAATCAAAAAATAAATCACAATATCCATGAGATAGATGGTCCACTATAGTATATGTATATATATATATTACTCATTTTCTTAAATAATTTAATGATATTCATGCTTTTATTAGAAATAGTGAGACAAATTCTAAAAATATTAGAAGGATTCCATTAAATCCAACTAAAATTAGACAAAGAAACGTATATATATCTATTTTCTTTATTAGGGAACCAATATGTTATGTAACTTTTTTATCATCATATATTTTGTGATAAAAATAAGTGAAATTTTACATTTAATTATTCAAAAGATCATGGGGAGAACCAAAGATGATGTATAATCTTGACCTGAGTTTGTAGAATTGGGTATCATACTAGAGTTGTATCTTTTGTCTCTTGATAAAAATAAATGGAATATTCCCCATGAATATTATGTGATGAAACCTTAAAATAAATATTTTTTTGGGGTTTTCTATAGAAATTCATGTTTTAGATTGGATATTCATAATTTATATGAAAATGGGTCAACAAAAGTGTTTTTTTAAATTATGTCATTTATGAACTCTATAATAGTGTACATTAATTTATTCGAGTAGAATATTGGAATTTAAAATCCTAAAATTTATGGGCCATGGTGGTTCGGTTCTGATATTTTTATATGGATCTATTTGATAAATGTTTTCCAATGTTTTTCTTTAAAAAAATATTTGATGTTCTACCATTAATTTTGTATTAGTTTGAGAAACATTTTCCCCTATTTTTTCAATTATATGTTAATATAGTTTTCCTTCATCCAATTGAAATTATTCTTTTGGGTTCCATTTCATTTCATTTGATATATACTTCTAAAATAAATAGTATCATAGTGAAGTAATATATTTGCAACAAAATCATCTTGATGTTTACATTTTGAATAGTACATGGATAAATAATGAATGGGTTTTTGTTCAATATAATTGAGTGATGTGACCATGCGATGTAACTGAAAAATGAAAAATAAATAATATAAATATATGAAATTCATTCCCAATTTTCAATTACTCACCGAGACATGGGGGATTAATGGATCATATAAATTTACTAATCGAGCATTTAAAAGTGGGAGATAGCACATATAGGATTTTTGATTAACTTTTATTTTTTTCAGTGAGAATATATTGTAAGTGAATTGTATATGTTTTTATTATATCATATAACAAAGTTTCACATATATTAGAATATTTTATAATATTTATATATTAGTAATTTTTTGAACTCATCATCCATTTTCTATGGAAGGTGATAAAAATATCATAGAAATTTGTATTTAGTTTTGTTGAAATTTGAGGTATGATAATTTATTTAATAAAATATAAATAATTAGTATTTATAAAATTTTAACATTGTTTTATATCAACGGTATTATGTTGACCAACAAAATATATTATTCATGAAATTGGAGCACTATATTTCAATCCCAATTATATGTTTCACGAATTAAAAAAATGTCATCAATGGGAACATAATTTTTTATAACTAATCATGTAGTGAAAATTGAACCATAATATGATATAATTAGGTTAATTGGAATGATAACATATTTTTACTATTCGTCAAATAGTTTTCCCTAACAATATTTTTTCCCCATCATGGAGTTACTGACAAAAAATTAATTTTAAATTATTTTTCACATATTCATGTTACAATGATGAAATTCTAGTGGTTTGATTCATTGGCATTCTATGGAAATTTTATCATTAATAATGGATTTAGGGATACATACATGAATAGATTCTAGACTATAAATGGGACTTATATTTTGGTATCAATGTTGAAGAATAGTTTTTTTTTAAAATATCGTTTGAGACATAAATTAGGTGTCATTTTTGAACTAATACCAATACATATTTTTAATGCTAGGGGGGTTGTTGACACTTTTCTACCCATATTAATTTTTTATAAAAATATTTCATTTTATGAGTCTATTAGTCTAATAGTTAGACTTCATTATGAATCTGAATTATTACTAGATAATATATAAAATAAACAATATGTGATTATAAATAATTAGTTTAGCCAAATTTATTTCTTTTATATATGTTCTATTCAAATTAATTTATTTTTCATTATTTTATTGAACAATTATTAGATATTAATAATATTTATTATGTAAAATGTAAAATATTCTCACATGTAATTATTTATAGTGCATTTAAATCAACCCAGAATATATTTAATTGGATAAAAAAATTCTAATGTTTTCGTTTCATTTTGTTTAACCTAAAATAATATATCCAAAAAAATATCTAAATGACATAACTGAAAATAATCCAAATTCCATAAACCAAAATTAAAAAATATATTAACACAAATTAATAAAAATAAATTAGCACAAAAATGAATAAATTGACCTAAAAATTTATAAATTGATCAAATACATTACAAAAAATGAAGAAAATGAACAAATGACCAAAATAATTCAAATTCCCTAACCCAAAAGGCCAAACCTAAAAAAGATCCAATAGACCATACTGAAAATGAAAATTTTAAATAAATCCAAATAAATGAAATAAAATAACCCCATATGAACCAATTGACCAAAATAAATAAATTACAAAATGTCTAATTGAATTAACAAAAAATGACTTTACACAAAAAATGAAACAAATGACTTTTCCCCAAAATCCAGAAGATCTAACTAAAAAAATGATAACATTGAATAAAGAAAATGACCTAACCCAAAAAGACCTAAACCAAAATTTACAAAATAATCTAACCCCTAATAAACTATATTAGTAAACCCAAAGAAGAAAAAAACAAAAAATTAATCAAATGGCCTAACTCAAAATGAAAAAAAATTGATATATAGCAATACAGACCAAATAACCAAAGTCCTTGTCAACTAATATATTTGAAAAAAGTTGAACACATGACAAAAAGAGAAAACCAATAATGAAAAAACTCAAAATTAAACTAAAATAATGATCAATTAACAATTAAAATGGTATAACTCAAAATAACATAAAACAAATATGATCCAATTTCCCTATCCTAATATTATTTAATCCAAATTGGATTTAAAAAAAATAATTGAAGTAACCTATCCAAGAATAAATAAAATTACGTAACCCAAAAATTACTTAACCCAAAAATTAATCAAATGATGAAATCCAAAAATGATAAAATTACATTACACAGAATAAACAATACAATCTATCCACATGTGAATCAATTGATTTGTCATGGGAAATGAAATAATTTCAAAATTATCTAACAAAAAAAATAATAATCTAAAAATGTTTAAAATGTGTTAACTAAAAACAAACCAAACAACCTATATAAAAAATTTCATAAACCAAAAAGGAACCAAATATCCTAACTAAAAATAATTGAAACTCAAATTTTATAAATGAAATTAAGCAAAAAACCTAACCCACAGTGAACCAAAATATGTAACTAAAAATTGACCTAACCCAAAAATTAAGTAAATGGCCTAAGAAAATGAAAAAAATAACAGAAAAAAAAAATAAACTAAATATCGTCAACCTAAGTCAAATAATTGAAATAACTAACAAAATGAACAAAAGGCTAAATTACCTAAAATATGTCATAACCTAAATACTAAACACATGAACAGACCATAAATAAAGGAAGTGACCTAAATAAAAAGTCAAATAACCCCAAATAAAAATATATATCCAAATAAAAAATTCACTAACCCAAAATGGTTTATATGGAAATTATGGAAATAACCTAACCCAAAATAGCCAAAATTATTTTACTAAAATTTTATATTAACAATAATTGTAGAAAATGTCCAAACATAGATTAAACAAACTGACCTCACCAATAATAATAAAAATCATAACCCCCAATGATCTAATTGATCTAACAAAAATAGTAACATATAAAATAACCAAAATAGAACAAAAAACACTATTAAATAAATAAATTGGTTAATAAAAAACCATATGATTTAATAAAAAATCACATTACCAAAAAATGAAAGAACATACCTATTCAAAAATTCATTATACTATATTGACCAAATAAAAAATTAGCTAAAATAAAAATTCCATTAAAGAACTAAATTATATATCCCAATAATTTATTTATCCAATAATAAGGAAAATGGTTAAACCAAATCAACCTAAATGACATAACCCAAAAAAAAAATAATTTAAATGAATAAAAAATTGAGAAAATATGAAAAAAGACCATCCCCAAAAGTGATCCAAATTACACTAGTCATTAATGATAGAAATTACATTGAAAATAATAAATCAAATTAACAATTAAAAAATCATAGAAATGTTATTACATATTTAAAAAAATAAACAAATAACAAAATAAACAAAAAAAGGAATAAAATTAATAAATAGAAAATATGATTAAATGATAAGATAACCACATAACACAACAGAAAATAAATTTATCTAAGTAAATCATATAAGAAGAAAACCACACCAAACCCATATTTTTTATGTTAATTCGTTTGGATAGATTTTTATGCTATTAGTGTAGAATTATTTATTAAATAATTATTTATCATAAAATGTATGAAATTTAAAATATTTATGTGACATGAAAGAAGAAAATGTCTGTAAATGATCACTACATGAAGGATCTAGGAATTCCTCTCATGGTTCCCCTTTTGACTACATTATTACACACACACACACACTCCCATATATATATATATATATATATATTAAAAAATATTGTCTAACTTCATTAATCATTTTTAAATTTCAATTCGGTTCCACAATCAATGAGATAACTATTATTTGGTACGGAATTTAAAAAATAAGAAGAACATGATAGGTCAAGGAGGACTGTAATAGAACTACTAAAAATACTCATCATACCCAATTAAAACTAGAAAAATCACTAGATATTACATAAACCATACAGATTAATACCATAGTTCCATTAAAGACAACATTGACGTTGAAACAAACTTTTTCACTATGATTTTAATTTAATTATCCACATCATGTATCATTTCTATATCTGATGAAATAACCATCTACACATCCCTATTTTTATAGTATATAGACAATAACTTCACAAACTCATTTTACATAATTCCCCATTGTGACTATAATTTATTATATATGCTCCTTTGACAGATACTAAAGCTATGTTAGTAAATTCGAATCATACATTAGACCACTTTACACAACACAAGTTATCAATCCTACAAATCCTGGCATTCTGTTAGATATCAATTATCGTCATATCTCATGTATACGTATTAAACCATGAAAATTCGAAAACCCATTTTGTTTCTGTAAAATTGATTCATGTATTTTTTTTGTAATAATTTTAAAATTGTGATTACCACTTTTATATGGAATGGATATAATCACATTTAAGATTTTTGGATCCTACAAATAGATTTCATTTTAATATAAATGAAGAATATACAATTATTTGTAAAACTAGGGGATAATATTTATGTTTTATAGATATTATTTATAAATAAATTTACAACATTTTCATGTATGGTGTTTTTTTAGAATCATTGGAATGAAGATAAATGATATATATGGATTTAGATATGGGTATGAAATCTTTTTAGACTAAAATAATAATAATTATTTTATTTTTATGAAATATTATTATGGTTGTAGCTTTATAATAATTTTACCGTGGGTGAAGTCATGAGTACTATATGACTGATGGAATTAGGTGTGTTGTAGAGGGAAAATTATATGGAGTTATAAAATTACAAAGCCTGTAGAGTCAGATCAAATTTATAAGTTATGAAATATTTTAATTATTTTTAATTAACACTTTACCTCGAAATTATTATTTATTTTAAGTGTGATGAGTTTATGGTACTACTAAAATTTAAAATTCTTTGATTGAAAATGTTTGTGGTTAATATTATTACATAAATTATTATTTTGGAATTTTATTCTACTAGAATCATTGAATATATATAAAATAACTTACTCTATAATTCATGTCTACACATCATGGATAACATATAATTATTGGTATAGTATGAAACATATATTTTTCATGTAAAACTATATTTAATTAGGTAAAAACACTGATGGACCAAACCAAATAAATCCTAACAAACCTAAACTGATCTGTAACTAAATTAATGAAGTATAATTGATCATAAATGAATGAAACTATTATATCTTAAAAAAATTATTGAACTAAATATAAAAAAATAATTAATTATAAACCATAAAAAAATTATTAATAAAGTGTAAAATGTTATTAGATTACAATTTTCATAATATTTTCATTTTTAAAATTAAATTTATTATGAATTTAAATATTTAATGAGACTAATATATAAACAAATGTTGAGTTGCAGGCATAAAAATAGTGAACGAAAATTATTTTAAATACTTACCACAGAAAACTTTAATATCCTAGACAATTACAATCAAAATCAGTAACCTCATTTCCCAAAAGCACAATTATCATCTCAAGACAAATAATAACATCACAATGAACTATTCATGATCATAAACACATGGTGAAATCTTAAAATTAAACAATTCTATACATATGATCATAAAACATGTAATCCATAACCTTCCCCATACAGTTACACCCCTAACATCACCCAAAATGTCTTTAATCATAAAAAACAACCTAAAAATTTATGGTACATATTTCTATCAATGTATATGATATATAATTATTTGATCCTGAATAAATATTTCATAAATCCATTTTGTACATAAGGAAAAAATCAACTATATCATTCCATTTAACATAAATTATCCATATTTAATTTGAAATTGAAACACAACCTAACTACTCCATTACACATAAAATCAACAAAAAACTTATATAATAGAAACTAAAATAAAACACAAAAACAAGAAATTAATTAATTAAAAACAATATAGATTTATAACCATAGAAAAAATGGTTCCAATAATAGATATATCAATAACTACATTAATATATATTTATTCATTTACATAATTCATAACCAACAATATGAAATTTGATTTAAAATAAAAATCATGTGAGAACATATTTTTTAAACAAAAAATTTATTTTTTTGTCACACAATAATTTATAATTTCAAATTTCTTAAATTAAAAACTCGAAAATTGAAAATTAAATATGATAATGATTATGTAAAAAATTAAAAATATATTATCACCCTAATCTAAATAGATTAAATATCATAACAATTTTTACCATGTAAATTAAATCAATAACATAATATTGTTGAATAATTGTTTTAATACATTAAATATCATTTTCATCCAATATTATTAAATATAGAATGGAATGTGCCTTAGTAGATATTTTTTCTAAAGTATACAGAATAAATATGGGTGTTTTGTAATAACATAGGAACATAAAAAGGTTTTATGATTTATTCAACCACTTTTAAAATTTCAAATATAATTTATACGAATATGTCATTAATATTTTGAGTAATGTTATTGGGACATTTTTTTATGAGAAAGTGGATGAAATATTTTTTCCTGTTGATCATTTTTGTAGATATTATATATTGGAAAACAAGGAAGAGTCTATTGTTGACTTAAAAAGAGTATCTTCTAGACTATGTATTCCCCACTTAAGGTTCATATAAGAACTTTTGTTGGACAGTGTTGGATTTTGAACATGAATAGGTTTTATATTCAGGTAAAAGTGTAGTAGTGGTTAAACAATTATCTATGAAGGAGGTATAATGAAGTAAAAATACCTATGAGGCATTTCCCAACATAATGGTAGATTAAGGATTATAACTAACCACTATAAACAACTAAAAACATAAATGTATACATATTTATAATGCACACCATATATGATACACAAAATAATGGTGATGACAGTCCATATTGGGGGGGGGGGGGCTGGGGTGGGTGGGTGGGTGGTTGATAATTTTCTAGTGGTGTTTTTGATGAAGCAGTATGAGGTGATAGTACTATTGAGGATGTTCATGGTGATGTTGATAATGTGAAGTCCCTAATGGTAGTGATGATCATTAGAAATATCTTAATCCCCTATACTTATAACATGATATATCATAAAAATCTATGTTATTGGTTTCTGATGATGAAAATTGGGTTTTTAAGTTTGGTTATTTATTATATAAACCATAAATTTATACAATTTATAATGTTATCATATGAAGAAAGGAATTTTATTTTTTATGAAATATATATGTTTAATGTTGATAGAGGTGGAAACCCTTTCCTCAATAAATAATTATAGAATCTACCAATTCTTTTAGAATCACTAGTATATTCTCTAAAATGACAATCAAAGTGATCTATAAGTTGAATCCAAAAATGGTCATCATCAACTTGGATGAGGAAACATTAGTGAGGGCCCTTAGGAAAATATTATGTACAAAATAATTTCAAAAGGTATGGTATATAATGGGGTGTAGTTTTCATATAAATTTTTTTATTGACAATACAAGTGGGTATTGTATATCTATGGATACATCTAGAGGTAATAACCATTGAAATTAATTTTTGAGTATATCTCAAACAAAATTATGGCACAATGTGAGTATCCCCTTACTATGTAACTAGTTATAGACTATAGTTGAATATTTTTTGGTAAAATAATATTTTATTTATAATGAATAATGATATATTTTAATATAATATATCCATACATGGGCCAGATTAAATGTAAGGTGTCATAGATTGATAATAAATATTGTTTTTAGTCATCAATTAAATTATTTTGAAAAATTATTTGGCTTCATGGAATGATGTTTGTTTCTTAGAATATGGATTTTGTTATTTAGTCTATGGATAGAACTATAAGGAATTGGGTTAACTCTGACAATTAAAGTCATAGAGATGATTTACCAAATATGAATGAAAGTGAAACTAGAGATGGAATGAGAAAACCATTGATGGTAAATAATCATTTATATCTTTATATGGATATTAATATCATCATATGTGAATTTACAGCCACAATGAATAATATAAAACTATATTTTCATGTATATCATTGAGGGAAGAATATTTAGTTTCCTACATTTTTATAATGATAGAAAATCACTATGGGATATGTGTCAATGGAATTAGAGGATGTCCTAGTATTGGAAATGATGTCAATAATGAATGTATTATTAAATGAAAAAAGAAATTTTTGGCTAACACAATGGATGACAATAATGTTTACCTTAAGGTATATTTAATGCTTGAATTAATTAAATATTTAAAATATGGGAAATAATAAAATAAATTATTAATGGGTGTGCTCAAATAGTGGATCTACCTGGTTTTGTGAGTATATGTTTTACAGATGATAATGAAGAGACATAAATGAAAACATGAAAGGATATTACTATTAAACAATATGATGAATATCTTACTCAATGTTTTAAGGAGGATGTAATAGGATTATATTGATTATTTTTTAAATTAGTGAATTATTTTTTAGAGTAATTTTTTTCATGAAATTATGTTTCTATAATTTTTATATAATTTTTGGATTTTTATGATGTATGTTTACATTATGTATTTTGATGTTTTTTTGAATAGTAATGATGAAAAGGGAGACATTTAATGGAATAAGGTATTTTATAGAATGTTAAATATTTTAGTTAAAGATAAAATTTAATATGTTCCCTATTTTGATGTAATAATATTTAGTTGACATATATAGGTGAGTGAAAAAGTAAATTGTACATTATTGATAACCTTATAACTGATTACTAATATAATGAAAAATAGTCTATGTAATTATAGATGGATTTTAACTTTTATTTTTATTTATGGAATATATTTGATAATCTATGATTTTATTTAAGAAATGAGGGTGATGTTAATTTATAGAAAGAATAATTTTTTTCATTTACTTTTTCTAGTAATTCATGTTAGTAACATGTTTCTTGAGAGTATATTATCACGGTGATAAAATTTTTCCTTTGAGGCATTTAGAACTACATTATTTTTTTGAGGGATTTATGTTATGTTTATTTTTGAAATTTATTGTGCCCATTTCTACAATTTTATTTTGAACTTGTAAATACATATTATGGAAGGGTTTTAAGGTCATATTTATATAGAATGGTTTATATTGAATAATTATTAGTATGTTTGGGGTAGAATATATGATAGTTGATAACTATTTTATTAATTTAGGTTTTGGTAAATAACATGAGATATGGGAAAAGAAATTTCACTCTCTTATGAATCTCATGATCCATTAAAATTTAAATTTAATGCTTCATGCATGAAATTATCATCTTGAATATAAATATCATAGAGTAATATTTGAGGTATAAATTTATCAAAACAATACCAAAGAATAAAATTATTCTTATGATATGGATAGAAATAACGTTAATGCATATTTTTGTGTCACATATCATGATTGTAAAAAAATATCTTAAATTTAGTATATAATAATTCAAATAAAATTATGTACTTTTAACTTCATTTCTGATGAATTTGGGGTCTTTTTCCGCTCTCAGATTTATGGTTTGGGTTTCATTATCTTTATCATGAACATGTTAAATGTAACTCTATATTAGTTCTTGGTTGTTATTTTTCACCTCTAAACCCATATCTTAACATAACAATAATTTTCTTCAATTGGGAAACCTATTTTTTTTCTATTGTACATGCACATTATATTTATGTTTCCTTTTTTAAAAAGGATTTCCTATTAACACTTTTTATGATGTGGTTTTATTAAAAAGTAATTTTAAAATTATAACCCTTGATTTCTGGGCACAAGTTAAAATTATTAGGATTCTTTTTATTAAATGGAGGATAATTTTTTAACCATGTATTTTAAAAGTTATGAATTATTCTGAATAGTTTATTCAAAATAGAACTAGTAGTTTAATTGATACATGAAATATAATTATATGACCTTCATATACTAGATACTAAATTGGTGGGTAAGAATTGGGATAACCACATTGTTCGAAGCATTTTAAAGTTATAATCAATACAATTTTTTCTCAATTATTATGAAATAAGAGTTCAATTTATTATAGAAAATTCATATTAGGATTCAGAAATATATTTCCTTCAAATAGGATTTCTATTACCCTTCGTGAAAAAATATTATATATAATTTTTTAATCTTATGAAAAATAAATTTTGTAATGAAATTATTTTTTTAAATCTAAAATTCAAAATTATCTAAGACTTAATTTTTAAGAATATTCTGAGAATACTAAAACATAAATTAATAGTTAAAAAGATAATGTTTATTATTGGAAACTGTATTTTCATTTCATACATTCAAAAAGATCCATTTTATTGTTAAATTGGGTCCCATTATATCTAGTTATATTATAATATAAATAATCAAATTATGTACAAGTGAATTAAAATTATGTTTTAATATGGATTAATGATTTTTTAGTCATAAAAATATTATTATTTAATAACTATTTAATTTATATAATAAATAGATTTCTACCACTTATAGATGTAAAATCATGAAATAATTGATTCCATATTTAGAATTATGAGGTTCATATTTTGTATATTGGCCATTTTTATCATTTTCCAATATTAATAGTAACCACAATAAAAAATTTTCACCTTGGTTAGGGTAATTTTTTTAAAAAATACATTTAAAACTTTAAAATTATGTATTAATGTCTTAATAAAACAATCATTTATCGTATTGAGTGGGTGCAATTTAGATATTTCCATACTGGTGTCAAATATATGTCCAATTGGTAGGATATTTAATTGATTATAACATTTATATTAATTTAATTAAAAAATAAAGTAAAAAATGCACAATTTCATCTTTAAGGTCCCTTATATATTATCATCATTGTACAAATAGATTATAATTAGATATAAATGTTTATCATAAAGAAAAATTAATTTTATATTTCATTGTAATTTTTTTTAATGACTTAAAAATTTCCTTAATTAATTACACAACACCAACACATTATTTATTAAATTGATATAAAAATTAATGAAATGATTTAAAATTTTTAAAGTAATAATATTTTTATGAATTAGTGTGTCTCAGCATTATGTAGATAAGTATAACATAGTAAGATTTATGACAAGATTAGTTCTTTATTTCCTCTTTCTATAACTGTATTTGAAGTGAAATTAAATCAATATTGTCATAAAATGGAAACAGTGGTTTGTTAAAGAAAATAATGTTTTAATAAATTTATTAAAATTCATAAAAATATTGGATGATAAAAGGGTAGATCAGATATAGTATCACATTCTATATCTTGACTATTTATGATCCTATTTTCACCATATAATTAAATTATAACATTTAACCATGAATAATTTGTAATTATTGTTGAGGATAAAATATGATAACAATTGGGTAACAACTAAAAATAGGGTTAAAATACCCCTTAATCTATCAAAATCCTTATTTCCCACTGTTGTGGCTTACTACTATCAGTTGATGCCCTAATGATGATGGAAGATTCAATATCCCTACCTCTTTCATTATAGAGGGGACTGAATCCCTGGCTCATGTAACTTTTAAATAGTTGGGTCTTCCTTCCTTTTTCATTATTCGAGAGACTCTTAGAATTTATCATCATCAACATTCCATTGATGTTAACTAGGGCCTATCATGGTTGACTAGATGTTCCAATTTCTCTTAATCAGTTCCATGATAACTCTGAATTGTTTACATCATCATTAGAGGTCATGTTTCTCTATTATTTCCCACCTGTTGATCTATTTGATATGCTGGTTAATGGGGAATGGGGATTATGGTTGCATTCAATTTTGGGGAAACATGGGTCACAATAGAACTTTATTCACTTCCCTGATGAGGAAGATCAAGAAAGGCCTTGGTCTAGGCTAGTCAGATTTGTTAGTGGATTTTATGTTGATCTTCTTCATAGAACATTAATCCTTTATATTAATCGAGAGCCATAATATATTGTTATACAGAAATAAATTTCTTATCTTCCACTTCCATTTCAAAATAATTCTCTCGTTCAGTCTACATACAGCTCGCTCAGTTTCTTCCCATGCATTGATTATATAACCTCTACAAAAAAATACCATATTGTGGCCCAAAGTTGTGTTGAAATGGATCTCTCACCACATTATCCAAAATATGTGGGGATCATTATTCAAGGAAAAAATAGATATATCAAAAAAAACATTTATGAATCATCGATAGACCTTTGTTTTGTATTTCAATGGAAATGAAATACCACCCTAATTATTGTAAGTGGTTTATAGGTCCTCTTCTAGATAAATCCTTTTATTATATAGAAGGGAACATGAATTCACTATGTAAATTGATGGGTATTGATTTTTTGACTCCCTTGGATGAGAATTATTTCTCATTATTGATGGAATGGGTGTCATGAATTTAAGGACCCATCCCATGTGGCCCATTAAATGACTACCCCTTTCTCCCATCCAGTAGGCCAGGGGCTGGTGATGAGAACCATGTAGGAATATCCTTTATATGGGAGAAATTTTCCTAAGTACATATACTCACACACACTTCTCCAAGATTGAAATACTGAAATGTAAAATACCCTAAGTAGAAAAACATGCATAAACTAAGAAAGTAACCATAGAGTATGATAATAGAAAAAAAACTAAAGTTAACCAGGATAGAATACAAGCCCACCTAAAGAAAGAGTTGGAAATGTAAATGCAAAAATTCCCGAAGATTGCCTATATAAAACCCTGCATGAATTGTAGGTGCATGGCAGTTTTCAGTATCCATATGAGCAACATACATCTGTCTGATACCTCTAAGTACCACCTGGCCCTAGTCCACCTAAGAATACATCAAAACACTTCTTATCTATAGAATACATGACACTTTCAGGAAAATACAATGCAGGGGTGAGTAAAACAAGACTCATTAGGACACTTAAAACCCATAATGAAAATAATACAAAAAAATACATGAAGTATACAAAAATGGAATCACATGGAGTACATTACCAAAGAAACACACAAAGTACATCAAAAAGTAAACACACAAATTATAATCTATATAGTTAGCTCACAAATGTATAAGTTTATATCCAAAAAAGAAGTATTTATAGTTGTAGTCAACAGATCTATCAATCTTTATGACACTAGAAGTGTCAATGGTGCACAGAGAATCTATGGAACATAGAGCATCGATGGTGCATGGATATTTGTGGACACACATAGTTACAATGGAAAATAGAGTGCTGATAGAGCCTTGAGTAGTGAAGGAGCTCCGGACATCAATGGCGCATGGAGCATCGATGGTGCATGGAGCATTGATGTCTCATGGATTTTAAATGGCACACTGAGAATCCATGGTACATAGAGCGGAGATGGATCCTGAGGTGTCAATGGTTCAGCGAAAATATATGGTGCATGAAGCGTCAATGGATCACAGAGCATCAATGGTGCACAGAGCATCAATGATTTATACAACCACCAAGTCACATAGTCACTAAGTCACAGCCAGCCATAAGATTCCTCTCGTAGCATGATTGTTCTGAGAGAACATACACCTTAATCCAATAGGTCATATGCCAAATTTGAAAAAAACTAACTTAGGGTATTTCAAAAGTACCACCTCATCACAAGGGTCTCAATTCTATAGACAGATCGCCAAATAGACAAATGATTTGATACTATGGTAATTTTTCTGAAAAATTCCAACCCGAGTACGGTCTTGGTCTGATCCGACCTGGCAGACCAGACTGGATCTGAATCGGTGTGGCGACCCAACCCATCCTGACCTGGTTTGGTTCATCCCAACCCGGTTATACCCAAACCAAACTAGATCGGCTCGACCCAGGAAACTCGGTATGGACCACCACATGTCGGCTGCTGTGTTTACGCCAGAAGCGGCCCACCCAAGTTGTGCCAATTTAGTCAATGTTGCACTGGACCACATTTACGTAGCCATTACACCTTCCCCACACACATATTCTACTATGTCACATGTCCCTCCTCCAAGAAGTCTTCAAACCGTATCCCTCCTCAATCACGTCCTCCTATGGTGGCCCTCTAGTCGCCACCCACGGCTTCCAACACCGCGGGTCCTATGCTGTCCGACCGACACATGTTCCGGAGTCACTGTTAGTGAAAAAATAGTCCACCAAAACACCCACACCTGGATACTATCTTAGGGCAATAGGCTATAATGCTGGCACCGACCATCGGAAGCCTTTGTTCTGCGGGTCACCCGCACTGATTTGGTGCTCTCTTTTTTAAAACGAATCCACTTTTGTGATCCTTAGTTCATGACCCTCACTTCCCTATGACATGTTCCACCATTTTATTACTCCGAGGGGGGGGGGTCGCAATCATAGTCTCCCGAAAAAATTAAGCTGTGATAATGAGGGTCCATAGAATAAGTACACCAAGAACGATGACAGAAGGATCCCATGAAACACCCCAATAATAGATCATGTCCTTATTACTGTAATCTTTAATTCTTTCATATTGGAACAATCACCAAGAAAACTATATAAGAATAATAACCAAGATATATTCCCCTGAATCTCAGAATAATTATCCCTCCCACAATAATGATCAAACCATGGATAAACCTGTTTTTGGGTGGTCCAATGTTCATAGTTTGATTATAAGAAGTGAAAAAGAAATCCGGAAGAGATTGACACCCTACCTCGAGGTTAGATTTTCCATTGATGAATAATGGGGGATTGTTTCATTATCAATCCATGATTTGTGAACTTTAATCATCATTCATAAGAGAGGATTCTTTCTCATTTCCTCAATGGGATTTCTAGTATTATGGTGATATCTATGGGTTCATGAAAATATTCATTAATTTAAATCAAACCAACACAATGTCAAAAAAATATTTTTATTAAAATATTTTAAAGATGGTTACATCTAATTTCCATGAATCTTAGTTAACCCACAACAATCAATGTTAGAATTTTTTTAAGGTAAAGTAGCTACTCTGAACACAATGGTAAACTATGATATATGATCTGGGAAACTATTTAGATTTTATTTCCATTTAATGTAGAAGTTTCTCACATGATTTATTAGGACCATAATATTTTTTATAGTATCATTCTAGGCACACTAGGCCATAGAATATCATGGTGACTCAAATCCTAGTCTCATAATTTTCCCAATTAGTTGATAAAAATAAAATGGGAGAAAATACAAGTCATTAAATTATCCACACATTAGGGATTTACTTCCATGAATTCCAAAACAACGACTACTAAAAAATGTAATGGTACTAAGGATGAATCTAAGACTCCTTCTCCTAGGTTCTCTCTTAGAGATTCCTATGCTTCCCCCAAACGCATACCAGAGGAATCGACTAGCCATGCAGGACCTCTATAATCGATCCTCTATCTCTACTTGGTACTCCAGAAAAGACACCATATCATCAATGTCAAGCTCACCACCGTCGATGTTGTGAGATGGGTCATGCACATACCTCCTCCTTTGTGATAAGTGAAAGAAATCGTAAACCCAGTAAAACAATTGGGAGTCGAGCTATGTGGTACACCACCTCACCAACTGTACTAAAATTCTGAAAAGGGATGATGTATCTCAGAGATAACTTTCTTCTCGGACCAAATATCCACAATCCCCATCGTAGTGAGACCTGAAGGAACACATGGTATCCCTCCTTGAACTCCAATGGCCTCCACCCTATATCATCATATGACTTCTTCCTGCTCTATTCAGTCCTCATAAACTCTAATATTATCTTCTTTTTCATGGTGGAAGTGCATACAAATTATTGAACCATGAGTGTTGACCCTCAATAGTTAGTCTAGTAAACTGGTGACCTGTATGGTCACCCATACAAGAACTCTAATTGTTCCATTATAAAAGTGGATTTGTAATATTAGTTATATGAAAAATACACCAGTGGTAGGTGGTACTCCCAACTATGGATAAATTTTTTGATGCAATACCACAACATTTCCTCTATAAGATAAATGGCTATATCCATCTATCCATTCGTATGAGGATAAAACACAATGCTCAAGAATTGATGGGTCCCTAATGCCTCCAAGAAACCCTTCCACAATCAGGTTGTGAAATGAGAATCATGATCTAAAATGATTCTTTATGGTACTCTAGGAAGCAGAACTATCTCTTGCGTGTAGACGGTTCCCAATCACTCAAAAGAGATATGATCATGGATCAGTATGAAGTGGGATGACATGGTGAGTCAGTCAATGATCACCCATATGGAATTTTGCCCCCAATATTTTCATGGTAAAATCTTCACTAATTCCATTTATATCCCATCCAACATCCCATCTGTCACCACAAATGTTTGGGTTAAGCCCACTAGAACCTCATGCTCTACCTTTAGTTTCACAAAAGTTAGGCACATAGAAACAAACATTTCCATTATATTCTTCATAAATAGTCACCAGAACTGACGTCCATGGTCCTGGTACATCTTTACCACACAAGGATGTACCAACAACGAGGATGTATGGAACTCCATTAGGACCACTTCCCCCAACATCGCCGGTATTAATGTGCATCCTCTGAAAAGAATGAAATGATCCCCACCATTCAAATATCCATCAAGGGTATTCCATGTGGACATAGGATCATGTAAAGTCGCACAGTTGGTATCTCCGAGTTGTAACCCCATAACTCACTAATAGAGTGGTGGGGTGACAACTATCTACAAGCGATAAGCTACTCCATCTCTATCCACAAAGGATATCTACAACGAGGCTGATTGCATTGATGCATCATTCAATATTTGTGAAATTGATCTCCAGATAAGATCTTCTTCCACCACATTCGCCATCCCAGGTGTACATACTTTCATGAAGTCATAATAGTAGAATAACTCTATCTAATGCCTCTCTCTCAAGTTCAAATCCTTTTGAGAGAAGATAAAAAATATCATATTATGGTAAAATTAGATGTTAAACTACTATCCCATTTGGTAGTGCCGCCACATCATGAATGCTAAGACTGCTAATGCCAAATACCAATCATGGGCCGTATAATTATTGTCACGAACCAACCCGGGTCGACCCTGAACTGGTCACCCGAGCTGGTCCGCGACATGGCCCGAAGGGCGTTCCTGATCCCCACGGGCTAGTAACTATTGTCGGGCATCAAAAGTAAATAGGTGGGAATGATTTGGCCCAAAAGAATATAAATTAAGCAGTGTAAATAAAAAGAACAAAAGAAAATGAATAATGAACATCGAACAATGCTACCAACCTGACTGCGACCAAAACTCCTCGTGACCTCGAGAGTCTCTTTCCACACCACAACCAAGGTCGCTCAAGGAGAACAGCTGAAGATAGAACCTGCAACAAAATTAAAAACAACAAAACACTATAGGCGTTAGTATTAAAACTCAGTAGGTAGGACCGACTAATTCTATTCCCAATGCACATATCAATAAATAAAGAATTTATCAATTCCAGGTTTAAAATAAATTATATAAAACATGGTTTCCACACACTATCATTTCTAAAACATGTAACAGTACATTGCCCTTTTAATTTAGAACAAGTTTAATGTTGAAAGAAACAGGTGCATTTCATTTTTAAAACATTTTGCGAACAATTTATAAGTCCAAACTTTAGTTGTTAGTCAAAAGGAGAATCACACATAACACACACTAAGGGAAATAGTAAAAGTGGCACACATGGGTCAGTAACCGAACTCGACCTCTCAATCATCCACCACACACAAATAAACAATAAAAGAAACATGGGTCGAACCTAGGAGATCGTGAACATTCCAGAACATACTATACATCTGGCTCATCCTGAAGGAATTACCTAACTCGATGACGTCATAACGCCCATACTACTACCCGATATATCCCTGGATGGCCTAACCGAGGGGCCCAATCGCCATAGCAGCAATAACTCAGTATTCCCCTGCTATGGGGCCACTAGCCAGTGCGTGGTCTAAACTAGTGCATCAATAATTCTCAGAAAATTCAATCAATATGCCAGGTTACCATGTCAACACATGTAATAAAAAGGGGGTGCGTCTACAATGTAAATTAATCAGTCATGATGCACAAACATCACATACATCTTACGCAATCAATGCACACCATAGATCACCCCCGACTGGGTTTTCCAAAATAATCTATTTTACTAAAGTGCCAACCGGGCCTTCACCAATTTTAAAGTAAAACCTCACTTCCCAAAAAGCTCCAAACATTTGTTTAGAATAAATCATTTATCTTTAAAAATAGAAGTACATTTGAAATTCCGTGAATTATGTTTAAAGGCTAAACGTGCATTTTTTCAATACTGGGTGTCCGCTCGTCAAGAAAATGTTTCACGTTTTCGGAATAAAATAAACGGCTCTTTTCGAACCAAATAATCATATTAAAATTAATTATATTGTATTATTTCTAATTTATTAAAATTAATAAATCATCAAGAAATCAATAAATTCTAAATCTAAAGGTAAGTGCAGTGGGGGACCTACTTTGACTCACTGTCCAAACACAATGGCGCGTCACGCCTTGCACAGACGTACAAACATGCGCACGCTGATCATCGTAGGACCGTGGAAGAATCTTATCAATGCGCTGCAACTGCAAAGGTAACTACAATACAAAAACACGGACTTAAACAATCCAAACGAACAAAAAATTCATAGAACCACCTCGACCTACTTTGAAAATATACCTGCATCATTTGCACTATTTAATAAACCACGTTAAAATTTATAAAACGCTTTTCAAAAAGTAACTCATTGCCCACACACCCAATACTCATCCAAAGAACGCAGATCCTATCAAACGCACTGCCAAAAACACACAGCAAAGCTCAATGCACTTGGAACCAAGGCGGAAAAATGACACCAACCCAAAACTGATGTGAATCTTCGTTCGCACCTCAGCCGCACCTTTGCGGGGTCCAGAACAAACTATAATCATGCTAAATCGAATGCAAAGACTCAAAACCAAACACCAAAACATTGTAATAAGATAACTAAAGTTGGCACAGAGGTGCGAATAATTTTTGAGAGAAATTTAAAGCATGCAAGTGCCAAATAATTAATTAGGAACAGAAAAATTGGGTTCGCCTACGTCAAACCAAGCACGGACGCAGTAACGCTTCAGTGGAGGGAAAGACAACCTCTAGCGCACTAATCACACACCTAAAATGAGGAAAAAGTGCGAATAAACACCCAAGGTGTTGGGACTTGGCCAAAATAAATAAATTAAAACACCAAAAGGTAGAAAATAAAAACACCCAAAACTATTTTCACAAAACTACCACTTTCTTTAAAACCATGACCAACTACCCACATAATTTAAGGAACATAAAACAACCCCTTTTGAAACCATAGAACCCATTTCCAAAACATTTTACACATTAAACAAGTCCTAGTATTAGTTAACCAAACATGTTGAACCATGTTCCCAAATAGACAACCACCATCACACCATAATTGACGCCAATCATTTAATGAAGACCACCAATTTCCAATTAGTGAAATAATAGAATTTAAAATAAACACCATAAGTTCTAAGACACTAAGCCTTGCACATAATGAACCTTAAAAATATAGTTTTCAGAAACAAAAACAAATTCCAAAAAGATACAACAGGATTAACAAGGTGTCAAAGTGGTTCCATCTGAAAAAAACACTACAAGATAGAAAGAAGAAAAAAAATACCAGAGCGGGGAAGGGGTTTGCGGCCTGCTGAAGGAGGCGCAAGGAGGCGGCTCGGGGTGGTGGTTCACGCTGCAGGTCGGGGAGAAGGGGCGCCACTCTTAGGAGGTGTGGCGGTTGGGTGCGCCACAAGTCTAGCGAGGTAGAGAGGGCGTACTTGGGTCTTCGGGTTGCTGCAGATGAGTGGGAGCATGGGAGGGCCGTGGATATGAGAGTTGCTTTGCAGGAGGTAGGTGCTGCAGGCAGCCGGACGGTGGATCAGAGGTAGAATCGTTGGCCGGTGTAGTAGGAGGAAGGCGGACATGGGGGCAAGGTCGGTGCAGCGGACAGTGGAGGCGAGGCCGCTTGCGTAGGATGATGAGCAGGAGACCGGGTGAAGCGCTGCAATGCAGAAGGGAGAAGAAAAAAACGGGGTGGCTGGCTCGCGATTAGGGAAGCGGGGTGACGGGAAAGGGAGGTGCGCAGGGTTCCGAATTGCTACAGGGAGGATGGGAGGCTGGGTAGGGGAAGACAGCATAGAGGAGAGGACCAGGGGGAGCCTCGTGCGTGCGCGGTTGCCGGAGCGGGTGTGTGAGGGTGAGGGAGAGGGGCTGACGGCTGAGCGAGGCAGAGGGAACACCTGGGGAAGCTACAGCTGGGTGAGCCGGAGGGAGCACAGAGGCGGCTACGGTCGGGCGAGGTGGAGGGAGTGCCAGGGAGTTTGAGTCACACAACGATGGGGTAGGATGGGGATGGGAAGTGCGGAGGGCCAGAGGGGTCATTGATGGGGTGCAGAGGCAGGAGGCAGGTTGAGGGTGAAGGAGCAGGGGCCGGGGACGGGGCACGCAGGAGTGAAGGCGGCAGATGACACCCCGCCTTAACATGGCAATCGGGTCCTGGCCCACCAGGTACCACCAGTTTCCCCACATACACGTGGGGCCCACCCCAGGGTCCACCCACATGCCTGAACGAGTCATCTAACTAATGATTTTCCCCACAGGCCAACACATGTCCTTTCCAGTGTGCTTTGTCCTCATTCACACACACCTTGAGAAACTTCCCAGGAGGTCACCCATCCTGATTACTACTCCAGGCCAAGCACGATTAACTATGGAGTTCTAATCAGACAGGCTCCTGAAAAGGAAGGAGAACCTTGTTGACATGAGTAATATCATTTAGTCATTTAACCATTTCCAGTGTGCTTTGTCCTCACTCACACACACCTTGAGAAACTTCCCAGGAGGTCACCCATCCTGATTACTACTCCAGGCCATGCACGCTTAACTGTGGAGTTCTAATCAGACAGGCTCCCGAAAAAGATAGTGCACCTTGTTGACATGAGTCATATCATTTATTCATTTAACCCTTTATCATTTGCGGATGTTACAATCACCCCCCCCCCTTTAAAGCACAACGCCCTCGTTGTGGGCCCTACATCTCAACCTAGGCAGTGCACCTTGCACTTAAGGCTGGGTTCCTCATTTGATACCAAATGTGACAACTGGGTCCCAATGACAGCACAGACACCCCCCCTTAACATGGCAGTCGGGTCCTGGCCCACCAGGTACTACCAGTTGGCCCGAAGACACGTGGGGCCCACCCCAGGGTTCACCCACATGCCTGAACGGGTCATCTGACTATTGATTGTCCCCACAGGCCAACACATTTCATTTCCAGTGGCCCGAAGACACGTGGGGCCCACCCCAGGGTTCACCCACATGCCTGAACGGGTCATCTGACTATTGATTGTCCCCACAGGCCAACACATTTCATTTCCAGTGTGCTTTTTCCTCACTCACACACACCTTGGGAAACTTCCCATGAGGTCACCCATCCTGATTACTACTCCAGGCCAAGCACACTTAACTGTGGAGTTCTAATCAGACAGGCTCCCAACAAGGAAGGTGCACCTTGTTGACACGAGTCATATCATTTAGTCATTTAACCCTTTATCATTTGGGGATGTTACAATTATTCTCATGTTGTCTCATATTCTATGAACCATATGAAACAACTTATATCTCATTCATCTGAACAAAACCATGCCCTATTTCTAATGCATCACTGAATACCACATACTCAACACCCTCCTCTAGTAATCTCAAAATTGGAGTGCTCTTCATCCACTACATCAGCTTATGAATGTTTTACTAGAACTTCTCCATTCACATGAAATGATTCCCCTTACATTTCAGGGCCTCCAAGGGTGCTCATACTCTAAAAAATTTATGTACAAACCTCTAATATTTCCCAACCAAACCCTTGAAACTTCGCACCTTAGTAACTCACATGGGTGTCTCCCAAGAAAGAGTTGCCTCTATATTCTATGGATCTACCAAAACACCAGCGTCTTAAATGAAAGGTCCTATAAGGTGGAAATATCGAATCCAAAGATGAATCATGGACTTCATTCCATAATTTTGGTTATCTTAGAGTGTGTCCATGACTGTCATCGAGTGTATCATGTGCTCTTCCGTGGATATCAAGTCCACCCGAATGCCATTAATTAAGACCACAAGGAACCAACATATATATGGCTATAAGACTCTATTCATGAGTCCCATGAACAGTAACATGGTGTTCATCATTACAAATGACACCACCATATATTCATAGTGGTTTTACTGACATCTTAAGGTTGTCATCTGTTCATCCTCATCCCATACTCAAAATTGGTGATATCCAGATATATGATAAATCTTCAAATACTAGATCACTCCCTTCAGCTGATAGAATAGGTCATAAATCCTCAGTATTGAATACATATTCTTCATAGTCACCAGATTCAGAAATTTAAATTACACATATTACCTTAAGCACTCATCTTCCATCATGAAAAATAAAAAGGGGGCTCCCCAAGGTGAAACACTTCATCCTCCAATGCCCTTCCTCTAAAAGTCCTCCTTTTACCCTCAACTCAAGAAGCACTATGAGAGTCCTACGATATGATGGAGTAGATATCAGCACCATCTAGGGGGTACAAATTATTTATGAAGACAACATCCATGTGTGTTGGTAATATAGGGACTTCCTCAGGAAATATGTTCTCATACTAATCCACCACTGTAACATACTATTGACATGTCTCATCCATTACATTAAGAGTAATTATAGCTAACTGGCGTCTGATAAATTGATTCATCCTACGTGTGAGTCCATCCTATACTTCTTGGTTTTCGTTTTCACTAAAAATGGAATAATCGGTCCCATCTATGCAGACCCATCAAAATGTGAACCTAAAACAGTTGATCTGGGCATTAAAAATGGATAACTAGTCCATACCATGATTGGCGTCATAATGCCTTGATGCTTCCAACAAGATATCCATACCAAAAATCACTCCATGTAGTTCAAGGGAACAATGTCGGTACCAGTGTGTGATCATAAAATCTCATTCCGTAAGAGTCTCTATGTATAAGGATCGAGTCAACCATTCCAATATAATCTTGGTGTCTTGAAGATGTTCCATGGAGATAATAGAGTGATTAGAACACATTTATATCAAAACTAAAACTAGGGAAAAAATACATAGATTGTACCTCTAATAATCTCAAGTAAATTGAGGTTGTAATCCAATATTGCCTGAAGCTGGCCTCATCACTATCCACCAGCTCCCTGAGCCCATGGTGGATCACCTGGGGTGGAGGTGGTAGTAACTCAAACCTCCTCCAACCTCCTACTACCAATCCATCTAATCTAACATGTATTCCACCTAGAGGACCACCTAGTTCATAAATTCAAATCTTCCTTGATTTTCCCTCGACCAAATCTTCATAGGTCATATGATAGGCCAGGCAATCTTTATCCAGATGTTCTTGACCTTAAAATGAGTAACACAACATGTCCTTCAACTGACACTCTCTAACATGGGAGCCACTCGCCACTAACCCTGTGTCTTAGGGTCATCCCAAAAACAATATAATCTTCTTGGATCACTGCATCAGCTTTCAAATACTTTTAAATATTCTACTACATGACACATGGTGGTAGCTCTTACTGCCAACTTATGCTCTACCAAAAATCAATCTACTAGAGGAGCTCTCAATAGTACCCCAACATGTGTCAGAATTCTAAGGGATATCTTGGATTCCCTAATCTCTTGGTGTAGTCCCTTCTCAATGTTCTAGGCCCTAATTAGTTTTTCATGCACCATATATGTGAAGTAGTAAGAAATCTCTATAAATATTGTTTAGTAATCCACTACTATCTGACTACCTTGTAGCATATGTAAGAGATCTTATATATGCATGGAGCGTAACGTCAATAGAGATAACTTTACCCAGCACATACACTCAATATCATTCCATGTGTGGGTAATTTTCTTATCTGTATGGATCACCAAGATCCACCATCTCTCATTTGAAACTTGTAAAAGACTCACTACTATGACTACCATTTGATCAAGATGCATCCTCACTAAGTGGAAGACACATGAAACCACCTCTAGCCAATCCTCAACATCATAGGGGACACATTCACCAATGAACATAAGAGGTTGTTGCACCTGAATTTACGCAACAAACTCATCCTATGTGAATCTTCTACTAATAGAGATAGTTGAAATTACTTCTCTCCGGGTGGTGGAACCACTGAAACACCACCCGTGGGTGCTATCTCTAGAACTAGTCCACGTACTGATGATTCATCTATAGGTAGATCATCCTTGTGTTCAAAAATTTGAGTCCTATATGGCTACCTGCATGGATGTATCCTGAAATAATCAATACGTACCACATTCAATAGAGTACACTTGGTGACTTGACACTGACTCAATAAAGACATGAGAACACACTCAATCCTATATGATTCATGTACAATTTAGATTCCCTTGAAACAAGTATTTCATGTACATTGTTGAAAATTAAAATTCATAGTCATGGTGTATGGATACGTTGGCCACCACACCAACACTGGAGCCCCTGGTATGAAATATGAACTCAAAGCACATAACATTGTATCCCCAAACAAACATCATAGACTATTGTTTCTTCATATAGAACCATCCCCACCTCTGATACCATTATGTCACAAGACATTCCCTTTGGACCTACCGGGACTACCCCAAGCCCACATCCAATATGACTGCGGTTGGATACTTGAACCGAGTAGGCATATTCCAAAAATGGGAGGCATTTTCCTAAGATACCAACCATAGGGTATGAAAGTATAAAAATTGGAATGTAAACTGGGCTAGAATACAAGCACACCAAAATAAAGAGTCTTCCAAGTTAAAGAACAAATTCCTAAAGCTTTTCAATTGAAAACCTTACCTGCAGGGTAGTTGTAGGGAAGCTCTTTGAAGCCGTAATAGTAACACACATCAATCCACTCCATCAAAGCACCACCTGGTCCTAGTATACCAAGGACTCTTCCTAATCGTTGATCTTCTCTACATGAGATGACACATGTGGGAAAAACTTGTGCTACAGTGTGTAGTACAATACTTAGTAGGCCACCCCGAAACCACAATGGACATACCCCGAAGAAAATTCACAAAGTATACCTCAAAATAGACCACATGAATTAAACCACAAAGGAACCACAACTATTACACCATAGAAAAAATAGATGAAGTACAATCAATGTGGTCAACTCACATAGGTATATGTCTAACACAAAAATAGAAGTATTTTCAATTGTAGTGCACTGATCTCTCTATATCAATGACACTAGATGATTTGGAGGTGCACGGGGAATCGATGGTGCATAATTTGTTAATAGAATAAAAATACTTGATGATTCTCAGAATAGTGGTGATTCACACGATGTCGATAGTGCACAGAGCATCAATTGCACATCGGCCATCAATGGTGCACGATACATCAATATTTTATGGAGAGTCAACAGAACAAGGATCGTTGATGGTTCCTGGAGAATTGATGGTGCCCAAGGCATCGACAGTGCATGGATCATCGAAGGGGCATAAAGCGTCGATGGTGCACAGAGTGTATATGGAACACAGAGTGTGAATGGAGGGCATATAGGTGAAGGTGCCCGGTGCATCGATGGAAATTAGATCATCGATGGAACATTGAGTGTCGATGGTGCACCGAGAATCAATGGGTCATGGAGAAATAATGGGTCAAACGTCCAAAAATTTACATACTCACTAAGTCATAGCCAGCTACATGATTCATTTAATAGCATTTTTCTTATTGGAGAAACTATAACTCAATCTATTAGTCCATAAGAAAAATCCTGCAAAAAATAACTTAGAGTATCTCTAAAGGACTACATTATCTAAAGGGTACAAACGACATAGATGTCTCATAAAATTAACACATGGTTAGAAAGATACTATCTTTTTTACGAATAATCCTACCACGTGTCGAGCCTATTTCCAATACAACCCCCCAAACCCAACCTAAACTGATCCATTCTTGACAAGATTCTTTGGTACGGCCTGAACCAGCCATGCTATAATCGGCCCGAAAGGATGGGGCACTAGAGGAGCCCATCTTCCTTGGTTCGTCCCACTATGTGTGGGCGGATGTGTTTTCATCAGATGCAGCCCACCCTAGATTCATCTTTCCGGTCAACATAGCATTGGACAACATTCACATGGGTTGCCCGACTTCCCCGCAATCACCAGTGGCTAATATACTGGTCCTTCCTCCAACACGGCATTGAGAAATTTCCCTACTCCATCATGGCCTATTTCCACAACCCTCTGATCGCCACTAGTGTTTTCCACCACCATGTGACAAATGTATTCTGACCATGCTATAAATGGGGTCGGGATATATCTGATGTCATAGTAACTACTGATGCAACCTCCATCCTCCACCGCCCCCACACGCTACTATCATTGTGTTCCAATGTGTGACACCTTGTGCCCCTGTCGTTGTCCTTGGTTATTCCTATCTCCACTGTTGTTGTTGTTCTATATTTTTTGAATAGGATCCACACTTGGGATCCTCAGAAAATAAAATTCACTACCTTGGGCCTTAATCATTCTTGATGTACCCTGGGGGTATGATAGCATTCAAAACCTCCCAGAAATTTTTATTGTGACGATGAGTGTCCAACGATGAAGAAAACCATGAACGAGGATAGACGGATAATATAGAACACCAAAAAAACAGATCATGTCATTATTTCTGTCGGCCTTGATCTGTTCTTGTGAGAAGAATCCTGAATATTCCAACAACAGAATAATCACCAATATCTATTTCCTTGAATCCCACAATTATTATCCCCACTCAAGGATGATCGAACCATATATCAACCTGTTCATGGGTTATTATGTGTTTGTTGTGTGAATATAATAAGTGGAAAAGAAATCACAAAGATATCGACACCCTACCTTGAGGTTGGATCAGTCATTGATAAAGAATGGGGGTCTGTGTTGTCATTGATTCTAGATACACTGGAATTCATCATCGTTCGTTAGAGAGGAATATGTATCATTGCCTTATATATATTTCTAGGGTTATGGTGATGACCCTCTATTTCTGAAAATATGTTTTAATTTAAAACAACCCATTTTAGCATCAAATAAAATATTTTTAATAAAATATTATAATGATGGTTACGTCAAATTTCAATCATTCATAGTTGACATGCACTGATCGATGTTAGACCCCGCTTAAGGTAAATATGTTTTCTATAAACAGAATGGTGTTCTCAGATTTCTGATCTTGTCAAAAATTTAGAATTTTTTCATGTTTAAAGAAAAATCCTCTCACACCCTTTATTAAAAAGATACGATTTTTTAACCATATTTTTTTGGGCACACCGGGCATTGGAAGTATACATTGTCTGAGAACCTGGTCTCATAATTTTTCTAATTAATTTATATAAATAAAACTGGAGAAAATACGAGTCATTATATTGAAAAAAAAAAATCCACGTGTGTGGTGATATCCGCCCCCACTAAGCAGACTGAAGGTCCTTTTTTACTTATGTGGAAGCACTTAATTTTGGTTATCTCAATTACATCACATATACATTTCAATCTAGTGTTGAGGATCTCTCCTAGTCCTATAACATCAAATGGGGGCTTCTAATCACCCATTGGAGTGCTGGAATCATTCAAGACCCCCTGACCCCTCATTCTCTTGGATATTTGAATGACTATGTTCTGGTATACATGTAGTGAAAATCATCTCTATTGGATTCATTAATTGATAGTATAATTCTAAATCATGTTTTATATGAGTTTCAATGAATTTTTATAGTCATATAATACATACCTGTTCTTAGAGGGGATCCACAACTAATCAATCACCTTCCATCTAATTTGAGATTTTGTAGAAGAATGTGATGGTTAGCAAGACTGAGGGTGGTAGATGGTGAAAAATACCAGGAAGAAGTTTCAAGATAGTTATAACTCCAAAAAGTGAGATCATAATTTCTTGTATGAAGCACCTATAGGAGAGACCATTTCATATAAATTTTGTTTTTCGGTCTCATATGTTTTTGAAGAAGAGATGGATACTAAAGTTCATTATAATTAGGTCTTATGTGACGACCAAAATATTTATTACATAAAATTACTATTTATCTAATTAAATGTTTTATTAAGAAAAATGAATATATAAAACATATTCAATTCCATGGTTTTATGTTTTGGTATTTTAAAACACAGTTTTGAATTGTTACAGATGCTAATATAGTTGTTGAACTATGATCACTTGATTAGTACAAATATAGGGCATTAAAAAATCCAATTTACATAGACAAGGGATGTGATGGCCTCATTCAATATAATTCCTCCATACAAATCCCATTTATTATAGATTGGGAAGGAGGTAAAATCACTAGGATTTACTTTAGTCCAATCCAAAGCCAAGCTTCAACATGTCAAGCTTGAACGTAATCACATATTGAAGAAGTTGATGTTAATAGAGATTACCACCCGAGCGATGTTATCTGAGCCTCCCAAAGAGTATGTCACCATCACACACCCTACCCTTAGATCTATTTTTGATTTTATAAAGGGGTTATGTAAGAAGAAACTTGGACCGTTATTATGTGCTTTATTTTTGTATAGAATAAGGAATATATATTCATTTATCAATTCTTACACTGTATATAGTTTTTAAAGCATGCATAGTATTTTTTGTTAATATTAAATTAAGAAATATATTTTGATAAATTAATGGACATTTCAATTAAATAATATTATTTTTAAAAGTATTATTACTGAATTAATTTTTTTAATTACAAATGATCATATAATATTTATAGAACAGTAATTTTTATCAATTTTTGAAATCTATTTTTCCAAACACAAGAATTTTCAATAAATGATTTTTTTAATTTAAAATGTCAAATTTCAGATATTTAGAAAATTATTTAGATAAAATAAATATTATTTTTGGAATGAGGATGTCGAAATTATCCAACTATTATCTTGTCATAATTTCTACGACAATGGAATTTTGGGGTAAAAAATAAATACCAAATTAAAATATAATGTGTTTTAAGACATCATAATGGCCCAATAGTTATGTAATAAAATGATATAAAAGGGATATTCAGAAACAATATGTTTTCCATTTAATTAATGTGATTTTATACTGGTTTTTTATTTTTAAATTTCCTTACTGAACCCTCCAAGTCTTATAAAATACTTTAACATTTTGTAATGATTTCCTTGAGAGTGTGACTCACCTCTGTATAAGAAATCCTAATATTTTTATAAGTTTATAAATTGGGCTTATAAAATAATTCTTCCCTATTCCCTTTGGAAAAATAAATTTTCAAAAATCATGGAATGGTTTTTTGTTTTGATTAGTTTAATGTGTAGTGTCCAAAACCGAAATAATAAATAATTCCATCTCCTTTCCAATATAATCCCACTCAATATCCTTTTAATCATCATGCAAACCATTTGGAGATTGAACAACCTCTTCCCTCATCTCTCTATAATCCCCCCAATGAGCCCCAAGCTCCAATAGAGCCCCTCTCATGCCTCTCATAATCCTTTGGGACCACACTTCCAAGAAAGGGATACTCACTTTCCTTCCTTTATTATTTATGTCCAAGTTTACTTATATTGTTATTCCATTTTATTTTCAATTAAAAATGTTGGGTTATTATTTTTCACCTATCATATACTTCCCTCCTTATGTTTTATTTATGAGAAACCCTTTTTTCTCGCATTAATGCCTCATGTGTATAACCGTTACCTTGCCAAAATTCTGTAAGGTATTTCTCTCTCCTCATTAACATTCAAAACATTATTTTATATTACACATCTAAATTACATTAAATATATTGGGATATTATACTCCATGAGCCCCATACTATCCATTTCATGTATAAATGTTATGATGGACTTTTCTCTCTCATCAACCAATTTTAATATTTCTATTTTACATCGTTATGGTGTCAAAGTAACCATAAAATTTCCCAGGCCAAAATCCACATTTAAGTGAATACCATAACCATTTCTCTATCAAGTTTATTCATATTATTTAATTTAATTTTTGATTTAGGAATTACATTTATGTATTCCACGTCACTTATTCATGGAATAAATTATGTGGTTTAATGAATCCATATTGTATGATCCATATGGCACACTTTTGCATGAAATGAAATGTATATAAAGGGTGAAGCCTGATAGAGCTCTAATTCATTGGGTAAAGAATAGTATCACGATAAGCCATTTGAAATGAGTGTTTACTCATGACAATTCATGTTCAATGAGGGTTTAATCCTAACAATTATGGTGGAATGATAGTTTACTCATGATCCAGGTTCATTGAACCTTGGGTCATGCTTATATCAAGTCAAATGTTGTTCCAACATTTCCATGTTATGAAAATAATGCTATATCATGCATATTTTTCATGTCCCTATTATGATCCATTGATATACCTATTTATGATCGTGAATTTTATTCCTAATGTTATGACTTGTTTAGTCCCTTACTGGGCTTTATAGCTCACCGTTTTCTTATGTATGTCCTCAAGTTGTCCCATTAAATTCTCAGTACCCAAGAATATGGAGGCAATGTAAAAGAAGTTTTCAATAAATATGTTGTATTTTATGTATTAAGTTGTCATGTAATGTTCTTAATTTTCTATTATAGAAGACCCCTCAATCCTCAGAGTTTTCTTAAGTGTATGTTAATGTCATAAATAGTGTTAAAGTGTGTAATAATGAGTAGGGTTGTTATAGTTTGATATCAAACGATATGTTTAATTATTTTGGTATTATGATTATTAAACCCTAGTGAAATCCTTAAGGATAAGACTAAGTATAATAAAAACATAACTAAAATTTGGTGAGTATATGTTATGTGGTTTATCATGGAAATACATCCCTGATTGGATATGAACAAGTAGAGGTTGATCTAGCATAGATGTATCCGGGTGTAAAACCGAAAAAAACATCATTGAGCTGGACTCAAATGGGAACGGGTGCATGAAAACGGGCCTTTATGCACTCTTGGTTTGACACTCCAGTGGGATATTCTTTGGTAACTTCATAATCTTAGTATGAACCATTATTAAGGGAATTAAAAATACCCCTATGAATATATGTTGTTATGTACATCTCAGATAACATAGATTGAAGCATATAAATTCATAAGTTAAGGAAATAAATGCAATTTATTAATTATCCATTTTTTATTTGGATTCACCTTATGGGTTAACCATAACATACCTTTTATTCCATCTAATGGATGGTCATAGAAGGAGTCAGGCTAACCGATAACACAAAGATCAATGTGATGATAGTTCTAATGAGATTCGAAATCCTATGGGAGCGAGAATCGCGAACTTTATCACTGTACTCTCTTAGTTAACTCATGTTATGAATAGAAACATCAGTCAATATGGACTTCCATGCCCCCATAAAAATAACAAGCTGTAATCAAGAGCATTATGAGATAAAGGACTCCTACTTTTAATGGATCATTTGATCCCTCAAGGGCTGAACAATTGAACAACTCCATTGAAAAGACCATACTCATTATTCAGTGATCCGAACAAGAGAAGGTTCTTCTTGTTTCTTATTATATGGATGGTGAAGCAAATCAATTGTGGACATTAATAAAAAATATGAAGCTTGGGGGAGAGATCGAGGCACTGGAATAGAAGGATTTCTGGAAAATGTTTTTCGATAAATATTGTCCTCACACCCTCCAACATAATATGGAAAGGGATTTCTTATCCCTAATGAAAGAATATTTCAAGTACATCAAAGAATATGAGGAGAACATCATAATTCAATCATGATATGCCTCTGTCTTTTTTGTTACCCTCGAATTCATGGTCAACCACTTCATTGGTGGTCTTAAACCTAACCTACTGATAGCCCTGGTGATCCTTAACTTCGATAGCAATGATGAATTTTTTTTGATATTCCCTCTAAGTCAAAATGTAGCTTATAGAATCTCAGGGGTGTCATGGGGATATGAAGTAGAAAGTGGACTTTATTTCTGGTGGTTCGATGGATAAATCCAACTGTTCTATGAAATTACTACACCCCACTTTCCAAATGTGCTGAAAGATGCACCTCCAAAATTTTCTTGAGGGGATGAGGAAATGATTTAGGTGTTAATGATAAAGTCTCCTGGTCATCAACGTCCAAAAAGAAAAACCCACTATTGTGAAAGAGGATTGGAACACTCCATTCGACAGTCAATGGCATTGTTCATTACTCCAACTATAAAGAACAAAGGAACTTTTAAATCTAGTTCCTTAAGATTAGGGTTTTTGGAGACAACCAACAAACTCCAAGGCAGCAAGGGTGATCTTTTTCCACCAAAATTACTAAATAAATCCCCAATAACAATGTGGTGACAGGTATGATGGTTATCCATTCAAGAATAGATAATATACCTTTTCATTATGGTTCTATGAATTCTTTTATATCCTTAAATTTTAGTAGAATAATCCCAACACCACCATAAATCATAGATGTAGAGATTTCAGTGAGAAAGAAAAATGTGGAAATTATTGAATCCCTTGAATATAACTCCTCCCCTATCACAATTTGTGGATTGAACTTCTTTATTAACCTTATAATACTGTCTCTGGTTGAATTTGATGCAATTAATGGCACAAAATGGGTTTCCGTATATAGAGCCATCATAAATTGCTGTGAGAGGGAAATTACTCTCCATATGGTGAATCGACCCATGATTGTGTACAGGTTCAAAGAGGAGGATGAATCTTCTTTAGAACCATTATTTAAAGTGTGGATATTATTGCCTAATGAGAACATGCATCTTTATCAAATGATTGATTCTAAGGAAGCATACATCCTTGAAGACATAGATATTGTGAGGTAATTCACTTAAGTGTTTCCCGAGGAATTATTGGCCCTTCCTCCCAGAAGAGATGTTTAATTCTCAGTTTTTCTTATACCTAGGGGTTTACTAATATCTAAGACTCCCTATAGAATGGATATTGTAGATCATGAGGAGCTAAATAAACAACTACAAGAGAATTTGTATAAAGGGTTTATACACCCAAGTGCTTCACAATGGGGTGCACTAGTCCTCTTCTGAATGAAGAAGGATGGGTCAATGTGCCTTTCATTAATTATCGTGAGATCAACAAAATCATGATAAAGAACTAGTGTCATATCCCATGAATTGATGAATTGTTCTATCAGCTACCGGTAGCACAATACTTCTCCAACGTGGATCCGTAGTGGGGATATGAAGAAGTAATGGTGAAGAAGGATTATTTCCCCAAGATAGAATTTCATACAAGATATGGGAACTATGAACTCGTAGTAATGGCTTTTGGACTCACTAATGATCCAAAAATCTTCTTGGACATGGGTAATAGAGTCTTTAGAGATTACCTCGACAATTTTTTGGTAGTCTTTGTAGATGGTATTCAAATATACTCTAAAACTAAGTAGGAGAATGAGAGGAATCTAAGCACTTTACTAGAAACATTGCGAAAGGTTAAGCTCTATGAAAATTATAAAAAGTGTGAGTTCGGGTTGATGGAGGTCTCAATATTGGGTCATATCATCACAAAGAATGGGCTCTCTATAGATCCCCTCATGAAAACTGCAATTGAGGGATGGATGAGGCCAACTTCTATGAAATATATATCTATCGTCCTAGGGTTAGCTTGATAATATCTCTAATTTGTAAAAGATTTATCACGACTGGAAAACCCTCTTTCGAAGCTAATTCAGAATTGGGTCAAGTTTTCTCAGATTTATGAATTCAAAGAAAGCTTTATGGAGTTGAAAAAGAGGCTTATCACTACACCTATGCTCACACTACCCAAATGTGGAGAATTTTTTTTGGTAATTACTGATGCTTCAATGAAGGTCTTGGGTTGTGTGATGATGAAAAATGAAAATGTCATTGCCTTTTCCTCAAGAAAAATTGAATGTTCTTGTCCAAAAATATCCAACACATGATCTAAAGATCACTATAGTAATCATCTCTTTAAAAATTTGGAAACATTATCTCTTTGGGGTTAAATGTGAAATATATATGGATCAAAAAATACTCAAGTATATATTCACATAGAGAGAGTTGAATTTTCTCCAATGAAGATGTGTATACCTTCTCAAAGACTATGAATACTTAATCCATTACAACCCTAGGTATGTGAACAAGGTTACAAATGCTCTAAATTTAAAGAACCAATGATATAGTCATTGATAAGAAATCAAAATGATCTAATCTTCATATATTTCATGAAGATGTACACGAGAATCATAAAGAAAGGAACATCATTAATCCTTTCACAAATGATTTCTCAACCGTATATTTTAGAAAGGTTAAAGGATGCTAAAAATGATGTTGTGGGAATTCAGAATAATGTGGAAACTATCAAAACAGGGAAATCCTATGAGTTCAATCTTAATAAAGATGGAATTTTGATATTTGGAACAAGAATTTGTGTTTTATCAAATTTGGAGTTAAATAATTATCCTTTGGATGAAGCACATAGTTCGAATTTATCCATTCACCTAGAAAACACATAGATGTATCGAGATCTACGAGAGAATTATTGGTGTGATAAAATAAAGAACATGTAACACCCTATGATTTCATAGTACGTTATTTCTTCAAAGTAAATCAATAACTTCCACTACACGCAACAATGTGTTCAAGCGTACCATGACTTACCAATATAGCCGTTAAAAAGAGGTTATGAATAGTATTAACTACATTTTGAATTTTATATACTCCATAAAATTTTAACATCCATATTATGTGTTTCTTAGACATAATGTAAGAAACAATTCAATTTTTTAGATAAAGGAAGTATTTTTCAGAAAATGCAAATTTACCACCATTTGAGGGAGAACCCTTTTTAAATCCAATATTTTACACTTTTATGTATTCAATTTCACAAAATAAACTTATTCTTTCAAAACAGTAGATAAAAATCTAGTTTTTATATATTTTTTGTATTTTTCGGATAACTTTCAAATTATGGCAAATAGTGAAAAATAATAAATTCTAGTTAAAAAAAATTTTTAGTCGAAATAATTTAGAGTGTAAAATTATGAATTTGATTGGTTTTTAAGTATAATTAGATTATATTTTTATCATTTAACATAATTTAGGTCATTGTAATAAATTTCACATTTAAATTGGACATAAATGAGTGTCAATCTTTTGATTGATATTGTTGCTTAAAAAATGCTATCTATTTTGACAACGGAAATTAAATTTAAATTAATTAATACAACATATATGTTTTTAATTTGGAAAAATAGACATCATTTTTGAATTTGGAATATCAAATATATCTTATACTAAATATTTGGTATTTTTCCGAGAGACCTCAATTTTTGATGAATAGTGAAAAACACAGAGTTATTTGTTAAAACCGACTTTTTATTATTTATTTTATTTAAATTTATTTTAGTTCCAAATAGATAAATAATACATGTATATGTTAATAACAATTAATTGGAGTCATTTTATAATGTGTTTAGATATATAAAAATTGTATTTTACTTTTTACTGTCTTTTACCCACCACTTAGAAGTATTTGAAAATTTTCATAAAACATATTTTTACCGCTTATATGAGTTGAATTTCAAAAACATGAGACACACGGTTAACCTCAATAAGTAAAATGTTGTTCAATAAGATGAAAATATTTTTTGGTGAATAGTAACATTTGACTTTTATTTACCACCGTTAAAGGTAATAGGGTAACTCTAGGTAAAAGGAATATTGTAATAATTAAAAATTACCTTAATACATTTCCTAACCTTATTGGATGAGTAATGGCCGACAATGGGTATCCTTGGGTCGATTTTGGGATACCATGGAGCTATTTACGAATGATAATGTCACTTTAGATTAATTAATTTAAATTAAAGTCAAAATTGATATAAACAAAAATCTTTTAGAAATTAATTTTTATATGGGTTTATAAATGTAATATTTTTTACTATAAATATTCATTGGAAATTTAGAAATATTTCCTAAATCATGGTATTTTTTTATAACTTTTATACATATAATAAATTAAATAATTAATGACACAATAATGATGAATTATTTACCTCATTAATAGATGCTTTAAATAAATTAGATTATAAATATTGAAATAATATCCAAACATGTCCCATTCTTACTTGATGATTTTATTTCAACCTTGAGTCATATTATCTTCATCCCTAATGATTTTTTGATCTTTAGAAACCAAATATCATTATATAATAAAATAATATTTTCACACTTTCCTAAAGTGCCCTCCTCCCCCTTATAAAAGGAGACCACTTCTAACCAATTCCTCACACCTCTCAAGCCTTTAGGATCGTCCAAACTCTGCAAAATTAAGTTCCCTATATCCCTCCCCTCCTCCTAGAAGCCTTACCTTAGTCAGAAGGCACTTCAAGAAGTCCTTTTGGTTCAAAACAAATGAATTTACCCAAATTAAATGATATTAAAGAACGAAAGGGTCATGTCAGACACGAGGTAAGATGTTTCATATCTCACATATAATTCTGTGAGATTTCCATTATTCACCACTTATTTATTGCATATGGTGTATTTTTTACTGCCAATTGATATATATTATCAAGATTCTCTTTATATTCATGATATTTTGTGATTCATTTTGTGGTTATTGACTATTTTCCATATGACTTGATTGATTACAACGAGGTTAGGGTTAATTTCATAATCTCTTTATTATCTAACGATTTTTATACGTAATTATATACTAGGATCTCTTTATCATCCACATCCATGTTTCATAAAAACATATTTCAAAACATTTTTACTATTTTATAGGCTATGGGTTAAAGTCATTTATACCCTTGTTTGACTTTTATAATCTGTTTATAAAGGAATCTTTCCGTCATTTTCCAAAAAAGGTACTTTATGACCTTTTCCACAAAATTAAGGTAAGAATGTTTTTTAACTTATACGGTGGCTGCGGCTATTTTCAGCCATTATACCATCGTCGAATCTTCCCTTACAAGTTTATAAGAATATTTTCAAAATAAATGTTTTCTTTATAATTATGTGACTCTTAAATGATTTCAAAAAAAGAGACATATTTCTCTAAAAAATGTTTTTATTTCATCTATTTCAACATCATTTGATGGATTTTATGTTTATTTGAAGTTGATTTATTATGATACAAAACTTCCATATTGTATTGAAGGTTTTGTGATATCTTTGACTATAGATGTGCTAATCATATACCATTCATGGTTTATGGTTAAAGTATAGACATTTCATATGCTAGTTTTAATACGAATGTTTATATTATGTTTAAACATGTTCATATGAGGAATGCATTGGACTTAGTAAGTGACGGGTGCAGCCTCCTATAGCTCCTCGATGCATCAGTAGGTATAATGAGACAAACTAGTGTCTTGGCATAAGGACTTGAAAAAATATTATCTGTTGTCTTGGAACAAGGCCTTGACTATGTGGTTATGATAGTCTGGCATTATGAATTCCATCATTATGAAAATGGTTATTGATATTGCATGTGATTATTCGACTAGTAGAATATCCTTGTGAATATGTAAATAACATTATTACATTTTATTTTTTCCGTATTATGCTGAATTTCAAGTTTAAAAGGCTTTTATTTTAGTTATACATTGTCTTAAATGTTTTTGGTTATTTATGAATGCTTCCACTATATTGTTATCCTTACTGAGCATCTGAACTCACCCCTTTAAATGTTTTATTTTTCCTAGGATGTGAAGAAGTATTTTTTGAGTGACCTGTAGGGATAGTCTGAGGGGATCTGAGTGTGGACTATGGAGACTATGTTGTTGTAGTTTTTAACTTAATCATGAAATGTAAGACTTATGAATTTATCTAGTGTTTCCAAGGATACTAAAATAATCTGTCATTCGAGACTTGATCTTTTTTTATCATTCCAATTATATGTAATAATGCACCGACTCTGGGCATCTGGGGTTGGGGCGTTACAGTTGGTATCAGAGAAATTTAGTAAAAACCTTGGAATCTAGATTTATATAAACTCTAATTAGATCACATTACCATAAGATAGACATCGAGGATTAGTATAGAAGGACTTCCTAGAACTTTATTATTGTATAGATTTTGTGATTTTTCCAAGCAATACATCCCTGTTTGGATACGAGCAGGTAGGGGAAGCTCTGGCACAGATGTACCTAGGGGTAAAACCTGAAAACACCGCTTAGAGCTAGACTCGAACGGGAACTGGTGCATGACAATGGTCCTTGTTGGACTCTTGGTTACGACACTCCCGGGGGATATGCTTAGGATAATTTCAATTTTCTTTACAAATAATTATGAAGGCTTTATGAGTATATACATCTTCAAAAAAATATTTTTTAGGATTATATATTTTATTAATAATCTTTTCAATTTATGTTAAGTGATTTAAAAGTTTGGAATTATGTATTTAAATTCATCAACTAATCTAGTGTATGATATTGTATAGAAAGGGCGCCCAGTAGAAGGAATGTGAACTCCAGCAATACGTATGATCCAAAGAGTAAGAAGGATCATATCTTTCACAGTATTAATCCTACATTTAAAATGGACATAGTCTCCCATGAATTCTCAACATATGAAGAAATAGTATCCTGTGTTAATAAGATAAGTAAAGAATTTTTTGAGTCCTTTGGATTTGATGGAAAGAAAGAGAAGTAAATGATGGGAGAGGGAAAGATGGATAAAGGGAAGAGGGAAAAGATGGATTTTCCCATATGTGATAACTATGGAAATAATCAACTTTGTAAATGATTGAATGGAATGAAAGTTTTTTTATAAGTGTGGAGAAAATGGACACCAAGTACTTGATTGCAAGGGTAAGAAAAAACATTCCAATGTACAATTTGTCATCTGCAAGGAGTTTGAACACTACATGAATCAATGTCCAAATCATTAGAGTATACCCCAAATGCTACTATTGGATAACAATAAAGTTATGATAATACTAAAGATAATGAGGAAGGATTAAATTTATTACGTTGTTATTAAAGTATTGTGTCATTTGAGTATTGTTTTAATGATGTACAATTATATGAATTATAATGTATATAAGGATTGTATTGCAGTATTATTTCATTAAGAACTTGAGATTGTGTGGAACCATGAAAAGTGACTCAATTGCACGTTAAATTTTTGTCAAATATATGGTTGAGAGAATGATAAACCATAATATGGTTCTGATATCGAGGTAGTGATTTTGGAATAAGAGATGGTTGACTTTGATAAATTATATTGGATATTCTTGAGATCCTTGGAACTAATTAATAGTAGGTTTATTTCATCATTGTTTGAATATTCATTATTTTTTGTTTTAAGGAATATATCTAGTATTATATAAATGATAAGGGTGCATGAATGTAAAAAATATGGTTTTATGGTAATTCAGGGTGTTACCATGTTTTAAAATAATACATGATGAAGGTTTTCACATTTTATTACGTAGAAAAAAGGATCTTCATTGTGTTTAACTTCCTTATAAATTTTGGACTATGAGTTTTGATAGATTTATTTTGGATAAGTCAAAATGTTAGAATGGAGTAAGATACTATTTTTATGGTTATTTTTGGATTTTTATAAAAAGGAAAACACGCAGACTGTGTGAAAACCCTTCGCGTCGGACAAAGCTGCGGGAATCGAACCCAAAACCGTAGTGCGATTGGGATTTATCAGCTACCACTAGACTACGTGAAGTACCTGGATTATATAATGTAGTTTATTTTTTTAAAGGGTCTGATAGGTGAATTATAAATTCATATTTTTTGAACCCTATACGAATAGTATAAATAGAATATTTTTTTAAGTTCAATTATTTTTTAGAGTGAATGATAAGTTTGTGGTAGAAATTAGTTAAAGGATGGAACCCTACTAGACATGTATATATATATTTTTTCATTCTTCTCTTATTCTATGAAGAAATTAATTATTAAACCTTAGGTAAGGGATCATACAACTAAAAATGTGTTATCCTAATACCTTCTGTTTAGTTGAATCGATGACAATTTAAATCACCATAGATTGATGGCTTTGAGGACCTCAATTCTACAATTGTTTACTACTGAAGACCTCAATCAGTACCTATAAATATTTACGTTATTCCTCCAATTATGTTTATCTAATTACCACCAACGTTCTCTTAATCGATATCATAATTTAGTGATGACTGTTTCATTCCCCTTTTCCTCTTATTAAGACTATTTTTTTAACCCAATTTCCGATGTGGGGTTTCCCACAAAGGTATTTTATATTTTCAACCTTCTATTTCCAAAAAACAATTTCAAATTGCGAGGATTCAATTTATTTAAGTAGGGAAGAATTTAACACCACAAGATTTAATATTGGTTATTTCTTCAAAATAATTCAATAGCATGCATTACACGCAACACCGAGTTCAAGTGCACCACGACTTACCAATCTAGCTGTTCAAAAGAGGTTATGAATAGTATAAACTACAATTTTAATTTTATATACTCAATATAATTATAACATCCATATTATGTTTTTCTTATACATACTTTATGAATAAATTCAATTTTTTAGATAAATAAGTATTTTTTAGAAAATGCAATTTTACTGGCTTTTGAGGGAGAACCCTTTTTAAATCTAATATTTGACAGTTTTATGTATTCAATATGAAAAAATAAACTTCTTCTTTAGAATATGGAGATAAAAAATTTATTTTTGATAAATTTTGGGTATTTTTACGATAACTTTTATATTTTGGTAAATAGTGAAAAATACTAAATTTTAATTAAAAAACAACTTTTTTAATCGAAATATTTTTTAGTGTTAAATTATGAATTTTATTTTTCTTTAAGTATAATTACATTATTATTTTATTATTTAATACAATTTAGGTCATTATAATTATGTTCACTTTGAAATTGGACATAAACAAGTGTCAATATTTTGATAGATATCGTTGCTTAAAAACATGCTATTTATTTTGACAACAGAAATCAATTTTAAATTAATTAATAAAACATATATGTTTTGAATTTGGTAAAATAGAAATCATTTTTTAATTTGGAATATCAAATATAGCTTAGGCGGATTTTTTAGTATTTTTATGAGAAACATCAATTTTTGATGAATAGTGAAAAACACTGAGTTATTGGTTAAACCCGAATTTTTATTATTTATTTTATTGAAATTTATTTTAGGTAAAAATAGATACATATTACCTGTATATGTTAGAATTAATTCATTTTAGTCATTTTATAATATGTTTAGATATATAAATGTTTTATTGAATTTTTACTGTCTTTTACCCACCTCCTTGGAGTATTTGAAAATTTTCATAAAATAGAATATTACTGCTTATGTGATTTCAATTTAAAAACATCGAGAGACGTGGGTAACCTCAGTAAGTAAAATTTGGTTCAATAAGATGAAAATATTTTTGGTTGAGTAGTGACTTTTAACTTGTATTTCCCGCGGTTAAAGGTAAATAGGGTAAATCAAGGTAAAAAGAATATTTTAATAATTAAAAATAGACTTAACACATGTCCTAACCATATTTTATTAGTAATTTACTACCATGGAAAGCATAGGGTCGCTTTTGGGACTCCATGGATCCACTTATGAATGATAATAACACTTTAGATTAATTAATTTAATGTAAAGTCAAAATTTACATAAACAAAAATCTTATAGTAATTAATTTTTATATGGTGTTATATAAGTAATCATTTTTACTAAAAATATTGATTGGAAATCTAAAAAAATTTCCTACATCATGGAATTTTTTTTTTATAATTTTTAGACATTTAATAGATTAAATTATTTATGACACAATTACGATGCAGTATTTATCTCATTAATAAATGATTTAAATAAATTAGATTATAAATTATAAAATAATATCCAAAACATGTCCAATTATTATTGGATGATTTTATTTCGACAATGAGTCATCATATCTTTGACCCTAATGATTTTGGACCTTTAGGAACTGAATATCATTATATAATAAAATAATATTTTCACACTTTCCTAAAGAGCCCATCATCCCCCTTATAAAAGGAGACAACTTCTAACCAATTTTTCACACCACTCAAGCCTTTAGGCTAGTCGAAACTCTGCAAAATTAATCTCCCTACATTCATCTCCTCCACTTAGATGGCTTACCTTAGGCCGAAGGCACTTCAATAAGTCCTTTTGGTTCAAACCAAAAGAAGTTACCCAAATTAAAGCATATTAAAGAACGAACGGGTCAAGTCAGACACGAGGTAAGGAGTTTCTTATCACACTTTTAATTCTTGGATATTTCAATTGTTTACCACTTATTTATTGCATATGGTGTATTTTGCAATGATATTTGATATATATTATCATGATTTTCTTTATATTCATGATATTATGTGATACATTTTTTGGTTATTGACTATTGTTCATACGACTTGATTGATTACAACGATGTAAAGTTTAATTTCACAATCTCTTTATTATCTGAGGTTTTTTATACATAATTACATACTGGGACCTCTTTATCATCCACATCCATGTTTCTTAAATACATATTTCAAAACATTCTTACTATTTTATAGACTATGGGTTAAAGTCATTCATACCCATGTGTGACTTTTATAAGATGTTTATAATCGAATCATTCCGTCATTTTCCAAACAAGGTAGATTGTGACCATTTCGACAAAATTAAGGTAAGAATTTTTTTTAAACATATAAGGTGGATACAGATATTTTCTTCCATTATAACATCGTCGAAGCTTCCCTTACAATCTTATAAGAATATTTTCAAAATAAATGATTTCGTTTTAATTATGTGACTCTTAAATGATTTCAAAAAAGTGTAAGAACCACTATTTTGAGCCTTTTAGACTTTGAAATTCTCTTGATATAATTCTAGAGCAGGGCGTTCTGACGGCGTACGAAACCGAGTCCAAGTGTGGCCGAAAATTAGTTTGACGTGCGTTCACACTGGGTAGGCTAAATAAATTTAATAACTCTTGAACGGTAGCTCGGACGGGAAAACCGAGAGCGTCGTTGAGTCCAGAATGATTCGTTTACCCTAGGAGGGGTATGTTTTTCGTGGGAGTGAACCAACTATGAAAAACGCCCCCGGGGGTGGGGGCATTTTCGTAATTTGGCGGTGACGGGCGTCGAATTTTTATAACTCTTGAACGAAATCTCGGATTAAAATTTCGAGGACTCCATTGCGTTCAGGGAATGGCGTTGTCTTTAAGGGAGGCTTAATCCTGGCCCTGACGAAAGTTCGGGAACGGGCCGATGAGCGGGTGATTAAGTGTGTTTTTCTATTTAAACCCACTAACCACCCCCTTCACCCTTTTTGGACCTTCCTCCCTAGCGCAAGGGCTCTCAACAATCTTCCACCCCCCCTCCATCCCTCCGGAAAGGCAAGGCAACTCCGGAATCCCGATCGTGAAGCGTCAGGCAAAGCCCTCGAGGTAGGCTCGTGTTTTATTTTTTTTCATTTCTCACAAATTTCATCATTTTAGTCTTCTTCACGTCGATTTTGTCGTCCGGTCGTCGAGTGAAGCATCTGGTTTCGTGGGGATTGAATTTGTCTTTACAACGATCCTTTCAGATCATTTTTTGGTGTAAGGGGGTGGCCGGGGTGGCCTCGGGAATTTTTTCCGGCCAAATCCCCCACTTTTCCGGTTCTAGGCGGTGGTCAGACAAGCCGGGCGGCGGTGCGGCGCGTCCCAGCGGCGGTGGCGACCTTCGGCGCGGTGGCTCGCAGGAGGCGGTTCCGGTCGCAAGCGGCGGATCCTGCTCTAGGAAGTGGCGCGGCGTGCGGGCGGCGGCGCGGCGTTTCGGATGGGCGGCGGGGCATGCTCGTCCGAGGCAGACAGGGGGTCGCGACGCGACCCCTCGTGGGGAACCGAGACCCACCTTCTGCGGGTCTCCTCGGTGACCGAAGACCGGCCTCACGGCCGGTCGGCTGAAGTGAAAACTGCGCGGGGACCACGGGTCCATGGCCGGCCCACGCGAAAAAGCCGCGGGCCAGCGCAGCAAGCCGGGTCGGCCAGCTCAGGCCGGCCCATGCCGGGTGGACCGCCCAGCTAGGCCGGTCCAGCCCCAAGGGTTGTCCCTTCCGGCTTCGGACACCTGTAAATATCTCTACGGGTGTCCGTTTTACACGCCGTCAGCGGAAGGATGATCCTCGTCTCGAGGAGTAGATTATGCGGTGGCTTCGGGAAATTTTAATCCCCAGAACAGAAGCTCGGTGGCGCGTCACGCGCGTCATGTACTACGCCGAGAATTCTTGTTTGGGTTGGATCGGACACACCCAATGTCCTATTTGAGCGCCATCAGCGGCGATACGACCCTGGCGTCGAGGTGGAGGTTTCTAGTATGTTTTTGGGCGTTGAAGTGGGAATCGAGACGTGGGCCCCACGAGCCACCTTGGAGCCACGTGCAGCGTTTTGTGGCATTTTCACCAGATGTTCGTTCAGGGCACATGTGTAGTCAATTCTGCATTTCTTTCCGAGGGCATCGCAATGGAGCCGTTCGCACGATGGGTATCAGAGCCGGGGTGCGGGCCCTCCCGGGCCGACTATGGTGAATAGTACCATATCCACCGGTTGTCCGTATCAGGGGAGTGAGTAGTCTATTTCGCGTGTTTTTCCATGATGACTGCAACGGTGCAACCTGTTGGGGCATGTGGAACCTCATTTGTGACCATACTAATGTGAAGTGGAGGTATTCTTTTACGTGCCCCAAACCAATGCACGGTGGCATTGTTAGTGTCACCTGGTGATGTCAATGGTAGTGAGAAGCTATCAGTTTGATTCAGGGTCTACCCTCCAGTGGGGCTGGACAGTGGGTCACCCGACGACCCCTTAGGGTCTACCCTCCAGTAGGGCCGGGCAGTGGGTCGCCCATCGTCTGATCCCAGGTCTACCCTCCAGCAGGGCTAGGCAGTGGGTCACCTGTCGACATGTTCCGGGTCTTCCCTCCAGCAGGGCTGGGCAGTGGGTCACCCGTTGATTTAATCCAAGTCTACCCTCCTGCAGGGCTGGGCAGTGGGTCGCCGGTCGAAGTGTCCCAGGTCTACCCTCTAGTAGGGCTGGGCAGTGGGTCATCTGTCGACATGTTCCAGGTCTACCCTCTAGTCGGGCTGGGCAGTGGGTCACCCGTTGATTTAATCCAGGTCTACCTTCCAGCAGGGCTGGGCAGTGGGTCACCGGTCGAAGTGTTCCAGGTTTACCCTCCAGCAGGGCTGGGCATTGGGTCACCCGTTGACGTTTCGGACTTGGCCCTTCTCATGAGGATAGTCGGTGACTCTTTCCTCCGTGGTTACCGGAGCGGGATCCTGATTGTGCGGGTCAGCGGTGTGACAGTTCTAACGTTACCTAGGGACCCACGGGAAAGAGGGGTCCTTTTTTCCACTGAGACACGTCCTTGTGATGCGACCCTAAAACCGTGCGGGCGAGTCAGTGCCACCTAAAGCGGACAGTTTCGAAGTGTAGTGATTGAGCCCCTCTGACTTGGGTTCCCTATGTGGATGGGATGAAATGCTGGGTTGAGGATGGAGTCTTTGGAGCTAATGGAGACTTACCCTGGGCTGAGCTTGGAGGCGGAGATCCCCTTACGCACTCGTTCGGGGTTCCTTTTGAGCACATATATATACATATACATACAAATTGGTTCCTACTTCTATTTCCTCCTTCTGGGGTCAGTGCCTACATATTTCTGTAGGGTTGAGCTACACTCTCCTTACTAAACTTTTCTTTTGCTCTTGTTTAGTTACTGCTTACCTCTTTAGTGCCTTCTTTGTTTCTCCCTCGAGCTTTCGGGGCATCCTACTGAGTATCCTCATACTCACCCCTACTTGGGATTTTCCCATACCTGATGTGCCCTTACAGACGACGGACAGGTCGATCGTGACTACGGAGGGACGTAGGGCGATTAGAGCAGCATACCACGGTCCTGCCAGAGCATTTAGGTGGGAGTCTATCCAGTTGTCTTATTTTGTTCACCTGTAGCCGGGTTGTGGCATCGTTGTGTGTGGGCGCGTGTTTACCTATTTAATTTTCAGTTTACATGTCAGTACTTCCAGCACGCTACTTCCTATTTTTATTTGTTGTTGTATGACTGTGGTTGGGATATAGTTTCCTGTCTTTTGGCATCCTTTCTTCTTTGCACTACTACGTCTTGTGGGTTGTTTATGTGTGAGCACAGGTACCTAGGCGAAGGCCTACACGAGATTGTTACGCCTTAGGCGTTGGTCGCCAACCTCTAGCATATGGAGGCGGGCTAGAGGTAGTTGTGGATCGGGACCGGTAGGTTCGGGTCGTGACAAAGTGGTATCAAAGGTGGTTCGTTCCTTGGAACATTGTTCGGACATCCCTAAAAAGGAACTGGTTAGGTTCTCAGGGAAATGATGTTAACGTGTCTCGAGAGCGGCTCTCAGGCCAGGGAGTCCAGTAATGGTACGAGCGGCAGACGTATCCATTTACCAGGACCCTGATAACCTACTTGACGACTCGGTATGTTGAGACTTGTTGCAGACAATTTTGAAACATGCATCACGTAGGAATGAGTCCTTGACCATCCATTATTTGAGTCAGCTCCCCTTTGTTTTTAATATTATGTATATATATATGCTCATCTGATCATGGTATCCCTTGATAATTTTCAGAATGCCCCCACGATGGCAGCCAGCCAGGTTACCCTCTCCAGCTCGCAATGACGGTCTGGCGAGTGACGAGGCATCGGTTCAGGGACCCTCCCGTGATCCCCTCCCGCCCAGCGCTTCAGCAGTAGCCCCTGCACCTGAGGAGCGGCAGTTAGTACTGGTAGTTTAGGCCGAGGTCGCATGCAGACTGAGCGCGCTTCGAGACTTCCAGCGACAGAGGCCGCTGAGGTTCCGTGGGGACTCGGACCCCTAGGTGGCAGAGCATTGGCTTCAGTCAGTGGCACGACTTTTTAGGCTGGTACAGACCCCAGCAGACCAGATGGTGGCACTAGCAGCCAGTCTTTTCCTTGGGACAGCCGGGCGATGGTGGGATCTGGTGACGCAGACCCATGATGAGTCGTCCCTCACATGGGATGGCTTCCAGCAGCTTTTTCGGGAGGAGTACTCCCACTCGTGTTTGCGCTCTGTCCGGATCCAGGAGCTTATGGAGCTGAAGCATGGGGGATGTCCGTGTCCCAGTATTTGGCCCGGTTAACTGATCTTACGCGATACTCATAGGACATGAGCCACGACAGCTACTTCCGGGCGTGGAAGTTCGAGCAGGGTCTTCGTAGAGAGATCCGAGATAGCGCGGTTTCCTTGTGCATCCCCACTTATTCTTGGGTGTTGTAGAGGGTGCTTGTGACCGAGAGCTTCCTGGCCGAGGGGCGCTAGGTAGCAGGACCTAACAGTGGCCGTTTTAGAGCATAGTCTTCATCAGGAAGGCGACAGAGGGCTGGGCCTCAGCTGAGGAGGCCCTTCCGTGATCAGACCCTGGGATAGGGTCGCACACCGCAGTGGCGCCGTAGGGCGCTGGGGCAGACATGGGAGGTCAGATACTATGCTTGCGAAGGACTGGGGCACCTAGCATGGGATTTCCCGACCATGTGTGTGGATCAGCCGTGGCAGGAAGCGGGAGCGCCGCAGAGGCAGAGGCAGCGCCGTGACCAGGGGTCACCGAGGCGAGGACCCGGCTGTCCTCAGGGAGGTGGCGCAGGCAGAGAGGCAGGGCCAGGAGGTGGGGGACGACGTTTTGAGATCCCCCCCATCACCTCCAGGCGGCCCACGCCAGGCTCCGGGAGCTGGTGGTAGGGGCCACGGGCAGCTTCAGGCCATGGGAGTTCAAGATCCTCCGACGCACGAGATGGTCCGAGGTACGCTTTGTGTTTACTCCACACTTGCTTCAGTACTAGTAGACACGGGCGCCAGCCATTCCTTTTTATCACTGTTGTTGGTACGAGAGTTGGGGCTTCCAGTAGAGGCGCTGACACCTGCACTTAGCCTTGAGGTTCCTACGGGAAGTTCCTCATTGGTGACTTTAATCTGCAGACAGTGTGAACTATCATTCGGGGGAAGGAGTTTCACATGGTACCTACTCGTCACCACGATGGAACCTTACGATGTCATCCTGGGCATGGATTGGCTTTCTATGTTTCACACTCAGATCGATTGTCTTCACAGACAAGTCATAGGGGTGTTTTCTGATGGGACGAGGTTCACCATCCTTGGTGAACGAGACCTTGTGGCAGAGTAGATGGGTACTCTGAGTAGGAGACCCCGACCTTTTTTTCACCAGCTGGCGAGCATGGCTCTCGGAGCAGCGGACGCTACAGGAACTTGGATCCCTACCGTGGTAGAGGATTACATGGACGTCTTTCCCGATGATGTTCTGGGACTACCTACGAGGGGGAGATGGAGTTCTGCATTGAATTGATGACGGGGACTGCTCTGATATCTTGTGCAGCATATCGAATGGCACCCACAGAGCTTTGGGAGCTACGAATTCAGTTGGATGACCTTCGTGATAAGGGATTCATCAGGCCCAGTTTGTCCCCCTAGGCGGCTCTAGTTTTGTTTGTGAAAAAGGCATATGGGAGTCTACGACTTTGCGTGGATTATCGTCGCCAGAATCAGGCCCCGATAAAGAATAAGTACCCTTTTCCGAGGATTGACGACCTCTTTTACCGGTTGTGAGGTGTGAAGTGGTTCTCGAAGATCGACCTTCGATCTGGCTACCATTAGTTGCAGGTTCGTGAGACTGATATTCCGAAGCTGGCCTTCCGTTGTCGATATGGGAACTACGAGTTTCTGGTGATGCCCTTTGGTGTGACAAATGCCCCTGCCGTCTTCATGGCTTTGATGAACCAGATTTTCCAGCCGTATTTGGACAGGTTTGTGGTTGTCTTTATTGATGACATACTCATTTACTCAGCGACAGGGGAGGAGCACGCAAAGAATTTGAGGATGGTCCTAGACTTACTTCGAGAGCACCAGCTGTACGGGAAGATCTCGAAGTGCCAGTTCGGGATTCACGAGGTTCACTTTTTGGGACACGTCATTACGGAAGATGGGTTGGTTGTGGATCCCGCAAAGATAGAAGCAGTGCTTGCTTGGGAGCCACCCAAGAATGCGTCTGAGGTGCGGAGTTTCCTTGGGTTGGCGGGGTACTATAGGAGGTTTGTGGAGGATTTCTCTAAGATTGCTGCCCCTTTGACCGCATTGACAAGGAAGTGGCGACCGTTTACCTGGACCGATCAGTGCCACCAGGCCTTTGAAGAGTTAAGGCAGAGGCTGACTAGTGCACCGGTGTTGAGGCTGCCAGAGGAGGGTGTTGAGTTCGTCGTATATTGTGACGCTTCAGGAGCTGGGCTCGGGTGTGTGCTGATGCAGCTGTGGGCAGTAATTGCATATGGGTCGAGACAGATAAGGCCCCACGAGCAGAATTATGTGACTCACGATTTGGAGCTGGCAGTTGTAGTCTTCGCCTTGAGGCTATGGAGACATTACCTTTTGGGTGAGCGTTTTGTAGTCTACTCAGATCACCAGAGCCTCAAGTATATCTTCACTCAGAGGGATTTGAACCTGAGGTTGAGGCGCTAGTTGGAGTTTCTGCAGGACTATGACTTCGAGATAGTCTACACTCCAGGGAAGGGAAACGTAGTAGCAGATGCCCTTAGCAGGAAGTTCTAGGCTAACCTCGTGCAGGAAGCTTCAGAGCAGTTGGCTTCCCTTCGGCTGACATTGGTGGAGCAGGAGGGTACAACTTTTCTACAGTCGATAGTGTTGACTCCTTCGCTCCTTGAGCATGTGAGTGAGTCGCAGATGGGAGATGTCGATAGCGAGGTACTGCGTGATCAGATATCCACAGGCAACACCCCCGATGGGTATTCTGAAAGAGGGAATCACGAGATCATGTATCAAGGGTGAGTTGTAGTACCGGTGGAGATGCGTGAGGAGGTGATGCGGGAGTTCCACACTTCTCCCTTGGCCATACATCCCGGTGTGGGAAAGATGTACAGAGACCTTCAGTGGCAGTTATGGTGGTCTGGCATGAGGCGGAGCGTAGCTGAGTTTGTTTCTTGGTGTCTTACCTGTCAGCAGGTGAAGGCAGAGCACCAGGTTCCGGCAGGGTTGTTACAGCCCCTTGATATCCCGGAGTGGAAGTGGGATGGAGTATCTATGGATTTCGTCATGGGGCTTCCGCGCACAGCGAAGAGCCATGACTCCATTTGGGTGATAGTGGACCGGCTGACGAAGTCGGCGCACTTCCTTGCTATCAGGGAGCAGGGCTCGGTGGAGAGTGTGAGACAGTTATATGTTTGGGAGACTGTCCGCCTTCATGGAGTACCCTTGACGATCGTCTCCGACCGCGACACACGGTTTACATCACGGTTATGGCGAGGCCTAAAGGAGGAATTTGGGACTCAGTTGTGGATGAGTACAACTTTCCACCCCCAGACTGATGGGCAGACTGAGAGTACTATCCAGGTGTTGGAGGATATGATCAGGGCATGCCTGTTAGACTTCGGTCGAAGCTGGGAAGATCACCTACCCTTGGTAGAGTTTTCCTATAACAACAGTTACCACTCTACTATTGGCATGACACCTTTCGAGGCCCTCCACGGGAGGCCCTGCAGGTCACCCTTGTGATGGATGGAGGTTGGGGAGACATCCCTCATGGGCCCAGAATTAGTGCAGGCAAGGACGGAGAAGGTGCATGTCATTCGTGAGTGGATGAGGATGGCTCAGAGCAGACAGAAGTCCTATGCAGACCGACGTCGCAGGCCCTTGGAGTTTGAGCAGGGAGACCATGTCTTTTTGAGAGTCTCCCCATGGCTTGGAGCACGGAAGTTCAGTCGAGAAGGAAAGTTGTCCCCGAGGTTTATTGGGCACTTTGAGATCGTGCGCCGGGTTGGTGGGGTCGCTTACCGTCTCGCTCTACCCCCGCAGCTGGAGAGAGTGCATGACGTCTTCCACGTGTCGCAGCTGAGGAAATATGTGCACGACCTTACGCACGTCATCGACTGGGGAGAGCTGGACATTGAGGATGGAGCCACCTTTGCGGAGCACCCGGTGGCGATTGAGGACCGGCAGGAGCGGACTCTGCGCGGACGAGCCATTCCTCTAGATCGTGTGTTGTGGCAGCATGGGAGGGTGTAGGAGAGCACCTGGGAGAGGGAGAGCCAGATGCGGGGCCAGTACCCCGAGCTATTTTTGTAGTTTTGTTTTTCGAGGATGAAAAATGTGAAGGAGGGAATGATGTATGAACCCCTATTTTGAGCCTGTTATACTTTGAAATTTTCTTGATATAATTCTAGAGCAGGGCGTTCTGACGGCGTACGAAACCAAGTCCCGGTGTGGCCAGAAATTAGTTTGGCGTGCGTTCACACTGGGCAGGCTAAATAAATTTAATAACTCCTGAACAGTAGCTCAGATGGGAAAAACGAGGTTGTCGTTGAGTCCAGAACAAGTCGTTTACCCTAGGAGGGGTATGTTTTTCGCGGCCGCGGACCAACTATGAAAAACGCCCCCGGGGGGGGGGGGGGGGGCATTTTCGTAATTTGGCGGTCGCAGGCGTCGAATTTTTATAAATCTTGAATGAAAGCTCAGATTAAAATTTCTAGGATTCCATTCCATTTGGGGCGTGGAGTTTTCCCTAAAGGAGGCTTAATCCCGTCCCCGACGACAGTTCGGGAACGGGCCGATGAGCGGGTGATTAAGTGTGTTTTTCTATTTAAACCCACTAACCACCCCCTTCACTCTCCTTGGACATTCCTCCCTGGCGCAAGGGATCTCAATAATCATACACCCTCCCCTTCATCCCTCCGGTAAGGCAAGGCGGCTCTGGCATCTCGATCGTGAAGCGTCGGGCAAAGCCCTCGAGGTAGGCTCGTGTTTTATTTATTTTTCCTTTCTCGCAAATTTCTTCATTTCAGTATTCTTCGCGTCGATTATGTCATCTGATCGTCGATCAAAGCCTCTGGTTTCGTGGGGATTGAATTTGTCTTCACAAAGATCCTTTAGGATGAATTTTAGGTGTCACGGGGCGGCCGGGGTGGCCTCGGAAATTTTTTCCGGCCAAATACCCCACTTTTCTGGTTTTAGGTGGTGGTCCGGCAAGCCGGGCAGTGGTGCCGCGCGCCCCAGAGGCGGCGGCGACCTTCAGCGCGGTGGCTCACAGGCGGCGGCTCCGGTCGCAGGCGGCGGCTCCGGCTCTAGGCATCAGCGCGGTGTACGGGCGGCGGCGCGGCGTTCCGGATGGGTGGCGGGGCGTGCTCGTCCGAGGCAGACAAGGGGTCGCGGCACGACCCCTCGTGGGGAACCGAGTCCCGCCTCCTGCGGGTCTCCTCGGTGACAGAAGACCGGCCTCGCGGCCGGTCGGCTGAAGCGGGAACCGCGCGGGGACCGCGGGTCTACGGCCAGCCCATACGGCAAATCCGCGGGCCGGCCGACTCGGGCCGGCCCAGGCTGGGTGGACCGGCCAGCTAGGTCGGTCCAGCCCCAAGGGTTGTCCCTTCCGGCTTCGGACACCCGTAAATATCGCTACGGGTGTCCGTTTTACACGCCGTCAGTGGAAGGATTATCCTCATCTCGAGGAGTAGATTCTGGGGGGGAGGGGGCTTTAGGGAATTTTAATTCCCGGAACAGAAGCTCGATGGCACGTCACACGCGTCAAGTGCTACGCAGGGAATTCTTGTTTGGGTTGGCTTGGACTCACCCAATGTCCGATTTGAGCGCCGTCAGTGGCGATACGACCCTGGCGTCGAGGCAGAGGTTTCCAGTATGTTTTTGGGCGTCGAAGTGGGAATCGAGACGTTGGACCCACGATTAACCTTCGAGCCGTGTGCAACTATTTGCGGCATTTTCACCAGATGTCCGTTCGGGGCACATGTGTAGTCAATTCTGCGTTTCTTTCCAAGGGCATCACAATGGCGCCGTTCGCACGACGGGTATCGGAGCTGGGGTGCGGGCCCTCCCGAGCCGACTACAGTGAATAGTACCATATCCACCGGTTGTCCGTATCGGGCGAGTGGGTAGTCTATTTCGCGTGTTTTTCCGCGATGACTGCAACGGTGCAACCTGTTGGGGCATGTGGAACCTCCTTTCTGATCGTACTAATGTGAAGTGGTGGTCTTCTTTTACGTGCCCCGAACCAATGCACGGTGGATTTGTTAGTGTCACCTGGTGATGTCAATGGTAGTGCGGAGCTATCAGTTTGATTCAGGGTCTACCCTCCAGCGGGGATGGATAGTGGGTCGCCTGACGACCCCTTTGGGTCTACCCTCCAGCAGGGCTGGGCAGTGGGTCTCCCGTCGTCTGATCCCAGGTCTACCCTCCAGCAGGGCTGGGCAGTGGGTCACCTGTCGACATGTTCCGGGTCTTCCCTCCAGTAGGGCTGGGCACTGGGTCACCCGTTGATTTAATCCAGGTCTACCCACCAGCAGGGTTGGGCAGTGGGTCACCGGTCGAAGTGTCCCAGGTCTACCCTCCTGCAGGGCTGGGCAGTGGGTCACCTGTCGACATGTTCCAGGTCTACCCTCCAGCGGGGCTGGGCAGTGGGTCACCCGTTGATTTAATCTAGGTCTACCCTCCAGCAGGGCTGGGCAGTGGGTCACCGGTCGAAGTGTTCCAGGTTTACCCTCTAGCAGGGCTGGGCAATGGGTCACCCATTGACGTTTCGGACTTGGCCCTTCTCATGAGGCTAGTCGATGACTCTTTCCTCCGTGGTCACCGGAGCGGGATCCTGATTGTGTGGCTCAGCGGTGTGACAGTTCTAACGTTACCTAGGGACCCACGAGGAAGAGGGGTCCTATTTCCCACTGAGACGCGTCCTTGTGACGCGACCCTAAAACCATGTGGGCGATTCAGTGCCGCCTAAAGCGGACAGTTTCGAAGTGTGGTGATCGAGCCCCTCTGACTTGGGTTCCCTAGGTGGACGGGACGAAATTCTGGGTTGAGGATAGAGACTTTAGAGCTAATGGAGACTTACCCTAGACTGAGCTAAGAGGAGGATATCCCCTTACGCACTCGTTCAGTGTTACTTTTGAGAATATATATATACATATACATACAAATTGGTTCCTACTTCAGTTTCCGCCCACTGGGGTCAGTGACTACATATTTCTGTTGGGTTGAGCTGCACTCTCCTTACTAAACTTTTCTGTTTCTCTTGTTTAGTTACTACTTACCTCTTTAGTGCCTTCTTTGTTGCTCCCTCGAGCATTCGGGGAATCCTACTGAGTATCCTCATACTCACCCCTGCTTGGGATTTTCCCGTACCTGGTATGCCCTTGCAGACGACGGACTGGTCAATCGTGACTATAGAGGGGAGTAGAGGTCACGACGATTAGAGCAGCATACCACGGTCCTGCCAGAGCATTCAAGTGGGAGTCTATCCAGTTGTCTTCTTTTGTTCACCTGTAGCCGGGTTGTGGCATCTTTGTGTTTGGGCGCATGTTTCCCTGTTTACTTTTCAGTTTACTTATCAGTACTTCCAGCACGTTACTTCCTCTTTTTATTTGTTGTTGTATGACTGTGGTTGGGATATAGTTGCCTGTCTTTTGGCTTCCTTTCTTCTTTTCACTACTACGTCTTGGGGGTTGTGTATGAGTGAGCACAGGTACCTCGGCGAAGGCCTCCCCGAGATTGTTACACCTTCGGCACTGGTCGCTAGCCTCTAGCCTATGGAGGCGGGCTTGAGGTAGTTGCGGCTCGGGACCGGTAGGGTCGGGTCGTGACAAAAAGAAAGAGATATTTCTCTAAAAAAGGTTTTGATTTCATCTATGTCAACATAATTTGTTGGATTTTATGTTTATATGAAGTTGATTTATTATGATTCAAAACATCCATATTGTATTGAAGGTTTTGTGATATGTTTGAATATGGATGTTCTATTAATATACCATTCATGGTTTGTGGATAAATTATTAACATTTTGTATGATAGCTTTAATATGAATGTTTATGTTATGTTTAAACCTATTTATATGAGGAATGAATTATACTTAGTAAGTGATGGGTGGAGCCCACTATAGCTCCTCGAGGTATCAGTAGTTCTCATTAGACAAACTAGTGTCTTGGCACAAGGCCTTGACAAAATCTTATTTGTAGTCACGTCACAGGGCCTTGACTATGTGGTTATGATAGTTTGGAATTATGCATTCCATCATTATGAAAGTGGTTATTGATATTTAATGTGATTATTTTACTAGTAGAATATCCATGTGAATATTTAAATGGCATTATTTCATTTTATTTTTTCCATATTATGCTGATGTTCATGTGTAAAAGGCTTTTATTTTAGTTATACATTGCCTTAAATGTTTATGCTTATTTTTGAATGTTTCGTCTATATTGTTATCCTTACTGATCATATGAGCTCACCCATTTCCATTTTTTATTTTTCCCATGATGTGAAGAATTATTTTATGACTGACCTGTAGGGATAGTCTGAGGGGAGATAAGTGTTCACTATGGAGACTATGTTGTTGTATTTTTTCAATTTATCAACCAATGTAATACTTATGAATTTATCTATTGTTTCCAAGGATACTAAACGAATCAGTATTTCGAGACTTGATCTTTTGTGATCATGCCAATGATATGTAATAATTCTACGACTCTGGGATTTTGGGGTCAGGGCGTTACAGAAGGAGAGCACTGAGTATACGTTAAAAGTACCTAGTGTGTCCGCAAGTTAAGAGTGTGAGGCATAAGTCTAAGTGGATTTTGCAACCATTTCTTATACCAATATTGAAATGGGATAAAATCACCATGGACATTGTCACTAGACTTCTGAAGACATCCAAAGGAAATAATCCTATCTAGGATGTTATGGATCTTTTTACAAATACTGAAAACATCATTGCAATTAGAGAAGATTTATCATTGGATGAACTAGCATGGATATAAATCATAAATGTGGTATGGCTTCATGGTGTACCACTATCTATTGTATCCGTTTGAGATCTAAGATTCACCTCAATGTTCTGGAAGAGTTCCCAACATGCTGTAGATACTAAGATGAGCTTATGTATGGCTTAACAACTTCAAACTGATGGAAAATCTGTGTGGACTAACCAAACACTTGAGGACATGCTCAGAGAATGCTAAATGGAATTTAATAGGGGATGTGATCAGCATCTTCTTCTATTGGAGTTCTCTTACAATAACAGTTTCTACTCAAGAATCCAAATGGCTCATTATAAAGGTCTTTATGGGAAGAGTAAAAGAACACCGACATGTTTTGATAATGTTGGGGGTAGAAAACACCAAGGTCCATAAATTGTCAGAGAAATTGTTATAGGAACAGTGTAAAAGGTTAAGACCTTCTAGTAGTACATTAATGCTGCATAAAGTCGACAAAAGCGCTATGTTGGTAATTATTGATGAGATATCGAGTTTGATTTTAAAGGTATGGTATTCCTCCTCATATCATCGTGGAAGAGAGTTAAGAGATTTGGGACGAAGGGAATTCATATTCCAAGGTACATCATCCCTTTTAATATACTTTATAGCATTACACTAGTTCCATATCGACTAGCACTCCAACCAAAAAATTCTCAAGTACACGATGCATTCCATGTATCACTCTTGAGGAAGTAAACTTCTGACCCATCGCATGTACTCAATTGATAGGTGGTATTGTTTTATAATAACCTCTCACATGAAGAGAAGTTAGTGAAGATCTTCTATTTTAAAGAAAAAGTTCTATGAAATAAGACAAATCCCCTCGGGAAGGTGTTGTGGTGAAACCACAGGTTTGAAGATGAAACATGGGAATCATAGGAAGTGATGAAGGAGGCTTACCCTCATCTATTTTAGTGTTGTAAAAGGAATTTTTTTTGAAAAAATTTATTAATGGGGAAATATTTTAATAACCCATAATTGTATTAATTAAAATTCTTCTGGATCTAATCAAATGTCTTATTATGTAAAATGGTTATATAAAATATATGCACTTTCGAAGATTTATGTTTTTGGATTTTATTATACAGATATGAATATTTACTTTTGCTAACATAACCTTTGAATAGTGATAACATTATTAGTATAAATATTGTGCTTTAACAAATCCAATTTACTCATACTAGTGATGTGATGGAATCATCCAGTAGAACTACTACATATGAAGCCATTTGTCAGAGCTCGGGATGGAGGTAGCATCACTGGGCTTTTCTCTGGACCAAGCCCTAGCTGGGGATCAACACGTTATGCATGAACGGAATCGCCTATGGGAGAAGTATAAGTTAATGAAGGTTACCAGCTATGGAATGTTATCAAAGCCTCCCCAAGAGTCTATCTGCATCTCAAATCATACCCAATGTTCTTATGTAGGTGTTATAAGGGGTTATGTAACAATACCCAAGCTCTTTGATTATTTGTATTATTTTTGTGTGGAATACATATTATACATTCATTTTATTATTGATACTTTGCAAATGGTTTTTACTGCATAAATAGAATTTTTAGTTAATATTCAATAATGAAATAAATTTTAATGAATTAATGGACTTTTGAAGTAAGTAACACTTTTATAAAAAAAATTATTAAAAATACTTATTATTAAATACAAATCATAGGTTAATTCTTATACAATTGTAATTTTTATTAAGTTTTGAAATGTATTTTTTCAAAACCCATGAATTTTCAATAAATGTCGGTTTTTATTTAAAAAAATGAAAATTCACGTATATATAAAATTATATAGATAAAATAAATATTATTTTTGGAATGAGGAAGTCAAAATTATCCAACGGTGAATTTTTCCTAATTTTTTGAGATTGTCGAATTCTTGGGTAGAAAATAAATATCGAATTAATATAAAAATTGTTTTATAACATCAAAGTGACCCAATAGTTATTTAATAAAATAATATAAATGGTATATTAGACCAATATGTTATATATATTTAAATTAATGTGACATTAGATTTTTTATTACTTTTACAATGCCTTGGTGGACCCTCCATGTAACACCCCAGGTAAATAAAGAATATGACATTTTTATATTTATCTATATTTGTGAATAAAATATTAATATTACTTTAAAGGGGACACTATGCTCGATGGAGTACGCAATACGCAACAACGAGTTTCTTGGAAATCTTACGTTGCACTCTAATAATAAAATAATATTATTTTAAATGGTAGTTAACGCCTAGCCGTTGTAATGGAGGAAATGAACAGAACTAACTACAAAATGATTATATATGTTTGTGAAATATTGTTACTTTTTACAATAAATGTTAAAGGATTAAAAATGTGAATGAATTCAATTTTTAAGCGTAAACATTCTAATGTTCTTTAGAAGGCCGATTAACCGCCTTTGGATGGCGAACCTCTTTTAAATCCACTTTTTGACAATTTTAGGTGTTATATTTGACAAAATAAAATTCTTCTTTATAATAGAGACATAAAAATTTACTTTGTGTAAAGTTTTGGTATCTTTCCGATAAAGTTCATTTTTTAATGAATAGTGAAAAATGTTGTATTTTAATTCAAAACCTCTTTTTAATCTAATTTATTTATATTATTAGATTATCTTTTGAATTGTTTTTAAAGTAAAATTAGAATATATTTTTACCATTTAATCCAATAGTGGTCATTGGAATTAATTTCACTTTGAAATTGGACTTAAACTAGTGTCAATCATTTAATAGATATTATTTCATAAAAACACGCTATTTGTTTTGACAGCGGGAATTAATTATTAAATTAATTAATGAAACTTATATGTTTTTAATTTTGTAAAATCGACATCATTTTTGAGTTCGGAATATCAAATATATCTTAGGGTGAATTTTTTGTATTTTTCTGAAAAACTTCAATTTTTGATGAATAGTGAAACCAATAAGTGGTAGTTAAAGAAACTGATTTTTCGTTTAAATGAAACTTTGCCACCTCTGTGTTTTGAATTTCAAAAATCCGACATACATGGTTTTCATTAGGAAGTAAAATGTGGGTCAATTGGATTAAATAATTTTTTGGCGAATAGTACCTTTTATGTTCTTAATTGCGATTAGAGGTAATTAGTGTAATTTAAGGTAAAAATAATGTTTTAATAATGTGAAATGACCTAGAAACATGTCTTACCTTCATTGTATGTGTCATGGCCGACCAAGAAAATCCACGGGTCAACTTGGGGACCCCATGGAGCCACTTTGGTTGGAAAATGACATAAATAACTTTTTATTTAAAGTTAAAACAAAAATGTCACAAGCATGAGATGTTTTGACAAACACAATTTTTAAATGGGGTTATACAAGTCATATTTTTAACTATAAATATTCATTAGAAATCTAAAAATATTTCCTACATCATGATATATTTTTATATAATTTTTATACATTAAATAAATTAAATTATTTATGACATCATGATGATGCAGCGATTACCTCATTAATAAAGGATTTAAATAAAATGAAAAGATAGTCTTAAAACTATAACTTACACTTGTCAAAAAACTATTGGATGAGTATATTTCTAACCCTTATCACCTTAACCTCGAAATACATCAATGTGGGACTTTTAAAATCCGAAACTCATTCGAAAATAAAATAACATTTTGTAACTTTACAAGAGTGCCCCTCCTCTCCCCTTATAAAAGGCCCCCACCTCTACCACCTTACCCACACCTCTCAGGCCTCTGTCTCGGCCAACCCTGCTCATTTTTTCAATACACATCCCCCTATTTCTCCTAGAAGCCCCAATTTGGGCAGAAGTCTTCCCATGGAAGCCTTTGAGCTCAAATCAAAAAGAGTTACCCAATTTTAAGGTAATGTCTTCACTTGTGTTCTTTTGTTTTATTTTTCTCCTCCAACCACCTAAACTCTTTTTATTCATTTATTTTGTAACAAATCCAGTATCTTCAATATACTAGTATTTTGTTATAAGAATCAATCGAGATACACTTACCCACACCTACATCAAATGGTTAAAGAACATACTGTTTCTGTGGATGGCAAATTTCTTTCCCACGAAACGATGATTGTACAACACTCATATAACATCATAAAAGTTGGCCATTAAGATGTGACTATATTTATATATGATATATAATATGTTTATGTTTTACTTAATCTTCTTTATTTTTCTTTTGTGGCATACCTTTATGGTTTCCATTGTGGGTAAACACGATAATTTCATTTTAGGAAGTGCGGACTACCGCCCCCTCAAAGTGATTTGATTCGTCAATTCCATATGTGGGATGTATAAAGGATGTATTTAAAGTTATTATATATACATTGTGTTACATATAAATGATGAATATAATTCTGGAATTAAAATATACATACCTATCATTTAGTTTTAGTTCCATTAATATGACATAGAAATGAAAGTAGCGTTCATGCGTACGTATGGCTTACCGTCTCCATGAACGGTGCATTTCATTTCTTACCTCTAAATGATTATGTAATATTATAAATACATGTATATTCTGGATATATATGATATATATGATATCCAAATCATGAATATCATTCTGGATATAATGAACCTTTGACCACACGAACAACATGTAATTGTAAGAAGTCCACTTTCGACTTAAGAATCAAATATCGACAAAACAAACATTATTAACTTAAATGATTACATAATTTTTATAACATGGAAATAAGTGTTATAAATGGAATAAAGAACTTGAAAAGGGTTCTTAAGAAAGTCGAAATTAACTCATGTTTATTATTCAGGACGTTAAAGAACGATCGAGTCAAGTCGGACCCGATGTAAGGGATCCTACACCTCTCTTTCTTTTTAAGTACACTCTTTTATGTCATTTCTTTTAAGCTCATATTTCTTGTGATTGGGATGTTATTTTATATTACTCTTACTTTAATTTTTGTGTTCATATGATGAGAGACCCTATTCTATCTCATCAATCCATTTTGGAAGTTTTGAGTGGCACCGTTAGGCTGCCGAATTTTCGTAAGAGATATAACCTCTCTCTTTCTTTTTAAGTACTCTCCTTTATGTCACTTCTTTTAAGCTCCCATTTGTTATGATGGGTATGTTATTTTATATTCCTCTTGCTGTAAATTTTATTTTAATATGATGAGAGACCCTATTTGATCTCATCAATCCATTTTTGGAAGTTTTAAGTGGCGCTGTTAGGCTGGCGAGTTTTCATAAGTGAATTTTCATCTAACTTTTTTTCCCGTGAGACTTATGCTACATTTTCCACAATTTACTTTGAGTGGTGTATGTACTGACCCTTATTTTAATCATTGTGTAATATAATTTCATTTATGAGTATTTACATCAATGTTGTATTGTCCTTCTTCACAAGGTGTATGTTTCGAAAGATACCCATGTCGGTAAGGGAACCTTTCACCCTCCTCTTTTTAAAAGACTTCTTTTGTAATGTCTTTTAATTCACATAACATTATGTTGTGATTTGTTCTTCTATATCCTTAGTGATTTATGTTTTATTTCCAAGTGATGAGATACCCTTTTTATCTCTTATCAACTCATTTTCTGAATTTTGTAGTGACGCCGTTAGGCTATCAAATTTTTGCAAGGGAACTTCTTAACCCAATTTTGATTCTTTCGGATAAGCTTCTACTCCTTGAATATGTCATTCTATGAATATGTGTGAATAACTTCTGATTGTTTTACACTTAATATCCACTTATATTTTTTGTATTATTTTGTCACACATAATTATGTAATTGATTTATCATTAATCCAAGGATACCGTCTTTGTATGGGACTTCGTCTCAATCTCCCTTTGTTGAGGCATATTTTGTTTTATACACAACCTTCTTTTATACTATGTGTGAACCACTTTGACTCTTATGTTTATCCGAAAGGAATATTTTTTATACAAAGCGTTTTACTAAACGACAAAAGGGAATGTTTTTGTCGTATGTATGCGGCGACAATGACTTCTCCGCCGCCGTGACCATTATTTGAGTTTCGGCTTCCTCTACAAGCCATAACATTTTTTTAAAAGAAAAATAAATACCATGTTTTACTTTTATATTATTTTGGTATTGAAAATGGTTTTCATAATGTTTTTATATCAATGTGTTGTATTGATATCTTTTTATTGAAAAGTGGAAATGTTATGTTTCCTTTACGCATGTTTTATGTGATACGATTATGTTATGGTTCTTGGGCATTATTATGAAGACGGATGGTTCGGTAATAATCTAAGGGAGGGTGAGCCCGATATAGCTCTCTAATGCATTGGGTAACGCGAAAGGGTTAAACATTAAGGTTTCTCTGAAGAGATTTAGGGAATATACTGGGATGAGTATTCCAAACATAACCAAGAGGGTTACTACCTACGTAAGAATGTTATGAATGCCTCAATGTACCTTTATGTCTTATGATTTCTAGGATTTATTCATGATTTTATGAGGTATGTTAAAGTGATTATGCTTTATGGGTAAAGTATGATTTCATTCTTATGTATACATGTAATCATGTTTCCTTTCCATATTTTTATATCTTTTACTAAGCTTTTTATGCTCATCCCAAGTTTTTGAAATGTTTTTCATAGGTCAAGGGAAGGGTACATGATATGATGATAGTGTCAAGGAAGTGTCAAGAAATAATCCATGTTTTATTTTAAATATGTTTCCGTTGATGGGAAAAATTAATAATACCTTTTATGTAACCACTTTGTTTAAATGTGGAATGTAATGCATGTTTTATGATCTAATTCTCTAAAAATATAAACCTGAAAAGATCCTCAATGTGTAATCTTGTAATAACTCAAGATTAAGTAAGGTTTAAGGTTGGGGCCTTATATTTGGTATCATAGGTCAGTTTAGATAACTTTAGAGGTTAGGGTATTCTCTAAGAACAAGTGACATTACCATAGTGGTTAGGATTTCAGAAAGAGTCCTAGTTTTAAATAAAGTGAATGAGTAAGTATATCTTAGTGTTTACCTTCCTCATTAGTACATGATGGTTTTGTTGATATACTCACACTAACATTTCTATTTTTAGTTAATGGATGGATCTAGAAGGAACCAAAGAGACAACAAGTTTGAAGGAAACTGTGGTGGTTCTCTGATTAAGATACTAGATAAAATGGGGGATTCAATGAGGAAACTCGTGGTTGTTCTAAACCAACTATCAAGGAGTCATGATCAACCACATGAACCTTGGTATGATCTGTAATGCATCATGTACGAGATGACCAATAGATGTGGATGTTCAGGTGATAATTTAAAATCTAACCATTAGAGTTTATATGATCCTTACTTTTGAGGTAATTATGGGTAATTATATGTTATGATGGAATATGAATGGCATGAGATAAACATGAGGTTAAAATATGTTATGATCATTTTTGAAGATTTTATCTCGTTTTGGGGAATGTTTTAAGAATTATATAGTTTTGGAAAAAGGACAACACACAGACCATGTGACAACCCATCGCGTCGGAAAAAGCTGCGGGAATCGAACCCACACCCAAAGTGCGACTGGTATTTATCACCTACTACTGGACTACGTGAAGTCCCTGGTTAGTTTGACTAATTCTTTTTAGTTAGATGATTTTAGGAATCAATAGTAAGTTTATGTTGGGTTATGTATGGAAATGATTAACCTATCATCGAGGATATGTGATTAGGTTAATTACTTTTCAATATGAGAATTTAAGAGCAACTGATGTTATTTGGAGATAAAAGTTAATTTGTACCTTGGAAGACTATGTGACTAAATCCTTAAAATATTTGGGTTTCAATCTTAGTTTGGTTTACTTTGAATAATTTTATGGACAAATTGTTTATCAAATGGTCCTCATTGAACATTGGGTTTTGTTGGAGAAGTTTTGGAGATTAAGAATAGATTTTATTTTTATAAAGGGTTATCCTTTTCTGGGTTATCTGATCTTGTACTAACCATTTTTGTTTTGGTTTTGGTTAAATTATAAAGACATGGTAATTATATAGATCTCTTATGTGGATTAGGTGATTCTCTATATGTTGATTATAGTGAATAAGTCTTCCTAAATACTCGTCTTTTGGAGAAAATATGAGTTTGTGTAAGAAATCTAATAAAAGTTGAAAGTCAACATGATAAGTAATTATGTTTACCTATGAATAAATTCATCAATAAAAAAAATGTTGTCTATTAACTTTTCCTACTGGGGAATCAAATACCGTTTAACCCATCACAAGTTGGTGATTTTCTTGTGGTTAACTTTCTCCTAAACATGTTTTCTATCACTCTCCATCAAAATATGACCCTATGTTTTCTCCTCCATGTACATGTTTTCCTACATGGAATCCTAGTATGGTTTAACTCGGGTGACCTCTGTACTTCTCATTCATTATTTTAAAGTGATTGTTTTACCGACTCTTGTTCCGATGTGGGACTTTCAAGGATGTTTCCGAGCCCAATATTGAAATTGCGAGGACGCAATTCCCAAAAGGGGGGAAAGATGTAACACCCCAGGTAAATAAAGAATATTAAATTTTTATATTTATCCATATTTGTGAATAAAATATTAATATTACTTTAAAGGGGGGCGCTATGCTCGATGGCGTACCCAATACGCAATAACGAGTTTCTTGGGAATCTTACATTGCACTCTAATAATAAAATAATATTATTTTAAATGGTAGTTAACACCTAGACGTTGTAATGGCGGAAATGAACATAACTAACTACAAAATGATTATATATGTTTGTCAAATATTTTTACTTTTTACAATAAATTTTAGAGGATTAAAAATGTGAATGAATTCAATTTTTAAGCGTAAACATTCTAATGTTCTTTAGAAGGTCGATTAACCGCCTTTTGATGGAAAACCTCTTTTAAATCCAATTTTTGACAATTTTATGTGTTATATTTGACAAAAGAAAACTATTTTTTAGAATAGAGACATCAAAATTTACTTTCTGTAAATTTTTGGTATCTTTCCGATAAAGTTCAATTTTTAATGAATAGTGAAAAATGTTATATTTTAATTCAAAACCACTTTTTAGTATAATTTATTTATATGATTATATTATCTTTTGAATTGTTTTTAAAGTAAAATTAGAATATATTTTTACCAATTAATCCAATAGTGTAAATTTGAATTAATTTCACTTTGAAATTGGACTTAAACTAGTGTCAATCTTTTAATAGATATTGTTTCATAAAAACACGCTATTTGTTTTGACAGCGGGAATTAATTATTAAATTAATTAATGCAACTTATATGTTTTTAATTTTGTAAAATAGACATCATTTTTGAGTTAGAAATATCAAATATTTCTTAGGGTGAATTTTTTGTATTTTTCTGAAAAACGTCAATTTTTGATGAATAGTGAAAACACTTAGTGGTAGTTAAAGAAACTGATTTTTCGTTTAAATGAAACTTTTACACCTCTGTGTTTTGAATTTCAAAAATCCGACATACATGGTTGTCATTAGGAAGTAAAATGTGGTTCAATGGGATTAAAATAATTTTTTGGTGAATAGTCACTTTTATGTTCTTAATCGCGATTATTGGTAATTAGTGTAATTTAAGGTAAAAATAATGTTTTAATAATGTGAAATGATCTATACACATGTACTACCCTCATCATATGTGTCATGGCCGACCAAGACAATCCATGGGACAACTTGGGGACCTCATGGAGCCAATTTGGTTGTAAAATGACATAAATAACTTTTTATTTAATGTTAAAACAAAAATGTCACAAGCATGAGATGTTTCACTAAACAAAATTTTAAATGGGGTTATACAAGTCATAATTTTGACTATAAATATTCATTAGAAAGCTAAAAATATTTCCTACATCATGATATTTTTTTTTATAATTTTTATACATTAAATAAATTAAATTATTTATGACATCATGATGATGCAGTGATTACCTCATTAATAAAGGATTTAAATAAAATGAAAAGATAATGTTAAAACTATGACTTACACTTGTCAAAAACCTATTGGATGAGTATATTTTGAACCCTTACCACCTTATCCTAGAAATACATCAATGTGGGACCTTTAAAATCCGAAACTCATTTGAAAATAAAGTAACATTTTGTTACATTACAAGAGTACCCCTCCTCTCCTCTTATAAAAGGCCCCCACCTCTACCACCTTACCCACACCTCTCAAGCATTTGGCTCGGCAAAACCCTGATCTTTTTTCCTCTAAACATACCTATATTACTCCTAGAAGACTCACGTTGGGCATAAGTCTTCCCATGGAAGCCTTTGAGCTCAAATCAAAACGAGTTACCCGATTTTATGGTAATGTCTTCACATGTGTTCTTTTGTTTTATGTTTCTTCTCCAACCCCATAAACTCTTTTTATTCATTTCATTTGTAAAAACTCTAGAATATTCAATACACTAGGGTGTTTTTATAATAATCATTCGAGCTACACTTACGCACACCTACATCAAATGGTTAAAGAACATACTATTTCTGTGGATGGTGAATTTCTACCTCACGAAACGATGATTTTTCAACACTCATATAACACCTTAAAAGGTGGACATTAAGATATCACTATATATATATGGTATATAATATGTTTATGTTTTACTTAAGCTACTGTATTTTTCTATTGTGGCATACCTTTATGGTTTCCATTGTGGGTAAACACGATAATTTCATTTTAGGAAGTGCAGACTACCGCCCCCTCAAAGTGATTTGATTCGTTAATTCCATAAGTGGGATGTATAAAGAATGTATTTAAAGTTATTATACATGATTTATGTTACATAAAAATGATGAATATAATTATGGAATTAAAATATACATACCTCTCATTTAGTTTTAATTCCATTAATATGACATAGAAATGAAAGTAGCGTTCATGCGTACGTACGGCTTACCGTCTCCATGAACAGTGCATTTCATTTCTTACCTCTAAATGATCATGTAATATTATAAATACATGTATATTCTGCATATATATGATATATATGATATCCAAATCATGAATATCATTCTGGATATAATGAACCTTTGACCACACGATCAACATGTAATTGTAAGAAATCCACTTTCGACTTAAGAACCAAATATCGACAAAACAAACATTATTAACTTAAATGATTACATAATGTTTATAACATGGAAATAAGTGATATAAAAGGAATAATTAACTTGAAAAAGGTTCTTAAGGAATTATAAATTAGCTCAAGTTTATTATTCAGGATGTTAAAGAATGATCGAATCAAGTCGGACCCGATGTAAGGGATCCTACTCCTCTCTTTCTTTTTAAGTACACTCTTTTATATCATTCTTTTTAAGCTCATCTTTCATGTGATTGGGTGTTCTTTTATATTACTCTTACTTTAATTTTTATGTCCATATGATGAGAGACCATATTCTCTCTCAGTTATCCATTTTGGAAGTTTTGAGTGGCGCCGTTAGGCTGCTGAATTTTCGTAAGAGATCTAACCTCTCTCTTTCTCTTTAAGTACTCTCCATTATGTCACTTCTTTTAATCTCCTCTTTGTTATGATGGGGGTTGTTATTTTATATTACTCTTTCTATAAATTTTATTTTAATATGATGAGAGACCCTATTTGATCTCATAAACCCATTTTTGGATGTTTTAAGGGGCGCCGTTAGGCTGCCGAGTTTTTGTAAGGGATTTTTCATCTCACTTTTATTCCCGTGAGATTTATGCTACTTTTGACACAATTTCCTTTGAGTGGTGTATGTAATGACCCTTATTTTACTCATTTTGTAATATACATTCATTTATGAGTATTTACATCAATGTTGTATTGTCCTTCTTTCACGGGGTGTATGTTTCGAAAGATACCCATGTCGGTAAGGGAACCTTTCACCCTCCTCTTTTTAAAATACTTCTTTTGTTATGTCTTTTAATTCGCATAACATTATGTTGGGATATGTTCTTTTATATCCTTAGAGATTTATGTTTTAAGTCCAAGTGACGAGATACCCTTTTTATCTATTATCAACTCATTTTCTGAATTTTTTAGTTACGCCGTTAGGCTGTCAAATTTTTGCAAGGGAACTTCTTAAACCAATTTTGATTATTTGGGATAAGCTTGACTCCTTGAATATGTAGTTCTATGAATATGTGTGAATAACCTTTGATTGTTTTACACTTAATATCCAATTATATTTTGTGTATTAGTTTGTCACACATAATTATGTAATTGATTTATCCTTAATCCAAGGATACCGTCTTTGTATGGGACTTCGTCTTAATCTCCTCTCATTGAGGCATGTTTTGTTTTATACACAACCTTATTTTATACGGTGTATAAACCCTTTTAATTTTATGTTTATCTGAAAGGAATCTTTTTTATACAAAGTGTTTTACTAAATGACAAAAGGGAATGTTTTTTATATATGTATGCGGTGACAACAACTTCTCCGCTGCCGTGACCATTATTTGAGTTTCGGCTTCCTCTACAAGCCATACCTTTTTTTAAATGAAAAATAAATACCATGTTTTAATTTTCTTTTATTTTGGTATTGAAAATGGTTTTTATAATGTTTTTATATCAATGTGTTGTATTGATATCTTGTGAATGAAAAGTGGAAATGTTATGTTTTCTTTACGCATGTTTTATGTGATACGATTATGTTATGGTTGTTGGGAATTATTATGAAGACGGGTGGTTCCGTGATAAACTAAGGGCAGGTGAGCCCAATATAGCTCTCCAATTCATTGGGTAATGAGAAGTGGTTAAACGTTAAGGTTTCTATGAAGAGATTTAGGGAATATATTGTGATGGGTATTCCAAACATAACCAAGAGGGTTACTACCTATGTAAGAATGTTATGAATGCCTCAAGTTACCTTTATGACTTATGATTTCTATGATTTATTCATGATTTTATGAGGTATGTTAATGTGATTATGTTTTATGGGTAAAGTATGATTTCATTCTTATGTATACATGTACTCATGTTTCCTTTCCATATTTTTATATCCCTTACTGAGATTTTTATGATCATCCCATGTTTTTGAAATGTTTTTCACAGGTCAAGGGAAGGGTACATGATATGATGATAGTGTCAAAGAAGTGTCAAGAAATAATCCATGTTTTATTTTAAATATGTTTCCGTTGATGGGAAAATGAATACTATCTTTTATGAATCCACTTTGTTTAAATGTGGAAGGTAATGCAAGTTTTATGATCTAATTCCCTAAAACTATAAACCTGAAAAGATCCTCAATCTGTAATCTTGTAATAACTCAAGATTAAGTAAGGTTTAAGGATGGGGCCTTATAATCCAAGGCATATAAATTATTTTAACATGTTAAAATTATTTCATTGAGAGTGTGACACACCTCTACCTAAGCAAGTTGAATATTTTAATAATTTTGGAAATTGGCCTTAAAAAACAGTTTTTTCAACTTCCCTTTGGAAAAAATCAGGGTCAAAAACAAAGGGATGGTTTGTGGTTTTGATTATTTTAATGTATAGTGTCAAAAACCAAAATAATAAATAATTCCCTCTCCTTTCCAATACAAACCAACTCTATCTCCCATTCCCCAAAACTCAAACAATTTGGAACCCATCCAACATCTGTGGAAATGTCCCTAGAATCCTTTCATTTTCCACAAAGCCTCTCTCAATCGTCAACCAAGCCTTTGAGATCACATTTCTATGTAAGAGGATCCTCAATTTCCTTCCTGATTTATTTATTTTCAGGTTTCCTTATATTGTAATGACTAATTAATTTCAATTTAAAATGTTGGGGTTTTATTTATAATCTTCTATTTAACTACATAATTATGTTTTTATGATGAGATTCCCATTTTTCTCTAATTAATGCCACCTTTGTACACCTGTTACCATCACAAAACTCTCCAAGGTATTTCTCTCTCCTAATTTATATTGAAATAAATATTTTATATTAAGTATATTTATACCATTAAATATGTTGGGATATTATGTTCCACAACCCCACTATAATCAATTTCATTTATAAGTTATCAGATACCCCTTTCTCTTTCAAAAAACTATTTTATGATTTTTATTTCACATTGTTATGCTACCAAAATTATACAAAAAATTCCCATGGAAAATCATCAGGAATGTGAATACCAAACCCATTTATCTATCAAAGGTATTCACCATTATGAACATGTACTTTTGGATATAGGAATTACATTTATGTATTCCAAATCTCTTATTCATGGAATAAATTATTATGTTTAATGAATCCATGTTGTATAATCCATGTGGAACACTTAAGAATGAAATGAATTGTTTATAAAGGGTGCACCCAGATAGTGGGCCAATGAATTGGGTAAAGAATATTATCATGAAACGTCATGTTCAATGAGTGTTTACTAATTCTAATGCCTATGAAATGTTGGTTTACTCCATGTCCTTGTGAAATCACCCTTGTCTAATTATAATATCCTGTTAAATGTTGTTTCCTCATTTGCATGTTATGATAATCATGCTATATCATGCCTTTTTGTTCATATTTATCTTATGTTCCATTGATAATCCTATTTCATAACATGTATTGTATTATTCATATTATGACTAATTTACATCATTACTAGGTTTTATAGCTCACCCGTTTCTTATATATGACCTTAGGATATCCCATGTAATGCCATGTATGAAGGAATGTTGTGGCCATGTAAAATATGTATTACATAAAGATGTAGTATTTTATGTCTTAAGTTTTCATGTAATGTTTCTAATTTCCCCATACACTATCTCTAGATCCGAAGTGTTTTCATTAGTGAAATATTATGTAATAAATCATGTTAATGTGTGTAATAAAGAGCTGGTTAGATATATTTTAGGAGGGAGATAATATAAAAAAAATCTTCCATTTATTTGGTTTATTTTTTAGTTTCCCCCACTAAGGATAACAAGTATTTATATCCTTCCTCTAATGTGTTGATAATGAGATATCATAAACACTTATCCAGTCATCCAAAAACCATTATTATATATTTTTTCAAGAAGACTATTTTGATGAAGTATAAATTGTTTCTATAAGTACAAGTTACTAGGATAGAAAAATCTCCCAATATAATTGAAGGGTTATTGGAAAGTAATTTTAATGTGTATTTCCCACCCCATATTTTTACCAAGAAACTAAAATCCATTTTTTTCAACATTGTAAATGCTTTGGAGAATGAAATTAATGCGGGAATGATTTAGATCCATGAACAGGCCCGAAAAGGGAAGGAAATTATGAAGGGTATTGAAAATCCTTTGGTCGTCAAAAATGATAATTTTTTTGGAGTTATTACATTAGGATATAATTTTCCTAAAATTGCATGCTATATATTTTAATTGTTATGATTTTTTAATAATTTTCTATATTTTTTCAAATCATAGAAGGTTATCTCCATTAATAACTAATCCTATATGTTGATGAATTATCATGTAAATAATGATCTATTTTATGTATGATACTCATTGTTAAAATATAGATATTTTTCATTATATTTTTCATTTTTATTTTATATTTTGTAAGCGATTTGGTCTTTTATGGTGTATTTTTTGTTTATGGTTCTTCATTTTTGTATTCTCTGGTTCCCAATTATCCCAAAACTGTCATTAGAAAATAAAAAATGGGTTTTAATATCTATCAAAATTTTAAATTTTGTTGATAATTAGACATTTTATTCCCTTATATTCACATCTATGTCTATTATGAGTTATTTTTTTGATAATGGAATTTTTTTTAAATTGTTTTTTAAAATTTCAAGAGTCATCCAACCATCTATTATAAAAGGGCACAACTCTTTTCCCATTATTACATCAAATTGAGACTTATATCATGAAAAAAACATGTAAACTTATATTAACCAATTCCCTATCAATGTGTACAAGGTTTATACCTTATAAATAGTCAATTACCTGTGTCTTTATAAAGTGATATAATGGAGTCTTACTGATGAATAGGTAATCATATTAACTAATAACTTTCAATAAATTTCATCTTTTACATCCTATAATTATGTAATTTTTTTAAAATTTTATCCTTATCAACATTAACATACTGAAATGTTGTTATTATTATTATGAAACCACATTTATTAATAAACCAATTCATTAAAAATGAATTGAAATTATCACTCTTGCATACGTACGACATGTCATATCCACATAGATATACTATTGATTTTCCATCACAATAATTTATTGATTATTATTATTATAGAATCACTGTTTATATATTACATTTATGAAATTATTATTCATATATTATTTAACACCATATATAACATCTTAAAAATATATTCATTGGATAACGATAACTACACTAACACGTACAAGTGAAATACCACCTTCACAAAGGGATGTGACTGATTTTTCAATTTTGAATTATATTTGTCATGACTCGACCAAAAATGGTTGGAGATGACACTTCCCGAAGACCTCATCTATAGGTCAGGGTATATAGACAATGTTGGATGTAATAAAAAACATTCAAGGCCTTTTCTTAATTAACTTGTATGATAAAACAAGACCATCTCAAACTATAAGTTTTAGGTGTACAATAATAAAATTATGCAAATGCAAGAATAAAACCATGAAATTGAAAAATATGAAGGTTTTATAAGAGTAAGATAGTTCAATGTGAATGTAATCGGTAAAAATACATGAAAAAGTATAAATACTTCCCATCCAACAAAAATTTGAAATTAAACTTGCTAAGAGATCTCACCTCATCAACTCCAAGCTTTGACCACTATACGTGGTGAAATTCATCAGGTATCACTTAGTTCCTATGTAGTATCCTTTGTCCTGTACATTGCCTGTATAAGAAAATAAGGGTGCCGGAAAATCTCCTGAAGTGGTATGTATATATATACCCAGTAGGATTGCCTAAAAGATTAAGGGGGAGCAGTAAAAGGAATGATATGAATAGATAAACAGATAACACAACCCAAAGAAAGAGTGAACAAATACTAAGATATAGATATATATATATATATATATATATATATTGGTGTTTGCGTGTGTCTGATCAATCCAAATAATTCCAATAAATAGAGAGAAGGGTATATCCATCTCATTGATCAGTCCATAAAAGAGTGACCTCAGTTCTAATAGCCTATCAATAGTGTCCAACATCTCATATTTCAATCCAAAAATGTAATATGGAGGACCTACATGCCATTGAGAAAGGGAGTAATGTGTCGATGGATAGAGGGGTTGTCCCATGATAACATAATGTAGTACCATATCTATCTATATAAAGAATCTAGTGGACCCTCCCCCTAGTATGATATGGGAGTACCATCTCAATTTATAGAGGATATGCACCCCATTTTGGCAGGGGAGTACCCCCTCTATGATAAAATGTATGGAGGACCCTCCTACGGATATGACACCGGATTACCCTGTCAATGAATAGAGGTCATGCACAGTATTATAAATGTTTATTACCATTTCTATATCTATAAAACAATTGGGGAGTAGCCACCCCCTAGTATGAAAGGTGAGTAAAGTCTCTATACATAGAGGACCCACACCCTGATGCTTCGAGGGAGTACAACCTGTATGAGGAAAATAACGACCCCTCCTGATCATTTCAATCTTCATGTTCCAATTGAAGAAGAGTCAAATTTATAATAAACAATCATATTTAAAAATCCATAAAAAATTCCATCATCATAGTCTATGTTGAAAACATTAGGGATATAATAGTTACTTTGTTCAACCAGAAACCCAGTGAAAATTCATATTTCACCATGTAATGCATAAATTTCACTTCATGTTTCCCACTTAGAAGAACAATTTAAATACTCGAGATAGTTCATGAAGCTTCCTGCTCCATAACATGGTTCCCATGCTATAAATGCTTCATCTTTCTAATGTTGTAATAAAAAGATATGTTAGATACAAGATTTCACAACACCACCACCACCATTATAAAAAATAATTTTTATTATAGTATCATAATTCTTAGGTAATTCATTCATCCAATACACAAACCCAAATTATGTTTCCAAAATTGGTCATGAAATTTCCATCTTGTTGTCTGGGTCATGTTGCCGTATATAGAACATCAATATGAATCCATATGTAGTAGATACGATGGAAACTACATTTTGGAAGAAATTATAAAAATTATTATTATTATAATATCGTTATTAAATTATTTTATGAATATTATAATTTAAAATGATGGTAGAATCCATGGTGGGATCCCCCACCATTTACCTTCAAGTTTTCAGTGACAACTCCCTCAATTTCCTTTTTTTATAATATATTTTCTTAATACCATGTTTTCATGAGTTTTTTAGGTATTTTTATAATTTTATTAAAATTTTAAAGGATAATTTGTTTTAAAAAATATTCTTGAATGGAGGTATCCTCACTGCCTCCTTTTGTTTTATTCCAAAGGAGACAATGGAGACGTTGCCTCCCACCACCAATCGATTTTGTCTTGGATTGATGACAAGGGTAAGGTGGAAGTGGTCCCTCCTTTCGCCTTTACATGACATGAATGTGGAAACTCTATTAATACTATTCTCTTAATATAAAAGTGAAACACAGTAGCCCCTACCACTCTTTCCTTTATCTTCTATAAAAGGGAACCTTCCCCCTTCTCCTCACTTATTTTTGCAGTCATCTCTCTTCATTCCACTAATTATCTCTCTAAAATAATTCAGTTTCACATTCAGATGGTTCAGTGGTCTAAATGAAGTGCATATTTTATTGAAAGCATAATTTAGTGTTATTTTATATTTAATTTATTGTAATTAATTTATTTAATATAAATATTATTGTTTTAAATATGTCATTTTATAATTAGTGTAGTTAGTTCTAAACAATTTTTTAGTAAGTAGATTATTTATTTATGTATAATATGAAATAAAAGTAATTATTAGTAATTATTAAGTAATATTAACTATAAAATAACTATGGATTAAACATTATAAAATTTTGGTAGTATTAAGATTATGTGGTTATCTGAGAAATCAAATCCATATATAGATACAAACCAATGAATGTGCATACGTCACAGATGTACCTAAGGGTAAACCCTGAAAACACTACTTTGACCTAGACTTGAATGAGTAGTTGTGCAGAACAACGAGCCTTACTATACTCCTCATTTGACACTCATGGGTATATGGTTTAGATGATTAATATTTTCTACATAAAATACTAAAATACCTAAGAAAAGAAAACATAAAATCAATATTTTTGTCAATGAAAAAATGATAATTATGTTCACATAAAATGAAATGGGCTAGGAAGAAGACATTAAAGAATAAAATTTAGTGTTAGTAATTGAATAACATAGTATTGATAAAATAGTGATTAAAAAATGATTAAGTCATTAAAAATTGTACTAAGAATCATTAGTAGCACAATTTACTATATATATTTTTGTTCAAAATTTTCTATATCAGAATGAATATATAGTTTATAAATCATAATAACAATTATTAATTATTAAGTATATATTAATTAATAAATATATTAGGAATAAAAAATGTATTCATATAATTATTATCTACTAATACTTTTCATTAATTAAATGTAAATTGTGATCATATAAAGTGAAATGGAGAAGAACAAACACATTAAAAAACAAATGAATTCTTTAGGACATACAAGAAATTATGGGACCTTTTTAAACAGAACGTCGTTTATATGAGATGATCCTCACTTAAAACATGAGGTAAAATAAAGGTTATTTTTAATTCGAATCTTAATAACAGCATTTAAGGATATGTACTTGAGTTTTGAATTCTAAAAAGTATTTATACTTCTAAGGACATATAATAAAACAACAATGATATTTTATTTGTTGGTTGAATGATTTTAAAATTCAATAGTTACGTGTAAATTTTAAGAAGATGTTATTATGATACCTATTGAAAATAAGATGGATTTTACCTCATTTCTGAAGTGAGGCTCAATTCATCCAAACTATGTTCTATTGAAAAAATTCAAGGTATTTATTTTATGTTGTAATGAATTTATGTGTTATTTAATGTGTTTGATATTCTAAATTTCATTTTTTATTATAAGAATGGTCATTATATCAATGATAAATAAAATTATTTGATATTTTCTCTTCTTTTTTACCTCAGTTTCCAAAACATTCTGTTACTTATATTCTAATATAATATTATATAATGAAATATTACTGTCATATCTTAGGGTATAAAATGGAATCCTAAAATTTCATTCTAAAAATTATAAAAGGGTCAACCATCATAGTTAATATTAGGTACACTATCATAATATTTATAAAAAAATGATGTAGAGAATCAGGTTTTCAAATGTGTAAAACTATGGAGAGATTATTCAAACTAAGAAAGGAGCTTCTTATAGTACACAATCGACAATAGTGGTTATTTCAACTAAATGTGTAACCATAAGTGACCTTGAAGAAAGAATCAGTGTTTACTTAAATATCATACTTTATTGTTAGATCAAATATATGACATATAGGCATTTAAAATTCCCAAAAACACTATGGAATCTAGCATGTCCATTGGTTTTTTATGCACAGTGGGACCAAGTAATAAATTTATTTTCTCAATTCTCAGATAGAACCATGATGGTTTTATGGATTGATATTTCTACTTTACAACAACATTATCCAATTGTACGAATATTTATTCATACAAGAGTTGTAATGAACCAAACTATTATTAATGAATATTCCTCTTTATCTAATTAAATGGATTATTATGTAAAATGTTAATATAAAATATGCACTTCTTTTGGATTTATGATTTTCGATTTCAAAATAACGTTATGAATTGTTACAGTTTCAAATATAGCCATTGAAAATTGATCACATGATTCGTATAAATGTTGGGCTTTAACTAATTCACTTTACTCAGACAAAGGATGTGATGGCCTCATCCAGTAGAATCTCTCCATACAAAGCCCATTTTTCGAAGCTCAGAAAGGAGGTGGCATTAATAGGCTTCTATTTTGACCAATCCCAATATGATCTTTAACATGTTAAGCTCGAATGTAACCTCCTACGAGAGAAGTGTATCTTTATAGAGATTACCACCCATGCGATGTTATCCCAGCCACCCCAAGAGTCTGTCACCATCGCACACCTTACCCATATGTCTTATATGGGTGTTATAAGAGGTTATGTAACAATACCATAGTAGTATGATTATTTACATTATTATTTTATATAATAAATAATTTATATTCATTTTATTATTGTGTCTTTGTAAATGGGTTTTAAATCAGAAATAGTATTTTAGTTAATATTCAATTAAAAAATCTATTTTGATGAATTAAAGGATTTTGGGAATTAAATAATATTTTTATAAATTATTATTATTAATAAATTACTTTTTATTCAATATAAAGGATCTTTTAATGAGTGCATCACAATTATCCAACGTTGAATTTTTTATGATTTTTTGAGATAATCAAATTTTTGGGTAAAAATTAAATACTATTTAAATATAATGTGGTTTATGAAATCATAATGTCCCAATAGTGATGTAATAAAATAATATAAATTTTATGTTCGTACAATATATGTTTTATATTTAAAATAATGTGATTTTAGGGTTTTTTGATTTATTTTAGAAAGCTTTAGTAAACCCTTCAAGGATTATAAAATATTTTAACCATTTAAAATGGTTTCCTTGGAAGTGTGGCTCACCTCCACATAAGAAATAATAATATTTTAATATGATAATACATTGGAATTATAAACTAATGTTTTCCACTCCCCTTCAATAAAACCCATGGTTAATAACCATGTTTTTGTTTGTGGTTTTGATTAGTTTAATGTGTGTTGTCCAAAACCTAAATAATAATGAATTCTCCCTCTTTTCAAATATAAACCCACCCAAGCTCCCTCTTCCTCTTCACAATATCCTTTTTAGCACTACCAAACCCTGACCTACTCTCTCTATAATCCTACCATGGTGCCCCATTCTCCCAATAATCCTCTCTCAAGCCTCTCCCAAGCCTTTGGGATCACACATTCAAATAAGAGATTTCTTCCTCTCTCATTTTCTCTATGTTTTTTATATTTCAATAACCTTGTATTTTCAATTAAAAATTATGGGTTATGATTTAGAACATCTAACATAATTCCCTCCTTATTATTGAAATATTAGATACTTCTTTATATATCATTAATGCCTCCCATGTACACCTATTACCATACTGAAATTCTGTAAGGAATTTCACTCTTCTCATTTAAATTAAAACAATTATTTTATATTATGAATCTAAATTCCATTAAATTTGTTGGTAAGTGTATATATATGACCTCATTGCTGTATTTATCATATATATATGATTAGACAACATTTTTCTCTCATAAATAATTTTTATGAATTTTTTTGTCATGTCGTTATGCAGCCGAAATTGCACCAGGATTTTCTAAGACAAGGTCATTGTGTAGTGAATACCATGCCCATTTATCTACCAATAGTATTCACAATTACTAAAATTTACTTATTTATAATATAGTTTCATATATTTATTCCACATTCCATTATTGTGGAATAAATTTTTATATTTAATGGTTCCATGTTGTATGATAAATGTGGCATACTTATGGATGAAATGAAACGATGAAGAAGGGTGTGCTATGATAGAGCTTCAATGCATTGGGTAAAGATTAGTATCATGATACATCAAGTGCAATGAGGGTTTAATCATGATAATTCATGTGAAATGATGGTTTTATCACGCCCTATGTTAAATGGGTCTGTGCTCATGCTAAAATCATGTTGAATGTTGGTGTCATATTTCCATGTTATGATAATCATACTATATCATGCTTTTATGTTCATGTTTCTCTTGTACTCCATTGATATTACTTTTTCGTAAAATGTACTATATTTTTTATTTTACTACTTTTTGACAACTTTACTATGCTTTATATCTCACCCTTTACTTATGCATGTCCTCAGTATATCCCACGCAATGCTAAGTACAATGGAATGTAGTGGTCATGTAAAAACATTTTCAATAAATATGTGTATCTAATGTTTAATGTTGTTATGTAAAGATCCTACAACCCAAAGAAACTATACCTATATATCATCTATGTTTTCTCAAGTGAAGATTTTTTTTAAATAAATTATGTTTATGTGTCAAATAAAGAGAGGAGTGGTTATAGTTTGTATCAGAGGACATGTTTAGTTATTTTTGGGATAAGATTAGAAAACCTTAGTAAAAGCCTTATGGATAAAGAAAATTATAATAGAAATGCCCCTAAATAATTGTTAGTATTTAGTAATTGTTTTATCAATAAAATTCATCCCTCTTTGGAACGAGTAGGTAGAGTCCGCTCTTGCACAGATGTATCTAGGGGTAAAACACGAAAACGCTACTTTGAGCTAGTCTCGAACAGGAACTGGTGCATGAAAATAGGCCTTGATGCACTCTTAGTTATGAAACTCCTAAGAGATATGTTTTGGTATATTCATAATCATAATATGAACCATTATTAAGAGAATAAAAAAGATTCCACTTAGAATATATGTTGGTGGGAAATAGATCATGGATAAATAGATTGAAGCCTAAAAATTTATAAGTTAAGTAAATAGAAGTAATTTAAAAGTCATCCATTTTTTATCATTATATTACCATTTATGTGTTACCCCTATCTTTTCTATTATTCCATACAAGGGCTGGTAATATGAGGACTCAGACTAAAAACTAATGAGAAGATCAATGTGATGATTATTCTATTGAGATTCACAGTCCAATGGGAGTGGGAATCGTGAACTTTTCCACGATACTCTCTCATTAATTTCTTGATTTGAATAGAAGCATGGGTCAAGAGGAACTTTCAACCCCCACAAGATAGAAAAATTACTAATCGGTAACTTCATGAGACAAAGGCCTCCTACTTTTAATGGATCATTGGATCCATCACTCACCAAAAAATGGATCAACTCAATTGAGAAGATATTTTCCATCCATGAATGTTATGAATAAGAGATGATACTTTTTTCTTCTTAGAATAAGGAGGATGAAGTTGATCAATGGTGTAAATTGATAAAAAAACATGAACCTGGAGGACGAGACCGAGGCATTGGAATGGAAGGATTTCTAGAAAAAAAAATTCGACAAATATTTTCCTCGCACCCTCCGAGTTTAGAAGGAATGGGACATCCTTTCCCTCAAGAAAAAAGCTAATGAACCAATCAGAGCTTATGAGGAAAAATTTAAATGGCTTGCATGATACGCCTCCAGCTTTTTCGTTAACCCTGAATGCAAGGTTGACCGCTTATTTGATGGTCTAAAACCTAGCCTACAGAAATACATAGCGATATGTGACTTCGAGAGCTCTGAGGAAATTTTCAAATGCGCCCTCAATGTCGAAATTAAGATCATCGAATCTTAGGGGTATAATAGGGATAAAATCATAAGGTGGAATTCAATTATGGAGGTTCATGGGATAAATCCATTGGTGATACGAAATTTCATCACCCCACTGGAAAAAGGTGTGGAATGAAGAACATCAGATATTTCGTAAAGAGGAAGAGGAAATGATTTTGGTGTAGAAGAGAAGTGCACCAAGGCATTAACTGCAAAAAAGAATAACCCACAGCTGGGACATAGGAGAAGAATGCTTTTTTTGACCGTCAACATGTTGTTCATTGCTTCAACTACAATATAACGAGACACTTTGCAAACTAGTTCCATATTCCAAGGGTTTTGGAGGAAACCAACAACCTCTATGGTAGCAAGGGAGATATTTTCCATCACTACCGTCGACGTGAACCCCAACCATTAATAGGTTACTTGTATGCAAGTTATTCATTGAAGAATAGAAAATGTACTTTTTGATTCTGGTTGTATGCATTCTTTTATATCCCGAAATAATTGTAGAACAACCCCTACACCACCACCAGACATGGATGCAATGATGATAGTGAGAATGGAAAAAATAGGGAAATCATTCCATCCCATGAATAAAACTCAACCCCTATCATAATTTGTGGCTTGAAATTCTCGATGAACCTCATCATACTCCCTATGGTGGAATTTGATGCAATTATTTGCATTGATTGAATTTACGTATATAGAGCCAACATTAATTTCTATTGGAGGGAAATCACTCTCCATATGGAAAATCGATCCCGGATTCTGTACAAGTGCAAGGAGGAGGATGAATCTTATTTAGCACCATCATCTCAAGTGTTTATAATACTACCCTATAAGAACACGTATCTAGCTCAAATGATTGAGTATAAGGAAGAAACCATCCTTGAGAACCTGCCTATTGTGAGGGAATTCGCTGAAGTGTTTCTTGAGGAATTTCATGGTCTTCCACCAAGAAGTGATGTTGAATTATTAATTGATCTTATACATAGGGAGTTTCCAATATCTACGAATCCATATAGAATAGCTATTGTGGAGCTTGAGGAGATGAATAAACAACTACATGAGAATCTTGATAAATGGTTTATATACCCAAGGGCTTCCCCAAGGGGTCAAACAATCCTCTTCTTCAAAAATAAGGATGGGTTAATGCGCATTTTCATTGATTATCGTGAGTTCAAAAAATTCATGATAATGAACAAGTATCCAATGCCCAGAATTGATGACTTGTTTGATCTACTACATGGTGCACAATACTTCTCCAAGGTGTATTTGTTGTTGGGATATTACCAAGTAATGGAGAAGGAGGAAATCCCCAAGACTTCTTTTCATATAAGATACGGGCACTATGAATTCATGGTAATGCCTTTCGAGCTCACAAATTCTGTAGAAATCTCCATGGACATGATGAATAGAGTCTTTAAATATTACCATGAATATTTTTTTAGTCTTTATAGATTATATTATAATATACACCAAAACCTAGGAGGAGAATGAGGAGTATGTAATAACTGTACTAGAGACCTTGAGAAAGGAGATTCTCTTTGAAAATTATAGAAAGTGTGAGTTCTAGTTTAAGGAGTTCTCATTCTTGGGTCATATCATCACAAAGAAGATTTCTAAAAATGAGGGATGGATGAGGCCAACATCGGTTAAAAATATCGATAACTTGTTGGGGTTAGATAGATATTATCACTAATTTTTGATAAATTTCTCATGATCTTCAAACTATATTAACATGTTAATTCATAAGGGAGTAATGTTTTATTATAGTGATGATTGCAATGAGAGACCCAAGGAGTTGAAAAATAGGGCTGATCACTGTGCCCATACTGACACTACCCACAAGTGGATAATTTTATGTGGAATTTAGGGATGCATAGAATAAGGCAACAGTTGTGTGTTGATGAAAAATGAAAAATCATTTCCTACGTTTCAAGGAAATTGAATGTTTATGAGAAAAACTAACAAACACATGATCTGGAGTTTCATGCAGTAATATTTGCATTGGAAATTTGGAGGCATTACCTTTTTGGGGTGAAGTGTGAAATATATACGGATCCAAAAAGCCTCAAGAGTATATTCACATAGAATGAGTTTAACATGTTCCAACAAAGAAGATTAGAGCTTATCAAAGACTATGATTGCTCAATCCATTACCACCCCTGGAAAGAGAACAAGGTGGAAAATGATCTAAGTATAAAGGACTCATCAATTCTATCATTGATGAGAATTGGAAAGGATCCAATATTTTATGATATTATAATGATTTGTATGGGAATAAAAAAGAAGTGAAAATAATAAATCCATTCACATGTTATTGCTCAACCATCTCATTTGGAAATGATAAAGGATTCTAAAAAGGATGATGTGGGAATTCTGAAGAAAGTGGAAACTATCATAAAATGGAAATCCTCAGAGTTCTATCATAATGAAGATGGAACTGGGAGATTGGGGTCAAGAATATGTGACCCATAAAATAAATAGTTATTGAATAAACATTTGAATGATCCACATAGTTCAAATATCATTGTCCATCCAGGAAAAAAAGATGTATCGAGATCTCCAAGAGGATTTTTAATGGATAACATAAAGAAGAAGATCACTGAGTATATACAAAGTGCCTGGTTTGTCTGTAGGTGAAGGGTAAGAGGAGAAACCAAAGGGGATGATGTAGCCAAGACCCATACCATTATAGAAATGGGAGAACATCACCATGGACTTTATCACCATAATTCCGAAGATATGCAAAGGAAACAATGAATTTAGGGTTGTAGTGGATCATCTAACAAAGACTCCACTCTTCATTGAAATTTGAGAAGATTTCTCATTGGATCAACTATAAGATATATATATATATATATATATATATATGAGAAATGGTAAGGATGTATGGAGTACCACTATCTTTTTTATCCAATCGATATCCAAGAATCATCAATATTTTCTAGAACATTCTTTAACATGATCTGAATATTGAGCCAAACATCAGTATGGCTTATCATCCTCAAACTGATGGCCAATCATAGTGGACTATGCAAAAACATGAGGACATGTTGAGAGCATGCTCAATGGACTTCAAGGGAGGATAGGATCAACATCTTCATCTGGTTGAGTTCTCTTACAACAACATTTTCCACTCAATCATTAAAATGGACACTTATGAAGCCCTTTAAGGGAATATGTGTAGAACACAAGAATGTAGGGATGAAGTTGGAGAGAAAAAACTCCTATATAAAAAAATGGTCAATGAAATGGTGGTGAAGGTTAAGGCCATCCAACATCAAATTAGATCTGCTCATAGTTGTATAAAGAGCTATGCTGATAATCATCGACGAGAGCTAGTGTTTGACGTATGAGACATCGTATTCCCCCACATATCATCATGGAAGACAGTTGTGGGGATTGTTAATAAGGAAAAACTTATAACTGACACATCACATGTTCTCAATAAAGAGGTGGTACCATTAGACAATGACCTCTCCTATAAAGAGAAGCCGGTGAAGATCTTAGATCAAAGGGAAAAAGTTCTACGAAGTAAGACTATGCCCCCCTTTAATGTTTTTCGGTGAAACCAAATGTTTGATGAAGAAAAATGTGAATCAAATGAATTGATGATGTAGAGTTACCCTCATCTATTTTAGTGTGGTAAAAGGAAATATCATGGGAGAAATATATTAAGGGTGGAATATTGTAACAACCAAAAAATTTATTACTGAAAATTCTTCTTGATCTAAATAAATGCATTATTATGTAATATAGTAATATAATATAAGAACATATATTTTTTAATGATTTTGGATATCAAAATAAAGTTAATAATTGTTAAAATTTATAATATTTTTATTGTATAGTGATCAAATGATTAGTATAAATATAGGGCTTTAGTAAATCAAATTTACTCAGAAAAAGGAAGTGATAACCTCATCGAGTAGAATTACATTCTATGAAGCCCATTTTTTAGATCTTATAAAGGATGTGTTGTTACTGGGCTTCACTCTTGACCAATCCCAAGAAGTTCTTCAACGCATTAAGATGGAACAGAACTACATACGTGAGAAGTGTATGTTTATAGAGATTACCACCTGAGCAATGTTATCCGGGCCACCCCATGATCCTATCACCATCATACACCATAACCTTAGGTCATATGACAGTGTTATAGGGAGTTATGAAACAAGAATATAGAAATATGATTATGTACTTTATTTTTTTGTACAGAATAAAGAATATACATTCATTTTATTATTGTTAATTTTTAAATGGGTTTTAAAGCATAAATAGTATTTTTAGTTAATATTAAATTAAGACATACATGAAGATGAATTAATGAAATTTGGAATTAAATAATATTTTAATAAATTATTATTATTAAAAAATTACTTTTTATAAAATATATGTGATCATATAATTTTTAGGAATACAGTTGTAAATTTTATTATGGCTTTAAAGTTGTTTTTTTCCAAAACCCATGAGTTTTCGATAAATATTGGTTTTTATTTTAAAAGTTAAAAATATCATATTTAGAAAATTATTTAGATTAAATTAATATTATTTTTGGAATCAGTTGCTACACCCGAAGCTTCTATGGTATGCTTCTCTTTGAATAATGTGATAGCGTGTGTTGTACGCAATACTGAGTTCTAACACACCATAACCAATCAAACAAGCCCCTATGAATAGTAATACATACTTTTTGAAATTATATATATTTTATATTTGAAAATGGACTTCATTATTGGATTCGGAATATCTAATTTATCCTAAAGTGAAATTTTGGAATTTTTCGGATAACATTAATATTTTGATGAATAGTGAAATTTACTAAACTTTAAATAAAAACAACTTTTTTAATCGAAATAATTTATTTTGATAAATTATAAATTTGAGCAGTTTTAAAGTATATTTAGAATATATTTTTACCATTTAATACAATTTTGGTCATTGGTCATAATTTCACAATTAAACCGAACATAAACACATATCAATCTTTTGATAGTTATTATATCTTATAAACACGCTTTTTGTTTTGACAGTGGGAATTAATTTTAAATTAATTTCTGCCACTTCTGTGTTATGAATTTTTAAAAATGGATTCCATATTTGGAATCAGTATGTTCAAATTGTGTAAATAGTTAACTTTTATTTTTATAAATTTTGAATAATTATTTCGGTAAATATTTTATTAACTATGGTTAAAAGGGAAAATCCGGTAAATAATGGTTAAAAATAATATTATAATAATAAACAATTTCCCTAAAACGTTTTATAACCTTATTTGTTGATATATGTTCGACCATAGGCATCTTTGGGTCGATTTTGGGACCCCATGGTGCCACTTGTGAGTGATAGGGACACTTTATTTTAATTATGTTAAAATGAATACAAAAATGACACAAGCATATATCTTTTAGAAAATCAATTTTTACATTGGGTTATATATGTTGGATTTTAGACTATAAATATTCATTATAAAGCTAAAAATATTTCATACATAATGATATTTTATTTATAATTTTTAGACATTAAATGATTTAATTTATTTATGACACAATGATGATGCAGTAATTACCATAATAGTGAAAAATTACAATAATTGATATTATAAACACCCAAATAAATATAATTTCATACTTTTTATGAATTACACTAATTTTATAGGATAATATTACATATTATTATTTATTTAATTGAGTTTCTTCGAAGTAATCATTCTGTTATGAGTTTCACAAAAATCAACTATTGAATAGTGTCAAAATTGACATAAAAGAGTTTTTAAAACAAATATTATATTATTAATTGATATTAAATTCCTAAAAATCTATGGATCGTCCAAGAGACTTATATCATGATAGATTTATCATTAATGGACCACTTGGGGGTAGTTTGGATGTATATGGTAAGTTTATTAACCATATAATATAAAAATACAAAGAGACATTGTAAAAGTGAAACTAATTAACTAAGAGTTAATACTTAACGATAAGGTTAATATAATGACTCAAACCTGTCTAAATTCTATTTTCCTGAGTGTTTTTAGACCCATACCCACCTTAAACTTTACATAATCAACTTTGGAGCCATTATAAACCGAATATGAATTTATTATAAATTAATATTTCTAGCTGTTCCAAAGGTGCCCCTCACCCCTCTTATAAAAGGGCACTCCCCCTTCTCATTACTTCACACCTTCAAAGCCTTTTGGTTAGGCAAACATCTACCCAAATACTCTCTCAAATTCCCTCACTTAATCCTAGAGGCCCTCATTTAGTCAGAAATCCAACTTAAGGAGCTTTTTTGATCAAATCAAAAGGAAGAACCCAAAGAAGAGGTAATGATTTCACCACCCTTTTTCAAGTTCCTTTCTTCTTCCACTTCCTCTTCCTTTGTTGTTACTATTATAAAATAAGAACTCCAGTATCATATATATACTGTGATGTTATTATAAATATGGTAAAAACATATTCAGTATTCTATACAGCCTTTGAATAACATGTCACCATACGTGCGTACGTACGGCTTATCGTCTCCACGTCGTGGTGTAATTGTTATTCAATAAATTATTATTTGGATGGGTATAATAATGATGTGTAATTCATGTAAATATTAAATTTAAAATGATAATGATTCTGTATATATGATATACCATCCAATTATATATTATTTTAATATCAAAAGAATGATATTGTCGCTCGTGCGTACGTACGGACTACCGTATCCATGAACACAATGAGATTCATTCTCCATCATATCCATTAAAATATAATTCTCATTTTATGATTAATAATAGTATCTATGGACTTTATATCATTCTGGATATGATTAAGATACAACCTATCCATTACAAACATGGCTTACATAACAAAACATATAAAAGAAAATGTGTTTGTTAACACCTGAAACAACGATAATACTAAGATATTATTAACAAATAAATGTTAAAAGATCATATATGATATCATATTAATGTATATGTCTCTTGTATAATTTAATAAAAATTATTTCACCATTATACAGGAGGTTAACCTACCCCAACCAAGGAAAAGTACAAGGTAAGGGTTATTTCACCATCTCTTCATTATCCGAGGTTGTTTATAGGTAATAATCTACTAGGATCTCTTTATCATCCACATCCATGTTTTTAAAAATGTATTTCAAAACATTTACAATATTTAAAATAATATGGGTTAAAGTCATTTATACCCTTGTTTGACTTTTTATGAGAGTTTTATAAAGGAATCTTTCCGTCGTTTTCCTAATAAGGTTCTTTTTAACCTTTTCGACAGAATTAAGGTAATAATGTTTTTTTAACTTATACGGCGGGTGCGGTTATTTTCTGCCGTTATAGAATTGTTGAATCTTCCCTTACAAGCTTATAAGAATATTTTCAAAGAAAATGTTTTGTTTTATAAATATATGACTTTTAAATGATTTCAAAATAGAAAGAAATATTTCTCTAAAAAGAGTTTTGATTTCATCTATGTCAATATCCTTTGATGGATTTTACGCTTATTTGAAGTTGATTTATTATGATACAAAACATTAATATTGTATTGAAGGTTTTGGGATATGTTTGACTGTGGATGTGCTATTTTTATACCATTCATGGATTATAGTGAAAGTATTTATATTTCGTATGCTAGTTTTAATACGAATGTGTATGTTATGTTTAAACCGTTTCATACGGGAATGCATTGGACTTAATATGTGATGGTTGGAGCCTGCTATAGCTCCTCGATGCATTGGTATGCATCATGAGACAAACTAGTGTCTTGGCAGAAGGCCTTGGAAAAATCATATTTGTAGTTGTGGCACGAGGCCTTGGCTATGTGGTTATGATAGTCTGGAATTATGCATTCCATCATTATGAAAGTGGTTATTAATATTACATGTGATTATTAGATTAGTAGAATATCCATGTGAATAAGTAAATGGAATTATTTCATTTTATTTTTTCCATACTATGTTGAAGTTCAAGTTTAAAAGGCTTTTGTTTTAGTTATACACTTCCTTAAATGTTATTCTTATTTATTGAAATTTCCGCTATATTGTTATCCTTACTGGGCATTTGAGCTCACCCCTTTTCTATGTTTCATTTTTCCCAGGATGTGAAGAAGTAAATTATGAATGACATGTAGGGATATTATAAGAGGATAATAGTGTGGACTATAGAGATAATATGTTTTTGTAGTAGTTTTTCACTTTATGATGTAATGAAAAACATTATTAATATATCTTGTATTACCATGGCTACCAAACCAATCGGTCTTTAGAGATTTGATCATTCTTGTGAGCATGCCAATGTTATGTAATAATGAACCGACTCTAGGTAACTAGGGTCAGGGGGTTATAGTTGGTATCAGCGGAAGTTTAGTACAAACCTTGCAAGCTAGATGTAGATAAACTCTGATTAGAGCACATAGACCTAAGATGGACTTTGAAGATTAGTATAGAAGAACATCCTATAATTTTGGTATTGTAGAGATTTTGTGAGTTTTCCAAGCAATACATCTCTGTCTGGATACGAGCAGGTAGAGGCAGCTCTGGCACATATATACCTAGGTGTAAAACCCAAAAACACCACTTTGAGCTAGACTCGAACTGGAACAGGTGCACGACAACGGGGCTTGCTGCACTATTGTTTACGACACTCTCGGGGGATATGTTTCGGATAACTCTCATTTTATTTACAAAACTATATGAAGGGTTTATGAGTATATAATTCCTCAAAGAAAACATTTTTATGATTATGGATTATATCCATATATAGTTCAATTTATGTTTAGTGTTTTATAAGAATGGGATTATATATTTTGATTCATAAACTGATCTAGTTTATGCCATTGTTTAGAAATGGCGCATAGTGGAAGAAATGGAAACCATATTAATGAACACACTCCATGTAGGGATTTCCCTCCTGCTCAAGACAATTATAGTGGAGCTGGTGATGGAAGTGGTTCCGATCAGCTAATCACCATATTGGGACAACTCACTCAAGTTATGAATAATAACCTTACCCGTATGGAGCACCATGATCCGCAGCGTGGAGGATCAATGTTAGATCGATTCATTAGGCAACAACCACCAATGTTAAATGGGAGTACAAATCCCTTATTAGCTGAGCAATGTATAAATTCCCTAGAAAAAATATTTCAGGATTTGGGGAGTAGTGAAAGGGAAAAAGTTATCATGGCAGTTTACCGCCTCACTGGAGATGCTGATCAATGGTGGTCATTGATTCAAAACACGAAGGAAGATGATGAAGTATCAAATATGGAATGGAGGGAGTTCAAAGATCTATTTTTAGAAAAATACTTTCCTCGTGACCATCGAGAAGATATGGAAAAACAATTTCTGAGTTTGAGACAAAAGGAGGTTGAGAATGTCATAAAGTATGAGGATAACTTTACAAGTTTAGCAGGGTATGCTGGAGATTATATACGTAACCCAAGAAGTAAGATTGATCGTTTCTTTTATGGGATAAAACCATTTCTCCATTGAGCATTAGTCTCACAATTCTTCTCATCATACGAAGACATTGTCTCATGTGCTATCAAGACTGAAAAGGAATTCTATGAGACTTAGGAATTTAAAGCAAAGAAAGAGAAGAAGAGATCTGATGATCAATCTGTGAATGGAAATAAGGGGAATAAGGGAAAGGTTGAATATCCATTCTGTGGTAAATGTGGTATGAAACACCCCGGTACTTGCTTGAAGGGAACGGGAGTCTGTTACAAGTGTGGTGAAAAATGCCACCAAGCTTGTGATTGCAAGGGGAAGAAAGAAGATACCAATGTTCAGTGCTACAATTGCAGGGAGATGGGGAATTATGCAAATGAATTTCCTAAGCGTCTGGAGAACATACCTCAGAAAAGGCCAAGGGATCAAGGCCAAGCTTATGCTATCACTACTGCTGAGGTAGAAGCTCTGAAAGACATGGTGGCAGGTAATCTAATGGTTTCCTCAAGTTTAGAAAATGCATTATTTGATTCTGGATCATCACATTGTTTCATATCTTCCAATTTTTCTAGGAAAAATAGATATTTACAATTTGATTTAATAAGGGAGTTGTCAGTTAAAACATCTAAGGGATGTATCATTGCAAAAATGTTTTTTGAATCAGTCCCCATTAGAGCACATAAATGCTCTTTATCTACTGATCTCATCGTCATACCTATGATTGAGTTTGATGTAATCCTCGGTATGGATTGGAATTCAGACTATGATGCGAAGATTTATTGTAATAATAAAGAGGTTACGATTCTTGATTATGATGATAAGGAACACCTTATCTTTAGAGCAGAATCGTCACCACCTAATTCTTATCTAGATCTACCCCCAATAGCTTAACTAAATTCAATTATTGGGGAGGAAGAGGATGAAATTACAGTGGGTGAGGAATGGAATGTTCAAATAGAGGATGTACCTGTTGTTAATGAACATGTAGATGTGTTTCCAGATGATTTACCTGGACATCCTCCAGAATGAGAAGTTGAGTTTTCCATTGATTTAATTCCTGGATCAAGGCCTATATCGAAGACCCCTTATTGAATGGCCACTGTAGAATTAGTTGAACTAAAAAAAACAACTAGAGGAATTGAGTAATAAGGGATTTATTCTCCCTAGTGTTTCTCCATGGGGAGCCCCTGTTCTTTTTGTTAAAAAGAATGATGGATCTATGAGGTTATGTATCGACTACAGGGAGATCAATGCTATAACAATAAATAAAAAGTATCCCCTACCTCGCATTGATGATTTATTTGACCAACTGCATGGAGCTCAATACTTCTCAAAGATTGACCTTCGATCTGGATACCATCAATTGTGTGTGAAGAAGGAAGACATTCCAAAGACAACATTTCAAACCAAGTACGAGCATTACGAGTTTAGAGTAATGCCTTTTGGATTTACTAATTCACCCTCTGTATTCATGGATGTGATGAATATTTATTTCAAGGAGTATCTTGATGATTTTTTGGTGGTATTTATTGATGATATCTTGGTATACTCCAAAAGCTACGAAGATCATGAAAATCACTTGCGCATTATCCTGAAGACTCTAAGAAGACATGAATTATATTGGAAGTTTAGCAAGTGTGAATTCTGGAATTAGGAGATTTCTTTTCTTGGACATATTGTCTCTAAAGATGGAATCTCTGTTGATCCTTCTATGACCAAGGTAATCCAAGAATGGCCAGCACTAACGAGTATAACTGAGATACGTAGTTTTATTGGTTTAGCAGGTTATTATCGACGTTTCGTCCATAATTTTTCCCGGTTGGCTAACCCATTAATGAAGCTCACACGTAAAGGGGATAAATTTTTTTGGAAAAAAGATTGTGAAGAATGTTTCAAAGAACTGAAGAGAAGATTAGTCAATGCAACTATATTGACTCTACCATAGGGGAATGATGGGATCGTTATTTATAGTGATGCATCGATGAAAGGACTTGGTTGTGTCCTTAAGTATAATGATAGGGTTATTGCCTATGCATCACGACAGTTGAAAATACATGAGAAAAACTATCCTTCTCATGATCTTGAGTTAGAAGATGTGATCTTTTCTTTGAAGATATGGAGGCACTACCTCTATGGTGAAAAATGTGAGATTTATACTGATCACAAGAGTTTGAAGTATATTTTCTCACAAAAACAACCCAACATGAGGCAAAGTAGATGGCTTGAATTACTCAAGGATTATGATTGTATGATACACTACCACCTGGGGAAATCAAACAAGGTGGTAGATGCTTTGAGCAGAAAAGACCATGGAGTTTTGAACTTGATGAGAATTGAAAGGGATCCAATTTTGATGGATCTAGCAAAGATGGACATGGGAATAACCAGGGAAGGTGTAACATCAATGATTTTTCAAATGGTTTCCAAACCATCTTTACTAGAAAGGATTAAGAGTTCTCATACCGATGATGAAGAATATCAAAAGAAGATTAAAGCTGTGAATGATGGGAGATTGAGAGACTTTGTGTATGAAGATGGAATTTTGAAATTCAGGAAGAGACTTTGTGTTCCCGATATACCTGATCTAAAAATGGAATTGCTGGATGATGCTCATAGTTACAATTTCTCTATACACCATGGGAGCACCAAAATGTATACAGATTTGAAGGAACATTTTTGTTGGGACAATATGAAGAGGGAGATTGCTGATTTTGTGTCAATATGTATGGTTTGTCAATAAGTGAAAGCTGGAAGGCAACACCCTGGAGGAGTCATTCAAACTCTTCCCATACCGGAGTGGAAATGGGACAATATTACAACGGACATTGTCATGGGGATACCAATGACTCCTAGAAGGAATGATGCAATATGGGTTATTGTTGATAGTCTTTCCAAGTCAACACATTTTCTTGTTATAAGAGAAGATCTACCACTGGAACATCTAGAAAGACTATATATTGATGATGTTTTGAGACTTCATGGAGTACCCCTATCGATTGTTCTGATCTTGATCCCCATTTTACTTCAAGATTCTGGAAAAGTCTTCCGAAATACTTGGATACTAAACTTCATTTGAGCACTGCCTTCCACCCTCAAACAGATGGACAATCAGAATGAACTATTCAAACTTTAGATGTCATGTTGAGATCCTGATCACTTGACTTTCAAGGTATGTGGGATCAATATTTATCTCTGGTAGAATTTTCCTATAACAATAGCTTCCATTCGAGTATTCATATGGCACCATATGAAGCGTTATACGGAAAGAGATGTCGTACACCAACCTGTTGGGATGATGTTGGTGAAAGAAAACTTGTAGGTCTAGAACTGGTGGAGGAAACGATGGAAAAGGTGAAGGTAATCCAAAATCACATCAAAGCAGCTCAAAGTAGGCAGAAGAGCTATCCTGATAATCGAAGGAAGGATTTGGAATTTCAAGTCAGTGATCATGTTTTCCTAAAGGTATATCCATGGAAGGGAGTCATACATTTTGGTAAGAAAGGTAAATTGAGTCCCAGGTACATCGGACCTTTTGAAATTCTAGAACGAATTGGGGATGTAGCTTACTGATTGGCAATGCCACCAAGTCTCTCCAAAGTTCACAATGTGTTCCACGTATCTCTATTGAGGAAATACATGTCTGACACAATGCATGTACTCACCTATGAGGAATTAGAACTGGAAACCGATCTGTCTTATTTTGAAGAGCCCATCCTGATTCTTGATACGAGAGAACAAGTACTGAGAAACCGGACGACGCATCTACTAAAAGTTTTGTGGAGACACCATAAAATGGAAGAGGCAATGTGGGAACCTGAGGAACTTATGATGAAGAACCACCCAATTCTGTTCATGCGTTAATATTCTTGAAATTTTGAGGATGAAATTATTTTATGGAGGGTAGAATGTAACACCCCAAGCTTCTATGGTACGCTTCTCTTTGAATAATGTGATAGCGTGTGTTGTACGCAACACCGAGTTCTAACACACCATAACCAATCAAACTAGCCGTTATGAATAGTAATACCTACTTTTTGAAATTATATATATTTTATATTTCAAAATGGAATTCATTTTTGGATTCGGAATATCGAATTTAGCCTTAGGTGAATTTTTGGCACTTTTCAGATAACTTTAATATTTTGATGAATAGTGAAAATTACTAAATTTTAATTTAAAAACAACTTTTTTAATAGAAATAATTTATATTTATAAATTATGAATTTGAGCTATTTTAAAGTATATTTAGAATATGTTTTTACCATTTAATTCAATTTTGGTCATTGGACATAATTTCACAATTTAACTGAACATAAACAAGTATCAATCTTTTGATGGTTATTATATCTTAAAAACACGCTTTTTGTTTTGACAGCAGGAATTGATTTTAAATTAATTTCTACCACTTCTGTGTTTTGAATTTGGAAAAATGGATTCTATATTTGGAATCAGTATGTTCAAATTGTGTAAATAGGTAACTTTTATTTTCAGACATTTTGAATAATTACTTCGGTAAATATTTTATTTACCATGGATAAAGGGTAAATCCGGTAAATAAGGGTTAAAAAAATAATATTATAATAATAAAAAATTTCCCTAAAATGTTTCCTAACCTTATTTTTTGATACATGTTCGACCATAGGAATATTTGGGTCGATTTTGGGAACCCATGGTGCCACTTGTGAGTGATAGGGACACTTTATTTTAATTAAGTTAAAATGAATACAAAAATGACACAAGCATATATCTTTTAGAAAATCAATTTTTACATTGGGTTATATATGTTTGATTTTAGACTATAAATATTCATTATAAATATAAAACGTTTTCCTACATAATGATATTTTATTTAAAATTTTTAGACATTAAATAATTTAATTTATTTATGACACAATGATGATGTAGTAATTACCATAATAGTGAAAAATCACAAAAATTGATATTATAAATACCCAAATAAATATAATTTCAGACTTTTTATGAATTACACTAATTTTATAGGATAATATTACATATTAGTATTTATTTAATTGACTTTTTTCGAAGTAATTATTCTGTTATGAGTTTCACAAAAATCAACTATTGAATATTGTCAAAATTGACATAAAAGAGTTTTTAAAACAAATATTATATTATTAATTGATATTAAATTCCTAAAAATCTAAGGCTCATCCAAGAGACTTATATCATGATAGGTTTATTATTAATGGACCACTTGGGGGGTAGTTTGTATGTATATGGTATGTTTATTAACCATATAATATAAAAATACAAAGAGACATTGTAAAAGTGAAACTAATTAACTAAGAGTTAATACTTAACGATAAGGTTAATATAATGACTCAAACCTGTCTAAATTCTATTTTATTGAGCTTTTTTCAACCCATAACCACCTTAAACATTACATAATCAACTTTGGAGCCATTAGAAACCGAATATTAATTTATTATAAATTAATATTTCTAGCTGTTCCAAAGGTACCCCTCACCCCTCTTATAAAAGGGACTCCCCCTTCTAATTACATCACACCTTCAAAGCCTTTTGGTTAGGAAAAACTCTACCAAAATACTCTCTCAACTTCCCTCACTTAATCCTAGAGGCCCTCATTTAGTCAGAAATCCAACTTAAGGAGCTTTTTTGATCAAATCAAAAGGAAGAACCCAAAGAAGAACTAATGATTTCACCACCCTTTTTCAAGTTCCTTTCTTCTTCCACTTCCACTTCCTTTGTTGTTACCATTATAAAATAATAACTCCAGTATCATATATATACTGTGATGTTATTATAAATATGGTAAAAACATATTCAGTATTCTATCCAGCCATTGAATAACATGTCACCATACGTGTGTACGTACGGCTTACCGTCTCCACGTCGTGGTGTAATTGTTATTCAATAAATTATTATTTGGATGGGTATAATAATGATGTGTAATTCATGTAAATAATAAATGTAAAATGATAATGATTCTGTATATATGATATAACATCCAATTATATATTATTTTAATATCAAAATAATGATATTGTCGCTCGTGCGTACGTACGGACTACCGTATCCACCAACGTGATGAGATTCATTCTCCATCGTATCCATTCATGTATAATTATCATTTGATGATTAATAATAGTATCTAAGGATTTGATATCATTCTGGATATGATTAAGATACAACCTATCCATTAAAAACATGGCTTACATAACAAAATATATAAAATGAAACGAGTAAGTTAACACCCGAAACAACGATAATACTAAGATATTATTTACAAATCAATGTTAAAAGATCATATATGATATCATATTAATGTATATGATTATTTTATAATTTAATAACAATTACTTCACCATTATACAGGAGGTTAACCTACACCAACCAAGGAAAAGTACAATATAAGGGTTATTTCACAATTTCTTCATTATCTAAGGTTGTTTATAGGTAATAATCTACTGGGATCTCTTTATCATCCACATCCATGTTTTTAGAAATGTATTTCAAAACATTTCTACTATTTAAAATAATACGGGTTAAATTCATTTATACCCTTGTTTGACTTTTTATAAGAGTTTTATAAAGGAATCTTTCCGTCGTTTTCCTAACAAGGTGCTTTTTAACCTTTTCGACAGAATTAAGGTAATAATGTTTCTTTAAACATATACGGTGGGTGCGGTTATATTCCACTGTTATAAAATTGTCGAAGCTTCCCTTACAAGCTTAAAAGAATATTTTAAAAAAAAATGTTTTATTTATAAATATATGACTCTTAAATGATTTCAAAATAGAAAGAGATATTTCTCTAAAAAGAGTTTTGATATCATCTATGTCAATATCCTTTGATGGATTTTACGCTTATTTGAAGTTGATTTATTATGATAAAAAACTTATATATTGTATTGAAGGTTTTGTGATATGTTTGACTATGGATGTGCTCTTTTTATACCATTCATGGTTTATGGTGAAAGTATTGACATTTCGTATACTAGTTTTAATACGAATGTGTATGTTATGTTTAAACCTTTTCATATGGGAATGCATTGGACTTAATATGTGACAGGTGGAGCCCGCTATAGCTCCTCGATGCATCAGTAGGTCTCATAAGACAAACTAGTGTCTTGGCACAAGGCCATGGCAAAATCGTATTTCTAGTCTTGGCACGAGGCCTTGGCTATGTGGTAATGATAGTTTGGCATTATGCATTCCATCATTATGAAATTGGTTATTGATATTGCATGTGATTATTCGATTAGTAGAATATCCATGTGAATAAGTAAATGGCATTATTTCCTTTTATTTTTTCCATACTATGTTGAAGGTCAAGTTTAAAAGGCTTTTTTTAGTTATACACTTCCTTAAATGTTATTCTTATTTATGAAAGTTTCCGCTATATTGTTATCCTTACTGGGCATTTGACCTCACCCCTTTTCTATGTTTCATTTTTCCTAGGATGTGATGAAGTAAATTATGAATGACCTGTAGGGATATTATAAGAGGATAAAAGTGTGGACTATGGAGACAATATGTTGTTGTAGTATTTTTTCACTTTATGATGTAATGAAAAAAATTATGAATATATCTAGTGTTTCCAAGGCTACTAAACCAATCAGTCTTTTGAGATTTTATCTTTCTTGTGATCATGCCAATGTTATGTAATAATGCACCGAATCTAGGTAACTGGGGTCAGGGCATTACATTAGTGTGTCAAAATCATCCAATTGTGAATTTTTTATTATTTTTAGAGACAACCAATTTTTTGTGTAAAAATAAAATACTGTTTAAATATTATGTGTTTTATGACATCATAATAACCCAATAGTTTTGTTTTAAAATACTATAAATGGGATGTTCATACAATATATGTTTTATCTTTCAAATAATGTGATTTTGGTTTTGTTTGATTTATTTTAAAATGCATTAGTGGACCCTCGAAGGCTTGTAAAATATTTTATCCTTTTAAAATGTTTTCCATGAGAGTGTAACTCACCTCCACATAAAAAATCCAAGTATTATAAGAATTTTTTCCATTTTCCATATAAAATAATGATTCCCACTGCACTTTGGAAAAAACCATTGGCATAAACCATGGGTTGGTTTTTGGTTTTGATTAGTTTAATGTGTGGTGTCCAAAACATAAATAATAAATAATTCCCTATCTTTTCCTTTATAAACCCACACATGATCCGACTTACTCTTAACTTAAAGACTTTTGAGGTCTCCCAAACCCTGAACTCCTCTCTCTAGAATCTTTCCAAGGTTCCCCATGCACTCATGATGCCTTTCTCAAGCCTCTTCCAAGCCTTTAGGATCACAGATCTAAATATGTGATTTCTTTCTCTCCCATTTTGTCCATTATTATGGTTATATACCATTGTATTTTAAATTAACAATTTTGGGGTATGATTTATCACCTCCCCAAAACATCACTCCTTATGTTTGAATGGTGATATACCACTTTCTATATCATTAATTCCACCCATTTACACATGTTACCATGCGGAAATTCTGTAAGGAATTTCTCTCTTCTCATGTACATTCAAGAAATTATTTTGTATTATGAATATAAATTCCATTAAATATGTTGGGACATGTAACTATAAGACCCCATACATTAAATTTCATGTACATATTACTAGAAACCATTTTCACTCTCATCAACCATTTTTACGAATTTTTATGTCACACCGTTATGCGGCTGAAATTGAATCACAATTTTACAACCCCGGATCATTTGGTAGTGAATATCGTGCCCATTTATCTATTAATGGTATTCACATTTATTCACATTTAAGTATTGATTATATTGTTTCCTGTATTTATTTCACATTCCTTTATGGAGGAATACATGATGATGTTGAATGATTCCATGTTGTATGATCCATGTGGCACAATTATGCATGAAATTAAATGATTAAGAAGGGTGCTCCCTATTATCTCTATAATGCATTGTGTAAAGATTAGTATCATGATAATTCAAGTTCAATGATGGATTAATCATGATAATTCATGTTCTGTTATGGTTTACTCAAGATCAATGTGCAATGACCCTTGTATCATTCTAAAATCATGTAATGTGTTGTTGCCACATTTCCATGTTTTGATAATCATGTAATATCATTCCTTTATGTTCATATTTCTCTAATGATCAATTGATTTTCCTATTTCTTAATGTGTACTATATTATTCATTTTATTCCTTGTTTACTACCTTACTAGGCTTTATATCTCATCTATTTATTATGAATGTCCTCAGGTTATCCCATGCAATTCTATGTACGAAGGAATATTGTGGTCATGTAAAAGATGTTTTCAACAAAGATGTGTATTTAATGTTTTAAGTTGTTTTGTTATATTCCTTAGCCACAAATACACTAGAAATATTGATCTTATATGTTTCATAAAGTGAATAATTTATGTAAAAATTTATATATAAGTGTGAAATAAAGATAAGAATTGTTATAGGTGTGGTTGATGATAGTCTTCCCCATGAAATTGAGTTGATTCCAAAAGATTTAGAAGAGGAAAAACTAGATGATTTCTCAGATATACATGTAAATGCAAAATCTGATTAGGATTTTCATAATGACAGAACAAATGGTGGATACCTTTTTTATGAGGACAGAGTAGTGGATGTTGGGGAAATTTTTTTTAAGAAATGTGTTTGTGGTACGTCATCCTCGACCAACAGTCAATCATCCACAACTCCTTGAATCTTGGTTAGAAACATTAGCCGATGTGCCTAAATTCGACCTCAATGTTATAGAAACCACAAATGAGTTTCTGAAAGTTGTACTAGATAGGTTTATTGGGATGGACTAAACCTTATATGATTGAATGTATTTTTTAGTTAAATATTCATTAAAATTCATGGTATAGAGATTTCACATTAAGAGGAACTTCAGATATATAGTTTATAAATCATTCCATAATAAATATATCATATAGTGTTGTAATTATGTGGATGATTGTAGATTACACATGAGGGAGATTCTATACATTTCATTTGGATTTTATAGAATCTAGAGGATTGAGTCATCTTTTACATGTGTATATTCTAGATTGACCCAAGATCATACCTCATTGGATGCTGAATTTGTGTCATCCATTGTCACTGATATTATTAGGACATGCCAAGATGTTCCTATAGCCCTTTTGTAATAATGGATACAACAAAAATTCCGTTATAATATTTCATTTAATAAGGCATGGAAGTCAAAATAGAAGGAAATTGCGATGGTCTATGGTGATTGGGATAACATCTATCAGTTGTTTTTGAAATTTCTAGCCATACTGAGGCACAATAACCACATTATATTCTATCTTGATAAAAATTATGATGTGTATCATGATTAATTATTTGATCCATATCATGTTCAATTTCATTGGGTTTTCTTGGCATTTCCCCTTTGTATCTCCATATATTTTTTCAGCAAAAAAATTCATTCAGATTGATGGATCATTTCAATACAGAAAATACAAGGATGTATTATTGATTTTAGAAACCCAAGATGGGAACTATTCACCTATTCCTCATTCCTTTTCCATTGTGGAGAAGGAAAACTATGAATCATGGATTTAGTTTCTAGCATGTATCAGTAACCATTTCACCCACATTCAGGGTGTCTTTTTGATATCTGATTGGAATAATGAAAACATTGAGGAAATCAATGCGAACACTAATACATGGAGACCTTCAAATGTGCATCATCATTACTGAATTAGACAGATTAATAGAAATGTGAGGAAAATATTCCCCAACAAACATATGAATTAGGAAATGACATGTATATGAATGCAATATCACTGTTATTTGTTTCTATTTCAACATAAATATGAAATAAATTTATGTGAAATATGATAACATCTATGTAGCATGTGAGAAGTACTAACTCTAGTTTGATGAATGTTTTGAAAAAAACCATAAGTCTAATCAAGAAGTGTATGATTATATGATTTGGATTCCAAAAGAAAAATCGACACTGACATATAACTGGTGGAAGAGGAATGGAAACATGACCAAAAAAATTATGGAGGGCATAAATGTTGTCATTAAGGGGCCTCACATGTTACCTATAACAACCCTTGTTAAAGATACATTATATCATTGTGTGAAGTAATTCGTTGACAGACACAAACTAGCCTCAGATGTAAATTAGGTGGGGATAAGGTACCGAAGGAACTTTTAACTAGAGATTGAAAATATCATTAAAGAAGCTTCTAGATATCATGTTATCCTTTTCGAAAGACAATAATCTTGATTTGATGTTCAATACTGTTTAGATCCCATCACAAATATCAATGGTGAAAAGATGGAGGTATTACTTGAAGTGAGGCCATAACAATGTGGAATCTTTCAGGACTTATAGTTTCCATGAACACAAACCATTGAAGCATGTGCACCTATGAATGAATCATGAGAAGTATATGTGGATAACGGGTACTAGATGGATTCCATTTATAACTGATTTGCTGCACCATGGATACCTATTTGGATGTTGTGATATTTCCCATTTCCTAGACAAAATCAGATAGCAATACAAGAAAAAATAATTTTCATAAACCAGGGAGACCAAAGTCAAGTAGGATGTGTAATGAGATGGGCTATCCTCAAGAACAAGGGAAAAATTTGAGAGGCAGCATATGTCATCAAGAATGTTATAACCAGAAATGATGCCACAACATTGTTGTACCGAGTTCACACTCTTAGCCTAAATGATGTATTTTCTCTTATGCAATATTATAATGTAGTTAATTATATGGTGTTATTATATGTTTCATAATTTCATAGAATGGGTTTACTTGGATAAATAATTTTACTATCAAATAAAATATGTATTTCATAATGACTTTAATAGTCACCAAAAAATTTCAATTGAGGAGACATTAATGCATAACCAAATTTTCCATGGCTGAACCATAATGTATACATGTGAAATAATTATAATGAAACATACCATCACGTGGAAAGTAATTCATAAATTAAAAATCCCATTATTTTGTAATAAAATTTTATATAATGAAGTCAACAAGTTTATATATGTAAATACACAAAATCATATCTTAACAAGCACCCTTTTCTATTTTTAAGTATATTTTGTTATTATACATTTTGTTATTTCATATAATCGGTCACCTTCACTAAATACTATTACTATAAAAAACATTATTCCTTTTATAGTGACATTTAAATATATTTCTCAAGTGAATTTGAGGTGCCATTAATGAAAAATCAATCTATCCCTAGAAAAACCAAAAACAATACATGTTAGAAAATGATAATGAAACATACCATCATGTGGAAAGTCATACATAAATTAAAAATCACACCATTTTCTAATTAACTCTAACATAGTGAATACCAAATGATTGTACATATTAACATATAAAACCCTATCTGACAAAACACCCTTATCTATGTAATAGAATATCTTTAAAACAATTTAGAAATATTATTTTAAAGATATGATGAAATTCCCTTTTCATATGGTAAGAAATAACTTCATAAAAGAATGTGAATAAACATGATATTTCTTATATTATAATATCCATAAAATTCTACTGACCATAACATTATATTTATATTTTTCACTTATAAATAATTTCATTTGATTATATATAGATGTAGGATAATGTACTACTCACTTAGAAGGATACCCATGTTTCCCATGTTGTGTTAGTGGGTGGTGATGTTTGACCAATCAGGGTGCATCGAGCAAACCATTTTCATCACAGGGACCCTCCACATCCATTAGAACACACTTATGTTGTGATGGCCTCTATGGAATTATCATATCAGATTTAACATATTTCAAGAATAACATTCTTTTTTCCCTCACAGAGAGATCGAGACAAGAGATACACACATTCCACCTGCCTGAGGGAGAGATGTCCATCACCTTTGAGGATGTGTCAGTGCTTCTCGGTCTCCAAATCAATCGAGAAGCCATTATTGGACCCACTCGTGCATCTAGGCCTGACCTCGCTCAGTGATTGTTATGTGTCGATATTTTTTCTAACCATTGGGCTACAGATGGACATGTGATATCTATATCCTAGATATAAGAGAAGAATCCACATTTAATCGATGATTATGATGACTAGAATATCATGTGTTTTACCCATGAAAATATATTTTGGCTCATTGGAGTGACCATGTGCGATGATCACTCGTGGAAGCAATTATGCATGATGTATCTAGCCCTATGAGAGGACTTTGATTGGGCTGGGATGTATAGATGGGAATCAGAGTGCTTGGAATACACAAACTGAGAATTATGCATGGTATCCTACAATGACCACACATATCTTGGGGGATGCTCTATCCATATTCATATGTGGGCATGTGAGCACAACCCCTCATTCCTCCATCAGCATGCTCATCTTCTGTAGCCTATGGAGGGTTTTTATGATGATCTCCATGGATGATTGTATTATAACCCATAAATATTATTTTTTGATGCTACTAGGAGTTATTAAATTCATTTTTTCATTATTTTCATACTTTAGATGTTGTATTTTACAGGGGGACTCAGAGAAAAAATTTTCTCACGGTTCTGACTCACCATTTGGGTGCATATCGTCTCAAGTTAGACTATCCAATACCTAACTAGGTATGTATATTAAATCTATCACTTTTTAATCCAAATTAATAATAGTGTCACTTTTTTTAGTAAAATGATTTTTTGAAAAAGGTCACCTGTCAATTCAGATTACATAGAAGCCCTAATAGACAATACTAAACCAGCATAAATAATACTAAAATGTTGGACATGATGATACAATGGTTGTAGTTCCCCTAATTCACATCCATATTATTGAGTGGCATCATATTGATAGATTAATTCAGCAGTTGTTCTGTGTTCATCCGATTCATTACTATCGAGAGAGATAGAGAGGCTTAATGGCGAGAAGCAGGTAGCAAAGTTGGATGAGGACTGTCACTGAGTACATGATGAATATCTCAACCGCTGGGGAATATGTGAAATGTTCCATATCCTGGGTGTACCTATGATGCCATTATTTCTTTCATAGCTGTTCAAGTATTATCCATCGTATATAATGATTTATATACTCTAACTAACACGACATTGTAGAGAGATCTATAATATTTTAATTCAATAAATCTCCATTACACTATTTATTGAGATATCATCTAATTTATTTTTAATCACTCTGTAGGGTTATCACACATAAAATATTATTCTCATGGGTGATGAAGAGGGGGAGGGGGTCTTTTGAAGGGTAGCGGTCCATAGTGTAGAGCATGAGCAGAGGTCTTCATATCATGTGCTTTTCCATAGAATCATCAAGAATCCATCATAGAAAGAGGTGGTTACTACCGTGGGAGTACATCCTCCAGTATCAAATATTATTGAGGAGCCACAATGATGAAGACATAGAAATGGTCATGTTATTCGTTAGGCCTCAGGTATTCAAAATTCATAGGTTGTAACTTTAGAGGTCCAGTCTCTACCGATTTAGAATGTTTTTCATGTGGAATGGGACCCATCTTTCTTAATATGATATCTGCAATTCTCTCCATCTTTGGGACTAGATCCATCCCTAACATGGTGTCCAGATCCATTATAGGCATTGTTCCCCACTGCGATGATGGAAGGTCCTTCTACTACCCTAGTGGGAGAACGACCATGAGCATATTATGACATGTTGTTGACACCTCCTCACATGGTTACATAGGTGGAGGATACAACGGTTGATTTCCTAGTACCCAAGGACTAGCCCTCTCCAAATCATCACATTCTATGCCAACATAGAGATTGTCGATCTTGATACGAGCATACCCTTTAAAGACCACCATGTTGGATGAAATATCCATCCCATAGACATTTATTTTACTTATTCATTTATATGTTTTGTGTCTATTGAAATAAGGATGTTGTTATTACTATCCTCCATTTTTAAATTTTAATCAGGTGTTTTAGTTTTTTTTAATCAATAAGGAGTAATTTATATTTTATAATATTTCCAAGTCAATACTTGAAACATAGGAATTATTATTAAATTTCAAGTATCTAAATTAAAGACATTATAAAATATATAGTATAAATAAAATATAAATAAAATTTAAAATATATCCTAAACATTTAAAAAAATTGAAAATAAAATGAGTTTCTTAAATAAAATTAACGAATGAAAAGGAATAGAATTTTAAAAAAATTATAAATTCCATTTTAATGATTTAAGGAAATATAAAAATATAATTTTTAATAAAATATTTATGAAGTTGGAATATTTTAGATTAAAACTGACCCTATATATTGTACCCTACCAAAGACCCATTTTCCATTCCATGACCAATTCTCTTCTAAATACCCAGTTCCACCCAGTGATATTTTTATCAACTTGATGATAAACCACAACACATACTATATTTAAAAAAACTCGTCAAAATATACTACCACCTAATCTATTACATAAAAAAAATTAAATATTCATTTTCAAATGTTTTTGATCCAATTAAAATAACATAAGACAATCCCAATATATATATATACATGTATATATATATATATAATAATATAAAAATCTATATATTTATAAATATAATAACATATATAATTTAAAATTTTATAGTAGAAAGGAATCCCCATGCTTTCCATATTTCGAGCATAGATTTACAAATAATTCAAACCTACAAACATTTAAAAAAATTTCAAAAAAATCATGCTTTCAGGCACCTGATAAACCCTAACTTATCCACCCAAAAATCTCATATACAAAATTTGATTCACCGCTAGTGATAATGACACCTGAATATGGTTCCCAGGTCGCACAATCCTATAGACACACTGGTAATACTCCATGCCTCCACCTCCCACATAGAACTCCTATCGCATGCATCCAACATCAGTGCATGCCTCCCCTTAATCGGATGACCTCGACATGAAGACAATTGATGTCTGACAGCCCCTAAACAGTAACCATGTGCCACAGATTCATAGAATTATTTCAAGTCATCTGTCATTCTCCAACTACCACAAATGAACCATCATCGATCGCTACCACTAGTCAACGCAAGGGATGATGGTTTTCCTCATAGAACAATGATTAATATTTATGATGAGATTTAATAATTCATATTGTTATGGAATGGAATCGAATGATAAATTTAAAAAATTAAGAATTTAAATAAAACCATAATGTATGTGTTGAAATCATAATATCATTTATAAAATAATCATAGAATGAGAAAAAATAAAGATAAAATCCATAATGTAGAATCCCTATTGGGATTTGGATGAATCTCTTTTGAATAATTGTTCTGTGACGTCATAGTTGGCAATCCACAGTTCCTCCAAAGGCACCTCTCAAATATCATGGTCATGAATGTAACCACATTTTTTAAAAATAACAATATATATTTATGAAATATTTTTTTAAGGTCATTAATATTGTAATTAAATAAATATTTCAATTTATTTACTTATTTTTTCAAAGATAGCACTTAAGCCCATCACTCAACTCCATCAATGAGTGTGTAACTCATAACGTAAAATCCATGTTCCGGACTCAAAAGTGAGATATGATTTCATCACCACATAAATTTGTTTGTGTGTTATTTGGGATAAGGTTATATTAGATATTAATATTATTAATTAAATCATCAAATTCATGCATCAACAGCTTCCTTAATCAAACATCCCATGTCAGCCAACTTTAGGTTGCACATACGATAAATATCATGATCCTAAGTAATAATATGGTAAAAATGATTAATAATCCATTTATTATTAAGAGTTATCTCTTTTTTTGATAAAGTATACATGAATAGTATAAAATATATTTAATATTTATATAAAAATTAATTTTAGGCATACTGAGCCTTGGAATCAAGCAAAGTATCAGTGCTTAACTCTAAAAATAAAACTTGAAATATTAAAATTTATTTGAAGGGAAAAGGATCCCTATATAAATACTTAAATCACACATTTCATCCAAAAAAATAAAAACTATACCAATTTTTTGGGATACTATGCTTGAATCCTGCTCTCCAACACACAAGAGTAATTCTGCATGTTGTCGTTCTACCAAAACAAATGAATAATGGGGATGGTCCTTCCAGCATAAGGGTTACATGAAGAGTCTATCATAGAGGCACTTGAATGGATCCATGCTAATCGTATGGTTTTAGAAATTATTGTATGAAAACAAAACCAAGGTAAATTGATCCTCCCATATCCAGTCAATGTCAAACAAATATACCCTCACCATATCCCCCCACACTTGAATAGTGCGCTTGGTCTTCCCATCTATTTAGAAATGAAATATTTTATTAGTTCACATGTATGACCCACATTTCCCATGCACTAATCTCTAAAAATATTATGTAGAAAATTTTTTCGTCAGAGACAAAAGTTTAGGTCACCCCATGAATGTGAATAATCTCAGTACAAACATCTTCTCCAAAATCTCTACCGAACACTTATCCCTGGTTGCATGGAATTGAGATGACATAATGTGTCCCTAAATTACCACCCAAATGATATCATGTACCTTCTGTGTTATTGAATCAAAATCACTATGTCCATGAATATTCTATCCCATGTACATTTTGAGATATCAAGAGGACACATCAAACATGCTAGAATATTGTGATCCACCATCACCTGTTAACTAGTGAGGCACCGTGAAACAAACTCATACACTCTCTATCTCAAGATGGTCCACCAAAATTTCAATTGAAGGCCTCAACAGATATTCCTCATACTATGATGTAATACCAAATCATTATTATGTAAGTCTCTTATTACCTTCTTTAACATCATGATTGGGACAATCAAATGTTCCTAGAAAAGGCTGCCGTGATTCCCACTATAAAATAAATCTAGAGAAACTCCAGAGGATATGTTGTCATGAAATATGTCATAGTTAATGTATACCAATTGGTAACATCTCAGACACTTGAGAAGAAATGGATTAAAAACCATATACTAAAGAAAAGATGCACCATCCTTCTCAACTAGGCTCATCTGCATGAAAACCAACTACTCTGAAAGCTCCTCCATGAAATGAGCCTCATACTTCTTACTAAGGGAATGTGATAAAAAATTTCCATTCTAGGGAGTTAGACTATAACTATGTAATAGGACAAAAAACAAAAAAAACATTTTTTTATTGGTTTCACATCTCTCTGTGTGAAGATGTACCTCCGAATAAATTGGTTTGAGTAAAAAATAAAGGGACGTTTTTGAAGATAGTGCATTTACATCCACCGAGAAAATAATACCACTAATACCTTTTGGTGATGAGTCTCGTAGCACTGATCATGGGGCTTACAATTTCCCTAATATTATGTGATAATTTCCTACCACCGCATCAACAAATATTTGAGACTATCTATTGAGGAATCAAAATACACTACATACTATGCATCCTCCCTTGGTAGTCTCTACTGCTCCCCATCAAGATCTGCATCCCAGGGGGTTCACCCGAGACATGTGTGGGAGGAACATAATCAGGAAAAATTCTATGTTATGGAGGTCCGTCTACTAACTTTCATCCCACCATGGAATGTCGAGTTGGGAAATATCATGACATGGGACCTAACCCACCACATGCATAACACGTATCCTCTCTAGGAGGCCTGGTTCCTCGGTGCAATCCATGTACAGCATGACCACATTCCTAGTTCTAGTCATGGGTTTTCCTCATGAGACACCTATCCAATTGCCAATCAACCACTATATAAGACTCATCATGGGAATCCTATTGAGTGAAAAAACTATAAGGAATACCTTAGATAATAATATCTACATCACTAGTACATGTTCGAAGACTCTAGCATATGTGGGAATGCAAAGGTGTACCATACTAGAATGGATGTATATGTGGAGACCCATCTCAAAAATATGTGCATAGATGTAGAAATCCCTAATAATAATTATGGTGTACTAAATAAGTTTCATTAACCTCACAACCAAATCATAAATTGTCATCCCTCCCTATAATAGAAAATACAGATCCTGAATCCAAATGAAGTACATGCATGAGTGGTATTAATCCTCCCAAATTAGATTTTGATATTCAATCTAGGAGAGTGTTGACTCATCATGCACATGCATGACTAAGTTGTACCAACATTCGTATAATTCATGGAAAAGGTTTCCTTCCAATTAGTCAGGTTCTAGATAAAACTAAAGCCACATATCACCAACCCTTTACAATCCTCTATTTTTGGGCAGAAGAAATTTTGTAGAACATTAATGGACTCAGGGCGCTAGAACATGTATAGTGAGATAACTCTACACACATCCTCAACCTACTCTTCAGGTATGATCTAGTTCTGGGCACATGGATGATTTTTTACTAACTCACACCACATATAGGATATGTAAAAAAAAATTTATATTTTCCTAGTGCATGAGAGTGGGTGGTCACGGCCTCCAGACTTGAGATGTTTTCTCAATTTGTTCACATACTCAATATAATTAACCTAAGAACAAATTGTTTTTGTTTTTTTATGTTTTATGTATCAAATGAAATTTGAGTGAATAAATTAAATAAAAGGTTCATTAATAGATTACATGGAAATGTAACAAAAAAGAATTATAGATGAAAGGAAGTTCTCCTGAGAGAATTTTCAGGGAGCGCCTTCATTGACCAACATCAAATATTCTTAGTTAACACACATCATATTATGTGTGCACACCGCAATCTACCCCACCATGAGTGGAAATTCTACATAGTAATCACCAGAAACACCATCTATATACATCTTCAATCGAGGGAAAATAGTTTTAGAATAATATGTTAATCTATAGACAACAAAAGTGTGGATTACACCAACTATAAATTGTACTCATAATTAACACAAAGTAGATCAAAACAATGGTCCTGGTTTCAAGAACATGATTACTCCCATAGGGTATTCTTTGGGTATGTTACTAATAAACATGAGTATTAGATTTCATGGTAAATATTATGAGAATGTGAAAATAATGAGAAGAAGAACATGGTGGAACAAAGATAATAATTCATGAATTTATTAAAAATAAAAATTACAATTGAAAACTAAAAAATTAATGAAAAAATGAAGTTGAATAAATGGTGGTGATTTATCACTGGTATCTCCTCGTGGTTATATCCTTTTTGGTTCCTCAATTGAAATGGGATGGAATGGAATTATCTTGGTGAGAGGAGCTCTCCACTTTTTATATTTCAGAATTTTTCTTCCAAAGATGACACATTTCATCTCATATAAATTAGAAATTCACAAATAAAATATTTCATGAAGATTTTCCTTTAATTTCGTGAAATTTTCACCTCCAAATCTCATCATATTTTGTCATGTGTAAATAGATTTATGTCCGGATTATTTTAAAATTTATTATGCCTATATTGATTCTTTAGATTTCATATCTATGCATTATCAACCCTTAATGACAATGAAAATGGTATATTTATTGATGATACACATAAAAAAGTTGTTCCAAGCTATCTTTCCACCCACCCAAGTATTTGTAGAGTATTTGATACCTCCAATAATGATTTATGGTCCTAATAACCAAAAAATACATATCTGTAGATTGTTTTCAGGGCCCAACATGTGAGCTTCTGTTGAGATTCTATATGATAGATTTAGTATTTGGTTGAGAAGGATGACACGAATCCGAGGATGTATGGAATCCTAAAAAAGAAATAATTTCACAATTTGGAGAATTAAATAAAATTTTAATGAATAAATACAAATATAATTTTAAAATTTTAAAATAAAAAATGTGTCATGTGTATGAATAAAATAAAAACACCAATAAAATCCCAAAATGCTGAAGTTTCTCATAAAATAACACTTTGGTGGGATTTAAAACATTTAAATATACTTTAAAATTAATGAGAATATTTTCTCAATCAGTTAATTATCTACATGGTTTATGAATCTCATGGGATGAAACCTTAACTATGGCCTATATGTTCTTCGTATTGACATCACAATCGAGAACTGAAATCTATAATGGATTTGGATATAGTAGAATTCTAATTAATTATTAAGATGTACCATGGTTAGATGAAAATATATATGAACCATAGGGAGATGACTAAATCAATACAGTAAAAGATTCAATCCTATATGATCCATGTACCATTGATTCATGCAATCAATGTCTTGATATACATAGTCAATAAACTGGTTGAAAAGGTCTTGCTGGATGGATACATATGCCGCCACACCAAAAATGGGTTTCCTAGACTATGATACACCCTTAAGATGCTTCGAAATTATTTCTATAAATCCCATCCAAATCCTATTAAGGGGAAAACTCCAAACACCAACCGAATGATAGTTCTAACTATGATACCAATATGACATGACCAGACTTAAAGGGGGTCGAGATGTGACTAATTCAATCCCACCTCTATAAGAAGGTGGATAGAGAAATCCTCCAAATGGATTAACTAACATGGTAGCACATTTTTTAATGTACCTATATGCACACACCCAATCATATAAAGCATATGTATAATGGAATAATAATAAAAAGTTGAAATATCTAGAATAAAACCATTCATTTGAAAACCCTATAGTGTGTACAAGAGTACTATAATGAAAATTAATAGTATTGGTGAAAAATACATTCCCAACTATAAATATGTTATATCCAATCAAAAATTGAAATTAGAAGTGTTGAGAGTGCCCAAATCCTGATCTCCAAGCTCCGAAAACCGTACATGGTCTAATACACTAGGTATCCATGTGATCTATTATATTCACCACCAACCAATCTATCATCTATATAAGGAACAAAACATTCCTGAAACTTACCTGAAGTGGTGAGTATATACATACCTAGTTGGATGCCGAGAAACCTGAATGGGGATCAATTATAGACATGTAGGAATAGATAAACAGATTGATCAACCCAAAGAAATAGAGTGAAAATCCAATGACATGGATACATACATACATATATATAGTCAAAAAAATCCCAAATATGAGAGTTATTTGGATCCCCATCTCAAATCTATTTCAAGGAAATTGTGTCATTAGTTCAACGAGTCCATAATAAATACCCATCATCTCATATGTCTACTTGAGGATGTTTTATGGTGGACCTGCACTCTAGTGCGAAAAGGGAGTAAAATATCCACAGATAGAGGACCCGTTCCTTGATTCATTAGGGGACTAGCAAACCTTTCATAAAAATGAGTATGGAGGACCCACACCCTAGTATGACATGGGAGTACCGTCTTCATGTATAGAGGACTATGACCAGGTGTGATAAGGGACTATCACCACTATAATAAGAAGTATGGAGGACCTGAACATTGATATGATAACATAGTACCATATACATGAATATATGACCCACAAAATGTTATGAAAGTGGTGTACCATGTCTATATCTACACAAAAAGTATGGTAGACCCGTGTCCAGATTAGTCAGTGGAGTACCATCTCCATACATAGAGGACCAATTCCCGGGAACCATAGGGGAGTACTTCCTCCACCTGGACTCTGTTGATCCTGCCATTTCACTTCCATCATCGAGTGCAACCTGAATAAACATAAAAATCGGATCAAACAATCATATCCCAAAGGATTCAATTATGGCCATCATTGTGTTATATATTGATAAAAACTCGGGTGGGATATTTACAAGACCAAATTAGACACTCAGTGAAAAAAATCATCTTAGCATATAGCACATGAAGGTAGATTTGTGGGTCCCACCCATTAGTCTAAATTGCATACATAATATATATATATATATATATATATATAATTCTAGTTCAATATCTAGGTCAATAATCCATAGAGATTTATCTTTTGGTCATCCAACAAAGAATTTATTTAAAATAAAATATTTCACAATAATAATAAAACCCAAAACAACAAAAATAGTAATAATATTCTTAGGTGACCCTTGCACCCTATCCATAAGCTTGATGTAATTTTCTATCATTGTTTATGAAATGACGATCTCAATGTATGGGTCACAATACCAATGAAGGCACATTAATCATATGCCATAAAGCGTAGTTATCATGACAACAACATATTAATATTAATATTAATAATAATAATAATAATATTATTATTATTATTAATTTTTAGTCATATAAAATAAAATTAAGAGGTAATAGATAGAGGACTCCCCCTTTCCCCTCTTGGGTGCATCATGACACACCTATTCCCATTTTATTTCTTTATTCCTTTCCATTTTACATTTTTTCCATCCCACATGATCAAACCCCCAGTAACTATAAACACTCATCCTTAAATATTATCATAAAACAAAATTCATCACCTAAGATCATGGAACCTGAATATGATTCCCAGTTCACACTTCCCTTTAGCATCACTCGAAAGCTGTTGTACCACCACCACATATATGATGACTCCTATCACATTCGTCTAGCCTTGGTGCCACTCTCCACTCTATCAGACAACCTCATCGCACCATCCATCATCATTTGGACACCATCATACAATCACCATATTAATCCAATTCATAGAAATCCATTAATTCATCTCTAACCATCCAATTCCAAAATTTCAACCATCATCCGTCGCAACCACAATTCACTAAAATGGAAAAAATATATTCTATTAATGATTGATATTTGTGATAAGTTTCAATAATTTTTTTTATTCTTAATTGAAATAAAATGATTAATTTGACAAAATTTTTAATTAGAATCAATCAAGAAGATATGTGTCAAATCATAAACATAAGTAGTAAATAATTGAAGAATGAAACATACGATGATAAAATCAATAAAGGAGAAGCCCTAACATGAATTGGTTCAATCACTAATGAAGAATTGATTTATTCCATCATCATTGGTTCTCCACAATTCCTCTAGCTACACCGCTCAAATCATTGGGTTATGTGATGAACCCTATGATTTGGCCATAAAATTATATTTATAGAAAATTACTTTTGTTAGGGAATTTAATAAAATAATTAAATCAAGATTTCAATTTATTTTCTTATTTTTTCCATGATAGCGCTCAATCCCATCACCTGACGATGACCAAGGTTGTTTCATGATTAAGGTAAAAACCCTATTCTAGAATCAATAATGCTCTTAGATTTACTATTCAATTACCATTTTATGACATATTTTTAAGGGATATTAAATAAATTAATTTAATTAGATAATTTATAAAATGAACCCATAAATGATCACCTTAACAATATGTACCATGCCAACAAACATTATGTCATTACTAAGGTAAATCTAACTCTCCGAATTCACATGTTATCCCATATTTTTGATAATATATTCCATTTAAGAGTTATAACATTTTATTTAAGAAAATTTCTTAAATTGTATAAAATATATTTAATATTTTTATAAAAATTAATTCTGAGCACACCATGTATCAAAATAGAACACTGTCCTACAGGAGGGCTCTCAAAATATATCTAGAAATATTCTGAATTATTTTAAGAAATTACATTGTATCTAGAACATTGATGAAGATATTGATAGGAATACTAATTATATATTATTCATATGATATAAAATTACTATATAAATGTTTTTTATTTTTTAAATTTACTTTTTTCTATCTATCTGAAATTTAAAACATCATTCATTCTTACATATATATTACAATCTCAATGAATGTTTTAATTAATTTTTTAATCTCTATATTTAATCAATGAAAATAAATAAATAAATAAAATCTAAATATATTATATTAATATACATTATTTATTTATATATACAATGAATGAATGATCAATGTATATGGATCAAAACTATTGAATTGAAATTCTCATTAAAAATTAAACAATAAGCACCACAAAATGATGATTTCAATATAAAATTTTAATTAATGGGAGGTGAAATATCATAAGTGGATCACATATTATATTATATGAATGTAAATGACTCAATTATAGATGTATAATAAATTCAAATTTTATTATAGGTGGTTTGATTTTCTTGAAATCATGTCAATGTTATGGTAATAGGTTTTATAGTACCACTTTTATTTTTGGGAGACATATTACATATTGACCCCTAGTTTATTTTGAGTTTTGTATATACTTACCCATTGATATGTTATGAATTAAATCTCTTAATTTTATTGATATTTATTGTTTAATTAATTTTTTTTCTTTCTTGGGTTAACAATTCAGAACTTAACAATGTTATATGGGTTTTATATTAAAATAACATTGTTTATCAAGAAGGTTTAATATTATGGTTCTGATGAAAAATTTAAATGATACACCTCTCCTGAGTTACCATGAATAATATTCCACAATATTTATTTCTATAGATTACTTTTTTACATTTCATTTTCCTCTCTTTAAATACTAAACAGTAAAAAATAATAATTTTAGAAAAAACAACATTATTTCTACCTTCGGTTGAAATAATTTTTCTTCCAAGTATATGTTTTCTCCAAAATGTCTTACATAATGATTTATTATTATCCTAAGAATATTTATTGTCAATATTTATCATGATTTACTTTCTATAAATATTTACCAATGGATGTTTCCTATCTTCTTGTGAACTATTTATTTTTATTCCAATTTCGAAAAGTGTGAAATGAATGATTTATTTTATCTTATATGGAATGAATGGAATTTACCACCACTAAAACATATAAATGATTTAATAATTACATTAAGTGTTTTCATGGATGTTTTGAATAAAAAAAATTAATCAATAGGATTAAAATATTATGATATTAAATAATTTATTTCCAAGTGAAATGTGTATTTACCTCAATTAATAATCTAGATATTATGCTTACAAAATATTGATCTATAATTACATCTTTTGATGTTAATTATGTTTTAATATTGTTATGATCCAATGATAATAACCTTATTATTTCAATGAATGGTCTATAATTATGATTAGGAGATGTTTATGAAATTTCATTTTATACCATGGATAATTATATGTTTATATGAATATTTTTTATGACTATATAAAATTTATATGAATCAATTATGATTATTTGATGTTTTGGTATGGTATATCCCTCCAATGCATCAGAAATAAGTGATATTGATATAAGATGACAATGGGATTATAATCACGGACATTATTATCAAAACAAAATTTCACATATTTATGGGTGAGGCTGGTTTTTTCTATATAAAATTATTGGAAAAGTTTTTTCCATGATTTTGAATAACTTTGATAATAGTTTGATGTTTGACTAAGATCACTATCATTTTATTACCATGGGATTATTCATATAAATTATTTCATTTATATATGTTCAAAAGGTTATGATTTCTAATTATTATGATTCCATATGCCTATATTACAACTCTTTGATGTTTATTAATTCATTGACCACACTATTTATCATGATTATATGTCTATGTTATACTCTAATGGATTATTATTATGTAATAATTGATAAATCCCATGTTTTGCCTTACTGAGAATATGGTCTCATAATTTCTTATGTGGACCTACCTAGGTTTTGATTTATGGTTCTATCTAGATCATGTCGTAGAAAAGTAATATGTGAGATGATATTTATGAGGGATGTTGAATTTCATTCATGAAATTATAATACCATGTTTTTAGTTTCAAATGACAAAAAACCTATATAATTTTCATTCTAATCAACAATTTAGGTAATTTGGATTCATCTAAAAACAGGTAACATTTATGTATGAAAAGTGTGTTTCTATATGTTATACTATTTATATTCCCCAAAACACGTTTTTATTATTGAAGAAAGTGTATGTATCACTAGACACTTCAAATTACACGTGTGAAGATCACATATGCACAACTTTAATTAACCATACAAATTTGGAACCGCCCGTAAATAGTTATAGGTGTGTTTGAATAATCACACGTGCATTATAAATGAATCATACATTGATTGTTAATGACTCAAACATTGATTTCATACATTAGAAATGACATTTACATAAATAAAAAATGACAAATACAATGTTTTTTCCCTTGAAAATATCCATTTCTGTAGTGAATTAACCATAAAAGCGTTTCATGAATCATTTATATTCCCCATAAGTTGTGAGAATAATAAAAACATTGATAAGGATACCTTTTCTGAGAATTACTCATTTTGAATAATGTATTCAAAAAATATCACAATAATTGACTCAACCATTATCTTAATGACTCAGTCTCAAGCATAAATATTTAAAAATTTCTTACCAAACCTCATGTTTTATAATTAATAAAACTATTATTTTAACCCCTTTAAACATGATTTATAAATATACAATCCTAAAAAAACACCATTTATCAAACACATAAATTATATCATTTGACTTTGAACAAGATATATCTAATGATTAAAAAAATTATCCTAATAACTATATCCACTACAACTCATTTTCATAATAAAACTTCTTCTTCCTAAAGTTATCATTCATCCAAATATATATATTTTCATTATAAATCTCCTAATATAGAATTATATTTATGAAAAAGAACATAAAAAATTTTCAAGACTTAATTAAATATAAATGAATCATCATTTTATTATTTTGATCCTAATTGAGATAACATGATGTAAGAATAAAAAATATTGAAAAATAATAACATGTTGTCTATAAAATGTGATTTACCTTCAAATAATAACCGAATTTGATTGTCTTGACTCAAATATATAAACTATTCATATTTCCATTTTTTGATATTCAAAACCCTTTTCTAACACATGAGATAAATCATGAAATCAACATCAATTAAATTATATTTGGTTGATTTATATGACATATTAATGCATATATTCTTATAAAAAATTGTTCTAAAATTACAAAATGAAACACATCTATTTGTTTTACATCAAAAAAATAAAATTTTAAAAAATATATTTAAATCTATATCCCCCTAGAAACATTTAGATAAAAATTATAAACACATAAAAATGGATAACACCCTATATATTGTTGTTATTCTCCTTTGATAATACATATACATATCGACACAAGAGAATTTTTATTCATCTATTTTATCACGAAAATATTAATAAATATCCAATAGAAAATATGAAATAGGGGATGAATATTCCAAATATATCTTTCAGATAAATGTGATTGAACTCCTGTCATTGACATCAAATATTGGAAATCGTCATTCGTTAAAGGTGTAGTGAAAATATCAACAAATTAATAATTTGAAGGAATAAATTATAGCATTAAAATAATACAATACAAAAGATCGTTTATGGAGGGATATTTAATAAAAATATTCATTGATCTTGAGCATTGAAAGAGAATTATTATCAAATTTATAACACTTTGATTATCACATTCAATAATTGGTGGATGCTTCTCTTAAAATATGAGATAATCCAATTGAGTTCTCATTACATTCAATTGTTATCAAAATATAGTTTCATAAATATACTCTGCATTAATAATGAAAAATGTGACAAAAATAAATATGTTTCTGCCAATAGCTAGACCTATCGAAAAGTAATAAAACACAAATTTATTTATACAATATATTATCAATATTATCTACTTTGTATTTATCCATATAATAAAACTAATCATGCAATCCTTTGATTACATATTAATGATAAAAATATATTTTTCACTTAACATACAATATAATCCTATTCCTAGACAAAAATGATAACTCTTTTGATAGACATAGAAACATGGTCCAATGTGTGACAACATAGAAAATATTCACCCACAATGTTTTCAAGTATAATAGAATACAAATAAGTTATCTGAATCTTATTCAATCCAATTAATTTACATCCATTTAATTAGATATCATATTTTCCTTTGAAATGATGGTAAATAGAATCTGAAAATCCTAAATTCCAAATATCATTATAATTTATTATTCAAAATAATCATGATATTGGAAATTTGGATCTTTGTTTTGAGTGATTATAAAATACCTAAAATATCTCATCACAGGAAGAATGTATATTTCACGAAATTTCATCATCTTTGAAGATAATTATATACAAAAACGTTCTTAATTGTTATTAAATAATATATCATGACCATACACAAAAATAATTATATAAATATCATTATTATCCTTAATATAGAAATTGTTTCATCATCAAATTAATATAAAATTCATCTTATTCAAGAAATAAAATTTCGTTCAACACCAAATTATTGGGGATTCATTCATAATATATAATTCTATTATTAACCTGAATACATTTTTATCTTCTTATCAATGAAGAAACTGTGTGGTTTTTCCATAACAATATCTTGTTCCAATTCACTATCGAGGATGGTAGAAATCAAATTAATTTGAAATATCTTAAATTACCATCTTGAAATAAAAAAAAATATTATTAGTGTTTATAACATTTACAAGGATTTAAATTTCTAAATAAAATCAATTAAAACTACTTTAGAATATAGTATACACAAAAGTAGATTTTTTTCATAATATAGTAATTTCATCCAACTTGTCAAATAATAACAATTCTGTTCCAAAATATTCTTGTTTTCTATATTGGTTTTGGAAAACCATGGATTATTATTCTATACATAAATATAATTACGCATACTAATAATCAACTAATATCCTATAATAGAATGATTTTTAATATATTTGGGTTTGAGTTCAGGAAAATTTGGGCTATGTGTTAGTTTCGGAAGAGTTCTACTTATTTTGTCATATTAATCTAGATCTCAAATTATGTTTTGTAATAAAATTTACTTCATTAGTGCTGAAAGAAAAAAAAATAATTTTTTTCTTCAATAAATTTAATTGTATCTGTCATAATCTTCTAAATTAAATTCATAGGATTTTTTCCTTTTTAGAAACATCTGATGGCCCATTTAAGAAAAAATATCCATCCCCATCATTTATGGATCATGATTCACCATTTATAAAATATTTCATTGTCTGTTCCAACAACATCACATCAGTTGTGTCAACAATATCCACAAACTATTTTTTGTAACATTGAAATACATTTTAACCTATAACAAAACCTATGAAGATACAATCTAAACCACAATGTTCAACATTTCCCTGATTTTATTCATTGACATTGAAGATGTTGGAGCATCCAAATACTCAAACATATTTAATATTTAGATATTGTTTGTATATATAAAATGGGAAATATATAAATATATAATTTATACAGATCAATTTTTTATATGAACTTATTCTCCCATGGATTCACTCTACATAACACTGTAATGTTTTATGATTTCCCCCTTTTCTAAATATATTTAATCTCTTTGACAGCTTACATTCCATAGAACAGTTATCTTAAATGAACTCTAAAATATTACAATTATAATGTGACCATTTTAACCATGCTATTAAATTGGTGATAATTAATATAGTCAACCACATTATAAAATACATAACATTAAAACTCAATGTTAATGTATTAATTTTTTAGTTTTTAATATTCAAATATTTTTTAGAAAATTCAATTTTTTAATTAAATAAATTTCATCTTCAAAAATCAATCTTTTTTGTTTCCTGGGAATATAAATATAAATAATTTTTAATAATTTTAGAAAATTTATTTGAATAATAAAAATAAAATTTTTATTCAAAATTTCAAATTTTTCATTTTAATGATTTCCGATAAACTTCTATAATGTTTATATTTTTATCGAATTGTAAAAAATTAGAATTTTTATATAACGACCATTTTATTTAATTTTAAAAGTCATTTTATGATTTTAAACTCAACTAGAAGTAACTGAAGTTATATTTTGTTAAATATAATAAAATTAATTACATTTTAATATAATTATACCATATTTTAGTATACATATAATTTTGATCGTAAAACACATTTTTCTAAAAAAAAATTCATTGTGTTTTAACAATTTAATTTTAAATGGAATTTTGAAACTTATGTGTTTTAAAATTTTAAAATTGTATTCCATATTTAGAATCTGAATTTATAAATTATTTTATACATTATTTTTTTTTATGAATAAAAAAACCATTTATAAAAAAATAATTATCAATATGTACGTAAAATAATTTATCAAGTTATATTTAAAAGGTAAAAGAATAAAATATGTAAAAAATAAAAAATCAAATTGGTGGATGATGAGTTTCTAGAACATTACCACAACAGTAATTATCATCCAATTTATTTTTTCCTAATGTGACCAAAAAGTGGATTTCTTGAAATATAAAATAATCATTATTTAATCACTTAACACCACCCCTCCTCATTTATAAATACCACTGCTCACCAACCCATTTATCCTCAAAAGACATCAATATATTCAAATATCTTCCAAAAACTCTCTTAAAAACTCTCCCCACAACTATGTGATGTTGGTATCACCCAAAATATTATTACATGTTCATTATGGGGTCATTCAAGGAGATGATATTCAAGAGTTAACATTCTCAAACATCCTCTCTTAATTTCGTTTATTTTTCTGCCTTTTATTAAACTCCTTCAACTTACATGGATTAATAACACCATTATAATTTTTATATTATAATTTTATGTTTATAATGGAATATAATATATCCATCACTTTTATGACCTCTTCATTTCAACTATATGAAACAATTGTCCAAATTATGGTGGCTTATCATGTTCATGGATAATGATTTTTCATTATCCATTATCGATGTACATACTGATTAAATGTGTACTATTATGGTTAATTAAAATTTTAATAGGTTTATTATATCCTATTTCTTGTTTTGGAAATAATACATATTCAAAATACAAAATAAAATGAAACATATTTATGATGTTCGAAAATAATCCAAACTAATCTAAACATTTCTCTTTAACATTTTTTCAAATTAATAATCCTCATATAAGAAAGAAAAAAAGAATATATGGGAAAAATACTATGTGTTTATCTCAATGAAAACCATTTAATTTATGTTTTTATGTTTTAATTAAATATTACACGAAAATTTATAATTATACAAAAATTAACCAACCATGACAACGATGAAATGAACACACCTGAAACTGTAAAAATAATGAAGTATTATTAATGAAAAGGTGGAAAGATGTTATAAATATATCAGAAAAGGTATTATAAAAATTAATAATGTTATATAATTTATTTAAAACATTACTTAAACCTTTATAAATGTGTTTAATGTACCAAAAACTAATGGGAAACATGAGGTAAGGGTATCCCATGTCTCCATTATTTTTTGAGATATATCCCTTATTCACATTATATTTCTCATGTATGGTTTATATAATACCCATTGATATAAAAAATCCTTGATATTATTATATTAATGTTATTTTTTGTTTTATTTCTTTATTATTACCTTTAGGGGGCATACGATTCGACATATTACAATGTGTTAAGGAAACTCTTAACATGATTTCCCTACATTACTAAAAATTTCATGGTAATATTGTGTCTGTGGAATGAAATTTGATTATCTTATGATTTTATTTTCACAGGGTTTATTTTTATTTATTGTTAATACACTTAATTTTTTAATTTTATTAACTATCACACATTGATGTGATATTTATAAGCAAATTAAATTATAAAATTTTATTTTTAATGTTTCCCTTAAAAATAAATTGTTCTTATAAGACCTTGATTACTAACATTGTTTTCAAAATTATCTTCATTATTTTTTTATGATAATCTAAATTCATTTTTTACTATGATTTTAATTTTTAAAAAATGTTTTCAAATGGTTATTTTATTCATTTTCTAAGAAATAATATTTACGACATTTATGACCTAAACATTGGACGAATGTTTTTAAACATATATTACATGAGATGATTTTCTTCCACCATGATTCCTTAATGCATTTCATATTTCATTACAACCCAACACATTTATTTTTAGTAAAAAAATTTATTATAAAATTTAGTGGATGTTAATTGTTTTTTCAAGAAAAGTTTATTTTCCAATTTTTTTTCCAAGTGGTCCTGTAAAAAATAATGCTTCCATCTCAGATAACATTATTTGATATAAATAATGATTTACTGGGTTTATGAATCAATGATAAAATTATTAATTTTTCTATGAATGGTTTATGTATATCATATAATCATGTTTATGAATATCATTTTTTCCCATGAGTTATATTATATTATAATAATATATTTATGAAATAGATTTCTTTATTTGGGGTTTGACGTGGTAAATTACTTTAATTCTTATAAAATACATATTCACAATTTTTATTATGTGATGGTGGATACCTTATTAAAAAAGATAGATGTTATGTTATATAAAATTATGAGTGGGACCTATATATCCCCCCAATTCATTGGTTAATGATTTATATCACATGATTTAGATAGGACTGGAATGGGTAGTGAACTCAGTTCTGTAATATATGACTAGAACATGGATTGAACCTAGTTTAATAATACAAGGTTAGAACGTGAAGAGAAATTGTGTTAGTAATGGAATTTTGTTCAATGATTTTCTTGGGTTAAACCTTAAATAATATGATTTTTTTGTGGATTGAACCCATTCCAATATGATTATCTTGGTAATGAACCATGAGTACTACCGAGAAGTTTTGTATTCATATGTTTACGCAACATTAAATGGATTATTTAAATGTTTTTTTCTAATGTCACATGTTTTAGGACTAATTTATTATGAAATTCTATAATTTATTACTTTAGTTAATATTGTGATCTTTTATATTCATGGTATAATCAAATTTTATGTTATGTTTATTAAGACATTATGCTTATGTTACGATTGATGTCTCCATTTTTTATCCTTATTGAGAATATGTGCTCACCCTTTTATGATGATTATTTTTTCTATGTTTTGAAGGAATGTATTATGAATGAAATTTCAATTAGGTGTCTCTTTATGAATATGTAATTGTAAGATGTTAAATATGTTTTATGAACTAGGGGATTATGTTTCCATGACTCAAAAAAAACTAAACGCATTACACTATAGTGTGGATTTGATATGTTATGTAATGAAAATTAATATTTTTGGATGTAATAATTATGGATTAAAATAGTGTTTTTTTACATTAGGAATAATATACCAGTTTTTTTCAATAGGAAACTTGGATTATAAAACCATAGTAATAACCCTTAGGTTAGGTCTATATTACATTCATAGAGTTTGGGTAATGATCCTGAATTACCATTAAATCTTATTTTTTAATGATTTAAATTTCTAAAGAAATGTAACATGATTATGTATATTTAATATTATTTTAATTAATTATAAATCTATAATTTTTGGTTTCATTCAATGGATATAACCTAAAAGAACTATGTTAATGTTGTATGTGATGGGTGATCGCACCGTGGTTCACTATTTTATTTCACCCTTACACCATTGTATTATACTAATTTTTTATTGTAAATTAAAAATATAATAACAAATTTCACTTCATTTATTATTCCATAATCTTGTATTTATCATTTTTAAAAGGGTAAATTATACATGTTTTTATGATTGCATTGTATGAGGAGGTTATTTGGAGGGTCGAAGATGATGCAGAATGAAAATGGGTAGAACTGCATGGAATCCCTGGACACATGCACAATGTTTTTCATTTAATGAGAAATATGTGCATCCAAATGTGATGAAAAAGTTGCGAGATGATCCATAAAATTATAGGATATAACTCATACCATGTAATCGAAGCCAAATGCATTCATCTGCTGGCCCATCATAAACAATTTATCCACGAAACTGAATCTGCATGAAGTCAAAAATTTGGATAAGTATTCTGAAAATATTTTAAATTTTAGATGTCCAATGTTTACATAATATTACACTATGATAGTAACTTTTCCTTAAATGAACTCTTCACTTTTTCCAATGTTTAAATAGTTCCATTTACTATCCCAAAACTAAGATATAATTGGAATCTCAAAAACTAGTTTTCCCAAAACAACATCCCATTTTATATATTAAAGGGCATCATGGGTACCTCATTTTAAAGACCACCTAATGGATTTATGTGTGTAAAATTTGGATTTCCTAAGGATTCCTACAATCCACTTGTATGTTCTAGAACTCCCAATCCTCTTATATCAATCTGAAATGAAGAAATAGACCTACTTGATCTTCCTCCTCCTTGTGATGTGAAGGTAAGTACTGGGTGATCATTTCAAGGGATATACACAAATAAAGAAGTATTTTAGGCACATAATTCTGTACTTTTTGGTGTATATTGTGGTTTTAAATTTTTCTTTTAGATTTATATTATATAATTTTATGCATTCATCTAAGACAATTTTAATTTCAGAACAGATTGGTCTATAACATCAAGTGTCTGACTTGTGTTTCTATGATTGGAAAAAATAATAATCATGTTATTTACAAAACATATGATATTTAACAGTTCCTTTAATTCACTTACAACATGATAGTTGGATGGAACTTGAATACATGATTTTTATGTCAAGATTTTGTTCTATTTTCACCATTTTAAGAGTCGTGTGGGTACCCAGGATCTTGTTTACCCCTCAACCAAAGGATTACCCCAAAACATAATAATCAATTAAGAAAAAATAAATTTTAATGTGGTTTAGAAACATCGGAATGATCATATATATATCCTATATTTTTTTAACAAATTTGTTTTTTAAACTAATAAACTCTCTAAATTATGTCATTTTATTTTTTAAATCTATTTTCAACCCCCCCTAATTTTATTTATTTTTACTGTAAATACACTCTCAAAACCTATAATTTCTCTTTGAGATTTAACATAGGGTCTACCCTAGATTATAAAATAATATTTAAATAATAATATATCTGACGTGTCATGAAAATGAATTCAAATATTGGCACTATTGGCAGGGAGCACTTTCTTTAAAGTGTGTGTTTTGGATAAGATTCTTGTAAATTTTGTGATTATATATTTGTATTATCTTTTAAATTTTCATATATTTTTGTGATCTGATTTATTTATTCTGTAGGCTCTATTAATGATGTGTTCTACTTCAAGAGATTTTTCATCCTTCCAACACAAATAGGAGAGGATCGTTTGTGAGGGACATCAGGACACAATGGATGACAATTTTATGGAGGAATCCTAAAACAGTGAAACATTTCTCGATCAATATAATTATTTTCAAACACATGATAAAATTGAACATAACTGGTATAAAATGGATGAAAATAATAGAACACTATAAAAACTAACCTCATATGATGATGATATATAACCGAGTTATATTCAAATTCATGGTGAGGCACCCAATTTTGAATTAAAGTCTGGTCTAATTACCTTATTTTCAAGATATCATAGACTCACTAGAGAAATGCACATATGATTTTAAAATAATTTCATACTTTTTTTTCAATATTTAATCTTCCTATGATGGATAAATAACAAGTAACGCTTAGGTAATTCCGTTTTTCATTTGATGATAATACACAATATTTCCTTAATATGTTAATTCAACAATTAATGGTTGGGTGGACATGGAATGAATTTTTCATGAAAAAAATATTTCCCAACATTTATAATGGAAACTATAAGAAATTAAATATGGTGTATAATAAAATCTTAAGGGGAAACACTTCATGAATTTTAATGTCCGGAATTTTTTAATATATTTTTTTAAAATATAAGATGGAATTAATTCGAGAGAAGGTGCTAATATTGTGGACGATTCTAATCTCCGACCTGGATGAAATAAATGTTTGATATATATTAAATATGTTAAAAATCACACCCAAGTGGTGTTTTAGAAAAAGTGTATTAGATTCTAAATGGGTGCCATAATAAAAAATTTGAGGGCACCCTTGAATTCAAAACATTGAGTTTACCGGATACAAGGCATAATATCGGTCGACACAGGTCATCTACGAAAGTTAATATTTGGATGTTTTAAATGATAACATAAATTAAGATTTTACTTTATTTCAACATTTCACAGTGATGCATTGGTGTTTATTTCAATTAGACAATTATGTAGGGAAATAGGGTTAGGTTCTTAACTTTGGAACTTCCTATATGATATGGAGAGAACATTGATAATTCTCTCAACAAAAAATGACAATAGATCTTGGATCAGAGATCAACATGCACCATTCATAATGAATCTCTTCATTGGAAACAATGTGGTGATGAAATATCTTCATTGAATGATCCAAACTCAAGGTAGGGTGTTGTACAATAATTTTTTCTTTCCCTATTCTTAGAATTATCAACAATCATAGATCAACCCACAAACAGGTTGACCATCGGTTCGATCATTATTGAGGTAGGGATTTATTTTGGGAATTTAGGGATGATTTTACGATTTTGTTATCTAGATATTTCATATTAAATTGATCGAGGCCACAATGAATAATGAACAAGTTTCATTTCAGGGTTTGTTCATTGTTCTCCCCAACCTCAAAGATATTCACATTCTTTTTGTTCATCATGAGATCTGAATGGATGATTGTTGCACCTCCATTTCTTGGTGCAATATTTTCAAATTATTGATCCATCTACCTGGTGACCTAGTAGAGGTGTAATGACGATGGTAGATGAAAGATCAAATTATTTTGTGAGATATCATTTTTTGGATATCTTTCTTACAAAAGACCAAAATTGGATTTTAGAGCTGATCAACTGCCCAAAACCAACCGATTCGCTGTTGAAATGAAAAAACAACATCCAATCATGTCTTTTGAGGTAAACAGACCAACAGATCGAGCACCATAGGATTGGATGAGGAGTATAGAGGAATAACAAAGGGTCTATATTTTTTTGATCATCATAACATTTATTTTAGGGTTACATAGTGTGTGGCCCCCACTCACTAGCATCTAGAATTTTAGGATGAATTAAGGTATAACATGGAATATGGCCCCTTTCACACATCGTGTGTGGAATTATCTGAGACTCATAATATATCTCAAGCGGTACATAGACATGGGGTGGAGTACACAACTTTCCCATACATTGTATACCCCACCACAAGACCATACCCAGAACGAATACACGGGTTACCCTGCACACTATTACAACAGCTAGAGAACACAAATCGATGCCATGATTTAGCACATGTCCAGAGTACATGACTGGAAATTGGATGGAAGGACACAACATGTAACCCTTCTACACATCATATACTATCTTGTTATAATATATATTCTTCATAAATTGTATGTTTTACACAAGCAGTACTACGGGTCAAATGACACGGTATATGACCCTTCTTCATGTCATGTACTCCATTCTACCTGGACTGATATCCTTTTCCAACATATCATAGACATGTATCATTTGGGTTGGTTTCCTTGATATGTCCCTTGAATATAAGGTGGTATCATTCCCTACTCACAAGAGTATTGTCCCTTAAACAGAACATTATAGATAGAGATGTTCGAATCCACTTTTTGAGGCCAAAGTAAGATCATCTATACATTCTGGTTCTATAACTAGAGTATTAGGATCATTACGACCAATCCTACTATGCGTCGATCCTCCACATAGATGGTGAATACAGATGAGTTTTTATATAACCCCACGGACCAGGCACTGACCCTCATCTATGTATTGTGGTATTTCCCTCTCATGGAATGTGTTATATTGTAATGAGTATATCATATTCTATCTCCGGATCTATCAATGTATTTGTCTAAGGATGGCTCCCAAAGAATAGTACTTCTTGTGCAGACGTCATCAGTGTTATCATACAGAGGAGTGTTTTCTCCTGGATGATTGCTTTTTGGAATCATCTGATATAATCCCTAATGATGGTATGTGATAGTTATGAATTACCGCTATACTACATGTATGGGTTTGAGTATATCTGGATATTCTTGTTATATGTGTTATAGACAAATAGTGTATAGAAGACACTATATCTTTTTTTGTATTTATTTGTGGTTTTAGTGTGTCCAACTAAGTATTGTTATACTCACCCCTGCAGATTCTTTTCCTGCACATGTCATTTCATGTGTAGATGAGCAACCTTTTGACAGAATCCATGGAAGAGTAAGACCATAAACATATTTTTGAGTTCATGAATGATGATGTGTTCCTGCGGCTTCGAGCAATAGTCCTAGTACCAATTTTATTATAGGTTGTACTTTTTAGTTTTCCAAATTTTGTTTTGGTGGGCTTGTATTCTAGCTCAGTTTACTTTATTGAACATTACCTTTCTTTCATACTCTATTTGGTGGATTTAGTGGTATTCAAGAATTTTTCCTTTAGTTGTTTTTACTTTTTTGTATTTGTGGCTTAGATATGAGTTTTTGTGTACTTGTAATTAGGAAATGCCTCCTAGGTTAGTGATATGACCACTTATTCCAAGTCACCACCCCCTGGATTGTTGGAGGCAGTCACGGGGAGTCGCGACATAAGACCCATTGGAACAGGTCGTGACATGAATAATGGGAAATATTTAAATGGATTTTTTCAGGTTTCCCAAAACAAGAAACAAAATATCAACTTTTAATACAATGTTTTTAAAGGGTTATTACTTATTGATCATAATACTATTGATTCTACTACAGGTGTCGTGCGAGTTGATAAAACCCCAATTGCTGCACAGACCCTGCTTTAGAACATGGCGCATAACAATCAACAATTCGTTTCATGGACTAGTCTACCCATTTGAGGTCTCCATGAGGTACAATGTACAAAATTTGAGAAGAATGTGGAAATAAAGTGTGAATAGGTAATAACCCTTCTTTAGTAACATTCCCTTTCCTAAGGGAAATCCCAATCCCCTCCTCCCATCCATTGTTGTATATTTTCCACCTACACCAATTACACTGAATAATTCCCTCAATTATGAGAAACTTTTGTGATTTCTGAGACCACATTTCTAGGATAAACCTATAACCCACAAATTATAAAATAACCCTACTATTCATCCAACAATGGGTGTAGATAAATAAAATTTTATAGGCAAGGGGTATTCAATCAAACCTCATCAAACATGGAAGCAACCGGGGCAGAGTAGTCATCATCCACCACCAAGAAATCCACAACCACCCCAAATTCCATTCCAAATCCCCCTAAAAATCCGAGACTATAATATATTACATGATGATAAAAATGGCTAAAAATAGTTTATAATTCCAAAAAACCACCCAATGTTCCCTACAATATATAAAAACCCAATTAGTCCAACTCACCAACTTGTTGGGGGGGGGGGGAATCTAAAGACACGGGTGAGGTAAACTACCCTATCGACCAGCAGTTATCCCAAGAGATAAGGGAAATGTTAGGACAAATCCTGTATGAGAGGAAAACAAATAAAAAGTGAAATTAACCCTCAAATAGATTGATAACCTTCTAAGGAAACATCCATTCCAACCATCTCAAATTCCATAAATATGAGAAATGTGTGTTTTGAAAAAATTCACACTGAAGGACTGAGTGTATCTAGGAATGTGTCTCATAGACCAACCATTCATCCTTAATTTCCCCAATGGGTCTCCCAACCAAGGAATAAATAAGAAATAGAACATGATAATGAAATCTTGTACGCTTTCAAAAAATTGTAGGTGAACATTCTATTTATTGATGTCGTGAAGGAAAATCCATGATATGTAATGTTTTAGAAGGAGATGTGTACCCACAGAGTACCCAAATATGTTTTTATTCAATAAATTGGGATTAAAATTTTCAAAATATGTATATTTTATAACCAACATAGAGAATATACAAATAATATTTTTCTATCTTTTTCTATTACTTCTACTCTTTGGATGTATATTTTTTACATTTTTGATTGAAAATGGCTTCTTCATGACTCCCTCAACAAGAAAATAAAGTGCTATGTAGAAATTAAAACACCTTAGAAAATAGTAAATAATTTATTGGCTACAATTATTAAGAACATCCATGAGATATGGTATAACAGAAATTATATCATTTATAAAAAATCCTCATTCAGTCTAAATGCAGGTCAGATGCAGATGCTCATTTCCATTTGAGAAAACTTCCTCAATTCAGAAATCTTGTTGTGACATATCCGTCAAAGACATTGAGATTCTTCGACAACATTATATTGAAAGAATTTATCACTATCCTAGTAAAAAATTTCACGATTTTTGGAAATAATTGTTCCTAAGATAGGTAAAATTGAATGTGGATGGTTCCTCTAATGGAAATATGTGTTCCTTGGGTTGTGTTACTATCTTCAGAGACCACCATGGGCAATGCCGCAGTTGTTTCTATGGAAGATCTGGAATTTCTTATTCAATGGGATATAAAATGATGAGTGTGATATATTCTATTTCCTTTGCTAAGAAATAGGATTTGAACAATACTTGTATTGATATTGATTCAACCATTATTGTTCATTCCATTTGGAATGGTGTGGTGCATCTTGCTTGGCCACTTACAACACGATAGATGAACTACCTTCATTTTCTCCTCAAGATCACATACATTGTCACTCATACCTTCCAAAAATATAACAGGGTGGAATATGTTCTTTCTAATAAGGGATTTAACCTATAACTAACTTTTTTGGTTGACCTTACTGATGATCTTCTTCCATTTTTTGTTAAACATTGTAAAATGATTCTGTTCATTAGACTTTGTAAGCTGCTGTTTTTTAAATACTAATTAGTATCTTGGTCATTGACCAAGTAATCACCTCTTAAATAAATGGTGACGATAAGGTGATCGTGGGGAGTAATTCCATAGAATTTATGGCTCCATCACTTACCACACGATTTAATGATCCCAAAACATTGTTGATCCTTTGAACCATAGGGGATTATCAATTTTCAAATGTTTTTCTTAATCCGGGTACTTTTTTAAATGTGATTCTGCAATCTATGTACTATTCCTTTCATGTTTTTGAATTTAATCCTATAGTAATTTTTGTTCAACTTGAAAACCAGAGTACCACACCCCCCCTGGAGTGTCCAAGAATGTTATTATGATAGTGAAAAAATTAATATTAAATACCAATTTTTCTTTTTGTAAAATGGAAGATGATTAGATGAATAGACATGAACTAGTTATATTGGGTATAACATTCTAGAAAACAACCGAAACCATACTTAATTTCCATAATGTGACATTATCTATGTATTTTGATGGTGAATGTTTCCACATTAGCATCTATTATTCGATGAGGCATCACTCAGAAGGACGTTCATATCCTTCTCTATTCACAATATAAATGTATTACATTCCCCCTGAGAAAACTTCTTTTCATTCCCTTGATCCCCATTTTAGGTTTTCACTATTAAATATAATGATATGTAATTAATCATGCAAATAATGTTGAACTGGTCTTGAAAAATGTCATGTGTGTTTGATTATTGACAATTTCTTGAACTCTGAGGATCCCATGACCATCAATGATATTTCCTACTTGTAAAATCACATTTCCAATCTAATTATGTTACCATTGAGTATTTAGATGATATCATTGAACTCCTACTTTCAAATTCACTCCCATCATTACAAAATCAACCTAAATTTATCTTAAACAACTACATCAAAATTTAAAATATTCTTATATTTGAAATAGAAACCAGTTTCCTGACATTATTTATAGTTCAATCCCTCTAGAGAATTAATTGAGATGTCTTGATCATTTGGGGGAATATAAACCATCTTTTGTATGGGATATTTTAGAAATAACTAGTATTAAACTAGCAATTTTTAGACATCATGTATTATTAAATGATGTGGATAAAATAGTGAGGTAGTCACAACATCGACTGAACCAACACCACGACAATTTTGTTATAAATGATGTCACAAAATTATCGAGTAATGGAATAATTTACCTCTTCTTAGAAAACCAATAGGATAGTTTAGTTTATGTAGTTCCTAAAAAAACTGATCTAGTGGTAATTAGAAATGAAAACAATGAACTGGTTACAACTTAAGTACAAAATAGTCAGTGTGTCTGTATATACAAATGATGATTAGACCAAAACTCTAGGAATGGATATTTCCCATTTTTGTTCATTAAACAAAAGTTATTGAAGCTTGCAGGGAAGTCCAATTACTGTTTTCATGATGGGTATTATTGAAACATTCAGATCTATATTTCCCTTGAGGATCAGGAAAATAGGGCCTACACTTGCCCATATGGATGATTTTCCTAGAGAAGTATGCCATTTGTTCTGTTCAATTTTCTATGTACTTTCCAATGATACATGGTTAGTATTTTTCATATTACCTAGATAATTTCATGGAATTATTCATGGATTATTACACCTTTTATTGCCCCTCTTTTGATGTATCATTGATAAGTCTTGGTTCTTTCTTATGTCATTGTATCGAAAATAATCTTATAGTAAATATTGAAAAATTTATTTTAATGGTGTTACAAGGTATAATACATGGAAATTCCTATTATGGGGATGGTATCCAAGTCAATAAATATAAATTTGATGTCATTTCTTACCAACCCTTCAGAAAAAAAATCATATGTTGTGTGGTATTTCCTAGGTCATGCTGGATTTTACCGCCATTTCATTCGTGACATTAGTAAGACTTCACTCCCCCTCTATCGATTTCTACAAAAAGAAAAAGGAATATTTTTTGATAAATAATGTGAGGAAGATTTTAGAAAATTAAAATTGCGTCTCAAATCACCCCTGGTAATCCAACAACCTCAGTGGAATTTAACATTTTAAATCATGTTTAATGCTTCTATCAATACTCTGGGGTGCACTGTTATCACAAATGTTCAATCAAGATGCACATTTCATTGCTTATTCCTCACATATATTATACCATTCCCATGAAAACAAACCCTCAAATGAAAAACCACCTATATCTATTGTGTATTCCTTTGTTAAATTGAGGTCATAACTTTTATGGGAAAAAGTCATTGTTTTCCCGAACCATGAAAACTTCTTGTATATATTTAATAATCTGGAATCCAAACCACATCTCATATTCTTTATGCTGTTAAATAGATAATTTAATATATAAATTTTTTATAATAAATACAATGACCCGACCTTATATACAATACATATTCTTGAATCAAATGAATAATTCACATTTAGGATCTTTTCAGGTTTAGAGTATTAGATAATTAGAACATAACTATTACATCTCAAAGAATACATAGTAGACAAATCTACTGAGTTTCAATTTTTTCACAAAAAAACTCGTGGCCAAAAGATTCATGTCTAGTTCCTTGTTTTAGACAGCATAACATTTCCTTGATCCCAGCCATGACCCTATTCCATTTTATGTCCTGTGAAAAACATTTCAAAAAACATGGGATGAGCATAAAAATCCTAGTAAGGGTTATAACAATACGGAGATAAAACATTATTCCATGTATAAATAAGAATCAATGAAATCATACTTTACTCATAAAACATAAGAAATTTAACATACCTCATGAAATCATAAGAATTATTCATAACTCAATAGAAATCATAAGGCATAAATGTAACGTGAGGCATTCATAACATTCTTACGTAGGGAGTAACCCTCATGGTTACGTTTGGAATACCCATCACAGTATATTCCCTAAATCTCGTTGGAGAAACATTGGCATTTAACCCTTTCGCGTTACCTAATTCATTAGAGATCTATCTCGAGCTCACCCACCCTTAGTTTATCGCGGAACCACCCGATTTAATAAACATTCCCAAGAACCATAAAATAATCATAACACTTAAACCGTGCATAAAAGAAACATAAATTTTCCACAATTCAATCATAAGAGATCACATCATGATATTATCATAAATAAAAACATCTAATAAAATAATTAAAACTCTATGAGATAAAAATCACTTTATACTTTGAAAATACTAAACGAAGACATTTAAAAGAGATTTTAGAATCACAGTGTCCCATAACACATTGAAACCATTGAAAGGGTTTTAAAACATTAATTTCCATATAAATAAATCCTTAAAACCATCTTTAAAACATGGAAATGGATGATTAATGTTTACAATAATAAATCTTTAAAACCATTTAAAAAAATGTTTTAATAAAAGAGTCCTTTTCCATTTTGAACATTTAAATTATAAGACACATGAAAGTAGACCATTTTCAAAACATTTAAATGAATTTAGTATAGATATAATATGGATATGGAATGTCAAAGGGGCTGTATATACACTTTATAAAATAATAAATGTGAATATCATTAAGAAATGTCTCAATGAGAAGAAATTGAGATGCAATCCCAATCAAGGGTCATTCCATTAGAGCAAGGATAAAAAAATGACATAATTATTTTTGAAAAATACAAATACACTAAATATAAGTTTATACTCAGTGTAAAACAATTAGATGTAATCCACACATATTCATAGAATGACATAATCAAGAAGTAGAGGTTTAACCCAAAGAATTGGAATTGGGTTAAGAAGTTCCATTGCAAAAATTCGATAGCCAAACGACGTCACATCAAATTTTAGAAAAAGATTTTATGAGAGATATAAACGGTATCTCATCACTTGGACATAAAATTTAAAGCAATAAGGATATATAAGAACATATCCCAACATAAGAAGATGTAATTTAAAAGACAAAACAAAAATATTTCTTTTAAAAATAGGATGTTGAAAGGTTCCCTTACCGACTTGGGTAACATTCAAAACGTACACCCCATGAAAGAAAGAATATACAAAATTGACGTAAATACTCATAAATGAAATTATATTACACAAAGAGTAGAATAATAGGAAGTACATACACCACTCAAAAGAAATAGTGGAAAATGTATCATAAATCACAGGGGAATAAAAGTGGGATGAAAAATCCCTTATTAAAACTCGGCAGCCTAACCATGCCACTTAAAACATCAAAAAAATGGATTGATGAAATCAACTAGGGTATCTCATCATATGAACACATAAATTACAATAATAGGAATATAAAATAAAATCCCCAAACATAATAAATAGGATCTTAAAAGAAACAACATAAATGTTAGTACTTAAAAAGAATGAGATTGGTAGGATCCCTTACCTCATGTCCGACTTTTCTTGTTCGTTTCTTTATAATCCTGAATAATAAACTAGAGTTAATTTCTAATAGCTTAATAAAATTTTTCAAGTTCATTATTCATTTTATATCACTTATTACATAGTTATGAACAACATTTACTTATTTAAGTTAATAACGGTCGTTTTGTTGATCATTGGTACTTGAGTAAAAAATAAACTTCTTATAATTACAAGTTGTTCATGTGGTAAAATATCCATTATTTCCATTATTATATTCATGATTTAGATATCATATATATAATATATATACATTATATACTTGTATTTATAATATTACATAACATTTAGAGATAAGAAATGAAATTCACCGTTCATGGGGATGGTAAGTCATACGTACGCAGGAACAGTACTTTCATTTCTATTTCATATTTAATGGAATTAAAACTAAATGAGAGAGATATATATATATTATAATTACTGTATAATGTATATATTATATAGGTTACTTAATTTCATTAATTTAATTCTTTATACATTCCATGTATTGCATGAACGAGTAACATCACTTGAGGTGGTGGTAGTCCACACTTCCTAAAATGAAATTATCGCATTTGCACAACATGAAAAGAATAAAGGTATGTATTAAATATTAAATACAGAATCATAGAGAAAAAATAAATATAATATATATCATAAGTAAATATATTTCTATCATAATGGCCACTAGGAGAGGTGGTAGGAGAAGATAGAACAATCATCATTTCGTGAGGCAGTAATTCACCATCCACAGAAACAGTATAATATTAAACCATTAGATAGAGGGGTGTGTAATTATAGATCGAATACATCTCATAAAAACATACGAGTATATTTTAGATATTGGTTTTGTTACAAAATACAGGAATAAAAAGAGTTTAGGGGGTTGGAGAAGCAAAACAAAATAACATAAGAGAGGACATTACCTTTAAATCGGGCAACTCCCTTTGGCTTGAACCAGAAGGGTTTCTTGAAGAGATTTCTGCCGAAGGAAAGGATTCTAAGAGTAAGAGTGGGATTTGGAGAGATAAAATGAGTATATTTTGGCTAACCCAATGGCTTGATAGGTGTGGGTAAGGAGGTAGTGGTGGGGCCTCTTATAAGAGGGAGGATGGGTACTCTTGGAATGTAAAGAAATGTTACTTTATATTAAAATGAGTTTCAGATTTTAAAGGTCTCAAATTGATATATTTATAGGATGCGGTGATATGGGTTCTAAATATAATCATACAATAGGTTTTTGTCATGTTTAAGTCTTTTATTTTACATTATCGTTTCATTTTATTTAAATCATTCATTAATGAGATAATCGCTGCATCATCACGGTGTCATAAATAAATTAATATATTTAATGTCTAAAAATTATAAAAAAAATACTATGATGTAGGAAATCATTTCAAATTTCCAAATACTATTTATAGTCCAATATATAATATACAAAGACAAAAATAAAATTGTTTTACTTGGGTGATACATACTTTGGGTATACTTTCCTTTTAAAAACATAAAATTAAAAAGTGTCACTATCACCCCAAAAGTGATTCCATGGGGTACCAAAGTTTAGCACAAGGCATCCCATGGTCGGACATGACACAACCAGTAGAATTAGGACACATTTTGGGTTCATTTTTTATTATTATGATATTATTTTATTACCATTAACTACCCGATTACTAATTAATCACGATAATTAAAGATAATTATCGTCGTTACTATTCATAATGTCGAAAAACAAAAGAGTCTCAACTACATAATTTGGAACATCTGATTAAAAATATGGAATCCATTTGATCAAATTAAAAACACAGAAACTGTATTAATTAATTTAAAAGTATATCCCGTTGTCAAAACAAAAGAAAAGTTTTTAAAAAGTAAAATTTATCAAAATATTTTCTTGTTTTTACGTCCAATTGAAATGTAAAATTACTTCCAATGAACAATATTGTATTAAGTGATAAAAACATAATTCAATTATACTTTAAAAACAATTAAAATGAATATATAAATATATAAATTAGTTGGATGAAAAGGCAGTTTTGAATTAAAAAGCTGTATTTTTCACTATTCATAAAAAAAAGATATTATCAGAAAAATACCAAAAATTAACCCAAGATATATTTGATATTAAAAATTCATAAATGATGTCTATTTTACCAAATTAAAAAAATAGAAGTTTCATTAATAAATCATATAGTTAATTTCCGCTCTCAAAACAAATAGCATGTTTTTATGAAAACATATCTATCAAAAGATTGACACTTGTTTATGACCATTTTCAAAGTGAAATTAATTATAATGAACAACATTGTATTAAATGGTAAAAATATATTTTATTTACACTTTAAAACAATTAAAAAGGATAATCTATCCATGTAATTAAATTAGATGAAAAAGTAGTTTTGAAGTAAAATGTTGTATTTTTCACTATTCATTAAAAAAATCAACATTTGTCAAAAATATACCAAACATTTATCCAATGTAAATTTCAATATCACAATTCTAAATAATAAGTTTACTTTGAAAAATAGAGCTTATAAAATAGTCAAAAGTTGGATTTAATAAAGGTTCACCATCAAAAGGTGATAAAAGAGGCTTTTAAGAATATTAGAGTATTTATTCTTGAAATTTGATTCATTTCCATTTTAAGCCTCTAAAATTTATTGAATAAATGTAAAAATATTTAACAAGAATATGTAATCATTTTTTTGTTATTTCTGTTCATTCCCGCCATTACAACAGCTAAGCATTAACTATTTAAATTAATATTATTATATTATTAGTGTGCAGCTTAAGATTTCAAAGAAACTCATTGTTGCGTATTGGGTACTCCATCGAGCATAGCGTTCCATTTAAATTAATATTAAAATCTTATTCACAAATATTGATAAACATGAGAATGTAATATTATTTATTTACCTGGGATGTTACATCCTTCCCCACTTTTGAGAATTGCGTCCTCGCAATTTTAAAATTGGGCATGGAAACTTCATTCAAAGCCCCACATCGGAAAAAGAGTAAATTTAACTATAACTTTAAAAGAAAGAAAGCGAGGTACAAGGGTCACCGAAGTTAACCCATACTAGGATTCCATGTAGGAAAAAATGGATATGGATGAAAAAAACAAACTGTCATGTTTTGAGGGAGAGTGATAGAAAACATGTTTAGGAGAAAGTTAACCACCAGAAAATCGCAAACTTGTGATGGGTTAAACGATATTTCATTCCCCAGTCAGAAAAATTAACGGACAACATTTTTGTTTTAAATTACTTTTCATAGATAAATTTATTTATGAGCTTAACTAAAACATAAGGAAACATACTTACTTGTCATGTTGACTTTCAACTTTTACGATATTTCTCACACAAAATCATATTTTCTCCAAAAGACAAGTATTTATGAAGACTTGTTCATATTAAGCATACTATAATCAACTTAGAGAGAATCACCCAACTGACAAAAGAGAACTACATATTTCCCATGTCTGTATACCTTACCGAAAACCAAAAAGGTTAGTACAAGATCAGATAATCCCCAAAACTGATAAACCTTTAAAAAAAATCTATTCATAATCTCCAAAATTTGTCAAACAATACCAAAAGTTCAACAAAGACCATTCAATAAACAGCTGACCATAAAATTATTCAATGATAAACAAAACTATGATTGAAAACCAAATCTCTAAAGGATTTATTCACATAGTCTTCCAAGGTAAATCTTAACATTTATCTTCAAATAACAAAAGCTTTTCTTAAAGTCTCGTATTGAAATGTAAATAACCTAATCACATATCCTCCATGATTGGATAATCATTTCCATAGATAACCCAAAATTAACATATTCTTGATTCATAAAATCATCTAAATAAAAATAATTAGTCAAACTAACCAGGGACATCATGTATCCCACTGGTAGGCGATAAATACCAGTCGCACTTTGGTTGTCGGTTCGATTCCCATAGCTTCGTCTGATGCAGCAGGTTTTCCCACGGTCTATGTGTTGTCCTTCTTCTAGAACTACATAATTCTTAAAACAATCCCCAAAAAGAGATAAAATCTTCAAAAATAATGATAATTGTCATGACATGTCATCAGGGCCCGTGCCGTGACTACCCCAAGCCCGCCTTCCATAGGCCAGGGGCTGGCGACTAGAACCAAAGGCATAAATCCCGATAACTGGGAAGGAATTTCCTTTATAAAACACAAAAACATCCAACCAGAGTACAAGCGGAAGTAATACACTAAGTACAAAAGAAAGTGCTGAAAATTAAATGGGCCGGAATACATACCGATCTGAAAATTATAGCTACAACTGAACAAATGTACAATAGAAAAGGCAAATAGCTGGAAGATAGAAGCAGCTCATGGGTTGTCCACCTTGGATCCTACCTGAAGGGTAGGTACAGATAGGCTCTTCAATGCTCTCGTCCCCCAACCTCCTCCGAGTACCGTCTCGTCGTGAAGTCCACCTCCGGGTACTGACTCGTCGTGAGGTCCACCTCCGGGTATGGACTCGTCGTGAGATCCACCTCCCGGTACCGACTCGTCGTGAGGTCCACCTTCAGGTGCCGTCCAGTCCTTGTACACTCGGTCTCTGTCAGCGCAGTCTGTCATCCACATCCATCCCAACAAGGTGCGGGCATAGCCCGTGCAGGGGTGAGTATAATGATACTCGGTAGGGACCCCGAGACCCTAAAGGTCTCTCTAAATCCAACAAGGATAACCACAAATAAGGATCTCAACAGATAACCCTTACTTAGGTATAAGCCCATACTTATACCAATGTTATCAAGTAAGCCATCTCAATCACAAGGAAACCCAAAGGTTAAGAAATCATTTTATAACAACTAATTAGGTATATGACCATACAAATAACTAAGTTTTCAATTGACCCATCTTAATCATGATGTAAACACAAAGGTCATTGACTCAGCTCAAACCATGATTTTATTCATTATGTCGATACCACGGCTGCTCGAGAACTCCTCCTCGGTCGAGTACAGTGATCCTGTCATGACTCTGAGGTGCTACTCTATAATCATAGAATGCTGAGGTACTCCACCTATCGAGTACCGCGTGTCCGCACCCAAACACAGTAGTGCTCCCCGCCAGGGGGCTACCACCCAAACACAGTAGCAGTTAACCTAAAAGCCTATAGAGCTACTCCTCCTGTCAAATACCACGGATCTGCTGCCAACTACCAGGCGCTCTATCCATCGTCGGTCTTCCACCAAAGACCAGGCGCTCCATCCACTGGGCTAGTCAACTAACTCCAAGTCTAATCGGTCAAGCAGTCGTCAAGTCCACATCTACTAGGTCTCTGCACTCCGTACTCTCATCTCCGAGAGGATCCACTCTACGAGCTTCTGGTCGATACTCCAAGTATCACAAAGTCCCACAAAGAAGTATCACAAGGGACGACCTCATCATAGGTGTCTCAACGCAACAGACGGCGCATCAATCAGACACCTGGTCTGTGAGTTATTAGCCTTTTCGTCCCGGGGGCTCGGTTGGTTTTGTGTATGAACCAACCTGACCGTATCTCAACTGTATCTCGAACACTCGTAGGGTCTACTCAAAGGGACTGTTTCTCAATGAGATTACCAACGCCGCTGATGGTTCGTCAAATGGACGTTCGGTCTGAAAGTTATCGGCATTCCCATTCCAGGGGCCCGGTTGGTTTCTAAGATAAAACCAACCCGACCATACTCCAACTATTTCCAAACCTTAGGTGAAGTATTCCAAAAGATCTGTCTCATCAAAAGGAATCCAACATAGTTGAAGACACATCAATCAGATGTCCGATCCTTATGTTATGAGCGTTTCCGCTCTGAGGGCCCGGTTGGTTTCATGTTAGAACCAACCTGGCCATACTTCAAATGACACTGATTAACCAAACTGGTCACACCATTGTGATCCATATGAAAAAACACACGTGATGGACTACCCATTTGTCCAAAACTAATAGCTGGTGAAAAAGTTGCATTTCACCACAACACACACGAACCGGGCCTCATGGGGCCCATGCCTCGACCTCGACTTAAATATCCAAAATTGGTCTTGAAATATCCATCTTAATTCCAGGGATGCAATGTTGCAGAAGGTTCATCATTCCGAAACCATATGAGAGAGATATGTCTGATACAAGATCCCGTAATAATAATAATAATATTATTATTCGATGTTTCGTGGCCTTGATCCACGAACTAGAATTTAGTGTCCAACATTAGACTTGAATCGAATATATTAATGACAAGATTACATCACCACTGACGGCAACCCAATCGAACATCACACGCATGAGTTATGGCGGGTCAAAGATTTAATAATAATATTAAATCTATTATTTTTCGAATGCTTCGGGTACCCGATCCAAAAACCCGAAAAAGGCCTGCAATATTGGAAAAATAATTCCCATCTCAAAGTCAGGGTCGCACTGCCGCTGACGGTTCGTGAAACCGAGATCGTACGAAGAAGTTACAGACACAAAGGTGTTTATCATAAAAATTAATAATACCATTATTATATTATTAATTTTAATTGATTTCATTCAAATACCTCATGTCACCCAACACCCTTCTTCACACATGGCCAGCACACCCTCCCCCCTTTCCTTATCTCCTTTTTTTATTCATTTAATTGTATCTTTTATTTTATATCACCATTAACATATTTTTCTCGTCTCTCCAATATAATTCCTTCACCATCTTGTTCTCCCAAATAGCACCCCGATCACCCGACCTCCTCCCACACGGCCAGAACCGCCACCACCTTCAGCTGCCCACCCATCTATGCCTCCAGATACTTCCTCAATCCATTCTGACTTCGATTTAACTCAGAAATAAGATATGAACGCATATCCTTGATCCTCGGGTCGAGATCTTCCCATCCATATGTCACGCTCAGGGAAACATTGAGTTTCAAGCGCGCTTAAATTTTTTAGGATGAATAACACGCGAAGAATGCGCGAACAATGAATAAGTTAAGATCAAGGTCAAAGTGTGTTTCGATAGCCATGTTAGTTTGGCCATCGTTTTTGAGAATGAAGAACACGGGGAATTGAAAATTAAATATTTATCATGATTTAATAATTTCAAATTCATGATAAACAAGAAGAAAATTAATTCAATCAATTGTTTATCAATCCACGAATTAATTTATTTAATTCGTGCTCATCATGAAAAATTTAAACCGAGGTAAGGAATCTACAAAAGTATATCCTAAAAATAAATGCTCAAGCTTGAGGGTATAAACAACATAAATGAGAAATATACAATATTCCCATACCTCGCAAAGACGTCACACGTCGTCAAGCTGCGGAAAGAGGAAAGCGTCGTGATGATTGGATGTCACGGAAGATCGGTGCTGATTCCATTGATGTCGGCGAAAGTGTATTCATCTATGGAGATGATCCCTACAGTGCTGACTCCCCCCTTGACATGGAGGATGAAGAGGAGAAGGCACGTCGTTGGTGACTTCGCGTTCTTCGTTGGAGGCGTTGTTTTTCTTCAAGAACGTTCTTCGTCTGAATGAGGGAGCTCTTCTAAATTTCTCCAGAGGTTTCCCACAAGGTTCTCCAAAATACTATCCAACCCATAATTGAGTGAAGGCTCCCCAATATATAAGACTATCAGGACCTTTTATCTTTCAAACCCTTGATGGAAAATTAATTAGGGAGGTGAAGGGTTGTCATAATAAGGGAAGTTGTCGCATTAAATTGATAAGGTGCTAAGTGGGGGGGTTGGAGAGAGTTATGGGAAGATGAGAGGCTGGAGATCATGTGGGCCCCACCTCTCATATATCCATACATGGGAGGATTAAACTTCCTTAGAAATAAATTTTTTTTAACAAATTTATTTAACTTCTGAACTAAACTCCAAATTTATAATTCTCAACCTGCTTCAAAAGCAACTACAGTAAAGGTCCCCTTAAGCAATTACCGGCGCTGTGAGTTCATTGGTTCCCTCAGTTTTCAATTTTGAACACTAGTTAAAAAAATAGAAAAACCCACACGTACGTTTACTGAACGTACCCGAAAAAAAGATCGAAAAATTATAATCATTCACCCTCGACCCGTGCCGGTCGAGGTTAGGCTCTGCCTAAATAAAACATGCCCCAAAGAACCCATCGATACTCTTGGATTTTCAATCCGAGTTACCGTTTAGAGGTTAAGTATTTTACAATAAACTAATTGCCACTTAATTATTTTATTTGCAGCCAAAAACTAACTTTTTCTTGTGGTCCATGCCGGCCAAAGTTAGTATCTGCTTAAATAAAGCATTCCCTCACGAGTTCAACGGTGGTCTCAGATTTTTTATCCAAGCTACCGTTTGTGAGTTATAGACATTTAAAATATAAAATAATTTTTTTAATTATTTTATTTAAGGTTATGCCATTTTTGGAATTTCTCACATGAGGCCTGCACTGACTAAACTTAAGTCGCGCCTAGGGTAAACCCACCATCCTGAGCACAACGGTACCATCATATTTCTGATCTGAGTAACCTCTTATGAGTTATTCGACTTTTTCTGTAAAACTGCATTCGCGCATTAATTTAAGCTTATCAAAACATCAGAAAATTATTTCGGGCACACCAGGTCTCAGAATCAGGTGCCGTCAGAAATTGCGGACTCATAAAATTCAAAATAATTTAAGAAAAAAATATTTAATTGAAATTTATGGGTCTTGACATTACCTCCACCATAGGGATTTACGTCCCCATAAAGCTACAACACATGCTAGGAAAACAAATGAGGGTACTAAGCATGCATATGAGTCTCCTGCTCCCATGTGCTCTCCCAGAGGATCCTGTGATGCCAACGAATGCGCACAAGAAGAATCAACTGTCCACGTAGGACTCACACCTGTCGATCCTCGATCTCTATTGGAACCTCTTTGAATGTCGCCCCATCATCTATGTCCAGCTCTATGTGGTCGATGATGTGTGAAGGGTCGTGCACGTATCTCCTTAGCTGAGATATGTGGATGACGTCGTGCACCTAGTGCGACTATGGTGGAAAGGTCATGTGGTAAACCACCTCACCTACTCTGTTGGGGACCTGGAAAGGTCTAATGAAATGTGGAGTTAACTGGCCACATCGGCCAAATCTCCGTAGACCTAGTCGAGGTGAGACATGTATAAAATTGAGGTCGCCATCCTCGAAATCTAGAGGCCTTTGTTCCCTATTTGGAACTAAAAACTAAAAACTCCTTCTTCCACGAGGCTAAGGATGGCCGAATCAAGAGTGATCGGCCACACCCTCCTATGCATGAGTTTATCCTGTGCTGCCTGAGGTTTCTTTTTTGCCGACCAAGGAAAACCCATCCCATCGTTGTAGGTAAACCACATCCTTTTTGCCTAATACAGTCAATCTGTGTATGAACTGTGGTTGCCTGGTCCATACCCAAACTAACATCGTAAGGCCTCGACGCTGCCACCAAGAGGTTCCAACCAAAACTATCGCCTCAATGGTCAGATCACACCATTGGAGTAAGCATGATTATTGAGTCTCCTCCCAAAGGTATCTCCAGACATGAGCGTCAAGTCAATGGATTAACCAGAAACTCTAGGTCTGGAACAAGATTTGTGAATATAAGGAATGATTGGTACCTATGCCTATTTATATGGAAGCTCGTACTAGACATAGACTGTACCTAAAATCATTTTTAGAGCCCTTGGGTCACACTCCTAGACCGCATACAACTATTTTTTTCTCATTCCCTACAGCTCCCTGAGCATGGTGGGGACTACAAAGGTGGGTAGTTGTAACATGTCGAAATGTACACCACCTAATTATACTCTCCTAGCTCGGCTTCCACATCTGCTGCTCTGCAGATTTTATCTATCCTTAACATTTACTCTTCTTGAAACATTCGCACGCCCAAGTCTCTAAGACTGGAACAAGTTCGCTGCATTCCCACTTCTATCATTCTCTGGCTGTATTCGTTCAGCCAAATAACATTCAACCACAAAGGTTCTCACAAGCACCCTAACATGAGTTGGAATGCATATAGGAAAAATTAATGGCTCGGATATTCTTAAACACACCACGCTCAGAGGTTCCAGCTCAATAGCACTGATCGAATCATATTCATCGAGTACCCGGAATGATCGGTATGCCTCGAAGAATACTCAGCTACCGACAGGTCGTCCAACCAAAGCTGTATAAGCTCTAGGAAACTCTCAGCCACCTCCTCAATCCTGTCCTCAGCCGCTTGAGAGTCAGGCTCGCGCTTGAAACCTGAGTGTATCTGATGTTGGAACACATGTAAGGCAGTATTCCTACATGTGTCACCTACCGGTACTGCCGGTTGTAAATGCTGGCCAAAAGGTAGTGTTGTATAGCTGACACACTACCCGAAGGTTCTATCTCAGGCATTGGTCCACGTACCGATTCCTTATCACTATGCCGACCATCCTCATAGTTACTCACTGGAGAACACTAGTATCCAAGTCCCCCATCCACTCTAATGGTGTCTCAGCTAGGTAGAAACCTCTAGAAATCACCTCCATCCATTCCACTACTGCCTGGGAATCTTCCTCGCCTCGTAACCTCGAAGGACTCTACTGCTTGAACTCTTGCAACGCGCTCTGTCAACGTGCACTGTCTGCTAGTATGGCTAGTGGCATCCATTTCCCAACAGGTGGTGGTGATGCTGGTACACCACCCGAGGGTGCCAATATAGTAAAAAGGGCCATGCACCGTAGCATCGTTGCTCGGTGGGCCGTCATCGTGTACTATCTCAAAACTCCAACTGACTGTCTGCATGGAGACATCCTGAACAGATGCGACACGGTCAACGATTTATACCTGGTGAGATGACCTGGTTTGACCTAACTTTAAAACTTTTGGAAAAACACACACAATCTGTTTATTCATGCACAAATTCAGAAATCAGTAGTCACGGTCCTGGTATATGGATGCATCGGCCGCCACACCGACACTGGACTCCCTGAACTGAAGACCACACTTGGTACCCTTAACACTATTACTTCACAGAAAGGAATAATCAGAGTCTTAAGTTATGCTGTAGAACTGACTCCTCTGATACCAATTTTTCATGACCCGTTCTCGGGGCCCATGCCATGACTACCCCAAGCCCGCCTTTCATAGGCCAGGGGCTGGCGACTTGCACAAAAAGCATAAATCTTGATAACTGGGAAGGAATTGACTTTATAAAACATAAACACATCCAACCAGAGTACATACTGAAGTAATAAACTATGAACAAAATAAAGTGCTGAAAAGTAAATGGGCCATAATACAAACAAAACTGAAAAGTGCAACTACAACTGAACGGAAGTACAACAGAAAAGAAAAACAACTGGAAGATAGAAGCAGCTCCTGCGTCGTCCATCTCAGATCCAACCGGAAGGGTAGGTACATATAGTATCCTCGACACTCTCGCTCTCCAACCTCCTCTGAGGATCGTCTCATCGTGAAGTCCACCTTCGGGTACTGACTTGTCGTGAGGTCCACCTCCAAGTACGGACTCATCGTGAGGTCCACCTCCAGGTACTGACTCGTCGTGAGGTCCACATCCGGGTACCGTCCAGTCCTCATACACTCTGTCTCTGTTAGCGTTGTTTGTCGCCTCCATCCAACACAACAAGGTGTGGGCATAGCCCGTGTAGGGGTGAGTATAACGATATATAGTAGGGAACCCGAGACCCTCAAGGTCACAATAAATCCAACAAGGATAACCACAAAGAATGATCTCAAGAGATAACCCTTATTTAGGTATAAGCCCATACATATACCTAAGATATCAAGTAAGCCATCTCAATCATGAGGAAACACAAAGGTAATGAAATCAACGGATAACCACTACTTCGGTATATGCCCATACATATACCTAAGTTATCAAGTGGCCCATCTCAATCATGAGGTAAACACAAATGGTCATTGATTCAGCTCAAACCAGGATTTTATTCATGATGATGAAACCACGGCTGCTGGAAAACTTCTCCTCTGTCGAGTACAGTGGCCCTGTCATGACTCCAAGTTGCTACTATCTAACCTTAGATAGCTGAGGTACTCCTACTGTCGAGTACCGTGGGTCTGCTTCTAACTACCAGGTGCTCCATCCTCCGTGGGTCAGCCGCAAAATACCAGGCGCTCCGTCCACTGGGCTAGTCGACTCACTCTAAGTCGAATCGGTCAAGCAGTCGTCAATTCCACAGCTACTAGGTCTCTAAACTTCGTACACACGTCTCCAGGAGGATCCACTCCACGAGATACTAGTCAATAATCCAAGTATCACAAATTCCAACAAATAAGTATCACAAGGCACTGACTCGTCACAGGGGTCTCAACGCAACATACGGCGCGTCAATCGGACGCCCGATCTGTGAGTTATTAGCCTTTTCATCCCTGGCGCCCGGTTGGTTTCGTGTACAAACCAACCCAACTGTATCTTAACTGTACCCCAAACTCTCATAGGATATACTCAAAGGGACCATTTCACAATGAGATTACCAACTCCGCTGACGGTTCGTCAATCGGACGTCTGGTCTGAAAGTTATCGGCTTTCCCATTCTAGGGCCCCGGTTGGTTTCTAAGTTAAAACCAACCCGACCAGACTCTAACTGCATCCAAACCTTAGGTGAAATATGCCAAAAGATCCGTCTCATTAAAAGTAATCCAACATAGTCGACGACATGTCAATCGGACATCCGATCCTTAAGTTATGAGTGTTTCCGCTCTGAGGGCCCGGTTGGTTTCATGTTTGAACCAACCCGGCCATACCTCAAATGACACCGGCTAACCAAACCAGTCAAATCATTGAGATCCATACAGAAAAACACACGAGATGGACTACCAATTTGTCCAAAACGGATAGCCAGTGAAAAGGTTTCATTTCACCGCAGCACGCGCGAACTGGGTCTCGACCTCGAATTAAATATCCAAAATTGGTCTTGAAACATCCATCTTAATTCTAGGGTCGCAACGTCGCAGACAGTTCATCATTCCGACACCGTATGAGCGAGATATGTCTGATACAAGATCACGTAATAATAATAAAAATATTATTATTATTCGGTGTTTCGGGGCCCCAAGCCACGAACTAGAATTTAGTATCCAACATTAGACTTGAATCGAACGTATTAATGACAGGATTACATCACCAATGACTGCAATCCAATCGAATGTCGCACACATGAGTTATGGTAGGTCCAAGATTTAATAATAATATTAAATCTATTATTTTTCAAGCGCTTCAGGTACCCGATCCAAAAACTCATTAAAGACATCCAATATTGGACTCATAAATTCCGTCTCGAATTCAGGGTCGCACTACCACTGACGGTTTGTGAAACCGAGATCGCACGACGAAGTTACAGACAAAAAGGTGTTTTATCATCAAAATTAATAATACCATTATTATATTATTAATTTTAATTTATTTCTTTCAAATACCCCATGTCACCCACCACCCTTCTTCATGCATGGCCAGAACGCCCTCCCCCCTTTCCTTCTCTCCTTTTTTATTCATTTAATTGTATCTTTTATTTTATATCATTATTAATATATTTTTCTTCTCTCTCCAATCTAATTCCATCACCATATTGGTCTCCCAAATAGAACCCCAATCACACGGCCTCCCCCCACACAGCCAGAACCGCCACCATCTTCGGCTGCCTGCCCAGCTGTGCCTCAAGATCCTTCTGCAGTCCATTCTGACTTCGATTTAGCTCGGAAAAAAGATATGAATGCATATCCTTGATCCTCGGGTCAAGATCTTCACGTCCGTATGTCGCGCTCAGGGAAAAATTGAGTTTCCAGCGCGCTTAATTATTTGGGGATGAATAACACGTGAAGAATGTGCAGAAAATGAATAAGGAAAGATCCCGATCAATGTGTGGATTGATAGCCGTGTTAGTTTGTCCATCTTTTTTGAGAATCAAGAACATGGGGAATTGAAAATTAAATATTTATCATTCTTCAAGAATTTCCAATTCAAGATAAACTAGAAGAAAATTAATTCAATCAATTTTTTATCAATCTATGAATTAATTTATTTAATTCACGTTTATCCTGAAACATTTAAACCGATTTAAGGAATCCACAAAGGTATATCCTACAAAATAAACTCTCAAGCTCAAGGGTATAAACCACATAAATAAGAAATATACAATATTCCCCTACCTCGCAAAGACGTCACACGTCGTCGAGCCGAAGATAAAGGCAAGCTTCTAGATGATCAGACGTCGTGGAAGATCGGTGTCGATTCCATTGATGTCGGAGAAAGTGTCGTCATCGATGGAGACATTCCCCACGGTGGTGTCTCCTCCCTTGATGTGGAGGATGAAGAGGAGAAGGCACGTCGTCAGTGACTTCTTGTTCTTCATCGGAGGCGTTGTTCTTCTACAAGAACGTTCTTCATTGGATGGAGGGAGCTCTTCTAAATTTCTCCAGAGGTTTCCCACAAGGTTCTCCAAAATATTTTCCAACCCATAATTGAGTGAAGGCTCCCCAATATATAAAACTATCATGCACTTTTATCTTTCAAACCCTTGATGGAAAATTAATTAGGGAGGTGAAGGGTTGTCATAATAAGGGTACTTGTCGCATTAAATTGAAGAGGTGTTATGTGGGGGGTTAGAGAGAGTTATTGGAAGATGATAGGATGGGGCTCATGTGGGCCCCACCTCTTATATATCCACACATGGGAGGATTAAACATCCTTAGAAATAAATTTCTTTTAACCAATTTATTTAACTAGTTAACTAAACACCAAATTAATAATTCTCAACCCACTACAAATGCAACTGCGGTAAATGTCCCCTTAAGCAATTACCAGTGATGTGAGTTCATTGGTGCCCTCGGTTTTCAATTTCGAGCACTAGTTCAAAATATAGAAAAACCCACACGTACATTTACTGAACGTACATGAAAAAAAGTTCAGAAAATTATTATCAGTCACCCTCGACCAGTGCCGGCTGAGGATAGACTCTGTCTAAGTAAAACACGCACCAAAGAACCCATCGTTACTCTCATATTTTCAATCCGAGTTACCATTTTGATGTTATGAATTTTAAAATAAAATAATTGTCACTTAATAATTTTATTTGCGGCCAAAAACTAACTTTTTCTGGTGGCCCATGCCAGAAAAATTTAGTATCTACTTAAATAAAGCATGCCCCCATGAGTTCAGCGATGGTATCGGATTTTTAAACCAAGCTACCATTTGTGAGTTATAACCATTTGAAAAATAAAATAATTTATTTAATTATTTTATTTACGTTTATTATATTTTTATAATTTCTCACATGAGGCACGCACGAACTAAACATAAGTTGCACCTATCGTAAAACCGTCAACCTGAGCACAACGCTGCCCTCAGATTTCTGATCCGAGTAACCGTTTAAGAGTTATTCCACTTTTTCAGTAAAACTGGTTATGTGTGTTAATTTAAGCTTATCAAAACATCATAAAATTATTCTGGGCACACCGGGCCTCAGAATCAGGTGCCATCAGAAACTACAGACTCGTTAAATTCCAGTGAATTTAGGAAAAAAAATTTCCTTGAAGTTTATGGGTCTTGAAGATAACATAATTTAACCTCAAGTTTATCTAATGCCATTCATATTCCATCATATCATGTAGTAACCCATAATTACCTCAAAAGTAAGGATCATATAAACCCTAATGGTTACCGTTATAATTATTACCTAAAATTCCACATAGATTTGGTTCTATCGTATATGATGCGTTAGAGAACTCACCAAGGTTCAAGTGGTTAATCATGACTCCTTGATAGTTGGTTTAGAATAACCGCGATATTCATCATTGAATCCCCCCATTTCATCCAGTCTCTTAATCAGAGAACCACCACAGTTTCCTTCAAACCCATTGTCACTTTGGTTCCTACTAGATCCATCCATTTACTAAAACCAAAAAGGTCAGTGTGAGTATATCAATAAAATCATCATGTACTAAAGAGGAAGATAAACACTACGATATAATTATCCAAGTTATCTAAAACTCATTCCAACTTTTATAAATAACAATGACTCTATCTAATATAATAATCATTGTGGTTATACACAACTTGTCACTTATGCTTAAACAAAACTCTAACCTCTAAAGTTATCTAAACCGACCTTTGATACCAACTATAAGGACCCGACCTTATATATAATACATATTCTAGAATTAAATGAATAATTCACATTGAGGATCTTTTCAGGTTTAGAGTTTTAGAGAATCAGAACATAACTATTACATCTCAAAGAATACACAGTAGACACATCTACTCAGTTTCCATTTTTTCACAAAAAAAACTCTTGAACAAAACAGTCATGTCAAGTTACTTTTTTTAGACTGCATAACATTTCCTTGATCCCATCCTTAACCCTATTCAACTTTATGTCATGTGAAAAACATTTCAAAAAACATGGGATGAGAATAAAAAGCTCAGTAAGGGTTATAACAATATGGAGAGAAAAAATTAGTCCATGTATACATAAGAATCAATGAAATCATACTATACTCATAAATCATAAGGAATTTAACATACCTCATGAAATCATAATATTTATACATAACTCAATAGAAATCATAATACATAAAAGAAACTTGAGGCATTCATAACATTCATACGTAGGGATTAACCCTCATGGTTATGTTTGGAATACCCATCATAGTATATTCCCTAAATATCTTTATAGAAACCATAGCGTTTAACCCCTTCGCGTTACCCAGTGCTTTGGAGATCTATCTCGGGCTCACCCACCCTTAGTTTATCACGGAACCACCCGATTTCATAAACATTTCCCAAGACCCATAACATAATCATAACACTTAAAACATGCATAAAAGAAACATAAAATTTCCACATTTCAATCACAAGAGTTCACATAATGATATTATCATAAATAAAAACATCTAATAAAATCATTAAAACTATATGAGAGAAAAATCCCTTTATACTTTGAAAATATTAAACGAAGACATTTAAAAGAGATTTTAGAATCAAAGCGTCCCATACCACTTTGAAACCATTGAAAGGGTTTTAAAACATTGATTTCCATATAAATAAATCCTTAAAACAATTTTTAAAACATGGACATGGATGATAAATGTTTAAAAGAATAAATCCTTAAAACCATTTAAAATAATGTTTTAATAAAAGAGTCCTTTTCCATTTTGAACATTTAAATTATAAGCCACATGAAAGTAGACCATTTTCAAAACATTTAAATAACTTTAGTATAGATAGAATATGGATATGGAAAGTCAAAGGGGCTGTATATACAATTTATAAAAGAATAAAAGTGCATATCATTATGAAATGTCTCAATGAGAAGAAATTGAGATGTAATCCCAATCAAGGATCATGTCATTAGATCAAGGATAACGAAATGACATAATTATGTGTGAAAAATATAAATACACTAAATATATGTAGATAATTAGTGTAAAACAATTATATGTCATACAGAAATATTCATATCATGACATAATCAATATGTAGAGGTTTAACCCAAATTATATGAATTGGGTTAAGATGTTCCCTTGCAAAAATTCGATAGCCTAACGACGTCACATCAAATTTTAGAAAAAGTGTTGATGAGAGAGATAAAGGGTATATCATCACTTGGAAATAATATTTAAATCAATAATTATATATATTAACATATCCCAACATAAGACGTTTTAATTTAAAAGAAAAAAAAGAATTCTTTTAAAAATGGGAGGGTGAAAGGTTCTCTTACCGACTTGGGTAACTTTCGAAACATACACCCCATGAAAGGACTATAAAACATTGATGTAAATACTCACAAAAAAAATTATATTAAACAATGAGTATAATAATTTGAATTACATAAACCACTCAAAATAAATAGTTGAAAATGTAGCATAAATCTCACGGGAATAAAATTGAGATGAAAAATCCCTTATGAAAACTCGGTAGCCTAACAGCGCCACTTAAAACATCCAAAAAATGGATTGATGAAATAAAATAGGTTCTATCATCATATTAACATATAATTTAAAGTAATAGGGATAAAAAATAACATCCCCCAACATAATAAGGAGGATCATAAAAGAAACTACATAAAAGAGAGTACTTAATACGAAAGAGATAGGTAGGATCCCTTACCTCAAGTCCAACTTGTCTTGTTCATTTCTTTATATTCTTGAATAATAAACTAGAGTTAATTTCTACTCTCTTAAGAACATTTTTCAAGTTTATTATTCCTTTTATATCACTTATTACCATGTTATGATCATTATGTAATTATTTATGTTAATAACGATCGTTTTGTCGATCATTGGTACTTGAGTCAAAAATAAACTTCTTATAATTACAAGTTGTTCTTGTGGTAAAATATCCATTAAATCTAGAATTATATTCCTGATTTTGGTATCATATATATCATATATATCCAGTATATACTTGTATTTATAATATTACATAACATTTAAAGGTAATAAATGAAATGCACTGTTCATGGAGACTTTAAGCCGTACGTACGCATGAATGCTACATTCATTTCTATTTCGTATTTTATGGAATTAAAACTAAATGAGAGAGATATATATATATTATAATTCCAGTATAATATATATGTAATATTGTTCACGTAAGTTCATTAATTTCATTCTTTATACATTCCTTGTATTGCATGAACTAGTCATGTCACTTGAGGGGGCGGTAGTCCACACTTCCTAAAATGAAATTATCGAATTTTCACAACATGAAAAACCTAAAGGTATGTATTAAATATAAAATATAGAATCATAGAGTGAAAATAAATATAATATATATCATAAATAAATATAGTTTCATCATAATGGCCACCAGGAGAGGTGGTAAGAGAAGATAGAATAATCATCATTTCGTGAGACAGTAATTTGCCATCCATAGAAACAGTATGTTCTTTAACCATTATACGGAGGTGTGTGTAAGTTTAGCTCGAATAATTATAATAAAAATATCCTAGTACGATGATGATACTGATGTTGTTAAAAAATTAAGTAATAAAAAGAGTTTAGGGGTTGGAGAATCAAAATAAATCAAAAGAACATAAGAGAGGACATTACCTTTAAATCGGGTAACTCCCTTTGGTTTGAACAAAAAGGGTTTCTTGAAGAGCTTTATGCCTAATGAAAGGAATCTAGGATGAATAGAGGTATGTGGAGAGATAAAATGAGCAGAGGTTTTCTGAGCCAATGGATAGAGAGGTGTGGATAAGGAAGTTGTGGTGGGGGCCTTTTATAAGAGGGAGGATGGGCACTCTTAGAATGTAAAGAAATGTTACTTTTTATTAAAATGTATTTCAGATTTTAAAGGTCCAACATTGATATATTTCGAGGATAAGGTGATAAGGGTTCGAAATATACTCATCCAATTGTTTTTTTTTTCAAGTTTAAGTCTTATATTTTACATTCTCTTTTCATTTTATTTAAATCGTTCATTAATGAGATAATCGCTGCATCATCATGGTGTCATAAATAAATTAATTTATTTAATGTCTAAAAATTATAAAAAAAAAACACTATGATGTAGGAAATATTTTTATATTTTCAATTAAAATTTATAGTCCAAGATATCATTTACACAGACAAAACCAAAATTGTTTTACTTGGGTGATACATACTTTGGTTATACATTCCTTTTAAAAACATAAAATTAAAAAGTGTCACAATCACCCCAAAAGTGATTCCATGGGGTCCCAAATTTTGGCACAAGGCATCCCCCGGTCGTCCATGACACCACCAGTAGCATTAGGACACATTTTGGGGTCATTTGTTATTATTAAGATATTATTTTATTACCCTTAACTACCTGATTAATAATAAATCACGATAATTAAAGATAATTATCGTCGTTACTATTCATAATGTCAAAAAAACAAAAAAAGTGTCTTAATTAAATAATTTGAAACTTATGATTCCAAATATTTAATCCATTTTATCAAATTCAAAACACAGAAATTTTAGTAACTAATTTAAAAGTAAATCCAATTGTCAAAACAAAAGACGAGTTTTTAAGATGTAAAATATATCAAAAGATTGACGTGTATTAACATCCAATTTAAAAGTAAAATTACTTCCAATGAAAAAATTTAATTAAGTGATAAAAACATAATTAAATTATACCTTAAAAACAATTAAAATTAAAATCTAAATATATAAATAAATTGGATGAAAAGGGTGTTTTGAATTAAAAAGCTGTATTTTTCACTATTCATTTAAAAAAAGACATTATCAGAAAAATACCAAAAATTAACCCTAAGATATATCTGATATTCCAAATTCTGAAATGATGTCCATTTTACCAAATTAAAAACATAAAGGTTTCATTAATAAATCATATAGTTAATTCCCACTGTCAAAACAAATTACGTGTTTTTAAGAAACAATATCTATCAAAAGATTGACACTTGTTTACGTCAATTTTCAAAGTGAAATTAATTCTAATGACAACCACTGAATAATATGGTAAAAATATATTCTAATTACACATTAAGAAAATTAAAAAAGATAATCTATCCATATAATTAAATTAGATGAAAAAGCAATTTTGAAGTAAAATGAAGTATTTTTCACAATTAATTAAAATAATCAACATTTGTTAGAAATATACCAAAAAATTATCCAATGTAAATTTCAATATCCCTATTCTAAAGAATAAGTTTATTTTGACAAATAGAGCTTATAATATTGTCAAATGTTGAATTTAAAAAAGGTTCACCATCAAAAGGTGGAAAAACAATCTTTTAAAAATATGAGAGTATTTATTCATAAAATTAGATTCATTTGCATTTTAAGCCTCTAACATTTGTTGGATATATGTAAAAATATTTAAAAAACATATGTAATCATTTTTTTAGTTCTGTTCATTATTGCCATTACAACGGCTAGGCATTAACTATTTAAAATAATATTATTATATTATTACTGTGCAACGTAAGATTACAAAGAAACTCGGTGTTACGTATTGGGTACGCTATTGAGCATAGCATTCCATTTAAATTAATTTTAACATTTTATTCACAAATATTGATAAACGTGAGAATGTAATATTATTTATTTACGTGGGATGTTACAATAAAGGATCATAGAATGTGGTGGTTGAGTATATCAGTACGATCCACCCATCCTGGGACATTGACTCATCCCTCTATATTCCCGTAAATGATATGTTTCAAGATGATCAATTGTACCAAGTGTAAGATGTTATTCCTTGGTATGAAAAAATTTTAAATTATATTGTAGCATCTCACACTGATACTAATATCTAAAATAAAAACAAATTATTTTTTCATAAAAGTGAGTCTCGTTGATACATTTGGGATGGACCCGACCTTTAGCACACATCTAGTGAATAGTCCACATGACTTTTTTTCCCGATTGGTAGTTTTAGTGTGTCCTAAGGTTCTTGCACATTAATGCTTATGGGGTCTACTTTGATCCTCAACTAACTACTCATATGGTCACTGATTTTGGTTTCATTTGTCCAATAATATTTTGGGATTCCGATGAATTCTGTAAATCTTTCCCATATCATCAAAGAATGGGGATGTCTCTAAAAGAAACTAAATTCCACACAATCCCTTTATCTACCATTATTTTTTTTGTTTTCTAATTTACATTAGGGGATATTTCCCAATTACTTTAGATGCTTTTAATTTTTATAGAAGATTATTATGTGTCCAATGGGAAGAGACATGAGCCATTAGGAATGATGATTCCAAGAGAGTTGTCGAATTTTTGAGAACCCAAATATTCAATAGATTTAGATTACCTAGGTTCATCATCAATAACAGGGGATCTCATATTTTAATCCAAACAATGTAATATCTTTTGTGTTGGTATGGGGTGGGGCATCGAATGTCTACTACTTATCACCCACAGAACAATTCTGAAGATTAGGTATCTAATAGATAGGTAAAACAAATTCTTGCATTTTTTTATCTTATAGAAAAGATTAGAGTCTTAGACATGATTATTAATTAATGGAATACGTGTAATTATTTGAAAATATTTGTGGGAATGTCACCTTATTAAAATATTTTTTAAAAGAGTTTACACCTCATTATTGAGATAGAGAATCGAGCCTACCGTGAATTAAATAATAAATTTATAGTCATTCTAGTGTAGCTTCTCAAAAGAAGTTACAGATTTAGGAGATGGAGGAAATGAGAAGATATTTATAAAATAAATATTGGATTTCAAATGAGAAACCAAGGCTACCCATAACCATCTCATCCTTCTCCATCAATTACACAATCAGAAGAAGGCCCACCTTTACAATGAAATGATGAAGTTTCATCCAGATATTCATTATTCATACTGGTTTGTCCCATACACTATTACTAATGTTTATCAATTCAGTTTAATTCTGGTAATAAATGATGAAATGAATAAAACATTCAATTTCAATGGGAAGAGACTTAAGAACTTTCAAAAAACCAATCTAAAGTCATTGATGGGGGATCTCTAATTTCAAAAGGCTTCCTACCAATAATACAAACCATGTTTTATAATTCCTTACCATACTATATTTTATTGCAGTTTGTACACTGCGTTCTCTAGGTGTGGGGGATGGGTATATTCTTGGGTTAGTTTTAAATATTCACGATTTTTTTCTTAGTTTCCTTCTAGATTGTATTGTAAATTTTCCCACCATTTCTACACTTACATTGGTGTTGGAATGCAAATTTTTTATTCCAAAATTATAATTGTAAAAGATTATTTCTTAATATTAGAAGTTATTTATAAATAATGAGTAATTTATTTATTTCATATTTTTTTAACATTTAATAATTTTGTCTCAATAATGAAATGCGTGTTTTAGCATGAATGTAACATTATGGTATGACATTTTCTTGAAAATTGGGTTTTTTGATGATATTAATGGTTGTATCACTTTGAAACCTTTGATAATAATGGTTTAAATAGTGTGATTTGTTTATGGGAAAATTGATCCACATAATGTCTCCAAATATTTTTTCACCAGAACATGAAATGTGAATATTTTTTATAAAATTTAAGGTAAATATATGTTTGGTTAATTTCACCTTACATTCCAAAATGATTTTTCCGTTTGTTCATTCCTTATCTGAACGTTTTCAATATTGTACCAGATAGACCATTGAGTGTGTACCTTTTATTTTACTCTTGTAAACCCTAAAAGAACAGAAAAAAATGGGTTCTATATTCGACAGTCCAAAATCCTCTAGCATTCATCTCGTTATAACTATTACAATTAGTTTCATGTGCTGATCAAAAAATGTTTGAGAGATGTGTGTAATTTTTTTTTGAATTTCAATATTTGAAAAAAAACTATATCAAATTATGGTAGTGATGAAATTTACAACATATGAGGATATCTAGGCCATGAGCTTAAGGTTATATTTCCAAGAATCCATAAATAAGTGGGTCTTGAAATTTGATTGCAATAGATGTATAGTAGTTTCGATGGATAGAATAATTTAATCAGTAAAATTTTAAAATAACATATATTTAATGGAGAGAAAGTGGAAGGAATTTCATGAAATGGTTGTGACACACAGAAGCTGGGAATTAGTGACATTGTTAACTTTTTAAATACTTTCATTTAGTGGAACCACTCATCTCTTAACTTTTTTCTAATATAATTTATGAGACATATTTTTCAATGATTACTAAGAGTAAATCCATGGGGTGATTTTTTCTTTGTGAGCATTTCATTAATGGATTAAGAGTTCATTTAATGTAAAATATTAGCAGAGTTGGAAGTATCTCTATGTATAATTTTTTGAAATGTTACATTCCCTTGAGTGCAAATTATTATGTGTGGGGTTGTGATCCCACCCCAATTCATTATTTTATTCCACCCTTACACCATTTTATTAAACAAATTTTTTATTGTAAATTCAAAAAAAAAATTAAATTCATGTTTTATTCATTTATTTAATATTTATCACAGTTAAAATAGGATATCATACTGGTTTTGATTATTTCATTATAGTAGAATGTCATTTGGAGGACTGGAGATGGTATGAAAAGAAAATGGGTCCAACTGCATAGAATCCCATGAACTCATAGACATTGTTTTTCATGATATTATAAATCAGTTCATTCGAATAAGATACCAATTTTTGAGTGGATCCATAAATCAATGGGATACACGTAATTTCAAGAAACTAAATCAATATTCATTAATTTGGTGGTCCATCTAAAAATATATATCTAGGATACCAAATCTGGAAGAAGTAAAATGTTTGGTTTGATAATTTGACTTTATCTCAAATTATAGATGTTCAAAATCTTCTAAATTGGATAAGGTGATAGTCTATATTCTAGAAACTAACTCCCCTTTTTTCAAGTCTAGATAATGCCATTTACTGACTAGAAACAAAGACACATGTGGAATCTTGAAAATTGGGTTCCCGAAACCAATTCCCATTTAGCTATAAAAGGTCACTAGTGGTACCTTATTTCCATGTTACACTAAAGTATTGAAAAAATGCTAATTTTGAGTTCTAGATGAGTCATATTATCCTCTTAGAGGTTCTGAAGATCCCTATAATCAAAGGAATATCATAAATGAAGAAGGAGATCCACCTGTTCTTCCCCATCCTCCGATGTTGAGTTATGTGGTGGGTAATCATTGTGAGGGAGCTAAACAATTAAAGAGGGAGTTATTACACATAATTATCTAACGGTTTAGTGTATATTATTGTTTGAAATAGTCATTTTAAATGTATCTTAACTTATTTTGATGCATTTATTTATTATAAAAAATATTTCTAAACTGATAGGTGTGTTGTTATATGTGTGAAACATGTGTTTCTACGATTGGAATACAGAATAATCTACTTCCTTCCAAAAAATTTGAGATTTTAGTATTTTTTGACACACCTTATAACATGATAGGGTGATGGAACTTGACTAGATTATTTTTATTTCATGTGTTTAGTGATATTTTCATAGTTTTATGGTGCTTGTGGTTACCCAAGACCTTGGTTATCCCTCAAATAATGAATTACACCAAAACCTAATAATAAATCATGAACATCGTTTTAGGTGGTGTAGAAACTTTTAAATGAGTAACTACTTATCATATATTTTTCAAAATATACTTGTTTTTATACTATTAAACTTTTTAAATTAATCATTTTATATTTTTATATTTTTTTAAAACATCCATGATTTTTATTATTTTTTATTTGAAATACCCCTATTAAACCTATCAACACTCCTTGAAAGATGACCTAGGGTCTTCCCTAGTCTATAAAACCATCATTAAATCATAATCAATTTTATGTGTACTGAAAACACATTAAACATGAAAAATAATTATTTTTCTCTTATGAAACAGAATTTTATGGTAGTTGGGTCTGAAATTCTGATAATTTTACTCACACTATCTAATAGACATACTAGGATTCCAAATGAGAAAATAATGGAATGATATTTTGTCAGTCCTTTATGAGGTAACATCCACCGTCATTTAGTGGATCTTCTGATCTACTAATGGTTGGGAAATGAATCAACACCATTGAGGGAATATTTTCAATTCTTTAATTCATGTGACATGAAAAAGATATCGAATATGTTTATAATCTAGCAATATATATATATGTAGATAAATGATTGAATATTAGCAATAATACAAGGGAAAAAGAATAAATTTAATCAATCAAATTTGTTAAACATGGGGGATATTCTTCAATTAGAGATTACCTTTTATTCAATTAGCAAATATGGAGAAGGAATTTCATGAGATAAAGCAAAAGGATATTGAATCCATCAATACATATGAGGGATATTTTAAAATGAATATGATGTATGACATCGGTGTAGTTATCAGTCCAAAAACTAAAATTGTTTGATTCCTTGGTGGCCTAAATACTAGTCTTTTCAGGTAATTAGATATTAAATACATCACTACCTAAACATAAATTGTTATATGTGTACCCAAGGTAGAGAAAGAAATTGGAGTTACCCCAAAATATCAGGATTATGATTAGAAAAGAAAAATTTAATTCATAGGGTATTTTAAAAATCATCGAGTGCTGGAGAAAAGACTTCCATAATAATCAATAGGTCTGAATAAACATGGAGTATATTTTATTGAGGAAACTCATAAAAATTAAAACTTGTAAGGGAAGGTAACCATTCAGCTGATTGTGGAAGTGTTGGGATGAGGTCAGCTAAGGATTTAAATAGACATAACATTGTACCGAATACACCACCCACAATCTAGTGTTTCAAATGAATGGACATTGACAAATAAAAAATTCAATTCCTCAATCCAAAGGATAATATAGATGATAGTCACCAATAAACACATAATATATGGACAATGGGAAATCTAATGCAGTAACAAGGGATAATGTAAATCATGTTTATAAGTGAAAATTGATCCTTTGGTCCTTAGTTTGAAATTTCATGTCTAACTTTTTATGAGTTCGACCTATAAAAATATTATTGAAAATTCATGTGATTTTCTCCCTGTAAAAAATTATTAAATATTGAAACATCTATGAATATTTTCTGAAATTAATTTTTTATGTAATTTAGTATTTTGTTTGAATGGTACTGGTAACCATGAATTCTTAATTAGGTGGTGTAGTGACATGTTTGAAGAATACATGGATAAAAGAAAGATAAAAATTAATATCTACATCATGATGGTATAATAATGTGATAAATATATATATATTTCGTAATTAAACAAATGGTATAGTATTGATAATGTTTGAACTGATTATTAATATAATGTCAATGTGGTTTATGGATTGATTTTATTTTATATTTGGATTTATGGTATGAGTAAAGAGATAATATCTGAAAGATTGAATTTTTTTCACTATGGTTTTATGGTAATTAAGCTAATTAACATGTTTCAAAATAATACATGTTAATTATCAGCACATATTTTTTGTGTGAAAATTAAGAGAAATATTAAGTTGTTTGGGGGATTAATAAATAAGGGTTTTTTTAAATTTAGAGAAACTGATTCAATAGTCATTGATTCTACGTTTTTTTTAATATCATCACGGTAATGATTTGTGAAATTGTCTATATTGATATTGGGAAATGTTTTTAATTGATAATTTAATATTTTACTATATTATGATTTAATCATATTGGAAAACCTATAATATAATATTTTTATGAGGAAAACTAGATAATGAAATAATGATTATCATCACATTTTGGATATAATGATCCACTAATTCTTTAGGAATTATATTTTATTTTCTTTCTTCGAATATCAATTGAAGAAGAAACATTTCAATGAACAACCAAAGAGTGGGATTGTAATTAGTGGATGAAATCAAGTGAGAATATATTTTATAATTATAGTGGAATAAAATTTCATCATATTTTCGTTATTTTTTATAACATCAATGAAATTCTTAAAACCAATTTGATATTTTCTTTCTTCCATTAATCAAATATTTTCTATATTCGCTACCACTCTCCATCAAAAAATGAGAGTTAAAATACTATTCCATTTATATATTTTTACTTTCAACTAATATTATTCTAATTAGAATCCTACTTATGTGGTTACAATTGAAATTTACATTCCCATTTTTATGAGGATGTTTTATTGTCTCTTATTACAATGAGGTTTAACCAGAATAGATTTTTCAAATATCCAACATTGATTTCTGATGTGAAAATTAAATTTTTGACGCCATAATTTTTTTAATTTATTGATTGTATTGGTATAATAGCTTATCAATAAAAGCATTAACTGTATGTCTCCAAATTTCATGATGTGTTCCATGTACCTATCATAATGACTTACATACCTGATCCTTAACCTGTATAAAACAAAGATGCCATACTCTAAGAAAAGTATATTTCTTATGAAGTAAAATATTTATAAGTATTATATTCTTATTCATTATTTGGTATGTTTTTTTGTAGGATTGAATGTTGTTTATGAATCCCATTTCTTTTCGAGGAGTTATATTATATTGAAATTTTAATGAAACTCATTTATTTTCAAGGGTTCTGATATGATGAATTACTTTTATTCTCATGGTACACATATTCATTATTTTCATTAAGTTACATTGGTTGTGTTATATCCAATTTAGGAGGATACATTATAACCATTGACAGGTGGGGCCTATATATACCTACAATGCATTTAGTAATGATTTATATATCAATGGATATACATGGATATAATAGGTAGTGAACATAGTTCAGGAAGCAGTACTAGAATGATGATTGAAGTTCGTTTAGTAATAACTGACTCGAATAGGAAGTGAATCATATTCATAAAAGGACATTTTATTCCATGATAGACAAGAGAGTGATCCTTGAATAATACAATGGTTTTGGGAGTGACACCTTCAACCATGATAGCCTTATGAAGGAGCCATTATTTATAATAAGGTAATTTTCTATACATATATATATTCCAAACTCCATGTCTTATTCTAATGCTATTCCTTCATGGATCATATTCTCTTCTGATTCATGTATTCAGAACTTCAATGATAGATCATAGGATAGAACAATATGATCATTGATATGAAGAGTATAATTTTCAAATTTTATGTTCATGTCATCTTTCCATTCTGAATATGTTATTGTTGAAAGTTCCCTTGTTTAGTCTAACTAAGCACCTATTCTCTCCATTTTCTAAGGATTATTTTTCTCCTGAGTATGAAGAAAAGTTTAAGTATCAACTCTATGGGTTTTATGTTTGAAGGAATAATAAGAAGACAATATATTGTTTTTATGAACTAGTATTTTATGTTACAAATTTTCAAAATACACTAAACCAATATGATTTTTAATGGTTTTTTTTTTTGAAAATTCTAATTAAAATTTATTATATAATATCCATTTATGAAAATATTCGTTTTTTATACTCGTAAAATTCCAAGATGTTCCATTCCATATCTATATAGTTGACCCATCAATAATAAGAGTGTTCTCATTCATCTAGAAACAATATTATTTATTCTATGTGGTGTATTGATCTTAGGACAAATTCCATTCCCCTTAAGATATTCCATGAATATTCAACTAGTATAATTAATAGAAATATCTATCATTATTTTTGTTATAGACCAAACATAATTCGTTGGAGCATTTATTTTGAAAATCAAAATTTTATGAGAGTCTATATTTTATCTTTTATAAAAAGAACACATGTAATTTTTATATGTTTAACAATAAATGAAATGAAAATCATATCAACTGTTTTCTATTTCATCACCAAGGAGCCAAAATTTTTGAGTTAGTAAGATTCAATGGATAAATATGTTGGCTATTTACCATCTTGTATATAGAATTATCAATCCTTCCTTTTTGATATGTGAATAATATCAACTTAATTGTTATAATATTTGGAAGATCATAAAAATTATATACTCCAATAATATTAATAATGTTCATTTTTCCAAAATGATAAAGAATGTGACAAAATACATTATTTTATTATTTTATTTATAAAAGGAAATTATTTTCATAATTTTAAAACTGTAATATATTTATCCTTTTCTTATTTCATCATGTCAAAATATATCCATTAATTAATAAAATTACTAAAAATCAATCCTTTAGAATTTTAGCTAAATTTCTCTAAATATAAGATTGATGTATCCAATGATATTTTGTTTCAGTCCCTAAAAAATAGTCTTTCTGGATTTTAATTGAACTTTCTCAATCACATCTTATCCAAAACCATGAATTTTTTGTAACCCTTCATTCCACATACCCACTTAACCATAAATTCATTATTAAATAACATTTAGGTTTTATAAATCTATATTCTTATGAGTTTAACAAAAACAAATAAATATCCATTAGATTCCACATTATTATTTACGTTCCACTTTATCAAATAAATATTTTTTATTTTCATTAATCATCTAAATTAGAGACACCAGAGTAATATGACTCATAATTATTTTTGATGTTATTATAATGAAAATTTATATAGAATGGTTAAATTCTAAGTCTAAATCCAAAAAATCTTCTTTTTGAATATCAAATATATTAGTTTATTTCTATCATGATGTTTTATTCTGTATATATATTCTTCTTATTTGAGATGATTTTATACCCCTAAATATATTCCACACATTCATAGATAAATCACAACGTAATTGATAAATAAACTGCTCTATTTCAGAAGAATTAATAATTCATAATATGATAAAAACCATAGATATAATTTTTACATTTCAAAATAATGGAATCATTAATTTTTTATTTTATTTCACTAACATAATAACCACATATCCATTTTATAAATATAATATATTAGGATCTCTTTAATTCTACTATATAAATATAATATTCATCTCCACATTTTCAATGTAATGTGTTGTAATTGTTTTTTATTATATGTTTATGTTCATGAAATTTACCTATTTCTTTGGTTCACTTGATTTAGCCACAAAATCTATATTCTTTACTTCATTAATGATATATAATATCTCTGAATATTTAAATTAATTTTGTATCACATTATTATTGTTTATAAGTAATCTTTTGATTCCAATTTTTTGGTTTAATATTCTATAATATATTGAACAACATCATGGAAATTTGATCCGAATTTATTTATATTTGTTTAGTTTAAATTGTACAAGGAAATTCTCCTTATTTTTATATTTCATTTTTCTCATATAAATTTTTTTATTTACTTATAATCATTATAAATAATATTTAGTTATCAATGTCCTAGAAAAATGGATTTTTGTCAGCTATAATCAAATTTATTATTGTTAACAAATTCACCATTTTTTATTTACTATATATTCATGTTATTACTCAGTAAGAGACATTAGTTCAAATACCTTATAAAAAAAATCAATTTTAGTACCTTTATCCTAACTTTAACAAAGGAAACATTCATATATACTGTTTTTCATCATTCACCATATAAATTAGAAGTTTATAATCATGGTCATAACTTAATGTCCAAAATTTATCTTTATATTGACTATCATTACTTCATTTAAAATTAGATAAGAATACTCAAATTTAGTAAATATATGAAATATTTTCCTTCTTTTTGAATAAATAATTGATTAATGAAATGTGGTTATTTTATTTATTAAAAAAATATCCTGGAATTATATATACATATTCACTAAAATCATCTTACATCATTATTGTAATATTTTCTAAAAATTGTTAGATGGATCCACATATAAAACACAATATTTGGAAATTTAAATTATATTTTCCCTCACCTTATCTCACACTCATTTACATTAGTGATATTACTTTATAAAAAAAGGATTTTAAAAAGCCTAATAGTTTGAACATATAGTATACTATTTAATAACACTCGTCTAATATTTTCATATTTCCAATTTTTGAAGGAAATTTCTTTTTCGTCATTACCCTATTTCATGAGAAATTTTTATTTTTTTAATATAATAATAACATAATTCGATATGTAATTCACCAAGAGGGAGTGTACCAAGGCCTAACACCCTAATATTTTTTGAGAATTGTTTTTCAAATAAAACATATCTCTTAGATATTTTTTTTACATAAAACTAAAAAATTACATTACATTAAACTCAACACTGATATTATATTTATTTACCAAAAACACTTAGGGTAGATTTAACTATTACAAAACCAAGTTGAAAAGGAATGTAACACACTTTTGAAATATAATTATTTAATAAAATAGTTATCACCCAACCATTTCAATGGTTTGATTTATTATGATTATCTAAACTATGAATATATTTGTTATACATATATAAAATATAAATTAATTATTGTTTAATTAAAAATAAATTAATATAATTATTATTGTGAAATAAATGAAATATCTATTAAAAAATAATTTTTATGAAAAATAATTTTTACATCAAAAAGTAAACAAAATTGTTTTTTTCACTGAATTGAAAGGATATATATTTAAATAATATATTCAATCAATTTCCTAACATTGATATTCTATATCTTATTTACATGTGATAAGAATAAATCTCTTTGTATAGTTAAAAACAAAATTTTTCCAAAATGTAGTTTTTCAACCTTTGGTGAACATATTTTAAATTTTCTTTTCCTATTTTATAAAATTTATTTTAAAAATTAATAACTATTTTTGAAATCCACATTTAAAAATTAAATTCTGTTAATTTTTTTTAAATTTTTTGAGAGGGTAAATATTTTTATGAACAGTTAAAATGCATTATTTATTTAGAATTATAATTTATTTTAATGATTTTAAAAAGATAAAATAATGTATTAGTGTTTAAAAACAATCTTAGTAAAATTATACATCTATTAATCCAATTTATGAAATTTTAAATAATTTAACATTTACCAATGATATAAATGCTTTTTAAACTTTTGAAGATTTTCTCTTGGAAATTATGTATTCTCATCACATATGTACAGTTAATCGTAAATTGAAATATTCCACTTATATGTAATGAATTTAAAAAATTTGGTTCCATATTTAGAATTATAATAATTAAGATTATATTATAAGTTATTTATTATATTTTACCATAATTAACAATCAAATCATTAAAAATTAATTACCACATTCTATATAATAATGGATTTATTGGATGTAAACTAAGAGGATACGATCTAAAATGACTATAAAACTTTTCAAATTACTATTTTATGGCCATATTCTAACTCTATTCTTCCAAATACTAAATATATGGTCTTTGAATGATTTTTCCAAGTGAATTATTATATTATCTTTTTTTCCTTTTGGAAACTTTCATGTATTTTTAAACTGGTTTCCATTCAACAATTTATAAATTTCCACCTACAACCTTAACTAATTCACACCCATATTAAATAGAGATAGATAAAACCCAACCAAAATTCCTGCTAAATTTTTTTATCCTTTTTTAAGTGTTATTATTTATCCTAGAAACCAAAAACTAGGATCCTTAATAAGAGATCTAAAGGAGGTTCCCTTAATCGATGGTTATAGTCTTCAATATGATTCTTAAATTTACTTCTTATTTTTTCACAATAAATAAAGTCTTAATAATTAAAATATAATAACAAAATTATCTGTCATATACTTAGATGTTATAATTATTTATTCATAACCAATATGTATCACCTATTACATCAAATGGTAAACCAAAATGTCTATCATGTGTACAGCAGACTACCACCTCATGAAGTGATGCTATTGATTTTAGCATACGACATAAATGGATTTTAGTAATAATAAATTTATTGAATAGTCATAATATATAGTAAATAATTATGATTCTATAATTTTAATATATTACTTTATTATCTTTTTTAAATCCATTGAGAAAATGGAAGTTGTGTTCATGTGTATATATGTCCTACCATCCCTTTGAATGATGTATTTCATTTTATATCTCTAAACCTTATGAAATACACTAAATAAATATATAATTGATATAAATTTTATTTATATCATTTTTAAAATTATAGAGATGAGGAAACATTGATCAATATAATTGTAAAAAAATAACAAATAAAAACATACAATAAAAAGAAAGAAATTATAGCCTGAAACATGAATTAATTTTGGAATTGTTAATAAATGTGAAATATAATGTCATAAGAAAATAATATATATAATAATATATATAATAATAGTACTATAATATATTTTTAATGAAAATTTAATAATTATACAATATTTTTTAACATGTGTGAATAAATTCTTTACTTAAGGTAAGGAATTTCTATACTCTCTATTAATTATCGGAGACGTATAACATATTCAAAAAATATTGATTTTTTTGGTTTTTATAATATCAATTTTTAAATATTATATCGTGAATATATAAATATAAATATAATTTTTGTTTCATTTTATTTTATTCTTTATTGAGGATTATGATTCAATATATTTCTAAAGTAGTATGGTATTTTAATCTCACTTTTTTACTTATATGAGACATATTCTATATTCAACACCTATTTCATTTATATGGTGTGTATAATACCCATAAATTTATATTATTATATATATACTTAAAATTATTGGTATTTAAAAATAAATTTTAGGATCTCTTTTTATTGGTGTATAAGGTACAAAACATACCAAATGAGTTTTGTTTTTGTATCAATTTTCCTTCTCTGAGTCATATGTTATGTTATGCACCTATCTTATTTTATGAGGTTTATATAAATTTCTATTGACATGTAATATCATGAATATTGTTTCATCATTATATTATAAGTTTTATTTAATTTCTTTATTTCCTTGGTCATCTGATTCAACGTTACCAAAGTGGTATATGTTTTTTGTTATAGTCGCATTGTTTATCCGGAGTGTATATGATTAAGATTCCACTAATGAATCAATATGTTACATATCTTAATAAAATTATTTATTTTCTTCTTCATTGGTTATGTTAGGAGAATAAATATTTCCCATCATTTTACACTCGTTTTGTACTCAGGAGTTGAAAATTAATTTTCTAATTAAATAATATTTAATTTCTATATTCCGAGAAAAATACTTTTTCATCCAATAATATGATTTATAAAAATACCTTCAATATTTTAATAATTACCAAATTTATTTACTAAATCGATTTTTTTCATGTTTTAATTTTTAAAAAATATTTTTTAAACGAATAGTCATGTCATTTTCAAAATAGTCACCAATTGGATTTTACAAAAAATTTGAAAGGATTATTTATTTTTATCAATAAAAAATGAATTGTATTTTTCACATTTATTAAAATTAAATTATTAAATACAGATTATATAAATAAAAATGGTTACATTGAATGAATTGGATTTTGAATTTTTTTATGATTTTTTTGAATGTTGGAATGTTATTTTCCACAAGAGACATTCAATATGATTTTTATATTAAAATAATTTTTCATATAAGATAACATCATTTGATGTTACCGATTCTTTACTTAGGATATGGTATAAGGTTACCATTATTTTTATTAACATTAATGGTTTATTTGTATAATGATATCATTTTTATAAAATTCATATATTTTAATTGGGTTGTGTTATGTGGAAATTAAGAAATGATTATGAAACCCATTTCCTTTATATAGGTTATTCTATGATGAAATATTTTAAGAGACCCATTTTCTATTTCAAATTCTGATATAATGAATTTTATATTATATTTTGGAAAAAATATATGGTTTATGTGAATGATAGGATATATATGTCCCTCCAATGTTTTGGGTAATGATTAATATTATCTCAGCTAAAAGGGTATCTATATGGTTATACAAAGATCAAAACATGAGGGTATGAAGGAGGTTATTCCATGAATGAAACAAGATGGTGCAAGGGAGGTTATACTAATACCAATACAAGAGGTTATATGGGATGTTATTCTAATCCCAATGTATATACATGGTTGATTAGCCGAAACCTAACACATTAAGAATGTCTAAGTAGATAACTATGACATCAGATTTTATATGAATATAATATATCCAAACGTTTTCCCCTAATTCCAATACTATTATATAATAGATCATATTCATTAATGTCTATATGAAGCAGATATTATGAATGTCCAATCATTATTCCATGACTCATGATTATGGTCCTTGAGATACTGGGTATGGTTCTAAAATGTTATGTCTATGTTCTAATTAACATATGCTTATGTTATTCTCATTTTTATTCCTTTTTCACCCTTATTGAGCCTCTGATCTCAGCAGTTCTGTTGTTTATTTCCCCAAGGTTAAAATTATAGTTATTTTATGTGCTAGGTATAAGAATGGTCTTATATATGAGGAGCAAAGATGGAAATGATGGATAACTCTTATGAACCATATTTTATGATTCAATGTTTCTAAGGGAACTATAACTTTGTGATCAATAGGTATGTAATTATGTAATTTAGTGAATATTCATTTAAAAATATGAAATATCTATGTATAATAATTTTTGGTCTATAAATTTTTTATTTGAGTTAAGGTTTTGTCATCCTTTTGAAACAAGGATGATAAAACAATAGTGATATACCTAGGGAAATATTTATTATTTTTATATATATAAATATTTATAATTATAAGGATAAAATAAAGTATAATAAAATGTCTAATAATTTGGGTAAATGATAGAGTAACCAGTTTCAATGAAATTTCATACCAATGTAGATACTAAAAGTGGATTTAGAAATTAAAAATAGGTAACTAGGGGTAATAACTATGAAAAGGGAGCATTGATCTAGACTCGATCACCACTCTATCCTGGACAATGGGCCTTACTACACACCTTGTTGACAATCCTGGTGGATATTCTATAGAAATTGAGAAACATTTTATAAACCATCATGATGTATTTCAATAATTACCATGAATGAAATACCATAAGAATAATGTTTCATATATTAAAAATAAGGTGTCCTGATTTATGCATTGAATTAATTATTTCTCATGATTTTGTGGATTTTCATTTTTACTAGTGCTTCTCACAATTTTATTTTCCATTATAGTCAATGTATGAATCCCGTAGTAATTCTTTTACTGAATAAAATGGAAAATGAAATAATTTTCCTCCTATGAAACTGAATATTATAGGATCTAGAATATAATTTGTTTGGGATCGAAAAACATTTCTAAATTCATGATCCATTGTAAACATTTTAATGTTAAATGTAGGGAACAACTTTATATTGATTCCTTTATGTGGTATTTTTAAACTTATTTTAGTGGTTCAACTAATCTGATAATTTCTGATCAATTGATCATTATCAATTAAAATGTATATTTTGTTATCTATTGTTTAGAACACGAAAACATAATTTGTGTTGCCTATAATTTAGAATGACAAAAAGATCAATTATGGAATATTATTAATAATATGAATCAAGATTACATAAATGAATCCAGGGAATAGGATGAGTTTAAGTGGATACTTTTCCTTATTTACCCCCCTCATATTCTAACATTAATGATGGAGAAAGAATTTATCGAGCTAAAATTGAGTGAAGGTGAATCTATTGGGTCCCCTAAAGACAATTTTAAATGAATTTCATTTTATGCTTATGGTTTAATCCTATGTCCATAATGAAAAATTGATTGATTAATTTATGGATTAAGACTATATATTCTAATTTGGTTGGTTATAAGAGACAATTTTAACTATAAATAATTCGTTCAATGTACACTAAAGGTAGTAATATAAATTTGAGATTTATACCATCCCCATGGTTTTGATAAGAAAATAAATATCGAGTTTCATGGGAAAATGAATAAATCTTATGGTAGAATGAAATTTCAGTCACATAAATGCAAGAAATGTGGGATAAATCACTCTGGTGAATGAATAAAATGAATAGGAAGGTGTTACATGTATTAAAATCATGTTCATAATGAAAAAAATATGGATGTGATGTGAATAAGATAATAAATAAAATTAATGGGGAGAGATAAATTGAATTAATTCACACGATCTAGTTTTATAGGTGCAATGAAATTAGAATTATATAAATCAATGACCCAATCAAGGGATAATGAAAATAATGACACTCAAAAAAATTAATGATAATGGGTAAAGGGCAATCATATTCGGTCTGAATAGAATATGGGAATCATGATAATTAGGAAAAAATTATCCTCCACTTATTAGTTGTGAATTTCATGTTTACTTTTGTATTAATAAGCCCTTCAAAAAACTTTTTCATCACCATTTATTAATATTTCCTGTGGTTACTTCCCTATACGTAGATTTGGGAATAATTAAGTCACACTTGATACTCCATCACTACCAGGATGAAACCATGCATCCCATGATTTTGTTTGTATATCATACTATATTATATAAGGAATAAATGGTGAAATAAAATTATAAAGTTAATATGACTCATTGTATGAATAACTTATGGGTTTTTTATACGATCAAGGGTTTATGAGCATAAGGATGATGATAATCATACATTAATTAACATGTATTTCAAGGTTTTATGTGATTGAAGAATAACATGAGTAAGGATATATTAAAATATATTAATTGAATTAATAACCTTTAGTTTTTCATATATTTTAGTGAAGAAATTCTATTAGAATGAATTAATTTACATTTTGTGGAAACATGATTAATGTAATTTGTAACCATTAGGGTTTATCCTATCATTGATGATGATGAAATAATGGGTTGTAGTGAACCACAATACGATTCTATCACACTATGTTATAATTAGATAAGAATTCTCTCTTGGTCGACATTCCAAAAAAATAAATTAATTCTATTTTATTGTTGCAAGGGGTAACATATTGAATTGTATCATATCATGATCTAATTTTTACCTTGATGTTTTTGTAGGTCTTCATCATGCTCTTGAAACGGTGTAATGTTTTCGCACTATGTATTATTTTGAGACATATAGTCAATTTTATAGAGCAATTAAAACCCAAGAGTATATGATATCATATTATTATATTTATATAATAGGTTTTTTTGATCAAAACCTTCATCCAGATGATTATTATTTAATTAATATCTTTGACTCAATTATTTAGGTGAATCCTTATGAAAATTTATATGGAATTATTTGTAGAAATAAAAGTATAAAAATTAAGTTGCAAAAAGAAAGCTATTGAGACATGAGATAGATGATGAAATGGATAAGAATGTTAGATCCATTTAGTAACACATAATATAAGAACTATGTAGAAGAAAATGTTATATTTATATTTGTTTATGGAATAGAATTTAAAAATAGTAATAATGATATTCTATGAATTTATTCATGAAATAAATAAGGGTAAACTAAGCCATAAGTATATTAGTCCCTTTCATAATATATATCACATTACGATTGCCTCTTAGATCTTAGAACTTCCACCAAAACTCTATCTGGCTCACGATGTGTTCCATATATCTCTTCTACTGAATTACATACCTGATCCATCACATTTATTGAAATCATATGTCATATTGTTGGAGCATGATCATTCCTATAAAGAACAATCAGTTGAGATTCTAGATTAAACATAGAAAGTACAACGAAACAAAACCACTCACTTGATAAATATTTTTTTAGAGAAACCACTTTATCAGGGATACAATGTAGGAACCTGAGAATGTAATGGGGCATAATTAAACTATGTTTTTCGTTCCAGTGTCATGAAATTTGGTGGGTAAAATCATTTTAAGGAGAGTAAAATGTAACACTCCAATATTTTGTGAAATGTTTTTTTCAAATAAATAAACAATATTAATTGTAATCCATTATATGAAACACAATTTCTAGTTTTCTAAACTCACAAAAAACATTTTATCGTGTTTCACATACAATAATGAGATTAGTGTATTTTATACACAACATAGAGTTTAATAAAATGTAACATATTAATGAAATATTATTATTTATTTTTATAGTAATAACCTATATGATGGAATTTTTTGTATAAATACGATTAAATAAATTAATAAAGTCTATTTTATAAATGTATATAAAATGAATTCCTTTGATACAAATAAATTTTAAATGAAAATACGAACAATTTGAAAATAAAGGAAGTATTTATCTGTGAAACTATTTTAGTGTGCAAAAAGTTCTTTTCCATCCGTAAATATTCAAATTTAATTTTTTTAATTAATTTAATATATTTAATATATTATATATAAAATAAGTTTTTTAAAATTAATATTTTTTGTTTTTTAGGAATAAATAATAATAAATCAAAATTTTCACTTAGAACATATACTTTTAAAAAATAAAATTGTTTCGCCTTTATAGAACATATTTTAAAATAAATTTAATCAATATTTAATTTTTTTAAAAATGACATATATTATTAAAATAATATCAAAAAATTTATCTATTGGTGAATTTTTACACTAATTTGAGAAAAATATTTTTTGATGAATATTTAAAAATAGTGGTTTTTATTAATAATAGTCATTTTTTAAGGATTTTAAAATAAAAAAATGTGTAAAGTAAATTTTAAATGAGAAAATATTTAAATTATATATATATTATTCTAATTTTCGACATTAAAATATTTTTAAAATTGAATTTTAAAATAAAATATTTTAAAAGTATTTAATATTTTTTCATTGATAACATGATTTTTCTTCACATCTATAACATTAAAATAAAATGAAAATTTTCTAATTATGATAATTAAATTTAGGAATATGGATTAAATATTGGGAATAATAATAATTTATTTTATTTTATAAGGTCAACTTATGTTTTTAAAATATTGAATAGTGAAAAATTAAAAATTAATTACATCATAAAAATTAAAAAAATGTTTAATATATGGTAAACTAAGAAGACATTACATTAAATGAATATAACACATATAAAATTAATATTAATTTGTATTCTTTGAATATTATTATACCAAAGTTAAATCTATGATAATAATGATGATTTATTTTAGTGAATGACATTATCATTTGGGATTATTTTGCGAAAATTCTATGTAGTTTCCAAATGTCTACATTTTATCCAATTATTATAGGCCACAACCACCCTTCAGTTATTTACACTACTAATTTCATGTAATTATTCCCAACATAGAGAAAATAAATTCCAAGTACCCATATACATATTTTTGAGATTTTGTTCCCCCCAAAATACCTTCACTAGAGTTTTGAATAAGACAGAAAAGTAAGAGCTTCAAAGAGAATGTAATTGTCTTCACAAAGGTTCTTCTTTTTATCATAAACTTCATCCATAAATTAAATCATAAAGATAAAAATATAAAAAAACATATATATACCATATAATGAGATGTTATTATTCTAATGACATAACGTATAGTCATGCACGGTTCAATCAAATGGGAACTGAAATCGTCAATCATGTGTACGAATGACTACCTCCTCTTGAAGTGAAGTGATTCATTTTTACTTATTATTTACATGTAATGTATTACGGATTTATTTAATGGGTATTCATGGTAAATATGAATTAAAAATTATTTTAAATTGTAATGTATTATTTTTATTTCTTTTATTCTCTCTGTCATGATAATGGATATGTTACTCATGTGTAAGTATGTCATAGTCTATATTAACAGTGTCTTTTGTTTTCCATCACTAACATTTCTAGATTACAGTAAATAAATATATATTGAATATATATTATATTAATGAATTTTATATAATTATGGATATGATTGATCCATGATCAATGTAATATAAAAAATAAAAGAATATAAATGAAAAAATAGAAATTAATGACTAAAACATGACTTTAACATGGATTTTTTAATATACAGCTATTAAATGGTCCTAATAAAATAATATATCATATAATATATTTATTTATATATATTTAACAGATTTAAAATAAAATAATTTTCATTTTAATTATGTTTTTTAATTTTTACGAAGGATATTAAGGTTTAAGATAATGGATATTTATTCTCTCTTTTAGTTTTGGGAGACATACGCCAAATTAACCACTCATTTATTTTTTGTGGTGTATATACATGTAATATCCTGCACTATCCAGGTTCATTACTTTTTCAAATTCAGGTTTTTAGGGTGCGCAGGTCCTCATCAGTGAGTTGTGAGGGCGACAGTGTCAGTGGAAGGGTGTCACCATGGTTTCACCCATCGGTGTGACACCAACCGGTGAGTCACGGATCGGTGGGTCACAGATCGGTTCCACAGGGGGTTGTCTGGGGTTGATTTTCCCAATTTTCCTATAACAAATCATTTATTGTTTAATACCTTGATAAATAATTATGAGAGTATTTTAAAGACAATAAATGATGTTCTAATCCCCATGAATGGGGAGACCCTCGACAGAACCAAACTGTGTGTCGTTGTTATGTGTATTCCTATGTTTAGATGAAATCCATTAACTCACAGCTATTATGGACAATCTCTATAGAGAATTTTTAAATAACAATTTATTATATCGCATGTAATCGTCTAACAGTATGGTTAATCCAAAATATTCCTTTAAATCCCTTTAATATTTCATATCTCGTAACTCCAGGATCCCACCATTTATCACACAGAGTTTCTTTCTTCTTCTTTGCTGGTCTCCTTTCTTTCCCGTGGTACATTTTGAGTGCCTCTTCTTGAGGCTAGTTTTGCTCAATTGCTAGATCCTTTCCTACTCACTCTTGGAGTCCTTGTATTATCACCCATGAAAGTCATGCATCCCCAGTTCATGGCACGAGGAATAAAACATCAATCATTGATCATCTAGGTACGAATTTCCTTCATCTCTATTTACTTTGTATCATGCGGGTTGGGTACGATAATGTTCCTTTGGGGATGGATGAAACCAAACCATAAACAAGATAATAAATGGTTTTAAAATAATGAAGGTGTGTATTTTATGATGATTCTATTTTATTCTTTTATCTTTATTTATATTATTTGATTTGAATGGGCTTATGTCCACTAAGAATCGTGGTAGCTGGTGGTCCTTCCATGTGAACTAATAAACCTCTGTTTTCATGCATAATCCTATGATTGAATGGTTATAATATGGAAACACATCAATCACTTAAACATGGAATGTTAAATGGATTCATGATAAATAATAATCCTTGCTTGATCACCCCATTTAACCAAACAAAAATAAGAAACCAAATGAAAGGTGTTGACTAAATTTGAGAGATTACTTGTTCTTGTGATATGTATGGTTTTTCTGTTCATGCTTGTTAGGAAAAGTGGATGTGGATGAGATCCCTTGTTGTGTATTTATTGGTTTGTGGATTTGGGGCAGTGTGGGGCCATAGGTTGGGGTTGGATTGGTTACATTAATTCGAGGGATCTCAAAGATCCCTTTTGTTGTTGTGACATTACAAGATAACCGAGTTTGAATTATTATATTGGTGCTTGGATATTTTTACTTACTGGGCTTATGGTTATGCCTATTAGTTTCCCAGTAGTGACTATTTATTTTAAATTTAATCACTTGAATATGATAACAAGAATGGGTTCAATGGGTAATTGTTTTCCAAGAATCAGTTGCGCTCTGGTTATGGCTGTTGTGTTTTTTTTATAAATGAATATTAATGAGGGTTTTTGGGTAATGGATAGTTTTGGAACTCTTAAGTTTGGAAAAGTTCTTATTTACCTATATGTTTAAATCCATCTTTTCATTTCTTATTAATACCCCTCCCAAGTAGAGCACTTCATGCCAAACACCCCCATTTTAAGGGGAGGGTGTTTTTCCAAACATCCTATTCAGTGGCTGGTTATTGGATACATTCTGCTCCATCTCCCGACTAGCCCAAGACACTTTCAGAAGGATGTGAGGGCCTAAGGTCCATTATTTCCCATGATTCTTCAGCATATGTGGTTGTGGTGGTTGGACCAGGTTTGTGAATGTGAGTTTGTTTCCCAAGTGTCTTTGGGATGAGGCCCAGGTGTCTTCAGGCATGGAAGTGGTTGTTCTGGCCCAGTTATCTGCAGGTGTGGTTATTATTGGGTTTTGTGGTTATTGTGTCTACGGGAGGGATGTATTGTTGTGGTGGACCACAAGGTTGTTGTTGGGGAAATAATGTAACTGCGGTGAAAATGGTGGGAGAGGTTTGACGCATTGGTTGTGTTTGATAACTAGTGGTAAAGTGTTGCGTGGTACCCAAACATTGATGTTCTATTACAATTACATTACCTGACTTTCATTATATGGGGAGTGTTCCTTGGTGAGGATGGGAGGATAGTTTCCTACCAAGGTGTTTTGGTTTTCCATCTTTTATCACGAGGAATTAGATTTTCTCCCCACTTGTGCATGAGAGATTTTTTTTCATTCGAAGTATACCTATGTACTCACCCTACATAGATAAAACTGCTTTTAGGTTTCTAGGAGAACTTTGGGGACTATGCGGTACTGTAGTAGATCAAATATCAAGATAGTTTCGGTTGATTTTTTCTTAGTTATGGTACATTCCCTTTGGAGTTTTTCTGGTACTTGTATGGGTTTATCTTTGCACAAGCATATGGGAATGGGTTTTGGATTTACTTTTACCTTCATTTTTGGAGTTGTTTGGGTTTTTACCATTATATCTCCCAATATTACTAAATAAAATGGGTTATGCCTTCCATATTATGTGCGATTATATACCATTTGTTCTATTCAACACCCTGGTACCTATTGAAGGTTGGATTCAGAAGTAAGTATCTCTCCTTCAACTTGAAAAAAGAAGGGTCTGACAGTTTTCATTCACTTCCCTCATCTCAATTAAGGTGGGTTGTGACACAGTGGTATAAAATGATATTGTTGAGAGATAAGATGGGGCTCAGGGTTAGAATCCATAGGTATTTCATGGGATGGTAGGGAATCAGTGTTAGGCAATCATGGTGCTTGAAATAGGTTAGGGACTATAGGCTGGGACACATGATTTTAGGTCCCCTCATGATCTAATGCAAGGACATGGGACCTACCGAATGACCAAGTGAGGCTACATTGAGAGTAAGTTAGAGACCATTGGAAAGGTACATACATCATAATTACTTTTTTTATTGTGTGTTCAGGGTGTTCTGTGAATTTAAATAAGTTACAAGTTAGAGAAAAATTTAAAATAAATCTTCAACACTACTCCGAGTGATGCATTCCTTGTCTACCTTGCAGTAATGCCACATGAAAAAACGACCACGGGTAGTGCGGGAGATCGAGGCCCAAGAAGGTGATCTGGCTAATCAGCAGAGGACTAATCAAGAGGAAGAGGAAGACCAGTGGCAGAAGAGGCTTCATGAAATTCATCTATAGAACCTCGAGAAGTTCGAGGGTAGCTTCTCAAACATGGATACCGAAGAGTAGGTTATAGCTTTCTTCTTGATCTGGGCTTCGGATGAGTACTAGGTTCTGTTGGTAGTTAGTCTGATTAGGGGATTAGTTCCTTAGTGGTTTACCCTCTACCTTAGTGAGAGGTTGAAGAATGAGATTTCATGGACGTACATCGAGAGGGAGTTCCGGGAGGAATTTCTCTCTTGCAAAATGAAGGATGACAAGAGGCAAGAGCTACTCTCCCTTCAGTAGGGGAGTATATATGTGAGGGAGTTGGGAATCAAGTTCAAGAATCTCCTTAGTTTGACTCTGGACCTTTTTTCATACGATGAGTCTACGGAAGGACATTTAGAGGACGCACACCGACCTTCTCTTTAGTAGGTTGTTACTCTCTTCACCCAACCAAAGTAGGTGGAGGTCCTGAAGAAGGATAATGTGGTTGAGAGGATGCACATGGTAGGAGTTGTTTTCTAAGAGGGTACCCAATTAGGCATGTCAAAGGGGAAGGTTCTCAGTAGTTGGCCTCTAGCGTGAGGGCCTTTGAGGTTTTATCTAGTGGGGAGCAAGCCCAAGCAGTTCCAGTTTTGATCTCCTGATCCTAGCCCCTTCTTGGTAGGCCCAAGAATGATATACTTCATCTGTGGTATCCATGGGAACCATTTAAATTAGTACCATGACTCAGTGATGTTTAGTGGGTGTGGGTAGGTTCAACGACAATCTTAGCAGAAGTAGGTTCCTACCAGGCCCTCTTAGTAGCAACATTAGGGACAACGATCTCTATCTTATTTAAGTAAAGACAGTTTAGGAGGAGGACAACCTCCAAGAACTTCTTAGGGACCCCGAACAGGGATTGGATTTGGAGGCAGGTGACAGCCCAGGGGGAAAGTATCCGGGCATGGCCAATTTCACACCATAGAGGCAGTAGTTCCAGTAGTGCTAGAGGATGTTCGAGGTACGATCATCTTGTTTAAAATTATTACATGCACTTTGTTTGATTCAGGAGCTTCACACTCCTTTTTATCACCTAGTCTAGCCCATGGATTGGGTCTAGAGATAAAGAGACTTCCAATACCCATGGATTTGAGTATTCCATTCAGAGGTCAGACCATCATGACTCTTGTTTTCCAGGGATGTAGACTAATGTTGGTACTAAATCAGTCTAGTGGGGATCTCCTTCTACATAAAATTCATCCATATGATGTCATCCTTATAATTGACATGATGTTTTCTGTTTATGATGTTATCGAATACTTCTAGACAAGAGTCGTTTTCAATGATGAGTACGTCCAGTGTTTGGATATTGTTGGAAAACATAGTTTTCAGGTTGGGAGATTGTGTCTAGATCCACTTCATTCTATGTTGGCAATACATTCAGCAGAATTAGTGGATGCTGAGATGATGGATATTCCAGGAGTTGTTAGAGAGTTCCTGGACATTTTTTCGGGGGAGGTTGTGACTCTACCATCGTGATGTGTTGTTTAGTTTGGGATATACATACAACTCGGTGCCCGTCCAATTTTTAGGGCTCCATAACTAATTTCGCCTTCTGATTTTCTGGAGTAGTGGATTCAGATTGACGATCTGATGATTAAGGGTTTTGTTTGACCCGACGGGTCTCTATGGGGTACTTCGTTCTTGTTCGCGATGAAATATGTTGGTGGTCTCATGTTGTGTATAGACTAATGGAGAATGAATTATGTAACGTTGAAGAACTATTAACCTCTCTCGAAGATAAAAGACCTTTGTGATATATTTAGGGGGGATGATGGTTCTCCAAGATCGAACTGCAGTCCGGATATCACCAGCTAAGTTTGAAAGAGGGTGACATCTCGAAGTCTACCTTCAAGTGAAGATAGAGACACTTTCATTTTGTTTTCATGTTGTTCGGCATCACAAAAACTCCATATGTGTTCATGGGACTCACAAAATCCACCTTCTGAGAATATCTGGACAGGTTTGTAGTCGTGTTTATTAACAAAAACTTGATATACTCATGATAAAAGGAGGATCATGGAGAGCATCTGTGGATGGTTTTAGATGTCCTCTGGAAGCACCAACTATACCAGAATTTGTCCAAGTGCCAGCACTGGACAGGAGAGGAGCACTTCCTTGGACATTTTGTGTCTAAGCATGGAATAGTAGTGGACTCATTGAAGTTCGATGTAGTTGTCTATTGGGCCACACCCAAGAACGTGGCGGAGGATCATAGTTTCCTCGATCTAGTAGGTTACTACTAGAGATTCATTCCCAACATCTCCTATGTTTCATCACCTATGACAGCCTTGGCCAAGAAAGACCAGGCTTTTGAATGGAGCGAGCAGTGCCAGGTAGCCTTCAGTTACCTGATAGGGATGTTGGTTAGTGCCCCAGTATTAAAGTTTCCAGAAGAAAGGGTGACATTTGAAGAGTTATGTGATGCTTTAGGCCAAGGGTTGGGCAGTGTAGTGATGCAATATTAGAGGGTGATCTCTTATGGGTCTAGGGAGTTATGCCCCCATGATCGTAACAATGCCACCCACGATCTAGAGATTGATGCATCCATGTTCAAAATAAAGTTGTGGAGGAATAAACTCATTGGGGAGTGCTTCATGGTCTTCACGGATCATAATATCTTGAGCTATATCTTCTCACAGTATGACATGAACTTGCAGATGTGGTAGTGGATGGAGTTTCGTTAGGACTATTTCATCAAAATCACTTACACTAAAGGTTAGGGTAATGTAGTGGCTGATTCATTGAGCAGGAGGTCATGGAAGGATGTGGTTCTGGAAACAACAGATGCTTGGAAGGTTGTTGTTGGGGAAACTGTGGCACTATAGTGAGAATCGCAGGGGAGGTATGACGTGTAGTATATCTTCAGTAAACAGTGGGAAAGTAGTGTGTGGTACCCAGTCATCAATGTTCTATTACTATTACTTTACCTATCTTGAGTTATTTGGAGTGTTTCCCTTAGTGAGGCTCAGTGGATAGTTTTCTTGCTAGGTGTTTTGGTTATCTCTATTTGTTATGACATCACATTAGATTGTCTCCCCAATTGTGCACGGGTGATTTTGGTCTTCCATACTGAGTATACCTGTATACTCACCAAACGTATATAAAATGGATTTTCAGATTTCATGAGGACTTTAGGGACTGTGAGGGATCATAGTAGCTCAGACATTCAGGAATGTTTTCTTTGATATTTTCATTCTTTTGGTACATTCCCATTGGATTTTTTCTTGTACTTATATGGGTATGTCTTTGAACAAGAATATGGGAATGGCTCTAGATGGATGATATAATAGAGTGGACCATCCAAATGTTGTAGGATATATTACATGAATGTGATTGGGACTTTGGGGTATCTTGGGTACGACACTTGCCTCTGGTGGAGTTTTCCTACAACAATAGCTATCACTCTACCATTGGTATTTCTCCATCTGAAGACTTTTATGAGAGACTGTGTCACTCAGCAATGTGCTGGATCGAGGTTGGTGGGGGGGGGGAAGGTGTTCTTGGTGTAGATTTAGTGCAGAGCACAATGAAGAAGGGTCCGATTGGGCGTGATAGGATGAAGGAAACCTTGGACCGACAGAAGTCGTATACCATTCAATGAGGTTGCCCATATAGTTTGGAGTTAGAGACCATGTGTTCCAGAATTTTTCCCCTTAACATGGGAAGATAAGGTTCTATAAGAGTATCAAGCTCTATCCTAGGTTCATTGGTCCTTTTGAAGTGTTGGGTGAGTTAGTGAGGTGGCATATCAGCTGGTGTGGACACTTTGGTTGGAAATGATCCACAAAGTAATCCACATCTCCCAGCTTCGTCGATATGAACATGATGACTCCCATGTCATTGACTGGAGAGTGTTGGATATTGAGGACTACATGATGTTCATATAGATACTACTAATGATATAGGATTGAATAGAGAATGGGCTTCATGGACAAACCATTCCCTTGGTTCATGTTTTAAGGAGGCACAATGGCCTCGAGGAGAGTACCTTGGAACGGGAGGCACATATGCTCTCCTAGTACCCAAATAATTTTTTAGTTTTGTTCCTTTTTTACATGTTCGGGATATTCCCCTTTTTCTTGTTATCTATGTGATGGGATGTTTCCATGGTTCTCTAAATGTGTGTGAAGAGTCATGAATGCAGGGTGAGGAGGACCTGATCCCTAATCAAGATGCATTAATGTGGATGTAGTTAAATATTTGTGGGCAAGTCAGTGTTTCCCAAAGAATATAGTATCATGACATGGAGGAAGAGACATCCAGATCCATATGATTGGATGGTGTGTCCTTTTTATGTTTGAATGTTTACCTCGGGGAGGGGAGCTATAGTGTATTCATAGTTGTTCAAGAGATAGATGAGGGAAAGGTGTTCCTAGAGATCGAGGTTTGTTCTGGCATTCGAACAAATCTAGGGGTGGTTTGACTGTGAGAGGTATCATTCGATGTTTTTGTTTATACATATCTCTTTTCTTCATGATTAGTTTTGATTCTCGAGGTTGATAATATTTTTAGAGGAATCTAATTTATGGACTGGACCCTCCTGGTCCATTAAATTGTCAAAATCTTGCGTTTGGGGTACCTTGGACCTTATCAATGAGTTTTGAGGGATGCTTTGTTGGTGGTAGAGTGTCACCCATCGGTGGGTCACTGATTGGTGTGTCACCGATCGGTGCCACGGGGGGTTGTCAGGGGTTGATTTCCCCAGTTTTCTCATAGATACTCTTTTAAGGACTAATACCACATTATTGTAGTATATGGCCATTTTAGAGACTATAACTGATGTTCTAATTCCCATGAGTTGGGAAACCCTCGACGGACCAAAACTTTGTGTCATTGTTACTTGTTTTCCTTTTTTTAAATGAAGTAATTTAACTCACATCTATTATGGCCTCCTATACATTGAGAATTATTAAATACAAATTTATCCCATCATGTGTAAATGTCAAAGAACGTGGTGAAACCATGATCCTCCTTTAAATACATTCAAGATTTCATATCTTGTAACTCAAGGATCTTTCCTTTTATCACATGGAGATCCTTTCTTCTTTCTGGATGATCTTGTTTCCTTCCCTTGGGGTGTTTGTAGTCCCTCTTCCGGAGGCTAGTTGTGCACCCCAGCTGGAGCCATTCCTACTCACTCCTCAAGTCCTTAGGTTTCTCCCCTATAAGTCATGCATTCCCTATTCTTTGCACGCGGAATAAAACATCGATCATTGATAATCCATGTGGGGGTTTCCTTTAGGGATCATTACTGTGTATCGTGCGGGGTGGGTATGATAATTTTTCTTCAGGGATGGATGAAACCTAACCTTTACCATGATAATAAATTGGTTTTAAATAATTATGGGGTGTATTTGATGATGATAATGTTGTGTTATTTTATCGTACTTTATATGATGTGAATTGTATGGGCTTGTGTCCACTAATAATCATGGTCGTTGGTGGTCCTTATGCACTAATATACCTATATTTTCCTAGATAATACTATGATTGAATTTTTGTAATAGGAAAAGCGGTTAATCATGTAAAAAAGGCAGGTTAAATGGATGAACAATAAATAAGAGTCCATGTGTGATCACCCTGGTTAACTAAACAAAATGAAGAAACCAAATGAATGGTGTTGATTGAATTTGAGAGATTACTTGTTCTAGTGATGTTTATGGTTGTTCTACTTATGAATGTAAGGTGACGTGAATGTGGATGGGACCCCCTGTTGTGCAGTTGTTGGTTTTTTGATTTGTGGTCATGTGGGGAAATATGTTGGGTCTTGGTTTGGTTCCAGAACATAGGGGGATCTCATATATCCCTTTTTTTATGGTGACTTTACAAGAGAACTACATGTGAATGCTTTAATTGATGGATGGCTGTCTTTCCTTCCTTATCTTGTGACTATGCCTATTAATTTAATAATATGGAATATTTATTTTATTTAGAATCACTTGAATATGATAACAATAATGGGTTAAATGGGGAATTGATTTCCAAGAATGATTTGTGCTCTTCTTATTGTTGTTGTGCTTTTGTATGAATGAATAGTAACGATAGTGTTTGGGTTTGGGATGGTTTTGGAACCCTTAAATTGGGATGAGTTCTTGTTTATCTATACGTATAAATTTATCTTGGTGTTTCTTATTGGCACCCCACCCATGTTTTGAACTTCATGTCGAACTCTCGCATTTCATGGGGGATGGTATTTTTCCATCATCCTATTGGGTGACTAGTTATTGGATCCTTTATATCCCCTTTACTATGTAGCATAAGACGCATAGGGTAGGTTGTGAGGGCCTGAGATCCATTTTACTGAAATATTCATTGGGAATGGTTGTTGTGGTGATAGGACCAGGTGTGTGCATGAGGTTGTGTTTCCCATGTGTCTTCCAGATGAGACCCTGGTGACTTCAAGCATGGAAGAGGTTATTGTGAACAAGGTGTCTTCGAGATTGGTTACATATGGTTGTGGTGGCCCAGGTGTCTGCGGGTGGGTTGTATGGTTGTTGTGGCAAAAAAATTTGTCGTTGGGGTGGTAGTGGGAGTAAAGTGAAAATTGTGGGGGAGTTCTAACGTGTAGGATGTCTTCAATAACTAGTAGGAAAGTGGTGTGGGGTACCCAAACATCGATGTGATATGACTATAACATTACTTGAATTACATTATTTGGGTAGGGTGCCATGGTGAGGCTTGGTGGATAGTTTCATTTCTAGGTATTTTGGTTATCTCTATTTTTCTCATGGGGAATTAGATTTTCTCCCCACGTATGCACAAGATCTTTTGTTTTTTCCTACTGTGTATACCTTTAGACTCACCATACGTATATAAAACCGATTTTTGGTTTCCTGGAGGACTTCAGGGACCGTGTGGGACCATACTAGCATGGACATCTTCATAATTTTCATTTCTATTTTTTTTTTGTTTTGGCACATTCACTTTACAGTTTTTCTTGTACATTTTTGGTTTATCTTTGAACATGAATATGGTAATGGGTTTTGGATTTACAATTACAATCAATTTTAGAGTTTTATTGGGTTTTTACCAACATATCTCCCAATCCTAATAAATAAAAAGGGTAATTCCTTCTATATTATTTTTGATTATAAACCCTTGGTGCTAGTCACCACTCAAGGGCCTATTGAAGGTGGGACTCAGGGGTCATTATCTCTCCTTCAACTTGTGGATGGAAGGGTATAACCGTTTTCTATCCCATCACTAATATCAGTGAAGGCGTGTCAAGACAATGATTCTATATTAACATGTCATATCATGAATTAAAATATTTTCATTAAATTTAAAATTTTAATTTATTTCAATATTTATTATGGATAATGATTAAAATTATTACTAAAGCATTAAGGGATTTCAATCTCACCTTTTTTAGTTTGGTGAGACACATGCCATATTCACAATCTATTTCCATAATGTGATGTATATACAAGCAATGAATTTATTTTATTATTCTTATAATGAAAATAATTTACATTTAAATTTCAATTTGAGGATCACTCTTCTATGTGGTTTACGTTTAAATAGTTTCTCAATTGTCAAGGGATTTTATCTCATTTTTCCTTCTTTGAGACATATGTTATGTTATTGACCTATCTTATTATATGATTCTTATGAAATACCTCTTTAACATGTAATATAAAGAATCAATTTATGAAATAATATTTATATTTTAATTTAAATCCTTTATTTCATCAGGAATACCATTAAAATTTAACAAAGCGGCAATGGTTTTATATTACAATCTCAACATTTATCAGGATTTTTCATGATTATGCTACCCTTGAAGACATATTATATTATATCTATCATGAAACACATGTCATTTATTCTATTATCGTTATGAGTTGATACTACATTTTTTACTTCATTTTCCACCCTTTACATACTCCTGAGTTCCATGTGAATTTTTTTTTCAAAACCTATCGTTAATTATTTCATGTGTCAAAAAACCCTAGCAGAAAAATATTTTAAAAAAAATCATATTTTTTAAATTTTGAAAATTTAATTTTATATGAAGTTTTCCTCATGTTTTAGTTTTTTTAAAATATAAATCTTCCTAAAATTATCCCAATAATAAATGTTTGTATTTTACTAAAAATGTGACGGGAATATTTTTCAAATCCGTTATGCAAGAATGATATTTTCCACCATCATGAACACTAATTGTTTCAATTATTACATTATATGATTAAAATGTTATTTCAAAGAAATATATTTTGAGATTTTCTAGGTTTTAATAATTATTTTTCAATTCAAAGAGGCTATTTTCTTCACGAAAAATTCAAATATAATTTATTTTTAGAAATATTTTCCATCTAAAATTTCATCATTTGATATAAAAAATGATTTAGTGGGTATATTATCCATGTATACCATTAATATTATTTACCTAAATGTTCTCTATGATGAAATTATTCTTATGGAACCCATATCCTTTCCATGGGGTATGTGATGTTGAAATGATGAAATGATTATGAAACCCATTTATTTTCAATTGGATATGATATGATTAAATGTTGTCTCATAAAAATTTTATATTTGTGGATGCAATTTTTTTATTTTTTTATATTGTTTCATATAAATGGATTCATTATGTGACTGGTGGTGTAACACCCCATGTTTTTAGGAGTAAATTGTTTTTGAATTAATAAAATTTCTCTAATGGATTTCATGTCACATAACCCGAAGTTATGATTTACTTATACAAAAAACCATGACATTAATTCACTACATGAAAAAAAAAATTATCTTCCAGTATACTGAATTCTATTTTTGTCTTTTGTTATAAATAGTTCTGAATTCCATTAATAGCTTCTCTTATACACTAGATTGAGTATTTCATGACTATAAAATTTTGTTAGTAATATTAATAAAATATTCTTATAGTTATCTCATAGATATTGGAATGGTATATATGAATAATAATAACTATATTAAAAAACTATGATTGAATTTGTTTATAAAATGAATTATTAGGTTATCAGTTAATTATAAATGAAAAAAAACAATATAATATAACAGAAGTGTTTTTGTGATAAATTTTTTTTATTCCCATAAAAGAATTTTATATGAATAAATTGAATTATTTACTACTTTGAGAGATATTAATGAAATTTATATATTACATATTTAACCAATTGTTTTTACATTCATCTAATATGTTTGATAGGGAATAGATAAGAGAAATCCAACTTTAGGCATAAAAGGTTATTAGTTTGAAAGAAAACTTTTATACCCAATTATTTGAAGACTTGTATTAAATCATATTTTCGAGACATTAATAATTTTTATTGGAAAAAATTAACAAAATTTTTTAAATATTATTATCTAAATATACTTTTGGTGTAATTTTCATATTTTTATGAGAAGTTTCATTTTCTTATTAATAGTGATGAGAACTAAATTTGAACTAAAAACCACATTTTTGTATAATTTATTAAAAAATTGTATTAAAGTATACTAATATCAATTATAAAACTACTAAATTTTTTTTGAAATTATAATTAGTTTCACAATGAAATTTTATATTAAAACATTTGATACTTTTGAAAAGTTTATTTTAAAGACCCACTATTTCATCCCCTCTACGGGATTAGTAATAAATTAATTTCATCCACTTATGTGATAAGAATATTGATAAATGGATTTCATATTTTGAATCATCTAAATTTATAATTTCTAATATTTAAAAAAATTGAAATGTTAATAGTAAATTTAATTAAAATTAATTTCTCTGATTAAGGTATTCACTATTTTACAAAATGAATAAACAGAGAATATTACGTGTAATAATGATCAAACTTTTCTGACACCCATTGGATAGCCATATATCAACATTATCCCTTAATTAAAATTTTTTTATCTGTTATAGAAAACTATTTTGGTAAAAACATGGGAAGTACATGTATTTTTTTTAAAAATACAATGTGTGTCAATTCCCCCACTTCTACAAGGGAACTCACCCCCTCTCATCTTCACACCTCTCATGTCCTTTGGATCATCCATCCCCTTATCTGAAATCTCACAATTTCTCTATATTAATTCAATAAGACCCCATTGTGAAACAAATAAAATCAAAGAATCTCTTTGGTGAAAACCAAAATTAGTTACACAAAGAATAGAATGTTTGACCATCTAAGAAAAAGGCAAATCCTTAAGGCAAGGTATTTCTCATCTCATTTTTATTTATGTTAGATATATAAAATACTCACCACATATTATAGTTATTTTATTTTTATTCAAACCTATGACATTTTAAATCATTAATGTTCTACATTTTGTGATATTAAATATTTTAATTGATGTTATTATTTTACGAATCTCGCGATTCAAAACATAATAAGGATGTAATTCTATTTCTAGAATCACCTTATTTTTATGATTCATATTCCATATTCACCACTTTTTATTTTTTATGGTGTATATAATCCCAATTAATATATTATGTAATTATTAAGCTTAAATTTATGGGTATTTATATATCCATTTGATAATCTATCTTTTATGTGGTTTATGGTTTAAAAGTTACAAAATGGGTAAAGTAATTTTCTCTCAATATTCCATTTTTGAAAAAAATGTTATTTTACAAACCTATATTACATTTAAAGGTTTATGTAGTTACCTTTTTCATTTATGTAATTAATATCCTAGTATTCATGTTATTTTAACATTTATGTAACTTTATTCTTTCACGGGGATCAGGATTTAATGTTACAAAATTGGTAAGAGTTTATTCCTATAATCTCAAATATTTTCCGGATTATTTTGGAATATGAATTGATTAATAGAATATTATTATCCATAGATTATAAATTATCATTAATTTTATTCTCCTCTAGATACTCAAGTTATATCCATGTAATTGTTCCATTTTTCCACTCTTTGGTAGTTAATACAACTATGAATGTTTTTTTATGATATTATGACATCATTTCCCTCTTCGGTCAGAAATATGTGTTCTCTCAAAATAATTTTATATTATTTGTACAAAAAAATTAAATGATATTCTATGATCATTTTCAAGTAATGTGATTTTAAAAATGTTTTATTTTTGAATAATTTTTTAAAAATTGTTTTCAAAACTGTCATCATATGTTATCAAGTTTATTTTTAAAGAAAAGTATTTTCAAAATGTTTTCTATTATTAAAAATGAGTTTTCAAAGTGGAAAAGTTAGTTTACTAAATAAATTAGTCAAAAAATATTTAATTCATACATTATATGTTTTTGAATTTGTTTTCATTGAAAAGGATTCTGAATAACTTTTATATCAATAAAAATAATTTTTAAGGAATGTATAATTTATTAATGATATTACCTATATGAAGATTGAAAATCTGTCTACATCTAATTTTACATCCTTTTATAGACTCAATGATTTATTTGGGATTTAATATAGAGACACCATTCATATTCATTCTATGAATGATATATGTTTAATATTAGATGTTTTTGTGTAACATGATTCTCTTCCATGAGTTATTCCATGATAAAACTCTTATGAATCCTAATTAATTTCAAAATACATTTATTATGAAATCATTATGAAAAATATATCTTCAGAAAATGTTATGATAAGATGAAATATTTATGATGCTAACTTCATTTAAAGGGTTATGAAATTATTTTTGTGAAACTAATCTATTTTTATGGGCTTTGATATATTGAGTGTTTTATTATAATGTGAAACAAGTATTTATTATTTAATTATGCAATTGTTGGGACCTATAATTACCTATAATTTCATTTTTTTAATGATTTATATCTCATAAGAATGAAACAATTAGAACAAAGAGTGCAGATTACTCAGTAACACCTATCTAGAATAGGATGTGAACTCAGTTATAAAATAAAAGTTCATAATAAGGAGCGAACATCATTCAATTATACATGTACTGAATTGGAAATGAACTTAATTCAGGGATATAGGGCTATAATGGTATGTGAACCTAATTTAGTAACATTGGGTTAGAATGGGAAGTGATCCCAGTTCAGTATTATGTGGCTGGAATGATGAGTGAATATTGTTCAGTAATAGAATTTTTCTACTATAATGGACATTGGAGTGATCCTTGACTACTAGGATGGTCTGAAGAGTGATCTCATTACACTAATATGGAAGTGGAATTAATCCTTTAATACCAATTAAGTGATTTTATATGTTTATGTGTCTTCCACAATTACTTGTATTATTCTTTTTTATGCTTTTATTGATTATTCCCTTGTTTTCATTATTTTATTGTCTTGTTAAATCCAAAAATTTTGTCATGACTCACGTGTATGATCTTTGATATGAAGGGTATGATATTTAGATATTTGTCACATTTTTTTTTATCATAACGTAGATGTTAAACATATGTATCTCCATTATTTACACTTACTAAGAATCTGATCTCACTCTTTCATGTGTTTCCATTCCCCAAGTTATAAATAATGGACTTTGTGGGGGGTACTATTTGGGAATATAATTTTAAGGAAAATTGATGACCATTCCACATGTTATATATTTGGGATCCATATTACAAATGATAGTAATCTATTACGATTCTCATGATTTATCATTTTTAATGCACAAACTATACATGTAAAATGATTTAATATCCATAGATTATAAGATCTTACTTCTATTTTTGGGATAAAATAATGTTTTAAGATAGATTTTGGAAATTATGATGATAAAAATATCATGAGATACCTAGTGATATTTATAAGGATTTGTCTATGGTTGTATTTGAGGAAAATTCAAAGGATGTGAAGTGTCCGAAAATGTCCTGGAATTTTTTAAAGGTTATAAATAGTGGATTCCTATAAATACATTCATGTTTGCATACTACTATAGGATTTGGATCTTGAATAGATGTAAATTTGGGTAACAACTCCGAAAATAATGTATTGAGACAGACTCAATCCGGAACTTGTGTACAACGATGTGTCTTACTGGATTCTGTATTAGGAACTCCTAAGTGACGTTCTTTGGGAATTAAAAAACTTAATATAGACCATTATGACATATTTATATAAATGGGGACTATGAATAAACTAATATAAACCCATGTCTTCATAGATTAAATAATTAGGTGTCATGATTTAAACACCATACAAGTCATTTTCATGATTAAATGGGTTTTTAATAAGATAAGTGTTTCTCAAACTATTCCTTATAGTTTAACTACATGGAGAGAACTATTTCGAAATGTGTTAAAATTAAATGTATTAGATGTGAAATTTATGGGAATTATGAAAATTGATGTCCCCAATGGAATCCCAATGAATGGAATGAGGTTGTTGGTATGAGTATTTGTTATATCGCTGAAGATAAAGAGACCAAGAATGATATGTGAATGTTATGTGATGTTCTAATAGTATTTTTTACAAGAATGATAAAATTGTGAAAAAATATTTATTATTTAATATTTTATTAAATGGGTTTTATGGAATATGTTTGGGAATCTTTTTTAATGGTCATAAACTAATATTGGATGATTTAGGTATGTTTCTATTAGAATTCTTGAATAATTATATATGAATTATGAAGTATATTTTTTATATTGAGTATTTCAAAAAATAAATCGAATGGTGATTATTATCTAAAATATTGATTTAATTTCAATTCCATATTTTAATTAAGTTATGCTAATAGTTAAGGTGTTTTTAATATTGAGAAAATTGTGTTTGTCTTGGATTATGTGAAGATTGATATTGATAAAGTAAATTTGATAGTATTGATTATCACAGTATTGATTGTTGATTTGCTGAATATTTTTTCCGTGTTATCATTGTCAATGCTTACATATTATATTGGATTTTAGTAACTTATACAATAATATTTAGGTTAATAAACCATGAATGCTTTCAATATTGTTTTATGTCAATTATTGTAATTATAATGTCTCAAGAGAATGCATGATAAAAGTATTGAGATGTGTTGTATGTGACAACCAAGAGATAATTTATGATATATTGGTATTTATTGTTAATCTAATATTGAGAAATTTAGTTACCTTCATTATAATTTTTTTTGATTTCCACATTTTTAAGGGTTACAATGTTAACCATTTATATAAATGTTTAATCAAAACATCATATGAGGTTTTAGAGATTAAAATATTATCTCACCATATAAGGATTTATTAATATTGGATGACATGTGATAACCATATTTCTATTATGATTACTAAAGGAATATAGATTGAATTATCATTCTATTTATGAATCATAGTACTAGTTAGTGCTCCAGGAATAGAAGATCACATTCATTTTCAGAGTAAGAGATGATGTGGAAATTTCCAAGGACAAAACCAATGTGTAAGATTATGTAAATAAAATGGAATGAAATCTATCCAGTAGATCTCTATGTGAGAATTCATCAAATTTATGAAAATTTTATTTAAATAAAATTTTATCCCATCATCATTATTTTTTATGATATCAATGACCTTTTCAAGCCTCTTTTGTTTATGGATTTGTGATCATTAAAATATTCCTTACCATGTACTCTACCAATCTCTATGAAAACATGATTTTTATACTTCTCATCCATGTATAGGTTTTCACATTCCACCTATGTTCTCTTATGCGGAAACCTATTTCTGAGTTACATTAGGAAACCATTATTCCCAAAATTCCATTTTAAATGATTTTTTATAATTCATTTTTCATGATGTGGGTTTCTATGAAAGGTCCTTCAAGTATTAAACATTTGATGACCTAGAAAAATTAATGAGGGAGAAGTTCATTTTATGGGGGGGTATAATGTAACACCATAGGTATTTATGTAATATTATTTTCAAATAAATTAAATTTTACTTTTTAGATATAATTCCATGATACATCATGTTATTATAGATTTATATGAAAATCCTTGTTATTGTTGCAATACATGATATTATGAGTGTATATTATGGTATATGAAATAATTGTTTTGGATTTTGTTAATATAATTTCTAGTTCCTTCGATAGCTTTTGTTACACCAAAGACCACATTTTAATGGAATACAATATACTGTTAATTATAATATTAAAATATTTGTATATTTTTCTCATAGCTATTTTAATATGAGATATAAATTAAATTTTTTTATAAAATTATTTATTTGGTTATCAATTAATTAAAAATGAAAAGATAACCAATATATTATGTAGAAGCCTTTTTATGAAAAATTATTTTTATTCCCATGATGGTTTTTTATATTATGAAATAATATTAATCATTATTAGTGACATATATTAATGATATTTATTTATTATAAATTTAAATAAATTTTGTGACATTCATCCAATATGTTCTATTAGCATAAAATAATGATGAACCCAATTTTAGGCATAAAAATTATATTATTTGAAAATGATGTTTTACAACTTTTTAATGGATGAAATTATTTAATAAAATTATTTGAGTGTTTCTTAATTTTTATTTTAAATAATTAACTTAATTTTGGAAAAAATAATATCAACTTTTACATTTTTGGGATTTTTTTAATTTTTTTAACATGTTTTATTTTTGGATGAATAGTGATAAACCCTGAATTTTAATTATAAATTTTTTCCATCTAATTTATTTTAAATTATGGTTAATAAATATTTTATTCAATTAAAAACTATAAAAACAATTTAGGTAATTAGAATAAATGTCACATTGAAATTGGATATAAAAACATTTCTATATTTTAAACAACATCAATTTAAAAACTCAATGTCACATCTTGTCTGTAGGATTAATTATAAAATAATTCCTTCCATATCTGTTATTAGAATTTGGAAAATTAGATTTCATATTTTATGTCCCCATAATTTTTCATTTCTAATAATTTTAGTACAATTTTTTACCAATGTGATTATGGAATGTAATTAAAATTAATTATAGTGATTATTATCAAAATAATTTTACTTAATTACTAAACATTGTATACAAGGTGTAAAAATGACCCTAAACTAGTCCATCACCTATTAGATGGACTTATAAAGACAATAAATGTTCATGAACTGATTTTGGAGCTTAACGGAGGCCTCTTTTAAGGTAAAACTGTGGGGATCAGAGGATTGGTTTTCAAAAAATCCAAAGTATTTCATTCCTCCAACTTATAAAATGTCACCCACCCCCTCACTTCTTCACACCTATATAGGAATTTATCATGTCTAAAATATACCCAATAAAATCTCCCAAAATCCCTCGATTAATCCTAGAATCCTAACTTTTTCCATATATTTAACCAATTAATCCTTTGGTTAAAAAAATGTGTTAACCAAATAACAAGAGGATTGAATGGCTTACAAAGAATGTCAAGACTAAAGGAAAATTATTTTTCATCTCACATTTATTTCTATAATAAATATTCTATATTCTCCATCTTTTCTTGTTTTATTTTTTATATAAGTACCAATGACATGTTATATCTAGAATTTTCTTTATTTTATGATATTTAATGTTTCAATTGATATTATTATTTAATTGATCTCACTTTTCAATAATTACTCAAGTTGTAATGTGATTTCTAGTGTAAATTTTATTTCAGCGAGAAATGTTCGATATTTATCACTCATTTAATTTTTATGCTATTTTTACATCTAATTAATCTATTATATGACTCTTATCCATCAATTTATTATAATTTAAACATCCATTTGTTGATCTATACATTATGGGGTTTATAGTTCAAAGATTACCAAATCGGTAAGGTAATGTTTCTCAATTTTCCATCTTTGAGAAACATGATACATTGTGAATCTATATTGTTTTAAAAAGTGTATATAATTCCCTTGAAATTTTTTATAATTAATATAATTATTTTTATTATATTGAAATATTCATGTTATTTTATTCTCTCATTGGTATTATCATTCAATGTTTTCAGAGTGGAATGAATTTATTTATTCAATCACATCATTTATTGAGATTGTTTTTTATTAATCTTGCATGGGTAAAATATTATGATCCATATAAAAATAATTCTCTTGAATTTTTGTCTCCTATATTTATTAATGTTTTATCTAATGAATGGTATCATTTTTTTCACACATGTGTACTTAATAAAAATAATATTAGTTTTTAGAAAATCTGATATTATTACTCTCATTGGTTTAAAATCAGTGTTCATTCAAAACAATGTGTTCTAAAAATTTCTTAAATTATATTTTAAGATCATTTTCAATTAAATTTATTTTGAAAAATATTTTATGTCATAAAAAGTTTTTATAATTATTTCTAAATCATACTTTACAAGTATTCAGGTTTATATTCAAAGAAAACGGTTTTTAAAAAGTTATATGTTTTTCAAAAGTGGTTCCTTTTATAAGAAAGGATACATTCCTTAGGAAAAGAGTAATATTATTTTTAAAGAATAAATAATATTTTCAAATAAAGATTTAAAAGAAAATGATTTTTAAAAATTTTTATGTATTAAAAAATAATTTTTAAAGGAAGGTTATTTTCTGTAATAAATTATTCATGTGATGTTTGAAAATATATTTTCATATAAGATGGAATAATTTTATTTTTTATGATTTATGGGGGATATGATGTAAATAAAATATTACTATTCATTCAATTCATGATTTATGTTTAATTTTTTACGTTGTCTATGAAGCATGCATCTCTTCCACGAGGAATACCAAGATAAAATGATTATGAAACCTACTTCCATTCATTGATTATTTTATAATAAAATTATTATGAAACATATCTCTACAATACTAATTATGATATGATAACATTTTATGATTCCCATTTCATTTCATGGGTTATTATGTTATTTTTATAAAACCCTTATCTTTTTAAGGGATATGATATTATGAATTTTGATTATTTGTGCAACATGTATATATGATTTAAAAATGTTATGTGTGGGACCTATATCTTCCTCCAATTAATTATGTAATGATTTTTATCACGTGAGATAGAAATGTATGTTAGGAGGAGTGCACTTAGTTCAGTAACACAAATCTAGAATGGGATGTTAATAATGTTAATTAATATAGGGCTAAAATGAGGAGTGAACTTGGATCAGTAATATAGAGATAAAAGGGGATGTAAACCCTATTCAATAATACATGGTTTTAATTGAATTTAACCTATTTTACTAATACATTTATGAAATATGATGTGAAACTAGTTTAGTAATACTTGGTTGGAATATGGTGTGAACCTAGATTAGAAAGGTACATTGTATTCTAATGTTTTATTGGGTATGAACCATGAAAACCATGATAGGATGAGGAATGAAGCCATTACACTAATATGGCATTAGAATTAATCCTCGACTTCTTTAAAAATAATTTTATATGTTTATGTTTCATCGAAAAAACATGTCATATTCCTATTTTATGATTTCATGTCTTATGATCTTCATTTCTTTATGATTCATTTCTTATGAACAACCAATCATCATAAAATTACTCATGTACATGATCATTGATATGCTGGGTAACACCTTCAGTTGTTATTATCATGTTCTATACCCTTATTCACATTTTTTCTTATATGCATCCTTTATTTAATGTAACAACCCAATGCTTTATCAAAGGAAATTCCATTCATTTTTTCATATAGTATAAAAACATGAAATCACAACACAATGAACTAATAAGTCCCATGTGACCTTTAAACATAATATAATCACATTTGTGATTTTAAATTTGAAACTCTGAGAAACACATTTGCGATGAGAAAGATGTTTAGAGGCTCATATGAAAAACATAATGTTTGGTGAATAGTATCCAACCATTGTGAATAGTAATTTTACCCATTTGTATAGTAATACAACACTTATTAATATTAAATAATCCACGTGAATAAGTAACCATACCAATCAAAGTGTAAAAAAAATTATAAATCTTATAAGTAACAATATGATTATAAAATATATTTTTTTGTGAGTCATTTATATTAAAATAAAATATTATGACTAATTTAAAAAATTAAAAGAAAATTTATTTTCATAAAATTTTTCCTTAAATAATTACACTGGTGACTTGTGATTATATGATAATTTTAAGATACCTTAATTAATTTTTCAAAGTGTTAGAAAAGCAGGTTAAAATTTAAAAAATATATTTTTCAAGTAAATTATGGTTTTATTTAAAAAATAAATATTACATATTACTATGAAAAAATCATATAATTGAGTTCATTTTTGTATTCTTATCATAAAAATATAGTTGGGATGAATTTATTAAAATTTACATAAATAATTGAATTTTTGAATATTAAAAATTGATAATTAATGATAAATGCAAAATAAATAACCTTCTGTGTAGCGCATGAGTCATAGATGACGTAAATGTCCACTGGTTCAAACTCACATGAACGTATTACTATTTGTTCTCACACTAATCATTACCTATTCTTTTCTCCAAGAAAATATTACAAAAATAAAAAAAATATTGAGAAATCCCGCCTATCCTCCACTATAAAAACCACCCTCACCCCCTCTTTTCCTCACACTTCACATGCCTTGTGAAAATTCCATATTGTAGTAAAATATCTCCCGAATCCCCTTTCCCACATCCTTCATACCTTGGTATCTCAAAAATACCCAATACTCTCCCCTAAAGAGGTTCTCAAGGAAGATACATTCAAGAGGTAAATTCCCAATTTCATTTATTTTATTTTCATTCAACTTCAATTATTTTATTTTTATTTCCTCACCACCATTCATCCAAATTTTATGATAAATACAATACCTTACGTAAAATGTAATTTTTATGATAAATGCACAATTTATTATCATCCCTCCTTTCCCCTCCTTTTATATGATAAATGAAAACATCAATTGAGATGTGTTAATTTCTCACATTCAAGGACGAAAGGTTTTTAATTTCTATTATCATCTTCAATTCTAGTCCTCAATCCATTTTTATGGTTGAACCATAAAATAATATATTTATTATTTATAATTGAATGTTTTTTAATCTTTTGTACATATGATAATAATTTATAAATACAAATACGTTTGATGTGATCAAAAATCCACCAATTAACCAAAACAATTAACATTAATGATTTATACAATGAATCATTTTCACATCGAGTAACTAAATAAATTTCAAAACCATGTAATCTAATCTATCTTTACTAGTAATATATAACTCCAATTCTGGACAAAAATTTTCATAATACATTTTTATCATTATATATATATATATATAGTTAAATCAATTATGAAAACAAATGAAACAAACAATGAAATTGAAAATATTAACCCATAAAAAAGTTCATGAATGGACATAATAAGGTAATAATTAATCAATTACATAAATAAAAGGTTATTTAAATATTAATTAATTAATTTATCTCGGTTATACTGGATATTAAGATCAATTGAAGGACATTATTAGATTTAAGGTAAGGGATTCTACCAGAACCTCCATTATTCCCTTGGGTTTCCCTATCATTATTTTTACCAAAATGAAGATAACTATTATTTTTATGTACATATTACAAATGATTATTATATTGTACAAAATCACATTTCACGATCTATTTATCATTCTCTTTTGGGGATATACAAGTTTTAATGTGGCTCCCTCCCCAATAATTCTTGATACACAAACCTGTTTTAAGGAAACTTCCCTAATTAAAACTTAATTTCAACTCCACTCTATAATAAATTTTAAGAAACCATTTTTTTCTTATAAAATTTGGAATTTTTATTATAAAAAACATCCTATTTCACTTCTGGTTTTATATAAAATATTATGATCATTGCTATTTTAATGGATCAATAATATTTTCCTTAAAACTGTACTAAAATGTATTGAAGCCAAACTTTCTTAAATACTCTTCTTACATGTTGTCACATATATTTGAAAAAACATACCATGATATATAACTATTTTCCCTTATCAAATCCCATATATGTTTTAATTTCATTCATTCATGTAAAATTGTATGATACGCCTATCTATTATACTATATGATAGGATTTTGATACCCATTTCATTCCATGGTTACCATTATATTTATGTTTGAGTTATTATGAATGATTTTATATGTGGAATGTATATTTAGGAACATGATATGATGGGTGTTCCAATATATCACTCCAATTCTTTGGGTAATTATTAGTCACATGAGATAATTTGTACAATGGTCATGTCTGTTATCCATGACATGTGCTACCATGTGCACTGGTCTTCGTTGTTAACCCTGGACTTTTCGAATAAATGGGAAATAGGCCTTATATCATGTAAAATTAATATTTTATGTTTCTTCCACAAAAATTTGAATCCATTTTTATATGGTCCCAATTTTAATGGAAATGATTCCATATGTTCCATGCATTTTTATATAATTATGTCATGCCTTCTAAACCATGTGATAAATATTTATTCTTATATTTATTACCTTAATGTGATTTTTAGCTCATCCATTTATTAATTTTATTCCCATGTTAGCCTATGAATATGTATGAGCACAATGAGAGTTAGGTTCTCTTTAAAATGATTAAAAAATAAATTTTTTATTTATTTCATTTTTTGAGTTTTATGTTCCTATTCTTCAAAGAAACTAGAATTTTAGATCATTATATTTTAATATGATGCTTATTATTCTTAAAATCAAGTAATGATATGTATAAAAGGAAATGGTCGGTATAGTTATTCACAGAAGATGGTCTAGTTATTTTTGGATATTACTAATAGAGAACCTTAGTAAAAACATTAGGGATGATACTATGTGTAAGAAAAAATTCCTAAATTTTTGAAATTATAGAGTAAGTGGTTTATCAAGAAAACAGATCCATGTCTAGATAAGAACAAGTAGATGTAGCTCTCGCATAAATGTATCTATTCATAAAACCTGAAAAAACTAATTTATGCTAGACTCGAATAAGAACTGGGCACTACAATAGTCTTTACTACACACCTAGTTTGACACTATAGGGGGATATGCATTGGTATATTCATAAACATTATACAAAACATAATTAATATAATAAAAAAGAGCCCATTAGAATAATTTATGAAATAGATTAAGGGTAACCTTGATTAAAACCTATGTAATCACAAGTTATAATATACTGTTACTTCACTTGTTTGTCATTTTATTTTCAATGTTTCCCTCATGATTATTATTTAAGTATTAAATCCCCAAAATTGTATGTTCTTTTTATTAGTAAATAGAAGTAAATAGAAGAACAAATTCCAAAAAGCAATGTGATGGGGTATGTGATTATTTCTCTAATGATATACCAAAAATAATGGGAACGGGTGTTCCAAAATTTATGAAAGTACATCATCATCTAGATCATGTTATGAATAACAACATGATTAATCTGGAATGACCTCCTCCTCTAATGAATGATCAATTTTTCAGTGAATTTTTCATAAAGAAAATCCCTCCCACGTTTACTAAATCCTCTTGTCCCCTTCTCACAGAATTGTTGATTAACTCCATCAAAAATATATTCTCCATCCTATAGTTCTCATAAGATGAGATAGTCATGATGGAAGTCTATAATATTGATTGGGAAGATAAATAGTGGTGGAAACTGATCAAGAATAAAATGTCCTAGGATAAAATTGATTCCATAGATTGGGTGGAATTCTAGAAAATGGTTTTCAATAAATATTTCCCCCAAACCCATCGTTTCTAGATGGAAAAAGAGTTTCTCTGACATATGTAGAAGGAATTTGAGTCCATCGGGGTGTATGCACCAAACATCAAAGTATTGAAAGATATGAAACCGACATTGTCATGAACACCGAGAGTAAGGTGGATCCCTTCTTCAGTGAACTAAATTAGAGTATATGAAATGCATTTTCAATTCATTACTTTGAGAGTTATGAGAAGATTTTATATTGTTCCCTCATGGTTGAAATGGATATTAGACACTCTCAATGGTATCATGGGCTTGGTGACAATATGTGGAAAATGGAGTCTAATATGGGTGGTTCGGAAAATAAATCCCATGATGGTAAGAAGATTGAACATCCCACCTATCAAGATTGTGTGAAGAAGTATCATGGAAACTGTCAAAAGGGAACCTTGAATTGCTTCTAATATGAAAAATGGGACATATTTCTATGTAATATTGTAGGGATATGAATAATCTCACTAATGTGGAAGAATAAAGGAAGGTTAAAATCAATTCTCAGCCTAATGTGTAGTGTTACCTCTGTATGGATCATTAGCATTATGTGAACAGTTTCCCTAATCCAAGGGTTGTCAGAGAAAATAAATAGTAACAACCAAGGAAACAAGGAAGGGATTATTCTATCACTATTACTAGGGTGGATCCAGAAAATGATGTAGTGATACATACACAAGTTATTCATTCAAGAATATTGAATTTATGATTTGATTCTAGTTCTATGCATTCTTTAATATCTTTCAAGTTTGGTAAAAAATATTCCAACACCATCCCAAAATTTAGAGGTTATGTTTTATATGAGAACAATATATTGGAAAATCACTAAATCGAATGTATATAAATCCTACCATGTTAATATCTGGAGAAAAAACCTCCTAGGAAATATCTTCATACTTCCTTTAGTGGAGTTCGATGATATTATGGGAATAGATTGGCTATCTTTATACAAAGACAACATCAACTGTCAAGAAAGGGAGATCACACTTCACATCCCGAAGAATCCACCAAATACATTTAATTGTAAGGAGAAAGATGAATCTCCTTTGGAATAATCATATAATATGTGGATATTAATAACATATGAGTAATCCGGTCTAGCTCAAATGATTTAGACAAATGAGATGATACTTCTGAAATATATTCCCATTGTGATGGATTACACTGATGTATTTCCAAAAGAATTATCTAGTATTTCTCTTTATCAAGAGGTTTATTTCTCAATTGGACATATTATTGGATCTTTGATTATATCAAAGACACCATATAGAATATCCACCGTAGAGCTGGAAGAGTTGAATAAGCAGTTACAGGAGAATCTGGAGAAGGTTTTTATAGGTGTGAGTGCTTCACCGTGGGGTGTGATAGTCCTCATCATCAAGAATAATGATATATCAATGTGCCTCTTCCTTGATTATTGTGGGCTCAAAAAAATCATGGTAATGAACAATTATCCTCTGCCACATATAGATGAATTGTTCTATCATCTTTTTGGGGCCAATTATTTCTCTAAGGTGGACCTTCACCAAAGATATCACCAATTAATGGTGAAGAAGGAAGATATTCCCATGACTTACATACAAATGAGTTATAGACACTATGAATTCATAGTGATGCACTTCAGAATTACTAATGGTCTGGAAATATTGAAGGATTTAATGAATAGAGTTTCTAGAGATTACCTCGACATATTATTGGGAGTAATTAATATTATATTCAAATATATTACAAGTGAAAGGAGGAAGAAGAGGTGAAATTGAAAAATATACCGATGACTATGTGATAGGAGAAAAGTTTGAAAAGTACATTAAATGTGAGATCTGGATAGAGAAAGTCTCATTGATGGGAAATTTTATCACCAGTAAAGGGATATATGTGGACCTTTATAAGACAAAGACAATTAATTAGTGGTCATGGAAGACATCTGTAATGGAGATCCACAAGTTTATGGGTATAGAAAGTTATTATCGACAATGTTTTAAGAACTTATGACGATTTGCAAACTTGATGGACAAGATAACATGGAAGGTATCGATGTTCTTATCTTCTCATTTACAAGTGGAATCATTTGAGGAGATCAAAAAGAGTCTCATCACTATTCTAGTACTCATACTATTGATAAGTGGAGAACTGTATATGGTGTACAATGATACTTCAATGAAGTTATTAGGATGTGGGATGATGTAAAAGGATAAAGTGATATCCTATGCCTCAAGACATTTTAATATCCATGAGCAAAACTATCCCATTAATGATTTGGAGTTGGAAGTTGTGACATTTTCTATAAAAATTGGGATGCATCATCTCTATGGGGAGATGGGTGAGATATATACTGATCACAATAGCCTAAAATACATATTCACATAGAAATAGAATAATCTGTGCAAGAAAAGATGGATAGAGCTCATCAAGGATTATGAATTCTCAATCCACTACCCCCACAACAATGAAAACAAAGTGGTAGACTCTCTATGTAGAAAGGATCATGTATCTTTATAAATGATGAGAATTTAAAAGTATCAAATATTATTAGATTTGAAGAGGATGTAAAATGGAGTTATTAGTGGAGGAAAGTCATCAATCCTTTAAAAAATTATTCCCCAAACATCCATCATAGAAAAATAATGTATATTCAAAGAAAAGATGTAGAAATTATTAAATGGGTGGAGGCTATTCGAAATGGGAAATCGTCTGAGTTCAAGATTGACGAGGAAGGAGATGTAAGGTTTGGTTCAAAATTATTGTACATATTATCCAATGATAAATTTGGAAATTTTTAATAAATCACATAAAACAACCATATATATTAACCTAGGGAGCACATAGACGTATCGAGATCTCTGAGAGAACATTCGATGGGATAATAAGAATAAGGAAAGTACTGAATATAGATCAAAGTATCTCATATGTCATCAAGTTAAGCAAGAAAGAAATAATTCTAAGGGGATGGTGAAACCAAAACCCATATGAACATTGAAGAGGGAGAAAATCACCAAGGACTTTTTAACTAGACTTCTAAGGACATCCAAAGGAAGCAATGATATACGGATCATTGGGGATGATCTTATAAAGAAGTGTCATTTTATCGTAATTCAAGAGGAATTCTCATTAGATCAACATAAATGGATATATATCATCGAGTTCATAAGTTTTCCAGGACTACCACTATCTATTTTCTCTCATAGAGATCTGAGATTAACATCGATGTTTTGGAAAACTCTCTAACAATCTCTACTCATTTAACTGAACTTCTATATGACATATCATCCTCAAACTAATGGCTAATCTGAAAGAACTCTTCAAACACATGAAGAAATGTTGAGAGCATGTCATATGGAATTAAAATGAGTCTGGGTAAAATATCTACCACATGTCAAATTCAATTACAACAATAGATTCAACTCGAGAATTTTAATGGAACCATATAAATTTCTTCAAGGGAAAAGGTGTAGAACACCGATGTGTTGTGAGGAAGTCAAAGAGATTAAGTTGGTAGGACTAAAAATGGTTTAATGAATGGGGGAGTAGGTGAAAAACCTTCCACATCACATTAGTATAGACCAAATTATACAATAGAGTTATGCAGAAAATCATTGATGGGACCTTGAGTTCAAAGTTTGATATATGGTATTCCTCAACATATTTCCTCGGAAGAAGGTCATGAGGTTCGGGAAAAAAGGAATACTATGTTTGAGGTACATCATCCCCTTTAAGATTCTAGATCATGTTGGAGTTATGGCCTATCTAATAGAAATTCCACCTACCATGTATAAATTAAAAAATGTCTTCTATGTATCCCTCTTAATGAAGTACATACCCGATCTTTCACATGCACTGTCTTCAGAAGTTGTTCAGATGGAGAATGACCTTTCTTACGAGGAGAATCCAGTTAAGATAATTGATTGTAGAGATAAATCTCAATGAAAAAATACCACAATCCTGGTCAATGTTCTATGTAGGAACCATATGTTGGAACAAAAAACCTGGGAAAACGAGGTTGAAATTAATGAAAAGTACCAACACCTGTTTACGAATTAGAATGTAAAATGAATCATTGAGGATGAAATTTCATAATGGGGAAAGAAAGTAATGACACAATGTTTTATCAATGAAAGTTATATTTTTTGTTTAATATTGTACAATCACATGAAGTCACAATAAAATGAACAACTATGTACTATGTGACCTTTAACCATAATATTCTCACTTCTAAGATTTGGATTTTGAAAATCCGACATACATGGCTGTAGTCATTAAGATGTTTGTAGCCTGATAGAAAAAACATAATTTTTGTGGAATAGTTACCAAAAATTATGAATATTAATGTGAACCATTTTAATATTAATACAACCCTTATGAATATTAAATCCTCCCAGTTAATAAATAACATTTCTAATGAATGTATAAATAATATATTTCCCTCTTATAAGTGATATTATGATTATATCATAGTTTTTTTGAGTCATTTATAGTTTACTACAATTTTTAAATTAATCTAATAAATTAATAGAATTTTTATTATCATACAATTTATTCATAAATAAGTTTTTTTTAAACTGATAATTATATGACAATTTTAAGAGATCGTAATTAATTTTTCAAGTGTTTGGAAAAATATTTTTTATTTTAAAATTTAAATTTTTCTAGAAATTTATAATTTTAATTTAAAAATTAAATTTGATATATTTGTAAAACTATTTTCATAAAATGGAGTTCCTTTTTTATTATACATATAAAAAATTGGTTGTGTTAATTTTTTAGTATTTTTATGAAATAATTGAATTTGGATGAATAATAAAACATGGTTAGTTATGATAAATGCTAAATAATAAAATTTATGCATCATTGTGGAGTCATGGATGATGTAAATGGAAATTTCATCAAACTCACATACACATATTATTATTTTTTTCTCAATAATCATTACTATGGCTTTTCTAGAGAAAAATATTGAAATAATGAATAAACAAAGGACAAAACCATCATCTCCTCCACTATAAAAAACGCCATCACCTCATCTTTTCTTCATACGTATCAACCCATGTAGCTAGTCCAAATTCTAATATAATGTCTCCATAATACCCTCTACCAAGCCTATAATCCCTTAGTCTCTCCAAATGACATAATCCTCCCCCTAAAAAGGTTTTCAATGAAGGTATATTCAAGATGTAAATTCCTCTTTTCATTTCATTAATTTTCTTTCAAGTTTCATTGTTTTATTTCATTCCTTCTATTATTTCATCAATATGTTATCATAACTAAAATAACATACATGTACTAGAATATTTTTATGATAATTTAAAAATTAATCATCATCACTCCTTTCCCATCATTTTACGATAGAAATGGTAAAACCATTCGAGATGTGTTAATTTCTCACATACAAGGATGACGGGGTTTAAATTTCTATTACCATATTAAATTATGGTCATGAAACCATTTTTATGGTTTAAAAAGACTCTAATATATTTATTATTTCAAATTAAAGGTTATGTAATTTTATTTACACCTGATAATAATTTATAAATAAAAATGTTTTCGATTAGATCAAAAAAATGCCAATTAAACAAAATATAAATTATTAAAGTTTTATATAATGATTCATCTTCTCCCCAAATAACCAAATGAATTTTGTAACCCAATAATATACTATATGTTCAATAATAAAATATAAAACCAATTATATAACACAATTATCATAATACATTTTTATCCATATATGCATATAAGTAAACCAGTCATGAAAACCAATGAATCAAAAATTGAAATTGAACCTTTTATCACTTAAAAAAGGTCATGAATGAACATAATATGGTTATAATAAATCAATAACATAAATAATAGTTCATATAAATAATAATTAATGAGTATAATTTTTTTATCCCAATCATTAAGATCAATTTAATATCACCATCTGATTTGATGTAAGGGATAATACCCAAACCTCCATTATTCATTCGGGTTATTCTATCTTTCTTCTTACAAAATTGATGTTATATATTATTTATATGTACCTATTCTAAATTGTGTATACATTATCCAAACTCATGTTTCAAGATCCATTTTTCATTCTTTTTTAGGAATATAAATGTTTTTATGTGGTTCCTTCCTCAATACATCCGAATAAGAAAACCTATTTTATGGGAACATCCCAAATTCATACCCAATTTCAAATGAAATATATCATCTATTTTAAGTGACCATTGTTTTTATAAAATCATTCATTTTATTTTCAAAAAATTATCAGTTAAAGTCTGGTTTTATATAAAATATTATTCCTTTTTTCTATTTTAAAGGCTCTTTAATATTTTCCTAAAAACCACACTAAAATGTTTAAAAAATGAAATTTCCTAAATACTAATTTTACATGTTGTCACTTCTTGTAGAACTAAATTTACCATTATATATGACTATATCCTCTTATAAATTCCTATTTACAAATTTATTCGATTCTTTAATTGAAACAAGAATGATACACCCATATATTATTCATTATGACATGATTATGATAGCCATTTCTAACAAAGGGTACCCATATGTTTATGTATGAGTGATTATGTATGATTCTAAATATGGTAAGAATATTAATGATCATTATATTTTGGTTGTGACCAGATATATCTCCAATGAATTGGGTAACTTTTATTCTCATGAGACGTTATGTTCAATGGTCTTGGCGGTTAGCTTTGACTCATGCAACCATGTGTAACGGTCTTGGTGGTCATCCTTGACCTGGGATCCACAATGTGAAATGAGCCTTAAATTGTTATAAATTAATGTTTCATGTTGCTAAGACATTAATATGAATCCATGCGTTAATTATCCCATGTTTAAATTTTATTATTCAATATGTTCCATGCCTTTTTATATCATTATGTCATACTATCTAACCCATGTGCTAAAGCATTATTCTTAGGTTTATTCCCGTAATGGTATTTTTAGCCCATCCCTTTGTTCATTTTATCCACTAGTTATCCTTTAATGATGAATAATAATAGTGGGTGTTAGGAACTATTTATGATGATCAAATAATAAATTTTTTTTAGTTAAATGTTCTGAGTTTTATGAACCTAGTATCCTAATACACTAGACATTTCAATCATTGTCATGCAATATGATGCTTAATAAGATTATAATCATTAAATTATATGTTTAAAAGGATAAGGTAACTATATATAATTTTAATAATCATATAATATAACCCTTTATTTTTATTCCCTTCCCCATTTTATGAATAAATATTTTTTATAGGAGTACTAAATGGTATGATCTTTGCAGTAAACATTGAATACATTTCAATAAAATTGAAGATTATGTACCATGATTCAAAATTCAAAAAAAATATTATAGTCATTGAGTAAATACGTTTTTAATATAATAATTATTCCTAAAATGATATAATATATGTATATTACAATCCATATTCACTATAGGTGTGACCCATATATCCCTATGGTATATTATGTTGTGATTAATGTCATATGATGTTAACAGGTACAGGGGAGTTTATCACATGGAAGAAACAATAGGGTTCACAAGAGGTTATAACAACCCTAAAATAAGAGATTATGTAGGAGGTTATCAAAATCATAAAACAAGAGTGTACATGTGATGTTATCCCAATCTCAATGTCGGTTCACTAGTGAGTAGCTCCAAACTAACATGTTTTGAATGTCTTGGTATTTATCCAAGACATTATATTTTCTATTCTCATTTTAATTCAACATTTCTACGTATTTTTATAAGATTTTCTATAATGGATCATATAATATATTTTTATTCTTATTCTTTTCTTATAAATATTAATAATTTATTCCATGACTCGATATTGTGATCTCTAATGTGTATGGTATGTTTTTTAATTTTTTTCCCAAGTTCTCATACACTAATTTTAAAGTTATTCTTATATATGTCAATTTTTTATCCATACAATCCATATTAAATCGACGTTACTTATTATTATTTTCCCCAAGACACGATGACAAGCATTATATGTGATATGTCTATGAAGGGAACTATTTATGAGGGACCATGTGATAAATGATTTACAACTTTTGTGAATATGTTGTTTCTGTTTCCAAGATTCCAATGGCATTATACCATTATTATAATCAAGAAGTGTTTTATAATGTAATGAATATTCATATAAAAAGATTTATTTCCTATGTTTGAGATGTTTTTGTATCTAAACTAGGTATATATCGTCCAATATTGATGATTTTTCATCAAACCAATCTATTATAATTTAAAAGGTACGCATAATCATAATAGAATCACCGAAAATCTCTTCAAAAAGTCTGTACTATTCCTAAAATATTATTTTCAAAAATTTTGAAGATACTTATAGTTTCACAAATAAAAATTTTCACATCATACATCAATAAGAAAAATTATTTTTTCTCCCTCATCACATTTTGTTACATTAATATTTAATTTTAGGATTTTCCCAGATGTTCTTTTCTATCATAATTCCATTATAAATGATAAAAAAATTTCTATAGATTGGAATCTAATATAGAATTTTAAGAAAATTAAACATTTTCATGATTCATTGAATCTATATATATCATTAAATAATTACTAATCTATGAAGAAATATAGCAGTAACACCCTCTATGAATTCCAAACTAATAAAATGAAAATATGGTATTTTTAAATAATTAAAAATTTTAAATACCTTCGGAAAAAGGGGGAATCCAACTGAAGTTTATGAAATTCATATTATCTATTATTTGAGACAAATAATTTAGTGAGTGTTTCATTCACCAAACAGAATAAACTTTTTCTCTAACATACAAATTGATAGAAGTTAGTAAAGGGATATGGGCTCTGATAATCATTTTAGTTTCACTCATAAGACTATTGAAACTAGTGATAGGTTTGATCAATGATTTAGAATTATTTTGTGTTTTTTCTTCTGAGAAAATACTCTACATTAATAACTATTTTCTTATTAACAATTAAGCATGCACATCTTCACACATAGCATTTGACACCCAATATATTAGGATATCCTATTAAAATGAGAAGGATAATCCATGGAATGATATAGACATAGAAAAGACTAATAAACCCTCTAGAATCCACATATTGGTTACAATTACCATTAAATTTCAATACACTTTTTCCATACAAGTATCCCTAGTGGGTTGAGTCCTTCTAATATAGTTACAATGATGATTTTTTTTAATTGAACTATAATAAATTCATACACAAATGTGGTCTTCAATAGTGTTGTTATATTTATACTTTATATTCTACATCATCAAACAAAATTGTCAAACCTTCATTTTATTGTTTATATAAAAAATTAAAATCCACGTAATCTTATACACTTTTTCATTAATTTTTTTTTTGATTAATTATATATAGGACATTCCTCATTTCACATCATATTACACTACATTTCATGCATAATATAGTGATATTATTGAACAATAGTAGTAGAAATATCAATTTTAAATTATAATAAAAAATATATATATAATTAAATAACATCCTTTAGATATATTCAATATCATCACCTTAATTCCTCTTCGCCTTCAAATTTTCATATTTTATAGGTCTTTTCCACTTGGAATGTTTTCCATGTTAGGAATCATCACATATGAATGGCTTCCACAAGGTTTATTTTGGGAACTAGAAACAACCAACAACCCTGTTTCCAAGTGGAATTTATTTACAAAGGGAGGTTATTTCTGGGAGATTTGGCCATTGATTATTATGAATTGACATTTGTTAATAGTATTGGAGGTCAGGCTCATTACACCAATTTTGGGGGATTATCGGATACTCTGGGACTCTCTTACAGATTTAAGACATATTATTTAATCCATTATTAAATCCCATGTTTGATATTTGTGAGCCTAGTATTAACAAAATTATATTATCATGTAAAAAATATAGATTCATTAGTCTGTATCTGAGGTTGTACATCAATGGCGATATTAGTATGAAACTGAGGTACTCCATCAAAAATATAATATTATATATATTACAGATTCTTTTTCTTTGATTATGGTGATGTAGGATTTTTCAACACATAGGGGGGACACTATAGTGTATTATCATCCCTAGAGACTGAGGTTAGTCTAGAGTTTTATCATCTTATAAGGAGATGGATGTTTTTTTTATGTTGGTATTAAACCCATATAATATGATTTTTATGTATCCTCAATAATAGTATTAGAAACATCATAGTTTGGTGCTTCTTAATGGAGAACATCATACCTTTTATGGTCATGTGATATGGACATAACCATAATATTTAACATTCTGGGTAAAGGTTGTCTAAGTGGATAGTTACTTATCATGATTTGGTGTGAGATCTATTTCAATGTTTCTCAAATAACTATAAATGGATATGAATTTTGATGTGGAATAAGACCTTGTCGAGAATATGGACTAAAGTGAATAGGGTTGATTTGGGGTGTTGGATTTGGAACTCAAGGAGGATTCGTACATATACTGTTTAGAGGGGTATCAAAACACACAATGGTTCATTTTCAATATATGGGATTATGGCCCTTTGAAAAGATTATGTTTGCGATTACTCATGATGTAGATTTCTTTTAAAAGGACCATGAGGGTAGTTTTAAATCAATATATTTTGGTGGTTTACATTAGGGATAACTCTGGGGGAGGATTCCGAGATTAAAAGGATTATAATTAGGTATTGTTTTGTAAGAGTATTCCCATTGAGATCGTGACTTATTTTGGATTCCTACATATCTATGTTAAATGGAATCAGAGTTCTCATTATTGCTACATTATTATTAATTGTGAATATTTAATGATTACCAATAACCTATAATACCTCATGATTCTTGATCGGTGTGGGAATCAAATGGAAGTGAATGATTTAGAAAACCACATATTCTATTTTTATTTATGTGGAAATGGTGACTAATACAAAAGGTAATGGGATGGTGTGTTGAGTGCACCCACCCCCTCTATCCACATTCTTCTAGAGGAATATTCCCGGTAAATGACACTTCCCTCACATCACATTACCTCGAAATCTGTCCAAGGTATAGAAAATCAGGCAGGGCTGAATTTTAAGGATGTTCAGGTATAGAGGATCAAGATTTAAACCTCATATAATAACAGATATGGTCTTAAAATGTTAGGGTTTTCCTAGAATCAGTTTAGTATCAAAAAATTAGGACGTCATTCCAAGTAAAAATATACAAAACGGTTATCCTCATCCTCTATACTTCGAATCAGAGGCTCAATGTCTCAGAGATTTGAAGGGGATGATAGGGTCCAAACCCTTGTTTTCTAGACTAAGAAAACCTTGAAAATATATATTATTAAGGGGAACTCATGACCATAGATATATAATTCCACACCCATCAAATGATCCTAACCATCAAAGTGTGGAAAACCTATGACCATATTAATAAAAATCCAAATTAGCGATAAGCAAATATAAATATTCTTGTGATTTCAGAAATCATGAGGTCTGGGTAGAGGTTTTAAAATATTCTATTTCCAACAAGGGATTCAAATAAGGATAAGAACTTACATGGGTTGATTCAAAGAGGGAATAAAGGGTTACTTGTGTAGGTCCGGTGCATAGGTTCCTCACATATGTTTTTCATGCAGGTGTTCTATACAGGGCCTTGGTGGAACTGAAAGAACTTCAATTATGTGAAAAAAGCATGAACCAGATAGAGATACCTTGAGAAATAGACCACTGGTGTAATAACACATTGTTGAGGCCTTATAATAAGCACCTGGGGTCTCCTCTGGTGTCTTTGTATGGGCATCACACTTGTTCTTTTCAATGAAAGGGACCTCATGAAGGTCACTTCCTATTATGGAATAAAGAACCTAGAATTTGAGTCTTGTATTTTAGACCATGAGGGAATTTTAAATAATTTATCAGATTTTAGTTTCCCCTATTATGTGTTTTGGAGAGCTACCTGAGAAATTTTAGGGGACATGTGATGAGGTTCTTCATAATCAATACTCTGGGGGGGCTTATGATTTTTTATTTCTTCTAATGGGGAGTCACTGGGTCATAATTATATGGATTTATGGGACTCTAGGTGAAAGAGGTAGTCCAAACAGGTTGTTGGGATTGGTCTTTTGTGCAGGTCTATGATGCAGGTCCACGGCGCATGGGTGTCGTTCCCCTTTTGTCTGTGTTTGGTAGTTGTGTGTCTTATGTAACATACATTTTCTTATACACGTAGGCTTATTTGGTAAGTCTATTGGCTCTCCTTAAGGTTCATTATCAATTTAGAATTATCAAGGATCTCTTCATAATATTTTCAAACTTCTTACTGAATAAATTACTGTCAACAACCCCCTAGGATTGGATATGAAGGAAAGAAGAGGGTTGAGTCTTGAGCTAAATGGGGAAAATATTATGAAGGGGTGAAACAATAGACTTTTTTTGGGTATCCATGTAGTTTGTTTGTGTAGGGTCTCCATTGGAAGCCTAATACATAAGTTTTGAGTGTAGGGTGTCCACATTGGCATGTGTCATAGAGAAGAGGCATCTATTAATACCTCCACCCCTTTTCGTTTTCCTCACATTTGGAGTATTTATTAATTTCACTCATCATGATGGACGTCCGACCAGCTCCATTGTGATTTGATTTTTCTTGCATGAACATCTCCCTATTGTTATCCAAAGTAAAGAAACATGAGTGATGTGTCTTAATAGAGTTACCTTGGTGAATATATTATTCAAACCATCTCATTGAGGGACCTGTTCGCGGAACCTTTTCATGGGGCCTTCATGAGAACCCTTGTCGAGGGACCTGTGTGGTAACCCTTGTGGTGGGACCTGTTCTTGTTCCTTCCTTATCATTTTTTATGAATTATTTTAAGATAAAATATGAATATTCTTAGGGAAATATGACTACATAATGATAGAACATAGTACCTTCATTCATATTTTCTGTTGCATTAATCAATGATTTCCATTGGGCAAGTTGTTGTGGTCAAAACTAAAATGATGAAAGATGTCGGGCTAGATTATTATGACATCGATGAAACTTATCTTTCAGATTTGGAAAATTAGTTGGAACAATATCAACACATGAACCCAAAATGTGACTACCAATCTCTATAAGGGCATATACTTTTGAGTGATTCTTATATTCAGGTGTTTATGAAATACTTCACAGCATATTGGTTCATGAAGCACACCAACATCCCTTATTTTAACATCACCACTAAGGGTATTTTTAATCATGTATGGAACAATCAATAATGAATATATTACTAATTACAGCGGTATTACACTATATATGAAGCTTCATATTGAATAGTTGAGGCCTCATTTTTATGACTCAACCATTCATGCTTCCCAGACAGATCAAAGAAAAGGCTGGAAAGAAGGCTGAGACTTATTCTATTGAGAGGTAGTCAAGCCTGAGGATGTCAGTGTTCTAGGTGCACCAAACATGAATAAAATTTAAAATGTAATAATAAGATATTCATATTTATGAGGTTTTTTGGGTAGTACATAAAAATATTTATAAGAATGATGACCTAATACCTGAATTACTATGCCAGTGGAGTCCACATAAAAATTAAATTCAATTGATTCATGGTGATGTTGGCATAAGAATATGGGATATTTAAAAAATTTATGGGGTCCCCATTATTGTGGAAATGTAGGATTAATTTATCCTACCAAATTCAATGTAAGAAGACACTGAGAGGACACCACCATAGGCCCAATAACTCTTCAAGTTATAGAATACATTATTTAGAGACCATGATCCCCACCCATGGGCTAATATCTGTGTATGGATATTGATGAATGACTTCTTAGAACTACCATGGGCGGGTCTACCCTGATGTTACTCTACTATTATTCCACATTAGTGAATCAGGGTTCTTCGACCATGAAGAATAGATGTTTTTGAGGACGAGTATGTGAATCCAAATAAAGATGAACAGGTTGTTTCCACACAATGGGATAAGCTTCATAAAACTATGAGAGATACACAGTATTTAATTAAACTTAAAAAAAATTATTAAGAAAAAACTACATAAATTTTTGGAGAGGATCTAGCATGTGGAAAAAATTCTCTATTCAATATTTAAATGAAAAAATATTATTTTTGTTCCAAATCATTTGTCGACCCAACCATGTTCTCTTTATATGATTGTATCATAACACTGAAATTTATATATTCATCAAATCATCTTCTTTTTAGCTAGTAATAACCACAATGATAAAAATCAGGAAAACATTATTGTGCTCTTCTTTTTTTACCTATGCCAAGGGGCCTAGTGAGCATAGTTTAGCTATTGATAGGATATTATGGAAAACCGTAAAAAAATTGTGTCTGTTGTTTCATTGCTCTTATTTTTTCATAAGATCAATATGAAAGAGGATTTCCCGGTGAGACATGAATTTGACTTAGGCGTCCCTTTTCTAGTTTCTATCTAACATGTTTTGTGCCTATTTCATTTAATTTCTCGATATTTTTCCTATAACACATAGAGTGTGGGTCTAGAAAGATGAGAATCAAATTTTTTATTGAGTTCCATTTATGGGATTTCAATCATGTGAGTATTATCACTTTTTCTATAGTAAATTTAATGTCATGCATGTTGGACTAATAAGGCTTGTGTTTTAGGTCATCCAAAATTGACCATAATGTTTGGAATAATGACCCAAATAGGGATTTTTGTGAAAAATGTTCCAAAATTATTTAAATATCCAAAGCGGAATCTTAAGCCATGATTATATGGTTTCTTGAATCTATAATACCATACTCTAAAAATAGAGGATGTATCTCCAAAGGATTTTGTTACTATTGGTTGATGGAACCATTATTTGGTTGTTTTAAGAAAGTACAACTATGTAAAATATTTCATAGTATATAGTGTAATATGTTTTGCGAAATGACTTATATTTTCTGAAAAACATATGTTAAGACAACTAGGATGTATTACAGGAAAGTCATTAAAATATTTTCTCAGAATTTTAACTTTTTTTCCATGATTGGAAGTTTTTTCTATTTTGATTTCTCAAGACCACGATGGGTGGTGTTTTCAACGGATGGTGTTTATAAATAAATGGGAAATATGTTTGTGTATTGGCCATGAAAGGGAACCCATCATACATGGATTTAACTCGAGCATAGATGGGTACATTTCATGAGATGTCTAATGTTAGGGGGAAGGAACCTTTCAAACAATGGTTAATGTATTGTCTAGTTTAATGTCCCACACCCAGGACATTAACCATGGTCATTAATGACACACATTAAAGACATTATTCTATTCACTTTAATGTTATACAATAAGAATATTATGGGTGGCTATAATTTATTGTCATTATATTTGATAGAAGGCTATATATTCTACTAATCTTGGAAATTTTTCTAGATGGGTGCTACCATGCTTTAGTGTAGGAGGAAAAATTTGAAGATATGACTGGGGAACTTCTAAATGAAAATATTTGTATGGAAAATAGATTACGAAATTAGTGGAGGTATCTCTTGAGGATGAGGTTACCACTAGTATAAAACCATGTTTTAGGAGCTATTTAATACAAGGATAATTAGGGCACATACAACATAGTCAATTGTGGTAGTGGAAACCATTGGATGATGACCCTGTAATGTTTGAGCAAGTTATGCACAACCAAATGGGGTGTGTTACAACATATTCAAGAAAAAAAATTCCTTAAAAATACAAATATTATATCATTAATAGCTGATTGATGTTTTCAAAGACTCATATTTTCCCGAGCACAGAGTTTCGTTTGTGGGAGGAAAATACCCGATCACGGAAATAGTTTTTCATGTTAAAAATTTCATAGAATAATGAAATGATATTTCACATATAGGTGTAACCCAACTATAGGAAATATGGAGTATGTATATTTTTTAGGTTATATGACTCATACATGAGAATTAAGGAAATAATAGGGATGCACGACCTTTGGTCTTGAGATTGTTCCAGTATGCTTTGTACCCAAGAAGGAAAAAATTGTAAACCAAACAAATTGGGGTTATCAGATCAAGAGAGAGTATATTCTACACATATGAAGGATAACTATATAATTTTTATTTTCAAGGGTTTCATCATATTGTCATCAACTCATATGAGTACATAAGAGGCTTCTCCCAAGGGTGAAGTTATCGATGGATGAAAAACCTATTTTGAGTGTTATTTTATTCATGGAAAACTAAGGCACATACTACATAGTAAAATAGTGGAATACTTTGGATAAATGGATCATTATTAGGTTCTCTTAGTGGATGGATAACTAAGAAACATTACATTTCCAAGCATATGAGCCTTCATGTATTAGATTTTTGTTCACCAAGAGATGATGAATGATTTTGAAGATCTAAATGTGTCCAATATTAGGAGTATTACATATAGAAGGGATGGGTCCCGACAAAAAGGAAAAACATGGAAAAATATTTTCCATGAGTATGGACCCCCTTACATAGATCTAACTCATGTATAAAAGATGATCATTTCCATTTCCTTTGATGAATCCTTCATGAGGATATTTTGAATTAAAATATCATGCTCTATTCGTAGTTTACTTGTAGGAGAGGGGGTGTTTTTCTTAACCCCATGGATGGTAATAGGAATTAATTTATAGGTGTCCCTATGTATCCCAATGGGATGTGAATCAAGACATATGTATTTATCTGTGTACCTTGTTGATAAAATTCGTGTGGCAAGGACATTAGCCATACATATTAATGTCATGTGGTAAGGAGATTAGTCATTCAGTTTACATTCATATGGTATGGATGATGGGTGTCTCAATGTGACAATTAGTGGGATATGTTTATTGAATCTATGAATTGGGCCCAAGATTAACTACATATCTTATCAGAGTAATAATCAATCATCCTGTAGATCTGAAATAAAGGCCCCCACCCTAATTGAATTCAAGAGTGGATGAAAATGGGGGGGGGGGGTTTATATTAGTTCATGCAATGGATGAGAACCAATATTGATTATTCTCATATAGATTTGACTCGTACATGGGAGAGTGGGAGTGTTTCCCGTATTCTGTTATTTTTTCCCTAATTTTGAAGATATGGATGTGAATACATATCATAATAAAGCCATATGTAGTTCTTGAAGAACCACTCATTTCATCCTCATGCATTGAGGATGTGGGTGATTTATTTGTGAAAAGGAATATTATGGATGGACCAGGGTGTATGACCCTAACATCGCTACATATCTTGTTGGAGAAAGAATCAAGCCACACAAGGTTCTTAAAGAGATCATAAAGCATATGGTTTTGCGATGAGGGCTTCTATTCTGTAAATCTGGGTCTCATAGCCAGGACCATTGTAAACCCTGTGTGAATTGATATTCCATACATATATAGGTAAACACATTTACGAAATTTCTTAATCCCACAAAAGTTATGATTAGTGTGAGGAATAAGTAGTGTAAAATATTTCTTCCACAACATTAGGGAAATATATGTAATGTGTAAGGGCATTTAGATTCAGTTGTGGATGGGTAGGAGATATGATCTAGGTGTCACTAAGTATCTCATTATGATGAGAATTAGGTCATAAGTAGTTCTTCAAATACCATGTATCATAACATCATATGGTGAGGATAAAGTTTAACCAATGTGAAAGAACATAAATATTGTGGTCCACTCGAGATTAGAAATCTTGATGTCACTACATATCTTTCGAAGGAATGAATCAAACTAAAAGTAGTTCATGAATACTCCTTGTATAGGTGTGATTCATACACATGGTGTGGGTGAGTTTGGTTATTATACCTAGACCCAAGATTAGAGATATGGATTTCATTATGTATCTCATGGAAATTAGAATCCACTGAAACATAGTTCATGAACATCTATGCAGTTTAACATCATTCTACAAGAATGTTGGTTACCTATCATGAAATAAGTGTTGTAGTAAGACCATGGGATATGACCTAGGGGTCAATATGTATCTCGATAGAGTAATAATCATGACACGAGTAGTTGTTGAGAAGGATCCCTATAAAAATTTAATTCATAAATAGATAAATGGGATATATATATTTTCCATGGGTGGTCCTGGGACTAGAGATCTTGGAAAGACTACATATCACATTGAGGTGATAATTATGCCACAAATAGTTCTTGAAGAATATCCCCCCAAAAAATTGATAAATTACATGTGGAAAGGGGACTTTATACTTTCCAGAACAATGGTTTCCCTTGAAAATTGTGTTCTGGGCATGACTACGAATATAATAGTATTGAGAATAAATTCATCTTTTCCTGAAAATGTTTCTATGTATATTTGGGTCATAAAAATCGAAAGTGGTAAATTTTTGTTCATTTACATAGTTGGGCCTAAGATTGGGGACGTAGGAATCAATACATATCTCTACAGAATGAGAAACAAAAAACATATAGTTCTTGAATAGACCGTTTACTTATAAGTCTTATGATGACAAATTTGGGTATGCAATTTATCATCTTCTGGTAAAGACGTGAAAATGATAGGGATTATACCTATAATATTGGGGGCCAAATGTGACTATAAATTTGAAATTAAGTGAGTGAGGCTTACGCATGGGAGCATCCAATATATGATGGAGCACAAGAGTATAATCTTGTTGTATTTTGGGGGATCTTACAATAAATTGAGGCATAGGATAACCATATAGTTTAATGGCATGTTGTGAGGATGAACAAGGTCTCATAGTTTTAGGTCATATAAGTGGGACTGTATTCCAGGAATTTTAATGTCTTGTGACAAGGAAGATGATACCATAAAGTTTAATTTCATTCAACACGGACATTTTTCCATCCATTTTAATTTCATGTGACAAAGGCCAACTGTGCATTTTGACATATTATAGCTAGGAAGTATATGGTGCAATGTATTTTAAATTTCATCAGGTAGCAAATATCTCTTGTGATTACATGAAATTATTATTTAGGATCATTGAATTTTTTTGTTCATAATGATTTCCCAAACCATTGAGATCAAGGTATAATATCCATTATATAATACATTGTGTATGGAATAAGGTCCATCAAAATTATACTCATGTTTCATAGGCTTCTTTCATTGTGTTATTTGATTCCTAAGGATCAACACAAATTCTCTTTGGAAAAATGAATGAATTCTATCCTTTTTGTCAAAATATCTTGTTGTCTGATTTTGGTACCCTTAAATGTGATGTAAGCTATGCAATCATATTTTATCATGTGTCTCTAATTCATCTATCCATTATTGGGATTGTCCATATGTAGATACCTAATAACATATGGAAACATGGATTGATGGAAACTAGAACTCAATGTGTAGGAATAAATCTATCACATATCTCATTGAGTATGGGGTTACCCATGTTAAAGTACGGGTAGAATTCCAATATGATCATAAAGGAAGAAAGAAATTTTTTTGAACATACTTTTTATCATTATCCACTATTTTGGAGAGTATGTTCAATAGGGTCATGTTGAAATCCTCTATCTATCCATTAGCCACTACATGATTGCGGTATGAGTGGTTAGATTTGATATCATATTCTAGATATAGCATTAATACAACAACAGAATAAAAATCAGTGGCATTGCATATCAATATTTTTTGAGGGACACCCAATCTTATAGTGATGTGGACATTTATGAATCTAGTAATTCATTTGGCCCTAGTTTTCATTGAGAGGTATTTCATTACCCTTTTATAGAAGAAATCAGTAGCATTTTGAATGTACTAGAATTGGGTGGTTTTTGCTAGAGGATGTGGCCCCAAAATATCTATTCCCCATATAGAAAATGGGATTGAGTATTTTTTTCATATCTACAAACTCTGATGGTTAGTGAATTATGATGGAATTCAAATGGAAAAATTAAAATTCTAGGTGAATTTTGTGCCATCATGCATCATTGAACTCCAATAATACCAATGATTAGAATTTTCTTATAAATGTTATATCCAAACTGATGGGGTCTATATGACCCAAAATGTAAATTATCCACAATGGATGCAGTCACTTATCCATAAATATATCTGAAAATGAATTCATCATATCTTCATTTTTAGAGAACATTTTTGTCATTTGGGCTATCATATTGAGTGAAGTTGGAAAATCCCTATCAGGTTTTCTGTTTTCTATCCCATTATAGTGGGAGTACTTCAACCTGAAGGTATTATATAATTCAATCATACAAGCATTGTTAGGACTATATGGTTCCAGGATATGGATAACTTCATTTATTTCCAATATTTTGACTCGAACAATAGGGAAGTACATTATGTGATGGGCATCATTGATGATCATTTCATCCAAATTTGGATTTTCCAGAGTAGTGGATGAATTTAAAAATGGATATTATAGGTAATTTCTAGATTGTGGGATGTTGGTCAATGTTGGATCTAAGGGTAACTCTTCCGTTAACCAATCGACATTGTCATAAAGGGGAATCATCTCTTTTTTCTGATGTCACAATCCATGTTTACACGTTTTATTAACGGCTCTAAATCACCATTTATCTCATGATGATTCACCGGTATTAGTACTCCCACTTCTATACTTGAAATCATGGAATAATATTAAATCACATTATTATTACAACCTTCTGACTATAGAAAGAAGTATGGTAAGACTACCTTTGCTGGGGAAATTAGCATAATTCCTAACACGGCATTGAAGAGATCGGGGTCCTCCATTCTCTTTACCATTAGACTCATGTATGAACCATAAATATACATTTTACATGGATAGTTGTTTTCCTAAATATATAATACCTCTTCACCAAGAAGTTTAGTATTTAAGGATAATGATTTGGTAGACAAGTACTATACAAGAAAATCTGCCAAGGCCTGACCTTTAACTACATTCTGAGGGGGAAAAATGTGTATCAAACTGTTATATAATAACATCTCACCATGCTAGACACCCTATTAACATAGGAAAATTGATAATTTATTTGAGATGGTTATTTATAGAGGCCATTTTAACCTCATGGTATTACAGATAGTACCTTACTTTCTTAACTGATAAGATTAACACATTCCATCTCTTTTCAATATCTGAATATCAATTGTCTTCATCGACCATGGTTCTTGTGATATATTTATGGTTTGTTTCATTTAAATAATCATTATTATATTAAAGGTGGGATCATTGTGATCATTCAAGGGTTTCCACATATAGAATGACCAGATTTCCTTCAAACAGTGGCATGAATATCAGTGGGCTCATGTGGTATATCTTGAGGGACTCAAACATTTATTGGGATTCATTGGTCAATTGATATGTGACTCCCTTCATAATCAATTTGATGTAGGGAAAAAACATTCCCACATTATTGGAGATGATGTGAAATATATAGACAATGTTTCATTGATGTCCTCTTAATTTGATGAGGTTTTGAGGAGGCGACATTAAAATTATATCTTTAGTTTTTATAGGTTCATCATTGATACCGTGATGATTCACGATGAAACTGAAAAACATTAATGAAGATATCCCTAAAGGGCATTTTAGGGGGTTCATCTTCATGATATGTTACCTCATCCTATGGAAGGTGATTTCTTATTCAGCCAACTGATCATAATGTTGTCGGGATTTTACCACTAGATCATCATCATAGCATTTTACAAACTTCCCTAGGAGGGCTTGAATATTTGATGCATGGAATATTGGTTGCGGTTCCAAAATTATTTAATCCAAATGGAATTACCTAATAGTGGAATTCTCATTTGTCTGCACTATGGGTTTTAGATTCATCATCATCTAGAGCCATCAAGATTTGGTTATACCCCGAGTAATCATCCATAATGGGATGGGATTGATAACAATATATTAATTCAATTAACTGTTAAATAATTGGAAATAATAATTCTTCTTTGTGAAAATTCTGGCTGAGATATCTAAAATCAATGCATACTCTGATTCGGACATTTTTTTTATTAACAAGGAAATTTTCGTCTAACCATTTTGTATATTTTAACTCTCAAATAAATTCAGATTTGATGATCATATCCACTTCAGCCTCAATCTTGGTTGTAGGAGTCAATTGTGTCCTTCTAGATTCATATTTATATCCCTAATAATCCTCTAAAAACCCCATATGATGGGTGGTCACTTCGGGATTGAGACTTGGAAACTATTTGTAATTCCAAGAAAACACGTCTCAGTGTCACTTTAAAAATGAAGTATATTCATCATATTCTTAAGGATCCACGGCCACATTAATTAGAGTTGGATATGGATCATCATTTATACCTAGATTTATTATTTGAGTTCATCCAAAGTGGTGGAGACTCCTTCCTCCAATTATAGAGGGGTATCTAATAGATCATCATCTTCTTCCTATTCTTCATGATTCACTACTTTCACCTCTACATATAGAGGATATCACGAGGAATGTTACTTAGAGGGAGTATGGGTGTCTCTATTTGGACATCCAATTGATGATGCAATCATTTAGGGATTACATGTTGGAATGAAGCCTTGTTGGAGTCATAAAAGTAAAACGAGGGAGTACGAATGAGCCTCCTCATTTTAACTTTTTGTTATGAAATATTCTTCTATACCAACATACATAACAAGGATTTTGGCAGACATAAAGGACAAAATAGATAAATTTTCATTCAATATTTCATTATCACTCAGATAGATGATGACTTCCTCAATGCCATCAGGCTGAGCTGTCTTGACTGACATCACTGAACATGTTGAATGAGTTCTTAAATTAATTTTCATTCATTGAATTTGACTAATGGGATGAATATAATCTATACTGATCTACATTAAAGGGATATCTATAATCATCTCAAGGCCATTTTGATAATTAATTCGGGCAACAAAATTATCCATGGATTCTTTTCATCCCTAATGGTAGAAACATTTATCAATGTTCTGTGTCTCACATGATTTGAATGGGTCATCGTCACCATATTAAATCTAAATTTATCCATTTATACAATACCTGATACATTAGTGGTGTGGAAAACTAATGGTTGCATATTTTTGTAGCTAGGGACTTCCCATCATAACATTGAACACTATATCATTCTAAAAAACCATGAACTCATATTTCGACACATGATCTTTGAACTATGATCATAATGTGATCTCTCGAGGAGGAAATTTTTTTCTATTATCATAAAAATGTAACATCAATGTGGGGGGGGGGACAAGTGAGATTAATTAAGGTCCAATTATTAAAGCATAAATATCGGTTGACTCCCGAGACATTGTCAGTGAAGGATTTTATGACTTCAATGTCTTTTTCCATTTCAGAAATGTACAAGGTTCTGACATATCCATGTATGACAACATACTTACCCTGGCCAGTGATGTAGATGACATCATTAAATCCTACATGATCATTCTCCACAAGATATAATTCAGTATCAGAAAACTCTACCTGAGACTCCTGACAAATTGACACGACCTCAGGGATTTCTTAAGAATGGTCTTTTTACTGACTCATGGGGTCCACAACTGATATATTATCCATCACCAAGCCCAATTAGTTCAAAACATCATAGTCATGGTATAAAGGTACGTGCATCCAAGTATGTGAGTGTTCCTTCATAGGATATTTTGGAACTGATGTTCTTGAGGTGAATACACCATCCCTTGGAATAGGATATGATGGTTCACCAACTGTTGGAGGAATGGGTAGGCTGGGTCAGCTTACATGATGAGGTTGGTTTGGTGTTGGTGTATCCTATATTATATCTTCTAGGATAATTGGGTCGAGGGAGACCATATCATGTGTCTGTTGATGTTATCATTTCTTGATGAGCTCGATGATGAGCTCTCTCATGAGTTTTAGCAACGTAGACATTTCAAGTAGGGGTGTGGTTAAATTTTTTTACTTCTATAATGAAAAATCTATCTCTTCTAATCTCAACTCTGACTGCTTCTTCCCATAGTTCCCCGATCATGTGTAGGTAATTTGGGTTCATAACCAGAACCTTTATTTTTTAAGGGATCCATTAAATGTATAAATTTAATGGAATCGAAGATCAACCCTTAATCTGAAGAATCGTCTTTCAGATAGGTTGATTATAGTTAAACTGTTTGGTGGGTGGTGCTCAAGCATTCAAGACTACTTGAATAATGTACGCTAAAGAAACGAAAATCTTTAAATTTGGTGTCATTTCATCTACAAATGTTTTTGTTTTTATCCTAATATAAATGTATCTTTTTGGAGGACAGTTCCTTAGAGGACAAATCAACCCATGATGTATGTTGTGCCATAGTAGGAGTGGCATGAGGAATAGTTTGATGTTTCATCCTTGTTTTTCGAATAACATGAGTCTAGGTATCCCTTTTTCTGGCCACCCATTTACATAACATAAATTCACTCTTTCTCTTACATTCATTCCATTCATTTTAATCCTCTATTGGGATAGTGGAGTAAACATATGACACCTGACTAGGTTAATTCTTTTACCCCACATTCCAAGAGTCTACCGTGTTTTGTACGTGTTCTTTGGGAAAAAATACTAGACGTGGTGCCACAAAATATAATGGAAGGGAAAATATTATAGTATATCATCATAACATTCCTTATAATGATTCTTCGTCTTTATAATCTTGATTATGTTGTTTTCCATTTTCAAGATAAAGTAGTCGGGGACATGGTTGTCTTGAAAACAGTTGACCACGATTTTCATCCCCTCTAACTATGTTCACCACTAGACTCGATGATTGTCGTGACGATGTGGGAGGTGCTAGTGAAACTATGGATGTGATGATACAATATATGGTACATGAATTGATGTAGGAGAGTATATAGGTACATGATTATGTGTAACTATATCAATGTCTTATTTTCCTACTATCCATCCTTGAGTTGATGGAATTTTTTGGGAATTATCTTTTGACCTTTGTGATTGAGATTTCCAACTATTGACTAATTGAATGGATTTATTAATACTCCAATATTTATTTCATAGGGATAAAGCTTGTGTTGATCCAATCAAGTAGATTTGGTAAAAATATGGGAAATAATTGATCAGGAGGTAGTGGTAGGTTTAGGATGTATGGAAATCATTTCCATTGAGAAATGAAATCTTAGACTCTTTCATTATCCTTTTGTTTATAGTTCTAGAGATCATAGAATATTTCTTTTTTCAATGTTGAGATGAACTTTAAAAAGAACTATTGACAATGGTTTTCCCACACAATAATTATCTAGTAATAAAAAATTATTTACCACACGAAGGCTACTCCTTCTAGATAATTCTCGAAGCATCTGAATTTCATAGCCTCATACTGTTCAAGTGATACTTTGGATATCATGAGCCATTAAATATTGGTAATGTATGATTCTCAATGATTAGTGGGGGAAGAGTTGGATCTACCCATTTGGGGTAAGCCTTATTTTTTATCTTCATCGGTGCACATTGTTTCTCCCTAACATCTAATAGATCCATTAGTGAATCAATCGTGTTCATAAGAATTAAGATAATTTCAGAATGACATGGAATCTATATAGATGAAGCAAATGGATCCTAAATAAATGAAACGAATAGTAAGACCATTGGTGGAACCACAATTGGCACTTGACATGTGTAGCCTATAGAGGAATGCATTTAAAGATGTTGCTGACCATGTTTTGGATATGTACCCAATGGAAGGAATTAATGATATACTACTGTGGGATCCAAGTATATTTTTTATTGGTATCCCATGTTGAGTGTATGTTAGATATCAAATTCATTTAATATGACACAATATATTTATTGAGGGGTGCTAACTGGAAGCATGTGTTGATGATCTGACTGTAGAATGTATCTAGAAGGATGTATACCTCAAAGTAGATTTGTGTTTAATATCCTCAATTATTTCATCTATTACTCCTGTTGGGTAAATTTTTCTTCCAAAGAAAGGAGCTTAACCTACCCATGTGGGAGGTGAGCCAAAATTTTACTCTGACCCTTTTACCTTCTAGATTCATTTTGAGGAGGTAATGGTGGATTATTCATAGGAATTCCAAAATTATGGGACAGATGCTAGTTCATGGTACATACACCGTCATCATTTGTTTTAGTGTGTACCATATTATGGAATGAAACCTCCTCATCAAATACTTTATAATATGAACCATGTTCTATTGGATTTTTAGTGACAACGTTAATGTCATACAACAATGTGAGTTGAATTTTATGAATTCTATCTTTTCCTTTATAATATTTTCTTCTTCTAAGTCCAACACAAGGCCTTATCATCTCCTTTGTTGATTTCATGGGACCTCTTTGGTCGATAAGAACCAAAAGCGAATCTCGAGATAGCTTGGTCATGTATGTCCTTAATGAAGAAACTGGATCACAATATGTCAAGAACTAGATAGATCCACACTAATGAATTTTCCCTAATCAAGAGAAAAAAATTCTTCTAGAGAAGTTGATTATTGGGAGTGAAAATTCCCACATCCTTGAGCACTAAGGTAGTTCCTATTCTACATTCACAAACCTTTTGGTCAATTTTTCAAAACTCAAGGGCTGGGTTAAAAAAGACCCAATCCATGAAGGCTTGTGTTACCCAAGTATTGATATGTCTAATATGACCATGGTCACTCTAAAAATTTTATAGAGTTTTAGTCAAATGTGGGTTGGGTGAAACATTCAGCTTTCATATAAATCTCCTGTTTTAGAAGACCATTGTGATATTTCTAACATCTACACTATCTGAAAATGAGAAACCTCTAAGTGGGAGGATTTCTAGATATTCCATGATGCTTGAGGCAGAATAATTTCAATATATTTATCTCTTCACTCTAGAGGTGGATGAGAGGTAGTTAGGGCATGTTCTTTTGGATCATATCACCATTCATGAATAGGTTCAGTTTGTTGTTTCCATCCAGGGGCAATGAAATTTCATGATAGCACCTTCGGGTGATTTTCTGATGAAGCGGTATGGTGAAATAAAATTCTCAATTTTTAACCCATCCGCTGAAATAAACACTTGAAGCAGTAACTGTGATCATTTTTCACAACCTCCTTATTTCACCACGGCTTTTGGATTGAATAGATCCTAGATCATTCTCGATATTTGGGTGTTGTGATTTAAGGAGGGATTCCAAGTCAATTTGGCATTAATACCCATATATTACCTTAACATGATTTTGATACTTTACCTATGGTAAAACTTTTTCTTGAAATTGATTAAGAGTTCTCCATATGATCAGGTGATTATCGTGCACACATACTTCCAAAAAAGCCTCCAGAATATTGTATTGGTGGGTGGATAAAGGATAGCACATAAATGGTATTCCTTCAATATCCATATTCTTCCTCATATTTATCATGTATTATTGTTTTTGTTTTATAGTCCCCTCTACATTTTCTAACTAGAGTGGATGATTTTCTATTGTTTTATTTACTATAGTAAGATTGGTAGGGAATTCCTCTATTTCACTAGAAATTAAATGGCCAAAACATTGTTTCAAAGATGAACATTTTCTTGGGATGCCTTATTGTTGAGAATGGATTTCACGTATTTGTGACAAAGCATCATAAATAACTAACCTTGTGTTTGCAATTGCCTCACGATAAGAGGGATTTCTTGTCATTACATTACCAATTGGGGAATTATCATGGCAATGTGAAATACTACACCAGAGAAAAAAATTTCAATGAATTCCATATTGGGGATGGCTACCCAAAGGTTTATATAAATTGGAAATACCCTTTCTCCTTATTATTCGTACCAAATGGAGGGTTGTCATGAATCTCATAAAGATATTGGATCTGGATATTATTCAAATTGTTGTCAAAATGCAGGATTTCATGGTGATGTTTCCAAAAGGTACCTTATGAGTTAATGATATTTCTCTCATAATTTGGTAATGGTAGGGTAGGATCTTGAGCTTCTACATAATGGCATAAGAAGACTCCATGAACTCCACCAGTAAGTGGATCCATTTCACAGATTGGATCTTGATTCTCCAATCATTTTTGATAAGAATCGTTGATTCCTTCTTGTGAGAGATTGGGGACACATTCTGGGTGAAGTGTGATTCGTGCGCATATGTTTGTATCTACCTTGTATTGGTCTTTTGGAAAGACTGATTACCTGTGATTGGAGTGGATGTATTATCTTGATCATATTGTCTATATAATATGGGGTAGCCTTTCCCATTCCCCTCATGGATGGGATCAAAGGTGTGTATCTTATTTGAGGTGATATGCTAATGATGCAACCCATTTGTGGGTACAAAGTGTTGTATTAATCCATCTGAAACTATGATAATTTCCATTATAAAGTCCTAGAAAAATTTGTAGGATGTGAGTAAGAATATTCATATGTCCCTTAACCATTTACATGATATTCTTGGTGATTTCAGTGTCTAGAGAAAGGATATATTCCCATTCCATATCTGGAATATGTGTATGTGCATTATCATGTCCTCCCTTTCTAGCTAGTGGATATGGAGAGTGCTCGTGTGTGGGGGAAGATTGTTGAGTCTCCCCTTCTTATTATTGGGGCATTCTGACTAACTTCTCTAGGTGATTCCAATCATGTATGCTGGTAGGCTTGATAAATTAGAAAATTTGTGAATTCTTCACCTGGATTTCCATAAAACTAGGTTGTTTGTATTTTTTGAATGCCGCCAGAAGAGTCTACTAAAAGGATTGATGGGTGTAGGATGATGGGTGTTCCTTATTGGGGTATTCCACCTGATTTAAATGTTGGGTTTCATTAGGTTCTTCTAGAAGAGTATGATGGATTACTGAATTAAGGATGAAAGGTGTATGTACTCTCTTGCATGTTTCCAACAAATTGGGTTAGTGAGATTCTCCAAAGTGTGAAATTTTGTTACTTTTATTCTTGTTGGACAGTTTTCATCCCATGTTGGTCATCTAAAATACCCATGATTGATAGACCTGGGTCGGACAATCTGGGATGAATTTTTTATCATATTGAGGAGGTACTATTGCACGATTTTAGTTGTGGTGATTTTGAGTAGGATCCCATAAAAAGGACCCCTGTGTTTTTTGGGTGAGTCCGTACGCGTCCTCCGAATCCACAACCATGATAAATAAGAGGGAGTGGTTGTCACATTATTAGTACAAGTTCCTATAATAGTTGAAGAAATTATCCATCACCATCTGCTTCAGAACCATAGGCCATCATTGGACAGACTATTGGTGTTTCTTATTGAGATGGAGGGACTATCGGGTGCCCTCTGAGTTCAAGATTGTACCGTTCTGATGGTACTCCTATACTACTGAGTTTGAGACCCATCATTGTAAATGTTGGGTTTGTTATGGAATCTGTCAAGTAGACAGATACCCATCCTGAGAAGTAGAAAAGGAGTTTGTTTGTAAAAACTAGAATGACGCCATTGGATTGGTGGAATTCTGAAAAATAAGTGCATGTATATACATAAAACACAAATGATAAACTCCTTAAAATATGAATTTCATTTTAAAGAATACATACATGATTTATTTTCTAGTATAGCCTTCTCTAATCATGTAAAAGGGGCGTGACAAGTTAGTGAAATTATCATATTTGTTAAGGGTTCACATAAGGTTTTCCATTTTTAATTTCCCTTGTATTTTTTTCATTTTAGGAATTGTCATTTCTGAATGGATTCCACTGGGATTGTTCATGGAACCAGAAACAGCCTACGGTTCTATATACAATAGGACATGCATCCATGTAAAGGTTCTTGCTGGGAGTTTTTGGTAGAGATTCTTAAAAAGTCACATTGGTTGAGATAATGGGAGTTTGGGATCATCACACCCTTATAGAGGGAATTACTGCATACTACAAGATTCTATTAATGATTTAAGACATATTCATGAATCATTTATTATATCCCAAGTTTGATATGGGTCACCCAATAATTAAAAACCAACCATTATCATGTACAAAATATAGAATGATCTATATATTTATGAGGTTTTTTATCAATGGAGATATATGTATGTATCCACATTTCTCAATGAATTAAATCCACTTATGTATAGATTTTAGATTCTTTATCCATGATTATAATATTGTTTATATTCCATCCACATAGAGGGGAACTATAGAGTGTATTGTAATCTTGGGAGATGGGAGTTGTTTTGATGTTGGGATCAAACCCGCATGAAAGGCTTCCTACATATCCTTTTTAAAAGAATCATAACCCACAGAGATTGGTGCTACATAAGGTGGAACATAATACCTTTTAATTCAATGTGATAAGGGCATAATAATATATTTGAATGTCAAGCGACATGTATATATAGGTGAAGGTTCCTAGTCATGTTTTGAAGTAGGATCTATGACGAAGATTCCCATGAAACCATGAAGGGGTATGAATTTCTATGTTAAATAAGTCCCAGCCAAAAATATATCCTATAATGAACATTAATAATTTGGGGTGTTGGGTTTGGACCTCAATGATGCTTCCAATATATACTATTTTGGGGGGGGTAATCAAATCCCACATAGTTTGGATACTCTCATAAGGGATTATGGCCCATTGAAAAAAATAATTTTGGGATTAATAATGAAGAGGATTCCATGTTAAAGTACCATGATGGATGTTTTGACACATTAGGGTTTAGGGGTTCACTTTAGGGATCACTCCTATGGAGGATTCCAGAATTAAATGGATTAGTTTAGGGCTTCTTCATAAGGAGGATTCCTATTTATCTCGATCCTTATGTAAGCTTCCTACATATCATGGTTAGCAGAAATCTGAGTTATTATAGTTTAGTCAATAAAATGGATTTTTTAGATGTTGTGATCACCATTAACATCTACACCCACATGAGTCATTCTTGTTGTGAGAAACAAGAGGAATCAAAATATCTTGAAAAACTAACACTGTAATTTTTTCCTTATGTGGACATGGAGAGAAAGACCAATGATAGATGGATGGGTTATTGAGTGAACCCACCCAATTTCCCCTCTTCTTCTAGTGTAAGATGATTACGATACATTAATTTCCTCTGTTGACGTTACCTTGAAATGAGTCGATGTTTTGAAAATGAGGAAGGAATGAAGGTGAAAGATGTGGAGATAGTAGGATGAATTATATAAACTCATACAAAAAAGGACTGGGTATTACACCAAGAGGTTTTCCTTATAATAGATTCCCTAGAAAGGAAAGTGGATGTCATTAAATTTATAAAGGAAATAAAATTATAATCCCTATCCTCCATGCATAGAATCATTGGCACTTGGTCTCAGAGATGAGAAGGGGACGACGTGACCTTAACCCTTGTTTTTGAGACTGGGAAATCCCCAACAATTTCCCTAAGGAAGGTTTCTTCATGACCATATATATATATATCCACATACATCTTGAGGATACTAAACATCTAATAGGACAAGTGAGGGAAGAAATGTTCGAAGAAATACAAAACCAAATGTTTGAAATAATGTTGTGGGTTTTCCTATGGTATTTCAAATGAGTAGGAATATGTGGAGGATTCAACATGGTCCCTTTCAAACAAGGGAGAAAAATAAGGAGAGGCCCTACCATGGGTGTCTTGAAAACTGACATGAAGGGTGACTCGTGCATGTCCTAGGCATAGGTGCATGTCAGAGGTTTTCCATGAAAGTGTGGTGCACAAAGCCATAGAGGAACTGAAAATAAATCACACAGGGTATAATGGAATTTCAATTTCGGAGATTACTCAAGAAATAAACCACTTTGGAAATAACAATTGGGTGATGTTTTATCCTAGGCACCCAAGGTCTCCTCTGGGGACATGGGAAGGGCATCATGTTTCTACTTTTCTATGGAATAGACCTCATGTGGGTGACATTATATTATGATAGAAGGTTTATTGAATAAGTTTGTTGTATTCTAGAATAGGAATTAAGTTAAGTATTTCTAATGAAATTTAATTTTATAATTTTTTTTATAGATACCTATGAAATTTTGAAGGACCAAGGTGATGGTGATATGCAATCAGATCTCTAGGGGGTCTTATAATTATTCAATTATTCTAATAATGAGTGATGGGTTACAATTTATTTTAAAATTTGGGACTTTGTGTGATGGATTTTTTCCATTAAGGTATTTGGCATAGGTCTTTGGTGGAGGTCCATGACGTAGGTCCATAGTATAGGGGTGTCCTGCCCCTTTGGTTAGCACAAAGTAGTGACACAACTAATGTAACGTGTAGGTTCTTTTGTGTGTAGGTTGATATGGGCAAGTCCCATCGTTTTCTGTAATGATATTTCACAATTTACCATGACCAAAGTGATCTTTGCAATATTTTCAACATCCATGATAAATAATTTTGTGTCAATAGTCTTTATAGTATTGTATAATATATTATTATGTGAATGAGTAATTATGATTTAACTACCCCATATTTCACAATAAAGATTATTTTCTTTATGTTTGAAACCTTTTTCTCCTTTTTCTTATTTCACATTCCAAGTTTTTTTTATTTTTAATTAATTAAAAAATAAAACTAACATAATTTTATGAAAAAGTGTTATATAAAAAAATATTCCATAATTTTTTATTTCCACAAATTGTTTTCTAAAACTAAATTATAAAGTTTTTTTAAAAGCCTCATACAATGTTTTTCAGAACTTCTTCTAGGTATTTAGTTTACATGAATGCATATCGCATGTACAAAATGTCAATAACTCATACAATGGTTTAAGAATTGTCATATAGAGTTGTAAGGGACATTGAAATCTCATACAATAATACACATGGATCATATACTATGATTTAGTTAAAACATCATAGAATCCATACATTGGAAATGAAATATATATATATATATATATGAATGGAATTTTATAAATATCTTCTCAATTCAAGAGTATCATGTATTCTGATAATGAATCCATCAATCCAATATTGTTTTTGTAATTTTATTTAGAAAAAGGAAAACCAAAAGGAGTAAACAAAGAATGAGATGGACAAAAGCAGCACCCCCCCCAGAAGGAAGGCCTATGGAGGTCTGAAGTAGTCTACCTTGAGGGAATCCCGTTTAATTAAATCAATACACTTGGATTTAATACTTCCAGCGGTATGAAGTCTGATAATGAATCACACAATGAGATACATGTTTCATATGTAGTAATGTTCCATTTCCCAATTCATCAAATATGATCTAAAATTAATCATATATTATTTAAATAAAAAATATTGGATTATTCATCTATTAAACTTCCCAATAGATTGTATCAATGAATATGATTTAGGAATCAAGATTTAATTAATATTAACAAATCTTATAAATCAATAATCCATGAAATTCTTCTCTAAACCACATTAATCTTGATTCAAACAACTCTGATATTTCAATAATCATCATCATAGAAAAATAATCATTTATCATTTTGTTTTAAATTATATTTTCACATTGAAATAAAAATCCAACACAATAACCATATCTATATTATCACATATTCACAATAAAACCATCTTCTTCATAAACTGAACAACTATTCGTAAATATCTAACATGGTCAACACTCAGGTTACTAAATCTAATACAATAGATGATTTAACATCCTCTATGATACTCTCGTGATATTCATTCATCAATATAATATTTTTAAATTCTTGAGAAAATGAGAGAGATATATATATATATCCTCTATATAGTAAATTGAGATATAGTCTTTCTAATTGATTATCAATGAAATTCACCAAATATCCAATGTAAAATAACCAACTAATGTTTTCCCTTTATCAAATACTAAACCTATAAAACTATACATATTTTTATCCTAGAAAATCCTAATGTGATTTCTTATAAAAAAGTAACCCAAAATCAATTATATTTTTGATGTATCAATCTATAAATTTAATAGTTAACATGTGATTCTCATTGTTATAGTTTTTTTACAATATATCTTCGAATGTGATAAAAACATTAGGTAATGTAAATAACATGAAAATTTGGGTTACAATTTTTTTCCTACATTAAAAAATATCAACCTCCTTTCATACATTATATTTTTTAAAAATCAACAGGGAATCAATTACCATTTTCATTGGGATATATTTATCAATCCCCTATATTATGAGGATACCATTGGCTATTTTATGTCATAAAATGTACTAAAACCTAACTTGATATTATTATAACCCAATGAAAAATGTTAACTCCCCCATCATAGTTATTTTAACCAAAAATCTCAAATATTCTACACATAACAATCATTGTTCATCGTAAGAGAATTTAATATTATTTTTCCTATATAGATGTCCACCATATACCTACTATAATTTGAATTCATGATGTACATTTTTTGATATAATCCTCTTCATTGAAATCCAATAATTTTAATGTATTTATAACCAATTTAATAACATTATCTTGAAGCATTCATTACTAAATAAAATGATTTCTTCAATAGAAACACCATTATCTAATATTAACCAATATAGATTGTAAAAATTCATCATATATACACATGGAAACTAATACTCAAGCCATATATGACCTTTAAAAATGGGTTTTCTTGGGCCCCATAGGTTGTATACAATAACCTATCATTATATATGTTCAAATATGAAACTATTGTTATACTAAATAGTGGACGATAAAAGATACAAGTGAGTATTTCAATAATCCTTAAGTAGAATGTACCAGAATAAAATATATAAACAAATGCCTAGATGGAATGATAAACATCCGAAAGGAAAAAAATAATAACAAATATAAAAGGTATAAAAACATGATGTTTAACAAGTGGAAACCAGATCCACAAGTCATTTACTCCACTTACTGGTCGCAAGGATCAAGCCAATATACTACCATTAAATAGAACATTTAGTTTCATATACATTTCATAAGAAAATATACACATTTATGTAGATATTGATATGGTGTCATATATAAATATGAGTATGGTCTCACCAAGGGTTTTATAATAAATGGAATAATAATTTAAACAATCATGCTCCATTTTAAATAAAAAGACATGGAATATCATGAAAATAATTTAAAAAATACATGATTTAAAATTAAATGTGATGTAAGATATATAAAAAATTATCAAAATAAAATTGTATAAAAAAATTATATAAAATGGATTTCATGAATAAAAAAGTTCAATAATGAATAGAATGCATGATTAGGTACACTAATCATTGAACCATGTAAAAAATCTGCGCATTATGTTAGTTTTTGTAATAGGATTCTCAAACATCTTAATAATGATCCAAAATGAAGTTAGGTGTGAATATTAAGAACAATATACACACTAAATGTGGATCCCACATGGGCCATCTACAACTCCAAAGGTGAACCCTATGGGGTATTTATATAGAAATTCTCTAGTTAGAGTTTCCATAATAAATCAGTTTATAGGTTAGAAAGGCCATACTATGAGTGTACATATTAGAAATAATTAACCAGGCCAACACATTCCTAACAAAATCCTTCAATCAAAAAACAGTAAAATAAATCATTACAAATCAATTGAAATTACAATTTCCCAGTTTCTATTTTTTAACATTCATTTCACATTTCAATTAAAAAATAGAGTTCTTCATCGATTCTTTCAATTTAAAATCATCATTCCCATTATGAAATATTTATTGAGGAAAAAAGATCCTCTGATCAAATAAATTTCAAAATCAAGCCATAATTTTTCATAAATATGCCTCACAATACAATTCAACTAAAACATGGGTGTTCAATCATAAATTTCTATTCCATTTTAAATACGACAAAAAATCCATTAAAATAAGATTTTATAAAAAATATTTAAAACTCATCCAAATTTAACCAATCTGTATATACTTTTAATTTTATGTCAAAATATTATGGAACCACCTTCCATTAATCATGTGGCTAAATCCAACACCTATAATGGGATCACCAATGATGAAGAAAATAAAGGAGATCACGAAACAAATCCATGATTTTTGATACACAAATTAGAGTATATATCCATTAATAAAATGACTATATATAAAAATGTATGTTGGAGAGAGATATATATAATAAGAAATCACATAATAGGAAATCCAACTACTAGGATGTGATCGAACCCAATCATCGGAGCATTGATCTGTCAAGAAAAGGACTTTTAGGAGTCAGAATTTTTTCTTGTGAGCCTAATAAGACCAAGGTTTCTTGTTTTTGGAGGAACTTGGTGATTAGTGAATAAATTGGATGGTTTTATAATTATAATAAAATTTTCAATGGAATTAAAACTAGAGAACATTTTTTTTAGTAAGACTACATGTTTAGAGACACTTTGCACTCAATATGTATGTCCCTATTGGTAGGGTACATGGTTTATCCAAGGATTGTGAATAGTTTTTCAGACCATGGACCATCTATAATGACCTTGACTCTAGTATCCCTAAGCTGGTACCATTATTTATTACATTATAATAGACAAAAATTAAAATCCCTATAGACCAAATATTTTAGTAGTATTGAAGAACTAGAAAAATAAATGGTACCATTATTTCATTGGTAATTGAAAATAAAAATTAAAAGTGGAATGTAATTTTAATCCTTGAATTCAATCAAACATTTAAACTTAATTACCTTGGGAAAAGAAAAAAAATTTTGAGATAAAATACCCAGTAAGGGGAAAATATAGTGGTTGAAATTATGAATCAATGATCTTAATTATCATTTCAAGGTAAATAAGTGAAAAAACTCCATTTATTCAATAAACTAAGATTCAAATTCATCCATAGATTTTATCATAGTGAAAAAATTCTTGATAATGACAACTAAATATTAAAATACGTGGATTCTTAATTATATTATGATCATTATCTAGAATATTAACCATTGTCGTCCAGACCTTTCACAAAAATTTTAATATATAGCTAAACACCAATTTAATTTGGGCAACTATTTTGTCTCATTATACTTATTGATGTATCGAGGGGATAAATAAATTGGGCATCACCTATCACTACAAGTCCCATGCATTTATCATATATCAAATCAATGATTTAAAAATATATTTATAAATAAAAGTTTCCAATAACACCTTAAATCATCTAAGTACCTTGAATAAAATGATATTCGTGAAATGATGTATCAATGGGGTTGCATACACACATCATAATAGTATTTTGGTATATAAGATCAAAATATTCCTTAATGAAAGTCGATTGGGATGAAGTCCATTACAAGATCATTTACTTAAATAAATTGATTAGTTATGGGTATTTTACATAAATAAAAAAAATGTTGAACTAAACCATGAGATCATGAAAATTAATTTCACACATAACCATTACATGACATAAAAAATGATAGGAATTATAACACAATAAATGAATATTGGGTTAAGATAACGCTTAGCACTTGTAATCGGTCAAATCGTATGTCCCATAAAAGTAATAATTATCAAATGAATTATTTAATAACATGAATATAATTTTATCTGGGATGTGATATATCAAAGGGAAGTGCATATACACCACACACAAGAACTAAGTGCTGGATAATGCATATGTCTCACTGAAGTTAATGTGACCTGAAAAACTCCTTACCTCACATTTTCCTTTAGTGTAGTTTTATTTAACATCTTATGTCTCATTATAAATAATTTTTTTTAACTCATTATAGAACTATATTCATATTTATAATACCTTATTTTACTCTTTTATTAAATATTATGACACATTATTTAATAATATTTCATTATTTTTGTGGTTTGAGTGCATTCATTTCATGGTTTCATAGTCAGTTCACTTGTGTAAAATAATTAATGTTCTTGTAAAATGGGAGTAAAACACCAAAACTAGAATTATATAGTATTAACTAATTTTCAAAAGTATAAATGGTCCCATATATCATTTTTATTTTTTATTTTAGGATGATTAATTAAATAAAATGTCAATGATAAATGTTTAGTTTATTTTGGTGGTTTTTTCAAACACCATGAATGAGTTTCATTTAAATTATTATAATTATTATATATTAGTAAAGAATATAAAATATGTTTTTATATAACTAATAAAATCCTATTTGACCATAAAAATAGTTTTATTACCACCCATTAAGTTTGTAATGGAAAAATAACAAAAACATTATTCATCGAGGCGATTAACTCAATGAATTGGGAAATAGTTCTATTTCATTGAATAAGGAGATGTAATAAATAGAATGTATATATGTTATTACATTATAAAGATATAAATAAAATATATAATTTATTTTGGAATCATTATTCCATTATGTATAAATGATAACATGAGAAATTATATGATGAAAGGAAAATAAGAGAGGTGTTTTGAGAAAATTACCTCTTGAATATCACATTCATGTACGACCCCTTTAGGACATGGTATTTGTAATTTTGATGAGACCCAAAGAAATTAGATTTTTTGAGAGTGATTAGAAGTTTTTTTAGGTTAATGGAAAGAATAAATTTATATGGGTCAACATTGTGTGGTGATGGTGCCATTTATACTCGAGGGGTGGTGGTTTAAGTGATTAAAAGATGGATTTTTTAAACATAAAGACAAACACATTGAGGTGGAATTAATTTCAATGAATATGTATGGAAAATAATATAATAAATGTTTTTTAGGGTTGATAAAATCCACAAACATCCATTAAAATTTGTATCTTTTAATTATTTTAAACCATTACTTTTTTTACCTTTATTAAGATTCATTTTTTTCCAATTTCTCAATAAATAATTTCTATTACAATGGTAATATTTTAATCCCTACAAATTAAATATTACTTGAAGCCGATTTTTAACATAATTATTAAAAATATGTTATAAATTTTATAAAATTAAATTCACATAATTGAAAAATTTGATTGAAAATGAATCCCAAAGAAACAATGAAAAATGGGGCTGTTAAAGGGAAAAGATCCCACATTTGATATGTTTTTATATCCAATTTCTATGTAAAAATGTTTAAAATTTCCCAAATGGGGTTCATATATTTATAATTGAACATATTACTCTTTAAAAGATATTTAAAATATAGTTTAAATATATAAATAAAATATATTAAGAGATAGTTTTTAATTAAAATTCAATACTTTTTCTATTCATCAAAAAGTTAAACTTTTTGAAAAATACCAAAATTTTAGAATAAGAAAATATGATATTAATCATTAAAGTTTTAACATTATTTTTCCAAATAAATATTATAAGATCTTCATGTTTTATACTTAATAAAGGTGTGCAATCAAATGTTGACAAAACCGCCTTTACAAAAATTATAGCTTTGTTTGGTTGCAATTTGATTTATTCTTATATTAAGACTATCAGACACATTAGAGAAATTTAATATCACCTAATAGAAAATATAGTATATAAATATCATTAATATCATTATCTAGTAGTGATAAATTTAATTTATCATGATAAAATGCCATTATGGTCATAAAAAATATTCTATTATAAAAACAAATCATTTACGTTCAATTGGTTTTCATTTTTATTTCTAATTAATTGGTAGCAAATGAATTCATTTTATGAACATGTCTAACATTTATTTAGTTAATCTTATTCATTCAATCCATTCTAATGTCTAGTTGATAACAATAAAAGTTAAATAATAATATTTTATCGTTTATTTAAGATCGTTGTTTTGTATAACATATTCTATCAATGAAATTGAATTTATTTAATAACGACCACACCTTAAAATATTGGAGTGTTACATTTTTCAATCATTTAATAAATTTCATTCTCTTCATTTTAAATTTTACTTCAAAAATATAATGTTGATGATTGAATATACCTTTATGGGAAAACAATATTTTAAATATGGTTAATAAAACAACACCTTAATAAGAGGGAAAGGGTAATAATAAGGTCACCAAATAATTATGATTTTTAAAAGGATAAATATTTTTGGATGTGATAATCAGGACATAGAAGGGAAATTAAAAAATCTTGTACTGATGGAGAGTGGTAGAGAAAATAGTCCCCTAAAAGTCAACCACCAAAAAAATATAAATCTTGTGGTCGGTTAGAAGACCATTGATTTTTTATTAAGAAAATTTAATGGATAATATTTTGGTTCTGAAGTTTCATTCAAAGAGTTGATGAATTATTTTACTCTCTATATATTCACATTATACATTAAACAAAATTTATTAATTTTTATGTTATAATAATAATAATATCATCCTTTTGTTATGCTTCGATCTACTTTTTTTTCATAACTTTCACTGGGAAATGAATGTCAATGATGATATTATTATGCCTTATAAACATTAAGGGATCAAAATATCCACAATTAATTCCTTTCAGTCATAATGTGTTTACTGAAATAAAAAACGATATAACATCATATCAAATATAATAATTCAGTCTTTAACATCAAGCAATAATATCCAATTTTCAAAATAATACATTCCACTTGTAATTAATTTTAAACCTCATACAAAATATTTCATACCCAATTAAAAGGAATAAAATTTATAAGTAAGGCCACTAACTAGAAAATATATTCCACAAATAATATAATCTAGGTATTAATTTCAAATATAAAATATATTAAAACCATGGTCACCATAAAGCCATAAATTAAACATTCATGGTTGGAAATCCCTAACGATGAAGTATTTTAGTAAAATAATTATATATTTCATGATTCCTGTAACTATAATATGATCATTAAAATACTTTTATAACATAAATCATGATTCCAGATACTAAAAAACATTATTTATCGATATTTTGCTATATTATTAACATAAGACTGACCTTGATCGATAATATTTTTATGAGGTATATTCTATTTAAGATTTAGGAATTCATTTTTATAGTTCCCTATAACTATACTATTAAAAAATATCATTTATAAATATTTTTTAATTACCTATAAATCATGATCATGGGTACCTTTCTCTCTACACTTGTAAAAATATACGATTTTCTTTAACCATGTACCGAGGTGTTTCTTTAAACAATTATCATGTGTGTGAAATTAATTTGTTCATTTTTGTGTATCTTTATTTTTTATTATATTATTCTATTTCATTCCATTATATTCAAATGACATAAATAAATTTTTCATTGTCATGATATCACATGAGACTATATGTTCATATGATGAGAATGTTTAATTGAATAATGCCCTTATTAAGAATGTAATTAACCATTAATTGAAACGATCAAGATTAATTCTATTGTTAGTTATGTATTATATTTAATGGTTTGATTCCCTTGTTATGTATTCTCCATTATTAGTAACATTCTCATCGTCCATTTTTCATAGACTAAAGAATTGTCTCTGCATATTTGCTCGTAGTTAATGAGGGAATTATTTTTCCATGAAAAGTTATTTAAAACACCTAAATTACATGTTTGATAGTTACAAATATTCTTTAATGTATTTTATTAATGATCTCCATTGATCCACATATATATAGAGATGATAAAATCTCATGAAAAGCATATCATGTTCATTACATCCAAATGTGAGAAATATCTTCTCTAAGGAACTTATCCACTATATAGTAAAAAATGGAATTGTAGTCCAATTAAATAATAGAAATTTTTGACACATGAACTATCATAATACATTTATAGTATATTTATCATCATGCCAATCTATATAGGAGATTTTATTTCTAATAAATAGAATCAGTTGTCTAAATATAGTTATAAATTTTTATCTCTATTTGTAACTCCATCTCCATCATCGACACTATTATCTATCCTAGGGGGAAACCCTTTCACATATTACATGCATTAATATAGTTCCCATTCCTTATACTAAGGGAAATTTATAAATAATTTCATAAATAAGATTATATCATAACATTATGGGACGTTATGTATAATCTTCAATCTAGTGAAAAACATACCAGCGAGTCAAAATTTAATGTGTAGCTAATCTCATAATAACGAACATGGATTTTTTTTGGGATATTATTATACTCATACCCTAATATTATATCATACGGGTTTGTTTTATACTATATTTTATCAAAAATATAGTTCCCATGGTTTATAAAAAACATTCTCTGATACCGATGGTAATGACCCCGACTCTAGTTGCATGAAGCCACTGCCTTTCTTCATTACATTAGCATAGATAAAATGTTAAAATACCAAACGACCAAATAGTTTAGTAGTATTGAATAACTAGATACATACATGTATCCCTTATAACATTGGTAAATAAAATTACATCACAAAAAAAGAAATATAATTTTCATCCTTTAATTCTTTTAATCATTCCTATTAATAACTCAGGGAAAGGGAAAAAATAAGGGTGAGCTAAAATGCACAGTAATGGTAAATATAGTGGAAGAAATAATGAAAAAATGACCATACTCATAATGAACAGGTAAATAATTAAAAAAATACATTTAATAAATTGAATAATAATTAAGTGCATTTATATATTTTTTTCATAGTTTAAATCCTTTGTATAATGATAACTTAATACTGAAATAGGTGAATTCTTAATTATTAATTGTCATATATTAAGAAAGTGAACCCTGAAAATCAGGACCTCTTGCAATGTAGTTCATTATATATGAAAAATTAATTTATTTGGACAAAAAATAAATATCATTAGTCTTGTCGATGCATCAAGTGGCTAAGTAATACGAGGTCCCACCCATTATTGAAAATCCAACGAATTCTTAATATATCAAATAAATGATATAATATTGATTTATAAATAATATTGTCCCAAAAAATTGAAACACATTAATATCATGAATGAAATTAGATTTGTGTTATATTATATAATAGGAGCTGTATATATATATATATATATTATATAATAGAATGTGTGTGTATAGAATCGAAATATGCCTTAATGAAAGGAGATTGGGATGAGGTATCTTACAAAGATCATTTTATTAATTGAATGGGTAAATTATATGTATTCTCTACATATCCTTAGAAAAATAGTGGAAATACAATAATAGATAACAAAAACTCATTTACCACCTATCCATATAATTATATAATCAATGAAATAGTCATTTAACCCAACGAATCAAAATCGATTTATGAAATCCCATACCATATGTAATCTATCAAATCGTATGCCCCATTATAGTAATAAGTATAAAATAAAACATTTAATATAATTAGGATAAAATGATTCAGGATATGACATATAAAATGTGAGTATACATACACTACAGACATGAAATAAATGGTGAATAAGGCATATATCTCACAGAATTAAATGTGAGATAAGAAAATCATTACCTCATGATTCCCTTCAGTGTTAAATTTTCTAACATCCATTATATTGTTTCAAAAAACATTATTAACTTATTAATGTTCTATATTTATATTTTTAATAACTTATTTTATGGTTTCATAATAAATTTTTTCCCATTTATTATTATTATTTCATTATTTTAGTGGTTCAAGGGGCATTCTTTTCATGGTTTCATGATCGTTTTTCTTCTATAATATAATTGAAGTAATTTTATAATTGGATTAAAATGATAGAAGTGGATTGAAGTAGTATTAAATAAATTCCCAATGTATAAATCATCACATAAAGAAATTTTTTTTCTTACATAATTTTTATTCATTTTATAAATTGTTAATGATAAACATTTATTTTATTTTCCTATTTTTTCTAAACACTATGAACTACTTACATTTTATTTACACTAATTATTATATATTATTTACAGAACATGAAATAAGTTAAAATAAAACTATTAAAATCTTATTTAACAATAAAAATAGTTTGAGGACCATTGATAAAGGAAATAATGGTAAAATAATAAAAACATTGTCCACAGAGTTGATCAATAATTATAATTGGGAAATAGATTCATTTCATTGGATAAAAGTAGTTAGTAAAAGGTATAGATATAATATTAATGATTAGAAAAATAAAATCCTCGTATGTAAAATATTTTTAAATAATTATTCATTGATGGAAAAATCTATGTTGATAATTTAGAAGAATAAAATAAAATAATATATGTGTTCTGAAAAATCACCTTTTGAATATCACTTCATTAGAGGACCCCTTGAGGAACTTGGATTTGGTTTTTTGGAGAGAACAAAAGAAAATGGGAATGTATATATTGATGAGGATATGTTTTATTGAGATTTGATGATCCTTATGATTTTGGGGTCATAATGGGGTGCTGAGATGTGGTATTTATACATGAGTTTAGGTGGTTTAAGTGATTTAAATAATGATTATATTATACTTATCACCAACCACATTGAGGTGGAATTAATTTCCACAACATTTTATCAAATTTAATATAATTTGGGATTTTTTATGTTTATAAATACCTTAAACAACCAGTAGATTAATTAGTTTTCAAGTATTTTAGGCCTTTACCTTTCTAATATTAAAATGTCTCATTTTTTACCTATACCACAGTAAATAATTTTTTTCCCATATTAAATTTTTTAATTCCTAAAAATTTAGTTGACCACAAAACCTAATTATGAAATTTTATTTCCATATTTGGATTCATTTTAACAAATTTAATTCAAATAATTGTATAAATTATAATAAATATTTATCCCAAAGACAACGAAAAACATGTTTTATAAGTGAAATGTTCTAATGTTTAAAATGTTTTTATATCCGAATTTAAAGTGAAATTGATTTCAATGAAGTTCATTGGTTTTATTTATGTATATTTTAAGTGATTAAAATTTAATAAATATTTTAAATACAATTTATATATATAAATAAATTAGTTGAAAATGTTCTTTTTAATTGAAATTCAATATTTTTCACTATTCATCAAAAAATGAAACTTTTCTGAAGAATATGAAAATTTAACCCTAAGATTATTTTGTTATTATCATTTTTAAAATGAACATTATTTTTTAAAATAAAACTTATAAAAGTTTCTAATTATAGATATAAATTAGATGCACTTTCAAAAGGAGTCAAAACTGTCATTTTAAACATTATAAACTCTTTGTTTAAAATTGAATCTATTTTTATCTTATCCATATAAATATTAATGGTGTAATTTAAAAAATAATTATTTAATACAAAATTTAAATTTAATTATGATCTTTCATAAATATTGATCAATATAATTTATTATTATAAAACATCAATATAGGGATAAATTGTTTTTTATTAAAACACATCCTTTGTGTTCAATTGGTTTTCATTTTTTAATTAACTAGTATCCAATGAATTCAATTTAAAAAATTATGTAAACTATGTTTAGTTAATATAATTAATTTCTACTATTCTGATGTATATGTTATAACTATGACAAATAAATAATAAAATTTAATCATTTTTTAAGATCACTATTCTATGTAATGTAAGCAATTGAAGAAATTGAATTTATTTAAGAAGATTAATATAGTAATATATTGATGTTTTACACCATATATATAATTACTCAATATTTGTGGTCACATTTTATAGATAAGATGGTCTCATAATTTGAAAAAACCAAGCACCCCTTTCACTGGCTCATAACAGGGTGCACAATTTTCTTAGGCCAAACCGTATGGTTTTCCCCAACCATGTGCAAACCATGCACATGCCCTTGGGATTATAAAATTCTCTAAAACCATAACTTAAAACACCAAGACATGACCCAAAAATTATATCAATAAAATTGTAATGGAATACCTCAAATAATGTAATGCGGTGTTATAACCACCCCCCATAAACACATTTTCGCTTGATAATGCATGCTAGGAAATATCCAAATCAAAGTGGTTAAGCCATCACTACATTATTATTACAACCATAAACAATGTAAAATGAAATTGAGAACCAATCATTCATAGAAAACTAAGAAGTTTTATGATCCTCCCATAAATAACATTTATCTCCAAATCAGAAACCCAAAATAGATTCTCAGCCCCAGATAAATCACCCTCAATATAAAGATCCTACCAGCTCAAGACATTAAATGGATTAAAAATATACTTATAATCCTATGATTCAAGGAATAATATATGTATCTAATTCAATTTCAAAGGATGTTTTAAATGGTAAGACGCTTTACCCACCTACTCATCTCCCTCAAAAGGTCCCACAAAATGTTTAGAAATCTTCTCTTTTTTCCAAGCCATCGATTACCATAACATGTGTAAACTGTAAAAAAAATTCACCAAATTAAAAATTCAATGATCATCTACATAAGTGAATATAATATTTTTAGTGGATCTGAACCATCAACCGTTTATGATGAATTTTCATTAAATTTTATGTTAGCTCTTGGACCAATCTCTCTCTATTCAAAGAACAATTACCAATCTCTGACCAATACAATAGAGAATTTTAACATGTTCCATAAACTGAATCAAAATTACCCATATAAATTTCATATTTAATTCTATTATTATATGATAGGCATAACAATACCAAATGGATATCCTAACCTCTAAAAACTGATAATGAAATAATGTTACATGCCAGGAAGAATCTATATATCTCGATTAATCTTTCCATCTGTCTGCAGATGATATGGAATTAGAAATAAAATCTATGATCGCAGTCTATCCATGAGGATTATAGAAAATAAAGAAATAAGTTGTATATTCCTATTCACGATTATATTTGGTAGGACACCCGGAAAATTGAACATCTCTTATACATAGAGACGTTCCATGCCCTCAACTATGGTTGAATCTTGAATGGGAGAGATGTGTGAAAATTTGGTTATATATTCAATAATATTCCACATGAAATTATTTTTAATAGTGGTAGAGGGATACCCAACCAAAAATTCAAAATAGATCTAATCCTACTCCTAATTTGACATTGGATGTGGCTGAGGCAAACCCAAAGGTCTCTGGTTATCATATTAGACTTACAGAACAGTTTAAGAATGTGACACAAAGTCATTGATTTATAATCAATTAACATGATAAAAAATCATCACATAATATAATGAAACACATTTTTTGATCATGGGAGAACAGAATAATTATAATTATGGGAATCCTCCATCATGGCCACTCTTATGGGAAATGGTACAATAAACCAATTCCAAAAATTTAGGATTACCTCATAAGGGATCATTCACTCATTAATAATGTCCCAAACACAATGAAATTTTCTAATGATATTGAATTCATCCTCAAAATACTACTCCATTATATTAATATTGTTATTAGTGCAATTTAATTAAAAATGATCCATGATAACATTAACATTTTCATCAAGGGAAAAATTTTAACGTGATCAAAATGATAAATATACATCCACTCTTCTAATGAATTTTTTCTAGCCGATGTTATGAGTTTCATGATAAAGGCGTCATCAATATAATTACCTTTCCTCGAGGTGTGGTATATTTCAAAATCAATAGTTGTAACGTACTCAACCCAATAGATCATTCATAGGCTTTTAATTTATTCATAAAATATATTTATAAGGACCCGACCTTAAACATTACATAATATTGAATTAAATGAATAATTCACATTGTGAATATTTTCAGGTATAGAGTTTTAGAGAATTAGGACATAACTATTATATCTCAAAAGATTACAAAGTTGACGCTTCTACACATTTTCCATTTTTTTCATAAAATAAAAACTCTTGAAAAAAAGAGTCATGTATAGTTCCATGTTTTCGACAGCATGACTTTTCCTTGATCCCATCCTTGACCCTATTAATCTTTATGTCCTGTGAAAACATTTCAAAACTTGTAATGAGCATAAAAAGCACAGTAAGGGTTATAAAACAAAGAAGGAAAAAAATTTCATCAATACATACAAAACATGAACTCTTTTACATACCTCAAGAAATAATAAGATTTTATGAATAACACATATAAATCACATATCATAATGGTTACTTGTGTCATCTATATCATACCTACATTATAGCTATCAATGCTACATAGGGAGATACTTTGGAATACCCATAAAAATATATTACCTAAATATATTAGGAGAAAAATTCATGTTTACCTCAATCACATTACCAAATGAATTGGAGAGTGATCTCAGGCTCACCTACCCTAGGATTATCATGGAACCAGCCATATAAGTAAATAATTCCCAAGAATCATAACATGATCATAACACATAATATAATCATAAAGGAAAGATAAAATTTCAACATTACAATAAAAAAATATCATTTCAAGATATTGAAATAATAAATCCATTCCCAAAATCATTTTCAATACCGAAATACGTAGAAAGAGTATATGATATTTATTTTTTCTTTCAAAAACATTCTGGCTTGTTTAGGAAGCCAATGATCAAATAATATTTGCGGTGGCGGAAAGGTCGTTGTCACCGATTACATTAAAAAAACATTCCATTTTTTCATCTAGTAAAATGATTCATATAAAAAGATTACCTTTGAATGAAATGAAAATCCAAAGGTGTTTATACAGCGTATAAAAGAAAATCGTGTATTAAAACAAAATATGCCTCAATGAAAAGAGATTGAGACGAAGTCCCTTACCTCGTGTCTGAATTGACCCGTTCGTTCATTAATATCATGAATAATAAACTAATGTTAATTTATACTTTCTTAATAACCTTTTTTAATTTTATTATCCCTTTTATATCACTTATTATGTTGTTATAAACATTATGTAATCATTTAAGTTAATTACGTTCATTTTGTCGATATTTGGTACTTGCGTCAAAATTGAAAAACTAATATTTAGAAGTTTCCCATGTGGTCAATAATCCATTATATACAGAATTAAATTCATTATTTAGATATCATATAGATATCATATATATCTATTATATATATATTTATAATAGTACATATCATTTGGAGGTAAGAAATGAAATGCAACATTAATGGATACGGTAATTCGTACGTATGCATGAACGCTACTTTCATTTCTATTTCTTATTTTCATGTAATTCAAACATAATGATACATATTTATATTATAATTAAATTATAATATCATATATAATATCTCTATCTCCATCCTTTATACATCCCACATATGGCATTAAAGAGTCATATAACATTGAGGGGGCAGTAGTCTGCACTTCCTCAAATGAAATTATCGCATTTACCCATAATGGAAATCATAAAGGTATGATATAAATGGAATATACAGAAGCATAAAGAAAACAAAAACATAATATATATCATATATAAATATAGTTCCATCATAATGGCCACCATGAGAGGAGGTAGGAGGTCATTGAACAATCATCATTCTCTGAGGCATTAGCTTTCCATCCACAGAAACATTATGTTCTTCACCCATTAGATAGAGGTGTGTGTAAGTGTAGTTCGAATAATTATCATAAAAACATCCTAGTATATTGAGGATACTGGTTTTGTTATAAAATAATGTAAGAAAAAGAGTATATGGGTTGGATAAGTAAAATAAAATAAAAGAAGTTAAGAGAAACTGTTGCCATTAATTTCGGAAACTTCCTTTGGTTTTAACCAAAAGGAATTCATAAAGTGCATTATTTCTAAGGTAATGATTCCAAGAGGAGGAGTGGGATGTGGTAAAATTAATTATTCAGAGGTTGGATGTTCCAGAAGGCTTTATAGGTGTGAGGAATTGGTTATAATTGAGGAATTTTTATAAGGGGGAGGACGTGCTCTTTAGGAAAGTGTGAAAATATTAATTTTTTATAAACTTATATTCGGTTTAAAAAAGGTCAAAAAATAATTATAGTCAAAGATAAGATGAATAATGGTCTGAATATAATCACCCAATAATAATTGGGCATGTTTTGGATGTTATTTTAATATTTATAATCCTATTTATTTAAATGATTTATTAATGAGGTAAACACTGCATCATTGTTGTGTCATAAATAATTTAAATTATTTGATGTCTAAAAATTATAAAAAAATACAATGATGTGTGAAATATTTTTAGATTCCAATAAGTATTTATTGTCAAAATCATTTATTATATAACACTATATAAAAATTATTTTACTAAAAGATATTTGTTTTTGTCATTTTTGCCTTTACTTTATGTTAATTAATATAAATTTTCATTACCACTCCCAAGTGGGTAAATGGGGTCCCAAAATAGACCCAAAGATGACCATGGTCGTAAATGATTCAAATAATAAGGTTTGGACAAATGTTAAGGTAATTTTTGAATTATTATAATATTCTTTTTACCTTGAATTACCCTATTTAACTTTAACTGCAGTAAATAAAAGTCAAAAGTTACTATTTGCCAAAAATTATTTTCGTCTTATTGAACCACATTTTACTTACTAATAACAACCATATTTTTCAGATTTCCGAAATTCAATTCACAGAAGTGGTAAAATTTCATTTAAATGAAAAATCAATTTTTTTAACTACAACTAATTGGTTTCACTATTAATCAAAATTTAAATGTTTTCAGAAAAATACAAAAAATTCAGGCTAAGATATATTAGTTATTCTGAATTCAAAAATGATATCTATTTTAATAAATTGAAAACATATAAGTGGAATTAATTTATTTAAAATTAATTCTCTTTGTTTAAACTAGTAGTGTGTTTTTAAGAAAAAATAACTATCAAAAGATTGACACTTCTTTATGTTCAATTTCAAAGTAAAAATATTTATAATGAACAAAACTAGATTAAATGGAAAAAATATATTATAATTACACTTAAAAACCAATTAAAAAGACAATATAACCATATAAATAAATTATATTAAAATACAGTTTTGAATTAAAACACAATAGTTTCACTATTCATTAAAAAAGAACATTATCGGAAAAATTAAAATAATTTACACAAATAAAATTATTATGTCTCCATTCTAAAGAAGGATTTTATTTTTTCATTTAGAATTTATTAAAGTGACCAAAACTATATTTAAATAGGGTTCTCCATTAAAAGGCGGTAAATCGACCTTTTATTGTAAATTATGCTTAAAATTAGATTCATTTTTATTTTACGCCTCTAACTTTTTATTAGATAAATATAAATACATTTAAAAAACATGTATAATCTTATTGTTGTATGTTTTGATCATTCCTACCAATACAATGGTTAGGAGTTTACTACCATGTAAAATAATAATATTATATTATTAGTGTGCAACGTAAGAAACCCATTGTTGCGTATTGGGTACGCTATCAAACATAGAAACCCATTTAATGTAAAAATAATATTTAATTAAAAAATATTAATAAATATGAAATATGTCTTATTATTTATTTACGTGGGATTTTACATCTTTCCCCCATTTGGGAATTGCGCCCTCGCAATTTTACTTATCAAAATACGTGGGGGTATTTATCCCTCATAACATTTTCTGATTCCCATGTTGCCTCTTCAACTATATTTGTTTTTCCACAAAAACATTACTTAGTGAATTACCTTATTCTAAAACACTTGTTCTCTTTGGTCAAGAATCTGGACTGGTTGTTCATTATAAGAGAGATTCTCTTCCAACTGATCTACCTCTGGGCTCAAAACATGAGATGGATATGGCAGATATTTTCTCAACATCGAAACATGAAAAACATTGTGTACTTGGGATAAACATGGAGATAAATCCACTCTATACAAAACTGATCCAACTTTGTCCAGGATTTCATAAGGTCCAATGATCCTCGGATTCAACATTCCCTTCTTACTAAAATGCACCACACTTTTCCATGGAGAAACATTGAGCAAGACATGATCACCTACCTCAAAAGAAGTATCCTTCCTCTGGTTATCTACATAAGGTTTTGTTCTGCTCTGAGCTATTGTCATGTAGTTATGAATCAACTGAACATTCTTTTCCATGTCTTCTAAAAATTCTGGTCCCATCAACTTTCATTCATCTTCATCATCTCAAAATACTAGAGTTGGACAAAGCTTTCCATATAATGCCTCAATTGGAGCCATCTGTATACTAGACTGAAAACTGTTATTATATGAAAATTCATCCAAAAATGTTTTCGGACCAAACTTCCCTGATCATTCATCAAGAAAGCACGTAGCATATCTTCCAATGTCTTAATTGTTCGTTTTGACTACCCATCTGACTGAGGTTGAAAAGCTTTACTAAAATTTAATTCAGTACCCAACGACTTTTGAAGGCCTTTCCAAAAGTTAGAAGTAATCATGGGGTCACGATCAGATACAATGGAGAGCAGAACTCCATGAAACCTGACTATGTCATTAACATACAACCAAGAAAGTTGATCTAGAGACAATGTATCTCAAATAGTAAGGAAATGAGCAGATTTAGTCAATCTATTAATAATAACATATATTGTATTATTACCTCGATATGTCTTTGTTAATCCCACAACTAATTTCGTAGATATATGTTACCTTTTCCACTTTAGAACTGGTAAAGGATGAAGCATCCAATTTAGTAACTTTCACTCTGCTTTAACCTACTGACAAGTCAAACACTTCATAGTAAAATAAAAAATATCTCTTTTTTTTCCATCCCACCAGTAGTACTCATTGAGATATCTGTACATCTTAGTATTTCCAAGATGAACTGAAAACGGGGAAATATGAGCTTCACATAACAACTCATTTTCAAATGTGAATCACAAGGCACACATAATATCTCTCCAAATCACATAACAGAATCATTATCAATGTTAAATTCATGCAACATACCCTTCTAAAACAACTATACCATTTATTTGTAACTCACTATCTTCCTTCTATGCTTGCTTAATTTTGTCTGATAGATATGATCTCACTGACACCTGATACAAAATAGAATAATTTTATGCACCAAAAACATCTATGCCAATGTTTATCAAATCAAAAACCAAAGGATCTTGTTCTAAATTTAACTGTGTTAATGAAGCATTAATTTGTTGACTCAATGCATCATCCACTTTATTTTATTTTCCCAGATGGTAATGGATCGTGAAATCATAATCCTTGATTAATTCCAGACATCTCTTCTATCTCATGTTTAATTTTTTCTGAGTGAATATATACTTTAAACTTTTGTGGTCAGTATATATTTCACATATTTCTCCATACAAATGATGCCTCCAAATTTTAATAGAAAAAACAACAGCAGCTAATTCCAAATCATGTGTAGGGTAATTTAACTCATGAGGTTTCAACTGACATGAAGCATAATGAATTACCTCATCATTCTGCATTAGGACACAACCAAGTTCATTAAACAAGCATCATTGTAGATAAAAAACTCACCATTTTTGGATGGCAGTGCCAAAATGGGACCATTTACCAATATTCTTTTCAATTCCTAAAAACATCCATCAAATACTATTATCAAGATTAAGTTAACACCAATACGAGTTAACTTAGTCATTGGACTAGATAACCATGAAAAAGATTCAACTAACCTCCGGTAATAACCTGCCAAAACATGAAAACTACGGATCTCAATTATATTTATGGGTCTTTGTCATTCTTCAACAACATTTGTTTTCAAAGGATCAATAGTTATGCCATTTTTTGAAACAATGTGACCAAGGAATGAAATATTTTGTAACCAAAACTCACACTTCTGAATTTCCCAAACAATTTCATTTCATTTATGGTTTGCAAGACAACCCTTAATTGAATTTTATGTTCCTATTTACTTTTGTAATAAACCAAAATATCATCAATGAACACAACCACAATCTTATCTGAGAACTCACGGAAAATTCTATTCATAAGATCCATGAATACAGCAGGTGCATTGGTTAAACCAACAGGCATAAATACAAATTCATAATGGCGATATCTTGTACGAAATGGGGTCTTTGGAAAGTATGCTTATTTTACTTTCAATTGATGGTACCCCAACCATAAATTTATCTTCGAAAAATAATGAGCTCCCTGGAGCGGATCAAACAAATCATTGATATGAGGTAAAGTATAATTATTATTAACAGTGATCTTATTCAATGATCTATAATCAATGAAAATTATCATTGAACCATATTTCTTTTCAACAAACAAGACAGGATCACCCCTTGGTGATGTTCTAGGTCAAATGAAACCTTTATCTAATAACTCATACAATTGCCTCTTTAACTATAAAAGATAAATTTGACCCATTCGATAAGTGGGTTTTTAAATTTTTCTTTGCATTATGAACTAAGTAAATAGTACATTTAACTTCCCGATCATGTATAATACCAGTAAACTCATCAAGAAAAACATCACAGTACTCATTTACCACTGGCACATCATTAATCTGAACAGTTCCTTTATTTTCAAAAATATGTTCAAGGTAACATTCATTTCCATCTTTTACTAGTTTCTCAGCTTCATGATATGTTATCAAAAGAAGGCATTCATTCATGTACACAAACTATAAATCTTTCTAAAAAGAAACCTCTTTAGCTCTGCAGTCAATTTTTTCATGATAAACAGATATCCAATCCATGCCCAAATTAACATAAAACTCTACTAGAGGCAAAACAATAGGGTTTTCCGGCATATTCTTTTTGCACATAAGGAAAGGAATGTTATTATGTTTTCATTTTGTCTCAAAATTTCCTCTATGTGTTTTAACCATATGTTTTGTATTGATATCTAGAGATGGAATTCCCAATTTACTAGAAAACATCTCAGAAATGAAAGACTGTGTAGACCCTAAATCAAATAACACATTGGCATAATCTGAACAAACAAACAATGTACCTGATACTACTTCATTTGATGGCCCAACATCTATTGAAGAAGTTTGAAAGGATTTAATCACCCCTTTCTGCTTGTAGTCTTGCTACTTTCCTTCGGTTGAGTTCTTTGTTAGACACTCATTTGCATAATGACCCATTTTATTGCACTTAAAACATTTTACTGACTGTAAATCAGATTTTGTCTTACCATTAACCTGACCATTTTCAGTGAAATTACGAGCCTTATGTCCCATTTTACCACATCGGTAGTAGGTACCATAATTCAGAAGACATTCCCCATCATTCTTTTTACCACAATTTTCACAAACTGTAAACTTAATTTTCTTACCATTAGACTTTTTTGAAGAGTTCTTCCCTTTAGCCTTCCACCTCGACCTCTTATTCCGTTGTTTTTTCAATGAACACATGATCAATAGAAAACTCCATTTCCACCTTCTCCGCAAAACAAACATGTTTTTCACACCTTTTGAACTCACAAGAATCTAAAGGCCTTCAATACTTTTGCATTAATACTAAGTAAAAAATGGTTTATCTTGCTATAAAGATCTCCTATGAAATTTGGAGAATACGTTGAAAGTTGAGTGAATTTTGCTTCATAAGCTGCCACTGAGTCATCCTCCTTCCTCAATTCCAGGAATTGTTTTTAGATTCTAAGACGAACCAACTTAGGAAAATATTTCTCAACAAACATACCATTGAATTCATCCCAATCAAGAGCATCAATAACCTCATTATCCCTGATATTTTTCACCATCGACCACCACTGATAAGCTTCACCCTCAAAACGGTAAACAACAAGACTAACCATTTGATGTTCTGCACACACCATATCATAGAAAATAATCTCAAGTGATTTAATCAACCTTTAGCTAGAATAGGGTAAGATGATCCTTGGAATGATGGGGGGTGTTGCCCATGAAATCCTCTATTACTAACATGTTCCTCTGTGGTTGATCTAGCTGATCTCATACAGGGATACCACCACCATTTATAGCCTGATTCAATTGTTCCATCACTGCAAAAAAACTGTTCTGTTCTGATTTCGGCCATCTCAGGTTGTTGATTAGGAAGGTTTTCTTCCTCCTTATGTCATCCCAACATAGATGCCATGTTTCCTCTATGAAAAACCATTCTGAACACCAAAATAGCTTAGGTGAAGAAGCATGGTAATTTGGAAATTCTATATGATTTCAATATTAACATAAATTAATTTATGGATATTTATTTAACAATACCCTAACACCTAAAGTTATCTAAACCGACCTCTGATACTAACTATAAAGACCCAACATTAAACATTACATAATATTGAATTAAATGAATAATTCACATTATGGATATTTTCAGGTTTAGATATTTAGTGAATTAGTACATAACTATTATATATCACAAGATTATAAGGTAGACACTTCTACACATTTTCCATTTTTTTCATAAATTAAAAACTCTTGAAAAAAAGTTTCATGTCTAGTTCCATGTTTTAGACACCATGACTATTCCTTAATCCCATCCTTGACCCTATTAATCCATAAGTCCTTTGAAAAAATTACAAAACTTGGGATGAACATAAAAAGATCAGTAGGGGTTATAAAACAAAGAAAGAAAACATTTGTCCATTAATACATACAAAACATGAAACCTTTTACCTACCTCATGAAATCATCAGATTTTATGAATAACACATATAAATCATATATCAAAATGGTAACTTCTGGCATCCATATCATACTTACATTATAGCAATCACAACTATAGAGGTAGTTACGTTGGAATACCCATCACAGTATATTCCTTAAATCTCTTAGGAGAAACATTCACATTTACATCCATCATGTTACCCAATGCATTGGAGATCTATCACTTCCTCACCCGACCTAGGTTTATCATGGAACAACCCATATACGTAAATAATTCCCAAGAACCATAACATGATCATAACACATAACATAAGCATAAAAGAAAGATAACATTTCCACATTGCAATAACAAAATATCATTTCAAGATATTGAAATAATAAATCCATTCTCAAAATCAATTTCTATACCGAAATACATAGAAAGATCATATGGTATTTATTTTTCCCTTTAAACACATTCCGGCTTGTTAAGGAAGCCAACGATCAAATAATACTCGTGGCGACGTAAAGGTTGTTGTCACCACTTACATTTAAAAAACATTCCTTTTTGTCATTTTGTAAAATGATTCGTATAAAAAGATTACATTTGAATGAAGTGAAAAGTCAAAGGGGTTTATAAAGCGTATAAAATAAAGTCATGTATTAAAAAAAATATGCTTCAATGATGGGAGATGGAGACGAAGTCCCTTATCTCTTGTCTGACTTGACCTGTTTGTTCATTAATATCCTAAATAATAAACTAAAGTTAATTTATACTTTCTTAATAACCTTATTCATGTTTATTATCCATTTTATATCACTTATTACCATGTTATAAACATTATGTAATCATTAATTTAATAACGTTCATTTTGTCGATATTTGGTACTTGAGTCAAAAATGAACACCTTATATTTACAAGTTGACCATGTGGTCAATAGTACCTTATAACCAGAATTAAAATCATTATTTAGATATGATATATATATCATATATATCCAGTATATATATATATTTATAATAGTACATATCATTTGGAGTTATGATATGAAATGCACCGTTCATGGAGATGGTAAGTTCTACGTACACATGAACGCTACATTTATTTCAATTTCTTATATTAATTGAATTAAAACATAATGATACATAGATATATTATAATTACAGTATAATATAATATATAATATCATTCATCCCATCCTTTATACGCCCCACATAAGGCATTAACGAGTCATATCACTTTTAGGGGGCGGTAGTCCGCACTTCCTCAAATGAAATTTCCGCGTTTACCCATAATAGAAATCATAAATGTATGATATAAATAGAAAATATAGAAACATAAATAAAACATAATCATAATAAATATCATATATAAATAAAGTTCAATCATAATTTCCACCATGAGAGGTGGTAGGAGGTAATTGAACAATCATAATTTCGTGAGGCGTTAGTTTTCCATGCATAGAAACAATATGTTTTTCACCAATTAGATGGAGGTGTGTGTAAGTGTAGTTCGAATTATTCTCATAAAAACATCCTAGTATATTTAGGATAGTGGTTTTGTTATAAAATATTGTCATAAAAAGAGTATAGGGGTTGGAGAATTAAAATAAAATAAAAGAAGTTAAGAGAAACCATTACCTTTAATTTTGGTAACTTCCTTTCTATTGAACCAAAAGGACTTCTTAATGTTCCTTCTGCCTAAGGTAAGGCTTCTAGGAGTAGGATAGAAATGTGGGGAGCATAATTTATCAGATTTTGGACGAGACAAAAGGCTTGATAGGTGTGGGGAATTGGTTATAAGTGAGAGATTTTTATAAGGGGGAGGAGGGGCTCTTTATGAATGTGTGAAAATATTATTTTATTGTAAACTTATATTCGATTTCAAAAGGTCCAAAAATAATTAGAGTCGAAGATATGATGATTAATGGTAGAAATAAAATCATCCAATTAGAATTGGTCATGTTTTGGGTGTTATTGTAATATTTATAATCTTATTTATTTATATAATTTATTACTGAGGTAGACACTACATCATTATTGTGTCAATATATAATTTATATTATTCAATATCTAAAAATTATAAAAAAATACCATGATGTAGGAAATCATTTTAGCCTTCCAATTAATATTTATAGTAAAAAATATTTCTTATATAACACAATATAGAAATTAATTTAATAAAAGATATATTTTTTGACATTTTTGCCTTTACATTAAGTTAGTTAATCTAAATTTTCATTATCACTACCAAGTGGATCAATGGGGTCCCAAAATCGACCCAAAGATGGCCATGGTTGTAAATGACTCAAAAAAAGAGGTTTGAACAAGTGTTAAGCTAATCATGAATTTTTATAATATTCTTTTTTACATCGAATTGCCCTATTTACCTTTAACTGTGGTAAATAAAAGTAAAAAGTCACTATTCACCAAAAATTATTTTCATCTTATTGAACCCCATTTTACTTGCTAATAACACCCATATATGTCATAGTTTCGAAATTTAATTCACAGAAGCGGTAAAATTTCATTTAAATGAAAAACTCGTGTTTTTAACAACTACTAAGTGGTGTCACTATTTATCATAAAATAATGTTTTTTAGAAAATATCAAAAATTGATCCTAAGATATATTAGATAATACTAATTAAAAAATGATGCCTATTTTTCTAAATTAAAAACATAGAAGTGGCATTATTTAATTTAAAATTAATTCCCATTGTTAAAACAAATAGCATTTTTTTAAGAAACAATAACTATCAAAAGATTGACACTTCTTTAAGTCCAATATCAATGTGAAATTAATTATAATGACCAAGATTAGATTAAATGAAAAAAAAATATTCTAATTACACTTTAAAACCAATTAAAAAGATAATATATCCATATAAATAAATTACATTAAAATGTAGTTTTTAATTAAAATACAATTTTTTTCACTATTAATTAAAAAATCAACTTTATCGGTAAAATTCAAAAAAAAATACTCAAAGTAAATTTTGATGTCCCCATTCTAATGAAGGATTTTATTTGGTCATATAAAATTTATTAAAGTGACCAAAACTATATTTAAAGAGTGTTCTCCCTTAAAAGGTGGTAAATCTTCCTTTTAATTTAAATTATGCTTAAAATTAGATTCATTAATATTTTAATCCTATAACCTTTTATTGGATACATTTTATTATATTTAAAAAACATGTATAATCATATTGTAGTTAGTTTTTTTCATTCCAGCCAATACAATGTCTATGAGTTAACTACCCTTTAAAATAATAATGTTATATTATTAGTGCACAACGTAAGAAAATCGTTGTTGCGTATTAGGTACGCTATCGAACATATCAACCCCTTTAAAGTAAAATTAATATTTAATTCACAAATATTAATAAATATGAAATATGACTTATTCTTTATTTACAAGGGATTTCACAATATTAATCAATATATTTTTTGAAATAAATGATAAAGTGACATCCTTATATTTTATGTCCCCAACTAATTAGAAAACAAATTGTACCTATTATTTTGTAACCATTTTTTAGGTAATTATTCTCGTGTGTCTTAAGTTGTTAGGATTTGTAGGAAAAAACCTAATGATCTTAAAAAATAAACCCGCCAAATGAAACATTGATGCATAAAAAATTACCACATATCCCTCCTCATCATATGAAAGAGTTAATAGAAGTGTAGAATTCAAATAATAATTTACCTCAGAAAATGAACTCTATCATTTTTCATCACAAATAATCATCATTCCATTTTGGGTGATAGGGGTCATCATATATGACAACTCTAAGAAATATTTGACAAATCTATGGTAATAACCCTCCATGAAAAATAATATCTATATCTATAAAATGTTTCCAATTATCTCCAATGTCGTAACCACCTTCACCTAAATAGAATCATATTGGATTTCAAATTATGATAAAATGTTTAGCATGATCATAAATTCCTATATCCACTAATTTAATTTAGAAATAATCATATTTAAACTATTATTACTTAATATTTATAGAACTTATCTTAAACGATGCACTACATACCACTCGATCATGGTGTAAACCAAAATGTTATAAAAAAGAAACTCTAAAATAGATTACCTACTCATGGAAAATATTATTTATTAAATCCATTCATACAATTTGAGAATTGGTTTGACCAAATGGTATGACCAGATACTCATAATGGACAAACCTACCTTTGAAGTTGGTCTTATGGCTATCACAATACATAATTACCAACTAGTGAAATCTATATTGAAGATCCATATTTTAGAGCAACTTTTCCTCATTAAAATTGTCATATATATCAATAATAAATTCTAATTGATGCATTTTATTTACCATAAATCGATTTATTTTTTAAAAATCAATGCATATGTAATGTGTAATTCCATATTTCATTACAAATAGATTAGAAGCCACCAAAGGCGACACACATAGGAAAATAAAACCTTTCTCAAATAGATCTCCAAACTATGTATTTCACTATTTAATGTATATTGGTTAAATATAGTAAGAATGAATATATACAGGCTGATTATTAGGTACTAAATAAAACAATAACCATATGTATCTCATTGGGGGAATACATGATAAATCATAAAGAAACATGTTGGGAAATGTGATGTTAGATAGAGGGATATCATCACTCAAAAATTATAACTCCAATTAAAAAACACTAATAATACCCCATTCATCTCTGGAAAAGATAGTCAGAATTTACTCAATCTCAGGACCCATTATCCATAAATGAAACAATAGATCAGATCAAGTGTAACAATTGAGATCTGTTGAAAATAAAAATCAATTCTGTCCTTATAATCAATCATCTAATCGATGACAAAATTATTTTTAGTGGTTTCATGTTTATAATAATAAATTATAGGTATACTCAATTGATGATAATGTGGAAACATAAATAATAAAATAGAGACCGTGCTCTTTCTTATTTCGGAGGGGCATAGTTATATCCACAAAAAATGAAATAATAAATAATGTAAGGTCTTGTTGGTTGAAATTAAAATTCAATATTATGTACTGATATGGTCTATTGTCAAATAATGGAGTCACCATAGATGAATCTATAGTGGCTCTCCCTCTCATAGTAACAAGAATTTTATCATCATCTTTAAGAGACTCTTTAACTAGGTGAAGAAGCATCATTCCATATGAATGTGGCTGGGAAACATTAGATCATGAATAATATGATTTCACTACAAATTTTTTGTAGATTATAATCTCATTCCACTGTACAATAAATAAATAATTGTATGAACCTATATTTATGTCCAAAGAAATAAAAAAAAACTATAGATATTTGTTTTCATAGTATAAAGAAGTGATGAATGCCCAACCGTGACTGAAAAAATCATGTTAATGAACCACTTACTATAATAATAAGAGGTCTAAAATATAAATAATCCCTAAAACCACCACATGACTAATCATGATTCCTATATCCTATTATAGAAATCATATAGTTTTTACTAGGATAAAAATTAATTCTCAGTAACCATAAATTACTATCCACTTCATGCTGAAAAATCAAAACCCAATACATTAAATTAGTATATGAAGCCACCATTAATAAGAAAACATAAGATGATATTTCAGATCAAATAACCATATCAAATTTTTGTTACATAATCATCCTATTAGTAAGAATCTTAGTAGAAAAAATGAACAATCTTAGGAAAACAAAATGCATACTAATTGATAATCATGTCACCCTGCTATAACTTGAGTGACTTGGTGGATTTATCTAAGACCATATTTTTTAGATATAATGGATTGGCATAAATAAAAAAACTGTAATTAATTTATAAAAAAAATAAAATTTTAACCATCACTATTCCATATTTCCATATAATACTTTTCACCTTCAACATAAAGATATCACATTTAACCCTAATACCTTCAGGAATTTCCAAGAACTCAAAAAATATGATCTATGATTTTCAACCAAACCATAGACTCTTGATTATCATTAGATACATGGAATTAATGTGGCATATAGAAAAGGAACTATTGATCAGGACCCTATGATTAATCACTATGAGGATCCACAACAAGATCCTGAACCAAAATGAGTGCTAATGTCAATCACAGAACACAGATAATACACATTACTATCTAAACACGATTCTGGTCTAGTAGATAACTTTCCCAGTATAGTTCACCTATAGCTTTCTCCTTAGGCCTATTAGGACATCCACTCAGAGGAATAAAACTACATAAAATAAATATTTATTATTAAATATATCATAATTGGTACACAGATGAACAATAAAAACAAGAGATACATGAATGTCAATTCTAACTATATTTTTTGGAATTTCAACAAACATACATAATATATTTGGAAATTACTACAATAAGATCAATACATTCCTCATGGGAAATTTTCCCAAACACACATGAATTCAAAAGGCTATTTGTGGGGAGAGATACGTAGTAACTCACTAAAATTTACCTCCTATGTCCCATCAAGACATCTCAAATCCAATTAATTCTATTATGTAATGAATCCAAACCTATAACTTGAATGATATTATATCACAACCAATCCCATATACATTGTTACGCTAATACTTGGTTTGGATCTAACAGTGACTAATAATTTCACTTAATGCCTATGGGTTAGTCAATAGTACCTGGAATCATACAAGATCAAATAATGATTTTTCTTAAGTGTAAAAATATAAAAGTTCATATGTCAACACTCCACAATGGGAATGTACTAGAAAAAAACAGGTAAATAGTGCTCGGATGGAAATATTAACATCCCAATGGAATCAAAAAAATAGAATAAGAATTAAATACCAATGGATCTTGTTTAACATGTGTGGAATAACTCCACAGGTTACCTGCACCACTCCATGGTCCCTTAGATCGTTTACATCCACCACCTCCATGTTTCATATTCCCCATGCTCTAAAATAGACTAATAAATTCTAAAACAATCTTTATGGAAAAGGTATGGTGTGAGCACTAAAGACATTTTGGGTCCCACAATGACTTTTATAATCAATTCTATATTAATTAATTCAGTTGTGATACATTTTTATTTATAAAGGCATGGTATGTCAATCATATATTTTAAACCAAAAAATATCATATTAAAAGTGTGTAAATATATATCAAAACACTTTTAATTGTATATTTTATATAAAACACTTATATAACTAATATTGCATGAATTAAAAAAATTCTTTTTTAATTAGATTGTATAATCATGTTTGAAATAATATAATCATATTAAAATCCCCGCGATGTGTTAGTTTCAGTAATAAAATCCTAAAAAATATCAATAATGATATCGAATATTTATACGAGTACACACTAAAACTAACATACAACTCATTCAGTGATCCCTCATTGGCTATCTACACCCCCAAATTGGAACACCCTCAGGAATTTTTCTCACAATTTTTTAGTTACCATTTTCATCATGAATCCATTCCTATGAAGGTATGGTCCTAACATGCTTATCCAAATATCTAATAACATCCCAAGCTATAATTACATCTGAATATAAATTCTATCAAACATGTGAGAAATTAACAATTGAAACGAATTCGATTTAAAATTTCCCAATGACTTTTTTAAGAAATGCATTTATAATTTCAAAACCGAAAAAATGTTTTCATCAATTCATCACATTTAAAATCATCTTTCACATTATTCAATATTTTTTAAGATTCAATCATAATTCATTAGGTCACAATAATTTGTAAATAAATACATAAATTTCCCAAAATTCACACAACATTTCAACTACAATAATGAAGGGTTTTATTTAGAAAATCTAAACAAGATTTAATATCACACATCATGGTCATTAAAATCATGGTTTTTAAATAAAAAAAGTGTATTTTTATTCATCCATGAAATAGAATATTTCAATTATAGGGAAACGAATCATGGAACCACCAACCTTTAATCACAGGGTCAAATAAGTCACACTCAATGGGATTGAAACTATAGATCGAAGAAAATTAAATTGAGAAAGACACCCTAGAATCAAGATCCAATAACATGGAATTTAAATAAAAAAACCACATGGTGATCTATCAATATATAATTATTATAGAAAGATTGATTATAAGAGACCACAAGATATAAGATCCTATTACAAAAAAAATCAACCAATTATCAGTCCTTCGATCCACCTTGAAAATGGTGTGGAAGAGTCCAAATTACCTTAGTTAAGCCTTCAATGACCCTGGATTTGAGTTATGTTCGAAATAGGGTGATTAGGGATTTCATCATAGGGTTTTGGATATGTAATAAAAAAAATTACAAGAATTAAAACCCACGCACATTATTTCATAGGTGGAGAAACACGGTTAGGCTAAAAATTCAACCAACCTATACCCCTATATTGGAAGGATTCATGGTTTTTTATAGGAGGTTACAAAACTTTTCAAATCTATGTTAAGCATGAAAACCCTGAATATTTGATTTCAAATGGATTAGAGGGTCCGGTCTCAGGGATTATGCAAACCTTGCACCCTTTCTAACGGCTCACAATAGGGTGCACGTCAATCTAGGACAAAACTAATGGTTTTACCTAACCATGAGCCAACCATTAATATCCCATTGATATTAATTAATTCTCCATATATACCAATAAAACATTGAGACAAGGCCAAAACAAAAGGAGAAAAAAATGATCATGGATAACCTAAAACATTATAAAGGAATGATAGAAATATCTCACCCATTGCCTTGATGTACAAATCTTCATTAAGGAATCCATTGAGGAATGATTCTTTTACATTATTTTAATACACATTGAATACCATTACAAAATAAATTTACGAGAATATTATAATTGTTTTTAACTATGAATCATCAGAAAATATATCATCAATGTCAATTAACTGAACTTATTTGTACCCCTAATACCGTATCTATTTATTTTTTTCACTTTCCCCCATATCATCGATATTGAGTATACTCTGGAATTCCAATAGGGTTCGGATGAATTTTATTTTTTTGTTTGTGGAACACTTTCTCAAGAATTATTCTTCCAAATTTGGAATTTCTATTCATTAAACACATTAACATATTTTTTCATCATTTATGACCTCTATGAAACAAATATGATCCTCGTGATATATCAATAAGGGTTTTTATTTAGTCAACACTCTTTGGGTTTTTATTTAATCACCATTCTTTGGGTTTTTATGAGATATATATCACTTTAAAATATATTATAAAATGTGATTTTTGACCTTTTACTTATTCTAAATATATAATGACTCCGCTATCAATATCTCATATTTTGTGTCTATTTATATGTTTGCTACAACACTATGTGATCACCCTAGGATTATCTATTTAGTATTACTATCGTATTAGAGTTCATCAATGATATGTTTAGAAGACAAAAAATTATATTATAAATGATAGTAATTTCTATATACCATTACATCTTAACATTTAATTAATTTTCTATTATGTTTTTTATATAATATTTATATAGGTATTTTGGGTTAATTTCCATGATCACTGTCTTTAACTCAATGTCATTCAAGATTCTAATACATTTATTTTTTTAGAATAAATCATATATATTTTATGAAATAACATTAAACTAATTATTTATCCTTATGGTATCCCATTTCATAATTAATATTCCTTTTATACGGTCAATGAATATATTTTTGGGAGATATAAACATCATATAAGTACTATAAGCTTTCAATATTTCTCTGGTGGACACTTTTAAATGTGAATAGTTAAATACAATTTATTCATAATATAATTCCTATTATCAATGAATTTATATTAATGATGGAAATTAAATATTGAAATAGAATATATTATATAATGATTATAGGTATATTATTATACTTGAGTGTCTGTGAGATTTACAATTATTTTTTAGAACATCTAAATCATATTATTGAACTACATTTTCATCGATATCTGGAATCGAATAATAGAATTTAATACTTTAGACATTTGAGAGATATTTATAAAACATGAAACCAATCAATATTCACAAATAAATAGAACATGATATCAAATAAATTCAATACCCTTGGTTAATAACAGTCTACAAACATTCATGTTCAGTAACACAACTTTTTCTTATCGAATTCATGTCTATTGTGTTAAAGGGTATTAAAATGATCCTGCAATTTTGAAATTCATCACATGTTTGATTGACATCATGTAAATTTTAAAGAATTTCATAAGATACATCATTTAACCAAAAATTAATTTTTATTATTTAAAAGAATCTTTTAATCATAGATGTGAGAACCCATACAACCAACAGTGGGAACTTCAATCACCAATTAAAAATGAATGTTAACACAAATTCGAAATTACAAAAGCATAATTAAAATATCTTATTTATAAATTGAAAACATGGATGTGCATAGTTTGAGCCTTAAAAACAAATCAATGATCCCAAAACATCATGTTCCCAGCTCAAACCAACAAAATATAGAAACTAATCATCCTCCCATCAATATCGCCACTACAACCTGCCTAATGAAGCCATTGACACCTATAGAAGAACAAATAATTCTTTTCATCGAATAAAACAAAACACCAAAGAGATTGTGTCATAACATCCCACTACCAACCATAAAATAATCCAAAGAATTGACCAAGCCTGGGACATCAACACTCACTCGAGAAGCACATACCAACATCTCTTTTAAAATGTTTTCTCTTGTCCAACAAGGAGAGGAGTGAAATATCCTTAATGAATAAAATAGATTGATTTTGACTAAGCCTCACTAGTAGGAAAAGAAATATGTCAATAACAATATCTCCATCCTTTTAATCATCACCATGAAAACTAAACCAAGAATAATTGTATAACAAAACCAATTGGGATAACGAACCAATGAATTAAGAAACCCCAATAAATCGATATAAAAGAAATCCAACATCTACCAACACTGAAATATCCTCCATGAATAGTTTCCCTTACGAACCACTAAGTAGAACACCAGAATATTTATCTAAAACAAACTGATAACAATACCCTAGATGCACCACACTAGAAAAAAACAACCCAAATAGATAAATGTTGACATCCAAACACCACTAGATCTAAATAAAAAATCACTTTTAATGGAGACCAAAAAAACTGGATACCCTAGTCGCCATAACTAGATCTAGGACATGCATTTATTGAATGTGAAATCTTTTTACTATAGAAAACTCTTTCCAATGGATACACTGACATCTATAACCTAGAGGAATGAGTTATCCAACACTGTTCAAGCCTCCTGTCCCACGGTTGATGGCACAAACATTACATCCCAAATCCTCTAAGAGAATAACCACACCAGAAAGACGAGTGGAGGATCATTTGGATAAGAAACCAAAGAATATTTTTAGAAGATAAATCCTCAACACTGGTCCATAATATTCTCTAATAAAATCACCCCCTTTCAAAAAACCTATATTCAATCCTTTATCTGATAATAAAATACCAAAACACCAATTGAACACCCACTAATCATCCCTCATTGGGCACTGAAAACCCACTATTCAACACATACCAAAAAAATCCCAGGAAACAAGAAAAATACACAATAAAAATGATGTAATATTGGAAAAGAATGTGAGAGAAGATAATGGACTTCTAATATCTTCAATAGATATATGTATATTGATGTAAAATCCAATAGAAGATTCATAACAGGGAAGAAAAAATGCCACGACTCCGATGAATGAAATAAATAAGGGAGAAGACCAGACCCAAACAAATGGGCACACCTGTATATAGGGAGATCTATAACCAATTTCTGATAAGATCAAGAGGCCAATGGAGGGTTTCAGTTGTTTGTAGGAACCCCCCATGACATACATCATTATATAAAATGTCTTAAATGTATTTTATATATGAATTGGATAAGATAATTCTATCATAGAGTACTTTCTTCTTCTATAGGCAGAAATCACATATATTATTCTCTATCGATGAGATAGAGATTCCTCCTTCTGTTATTAAATTCCATCATAATTGAAAACTCTACTCCTTAGTTTATGTGATCCTTTTTTGGGTAATTGGTTTTATTGATTCAAAAATAGTCTTACACATAGTATATTATGAATAAGGAAACTATCAACCAAAAAACTTGTTCCCTTAAGTAATTTCCCTCCAATATTTAATTTCATAGAGTTAATGATCTTCAAACCTTCATATTTTAGAAAATGTAAAAAACCAATCCCTGTACTTCTTGATTCTAGTTACATGATTTAACAATCACTGTAATGTTAATGAACATCATTATACAAAATTCCTAATCCCTACATATCAATTTCATTCAAATAAATTTATGTACTATTCACCATATAACAAATAAAATTAGTAATTAATTTCCATTATTATATTTTCTTTAACAATATATTATGTTTCTTACCTCCAACTTCATTAGATCATACTCAACATGAAATTTTGTTGTGTTATTAAAATTTTTTTTCCCATAAATTATGAATCCGTCTTCTAATATCATCTTTTCGATTCCTCCTTTGGAACAGTCCTAAAGATTAATGATGATGGTCACACAAAATTATTTCTATATCCATCAACAATTAAAAATTTACCATTAATAAAATATTGATAGAATAAGATTTCATCCTCTATATTACTGTTATTTTCCCTAAATGTACCACTTTTTATTGAACACACAAACTATCTATACTATATCATCACTAAACATATGAATAACCGATACATGATGTTTTTATTTTTGTATTAAATTCTCCACATGAGAACATTTAGGGAATTTCTATCTCACTCATGTAAATTTTCTTCCAATGCGTGCATGCTTGATGTCTCATAGTATCTACTATAATTTTTTTCATGTGATCTATACACTAAAATACATTCCATTATCACTGAATTTTTAATTTTTTAAAAAACATTTCTTCCTTTATGATTGATTACCCATGAATCTCATTTTTATATGTGATATTGTGATCACTTTATCTCCCTGATGTAATGTTCGATGTTAGAATAAATCAATGATTATATAGATTTTACTTCATAGAAAAAAATCACCTTTAAACTATATGATTCATTTAGCATGATTCATTATTGAATTGTTTAACCCATCAATGACTTGATTGGTTTCTTCAACATCAAGACTTATATAAACATATATAACTGATTTTCCATAATTTATAAACATGTGACAATCAATATTAGTATTCAAATCAGAGTTATATCTTATTTAATATTGTATATATATCATAGAGTCACATACAATTGTGTTAAATTTCCATCTCTTATAACTAAAAAAATATTTTTTTTGAATAGAATCTTTCAATAAAAACACGGTGATAAAAATATCCAGGCAAAATATTAATAAATTTTCCCTAAGTTGTTCCCCATCTATGGTAGACATATGACATTCTAACTATGGTTTTTTTATTCCTTTTCTTCCCCAACATCTATTTCATATTGGCACATTTTTTTATAGAAATGAATTTTTAAATTCATAATAAATTTTTATTGTGAAATCCTTTCTACCTTCACACAATTTTATGATATCTTCATCACTTATTCATCCTATTTATTATCATATAATATATTTGGGAACTTTTATAAATGATTCCTCACATTTCAACAATGAATGTGTGATTTAGAAATTTTAATTTTAATTTTATGTTTTATATGTTTGACATTATAGGAATTGACTTTTATCGGTTTATCAATTTCTCTATATTTAGTATCATCTTTCAGTGAAATTATATTCATATTATTGAATTCTACCTCTCAATATTTCTACATTTCCATGAATTTATTGAACTTAATCATCATGTAGTATGAAATGTTTCCACTATAAAGGATTTTAAATGTCATCTAATTTGTATCATTTTCAGATAGTAACAAGACATTATCATTTAAAATAAATAGAAAAAAACTCAAGATCCACATTATGATTATGATATTAGAGGGGTTTTCTCTATGTACATGAATATCCACAACAATATTGCTGACTTGATAAAATAATTTATTGACATACTCATTTGGGTGTATTATTTATCCTCTAAAATGACTTTATATATTTTAAAAATAAACAAATTTTAGTAGTATATCAATGAATGTGAAAAAATAACTTGAAAATCCATAAACATACTCAAATATCTAAATATAGAAATGGATAAGTTAGAAGGCATGTGTCGAAACTTCGAGCCCAGATCCCACACTACTGCTGACCGAAATCACCCCTTTATCCTATCATCATCAGTTTGTTCACTACTAGATATCACCCAAAACCTCCTCATCCATGATGCATATTCACTAGAACAAGAACATTGTTTTTTTCTTGACAAACACTGAACACAAAATGAAAGTCAGAGACTCCAATCCCCTGCCGTCATTTAATACCCAAAAAAATGAAAAAATATCCTCTTTTAGAAACTCATTTAATTGTAAAGCAATATCTTGATATTTCAATTAAAGAACCAAAAAACCAAAATTCCATTCTCATGGAGATAAAAAACATTGACCAAGTCAATGATATGAAACATCATCATCTAATGATGTCATTTCCAATGAGGATGATATAAATAAAATTGTCTGAAAGAAACCATATTTAAAAAAAGAACATCCAATTCCAACAAAAGCTATCCACCAAAAGCCCTAGAACAATGTGAGAGAAGATTATATTCATGACTAAAACACACTACCTTGATAATAGGGGTAATAAAAAATATAGAAGAACATGAACACCACTAGTGAAGAAATATGGAAACCAAAATAAATAACATATACCATCATGGGTCATGACTCATTAGACACTAGAGAACTCCCTACCAACACATCATGGAACCCCTATTATGTTCACTACATTATTCCAAAATGGAACATGGTATAATAGATCTGGTTGAAGAAGTAGAGGATGAGATGAAACATTCCACAAAAATGTGTAGTGACCACGTAGAGGAAATATACAAACCCTGTAAAATTGAATAATCCCTTAGAACAAAAAATATACATCGATCGAAACTACTAGAACATAAAAAAACCCGTGAAGGACATCAAAAATACAAAAATTTGTTCTAGTTGTGGACTGTATTTTAAGAAGGGTATTCATCTATTTCGATCAAAGACCCAATTTATGGACATAGAAACCCTAATGGGGGAATAAATATGGGGTTGAAACCTAGATATAATATGAGGAAGAGTGGAGGGAATTAAATAAGTGTATCTGCATGTAGGAGCGCTCACCATTGAGGAGTTCACTGGAAACCCCAGGATAGGGTGAGTTCAAGAGAGAGAGAGAGAGGGAGCAGGTGGAGAGGAGTACCATCATCTCGAGTATGTCATTAAATCCTCAAAAAACATTTATAAGAACATAAATTTATATTATAATAACATTGTCACGACTCGACCCTACCCGGGCACGAGCCGTAACTACCCCAAGCCGGCCTCCATAGGCCAGGGGCTAGGGACCAGTGCCGAAAGCACAACAACTCGGGGAGGCCATTGCCTAAGAACCTGTACACACACACACAACACAATCAATGCAAAAGTGAAGAGTAAAAGAAAAGAAATGCAGAGTAAAGGACAACTTCTATATATATAATCCATAATAGTGCATCGACCTCTAATAGTACAAAGTACAAGCTGAAGAGAAAAATGGGCAAAACACGCGCCCAACCAAAAATTTATTCAACCCGACAATAGGTAAACAGAAGAAAATAGCTGAAAGGGTCCCCCACCTAGAACCCTTCTCCGACCACCACATGCAGTCCAGGCTCCTAATCCACTAAGCTTCTCTGACGTCACGACCAACCTGTCCATTGTCTGCAAGGGAACACAAATTGCGGGCAATACCCAGGCAGGGGTAAGTATAGAAATAATCAGTATGATACCCCGAAGGCTTGATGGAGCAACAAAGAAGGTACCAAAGGTTGAGCAGTACATCGAACATGGAAGGTAAAGGAGTACAACCAAAAGTGTAGAAAAGAGTAAAGTAAAGAGTCCAGATCAACCCAACAAGAGAAAAGAGGTAGACTCATCCAGACACAAGGAGCTGGAAACGGTGAGGAGATGAACTTCTCATCGAGTCTTCGCTACCTATAGCAAGATAGTATACTCGTCCAACCACAAGAAGCTAGACACAGAAAGCACGTGGCATGCCCCACGCGTCTTCACCTCTCCTAGAAAGAGAGTAACCAAAATCGAGATGTGGGTACCGGAACAAGGTATATACATATCCATATGCTCAAATAAGAAACCCAAACGAACCAGAAGGGGATATCCTACCCGTAGAATAGCCCAAGAAAATGAGTATCCAATAATCCCAGAAGTAAACACCATCGATGCCTAGCATCCCGCACATCTTCCCTGAACCGCAAGTCAAGGGAATCAAATCCCCGCACCTTGACACTATCCTCTTTGGGCGGCACTGACTCCCCCACACAGTTTTAGGTCGTGTCACAAGGATGCATCTCGGTGGGGCAAGTGCCCCTCGCACTTGAGAGTTCAAGGGGAACGTCAAACCACACCATGTCACTGCCCCGCAGTCAAGAGGTATCCTCAAAGACAAGGTCATTCCATCACTGACCCATACAAACAAGGGTCCTGCTCCAGTAATCATGGAGGAAAGCCACAAAATAGCCTAGTAGAAAGGACTGAGTCTGGAATATCAACGGGTGTCCCACTGCCCAGCCCTGCTGGAGGGTAATTCATAATATGATATCGGGTGACCCGCTACCCAGCCCTGCTGGATGGTAAACCATAAGACATCATCAGGAGACCCACTGCCTAGCCCTAGTGGAGGGTAAACCTGGAATAAGTCATCAGGCGACCCACTGCCCAGCCTTGCTAGAGGGTAGACCTGCAAGAAGTCGACGGATGACCCACTGCCTAGTCCTGCTGGACGGTAAACCCAGAACAAGATGACGAGCGACCCACTGGCCAGCCCTGCTGGGGGGTAGACCCTCAAGAGTCATTGGGTGACCCACTGCATAGTCTCTACTACAGGGTAAACCCTAAACATGTCGACAGGTGACCCACTGCCCAGCCCTGATGGTGGGTAGACCTGAAACAAGAAGACAGGTGACCCACTACCCAGCCCTGCTGGATGGTAGACCATCAAGATTCATCGGGTGACACACTACCTAGTCTTTGCTAGAGGGTAAACCCTCAGAAGTCGATGAGTAACCCACTGCCCAGCCCTGCTGGAGGGTAAACCCAGAACTACTCTAGCCATATCTACTTGATGGTACAACTCTGGCCAACCAAACACGGAGTAGGTATCACGCAACCATCTGACACCGGGACAAGACCAGGGGAAACCACTCAACCCAGCTGATCTAAACCATCGAGCACAGAGACGGGGGAAAAACTCAACCTCGCTGGTCAACAAACGAGAACCGAGGGACCCTCTACGTCGCGAGAGGTCAAAGGTACACAAAGATGAACACATCATGCACATGGGGCCCACACGACGTGTGGCCCCCAAGCCAACTCCAACCAAGCGCAAAATTGTTCTCGGGTACCAACAACCACATGTACCTCTAAGCGTTCCCGTATAATCATAGAGTACACCACGTTCCAGCCCAAAGGCTTTCGTGCACACAACACCCAACGTCAACGCGAAGGCGTAACGTAAAAACTCCAGCCTTCCACCTCAACGGCTGAGGCACAACCAACCACATCTCTTCAAGCACTTACATCACTCACACAGGAGTGCACGTGATCACACGCCAAGGGTCCGCTACAAACATAGAATAAGTACCGCCATCGGGGCACCCATCGTATTTCATCATTTAATAAGATCACGTATGAGCCTCCGCTCACCTGAATAGACTACACCATTGTAATCCCAATGAAAAAACATGCGAGATAGACTACTTAATCGCCTGAAACAGTCAACCAGTGAAAAAGGTACTATTCACCGTAACCAAACCCATGTGGGGCCCACCCGAAGATCCTGAAACTGAACAAATGGATCACAGCACTACGATCCCCTCAGAAAAATACACGGGATTGAATACTCAATCGCCCAAAATGGACACCCGGTGAAAAAGGTACTATTCACCGTAGCCGGGTCAGGTGGGACCCACACCACGTCCCCGAAAAAGGTCGGGCGAACTGGCCATAACAGTGATCTCGGAAAAACCTGTCAAAAGCACTACTCACTTGAGTGGAACAGATATCCGGAGAAAAAGGTACATTCCGGCGCACCGCACACAAGCGGTGCTATGTGGGACCCGCATCCCAGTCCCGAAACACAATTAACAGAATGCACCATTGCGATCCTCTCGAAAAACCACACAAGTTGGACTATTCACATGTCCAAAACGGTCGCCTGGTGATAGAGATCGTAAATTACCATCGACACCCAAACGACCCTCGTGGGGCCCACACCATCGTGCGGAATTAAGGCTGGCGGATTTCACCATTGCAATCCCCTTGGAAAATCATCTTGAATCGACTGCTCACACGCCCCGAATGGACGCCCGATGATAAAGTCGCTAAACGCTACTCGTAGCACAAAAGATGGGCCGTGGGGCCCACACCACAACTCCAGCTTCAATGCCCAAAACCACCTTGGAAAGCATCGCCTCAGTGCTAGGGTCGCTACACCACTGAAGGTGCTCAAAATGGACTTCGGATGTGTCTGCACCGCCCAAAACAAGAATTCACGGGAATCCTGCTAAGCTGCTTTACACACGTGTCGTGCCCCCGATCCCCTCGTCGTGAAAGTTAAAACACCCATAACCACCTCAAAAAGTCTGTCTCGTCAATACGGTTCCACTGCCATAGACGACATGCAAATCAGACACCTGTAATGAGAATTACGGGCGTCCGAAGAGGGGGAACGGATCCCCTTGGGCTGGACCGGCCTGGACCGGCCGGTCCGCCCGTCCTGGCCTGGCCGGTGGCTCAGCCGCATGGCCCGGCGCCGGCTCACTATCCGCCTGCAGACTGGCCATGAGGGCCGGTCGTCTCGTCGTGTGGAGACCCGCCTGGCGCGAGTCTTTGCTTCCCCCGCGTGGTCGCGGCGGGCGACCCCGGTCTCCTGAGTCCACCGGCAGGCACAACCGGCCGGTCATCCCGCTCTATGTCGCGCGAAGATGCCACGACAGGATCTCGCCACTGTGCCGAAGAGCGCCTCCGCCAGGCCAGGGAGCTCGCCGCCGCGCCGAAGATCGTCGCCACCCGGCCAGGGCCCATGTCGTCCTGCTGTAGCCGTTGGACCACCATGCGAGCCGCCGGAAAACCCCAAAACCCACAAACATCGCCGAACCGTTGCGGCCTCATCTGAACTCGGATTTCGATTCTGAATGATGCGATGGAATTAAAATAATGTGTACTACATGACCATGTAATTTTTTTTGAATATTTAACAACAAATATATGCATAAAATTGAATTAAATGGGTGGTTCGGAAATAAAAATGCAACAAAAACCTCCTACCACCTTGGGCTTCGCCCGACGCTTCACGGACGGACCGCCGGAGTTGTAGTGCCTCACCGGAGTTTCCTCGCCGGAGTGGATGAGGAGAGGGAGGGATGTCGTCTGCTGCTATTTAGGCGAGGAATAAGAAGAGGGAGGGGTGAGTTAAGTGTTTAAATAGATAAAACTTAACCACCCGCCCGTCAGCCCGAACCCAAACTCCCGAAGGGGACGAGATTTAGCCTCCCCTAGGCTAAAAACCACACTCTGAACGCAATGGAGGACTCGGAATTTGAATCCCAGGCCTCATTCAAAAGTTATAAAACTGAACGCCTAAAGCCGCCAAATTACCAAAACACCCCTGGGGCCATTTTTTACTGACTGCCCGTGCCCACAAAACATACACCCCTCCTAGGGTATACAACACACTCTAAACAAAACGGTGGACTCAGTTTTCCAATCCAAGCCACCGTTTAAGAGATACTTGAGATTCACCCTTAAACGAATAAATTAATTATTTAACTAATCCATTTCTCGTTCTGGAAACGATTGAGGGGTATAAACATCTCGCGCAGACATTCCTTATGTCGTTCCTAGGGTAAAAACCCCATTTTGGACTCTTTTGAACACTCGGATTCCCGATCCGGATCACCGTTTAGTAGTTATCCCATTCATTTGGCGTTTCCAGTGTGAACGCACTAAAAATTTAATTTCGCCCACTCCCGGGCTCAAAATCACATGTCGTATGAAGGCGCTGCTCTGGAATATTATCAAGAATATTTCAAAGTCATTCGCAGCAAAAAATGGGTTCTTACATCATTCCCTCCTTCAAGATTTTCATCCACGGAAAGCAAAATCAGGGAACAACTTAGGGTACTATGCCCACACCTAGCTCTCTTGTACCCAGAAGAACTCACGCCCTACTCTACGCCACCGTATACAGACCATAGGATTTGATCTGTTCACGCAAGGTCTGCCCTTGCCGATGACATGGATAGGGGCACACACACTTCTTCTTGGGTGAGCCACTTGGGAGACGCCACACACCCAAACCAGCCTTTGGGGTTAGGGAAAGGCTATAGGGAACCTCTCCATTCCTCCGCACGGTCTCAAATGGCCTGAAGGCTCTCGGGGGTCGCTCACCTCGCCGATCGAACCTCTATGTCGCACGTCACAACTGGAATCACCGCACGGACCTAGAACAAGGCCCGGTGATTCCCTCCTTCAGAATATCCATATGGTGGAACAGCCAAGGATATCTGGTCACCCAAGGTTTCACAGTCAATGTCCCATGACCAAGATTCTCTTACACACTCGAAAGGAAAAGGAGTCGCAACCATAGACTAACGGAAAAAGGTTCCACTTTTTTTACCTTACCAACACAGGGTTACACTGACACCCCGTGTCACCCTGGTTACACCGCAAGTAAGGAGCAGGGAGAAAAGCATTCCACACCTAGAGTCTAACAATTCTACTGCAAAAAAGTAGAAGAGTTGTAGAGCGTACCTCTTCTCACCGCATGCTCTACAAGATCAAAGACATCCAAAGATCAGGGCTGACAGCGGTCCCAACTGTCAACTCTCAGAGCCGGACGTGGACCACCTAGTGGTGATGAGAAGATCTCGAAAATCCATTCCCCACTACCATATCCCCCTCTCCTCTTCTAGCACCACCTCTCTGGGTACTACTCCGATCATGACGCTGCCTCTGTCGTGGTGGTGCACCTGTTGCCTGCTCGAAGCTCTAGAACGTGACAGTAAGCTCTCTATCACAAGCGCCTGCTCTAGCACCCCGGAATATATGGAAATGCCCAATGGTACTATGACAGAACGAATCTCTCAGCAGAGACCCTTATAAAACTTCCGCGATTGGATGTTATCATCATGAACCAATTCCGAGTAAAAGCGTGCTCGGTCTGCGAAAAAAGCAGTGTACTCAGCCACCGTCATCCCTCCCTGCAAAAACTGGTGGATCTCCTGAATCCGAATGGAGCATAAGCTGGAGGGGTAAAACTCCTCATGAAACAACAACTGAAATTCACCCCATGAAAGCGACGACTCATCAAGAAACTGATTTACCAGACTCAACCAACGCCAAAATGCTCCGCAGAATTGGTCGGCAACCAAAGCCACAATAAGATCAGACGGTGTCTGCACAAGCCTGAAAAGGGCGAACCACTGTCTCTAGCCAATCCTCTGCTACCTAAGCGTCTAGCTCACCACTGAACCTTAGCGGTCTATGCCACTGAAACTCACGGAGCGCACTCAACCTGCGCTCAAGCCCCGTCTGTTCGGCTGAATCTGTCCGCTACTCAACGGGCTGGGGTGTTGCTATCGGCCCACCTGGAGAAAGGGGCTCAAATGATGGGTCCTGGACTGTGGCCTCGTAGCTCAAAGGGTTGTCGTCATGAACCCAAGCTGGTATCCTGGCTGGATGTCTTCTCAGAGACATCCTGAATATTATCAAGGAGTGTCGTGGTCAGATGAGCATATATGTATATACCAATAACAACAATGGGGAGCTGACTCAAGGACTGTCAAAGACTCAATCCTATGTGATGCACAAACTAATTTTCCCTGCAACAAGTGTCTCAACATTCCGAGTCGACAAGCGGGTTATCAAGGTCCTGGTGAATGGATAGGTCGGTCGCCGCACCATCACTAGACTCCCTGGCCTGAGAGCCTCTCTCGAGACTTGTTAACACCATTGCCCTAAATCCCAACCAATTACTCTTTTAGGGACGTCCGCACAATGTCCCAAGAAACAAACCACCTATGAAACCACTTTTTCATGACCTGACCCTACCCGGGCTCGAGCCGCAACTACCCCAAGCCCGCCTCCATAGGCCAGGGGCTGGAGACCAGCGCCGATGGCACAACAACTCGGGGAGGCCTTTGCCTATGAACCTGTATGCACAAATGCAGCACACTCAATGCAAAAGCGCAGAGTAAAAGAAAAGACAAGAAGAGTAAAGGACAACTGAAATATATATAATCCACAATAGTGCATCGACCTCTAACAGTAAAAACTACAAGATGATGATAAAAAGGGGAAAAACAGGCGCCCAACCAAAAAGTGACACAACCCGGCAACAGGTAAACATAAGAAAATAGCTGAAAGGGTCCCCCAATTAGAACCCTTCTCCAACCACCGCATGCGGTCCAACTCCTGATCCACTAAGATCCTCTGACGTCACGATAAACCTGTCCGTCATCTGTAAGGTCACACCAAGTACAGAAAAATCCCAAGAAGGGGTGAGTATAAAAATACTCAGTAGGATACCCTGAAGGCTCGAGGGAGCAACAAAAGAGGTACCGATGGGTGAGAAGTAGATCGAACATGCAAGGTAAAGGAGTACATCCGAAAGTGCAGAAAAGAGTACAGTAAAGAGTCCAGCTCAACCCAATAAGAGAAAGGAGGTAGACTCATCCAGACACAAGGAGCTGGAAATGGTGAGGAGATGAACTTCTCATTGAGTCTTCGGTACCTATAGCAGGAGAGTAGACTCGTCCAACCAAGATAATATAGACACGGAAAGCACGTGGCATACCCAGCGCGTCATCGACTCTCCTCGAAATAGAGTAACCAAACCCGAGATGTGGGTACAAGAACAAGGTATATACATATCCATATTCTCAAAAAATAAGCCCAAACCAACCGTAAGGAGATCTCCATCCTGTAGCTCAACCCAAGAAAATGAGTAGCAAAAAGTCCTAGAAGTAAACACCATAAGTTCCCATCATCCCACACTTATGACCTGAACCGCAAGTCAAGGGGCACAAATCACCGCACCTTGACACTATCCTCTTTGGGCGGCACTGACTCACCCACATGGTTTTAGGTTGCGTCGCAAGGACGCGTCTCGGTGGGGAAAGTGTCCCTCACACTTGGTATTTCTGGGGGAACATCAAACCACACCATGTCAGTGCCCCGCATTCAAGAGGTCTCCTCAAAGTCATGTTATTTCCATCACTGACCCGTACAACCAAGGGTCCCGCTCCGGTAATCACGGAGGAAAGACACAAACTAGCCTAGTAGAAAGGACTGTGTCTGGAATATCAACGGGTGTCCCACTGCCCAGCCCTACTGGAAGGTAATTCATAATATGATATCGGGGGACCCACTGCCCAATCCTAATGGAGGGTAAACCATAAGACATCATCAGGCGACCCCTTTCCCAGCCCTGCTAGAGGGTAAACCTAGAATAAGTCATTAGGAAACCCACTCCCCGGCCATGCTGGAGGGTAGACCTTGAATAAGTCGATGGATAACCCACTACCCAACCCTGCTAAAGGGTAAACCCGGAACAAGATGACGGGCGACCCACTGCCCAGCCCTGTTAGAGGGTGGACCCTCAAGAGTCGACATGTGACCCACATCCTAGTCTTTTCTAGAGGGTAAACCCTGAACAAGTCGACAGACGACCCACTGCCCAGCCCTCCTAGAGGGTAGAAATGAAACAAAATGACGTGAAACCCACTGCCCAGCCCTGCTGGAGGGTAGAACCTCATGATTCGTTGGGTTACCCACTTCATAGTATCTGCTAGAGGGTAAACCCTGAGAAGTCAATGAGTAACCCACTGCCCACCCACACTCGAGGGTAAACCCAGAACTGCTCTTGCCATCTCTACGGGATGGAACAACACTGGCCAACGGAACAAAGAGTGGGTATCCCGCAACCATCTGAATCCGGAACAAAACCAGGCGAAACCACTCAACCATAGTGATATAAACCATCGAGCACAAAGCTGAGGAAAAACTCAACCCCACTGGTCAAAAAATGAGAACCAACAGACCCTCTACATCACGAGAGGTCAATGGTACGCAAATCAGAACATGGCACACACATGGGGCCCACATGACGTGTGGCCCCCAAGCCAACTCCAACCAAGCGCACAAATGTTCTCAGGTACCAACAACCACATGTACCTCCAAGCGTTCCCGTATACTCCAAGAGTACACCACGTTCCAGCCCAAAGGCTTTCGCCAACGTCAACACGAAGAAGTAACATAACAACTCCAACCTGGCACCTCAACGGCTGAGGCACAACCAACCACATCTCTTCAAGCACTTACATCACTCACACGGTAGTGCACGCGATCACATGCCAAAGGGTCTGCTACAAACACCGTAGAAGTACCACCACCGGGGCACCCTTCATATTTCCACATTTAATAAGATCGCGTATGAGCTCCGCTCGCCTGAACATATTAAATAGTTGTAATCCCAATGGAAAAACACGCGAGATAGACTACTTACTCGCCTGAAATGGTCAATCGGTGAAAAAGGTACTATTCACCGTAACCAAACCCGTGTGGGGCCCTCCCCAAGATCCCGAAACTGAGCAAAGGGATCTCGCCAATGCGATCCCCTCATAAAAACACCCGGGATTGAATACTCTATCGCCCAAATGGACACCCGGTGAAAAAGTTACTATTCAGCGTAGCAGGGTCGGGTGGAAACGCACACCACGTCCCCGAAAAAGGTCGGGCGAACTGCACCATCACAATGCTCTTGGAAAAACACTTCAAAAGCGCTACTTACTTGAGTGGAACAGATATCTGGAAAAAAAGGTACATTCCGGCGCACCGCGCATGAGTGGTGCTACGTGGTACCCACATCCCGTTCCTGAAACACAACTAATAGAATGCACCGTTACGATTCTCTCGAAAAAGCACACAAGTTGGACTATTCACTTGTCCAAAACGGTCGCCTGGTGATAGAGATGAAAAATTAACGTCGACGCCCATACGACCCTCATGGGTCCCACACCATCGTGCGGAATTAGGGCGGGCGGATTGTACCATTGCAATCCCCTCGGGAAAACATCTTGAATCGACTACTCGCACGCCCCGAACGGACGACTGATGAGAATGTCAATAAACGCTGCTCGCAGCTCAAAAGACAGGCCATGGGGTCCATGCCTCAACTCCGGATTCAACGTCCAAAACCACCCTAGAATGCTTTGCCTTGGTGCCAGGGTCTCTACACCACTGACTGTGCCCAAAACGGACTTCGGATGTGTCTGCGCCGTCCAAAACAAGAATTCTCGGGAAGCTCGCGAAGCCCGCTAAGCTGCTTTACGCACGTTTCATGCCCCCGATCCCCTCGTCGCAAAAGTTAAAACATCAAAAATCACCTCAAAATTTCCGTCTCATCAATACGGTTCCACTTCCACAAACGGCATACAAATCAGACACCCGTAATGAGAATTACGGGCGTCCGAAGAGGGGGAACGAATCCCCTTTGGCTGGACCAGACTGGACCGGTCGGTCCGCCCGACCTGGCCCGTCCCACGGCTCAGCCACACGGCCCGATGTCGGCTCGCTGTCCGCCTACAGACCAGCCACAATGTCCGCTCGTCTCATCGGGAGAAGACCCGCCTGGCACGGGTCTTTGCTTCCCCCGCGGGGTCGCGGCGCGCGACCCTGTTCTCCCTAGTCAACCGGCAGGCCCAGCCGGCCGGTCCTCCCGCCCCGCGCTGCGTGAAGCTGCCGCGGCTGGACCTCACCGTCGCACTGAAGATCACCGCCGCCCGGCCAGGGAGCTCTCCACCGCACCGAAGAACGCCGCCGCCCAGCCAGGGCCCGCGCCGCCCTGCTGTAGCCGCCAGACCACCATGCGAGCCGCCGGAAAACCCCAAAACCTGCAAAATTCGCTGAACCGCTGCGGCCTCCTCCGAACTCGGATTTCGATTCTGAAAGATGCGATGGAAAGAATAGAATGTGTACTACACGACCATGTGATTTGTTCTAATTTTTAACCACATATAAATGCATAAAATAGAATTAAATGGGACGTTTGGAAATAAAAACCCAATAAAAACCTCCTACCTCATTGGGCTTCGCCCGACGCTTCACGGATGGACCGCCGGAGTTGTCGCGCCTCCCCATAGTGGAGGAGGAGATGGAGGGATTCCACTTGCTTCTGTGCAGGCGAGGAAGAAGAAGAGCGAGGGGGTGAGTTAAGTGTTTAAACAGAAAACACTTAAGCACCCGCCCGTCGGACCGAACCCAAACTCCAGGCAGGGTCAGGATTAAGCCTCTCCTAGGCTAAAAACCACACTCCGAATGAATCGGCGGTCTCTGAATTTGAATCTGAGGCCCCGTTCAAAAGTTATAAAATCGAACGCCTAAATCAGCCAAACTACGAAAACGCCCCTAGGGCCATTTTTCACTGACAACCCGTGCCCACAAAACTTACACCCCTTGTAGGTTAAACGACACGCTCTGAACTCAACGGTGCCCTCAGTTTTCCAATACGAGCCACCGTTTATGAGATACTTGAGCTTAACCCATAAATGAATAAATTAATTATTTAATTTATATGTTTCTCATTACGGAAGCTAGCGAGGGGTCCAAACATCTCGCGCCGACATACCTTATGTCGTTCCTAGGGTAAACACCCCATTTTGGACTCATCCGTACACTTGGATTCCTGATCCGGATCACCGTATAGTAGTTATCCAATTCATTTGTCGTTTCTAGTATGAACGCATTGAATATTTAATTTCAGCCACTCCGGGGCACGAAATCGCACGCCGTCTGAAGGCGCTACTCTGGAATAGTAACAATAATATTCCAAATTCTATCGTAGAAAAAACTAGGTTCTTAAAACCATGGAATCACCTTCATGTATTTTATATGGTTTTTCCCACATGGAATCTAGAGATTAACCTAACATCACCTTCATGTATATTGAATTTTGTAATTCCACGTCAAATGAATTGACTACTTTGGATTCAAAAATAATTTCCCATTGGTATTTATCTGATAAATATTTACATTTTATGATTGTTAAAATCTCATTTATGGATGTCATGTATAAATTGATTCCCAAATATTGATAATATTAGTGTATTTGGTTCATCTATTGTTGGAAATTATTTCCATCTACAAACATAAAATATATTTGATTATAAAAAACCTCCACCACATCAGATATAATAAATTCTACCAATAACTATTGGATTTAATTCTATTTTGTCCTTATAATAGTAATATTATGTGATTGGTGGGGGATCAATTTGGGTATGATGATGTTTCTCAACATTTACCTCACTAATTACCATTATATATAGTTATAAATAACATTAATACCCTTATCAATGTTTATGAAGAAATAATTTAGTGAACGATACACATAATAAGAATTTACATGGTTTGAATAAAATATTCTAATTAGTGGAACATGAAATTGAAATGTGATGAGAATTCAAAAAACTAAGACCACTACATGATGATTATAATTGAATGTGTCTACACTAATCCTCTATGATTTCAACCCAAACTTGAATGAAAAACTAACTAATCTCCTAAAGTCGAATTATTAATTACTCAATGAGGTTTTTCATCTTGAAATTCATAAAAACATATATTTTTAAAAAAGTGAAAGGATTTTATTCTACTACATGTATATTAGCTAATGAAATCCATAAACCTCCAATGAGAAGACCAAAAAGATAACCTTCTTCATTTTCCATCATCATTCCATAATTCCTCTTTATTATCCCCTTTATAATCTCATATAAACCTACATATCCTCCGACATCTTCATTGTGATACTTCTTTCACCATTTCAAATTCAAATATATATATCATATCTGTATAAAATTTCCATGTTTCACTCAATATCATTCATTAATCTTACTATTACAAGTGTAAGAAATCATTCAAGTCCCTTATCCAAAACATAGATTACATCCCTTATTAACCCTAATAATTTATTCCTTAGTGACTTTATAAATAATTATATTGGAATTCTAAATCGATATTGTCATGGTACAAGAATCACCACCATGTTGTGATGTCCCACTACAAACCCAAACCAAAAAAGCTACAACATATCTCATAACTTATTATTCCTCATATATCAATATGGAAATCAAATATATTTTAATCATCAATAAAATAACAATGTGACCATATGATCCATAGAAAATTCGAAACCTAAAAATAGCCACTAAAAATTAACATTCTTAAATGAAACGCATGAGCCCTTCTTCATTACACAACCCCTTTTACTCAAAAGACAACATAATATACATATATAACTTCTGCAGTGAGTCTCTCCAACAATGAAATATCAATTAGATGCATAGTGTGATTGATAACCAATTAATCAAATTTTAATCATATCTAAAACCATTACAATGTATGATTCTCTTCTTATTTGAAATAGAAAATAATTTCATCTTACATATTATCCTTACATCTAAAATATAATTGATTAATCAAGATGGTTTTAAATTTATCAAAGAGAAGAACCTTATTTGGTGAGGCATAAATTTCAATTGTTTGACTAAAAAAACTCAAACCCAAAAACCATTACTGTATCATATCATAGTGAACACCAACCCATGATTACTTACTAGAAATTTATTTCTAGCCTTAGCCATGTCACATCATTAATCGAGTATTCATATTTCGACTACTATGTCCCATTATGAAACAATGAGAAATTTTTTATTGTTTTGAAATACTATAATGATTCCCAAAACGAATATTATGGTTTTTAAAATTATATTTATGGTTTTCATAGAAATCCATGAATTTTTTAATTTTCCAGGGACATATAGTCATGTTCTGACTCAGTAAAGAGATGCATGACTTCTTATGTATTGATTGAATTATAATATCTTTTTTAATCCTCACTTTTTATTTAAATTCATCTATCAATGTATTTTTATGTCACATAACACATCTTTTTCAATAAAAAATTCCAAAAAAAATAAATAAGTCGATTTAATATAATGATTTTTTGTATTAACATTATGTCCCTATAAACAAGATTTATCTTCTCTAGCTTACAGCCTATAAACATTGTATACATTACAGTTTTATAACTATAACTAGAAAATGAATATTATAGGGTTAGAGTTACCATATAATAAATATATATAAATATATATAATAGAGTATAAATACCACCCACACCAAATTTGGGACTCGAGAGGAAACATTTTGACAAGACCAACTACTATAATGATATTTAATCCACCAATCACACTAGAGAGTTTGAAAACCCAAGTCACAAACACAAATAAGTGATCGAACCGCTATCCAAAAAATCCTCCTTAGAGTTAACTTATTTGTAAAAACCTATAAATATCTATAATTCTATAATAAATGTTAATACATCCCTTCATAAAATATATCTTCCACTCTAACTCCCTTCCTTATGGATTCATTTCCCCTGGGGTTCATCAAAAATAAATAGTTAATTACTATAAAGGTGGGAGATTTTCATATGGTTTAAATATGTATATATTTAAATATATGAGTCAATTAGCATCCAACTCACACTATGTTGTAGTCAGGATGCAATTTGATGGTTTTTATAGTTAGTGTCAAAAGTTTCCAAACCACAATCCAAAAAATGGGATACTAAAACTGTTTCATGACCCTACAAAATATGAAAACCAATATATAAAAAGATCATATAATATCATTGTATTACCTAGTGTGATTTTTCATGTATATTTCATTGGTAGGTGGTCATGACTCATATAAAATTCCATAGATTTTTCATTGTATTTTTTCTGCCACTCTTTTTATTATGTGGGTAAGTGAAATTTTTCATACATTTAATGTATTTTAATTTTTTGTTTTAATGAAATTCAATAATTAGATATGAAAATTAATTTAATATGAAACTCAAATTCATTTTTCAGGGAATCTTGTTTATATTTTTACATTAATACCCAAAATATATAAATTAAAGGTATTCATTAATATTTTGTTAATATTGCATTTGATTATTTTTGATGTTAACAGTGTATTTATGATATTAACCCTTATTAAAAATTTTATATGTGATAAATTTATACCATTTACTTAGAATTAACTGACCATTAATGTAGAGTAGAAACAATATCTCATTTTTTAATTTATGGTACATGAAGAAATATCTTTATACATGTTCATGAATTAATGTAGTAATACTATTGAGTTATTGAAACATATAATATTTTTTTAGGTATTATAACAATTTTAAACATCATTCGAGGTTATGATTGTGTCTCTAATGTACCAACAAATGTGTTGATTTTAGTTCAATAGATTTTTAATTTAACTTGTGTGGGTATGATTTATTTATTATAGAAATATAATGTTGACCTCATTTGTAAAGACCCGTAAATTTCAAGGGAATTTTTTTTAATTTTTTTTGGTATTTTATGAATACACAATTTCTGACGGAACCTGATTCTGAGGCCCGGTGTGCCTAGAATCAATTTCCGAAGTTTAGCTCAGGTACGTTCAGTGAACGAATGAGCGGGTTTTCCCAACTTTTGAACTGGTGCTCGGAATCGAAATCTGAGGGCACTGTTGAAACCGCAACACCGATAATTGCTTAAAAAGACCTTTTCTAGAGTTGTGTTTGATCGAGAAGAGTTGTTTAATTTTTGTGGATTAAGACTACAAGGAAATAAAATTTTTGCTACTAATTTTATTTTTTTAAGAGGTTAAATCCTAAGGATAGAGGATGGGTGGAACTAACCACCAATGTGAGGTTAATAGTGAGGTGGGGCCCACACGATATCCCACCACTTAATATCCCTTTAAACAGCCTCAATAATGTTGGAAACCCCCCATTAGTTTATGAGCTTCTCTCACTCTTTTAACGATGCCAACTTAAACCCATTAATTTTAACAATACAAGATTTAATTAATGTGTTGAATTCAACTTTTGAATTTTGAAAGGATTGGCAAAGTTAAAATAAAATAAGGTGTACCTTATTTTATTTTTGGGGTTGTTCGTTATGTGGAGACTGGGTAGAGAATCCGCAAAGTATTGACATCTTCTTCCTCGTCGAAGAACGCGAAGAACGCCGGGTCTACAACAAAGAACTCCATCACCGAAAGAGAATCGTCCTGCCATCTCCTCACCTCTCTGCAGTTGGTGAGAGACACCTTCTTCTTGAGAACGACAATGTGTCGCAACCTTCTTCGGGAGAACACCAACGATGTATATGACACCGTCTTCCGCGACACCGTCTTCGGCGACATCCTTTTACTACAACGAACCTCGTACGATGACATCATCAAGGTAGGGGTTATCTTTATGCTCGTGGATATTCTTTGCCGATTATCGTCAATTCATTTGGGTGTTCAACGTTAATGATCTAGCATCCTGTTATCAAGATAACGGGAGGAGTTCGGGCTGCACGAACACGACCAAACCTCCTCCCTCTTCTTTGTTGTTGATTATTATGTGGTTTGGAACAAAGGCAGCGTGGTGCTGTCGCACTGCGCGGAAACGAAGAGGGAAGCGGGTGAAGAAGCGCGGCGCCGTCGCGCCACGCCAGTCGGAGAAGGTCGCGACGGATCATGGAGGGCGGCCGGACCTCCGGCCGCCGTTGCTTCAAGGGGGCGGGATCAGCAGGTCCCGCAGCAGCAACCGGCCAGCCATTATGGTCGGCCGGATTCCGGAAGACCGGGGGTTCGTAACCCCCGGCAGGTGGTCAGGCGGTCCACCACGTGGGGGTCATGGTTACAAAAGCAAGGGGAGGCAACACATCCCCCCCCCCCCCCCCCCCGCGTCCGCTCAGCGTGTGGCAGCCGTCAAGCCGGACCGGCTGCGCCGGGCCGTGCGGACCACCCGGTCTGCGCCGGCTGGTCTGGGCCACTCCAGCTGGGCCAGACCGCGCCTTAATGGGCCGGACCTAGACCCGGGTCGGGTCGACCCAGTTCGGGCAGACCCTGTGGGTTCTGGGCCGGGTCGGTCTTGGCCAAAACCCCCCTAAAACCGGATCGTTTTGTTCAAACGCCCATAACATGGCCTATGGACCTCTGATCGATGCACCGTCAGTTGGGATATGACCCTTGGATCGAGTCGGTCGTTTAGGTATATTAAAATCAAGGTTTAGGTGAACTTTGGGTACATCCAGGTTGGTTCGAACACGAAACCAATCGGGCCCTCGGAGCGGAAACACCTATAACATGAGCTCCGGACGTCCGATTGACGTGTCGTCGACTTTGTTGGATTAATCTTAGTGAGACGGACCATATGGCTTACTCCAATCATGGTTTGGATGTAGTTGGAGTACAGTCGGAATGGTTTTGACTTAATAACCAACAGGGCCCCTGGGAGGAAAAAGCAAATAACTCTTAGACCGGGTGTCTGATTGACGCGCCGCCTGTCACGTTGTGTTCCTATCGATGTGACTGATCTTTGCGATACATCAAACCGGGTCTATGTGATAGTTGATGTATCAACCACTTGGGTTATGGAGAGGACCCTCCTGGAATGAGCGTGTTGTGTGAGAAACGCTAGAGATGGCTGTGACTTCGACGACAATGACCACCGTATTGGAATCCTCCGTGGGTTCGACGGTGAATACTTTCGTACTGGAATCATCCGTGGGATCGACAATGAAGACAACTGTATTGGAATCCTCCTTGGGTTCGATGGTGAAGACTTTCATACTTGAATCCTCCATGGGTTCGACGATGACGACAATCGTACGGGAATCCTCTGACGGTTCGGTGGTGATGACTACTGTACCTTCAATCCTTATGAAACCCTAGAGCTGGATAAGACTTGACGACTGCTGATCAATCTACTCGGATTGTTTCGGAAAGCCTAGTAGGGAGCTCTTGGTTGTAGCGGCAGACCCATGGTGGGAAGCTCTTGGTTGTAGTATCAGGCCTACATTACTCGACAGGGGGAGTACTTCAGTAGTCCAAGGTGAGTGGATAGTGCTTGGTTGTAGCGGCAGACCCACTATACTTGATAGTGGAGGAGTTCTCTAGCAGCTGTGTTTTCGACATCAAGAATAAATCTTGGTTTGAGAAGAGTCTCAACATTCAGTCATTATCTTCGATGTGATTGACTTGATATCCTGTGTGGATTGGATCATTCTTTCCTGTGTGGATTGGGTCATACTTTCCTGTGTGGATTATATTTTACCTTCCTGAGTGGACTGGATTGTACTTGAGCTCGTGAGTTGGAGCTGAACTGGATTTGATGTCTTAGGTATATGTATTGGCATATACCTAAGTAGTGTTGGATGATAATTTGTGATTGTATCTTTTCTTCGTGGTTTATCCTTTGTGGATTCAGGGAGGCCTTCGGGGGTCTCGGGGTCCCTACTGAGTATCGTATACTCACCCCTACACGGGATTCACCCGCACTATGTTGTGTTGGTTGCAGACGATGGACATCACTGATTGAGGTTGAGGCTTGTAGAGCTGGATGGTACCCGGAAGAGGATCTCACGATGAGTCAGTGCCCAGAGGTGGATATCGCGTCGAGTCGGTGCCCGAAGGTGGATTTCATGACGAGTCAGTATCCGTAGGAGACGGAAGAACGAGGAGTGATGAGGAGGAGATATGTACCTACCCTTCAGGTAGGAAACTGGAGGACGACCTAGGAGCGGCTTGTCACCTTTCAGCTCTTGTCCTTTGAGTTGTCCATTACATTCAGTTGTAGCTGTACCTTTCGGTTGGGTTTGTATTCTGGTTCATTTACCTTTCAGCACTTTATTTTTTACTTAGTGTTGCTTCCACTTTTACTCTGTGGTGTTTGTTACTTTTTTAAAGTCAATTCCTTCCCCTTTTATTGGGATTTACGCCATGGGTTCTAGTCGCCAGCCCCTGGCCTATTGAAGGCGGGCTTGGAGTAGTCACGACACGGGCCCTGAGGAAGGGTCGTGACAAATTGGTATCAGAGGATTTCAGTTCTACTGCAGAACTCAGCACTGTGATATTTCTTCTGTGTGAAGAAATAGTGTTAACGATATTGAGTGTGGTTATTAGTCTAGGGAGTCTAGTGTTGGTGAGGTGGCTGGCGTATCCATACACAAGGACCCAGACTTCTGATTTCTGACTCAGTGCACGAAAACATTTATTACATGTGTGTTTCAAAAGTTTTCTTTGTGATTACTTTGTGTCACCTCACCAGGTATACTTTTTTTACTGTGGCACACCAAATCCTCTTCAGGATGGCCCCACGATGGCAGCCAGCTAGGGTTCCGAGGGAGTACTCGATGGCGGCCCACCGAGCGACGAAAGTCTAGTGTGTGGCCCTCTTTCTATGTTGCCACCTTCAGGTGGTGTACCAGGGGCACTACCAACTATTAGGAAGTATATGACACTAGCCATAGTAGTGGAAGGTGAATTCTAATAGAGTGTGTTGCATGAGTTCCAGTAGAAGAGGCCTCTGAGGATACGAGGCGAGGCAGATTTCCAAACTTTAGGGGACTAGATGGAGGCTTTGTTAGAGTTTCCACCCAGTGTAGACACTAGTAGAGCAGTTGGTGATCTTAGCTATTAGTGTTTTCCAGTAAGTGACCATGAGTTTGGTCTGTTTAGTGAAGAGTATTCGGTATGTGGACTGATGCCTGAGGTAGTAACTTTGGGTAGTGTGTCAGTTAAATCACTACCTATTGGTCAGAAGTTACAACCGGTGGTACCGGTAGGTGACACATGTAGACTTACTGGCTTACACGTGTTCCAACTTCATATACCCTCAAGTTATGAGGCGATCCCGACTCACATGCGGCTGAGGACTGGCTTGAAGTGGTGGATGAGAGTTTTCTAGAGCTTATACAGCTTCGGCAGGATGACATGTCGGTATATGTGAATTCATTGGGGCATACCAAACTATTCCTGGTACTCGATGACTATGATGCAATCAGTGATTCAGGGATCAGACATCTGAGTGAGGTGTGTCTAAAGGACATCTGATCCAACACTTCTTTTATATATGCATTTCTACTTATGCTAGGGTTTTAGAAAGAACCATTATGGTTGAGAATTCTTTTGTTGTATGGATGCAGTCAGTGAAGGTTAGAAGTGGGAAAGCAGGAAACTGGCGCCAGTCTCGGAGACTTGAGCATGTAAAATGTTTCAAGTAGAGGATGTAAAAAAGGACATATGAATCTGTAGGGAAGCAAACATGGAAGTGTATCTAGGAGAGCAGCATGGGGTGGTGAACATTTTTACATGTTGCAAACACCCGCCTTTGTAATCCCCGCTAGGCTCAGGGAGCTGGAGGTCAGGGGAAAGAGTAGCTGCAAGCGGTTAAAGAGTGCGACTGAAAGGGATCTAAGGATGATTCGAAGTATGGACTGTGTCTTCTACTAGCTGCCATAACAACAGAAATCGATACGAATCATCCCTTCCTTCCATGAATCTTGTCCCAGACCTAGAGTTTCTCGTTAAGCCGTTGACATGACCCTAACATCTGGAGATAACTTTGGGAGGAGACTCGATAATCACACTTATGCCGATGGTGTGATCTGAACCTTGAGGCGAGAGTTTCAGTTGGATCCTCTTGGTGGCAGTGTCGAGGCCTTACAACATTAGTTTGAGTATGGACTGGGCAATCACAGTTCATACAAAAAATTGACGGTATTGGGAAAACATCGGGATGGGTTTTCCTTGGTCGGAGAAAAGGAAACCCCGGGTAGCACGAGTTTAACTCTTGCTTAGGAGGGTGTAGCCGATCACTCTTGGGTCAGCCAACCTTACGCTCGTGGCTGTAGGAGTTTTCAGTTTCAGTTCTAATCAGGGAATGGAGGCCTCTAGAGTTCGAGGTTTGTGACCACATTCTTATACGGGTCTCACCTCGATGAGGTTCGCAGAGATGTAGCCGAGACGACGAGATATCTTCGAGGTTCAACGGACCTTTCTATGTCCTCAGCAGGGTAGGAAAGGTGGTTTACCACTTGACCTTTCCAGCTCAGTTTCACATGGTTCACGATTTCATCCACGTATAGCAGCTAAGAGGATATGTGCATGACCCTTCACACATCATCGACCGTAGGGAGTTGGACGCCGACGATGGGGCGACTTTTGCCGAGGTCCCGGTGGAGATCGAGGATCGACAGGAGAAGGTCCTATGTGGGCTGTCGATACCTCTAGTTTTCATCAGGTGGCAGCATGGAAACCTCCAGGAGAGAACTTGGGAGTGGGAGGCTCAAATGTGTGCTTAGTACCCTATTTTGTTTCCCTAGTTTGTGATGTATCTTTACGGGGACGTAAAGCCCTGAGGTGGGAGTAATGTAATGACCCGTAAATCTCAAGAGAAATTTTTTCTTAATTTTCTTTGGGATTTTACGAGTACGCCGTTTCTGAAGGCACCTGATTCTGAGGCCCGGTGTGCCCGAAATCAATTTCTGAAGATTAGCTCGGGTACGTTCAGGGAACGAACGAGCGGGTTTTCCTAACTTTTGAATCGGTGCTTGGAATTGAAATCCGAGGGAACCGTTGAAACTGCAACGCCGATAATTTCTTAAAAAGGCCTTTTCCAGAGTTGCGTTTTCTCGGGAAGAGTTGTTTAATTTTTGTGGATTAAGACTATAGAGAAATAAAATTTATGCTACTAATTTTTTTCTTTAAATGGTTAAATCCAATGGATGAAGGATGGGTGGAACTGACCACCCATGTGAGGTTAATAGTGAGGTGGGGCCCACATGGGCCCCTACCCCTTCAAATCCCCCTAAACCCCCTCTTTAGTGTTGGAAACCCCCCCATAAGTTTATGAGCTTCTCTTTCACTTTTAATGATGCCAACTTACACCCATTAATTTTTACAACACAAGATTTAATTAATGTGGTGAATTCTAATTTTGAATTTTGAAAGGTTTGGAAAAGTTAAAATAAAATAAGGTGTAGCTTATTTTATTTTTGGGGTTGTTCGTTGTGTGGAGACTGGGGAGAGAATTCGCAAAGTCTTGACATCTTCTGCCTCGTCGAAAAACGCGAAGAACATCGGGTCTACGATGAAGAACTCCATCACTGAAAGAGAATCGTCATGTCATCTCCTCACCTCTCCACAGCCGGTGAGAGACACCTTCTTTGGAAAATAACGACGCGCTGCAACCTTCTTCGGGCGAACACCGACGACGTATACAGCACCGTCTTCTGCAACTCCCTCTTTCGTGACATCCTTTTCTCACGACGAACCTCGTACGACGGCATCATCAAGGTAGGGTTTAACTTTATCCTCATGGATATTCTTTGCCGATTATCGTCAGTTCCTTTGGGCGTTCAATGTTAATGATCTAATAGCCTATTATCAAGATAACAGGAGGAGGTCGGGCTGCACAAACACGACCAAACCTCCTCCCTCTTCATTGTTGTTGATTATTATGTGGTTTGGAATGGAGGTAGTGTGGTACCGTCGCACCGCGTGGGAACGAAGAGGAACGCGGGCGAAGAAGCACAGCGCCGTCGCACCGCGCTGTTGAGACCGAACGAAGCCGTGGCTAGAGTTGGGCCACGACAAAGGGGTGTGGCGCCGTCGCACCATTCCAGAAAACCATGAAGGGCCACGACCGGGGCGGGCTGTGGCGGAGGGGCGCGGCGCCGTCACATCGCACCGGTCGGAAAAGTCCACGGCCGGACCTCCGGCCACCGGCGCTTGAAGGGGGAGGGACCAGCAGGTCCCTCCGTAGCATCTGAATGACCATTATGGCAGACCGGATTCCAGAAGACTGGGGGTTCGTAACCCCCGACAGGTGGTCAGGCGGTCCCCCACGTGGGGCCGCGGTTACAAAAGCAAGGGTGGGCAATGCACCCCCCCCCCCCCACGTCAGCTCAGCGCGCGACACTCACCGAGCCGGACAGGCCGCATTGAGCTGGGCCGCCCGCGCCGGGCCGGAACGCCCGGGCCGAGCTAGGCCGCCCTCCCTTGGCCGGACCCCCGCACCGGGCTAGGCCATGCCAGCGGGGCCAGTCGCGCCATAATGGGACGGACCCGGACTCGGGTCAGGTCACACCAGTTCGGGCCGACCCAGGGGGTTCTGGGCCAGGTCGGTCCAGGCCCGAACCCCCCTAAAACTGAAAAGTTTCATTCAAATGCCCAAAAATGGGCTATAGACCTCTGATCGATAAACCGTCAGTTGTGATGAGATCCTTGGATCGAGGCGGTATTTTTCTTATATTACACTAATGGTTTCAGAGAACTTTGTGTACAGCCGGGTTGGTTCGAACACGAAACCAACCGGGCCCTCAGAGCGGAAACGCCTATAACTTGAGCTCTAGACGTCCGATTGATGTGCCGTCGACATTTTTGGATTCCTCTTAGTGAGATGGACCTTTTGGATTACTCCGCTCGAGGTTTGAATGTAGTTGGAGTATGGTCTGGTTGGTTTTTACTTAAAAACCAACCATGCCCCAAGGACGAAAAAGCCAATAACTCTCAGACCGGGTGTCCGATTGACGCGCCGTCTGACACGTTGTGTTCCTATCGATGTGACGGAACTTTGCGATACATCAACCCTGGTCTACGTGATAGTTGATGTATCGAACTCTTGGCTCATGGATCGGACCCTCCCGGAACGAGCGTGCTGTGTGCGGAAATCCTAGAGTTGGCTACGACTTCGACGATGATGACAACCGTATTGGAATCCTCTGTGGGTTCGACAGTGAATAATTTCATACTGGAATACTCCGTGGGTTCGAAGATGATGGCAACCATATTGGAATCCTCTGTGGGTTCGATGATGAAGAATTTCATACTGGAATCCTCTGTGGGTTCGACGATGACGATAACCGTACGGGAATCCTCCATGGGTTCGGCGGTGACGATTACTGTACTTTCAATCCTTATGAAACCCTAGAGATGGATGAGACTTGACGACTACTGATCAATCAACTCGGAGTGTTTTTGATAGCTGAGTGGAGAGCGCTTGGTTGTAGCGGCAGACACACGGTGGAGGAGTGCTTGGTTGTAGTGGCAGACCCACTGTACTCAACAGAAGAAGTATCTCTATAGGCTATGAGGGGGAGCGTTTGGTTGTAGCGGCAGACCCATGGTGGGAAGTGATTGGATGTAATAGCAGGCCCACAATACTTGATTGGGGGAGTACTTCAGCAGTCCAAGGTTAGTGGATAATGCTTGGTTGTAGCGGCAGACCCACTATACTCGATAGAGGAGGAGTTCTCTAGTAGATGTGTTTTCGACATCAAGAATAAATCATGGTTTGAGCTAAGTCTTGACTTTCAATCATTATCTTTGATGTGATTGACTTGATATCCTGTATGGATTGGATTATGCTTTCTTGTATGGATTGGGTCGTACTTTCCTGTGTTTATTATGTTTTACCTTCCTGAGTGGACTGGATGTACTAGAGCTCTTGAGTTGGAGTTGAACTGGATTTGATGACTTTGGTATATGTATGGGCATATAACTAAGTAGTGTTAGATGATACTTCGTGATTGTATCTTTTCTTTTTGGTTTACCTTTGTGTATTCAGGGAGACCTTTGGGGGTCTCGGGGTCCCTACCGAGTATCGTATAATCACCCCTGCATGGGCTTCGCCCGCACTACGTTGTGTTGGTTGCAGACGATGGACATCACTGATCGAGGTTGAGGATTGTAGAGCTGGACGGTACTCAGAGGAGGATCTCATGATGGATCGGTGCCCAGAGGTGGATATCATGTTGAGTCGGTGCCCAGAGGTGGATTTCATGACGAGTCGGTACCCGGAGGAGACGGGCGGACGTGGAATGCTGAGGAGGAGATATGTACCTACCCTTTAGGTAGGAAACCAGAGGACGATCCAGGAGCATCTTTTCACCTTTCAGCTATTGTCCTTTGAGTTGTACTTTACTTTCCGTTGTAGTTGATCCTTTCAGTTGGGTTTGTATTCTGGCTCATTTACCTTTCAGCACTTTCTTTTGTACTTTGTGTTGCTTCCGCTTTTACTCTGTGGTGTTTGTTACTTTTATAAAGGAAATTCCTTCCCTTTTTATCAGGATTTACGCCTTGGGTGCTAGTCGCCAGCCCCTGGCCTATGGAAGGCGGGCTTGGGTTAGTCACGGCATGGGCCCCGAGGACGGGTCGTGACATCGTGATCACTTATTAAAGTATAATAGGAATAACTAAAATTTATTTTTTAGAACATACATGGATGCATGATTAATCTAACTATATTTCATTAAATAAATTATTTTCCCTTCAATAAATATGATTAATTGAATAGGTTATTATTTACATGATTGAACTATATGATTAATAAGCTAATGATCAATACTTAACCTTGCTTAATAGTTTTCTTTGGACGTTCTTTTAAAAATGTAAACTAAAAGTGAGATTAAATGATTTATTTCTTAAATATAATGTATTTGATCAATTTAGATTATATATATATAATATAAATTTATTTATAATTTTAATTTGTCTATTTGTCTTGAATATGTATTTGATATTTTAATACTCAAATGATTGTGTTGTAACATGGTTATGTGAGAGTATTTTGTTTTGAAAAATAGTAATAACAATTATTTTCAAAATTTATTTTTTTAAAGTAAAACTTTCAATGTTTTGAATATTTACATATTCTAATGTTTTTCTTAAAAATATATTCTAATTTGATGAAAATATTTAAAAAACTCCATTTTAAAAATATTATTGAAAATTAAATAATTTTCTTTACATAATTCATAACGATGTTTTTGTATTGGTTTTAATTGATACAATATTCTACCTCTATTTATATTTATCATTAGAATACACTAGTAACCACTTGTGTTGCACTCAATGCCATATTTAGATTTACAATAATGTAAAATTGATTATTCTCTATTCCATGAATATGTTTTAGAAACACAATAAATTATAGGACCTTGAAGAATATGTTATTCAATGAATTATTCATTTTTTCTTTATGTGTAGAAATATTATTATTTTTTTGGTATAATTGCACTAGATTTATGATGAATTATTTTAGTTCAATTATTAATAAAAATTTATAAATTGTTATTTATTTTATACTAATTATGATAATTGATATAATAAGGAATGATAAATATTTGATCATGGGAAACATGTTCCAAATAGTTATAATTATTTTATGAACTATAACTAGTTTCACTTGTTAATGAGTTTTACATTGATCTATCTCACAATGATGAATCTATAAATCCCCTTTCTATTTCCCATATTGTGGATGAGGGATAGGATATTATTACTTTTAACAAACTATTACCTCTCCCGTATGATATGACTGCTCCCTAACATCCAATATGCTAATTTGAATTGTTTGAGTAATAATGTTTTATTCCCATTTCATCGTAAATTTGAGGATTGAACTAGAGAATGTATCAAAAGTATGGATCCATATTTAGAATATATTTTTAGATGTTATATTTCTTGTTTATTTCATGAATTATTTTTTTATTATGTTATTTGTAAACATTATAAATGATTTTTAATTGAAACCACACACCTATCTGTATATCATATATGTTGGAACCTTAGTGGCTTCATACTCAGAATTTTATTCTCACACTGTATGTCTAAATCTATTTTTATAAGAAAAATAAGGGTGTATTTTGTGCTTCTCTACAGGTAATCGTATATTTTATTATAATGTTTCTTAGGTAACTTATAGTTATAATCTATATAGGTTGTGTCCTCTTCATGTTGGAACTAGAGAATAGTGATCGAATTTTTCAGTTTAATTTTTGTGTTAGTGACTTATTTTATAGCATTATATTTCAGAAGGGATATATTTTTATATTATACAAATTTTTTTCTATATATTTTTATGGTTTTTTAATTAATATTTTTATATTTTTCAGTAAATATTCCAATACAATATTTGACAATTTTTATAGTATTTTCTTTCATGAGGGGATCGAGGAGCTCTACTGAGGTCGTGTGGTATCCTAATTTGTGTACCATTATAGTGATTTTGGTAAGCATTATTACATTGTTAATATTAATTTTTTTATAATTTTAATATTGGGATTGTTCTTGTTACAATTTAAATAATCATATATTACTCCTAATGATTAGCTGTCATTTCAATTGGCATAAACATAGAATATTTTTTTATAAATATATTTTATTTCATTCATTATTTATGAACACAATTTTTATCAATGTAATTTATATTTTATTTATAAGAAATCATGATTTTAATACATTTTTTCTATCTTTAATTTTCTTATTTCTATGAAAAATCTAGGAGACCATGATGAAATAAAATTTCATATTTTAGTTATGTTATTTTCAAATTCTTATTAACTGTTATATTTTTTTCAACATTATAGAGTGCATTCAATAAATATTATAATTTTTTATATTGATTTAATATTATAAATTCATATAATATATCCTCTATATGATTTATACTAAAAATAATAATGCACATATATTTTGACATGACAAATTTTCATATCTTAATTTTTTTGTTGAACTCTACCTCCCATTAGAAATATTAAACTTGAAATTTCCAATTGACCTCAATGTTGAAAATTGAATGTGGTACAATTGTTTCATTAAAACCATGTGACTCCATGTTTCATCTTCATAAATATTCTTTCTCAATATCACACTAACTATTTGATTTGTTTTTTATTATTTGAACTTTATAGTTATTACACAACATTTTCTATGGTTTCTCATCATAAGAGATATCATTATCTAGCTGTACTAACTTTTAATTTAGTTAAATTGATGAATATGGTATTTATCTCCACATGTAGGACACATAGAACATACTTTCACATTATAAATGTATATTTTAAAAGAAATTATATAAGCTATAGCGCCATCATGATCAAGACTATCAAAAGGACCTATATGCTTAGGGATATATATTCCCTTCATCCCTAGAATCACAACCATATACTAGGGATATATTATTAAGAAAAATTAATTCCAAACCTAAACTCATTATCCTAATCATGATTTTTATCATATCCCTTTTCAGAATTTTAGATATTTTTTTGTGTTGTTCAATGGATTGCTTGTTCTGTAAAATATCATCAACTGCTATTTCACCCAATAATTTATTCTTCAAAATTCATCTAATAAGATTAAGGTTATATATTTCATCCAAAAGAAGGATGTAAATTTTTTTATATGAGTGCTAGTTTTATAATAAGAACTTATATGTGGATGATATGTCATGTTAAATATTAATAATGTATTCAGTTCCTTATGAAGCCTTATTTAAAATATTTTATGTATAAATTAGGCCTCAATTTGATTAAATAGAAATTGGTTTTCAACATTTGATCAACACATCTATGATATATAAAATAACATGTTTATCATGTGAGTATTCTTCCGGGATTTAGACTATGTCAATAGATGTTAAAAGAAAACCCAAAATAAATAATATTACATTATTTCACTTAGATGTCATTAGAGACTTTTGAAAAAGTCCACGGTGATAGAGCCTATATTCTTAGTATTTATTGGTAATGAATTCATCATCCCCATATACATATTTAATTCCTTAAAACTTTTTTCCACACCAAGATCATAGGTAAATATATGAAAATATAATTCTATATATTATCCTTTTAAATGTTCTCTTTTATATCCTTGAATATGTATTTTCTAAATAAGTGTAAAGAGAATATTGAGCTATGAATATCAAGTAATATCTCATTCTTTTTTATTGTTTCATAAGGTAAAAATATTGTTTTCCCAATTCTTATAACTATATATTTATCTATTTTAAACTCCTATGTTTTCCCATAATTGTTTAATCCCACCTTGTTTTTCACCTTAACATCATCGATTTATTGAACATTAATCGTCTATATATTAAATGGTTCATCAATAAATTCTGTAATATAAGATTTTATACCATATTATATGACGCCCATGTTTATACTTTTCATTTCTAATAATATTGGATCCCATTCAAAATTTTTAATGGATATGGATTCAATATGTTTCAACATAGATACTCATTTACATTTTTTGTTAACCATGATATTAATGTTTATCAGAAATTATAGTATTTGATCATATCAATTTCTCTTAGATGGTTCATATTTAAATCCAATTATGTGAAAATATAATCAAAAAATTTGTGGATATTATATATTTCAAATATGTTTTCTATATAGATGATGTATTCTAAATCAGGAGGAAGATGATTTCATTGGATCTCATGGTTGTAATAGGAAGTGGTCAACCATATATTTTTATTTTACCACTAGTGCAACTAATGGCTAACCACTAACATCTAAAATGGATATGGGTATGGGAGATTCACAATCATAATAACATGCATATATTTTTCTAGTTTGTATACATTTTGTAAAGGAATATGTAAACCAAAAGTGTTGTTAAATTTTTTTGATAATTAATTTTACATAAAGTGAGATAATTAGTGTAAAAAACATGAAAATTGGGTTGGGAATAAAAATAGGAGGTTCTATGGGGAATTATTCTATGAATGATGATCATTTAATTTTGTTATAAATCACCAAACTCAATCTACACACTCAACATAATTCTTGAAAATAACCTTAAATATTTTTTTTGTATAGAACTACGAATCAAATCTTTAATCCTTTATCAAACCAATAATACAACTATTATAATTATTTAATGGTAACAACAACCCTTCATCGATTGAATGAAATTACTCTCAACCCAAGACAAATCTCTATGTTGGCCTTCCTGTAATATCACATTACTACACTAGTATGATGTGTGGTCTGAATATATATATATATATATATATATATATATATTGATATAAAACATTTTAATGTGATAAAATATAATTGATGCTCTAAAGATTGAAAATATCACTCTATGTGACTCACCTTCACTATCACGCAAAAATTAGTGAAATATATTATCAATTAAATGAATAAATTAAATAAAACCTGTATGATTTCCCTTCAACCACCAATAATGGGTTAACATTTAACTATAATTATGTTTGAGACCATGGAGATTTTACAGAGGGTGAGAGACATGGATAAAAGGGAGACAATGGAACATGAAAATTGAAAAATGATTAATTGAAAAAAAATTAAAATTGAAAAATTAAAATTTCTTTAATAATAAATAAATTGAAACCATTTCAACTATGAAGATTCATATCCCTCATAACAAGGGAGGGGGAATATATTTATAATAATAATCATCATTCTCCCAGAATTCATTGTTTTGTGTAGAAAATTTAAGATTCCTTTGGCTATTTCCATGTTTCATTATCAAAGGTAAATATGGATTTAGTTTTTTGAATCATATTCATTATTCTTGGTTGAAAAATTTATCACAAAATAGAAAATAATCCATAGAGAAGTGCATCATGTGATAGAAAATAGAAGATATTATGTGGTTAAATTCTTGTTGTGATGATTTGGATTTATGATACATATTACATCATTATGGGATATAAATCATCATTTTGGAATCAATGAAACAATAATGAGTGAATATGTTCTTGGGTAAAAAATGGTAATTTTTCTTGTTAAATTTTTCAATCAACATATTCTAACTGTAGAGGGGCTCAACGTATGGATTTATGCATCATATAAGGGAGATAAAGCCTATAAATTAACTTGTATAGGTGTGGGGAGGATCATGATAATTGAATTTTGATATTATATAGTATAAAATGGGGATCATCCAACTATGAATGTATTCAATTGATCACAATGTGGAACATGATCGAGGATTATATGTGCATTATCCTCTGATTTTTTTGTGATGTATTGGTAGAGTACAAGGCCAAAATATTAATCAATATTTCACATATATAGGGAATAAACCACATATATAATTTGATTTATTCATATCCATTGATAAAATAGTCTTCATCGGTTCTTTAGTGAATTAATCCTTTAAAATTGGTAATAGTTGTTCAATTTCTGGTTGATCTTCCACTCATATGTGTTCACTCATGGGTGCTAATAGGGATGTGGCCAAGCAGGAATTTCACTGATCACCATAAATGTTCAATTTCTATGTTCCATGATTGATGCATTGTGAGTGAGATGATGCATGCTTTTTCATTATCATCCTATATATGAATATAATGTACCCTCGATGATAAAAAATCAACGTTATCATATACATTATTAGATTCGGCAGGAAGGTGATTATCAAGTCACTCTTCAGTGTCATATTTCTCATTTAATTCCAATAAAAAATTACATGAGTCCCCTGATAGTAAATATAAATTAAAATTTTTCTCAAGGATCTCTTAGTCTAAATAGGGAACACATAAAATTTATTTATCTTTATTATTGGATGAAATTGATGAAAAAATCAATCATGGATCATAAATCATTAGAGGGTCACACAAATGAAATATTTCCATCAAAAAATATCATCAATTAGCCATGTGAAATTTCCAGTCTTGTTATCCCTATGAAATACATGACTTATGGTCCTTCACTCGTGTAGTCAAATTATCCAAAATATCAGTTTAATTTAGTAAGACAACATCATTTATAGGATATTATAGGTCAAATTATCTTATACTTTAAAATATACTATAGGACCATTGAATATATACAGTGAGTTGGACTTGAACCATTTTAAAATCCTTCATTCTTGAATTTGGATTTATTTTCATCAAGATAGATAGCTGATTAAGTACACTATATGTTCGGTCCAATTTATTATTCCATGATATTTTACCAAATAAAATTGATTATTAATAGATACACAAAACTTCTATATAATAATGTTCTATTCATGATTAGTTTTTTTTCATTGTGACATGTTTTTCAAAGTAGTACTATGCACGACAATAGTTTAAATGACATTTTTCATGTCCTTATGAATAAATGATGTATCAAATAAAGTGGTAACCTAGTAAGAGATGTCTGTCATAGTCATATATTTGAACCTTTCAAAATTACTGGATATGAATGGAATAATCCCCATAGTATAGTCATAGTTAAATGGTCATCGTGCATGACCATACCTCACAAATGCACACTCGAATACATTCTCACATTGGGACATGTTCAAACATATCCACTTGATCACAAAACATTATTATTACTTTTTTTCTCACATGACCTGCACATTCTGAAAGTAATTTTCTTTTAGTACATGTTATATTCTTATTAAAAATATTGAAAAAAATAATCAAAATCAATTTAAATAACCTGAATCAATTAAATGGAAAAAAATGAATTCATTTTATACCAATTCAAATAATAATTATCCACAAAAAATCAAGCTATTTTTTTTAAAAAAATTATAATTTAAAATAAGAGCTGAAACAGAACAAAACATTAATTTTTTTAAATAATTATATACATTGAAATTTTAAAAAGTCCAAAAATTTATGTATAACATCTTTGATAGATAAGATGTTTAATAGCACACTAAAATTTATAGTTAACTTTTTTTAATAAATCCCAAATATCACCAAATAATTAATAATTAATTCACCACCCATACAATGAAATAATTATGGGGTTAATTTTATTTAAATAATGATAATTTATTTTAACTAGTTTTGATCACATAAAATTTTCCAACTACAGATCCTAAGTATTGTAATATTTATAATATACATTCAATTTTAAAAATTCATGATGTATAAAATAATAATTTCTCAAGATTACACCATCCAATACCTTTATTGAAGAATCATATTATATCACAAAATATTTCCCAAAGAGGAGTAGTTTGATTTAATGATCTGTAAACAAATATTTTAGTTCATTATATAAATTTACCTTCATATTCATCTATATAAAATAACATTATTTAATTCTATTTTTTATTTGTTAGTGGGTGTGATAGTCAAGAAACATTTACCATAAAAATCGATAGGGACCATATAATCTTAGAAAATGATGAATATTAATGACTATTATTGGTATTTACCCATCGTCAGCATCATTATTAATTAAAGGATACATATATATTGTTAATAATGATAAAAAAATTTATTAATGGGAATATACATATCTAGGAGAAAAACTTTCTATAATTTTAAAACATATTCTCTAATCCAAATTTATTTACGAAAATTCACAAATGTACCTAATTGGCTTTATTTTTTTAGTATATATGATATCTTCATCTATGAAGACCACAAAATATTTATAGAGATAATGTTTCTAGACTATATTCATAATTTTTATGATTATTATAGGGGAATTAATTAGTTTTAATGTAATTAATATATACATAAAATATTTATATCTATTGCTAAATAATGTCTTGGTATTATACTCAGTTTTCACCATCAATTTATCATATCTCAAATGAATATCCACTTTAGAGAAACATTGATCCATAAATAGATTTTTTATCATTTCCTCAATCTATGGTTTAGGATGCATGTTTATTATCATTATTTAGCTAAACTCATGAAAATCACTAGAGAAATTGATTTATCCATTCTAATTCTTATGAAAAATAATTGTACCACCCATTGATAATTAAATAAGGTGTATAAATACCTTGTACATGGTTTCATATCGTATTTTCTTAATATATTATATTCAACACAATAAATTATGGTTAGACTCCTTGATATGGTTAAATATCTATTAATATATCCTATTAATTAGACAATATCCTAATATGGAGGAATACATGAATCAATTCAATGAATTCATCATAATGAAACATTATAGTGAGAATTTCATAAATGGAAATACATTCATTTTCATAAATCATTTTATCAAGATTTTATGAATCATAAAAACAAATTCATTTTTTTGAAGGTGTTTGTAAAATATTTTTACACTTCTTGTCGCATAAGTATATAGTGATTTTATGGATTATGATAATTAAAATTATTTATCTCTAATAGAATATGATAGTATATCCATATATAGAAAAACATTCCATGCACAATATATAATAAAATTCATATAAGTAGATAAAAAAATAATTTTGGGAAGATTAAAATAAAAAATTGTAATTAGGAAAGAATTACATATATGAGAGGAAATGATTTAACAATTTAGTGTTATAACTAATATCTTTACCTCTATTCCTCAAGATGGGGTTTAAATATTTCGAGAAATCATTAACCATATGAGTTAACGGATAAAACAATAATGTAATCTATCATTAAAAGTTAATATTACGATAATACATATACCTCTATCCAATTTATTACAGTTGAAATAAATTATTATAACAATAAATTAAGATAATGATGTGAATTTTTAAAATTATAATCATTTTAATGGAAAATTGTCATATTAAAAAGAATAACACATAAATAAGTTGTAAATCTAATTATATTCTGTCTTATGTCTCAATATGATTTATTTATTGTCTATTTAAATCTATGTACTATACCCAAAACCTCATGAAAAAATGACACTATTTAATAAAAAATAATATGTTTTTCTATCCTTATACAATGTAATAAATAATTTTTAATTTAATTATACTAAATGTAGTGCTATATATCCTAATATTTGTTGTCATTGGTAAATTAGGAACATAAATATTCTCTTTTTAGAAAAATTATTGTTATTTTCTTAATAAGATATTCCTTTTAGATCCCACCATATTAATATCACTTCATGGGGAATCATGAGAACACACATAAAATATTGGGTAATACATAATGACTAAAAATTGTTTAAAATATGATAATAATTGGGTGTGATGAAGATAAAATAATTACTATGAACATGTAATCAATATGGTATAGGATCATACCCCATCACATAGAAACATTGAATAATACTAATGTTGTAATATGATCTTGGTATTAATGAAAATCATATGATTATTCAACAAACAAAATACAATGTATATCATTAGATGAAATATTCATCTAATTAAATCAGTAGATATATTAATATATCCCATCTATTTTAATCATAATATATATTTAATAATTTTCACATATAAAAATAAAATATAAATCCCAGAAAAATAAAAAAAACACCCAAAAGAAAAAATGGGTAACATTTTTATTCTCAAAGGGAATTTCAAATGGTGAGTCATGTATATACCCTAAACAAGGAGGTAACATATCATATAATAATATCTATGATCATAATTAATGTATAATAATATAGTTTTTGCCATGATTCTTGTATTAATGTTGAGTTAATATATAAGTACCAGACCTTAAACATTACATAATATTGAATTAAATGAATAATTCACATTGAGGATCTTTTCAGGTTTAGAGTTTTAGATAATTAGGACATAACTATTACATCTCAAAAGATTACAAAGTCGACACTTCTACAGTGTTTTCATTTTTTTACAAAACATGAACTCTTGAAAAAAAGAGTCATGTCAAGTTCCATGTTTAAGACCTCATGACTTTTCCATGATCCCATCGTTGATCCTATTCTACATTATGTCCTATGAAAAACATTTTAAAAACATGGGATGAGCATAAAAATATCAGTAATGGATACACAAAGAAGTAAAACTGTTAGATTTTTCAAAACATTAGGTAAACCATGAATAATTTTTCATAAGTAATACTATTCACCTTTATGAAGTAGTAAATACTCTTCACTAAATAAAAAATCATTACATACCCTTTTGTAACCAAAATATTACCATAAAACCCATATAAAGAACATGTAACATATAAAGGTAACTTGGGACATAAACATATATAAATGGAATAACCATACGATAGACTTCCACACATATCACTAAATGGAATAGCCATACGACCAACTTCCATACCCAATGAATTGGTGGTTATAACGTAACCACCTGCCCTGGTATTCACGACACCACTCTTCATTTGGTTTATCATGTAACCACCCGTAAAATTTCCAAGTACCATTATAAAATCATAATACATAAAGAAAATATAACGGAAAGAAAACATTTCCACATTCCAATTACAATATATCACTTAAATATATTGACATAACAAATCCATTATCAAAACTATTTTCAATACCAAATACATAAATGTGTATATGGTATTTTTTTCATTTAAAAACATTACGGCTTTTTGAGGAAGCCAAAGATCAAATAATACTCGCGGCGGCGGGAAACATTGTTGTCACCACTTATGTTAAAAGAACATTATTTTTGTAGTTTAGTAAAATTATTCATTGAAAAAGTTTAATTTTCAAAAATAGTAAATTTCAAATGGGTTAATACAATGAATAAACGAAAATCATGTATTAAAACAAAATATGCCTCAACGAAAATAGATTGAGATGATGTCCCTTACATTGCGTCTGACATGAATCGATCGTTCCTTAATCTCTTAGACAATAATATAAATTTAATTTCTACTTGATTAAGAACCTTTTTTAAATTTTATTATTCCTTTTATATCAATTATTACCATGTTATAAACATTATGTAATCATTTATGTTAATAATGTTCATTTTGTCGAAATTTGGAACTTGATTAAAAAATGGACGTCTTATAATCAGATGTTGTTCATGTGGTCTAAGGTTCATAATAACCAGAATGATATTCATGATTTGGATATCATATATATCATATATATCCATAATATTCTTTTATTTATAATAGTACATAACATTTATAGTTAAGAAATGAAATTCACCGTTCATGGATACTATAAGTCGTACGTACGCATGAACGCCACTTCCATTTCTATTTCATATTTATGGGAATTAAAACATAATGATTCATAGTAGTATTATAATTATAGTATTCTATCATATATAATATCATTAATTCTATCATTTATATGTACCACATATGGTATGAACAAGTCATATCACTTTGAGGGGGCGGTAGTCTGCACTACCTCAAATGAAATTATCGCGTTTACCCATAATGGAAACCATAAAGGTATGATATAAATGGAAATTACAAAAGCATAACAAAAAACCTAAAAATAATATATATCATATATAAATACAGTGCCATCATAATGGCTAGCATGAGAGTTGGTTGGAGATATTTGAACAATCATCATTTCGTGAGGTGTTAGTTTTCCATCCACAGAAACATTATGTTATTCATTAATTAGATGGAGGTGTGTGTAACTGTAGTTCGAATCCATACCATAACAAGATCCTAGTATATTGATGTTACTGGTGTAGTTTCCAAATAACAAAATAAAAAGATTTTAGGGGTTGGAGAACTAAAATAAAATAAAACAATTTAAGAGAAACAGTTACCTTTAATTTGGGTTACTCCATTTGGATTGAAACAAAGGACTTCTTGAAGTTCCTTCTGCCTAAGGTAAGGATTCTAGGTGGAATAGAGGGATGTAGTGGGATTAATTGGGCAGAGTTTGGACGAGCCAAAAGGCTTGAGAGGTGTGAGTAATTGGTTAGAAATGGTCTCCTTTTATTAGGGGGAGGAGGGGCTCTTTAGGAAAGTGTGATAATATTATTTTATTATAAAATGATATTCAGTTTCTAAAGGTCCAAAAATCATTAAAGTCAAAGAAAATATGACTCATAGACGAAATAATATCATTTAATAGTAATTGGACAAGTTTTGGATAATATTTTAATCATTATAATCCTATTTATTTAAATCATTTATTTATGTGGTAAATACTGCATCATTATTGTGTCATAAATAATTTAATTTTTTTGATGTCTAAAAATTTTAAAAAAAATACTATGATGTAGGAAATCCTTTTATATTTTTAATGAAAAATTATAGTGAAAAATATTACATATATAATTCCATATAAAAATTAATTTACTAAAAGATTTTTATTAATGTCATTTTTTCCTTTACATTAAATTAATTAATCTAAAGTGTCATTATCTTCCATAAGTGTTTCCATGGGGTCCCAAAATAGACCCAAAGATACCCATGGTCGGCCATTACTCATTCAATAAGGTTAGGACCTGTGTTAAGGTAATTTTGAATTATTACAATATTATTTTAACCTTGAATTACCCTATTTACCTTTAAACGTGGTAAATAAAAGTCAAAAGTTACTATTGGCCAAAAATTATTTTCATCTTATTGAACCAAATATTAATTCCTGATAACAACCATGTATGTCGGATTTTCGAAATTTATTTCACAGATTCGGTAAAATTACATTTATATGAAAAAGTCAGTTTTTTTAACTACTACTAAGTGGTTTCACTATTCATGTAAAATTGATGTTTTTCAGAGAAATACAAATAATTCAGCCTAAGCTATATTTGATATTCCAAATTCAAAAATGATTTCTGTTTTTAAAAATTCAAAACATATAAGTGAAATTAATTAATTTTAAAATTAATTTACGTTATCAAAACAAATAGCGTGTTTTTAAGAAACAATAACTATCAAAAGATTGATACTTATTTATGTCCAATTTAAATGTGAAATTAATTCCAATTATCGAAATTGGATTAAATGGTAAAATATATTTTAATTACACCTTAAAACCAATTAAAAATGTAATCAAACCATATAAATAAATTATATTAAAACGTAGTTTTGAATTAAAATACAATATTTTCACTACTCATTAAAAAATGAACATTAGCTGAAAAATTTAAAAAATTTACAGAAAGTAAATTTTGATGTCCCAATTCTAAAGAAGGAATTTATTTGGTCAATTAAAATATATTAAAGTGAAACAAAACTACATTTATAGAGGGTTCTCCATTAAAAGGCGGTAAATCATCCTTTTAATGTTAATTATGCTTAAAATTTTATTCATGCACATTTTAACCTCTAACTTTTATTGGATAAATGTAAATACATTTATCAATTATGTTTAATCATATTGTAGTTCGTTTTGTTCATTCCTTCCAATAAAACGGATGTGAGCTAACTACCATTTAAAATAATATTATATTATTAGTGTGCAACGTAAGATTTCAAAGAAACCCGTTGATGCGTATTGGGTACGCTATCGACCATAGCAACCCCTTTAAAGTAAAAATAAAATTTAATTCACAAATATTAATAAATATGAAATATTTCTTATTATTTATTTACCTGGGATGTTACATCCTTCCCCCATTTTGTGAATTGCTTCCTCGCAATTTTACTTATCAAAATAAGTGGGGGTATTTATCCTTCATAGCATTTTCATATTCCTACATTGCCTCTTCAACCATATAGTTTTTTCACAAAACCATTAAATGGTGAATTAACTTATTTCACAACACTTTATCTCTATGTTAAATAATCTAGACTAGTTGTTCTTCATAAGAGAGATTCTCATTCAACTGAACTACCTCTGGGCTCAAAAAATTAGATGGATCTGGCATATAATTTCTCAACATAGAAACATGAAAAACTTTGGGTACCTGGGATAAACTTTCATGTAAATCCACTTTGTACGCAACTGATCCAACTTTCTCCAGAATTTCATAAGGTCCAATGAACCTTGGACTCAACTTTCCCTTCTTACCAAAATGCATCACACTTTTCCATGGAGAAACATTGAAAAGACATGATCACCTAACTCAAAAGAAAGATCCTTCCTCCGGTTATGTGCATAAATTTTCTGTGTGGTCTAAGCTATTCTCATTTGCTTCTGAATCAACTGAACATTATTTTCAATCTCTTCACCCAATTCTGGTCCCATCAGCTTCCTTTCACCTACTTCATCCCAAAAGGCTGGAGCTCGACCATGATTTCCATATAATGCCTCAAATAGAACCATCTGTATAATAGAATGAAAACTGTTATTTTATGAAAATTTAACCAAAGAAAAATATTGGTTCCAACTTCCCTAGTAATCTAGTGAACAAGCACGTAGTATATCTTCCATGGTCTGAATTGTTTGTTATGACTACCATTCTGATTGTAGATGAAAAGATGCTCTAAAATTTAATTCAGTATCCAGCGACTTCTGAAGGACTTTCCAAAATATAGAAGTAAACCTGCGATCCCGATCAGATACAATGAAGAGGGGAACTCCATGCAACCTTACTATCTCTTTAACAGACAACCGAGCAAGTTTTTCTAGAGACAATGCATCTCTAATAGGAAGGAAATGACCAGATTTAGTCAATCGATCAACTATAACCCAAATTGCATTATTACCTAGAGATGCCTTTGGTAATCCCACAATGAAGTCCATGGATTCATTTTCCCATTTACACTCTTGCACTGGTAGAGGATGAAGCATCCCTTTCGGTAACTGTGACTCTTCTTTAACCTGCTAACATGTTAAACACTTAACAGTAAAATTAACAGTATCTCATTTCATTCCATCCAACCAATAATACTCATGAAGATCTCTATACATCTTAGTACTACCAGGATGAATGTAAAACTGAGAACTATGAGCTTCACATAACAACTTATTCTTCAACTGTGAATTACAAGGCACATATAATCTCATTCCAAATCTCAAAAGACATTCATTATCAACGTTAAAATAAGGATACTAACCCTTTTTAACCAACACTACCTTTTTTCTGCAACTCACTGTCTTATTTCTGCCCTTGATTTATTCTATCTGATAGAGTTGATCTCACTGACACGTGATACAAAAAAGAAGAACTCACTACACCAACAACATCCATGGCAATGTTCATCAAATCAAAAACAAAAGGATCTTGTTCCAAACATAACATAATTAATTAAGCGTTACCTTTTCGACTCAAAGCATCATCCACTTTATTTTCTTTTCTCAGATGGTAATGGATCATGGAATCATAATCCTTGATTAATTCCAACCATCTCCTCTGTCTCATGTTTAATTCTTTTTTAGTGAATATATAATTCAAACTTTGGTGATCAGTATATATTTCACACTTCACTCCATACAAATTATGCCTCCAAATTTTTAAATAAAAAGCAATAGAATCTAATTCCAAATTATGTGTAGGGTAATTTAACTGATGGGGTTTCAACTGCCGTGAAGCACAAGAAATTACCAGATCATTCTGCATAAGTAAAAAAACAAAGTCCTTTAAATGAAGCATCACTGTAGATAACAAACTCTCCATTTCTGGAAGGAAGTGATAAAACCGGAGCATTCACCAATCTACTTTTCAATTCCTAAAAATAATCATCTCATTCATTTGTCCAGATTAACTTAACACCTTTTTGAGTTAACATAGTCATTGGACTAGATAACCATGAAAATTTTCAATAATTCTCCAGTAATAACCTGACAAACTAAGATAAAAACGAATCTTGGTTATATTTCTGGCTCGTGGCCATTCTTCAAAAACTTTCGTTTTATAAGGATCTACAGGTATGCCATTTTTGAAACAGTGTGTCCAAGGAATGAAATTTGTTGTAACCATAACTCACAGTTTCTGAATTTCCCATAAAGTTTATTTTCTTTTAAGGTTTTCAAGATGGCCCTTAAATGAAATTCATGTTCCTTTTTACATTTGGGATAAACCAAAATATCATTAATGAATACAGCTAAAAAATTATCCAAGAACTCACAGAAAATTCTATTCATAAGATCCATGAATACAGCAGGTTCATTGGTTAAACCAAAAGGCATAACTACAAAAACATAATGGCTATCTCTTGTATGAAATGGGGTCTTAAGAATGTCTACTTCCTTTACTTTCAACTGATGGTACCCCGACCTTAAATCAATCATTGAAAAATAATGAGCTACCTGGAGCTGATCAATCAAATCATCGATATGACACAAAGGATACTTATTCTTAATAGTTATGTTATTCAATTCCCTATAATAAAAGAAAAGTCTAATTGAACCATATTTAATTTTAACAAACAAGACAATAGAACCACATTGTGATGTGCTAGGTAAAATTATTCTTTTATCAAATAACTCATGCAATTGCTTCTTTAACTCTAAAAGTTCAATTTGAGCCATTCAATAAGGGGGTTTTGAAATTTGATTGTATCAGGAACTAAGTCAATAGTAAATTCAACTTCTGGATCAGGTATAATACCAAACAACTCATCAGGAAAAAAATCAAGGTACTCATTTACCATTGGAACATCCTTAGTCTGAATAGTTCCTTTGTTTTCAACAATATGTGTAAGGTAACATTAATTTCCATCTTTTACTAGTTTCTTAACTTCCTGATATGTTACCGAAGAAATGGTTCATTTCTGTATACAAACTAAAAATTATTCTGAAAGGAAACCTTTTTAGCTCTGTAGTCAATCATAAAATGATAAACAGAAAGCCAGTCCATACCCAAAATAACATCAACCTCTATTTGAGGAAAAACAATAAGGTTTGCAGGTAGATTATTTCTACACACAAGGACATGAATGTTTTTATGTTTTCTTTTTGTCTCAACATTTCCTAAAGGTGTTTTTACCCTATGTTCGGTATTAATATCATGAGATGGTATTCCAAATTTACTAGAAAAATTATCATAAATGAAAGAGTGAATAAACCATGAATCAAACAACACGTTGGCATAATCTGAACAAACAAACAATATATATGATACTACTTCATTCGATGGACCAACATCTGCTGAAGTAGTTGCAAAGGATTTTACCACCCCTTTCTGCTTGTAGTCTGACTGCTTTCCCTTAGTTGAGTTCTTCTATGGACACTCATTTATATAATTACCCATTTTATTTGAATTAAAACATCTTACCGATGGATTTTCATTACCTTCTTGATCATCTTCCTTACAATTATAAGCAATATGACTAGACTTAGCACACCAAAAGCAGTTTCTGGACTTTGATAAACATTATCCAGTATTCTTTTTACCACACTTCTCATAAGATGGATATTTTTTTTTCTTACCTACATGCTTATTTGATGAATTATTCCCCTTTTCCTGCCAACTCGTCCTCTTATTCTGTTGTTTTTCAAAGAACACCAGATCATCTGAAAAATCAAATTCCATCTTCTCCGCCCATCGAACAATTTTTTCATAACTTTTGAACTCATGAGAGGCTAAGGTTCTTTGATATAATGGATTCAGTCCTAAGTAAAATTGATTTATATTACTATCAAGATCTCGGATAAAATTTGTTGCATAACTTTCCAGTCGAGTGAAATTTGCTTCATAAGAATCCACTGAGTCATCCTCCTGCCTTAATTCTAGGAATTGTTTTTCCATCCTAAGGTGAACCACCTTAGTTAAATATTTCTCAATAAACATACCTTTTAATTAATCCCATTTAAGAGCATCAATCTCCTCACTATCCTTGAAATTTCTCACCATCGACCACCACTTATCATCTTCACCTTCAAAATAGTAAACAACATGACTAACCTTTTGATGTTCTAAATAACCCATGACATCGAAAATATTCTCCAGTGCTTTAATCCACCCTTATGCTAGAACCAGGTCAGATGATCCTCTGAATGATGGGGTATTTTGCCTCATGAAATGTTCCACTACTAATATGTTCCTCTATGGTTGATCTGAATGATATTGTGCATGGATACCACAACCATTTATAGCCTGATTCAACTAGCCCATCACTACAACAAAATGTTCTCTTCTGATTCTGACCTTCTCAGGTAGCTGATTTGGAAGGTTTTCTTCCTCATGATGTCGTCCCATCATAGATACCATGTTTCCTCTGCGGAAAAACATTCTAAATTCTGAAATATCATATGAAAAGCAACTTGGTAATTTGTAAATGCTATATCATTTAAATATTACCATAAATGAATTTATAGACATTTATTTAACAATACCCTAACTCTTAATGTTATCTAAACCGACCTCTGATACCAACTATAAGGACCCTTCCTTAAACATTACATAATATTGAATTAAATGAATAATTCACATTCAGAATCTTTTCAGGTTTAGAGTTTTAGAAAATTAGGATATAACTATTACATCTCAAAATATTACAAAGTAGATACTTTAACAAAGTTTCCATTTTTTTCATAAAATAAAAACTATTGGAAAAAGGTGTCATGTCTAGTTCCAAGTTTAAGATAACATGACTTTTCCATGATCCCATCCTTGACCCTATTCCACATTATGTCATGTGAAAAACATTTCAAAAACATGGGATGAGCATAAAAAGCTCAGCAATGGATACAAAAAGAAGGAAAACTGTTAGTTTTTTCAAAACAAAAGGTAAACCATGAATAATTTATCATAAGTAATAATTTTCTCCTTTATAAATTAGCAAATAATCTTCACTAAATAAATAATAATTACATACCCTTTTGTAATGTAACGCCCCGACCCCAGCTACCCGGAGTCGGTGCATTACTTCATAACATTGGCATGATCACAAAAGATCAAGTCTCAAAAGACCGATTAGTTTAGTATCCTTGGAAACACTAGATACATTCATAAACGTTACATTACATCATAAAGTGAAAACTACAATAACAAAGTCTCCATAGTCTACACTCATATCCTCTTCTGACTATCCCTACAGGTCATTCATAAAATACTTCTTCACATCCAGGAAAATATTAAAACATTGAAAGGGGTGAGATCAGATGCTCAGTAAGGATAACAATATAGAGAAAGCTTTCATCAATAAACATAATCATTTAAGGCAATGTATAACTAAAACAAAAGACTTTTAAACATGAACTTCAACATAATATGGCAAAATTAAAATGAGATAATTCCATTTACTTATTCACATGGATATTCTACTAGTCGAATAATCACATGCAATATCAATAACCACTTTCATAATGATGGAATGCATAATGCCAGACTATCATAACCACATAGCCAAGGCCTCATGCCAAGACCACAAATAAGATTTTGTCAAGGCCACGTGCCCAGACACTAGTTTGTCTCATGAGACCTTTAGATGCATCGAGGAGCTATAGCGGGCTCCACCTGTCACTTATTAAGTCCAATGCATTCCTCATATGAATAGTTTTAAACATATCATAAATCATAACATAATCGTATCACATAAAACATGCATAAAGGAAACATAACATTTCCACATTTCAATCACAAGATATCAATACAACACATTGATATAGTAAAAATGATTTCAAAACCATTTTCAATACCAAAATAAAAGAATGTTAAAACTTTGTATTTATTTTTCATTAAAAAAAGTTACGGCTTGTAGAGGAAGCCGAAACTCAAATAATGGTCACGGCGGAAGAGAAGTCGTTGTCGACGCATATGTACGGAAAGAAAAACATTCCCGTTTTGTCGTTTAGTAAAACGCTTCGTATAAAAAATATTCCTTTTGGATAAACGTAAAAGTCAAAGGGGTTTATACAACGTATAAAAGAAATTTGTGTATAAAACAAAATATGCCTCAATGAAAGGAGATTGAGACGAAGTCCTTACAAAGATCATTTTTAAAATAAAATATATCTATTATGTGTATTCATTATATGTACACATAAAGAAAGTACAAATACAATATAGGACATAATAATATCATGACATAATTTGAAAGTAGGAGATTAACCCAAAGAATGGAAATTGGGTTAAGAAGTTCCCTTACCTTGCGTCCTGTCCTGACTCGACCGTTCTTTAACCTCCATAATAATAAACTAGAGTTAATTTCTATTTACTTAAGAACCTTTTTCAGGTTAATTATTCCTTTTATATGACTTATTAGCATGTTATGAACATTATGTAATTATTTAAGTTAATAACGGTTGTTTTGTCGATCTTTGGTACTTGAGTCAAAAATACACTTCTTATAATTTCAAGTTGTTCATGTGGTGAAATATCCATTATATCCAGAATTATATTAATGATGTAGATATCATATATATCATATATATACAGTATATACATTCATTTATAATATTACGTAACATTTAGAGGTAAGAAATGAAATGCACCGTTCATGGAGACGGTAAGCCGTACGTATGCATGAAGGCTACTTTCTTTTCTATTTCGTATTTAATGGAATGAAATAATAATTATATAAATGTATAATATAATTCCAGTATAATATCATATATAATATCATTTACTCCATCCTTTATACATCCACATGTGGCATTAACGATTCACATCACTTTGAGGGGGCGGTAGTCCGCACTTCCTAAAATGAAATTATCATGTTTACCCATAATGGAAATCATAATGTATGCCATAAATGAGAAATAAATATGCATAAGTAAAACATAAACATATTATATATCATTTATAAATATAGTGACATCTTTATGGCCACCTTTTAAGGTGTTATATGAGTGTTGAACAATCATCGTTTCGTGATGTAGAAATTTTCCATCCACAGAAACCGTATGTTCTTTAACCATTAGATGTAGGTGTGTGTAATTGTAGCTCTAATACTTCTTATTAAAAAATACTAGTATATTTAGGATACTGGTTTTGTTACAAAAGAAATGAATAAAAAGAGTTTAGGGGGTTGGAGAAGAAAAATAAAAGAAAACAACATTAGAGAAGACATTACCTCAAAATCGGGTAACTCTTTTTGATTTGAGCCAAAGGCTTCCTTGGGAAGAGTTCTTCCCACAGTGAGGCTTCTAGGAGTAATAGGGTGAAGTTGGGAGAGTATTTGGGCAGAGGTTGGCCGAGCCAAATGGCTTTAAAGTGTGAATGAGGTGGTAGAGGTGGGGGCCTTTAATAAGAGGAGAGGAGGGGTACTCTTGGAAAGTAAGGAAATTTACATTATTATACAATGCATTTCAGATTATAAAGGTCCCACACTTATATAATTCGTGGATAAGGTGATAAGGGTTCTAAATATACCCATAAAATAGTATTTGGACAAGTTTAATCCATGGATTTTACATTATCTTTTCATTTTATTAAAATCGTTAAATAATGAGGTCATCGCTGCATCATAATGATTTCATAAATAATTTAATTTATTTAAAGTCTAAAAATTATAAAACAAATACTATGATGTAGGAAATCTTTTTAGCTTTCAAATGACTATTTATAGTCAAAAATATGACTTGTATAACCCCGTGTAAAAATTGTTTTAGTAAAACATTTCATGTTTGTGTCCTTTTTTACTTTAACATTAAATAAAAGGTATTTATGTCATTTTACAACTAAAGTGGCTCCATGGGGTCCCCAAGTTGACCCATGGATTGTCTTGGTCGGCCATGGAACATAAAATGAGGGTAGTACATCTGTCAATCTCATCTCATATTATTAAAACATTATTTTTACCTTAAACTACAATAATTACCTCTAATCGTGATTAAGAACTTAAAAGTTACTATTCACCAAAAAATTATTTTAATCTCATTGAACCAAATTTTACTTCTTAATGAAAACCATGTATGTCGGGTTTTTGAAAATCAAATCACAGAAGTGGTAATATTTCATTTAAAATAAAAATCATTTATTTAACTACCACTTAGTGGTTTCACTATTCATCAAAAATTGAAGTTTTTCAGAACAATGCCAAAATTTCACCCTAAGCTATAATTGATATTCCGAATTCAAAAATGATGTCTATTTTAAAAAATTACAAACATATAAGTTTCATTAATTAATTTTATAATTAATTTCTACTGTCACAACAAATAGCGTGTTTTTAAGAAACAATTTATATCAAAATATTGGCAATTGTTTATGTCCAATTTCAATATTAAATTAATTCTAATGACCACCATTGGATAAAATTGTAAAAATATATTCTTATTATACTTTAAAACCACTAAATAGTATAATTTATCACTATACATTATTTTGAATAAAAAAGTTGTTTTTAAGTATTTTTCACTATTCATAAAAAATTAGAAGTTCTCAGAAAAATACCAAAAATTCAACATAGGATAATTTAGATATTCCGAATCCAAAAATGAAGTCCATTTTGAAATATAAAATTTCTATAATTTTAAAAAGTGGTTATTACTATTCATAACGGCTACTTTGATTAGTCGCGGTGTTTTAGAACTCGAAGTTGTGTACAATGCAAGACATTGCATTATTGAATGAGAAGCGTATCGTGGACGCTCGGGGTGTTACATTCTCCCCTCCTTCAATAAATTGCGTCCTCGCAATTTGAATTTTTTTTCTTTGAAAATAAAAGGTTGAAAAGAGAAAATACCTTTGTGGAAAACCCACATCGGAAATAAGATTAATAAAATTTATCCTTAATAAGAGGGAAATGGAAATAAGAATGTCACCACCAAATTATGATCTCGATAAGGAGAACATTGGTGGCAATTAGAGACATATAATTGGAGGAAAAACATAAATATTTTTAGGGAGTGATTGAGGTCATCAATCAAAATCAACTGTTAAATTGAGGGTCTCAAAGCCTTCAATCTATGTTGATTTAAAATATCATCAGTTCAACAAGACATAAGGTATTAGGATAACACATTTTAATATCTTTTACTAAAGTTTAAGAATTAATTTATTCATTGAATAAGAGATAGGTATATATATATTTATGCTTGACAATTAGAGTTTCAACCTTCAACTCATCTTTCACTCAAAAATATAATAGAACTCAAAAATATTATACTTATCCTAATTGTATAGGGTTCCAAATATTAACATATACCATTTAGATTAGTAAAATGATTTTTTAATAACCAGGGACTTCATGTAGGCTAGTGGTAGGAAATAAAGGCCTGTCGCACTATGGTTGTGGGTTCGATTCCTGCAGCTTTGTCCGACGCGACGGGTTATGCCCCACCCTGCAGGTTGTCCTTTTCCTAAAACTATTGTATTATAATATTCCAAAAATAATCTTCATAAATTTTGTAACCTTAAACAATACTATCCAAAGATCAACTTAATCCACTCCAACCTTTATAGTTATCCAAAATACCTCTATCCAGACTTTCTCTAAAAGGTCTCTTAATTCCAAAATGAATTTATCAGATTCCCCAAAAAAAGTAAAGTTTATCTTATTGTCACATACTAAAAATATTATTACCTTCATCATATTAAAACCTTACTGAAACAACAAGTACTGCAGTACAATCCGTATATATATATCACATTATTCTAATAACCAGAATATAATCCATGAGTCCAAAAGCACCAATACATTAATTATTCTGCTTCAACTGTAGTAACAGCATATGATTTTCCTTGATCCCTTGGCCTTTTCTGAGGTAAGATTCCCTGACGCTTAGGACATTCATTTGCATAATGCCCCATTTTCCTACAATTGTAGAATTCAACATTGATAGCCTCTTTCTTTCCCTTGCAATCACGCACCTAGTGACCTTTTTCTCCACATTTATAACAAACTCCCATTCATTTTAGGAAAGTACCAGGGTGATTATTCCCACAATTATCACATACTGGAAAATCCTTCTTTCCCTTTTTCCCTTTATCTATCTCTTGTTCCACCGTTCTCTTCTTCTCTTGCTTTACTTTATTGTCATAAGATTTTGAGAATTCCTTTTCTGTCTTGATAGCACACGAGACAATATCTTCATATGATGAGAAGGATTGTGATACTAATGCTCGACGGAGAAATGGTTTTAACCCATCAAAGAAACGATCAATCTTACTTTTTGGGTTACGTATATAATCTGCAGCATACCTCGCCAACCTTGTAAAGTTGGCCTCATACTTTGCGACATTCTCATCCTCCTTTTGTCTCAGACTTAGAAATTGCCTTTCCATATCTGCTCGATGGTCATGAGGAAAGTATTTTTCTATGAAAAGCTCTTTGAAATCCCTCCATTCCATATTCGATACGTCATCATCTTCCTTTGTATTTTGAATCAATGGCCACCATTGATCGGAATCTCCAGTGAGGCGGTAAACTGCCATGATAACCTTCTCCCTTTCGCTACTCCCCTAGGCGTGGAATATTTTCTCTAAGGAGTTTATCCATTTCTCACCTACTAATGGATTTGTACCCCCATTAAATGTTGGTGGTTGTTGCCTCAAGAAGCGGTCTAACATTGATCCTCCACGTTGTGGATCAGGGTGCTCCATACGAGTAAGGTTATTATTCATAACCTAAGTGAGTTGTCCCAGTATGGTAATAAGTTGATCAGCACCAGTTGTATCTCCAGCTCCACAATAATTATCTTCAGCAGGAGGGCAATCCCTACACGGAGTGCGTGCATTGATACGATTTCCATTCATTTCACTAGGCGCCATTTCTAAACAATGGCATAAACTAGATTAGTTTATGAATCAAAATACATAATTCTGTACTTGTAAAACACATAACACTAATTGAACTATTTTATGGATATAATCCATAATCATAAAAAAAAGTTTTCTTTGAGGAAGTATATACTCATAACCCTTCATAGTGGTTTGTAACGAAATGAGAATTATCCTAAGCATATCCCCCGGGAGTGTCGTAACCAAGAGTGCAGCAAGGCCCATTGTCGTGCACCAGTTCTCGTTCGAGTCTATCTCAAAGCGGTGTTTTCGGGTTTTACCCCTAGGTACATCTGTGCTAGAGCCGCCTCTACCTGCGCATATCCAGAGAGGGATGTATTGCTTGAAAAACATACAAAATCTCTATAATACCAAAATTCTAGGAAGTTCTTCTATACTAATCCTTAAAGTCTATCTTCGGCCTATGTTCTCTAATCAGATCTTATCTAAATCTAGCTTCCAAGGTTAGTACTAAACTGCCTCTGATACCAACTATAACGCCCCGACCCCAGCTACCCGGAGTCGGTGCATTTTTTCGTAACATTGGCATGATCACAAAAGATCAAGTCTCGAAAGACCGATTAGTTTAGTAGCCTTGGAAACATCAGATACATTCATAAACGTTACATTACATCATAAAGTGATAAACTACAATAACAAAGTCTCCATAGTCCACACTCATATCCTCTTCTGACTATCCTTGCAGGTCATTCATAAAATACTTCTTCACATCCTGGAAAATATTAAAACATTGAAAGGGGTGAGCTCAGATGCTCAGTAAGGATAACAATATAGCGGAAGCTTTCATCAATAAACATAAACATTTAAGGCAATGTATAACTAAAACAAAATCCTTTTAAACATGAAATTTAACATAATATGGGAAAAGTAAAATGAGATCATTCCATTTACTTATTCACATGGATATTCTACTAGTCGAATAATCACATGCAATATCAATAAGTACTTTCATAATGATGGAATGCATAATGCTAGACTATCATAACCACATAGCCAAGGCCTCGTGCCAAGACCACACATAAGATTTTGTCAAGGCCTCGTGCCAAGACACTAGTTTGTCTCATGAGACCTGCCGATGCATCGAGGAGCTATATCGGGCTCCACCCGTCACTTATTAAGTCCAATGCATTCCTCATATGAATAGGTTTAAACATATCATAAATCATAACATAATCGTATCACATAAAACATGCATAAAGGAATCATTACATTTCCACATTTCAATCACAAGATATCAATACAACACATTGATATAGTAAAAATGCTTTCAAAACCATTTTCAATACCAAAATAAAATAATGTTAAAACATTGTATTTATTTTTCATTAAAAAAAGTTACGGCTTGTAGAGGAAGCCGAAACTCAAATAATGGTCACGGCGGTGGAGAAGTCGTTGTCGCCGCATATGTACGGAAAGAAAAACATTCCCTTTTTGTCGTTTAGTAAAACGCTTCGTATAAAAAAGATTCCTTTTGAATAAACGTAAAATTCAAAGGGGTTTATACACCGTATAAAAGAAATTTGTGTATAAAACAAAATATGCCTCAATGAAAGGAGATTGAGACGATGTCCTTACAAATATCATTTTTAAAATAAAATTGATCTATTATGTGTATTCATTATATGTACACATAAAAAAGTAAAAATACAATATAGGACATAATAATATCATGACATAATTTTAAAGTAGGAGATTAACCCAAAGAATGGAAATTGGGTTAAGAAGTTCCCTTACCTTGCGTCCTGTCCTGACTCGACCGTTCTTTAACCTCCTGAATAATAAACTGGAGTTAATTTCTATTTACATAAGAACCTTTTTCATGTTCATTATTCCTTTTATACCACTTATAACCATGTTATGAATATTATGTAATTATTTAAGTTAATAACGGTTGTTTTGTCGATCTTTGGTACTTGAGTCAAAAATAAACTTCTTATAATTACAAGTTGTTCATGTGGTGAAATATCCATTATATCCAGAATTATATTAATGATTTAGATATCATATATATCATATATATATATTATATACATTCATTTATAATATTACGTAACATTTAGAGGTAAGAAATGAAATGCACCGTTCATGGAGACGGTAAGCCGTACATACGCATGAATGCTACTTTCATTTCTATTTCGTATTTAATGGAATGAAATCATAATGATATAAATGTATAATATAATTCCAGTATAAGATCATATATAATATCATTTACTCCATCCTTTATACATCCCACATGTGGCATTAACGATTCACATCACTTTGAGGGGGCGGTAGTCCACACTTCCTAAAATTAAATTATCGCGTTTACCCATAATGGAAATCATAAAGTATGCCATAAATGAGAAATACAGATGAATATGTAAAACATAAACATATTATATATCATATATAAATATAGTTACATCTTAATTTCCACCTTTGAAGGTGTTATATGAGTGTTGACCAATCATCGTTTCGTGAGGCAGAAATTCGCCATCCACAGAAACCGTATGTTATTTAACCATTAGATGTAGGTGTGTGTAATTGTAGCTATAATACTTATTATAAAAATATCCTACTTTATTGAGGATACTGGTGTTGTTAAAAAATAAATGAATAAAAAGAGTTTAGGGGTTGGAGAATAAAAATAAAACAAAACAACATTAGAGAAGACATTACCTCAAAATCAGGTAACCCTTTTTGATTTGATCCAAAGGCTTCCTTGGGAAGAGATCTGCCCAAAGTGAGGCTTCTAGGAGTAAGAGGGGGAATCTGGGAGAGTATTTGGGCAGAGTTTGGCCGAGCCAAATGTCTTGAAAGTGTGAATGAGGTGGTAGAGGTGGGGGCCTTTTATAAGAGGAGAGGAGGGGCACTCTTAGAAAGTAAGGAAATTTTACATTATTATACAATGATTTTCTGATTTTAAAGGTCCCACAATTATATAATTAGTGGATAAGGTGATAAGAGTTAGAAATATACCCATCAAATAGTCTTTGGACAAGTTTAAGCCTTGGATTGTACATTATCTTTTCATTTTATTAAAATCATTAAATAATGAGGTCATCGCTGCATCATAATGATGTCATAAATAATTTAATTTATTTAATGTCTAAAAATTATAAAAAAAATACTATGATGTAGGAAAGCTTTGTAGCATTAAAGTGACTATCTATAGTCAAAAATATGATTTGTATAACCCCATGTAAAAATTGTTTTAGTAAAACATTTCATGTTTGTGTCATTTTTTACTTTAACATTAAATAAAAGGTATTTATGTCATTTTCCAACTAAAGTGGCTCCATGGGGTCCCCAAGTTGACCCATGCATTTTCATGGTCGGTAATGGCACATCCAATGAGGGTAGGACATGTGTAAAGCTTATCTCATATTATTAAAACATTATTTTTACCTTAAACTACACTAATTACCTCTAATCACAATTAAGAACATAAAAGTTACTATTCACCAAAAAATTATTTTAATCTCATTGAACAAAATTTTACTTCTTAATGACAACAATGTATGCCGGATTTTTGAAAATCAAATCACAGAAGTGGTAATATTTCATTTAAACGAAAAATCAGTTATTTAACTACCACTTAGTGGTTTCACTATTCATCAAAAATTGAAGTTTTTCAGAACAATGCCAAAATTTCACCGTAAGCTATAATTGATATCCCAAATTATAAAATGATGTCTATTTTACAAAATTCCAAACATAAAAGTTGAATTAATTAATTTTATAATTAATTCCCGCTCTCACAACAAATAACTTGTTTTTAAGAAACAATTTATATCAAAAGATTGGCAATTGTTTATGTCCAATTTCAATGATAAATTAATTCTAATGACCACCATTGGATAAAATGGTAAAAATATATTATAATTATACATTAAAACCACTAAATAGTATAATTTATCACTATAAATTATTTTGATTAAAAAAGTTGTTTTTAAGTATTTTTCACTATTCATAAAAAATTAGAAGTTCTCAGAAAAATACCAAAAATTCAACATAGGATAATTTCGATATTCCGAATCCAAAAATGAAGTCCATTTTGAAATATAAAATTTCTATAATTTTAAAAAGTGGTTATTACTATTCATAACGGCTACTTTGATTAGTCGCGGTGTTTTAGAACTCGAAGTTGCGTACAATGCAAGCCATTGCATTATTGAATGAGAAACGTATCGTGGAAGCTCGGGGTGTTACATGTAACCTAAATATTACCATAAAACCCATATAAAGAACACATAACATATAAAGGTAACTTGGGACATAAACATATATAAATCAAATAACCATAAAATCGACTTACACACATATCACTAAATGGAATATCCATTCGGCCGACTTCAATACCCAATGCATTGGAGGTTATAACATAACCACCCGTCTGGGTATTCTCAGCACCACTCTTCATTTGGTTTATCACATAACCACCCATCAAATGTCTATGTACCATTATAAAATCATAAGACATAAAACAAATATGAAGGAAAGAAAACATTTCCTCATTTCAATCCCAATATATCACTTAAATATATTGTCATAAAAAATCCATTATCAAAACCAGTTTCAATAAAAAAATACATAAAAGAGTATATGTTATTTATTTTCTTTGAAAAACATTATGGCTTGTTGAGAATGGGAATGTTCAAATAATACTCACGGTGGCGGAAAAGGTCGTTTTTACCGCTTATGTTAAAAGAACATTCTTTTTTTCATTTAGTAAAACACATCATAGATAAAGATTCATTTTGAATATAAGTAAATTTTAAAGGGTTTTATACAGCGTATAAAATAAAATCATGTTATAAAACAAAATATGCCTCAATGAAAGGAGATTGAAACGAAGTCCCTTACCTCCTGTCCGACTTGACTTGATCGTTCATTAATCTCCTGTATAATAAACTGAAGTTAATTTCTAGTTTCTTAAGAACCTTTTTTAAAGTTTATTATTCCTCTTATATCACTAATTATTATTTTATAATCATTATGTAATCATTTAAGTTAATAATGTTCGTTTTGTCGATATTTGGTACTTGATTCAAAAATGGACTACTTATAATCACATGTTGTTCATGTGGTGAAATGTTCATTATATCCAGAATGATATTCATGATTTGGATATCATATATGTCATATATATCCATCATATACATGTATTTATAATAGTACATAACATTTATAAGAATGAAATGAAATGCACCGTTCATGGAGACGGTGAGCCGTACGTACGCATGAACGCCACTTCCATTTCTATTTCATATGTAATGGAATTAAAACATAATGATACATAGTACTATTATAATTCCAGTATTATATCATATATAATATCATTAAATCTATCCTATATACGTACCACATATGGTATGAACGAGTCATATCACTTTGAGGGGGCGGTAGTCTGCACTTCCTCAAAAGAAATTATCGCGTTTACCCATAATGGAAACCATAAAGGAACGCTATAAATGGAAATTAAAAAAGAAAAAAAGAAAAAATAATATATATCATATATATCATATATAAATATAGTGCTATAATAATGGCCACCATGAGAGGTGGTTAATGATATTTGAACAATCATCGTTTCGTGAGGCGCTAGTTTACCATCCAAAGAAACATTATGTTCTTCATCCATTAGATAGAGGTTTGTGTAAGTGTAGATCGAATAATTCTTATAAAAAATCCTAGTATATTGATGATACTGGTGTAATTAAAAATCAAAGGAATAAAAAGAGTTTAGGGGTTAGAGAAGTAAAATAAAAGAAAACAATTTAATAGAAACTATTACCATTAATTTGGGTAACTCAATTTTGTTTGAACCAAAGGACTTCTTGATGTCCCTTCTGCCTAAGGTAAGGCTTTGAGGTAGAAGATAGGGATGTAGGGAGAATAATTGGGTAGAGTTTAGAGGATCCAAAATTCTTTAGAGGTGTGAGGAAATGGTTAGAAATGGTCTCCTTTTATAGGGGGGGGGGGTAGGGGTTCTTTAGGAAAGTGTGATAATATTATTTTATTATATAATGATAATCAGTTACTAAAGGTCCAAAAAACATTAAATAATAATCTAGATTGAATCATAGTCGAAATAATATTATCCAATAGGAATTGGACAGGTTTTAGATAATATTAGAACCATTATAATCTTATTTATTTAAATCATTTATTAATGAAGTAAATAATGCATCATTATTGTGTCTCAATAATTTAATTTTTTCGATGTCTAAAAATTATAAAAAATACTATGATGTTGTTAATATTTTTATCTTTCTAATTAATATTTATAGTCAAAACGATTACTTATATAACACCATATAGAAATTAATTTAGTAAAAGATTTTTGTTTATGTCATTTTTGCCTTTACATTAAATTAATTAATATAAAGTGTCATTATCTTTCATTAGTAGCTTCATGGGGTTCCAAAATAGACCCAAGGATGATCATGGTCATCCATTACTCATCCAATCAGTTTTTTACATGTGTTAAGGTAATTTTGAATTATTACAATATTCTTTTAACCTTGAATTACCCTATTTACCTTTAACGGTGGTAAATAAAAGTCAAATGTTACAATTCATCGAAAATTATTTTCATCTTATTGAACCACATTTTACTTCTTGATGACAACCATGTATGTCGTATTTTTGAAATTCAATCCACAGAAGCGGTAAAATTACATTTAAATGAAAAAGTCATTTTTTATCTACTATAAAATGGTTTCACTATTCATCAAAAATTGATGTTTTTTCCGAAAAATACCTAAAAATCAACCTAAGAAATATTTTATATTCTAAATTAAAAAATTATGTCTATTTTTTAAAATTGAAAACATAGAAGTGGAATTAATTAATTTTAAAATTAATTCACGTTATCAAAACAAATAGCGGGTTTTTAAGAAATAATATCTATCAAAATATTGATACCTGTTTATGTCGAATTTCAAAGTAAAATTAATTTCAATATCCAATATTGGATTAAATGGTAAAATTATATTTTAATTAAACATTAAAACCAATTAAAATGATAATCTATCCAAACAAATAAATTAGACTAAAATGCTGTTTTGAATTAAAATAAAATATTTTCACTATTCATTAAAAATGAACATTATCAGAAAAATTCCAAAAATTTACAGAAATTAAATTTTGATGTCCCCATTGTAAATAAAGATTTTATTTGGTAAATTATAATGTATTAATGTGAACAAAACTATATTTAAATAGGGTTCACCATTAATAGGAGGTAAATCTACCTTTTAATGTAAATTATGCTTAAAATGAGATTCATTCACATTTTAAGCCTCTAACGTTTATTGGAAAAATGTAAATACATTTAAAAAACTTTTATAATCATATTTTAGTTAGTTTTGTTCATTCCTACCAACACAACGGCTAGGAGTTAACTATCATTTAAAATAATATTATATTATTAGGGTGCAACGTAAGATTTCAAAGAAACATGTTGTTGCATATCAGGTACGCTATCGAACATAGAAACCCATTTAATGTAAAATCAGTATTTAATTCAAAAAAAGTAATAAATTTGAAATATTTCATATTCTTTATTTACCTTGGTTGTTACATAATAACAGAAGAAGAATTTTGAAAATGACGATGATAGAGGGAATGATTCTCTTATAAGCGTCTTGGGGATTAAATTAAGATAAAAATAAAAAGTAATAGATTAAATATACCTAAAATGAAGAAAAAAATCACATGTGAAATAAAGTAATACTATTATCAATTTAGATAATGGATGAGGAGGAGATAGTGGGTGGTGGGAAACATATCTAAAAAATTTTGACTTAAAAAGAATGAACCACTACCATATGCTTATGATTAGTTTAGAATGTCTTCTAAAGTCTATAATGGTTATTTTAATTTTATAAATTACATGTTTAAAAACTTTTTCCATATATTTTTCATACCATATAATCCATTTAATATCGTTTTTTATTTAGTAATCATCTAGATATTGATTGATTCAACTATTTCAACTTATGTTTCGTCCATAATCACAAAACACTATTGCATTAATGTTAATGGTTCAAACACATTATAAAATGATTCATAAGATATAAAAAATCATTTCAGATAGTTTTTATAATCTAATGATATATCATTTTCTACATATCAGTAGATTTTTTTAGGTTTATATAAACTTACATGGTAATGTTTGTTTTACTATTGAAAAGTTCTATGATTATTTAAGTTCAATATCATCATTACGATGAAAATATTATCAATACATGTTAATTTAATAGATATAATTTTATTAATATTTCATATAAAATCCTAAAATTATTTTCTCTGAACATAAATGAAACCATTTACATAGAAATAAAACATTATCATTTACATAAGTAGTAAAAAGATATGGTAGTTGAAATGATCTCTATAACAACCCCTAACCCAGTAGCCTAGCGTTAGTTCCAAATATTTGTACATTGGCCTAGATATAATTGTAATAATCCCGTTGGAATGATTAGTATATTCATTTTGGAAAACTGGTCTCATAAATTATACCCATATTCCAAATTGAAATTGTAGGCATTACGTACGCATAAATATCATTTTCCCTTTTCACCGATCATTATGGAAAACCGTTATGTAATGTTTAAAATTTAAATAATGTATACAATATCATAAAAAATATTATATTCCTATATATATCATTCATTTGGTTTTTTGACGAAAATATATTAAGATACCTTTATGAATGCAGAATTCCACATGAAAATAAATGATGTTATCATTTTATGTGAGTGAAAATGAAATAAAATTGATGATATATATTATCATTCCACAATGATAATTATTAAATTATTTTCATAATTACATGAAATATATAATATATAATTCTTCAAAATAATATTTATCATCATTCATGTGATGTGTTAGTGAATGATGAATCACTTCTCTTTACGATGTGGACATCCACCACACACAAGTGTGATGTTATCATGTATCCATTGTAATGTAAGGTAAATAAATATAAATATAAATATAAATATAAATATAAGATATAAATATATATAATATTCTGACTCAAAAGTTATAAAAATGTTATAAATATCAAATATATATGTGTGTGTATTACATTCATCATCATACACATCCTTGAGAGGCTGAAATGGAAAAATGAACGTTAAAAGATTGGGAGTTTTTAGTCAGACTTACACATTAACGAATCATTTATAACCCATTTTATGGAAGTGGATATGGTTTTAGGAAATTAACATTGTATAAAAATATACCAATATATGGAATATTTTGATTTTATTATGTCAACTTGTTTTCATAAAAATATGATATTGGTGTATAATGAAGTAAAATAAAGATGCTTGTTGAAGAGCATCACCTCATATTCATGTATCATTCATAATATTTTCTATACCCTTAATAATTTGTATTTATTACAAAACATAGTCCTCTAGGATGGGGATAGGGACTTTAGGATGTTATTTGAATAGGTTTTGTCTGATCTTTATTGGTTTGAAACTAATACCAAGTGATCCGAGTGAGACCCCTTTTATAGTTGAGGTTGTGTTACATTCATGAAGATACACAAAAGTATTCACTATTCAGATGTCAATATTACATAAAGTGGATCCAAAAGGATAAATAAAGGTTTATAGGGATTTTAAGATCTATCTATACATCCAATATATAATTAAAAAAATGTTTTAATCCATTTTCCCTTAACTATTATAATTCCTTATTTTTACCATTGTGGTTCTTCAGTATGGTAACTTTTATTTTAATCCAAAGTAATCTATATATTATATATAAAATATTATGATAATTAATTTATAATTTAGATCCTATTTTTTTCAAATAATAATAAATACTATAAAATATATAAATCCAATGTGTTTTGAAGATTAGTTTGATCGTATGCTCATGTAACGTACAAAAACAGCGTGTAAACCTTAACCGGAGTAATATAGTATATTACTATTTTGGGAGAAATAAATTAATTATAAAAGATAATTTTTACCTTGACTAGAACAAAATTTATATTTATTTTCATTTTTAAATTATGTAAATGAATATGTATTTTTTTTAATTCATTTAAAAAAATATAATTTTTAATTAAATAACATTAATTTAAACTTTGATATTTTCCATTTACAGTGTGTTTAAAAATTTAAAGAAAATTATTGACTTAAAATATATAACATTAAATCAAGTCACCACTAATATATTAATATATTATAATTATTGAATAAAATAATTAATTCAATTTACTTTAATTTTTTTATTTTTAGTATCGATTATTTTATTTTATTAATAAATAAAAAATTACTCTATTAGCATATATTAAGAATTTAAATTAAATATTTAATCTCAAACAAATAAAAAAAATTATCATAACAAAAAAATCAATAATATTTATTAATAATAATTAAAACCTAACATATATTTTTTTCCGTATCCCATATCATTATAGGTATTAAAAGCATGAAAAGAATATCTTCCCCATTTTTTTATGTAACATATTATATTGTTCACTTTCATGGAAACGTTTACCAAAAAAAATTAAAATATATAATAATTTTATCAGTGAAAAAATACGTCAATAGTATGGGGTTTGGATAAAATTTTACATCATTTTAAACCTTTCATTCTTATTTTAATCTTTGGAAAAATAATTTTTTACCGTAATCATAGTAGTAAATTTTTAAAATTTTTAGTATTCAATTTGGTAATAAATTAATTTGACTATATTAGAAACATTAAATTATGATGGATCAAAATATATAATCCTTTTTTCCAAATTCAATTAAAATATATAAAATAAATTTATTTTAAAAATAATCTTACAAGCATGATGTGAATGATGGTTTTTAAAGAAAAAATGTTCAAATGTTTAAAATGTTGTTATATCGAAATTCAATATAAAAATGATTCCAATGACCTAAATTCTATTAATTTATAAAATATATAACTAATTTCACATTAAAATACATTCTATATGTAATTTATCATTATTAATTATTTTAAAAAAGACAACTATAAATAAGTATTTAATATTTTTCACTATTTGAAAAAACAATATAATTTTATGAAAATACAAAAAACCCTCTCTAAAATGAATTTATATTTTTATTTAAAAACAATATTTATTTCTCCACATAAAATTTCAAAATGTTGAAAATATTTTTTTTAAAATTATCATTGCAAAGAGAGATCAATCCTCATTTTTAAAAAAATATAGTTTTTCAGAAAACAATTACTTTTTTTCAATGAATCTTAATTTAATAATAATAAATTTATAAAAATATTTTTCATATTTTTTTTTGAATTATTAATACCATTCAGTATTGTTTATAGGTTATTAAAATTATTTTATATAATAATTTTTTAATAATATTTCACATTTTTGTTAAAATCTATATGGCATGCAATGAAAGACAAACAGTGTGTTGCATGTTATACAAAATAAAAATTATGTTGCATGTAGTATAATATTGACAAAAAATTGTTTGTAATGTTATATATAAAAGGGATTTTATTTAAAAAAAATCTTAACATTAATTGTTCTTATATTTTCATCTAAGATTGGTGTGTCATGTCACATACATTGTCGAATAAAATGTTGTTATTTTAAAATATCACTGTGATTATAAACACCATAAAATTTTTGAATTACCATGATACTAACATGATCTTATTAATAGAAAGTATATATTTTTAGACACCATTTTCGAAAAAACCTTATGATAAATTAGTTACTATAAAATCCTCTTAATAAGAGAGAAATCAAATTGAAAAGTACATCTAGATTATTAACATAAATAAGAATCCAGGTAGGAAAAAATAGGTGGTAAATAAAGAAATTCAAATGTATGGATTGTGTAAAAAAATTATTTAGAGTTTTTGAGGACAATGATAATAATAAATTAAATGGTAAATGTAATTTTAATGTTTTGAAAACCCTAAATTAATAATGATTTAATAAAACATATGATTTATCTGGTTTGAATGTTTTAGGATATCATTTTTTCATAATCAATTTCTAAAAGTTTTGGAATTAATTTAATATATAAGAATACAATAAAATATAATTATTCAATATGTTTTTATTGTATAAGAACAATTTTATCTTTTGGTTGTTCTTAAATCAATTTTAAATTTATACCTTACTCTATGAAATGAATAATCCAAATTAAAATATTCATGCCTCAAGAAATACAATTCAATTTTTACTGATTGTAAAACCCATAATAGAGTGACAGGTCATTCATACTATCTCAAAGCATTTTCCATAACCAATATGATCAGAACAATTTTTCCAATAAGCACAAAACTATATCTTAGTAAGTATTACATTAATCCTTGAAACCCAGTCCAAACATCCGCATTAACAATTTCAAAATTCGTTAACCTTATAAACCTCTCAAAATATCAATAACCATAACATTTGAAATAAGGTCACTAAATTTCAAAAAAAAACCAAAAAATTAATCATCTAAATAATAAGAATTATATCTTAATCACCCCATTCCAAATATGTAAATACAGTAATCATGTATTGTTTTGAGACAAGTTAATAAACAGAAATAGGAATATTTTTTAAATGTGGATGTATTAGTAATAGTTAAATAAAACATACTTTAATATATATATATATATATTCCTTAAATCCATAAAATGCTGCTAACTCCATCAATGATATCATAAAAAATATTAAACCAATAATTAATCAGTTTCACATAGTAATTACATTCCAAATCACATTATCTATCTCAATCATCCCCTTATCTGAACATAAAGAACATATTAAGTGTCCTCAATCATTTTTTCCAATAAGGTAAAATTTCAATTGATTCATTTTTCATAGAACCATTAAAAACATAATTTGAAATCATTTATGAAATAGTGTTACAGTAAAATCTTTACACATTTCATTATTATTATACAAAAATTTCATCAATAAAATACATTTACAACGTATTCCCAGGATCCAAATATATAGTAACATTTTTTAATAGACATAATATGTATCAATATAATATGTTTTCTTATGTCCCCATAGATTATATTAAGGTATATTCCCTTGATGATTGGGGAATTTTTCTCTATAGATAACTATCTCCACTCCCTTTAAACGCTAAACAAAAATGTTCTCATTATCCACTTGTAATTATTTTTCATGATTGATATTTTCTATTCAATTATTACCAACTATAAATACATTCAATCATTTCCCAGTGTGATTATTTTAATAAATATAACATGAGACAAATCCCTTCTTTCCCTTATTCCCTTTAATTGATTTTCTCTACCATCCTCTTTTTCTCATTTACCACCTTTAAGAAATAAGACTTATAGAATTATTTATCCATATTGATTTATATTAAAAATATTTCATCATATGAATATAAATATCAAAATACCATCACCCTTCAGAGACTTGGATTATTCCCCTTAAATAAGTGTTCCATTTATATTTTTTGTTTTGTATGTAATCATTATAATACATAGTTAACCTTATAAAGGAAGTTTCATACATCACTAAACATTCTCCTTAATTTTATTACAACCAATGGTGATTTATTTTAATATTTTTTTATATAATTAAAATGTTCATCAAATAATGACTCAGTGAAATATTTCAATTCCATGATTTATAAATTCTATTACTCTCTTGAATAATTGATCAATGACCACCATTGATCAACATTTTAATTATGAAAATAATCTAAAAATGAATCATTTTCCTATTATTACCTTCCAATTCAATAATCATATTCACTAATTACTTAAAACACTGCTCATTTTCTATTGCATCAGTAGTCCCACTAAATGATAGATGTATTTATTGCATAAATCAACCCAACATAAGAGAATATTTTTTTTGGAATAAGATACTTCATCTTGGAAAGGTTATTTTTGACAAATATATTAAGCTTCCCAAATATATATATATATAACATTTTCTACTCTAACATCAGCCGTATTGCATTCCTTATTTGGAAAACTCACAAATTAACTATGAGTAATGATGACCTTCTTCCATATTTGTGAAATTTATAAACATTGGAATATTATGGATATGATCATTAAATTTTGAATTTTCAATCATAAGATATATTCCTAAAATACATACATTCTTATCATAATCTTATATCATAATCATATGCCTTGCATCTTTGAGAATATCTCTATTTTAAATTTCTTCATTATTGTTTTCAAATAACGTGTAATTACAAAGAATATTTCCCTCATTTGTCTACCTAGATGTTACATAAGGCCTGATTTTATTTATTGGGTGGTGATCATGTCAAGACCAATATAAGATCTCATCTATTCCAAGGTATATATCTATTTATTTTTTTCATTAATTCTTATATCGTGTCAGTTCATGACACATATTTAAGGCTTGGCTGTTGGGTTTCATCATGGATAATATACGTTTGAATAAAAATAGTCTTATATATCCAAGAAACCAGAGCAAATAAAAAAGTGTCTATGTGGATATAATTTTTGTCTAAATGAAATATATTCCATAGATGTAGGTTTTTTATTAAATGTATTCCATATATAAATTGGACACCTATTTTCAATTGTTCATGGAATTTCAAGAAGAATTAAATGGTGTTTGGTTGGTTTATAATCGAAATGGGATGGAACAAAATCTGTATAAAATTTACACACAATGTAAATGGATTATAAATCATGCAATGTTCATGTGTTCTTTATATTAATATGAGGTGATGGTTTTTATTTGAGTATCACATTCAAAAGATTTAAATGACATGTTACTACATTAAACACCGTGTAATTCCACAAAATCAGTTTTTAAAATTTTACACGGGGTTCATTTTTTGTAATTCATTTCAAATCATATCCTCTTAACCTAAGGAGAAACTCTAAGAATTTTTGGAGTGCAGACATCCCTTCTAGACATCTTGATGGCGTATTAAATTCTTAGTAATTTTTTTGGTCATGTTTTCAATTCATTATTTTGTTTCTCCAAATGTTGTGGTTTAGTATCTCGACTGTGTGCAATATTTGTTTTGATCATGGTTAGTTTTAATATATGATCCTTATTTCCAACATCTAAACCTTCTTCCTCTTGAAATTTTTCATTTTCAGCATTTCATTCTTAACTAGTTAAGGTAGGGGGTTTAAATATTAACGGTATTGTTTGATAATAACCTATTATATGCATTATTATGATTCAAAAAAACTAATTGATTCCTGATTCTTTTGAATAATGATGGTTATTATAACTTAGAGAATTTTGGTTTTAGTTTGTTTTTCACCTGACATATGACTACTCTTTGGTGAGTGAACCTTTAATATAATTAAATTTTATAATATATTAAAGAATTTTATTTCATAAAATGGTATCCTAAGTGATTTCTTAATATATAATCCATAATATATGTGTTAATTATTATTAAATTTTCTGTTGATCAATTTCGATATTAATTAAATGATAATTTATAGAAAAATGACAATTCACATAAATAACCATTAAGGTTAATAATGTGATTTTATGATATCAATTATAATAGGAAATATCTTGTGGTACATGAAAAATGTTCATATATATCTTCCTTGTCCTTGGAACATGAAAACATATATGATGTAATGCGGATATTGAGTGGGGTCATCACAGTCCCACTCTGTATTGCTTATATTTCATGATATTGACATCGTCTATTGTTTTAATTCTTTTAGGTATTTGACCCAGATGTTTTAATGATTATAGGACATGAACCCAAATGTTGCAGTGGTTATTGGGATTTTACCCAGATTATTTTGATAATTCCATTTTTATGGTTGTGGTTGGAATGATTGGGAAATAGGCTTACATATATTCCATCATGGTTCTAATGAAGGTTATTTTACCATGGTCATATGGTTGTTGTTGGCATGGTTGTGATACATGATCAGAGTTATATTTTCAAGATTCCGATGAATACTATTTTATCATTGTTATGTGTTTTTTGTTTGACAGGTTATGTGACCTAATTAGAGATAAATCATCATGGATACGAAGTAGGTTATTGATGTATAACTTTTGAAGTAACTAATACCCTTATTTTCTCTTTATTGCATAAACTTCTTGTCAGAATGGTTTTTCTAGAAACATTGGTGTCGACCTAATGAGTTATACTCACATATTATTCAGCTTTTCATGTGGTACTCAAGAATATTACATGTATATAGTATTGGATAAGGCAAAAGTACATTTTTGTTTATTGTTTCATTCCGAAAGGCCACAAGTTTGGAGGTTGAACTGAAATGGGGATTAAAAACATTGACATTAAATGTTAATTTGAGTGTTCTAGTCCTTTAATTTTCTTGTTTCTTGTATATAATTTAGTTACATTTCATTATTTCATCACATTCTTTATATTAATTTTTATTGTATTATTTTTTTGGATTTTAATTCTGGTTTCTAATACAATTCCACTCAAATTTATTTTATTTTTATGGCTTATTTATATAACTATGACATGTAATTACATGGATTATATTCTCCCCACTATAGTGATTCACTCCCCAACTACATTTTTATAGCCTCTAGAATAATTTAACATGTTCTTTATGTCTCGCAAAAAACTCTTTTTGGCTATGTGAGAGACTTCCAGATCTTGGGACATTACAAATTGGTATTAGAGTAGTAGGTGTTCAATAAAATTTTGTTATTATTGGGGAAATATGAAAGGATAATACAATGTGTTGGGACATTGAATTGAAATTTTGTTTGGTAGTAGCTGACCCATGTATTGGGGATACGTTATGTGCCAAGTGATGGGATTACTATTCCTGCACTGTACCTATTATGAATGGATGTTATTTCACCATGGGTGATTCACATGTTATGTGATGTCATTGATTCTTGAGTTTTTTACATTCATATTGGTATAAAATGATATGAGAATTCAGGGATCTTAATAGGAATATAGGGATATGTATTGACATGAATTGTTCATGATATATACATATTCATATGAATGTGATATATTTCATATGTATACATATGATCATGTGTTCATGCATTTGATACAAGTTGGAATTTCAATATAAGACTATGCTATATTTTTCACAAAACTACATATCTTTTCACCATCATTTTCAACAGATGAGATCACCATGTGAAGAATTTTTAGGATGGTATTCTTTATGGAACTAGGATACAAGTTATTGTTTTTATTTTGATATTTTTTTAATGATGTGAGGAACCATGAACTCAACGCAAAATGGAATCAAAGAGAGGACTCGACTAGCATCCAATATATTCTAGAAAGTTAATTTTCATGCTCTTATTCTGGTAATAAGAAGTTCCACTAGGATAGTTTCTACCAAGGTAGTAGTGGGAAGAGTAGTGTACGCTATGCAGAACTATCTCAAGAATGTGATCCATTAATGTTCTATCAGTGTGACATGTTTGGAAACTTGTGGCCACATTGTCCTTACCTCACATTTGGGTGTTTTATATATAGAAAGTTGGGTCATCATTGATGGTGCAATAATAACGTCAATTCTAGACCAAGGAAAGTGGGTAAAGACATACAGTTGAGTTGGGAAGGGGCTTTACTGCCTCTCATCAGGTTGGTATTTGTAGGTCTATTGGTTGTTCAAACTGAGGATGGGGGTGTGGTACCCTAGTGTAGGGGCAACCATAATAGTAAAGTGAAATATCTCCTGTTAGTCCAGATTGTGCCCTTGTTAGATAGGAAATTCAATGACATATAATACTTAGTACTCTGGCACTCATGGATAGTGGAAAATCTACCTAAAAATGTAAAATTATTATATCATATAAAATATATTGAAATTTTTAAATAGATTCATCTCATTTTCTCTAATCTATTGCTTTATCAAATGGTTTGGCATTGGTTATTAAAATTTTGGATTGTTCTTTGACCTTTTTCACACAATTGGGAGTGTGATTAGAGAATATCAAACATTGGAATCAATGTTCTCTAAAGAATAGTTAAATTTTCGTCTTCATTATTGGTATTTATTTTTTTGTTATAATATTGTATCGTATCGAGTATTTCTTGTAGAGAGTTAGCATTTTATCTCTAGAAATTACATCTAGAGGAAGTGGGATATTTAGGCTAGTCTTACATGACCAATTCAATGCATATTGGATTATCTATTGACAAAAATAGATTGTCATTCTCTAGATTTGGTGGAACTATGTTGTATTTTTTATGTAGGTGTTTAATTTTTTTATATTTCATTATTGATAAGTTTTCAAGATTACGATCATAGTGAGAGATCTAGTTCATGATCGAGTTGGTGAAGAGATTTGATACATTTAATTAACCTCATTGTAGAATATAAGAAAACGTTATTCAAGAGTTGAATGTTTGGCTACATGATATAGAATATAATGTCTTAATATTGACTAGTACAACTCTTTGGGGTTCTCAAGTTATCTCGCAAAGAAGGATTAGGTGTATTTATTCTTTTTTGTGGATTATCAGAGGTCCAACGTGATGGTGATCATGAAACGATATCCCCATCCATGAATTGATTTCAATCTGTTGTGATGTGCTAAAATCATCTCCAATATCAATTTTATATCTGGTTACTACCTTTTAATTGGGGTACCATTGTACATATCTCATACTTTTTTATAAGTAGGTATGACTTTTATAATTTCACAGTGAAATATTTTACATTAACTAATGCGCTAGAAGTGTTCATGGCCTTGATGAATAGGATTTTTTATCCTTTTCTATATAGTTATGTGGTGGTATTTACATTTTTGTCTTAGTGTACTCGTATTTAGAAGTGGATCATTCCCAATATCTCGACATCATCTTGAGTAAAATGATAGAGCATTGACATTATGCAACGATAAACACATGTAGTTTATAGATTAATAAATGATTCTTATTGGGCAATATCATTTTAAGGGATAGAGTTTTGAGGACCCAGAGAAGTTTTTAGTGGAAGTATCTTGAGAACATCCAAATAAAAATTTCAATATTAAGGTAATTTGGGGTTTACAAGGTTATTATAGGACCATTAAACATGATCTATACCATTTTGAAGCACTGATTTGTGGGCTGACTAAGAAAGTGGTGAGTTCTGTTTGGTTTGATTCATATGTGAGATATATTCTGGATATAAAAGTTAGGATGAATTAAATATCTATCCTAACATAACATGTGTATGTTAATGCATATATCTAATATTGTGAAACATTCAAAGTATGAATTGAACTAGTTTTTGTGTAGGGGGGATTGAGTGTTTACGTATGTCTACATGTTTCAGATCATGCGTGATAGGAATTACCATAATAACTCATATGTGAGAGGTTTCTGGTATACATGGACCACAAGAGCTTCATGGACATCTTTTCATAGTTATACCTAAATCTTATACATATGATGTGGGATGAGTATCTGGAGGCTTTTGAATTTTAGTTGGCTTGTACATATGGAAATGAAAACTTCATTGATGATTAATTGAGCTGATAGAAAAAGAAGAAGACAATGAAATAATCATAGGATATGCATTAGAAAATACCCATCTTTATATACATGCATCTAGATGTTCAGAAGTCCTTGGGGGGGGAGTAGCTCTTACTCCAAAATATATCATACACATGATCATAGACCCGATTAAAATTTGTAAGTTATATAATTAAGATATATCAATTACGTGATTTATATTAAATAGTAGGGAGGAACCATTAGGATGGTCACTTGATAGTGTATGTTATATTCTATTCCATGGTCATGTATGGGTTCTTAAGGGATTAAAGAAAGAGATAATGATGTTGTTTCGTGTTTCTAGATGAGCGGTGCATCTGGGATTGAAAAAAATGTATTTTGAAATTTGTATACTATATAGGTTCTTAGGAATGATGATGGAGGTATTTAGATTCATTACTAGATGATTCACTTTCCAGTAGTTGAAAACCAAGCATCAATGGCCATCATGGATTTTTCATCCATTTCCCAATCCTAAGTAGAAATAAAACGATGTCAGGATGGATTTGGTGATAGCATTACCTAGGACAACCCATATTAATAATGATACATGGGTTATTGTGGATCTAATAATGACGGTAGTATACTTCTAAATTTTCAAGGATGCCTTCACAGTTGGTGATCATGATATTCATTATATCTGCGATGTGGGATGGTTGCATGGGGATCTGAGGAGTACTTACTCAGAAAGAGATCCGCAATTAACTCCCCAATTATGGTAGGGTATTTTGTGGGATTGGGATCATGGGTACATTTGAGCATAACCTATCTTCCTCAGACTGACAGTAAATATGAACCAACTATTCATATTCTGTAGGATATGCTTCAAGCCTATGTTTTGGATATTGGTTACTCATGGGAGAATCATATGGAACTCATGGAGTCTGCATATAATAATAATTTCTTGTAATGGATCCAAATTTTACCTTTAAATTCTTTTCATGAAATCTCCTTTTATTTACCTCTTTATTGGATGGAGTCTGGTGATTCAACACTTGTTGGGCCCAGTATGATGCAAGAAACATCTAATCATGTTTTTTTGATCAGACATTAGTTTGTGACTACACAAAGAATGAAGAAATTTAATAATGAACATTGAAGTTGGCCTTAATAATTCACGGATATTCATTATGTTTTCCTTTGGGTGTCACCATTATTGGGGAAACACCATATCAGGAAACATGGAATCCTAACACCATGTTTTTTAGCACTTTGAGATAGTGGATATGGTAAATCTATGGGCATACCATTTATAACATTCTTAAATTTACAGTTCCATGCGTGACATTTTTCATTGTCTCAGCGTTAAAAATATCATCCAGACCCTTCCAATGTGATGGATATAGATTAATTCTAGCACTATACTAATTCTTCCTTTGAGGATCGTCCTATATGAGTTATAGATCATACTGAGAAATATATTTGGGGTAAAACTATACCATTAGTTTTAGTGTCATCCAATCATGGTTGAGTTTAAGATGAGACCTATGAGATGGTGTGTGATAAGAGACACAATGTCCAGGCATGTTCACTAAGACCTCATAGTAATGCATGGAACAACTCTAGGATGAATTGTTATATAGTAATGAGGTAATAAGATTAAAGCTTTTTCAAGGTACCTATATCTCTAATACTTTTCTTAATTTTAGTTTCTATTGACTTTTTTCCTCTCCTTTGAGCCTTGGTGGCCCTGTTTTAACATGGATACCTATAATTTCAATAAATGTAGAATTATTTAGTGATAAAACCAGAGAGGAAACATGCAGATAGCCTTGTTGGGGAAAATTAATTACATTATATATAATTATTTTTGTTTGAATCGATGAATTTCGAGTAAAATTGGGTCTATAGTTATCATGGGTTCTTAGTATGTTGAGAATACATAAATGTGGTTTCGATTGTTTATAATGAAATTTGCCTAAAAAATATGTATAAAAATTTTATATGCCATGCAAATGGATAACACATAATTTAATGTTTTCATGTTTTTAATATTTAGATAAGATGATTGGTTTTTCAGTGTATCCCATTAAAAAGGTTTACATGAAGTGTAACTACATTACATGTCGTGTAATCCCTCCACCTTCTATTTTAGTGTATATTGTTCTGTGAAATTTTTATTATAATTCAATGTATCTCATCTCCTCTCTATCTAGGGAAACAATCTATGTGTTTTTGGAGAACCAAACTCCATTCGGGTCAACCAAATAATGAATTTGATCCATAGTAAGTGGTTTTGGTCTTGTTGTCCCCTCTCTCCATTTTTCTATAGATGTTGTAGTGTAATCTCTTGAAAGTGTGAGTTGTTGAATTTTTTTCTTGGTCGATTTTGATCTATGATCACACTTTAAATCATTTAAACTATATTCATCAGGAGTGTTTTGCATTGGATGTGTTTCATTCATCATTAGTTAAGGTAGGGGTCTAAATATTAGACCTATGGTTTCATAATTACCTTATATATGAAATATTTAGATTGCACCATGTATTTTGCAACTAAAAAAATTAAATAATGATTAAAATTAATCCATAGACACCATTAGGTTTAAATTATATTTCCACATTAATTATAGACACCTAATGGGTGACCTAACCTTGAATATAATAAATTTGGCTAATAAATTGAAGTTTTTTTATCATGACCTAAGGCATTAGCATATTTAATGATATAAAATACCTATTTTATGGATGACTGGTTATCAATTTGGCTATTAATAAATTGTGATATTTATTAAAACTTAATTGGAATCTAAATGGTAATTTACATAATTAACCACTAGCATTCTGATGTGATATTGAGATATCATTGCTATTTGGACATATCTAGTAATCCTTTATTAAAATACTATATAATAGGAATAAACCCAAAACATGCACACTTATATGTTGTAATGATAATATAGAGAGGTTTCGGCCTATTCCTAATGTTACCATTCTTATGTTGAGCGGGTTTATCGCAGTACCTTGTTGTAATGATTATAGGGATTTTAATTGGGTGTTTTAATGATTATAGTGCTTAGACACAAATGTTAAAATTCATATAGGCCATTGATCCAGATTGTTATGATTATTGCATGTTTATTATTTTGGTAGGAGTATATGGGATATATTATTAGAGACATATTGGCATGCCATAGAAGAAGGTTATTTTAGTATTGTTATGTAGTTTTGGTTGGCATTTTTTTGAGGAATTCTCAATAATTTTTTATTATAGAGCTGAAGTAAGTTATTTTACAATGGTTATATGGTTGTGTTTAGAATGTTTGTCATGCGTGATCAGAAATTTTCGGCCTTGCATCGGAATTAGTATGTTGTTTTATTAATTATTGAATTGATTAATACACATGTTCATCAATTTATTTTATAAAATTTTATTATACTGTTTTGTTTTGAAATATTGGTGTCTACCTATGGAGTAATAATCACACCCTATTTGGGTTTTATTTTGGTTCCCATGAAGATTAAATGGATGAATGTTGAGATAAAGGGAAAAGAACTTACTACTGATTGTTTCTTTCTGGATGGGTTGGGGTTTAGATGCGGGACTGACAGGGGGTTTGGGAGTGGGGGTATTTTGAGTGATTATTTGAGTCTTCTAACCCTTTTTACTTGTATTTTTTATAGCATTAAATTGAGTTACATTCAAGAACGTCATTATGTTATTAACATTTGTTATTTAATGTATTATTATGTTTTGTTTTGTTATTTTTTTCACTATCTTACATTATGATTTCTTCAGTTTATAAGGTTTATTTCTACAGCCATTAAATATCATACCAGGGGGTATAGTCTACAAAAAATACTATTTCACACCCTCACAGCTGGTCAAAATACTCTATCATATGGTGAGAATCCCTTAGGTTTCATAACAATCCATTTTTTGCGACGTTTGAGTGTTCTTGATTGGGAGATAATACACCAAATTCACCCTTTTGGAGTTATAACCCTTAAGTACATCTATTCCAGAACCACATCCATTTGTAGTATCTATGTAGGGATGTATTTCTAAGAAACCCCCACATGATCTATACATTCCAAAAACATCAAGACATTCTTATACACGTATACTAAATAACTATCATAGTGTTATGATCAGTACTTTTATTTCTTAAATCTATTTTCTAGGGATTCTATTAAACATCATATGCTACCATCATTAAAAACCCTGAAAACATTAGCTCGGATATGATTTCTTATATTATTACATTGGCATTGATATAATGGGTTAAATCTGGAAGGACCAATAAGTTTAACAGTTTAAAAAATAGATACGTTTTTGACACATATTTTACATTGGTAATTAAAATAAAACAATATCAATATATCAGCAACCTTGAAACTCATTAAAAGCATTAAAATTCATAACCTAGGGAAAGAAAATAAAATAAGGGTTAGATCAAATTACTAGTAAAATTTGCTTATATAGGAGGATATCATGTATCTATAATGAATAATAAATATGAAAGATACAATAAATTAAAAATAGTTCAATTTATTTAATAAATAGAAAATGAAATTCATTAATAGATAAATTCATAGTTAAAATATCATTGATAATAATAATTGAATATTGAAAGAATGAAATGATTAATTCTTAGATGTACTGTTTACTAGGAACATGATACATTTACTATCAAGGCTATTAAGAATGTTTTTTAAAACGTATGTGGTGAAAACCCATCTTATTCGCCCAACTGCTTCATCTCTTGAGACAACAGTAACATCATGGGGCCTCCATTAGGTGGTCCCCAGACCATGTAATGAATATCCAAATCATTTATCATATATCTAATAATTTATTTAATTCAGAAAAAATGTACCTTATCATAAATTATCCGTATTGATTAAACAATAACTATTTATTTATATTGCACATATAAATCAAAATAGCAATATAATTAAACAACATATGTAAAATGGATTAAAGTTTTGGAAATAATCATATGAATCAGAAAATATTTTTAATATTTGATATAATTTTAATTTATAATGAAATAATATTATAATAAATTGTCTTTTTTAGGCGAAATTTAACTATCTCAAAAGAAAGAGATATTTCACGACAACATTTACGGGTTTGTAATTTTCAATTAAAATATCATTGGATAAAATTATTCATATTAAAAAAATGATATGAATTAGGAATTATTCTTGATATTACATTTCAATGGGGTAGTATATTCACCACATAAAAGTAAACTGTTTCATAATAACAAATAGGTCTCAATGGATTATAAATTGAGATAAAATCACTTAACTCTTGTTTCATTTTATGCTCACATGATTTAACATAATGTATAATAGGTTTAAACATTTTATTACCTTACTAAAGAACCATATTAGTATTTATGATATCATATAAGATCTTTTTACAACAGATATTCACCGTCTCATATTTAATCATTCATTTTTTCATTTTTATCACGTTTTAATTGGATGGTTTTCTTATTCGTGCATTATTATGAATGTTCAGATTCATTGGAATATTATATAGTTATATCATCTCCAGAACTATCATCATGAAATATTTTTAAAAATTTTACATTAATTTTTATCTTAAATCAAACGAAGAAAATTGTTTATGGAAAATTAAGTATGTTATATTCCGGGAGATGGTAGGTTGTATGTATGCAAGAGTAACATATTCATTTTAAAATGATCATTATGGAAAACTAGTAAGTGATGTTCTATATTTATACAATGACCATAACATAATATAAAACATATCGTACAAATATATATATATATATATATATATATATATATATCAGAAATGTGTTTTGTTGATGAAAAGTGACTGACATCATTACGTGAAGGTGGTAGACTTCACATACGCCAAGGACGTTGTAATAATTGTTTGTGTGAAAAGGAATGAAAGAAAATGGAATATATTATCCTTATAAAATGATAATTATTTCATTGATATAATTATTATTTTATTTATAAGATATATAATTCATTATCATTGTTATTATGACAAGATCCAAGACTAATAAGGTCTCTAGTGGTCATAATAAGAAAAAGGGGACCTCTTTCTCTTCAAATAGGTTTTAATGGAAGTTATTTTTTGAAATTTTCAGGGAATAGAAAACCCTGAAACACTTTTTGTTCATAAAAGAATTATTTTGACTCATAGACCCAAAATTCTAGCCCTTTCTGAAACAAAAATTAATTTTTCTATTAAATTTATTCATCTATCTACTTCTAGTAATAAATTTCATTGTTCTTTGAATAGTGACTCTGATGTTGAATCTCTTTGGATATTTTATCACACCTATTTTCATGATGTTAATGTTTTCAATTTCATTGAACAAATGTTCTCTTATGATTTTAAACATGACAGATTACATTTTTTCAACACCCTTGTTTATGCTAAGAATAGATATCAAGACAGTAGGCCTCTCTAGCATGATTTATCTATTTTGGCGAGCTCTATCCATAACCCATGGTGGGATAATGGAGACTATAATGTTGTTCTTTCTTTTAGAGAGAAGATAGTCCTTCTCATTCTCATATTTTACTAGAGAATTCAGAACCTTGATAAGGGATTGTAACCTAGTTGAAATCAATCCCAAAGGTGCCAAGTTCACATGGTACCGAAGACATTATAATAGGGTCTTTTCTAACAAATTTGATAGGGCCCTTGGGAATATCCAAGCTCTCGATGCATGTGATACCATCTATAGCATCACTTTACGTAAACTAAACCGGGATCATCATCATATTCTTGTATGATTTTACTCTAAGAGATAAAATCCCAGTATCCCTTTCAAATTTAATGATGCCTCTTTTGAATATTTGGATTTCTCTCACCTCATTCAAGGTTGTTGGGAGTTCTTGTCTCATCACTCAGATGCTTTTGATTGTATTTCTAAGCTCCATAATCTTAAGCACTACCTCAAGGGTTAGTGCGAGGCTAAATCCTAACAAATTGACCCAGACATATCAACTTTTTAGAATGAGGTCAATCAATTTCAAAATACCTCTACTAACTTTGACATCTCTTATTATCCCCAAAATTAAATAAATGTCTCCATGAAACTCAATTCTCTTCTAGTGCTCAAAGATAACATTATAAACATGTCTTCGAAACTAATTGTCTCTCGGATGGTGATGAAAAAAAACTATAATGCCCTTCATAGGGGTTGGAAAGTTTTTTCCCTCTATACTTCATTTAAGTCAATGATAATTTCTATGACACTAAGCCTAGCATAGCTAATTAGGTGGTCACTTATTCTTAAAATAATTTTAATTGGAAAAATATAAATAAATATATTCTTCCTTGGATCATTCCGACGATAGTCAATAAGGATGATAACATATTTCCTTTGAGCACTCCTCTAGAACTAGAAATCAAAGCCACTATCATTATCCTCAACCATGACAGTGCTATGGGTCCTGATGGTTTTAATAATGGTTTTTTTCAACACCACTAGGAGGTTGTTCGTTCAGATGTTTGCAAGATTTTCAGATACTTCTTTAATAATGATGTCCTCCCTTATGGTCTCAATGACCAATTATTTACATTAATTCCCAAGGTAACCAGTGCCTCTGAAATTCAGTTATTCCATAATATTTTCCTCATAAACACCCTTTATAAAATAATTACTAATCTCTTTTCCAATAGACATTACTCTCTGTGTAGCAGAATCATATCTTGGAATCAATTTGGGTTCATCAATGGTCGGTCCAAACAAGATTTCATTTTCCATGCTTCAAAATGCACTAAATCTCTTAATAAAGTCTCTTGAGGAGGCAATATTTCCATTAAACTCAACATTAGGAAAGTTTTTGATACCATAGACTGGAGATTTATATTCAATGTCCTTCAGATTTTTGGTTTGAATGAGGTCTTTATTATCTGGATAAAATACCTTCTCAAGTGGTCCTCTATCTCCATCGTCCTCAATGGATCCCCCAAGAGATACTTTAAATGAAAAAGGGGGTTCTACAAGGTGATCCCCTATCTTCTACTCTTCTTTCCATTATAGAGGATTATCTTAGCAGACTTATCACTATCCTTGTTTTTCAAAAATAAACTCAAACCCATACAGGCTACCAGAAATCTTAATGTGCCATCCCATATTATTTATGCTGATGATATAATTTTCTTCCTCAATAGATGTAAAAAATATTCTTAACCTCAAAAATTCCGTATCTCACTATGAAATAGTCTCGGGTCAATCCATTATTAGGAGCAAATCCTTTATCTTATTTGGAAAAAATTTCCTTCCTGGTAGGAATATTCACATAATGGAAAGCCTTGGAATCATAGAAGGATCCACCCCGTTACATATTTGTGTGTTCCAATATTTTGGGACAGTCCTAAATTCATGTATTTAAATTTCATTGTAGATCTAGTTATTAATTAACTTTTCCCCTGGAAGGGGGAATCCCTTTCCATGGCAGGCAGGATCTGCCACATGAAATCTACTATTGTTTCCAAAATTGATTACTCACTGATGATTTAAAAATTCCCAAGTAGTCTTCTGATGAAAATAAACACCTATATTAAAAACATATTTTGGGCCGGTAGTATTATTGAACAGAATCCTGTTACCATTCCCTGGTCAACATGTTGAAAACATCTTATGTGAGGTGGTATTGGCATTAAAAATCTATTTTTTTAATGATTCCCTTCAATCCCGACTCACCTAGAGAATAATCAAAAATAAATCTGAATACATACCTTTTCATAAAATTAAGTTCATGGAGAATCTTAAAAGAGGAAAATTTCACTATGTAAATTCCTCTATTTGGCCTTCTTTTAGAAACTCCTTTGTCAACAACATGCATAACTCCAGATAGATGTTTAGCTCGAAATCTACCACAAGCTGCTTGCTTGACAACTGGGCTAGCTCTCCTCTCATTTCAATGTCTCCTCTTAATACCTATTTATATAGCATCAAATATACTATAAAAGTGGTTATGAAAGCACCTAATCTAGTGATCCATAATCCTATCATTCAGGTTGTTGATGATTAATATTTTTCAAAAAATTAATATTTTTATATATGGAAACCTGCCCATAATTGTATACTTGATTCCATAAATTTTTACATTCATTACTTCACTAATTATTTTTCAAAATTTTTCCTGTCTGATGTTTTCTTAAAATCCGTGGAATAAACCCTAAAGAATTAATATATTCTAGCATATTGTTCATAACTATATTCCTACATAGGTTTTTCTACGGTCTTTTGGTATCCATCTCTTCTCTAAATGTCAATTTTTTCTTCAATATAAGGAGGAAACCAATCATTTATTTTTGTCTTGTTCTACGACCTATTCTCTTAGGAATTTTATAACTCTCTTGTTTTACTGTAGATGGTTATGTTCCGAATCTATTTGCTCTCAACTAAAATAGTTTTTGGAGCTTGAAACTTCGTGACAAATCCAGAAGCTCTTCTTATTTGATGTTTCTGAGCTCCTTCAAATTATCGGGTATGATAGGAATGCCATTATTTACAATTGTTTCTCATTTAACCTAAATGCAGGTCGCATGAGAATTGTTATTGCCATTAGGGATGTTGCCACACTTTATAAAGAACATTGAGATAACTTGATTAGTAGTGTTATGATCCATCGACGACATAGAGTTGATGGAATCATCCAACAACCGAAGCGCTCTTTTGAGGTGTTCTGGAATGCCTCACTTCTTGGATGGATTAAAATAAATGTTGATGGTGCTTCCAAAGGAAATCACGGAATTGCAGGTTGTGGGGTCATCTTTGAATATTGTGGCATTTCTTCTTCCCATGATGCAGAGATGTTGGCTATGATTCAGGATATTACTTTTGTTAAGAAAAAAGGCTAGAAAAACATCTGGATGAAAAGTGACTCCACCACCATTGTTCAAGAAATTTGAATGGTGTGGTTCACCTTTCATGGCCTCTTATAGAGCACTAGATAAATTTCCTTAACTCACATCTGGAGCTCAGATACATTACTACACATACCAATCGAGAAGCGAACATTGTGAATGATAGTCATGGTAACGATGGAATCAACCAGTACATTTTGTGGTGTGATGATTTTCGGGTTGATCTTTTCCCTTTCTATGAAAAATACTGTAAAAAATTCCCTCTTTCAGAATTTTCTAGTTCATTTCTTGAATTTTAAATAAATTTGGTCTTTGTCTTTGACCAGGACATTTCATTTTAACAAAAATTGTTCTTATCACCCTCTATGCTATTCACTAGTGAAATATGAATCGCATCACTTCCCAAGGTGACAGTCCACTATACGGACGAGTGACATTATAATATCTCTAACAGAGGGGAGGGTAAAAAGATATATATGATATAGTGTTTAAATATGAGTAAATATGTTATAAATATCATATATATAAATAATATCTATCATCATACCCATTCTGGAGTGCTGTAAATGGAAAACCGAATGGAATCTATTCACCAGGTGGTTGTACGTTTTACACATGAATGATGATTTTGTAACCGATTTTATGGAAGTGGAAACTGTTTTAGGTCATGAAATGATTAAAAAAGAATCCTAGTATATGGAATATAATTAGTAAAATATATCATCATGGATTAATATAATATTATGGATGTAAATAATGATGCAAAATAATGATTCTTGTTGAATAAGTTAACTCTTCTCCTGGAAACCTCATTATATATTTACTAATGATGTCCTTGGTTGAAATTATACCCAAACTAAGGATTCTAGGTTGAGGTTGGGGGATTTTTTATAAGATTTTTATTGGTAATTTTAAATATAAATAGGTTTTAAGGTATTAATATATAAGGGTAGTGAGTGTCATTTTACTGTTGAGGTGGAGTGTCATTCGCATGACTACTCAATTTTTTTTGACTATTTGGTGGTCAATATTACATAAAGTGGAGCTCATATTTTTTATTAATATATTAGAGAAATTTTACGGTTGATCAAACATACAAAATAAAAATATAATCAACATTTAATTACTTATAAGTTTCATATATTTTCCATTTTGGGTTTTCACTATGGTAACTAGTATTTTTAATATCAATATTTTATAAAGTAAACCAAAAATAAATTTCATTTTTTTAGATAAATAATAAATAAAAATTATAATTATGATATCAAAATTAATATATTTATATACTATGTGTGTTAGAAAGAAATTTTAACACAAGGGCATGCAACATTAAAAAACAACCCTCTAACTTAAACGTAAAAAAGTGCATTTGATTATTTTCGGGTCAATATATTCTTTATAAAAGAAAAAAATTTCTATTAATAAAAAATATTTTAAAAATATTTGGATTAATAAATAACTTGATTGAGTCTATGATTTTATGTAATATTAAATCTTTTATTAAAATATAATTAATCATAAAATAACACTGAAATGAATTTTTTTATTATTTATTTAAATTTAAATTAAAAATATCATCACAATGATAGAATTAAAATAATTCATGTTCATGACTATTTATTATGAAATATTATTTTAAAAAATAATTGATCACAATTTTCCCATTAATTTACAAAACATTTAATATTTTTAATAACATTTATTTTCTTTCATTTGTAACTAAATAATGACTATCATGGAATTTATTAAGAAAAAAAAATATTTCATCTCAAAAAAATTAAAATAAAATATCACGATAAAAATAGTAATTTAAAAATCATAAAAATAATTATAATATATCATATGTTATTTTCTACATATCCCAAAAATTTATAGATCTTAATATTTTGAAATGTTTCTTTTTATATTTTTTATTACTTAACAGATTATATAACTATAAACAATGGAGAAATATCCCAAATCTCATAAAGATAGATCTGATGCTTATAATAGTCAAAATATTCCCATCCAATGGGTGTTTTTAAAATTCATGAGTTCATTTTAATCCTCTTATTTTTATTATAATCCCCACTAAAACAATTTTGACCTTGGACACAATATTTAATTTTTATATTGTTTCACAAGTTATTTTGTCAAAAATTAATTTCATGTTGTTAGAAATTATAATTTATTTGGATTCCAAAAAAGGATCCATTTTTAAAAATTATAATTGAAGTTGTCGAAAATTTTTATTTTAAATTTAATCCTGCAAACATGACACTCTAATTACAATTTTTATGAATCTTTCTATTAATATATGTATGTTTATTATTTCAATGCTCAATTATTATTCCCAATGGCCTGTTATGTTTTCAAATAGTCATTTAATTACTATATTTATGATAATGATCTTTTATTTAATTCATCATTCATCAACTCAATTTATATAAAATTTATTTACATTTTCTTTTTAAAATTCATTCCACATTCCTATTTTTTCAAGCTATAGAGTCCTTTCCATATGTGATAATACATAGTGGCTATGATTTAATGGAATTTAAAAAAGTTTTATATTGTTTTTATGGGTTTACTTCCCCATTATTTTATTATAACTTTTATAGAGTATAATAATACATACCATGTATAATTTTATTTAGATATTATAAAATTATGTATATTCTATTATGTTACATATATTGTTTAATAATTATTATATATCATAAAAGTAATTAGATATAATTTATTCATATAAAAAATTATCGATTAATATAGTCAAGTTTTAATTTTTCATGTTCAAATTGTTTGGTGTAGAGAGTTGGTAGCACAATTTTGAATCATATTCATATCTCAAATATCCTAGTTGTGTAAAATTTGTTTTGCGAGTATGAAAGGGTTTTGAAATGAGGAATTATGATGTGTCATGGTGTATCCAATTATACTATAATGTCATGGAAATGGGTTTTTTTATTTCAATATTTTTAGAGATGTTTATAAGACAATCCCAAAGGGATTTTTTCATAGAGTAAAATAATTATGTGATTTAATTTATCTAAAAGATAATTATGATATAGAACAATATTGTATTTTTTTTATGTCCTGAAGATGAAGTATGTGAAGAAATAATTATAGACACATTTATATGAATGAAATTTCATGAAGAAAATTGATTTAAAAATGATTCCAATTTGGCAGTTCATGGGTTTCTCAAACTCAAAAATTATGTTAAATAAAAAAATTCAATTGATATAGCATTATGTTGATTTATCCATTTTCTCAAATTACTGTAGGATATGTTGACATGATTTTAATGTCCTTCTTTCCTTTATTTTATTTTATTATATATAAAAAAATGAATTTGTGAATTATAAAGCATCCACTACTATGGGGGTCTAAAATAATGTTTCCGGATGGAATCCCCTGAAACTAAGTCAACACAATCACAATGTAATGACACCAACATGGAAAAAGAAGTGATTGTCAAACCATTGGGGGCCTTAGAATCAGGTTTTTCTATGCATTTATTACCTTCAAACCAAGAGTGAAGGATATACACATAGATATTAATAATCCTCTCACATTCATGGATATAATAAGTGATATTACAAGGTGCGTTACATGTCCCACAAAAAGAGTTCTGAAGGGTTTGCGAGTTAGCTTCCACGGCTCCAAGATCAATATTATTTTGATAAACAACTCAAGGACCCAAATTATTGTTCTAGCCTCTACCTTAAAATAATATCCATATCCAAATGAAGAAATAAATAAATAATTACAGATCCACTGACATCGTGAACAACCCCACCTCCCAAATCAATTCAATACCACAAAGAGCCATCCGTGTTAAGCTTATAGTCAAACCTGTGATGATGAAGACTGATCCACCAACCATAGGGGGTTATAGCACTACATTGTGGTCAAAAAGTATGATAGAGAGCCATAAATTAGGGGACTTCAATATGGATGGAAGAAAGATGATTCATGTCCAGTAAGATACACTAAATTTGGAAAACCAAAACTAGTTTCGAACATGAAACACCCTCATATAAAGATTTGTTTATAGCATCCCATAAACTATGATATCCTACTTATAGTACAATTCATCATTCATTCCTCTCTAGTTTTATTGTATCAGTACATAGAAAACATCTTGTGAGAAAGGATTCATTGGAAGAGGCATGCATATGAAGCACTCTAAGTTTTCTGAATGTCAACCACACATTGAGGGCCCAATAGAATTCAACAAGCAAGTTCCTAAGCATTTATTAATGAGGTTTATCAAAACATGAAAATCATGATACTAGATATATTCATGTTTTCTTCACTTTTACATCAATTGGTAATGCTTCATTTGAATTACTCCAAATAAATACTTTTATATTAGATTGAATCTCATTGTAGTTGAAAGATTCATCCAACACATCCCTCACTATATGAGGAGATTTTATATTAAAGTACTCTTTCCTAGAGAAAGCGTTTGTTTAATTCCAAATAAATATACTTTTATATGTGTTTGATGATAATTTAATTAAAACAATTGGAATGTTTTTCTCCATGTCCGGTGCCACATGAGTGAAACCATGATGTTTTTTCATTTCATAAATATAATTTACAAGGTATAACTACTTGAAAAATCAAGATTTAATCTTGACCAATTTTGGTAATAAAAGTTGATATCTCTCATTCTAATGATCCAGTGAGATAAATGATGAAGATTTTAGATGTGAGGGATCATCTTATTCTATAGGATATAAGAGGTTTTGACCATGGTTTCCATGTTTCTTTAGTATTTTTTATCAATAAGGTACCCCCATAATGTACATCCCTCACTCACCACTCATTAATTATTAGCATATAGTTTGTGCATCCCACTAAAAACACTAAAAATGTTGATCATTCCATCTCTATTCATCGTATTCATTTGATACCATGACTCCCAGGTTTATTTTACATCTAAATGGGAGTCCCAAATGAAAGAAACCAATATATTTTAAATACAATTAATGACACCGATCGAAACCATGATAGTGGAGAGAATGTGCATGGATATTGAAGATAAAACTCTATTGACCAATGCGATATGGACAATAAAGAATAAAAACCAATTTTTAAAATTACTAATCCAAATAGTGATTTTTTTTACCACATGATTAAAATAATGAATGTGAATTCTACTTATAAATATCAGAGCCCTGAGGAACTCCATAAAGAAAGTGAAACCTATAGATTTCAAGGATTATTTCCATAGTACAAACCCATCTATCCAAGAAATGGTAGGATAGGTAAACGATTCTCATATCCCAATTCATACTCTTCCCACTCCACTTATAGTATACCTCTAGCTTATTATTTATTTACTGAATTGATTTTTTCCTACCATTCATGAAGATTATGGTGATGTATGTGCACATGATATGAGAAACACCACCAAAATTATCCATTATCTTGAATAGAAGAATGGATCCATCCTCATCATTTTGGGTAAAATACATATAAAGGGAGTTTTTTATAATGATAATAAAGATGGGATGGATTTGGTCTCCTTGACATAGACTTCTCATTGGTTTTAGGAATATAAAATTTCCTTCCATGAAGTAACGTGAAATCCAAGATGACCTAAAACACTCATATAGTTGGTCATACCACCATTGAGACAAACCCATGCTATAGAGGACCATCAGAATAAAAGTCCACTCGATCCGATTATATTATTTTTCAATATACAGCATGATAACTGAATTTTAACCCACTGTTTTTTGGTTGATATCTCTAACCATATGTTATGCCAAACTAATTTCAACCTAAATATAAAACCCCTCATTAAAATCAGTTTTTTCTAAAACAATCATTTCACGAAGAAATTTCGAAAGTATTTTTTTTTGATTCTTGGAAGAATCTTATATTGAAATATCACCATCTTGATAGGACAATAATGATTAATGGTGTAGGGTCTTTTTTATAGAATTTAAAACCAGATTTTTTCCTCTATAAACTTGATTAAGGTTACCCCCATTGATGTAATCATGCATAGATTGAATGACATATCCCATAACCATATCCCAATAGGAAACGTAGAAAGGCCAAGGTAAGCCATCATGTCCTCATTAACTATCTTGGTTGAGATCATGCATAGTATCATATACCTCCTTCTCATCCAATATTGACCATATAAAATATTTAGTAGGAGAATAAACTATATGAGGAATATATTCAATTATTTAGGCTCTCCCCTAGATATCCACCGTGCATACACAGACTTATACTGGAAAGAAGACCCTCTTAGTGTTTACAATTCTTAATATCCTACAATTTCATGTAATGGAGAACATTAAAACGTTGCGATGATCCATTATATATCATAAATAAAAGGATTAACTCTTAACATTGATTTAACAATTGTTAAACAATTGGATAATGTAATTATTTTAATTTTTTGGATCATTGAAGGATATAGACATAAATTATTAATGATGAATATTTTAAAATTATTTATGACTACTAATTTTATATAATAAGGATTTTTATATAATGTAAAATAATCATTTCATTGAATTAAATAGATTTGAAATTCATTTTATGGATAATAACAAATGGGAATGAATTCATAGATTAACATACCCAAGTAATTTATCATTATTTGTGATGGAACTTTCTGGTAATATCAAAACCATCCAAATCACCTTAAAATAAAATTGATACTCTTATATGTTTTTTTATATTATTCCATATATTATTTCATATATTCCCACCAAATTTTCATTTTATATATTTTCTATTGAGTATTGATCACATTTATATAATAGAATCAAGCTGAATTCCAACTTTCTATTTGAAGACATATTATATATGGAATAATGATAGAATTCCCAAATTATTGATAATCATCCTATATGAATTGAATGCTACTATTATTAAATTTTAGCCTCATGTGAAACGATTTGTTAAGATTTCATTAGATACAAATAATATCTAAATTGATGTACATTCTCATAATGTTATCTTTTCAACTCATTAAAAATATAAATTATTAATGTAAAAGTGATAAAGATAGTAAAACGAATATGGGAAAAATAGAAAATTTTAATAAAATTTAAAAAAATTAAATGAGGCCAACCTATAGGTTTTGAGACAAATATAAAATGATATTAGTCAAAATTAGGATGATTTACCAGATGATTTCTAATCTAGTATCATTTATGTTATGAGCTCTATCAGAGGATTTTCTATGAAATTGGAAAATTATATGTTTTTAGAATAGACAATATATCAAATAGATTTGTATTATACAATGATTTCAGTTCATAAAGACCATGATTCTAGAATATCCATTGGATGATCAAGATATCATATTTATATCATTTGAGATGAAGAAATGAAGGGTATTAAAGAAGAACACTAATGAATTTAGGGTAATATCCCCTAAACCATTGATACAAGTTAAGAGAAAGGAATATTTTATTAGATATGAAGAAGACTGTTGATGATTAAAATTTTGAAATTAAATTTACAAATTTTTTGTAAATCATTTAATTAAGTGTAAATAAAGTAAAAAGAATGTATCAAGAGAATATTTTACAACAGTGTTACGAGTCTACAATTATTTCAAATTTCAGAGTTATTTTTCAAATCTTTAAATAAGATAAAGATTTTTATGATGGGGAAGAAAAAGTTGAAGTGTTCCATTAAGAATAAATCATTAAACATTCACACTAAAAACAATTCATCAAATGGGATGGGTAAGAATTTATCAAAATACATTATCTTTAATTAAATTCCATGCTTGAAGAAAATGATATCAATGAGGATTAATATAAATTTCAGAATTCAATTTTAGATTTTGTAAAAAAATTATTTCAAATCTGAATGGGGTAATGTTCAATAATAATGAGATTATCAATCATAGATGTGAGGAAAAGTTGACAATGTTTTCATTAAAAATCAATAAGTGAGAAAATAAAGTAAAAACTACAATATTAAATAAAGTTATTAAGATCATAATAATTTCTTACAAATAACAAACAATTTTGACAGTTGATATTCTAAAAACTAATCAAGGTTGATAATGGGAACTATTATATTTACAATGATACATAATAAAAATTTGAAAATAAAATCTAGAACGAAATAGAATGATGAAAAAATAAGAAGCATTTGGATTTTATAAATGTGAATAGATATAACTAGAGACAGAATTGATGAATTCATGTCCTTATATTTAAAAATCTATTTTTAAATTTGGATAAAAGGAATGTAAAATATTATTGACATGATTAAAATTTTAAAAAAAATATGATGAAGATTAAAAATTACATTTGTGTCTCTTGAGTATAAACATACGATGTCTATAAATTCTAGAAAAGAGAACTATAATGAGAAAAATAATAAAAATAGAGATTTTAAAATTTGATTAATTAATATTTGTATGATAATTTATGTGTTGTTAGTAGAAATTTATTTTTATTCCAAAATTATATCCAATGTCAATAGTCAAGTGATATATGAAATGTTGGTAAGAATGAATTATTAATAAGTCATTTACAAAGGTAATTAATAATTTTTTTCGATTCATATGGTTTGAAAAGAATTAAGAATATTAAAATGGCATATTTTTTGAATTATCAATATCAAAATAAAACAAGTCTGGATGAAATAAATATTTAAAGGGTGTGTTTTCCTATAAAATGTAGAAATATTTAGGAATAAATCAATTATTATTTACAGAAGGTTGAGAAAATGTTGGAATCATGTTGGGGAGATTGTAGAAGTAACCACTGTAGTGACCCATGAATTAGTTTTCCTTAAAAATAATCTTGTATGACATATTTATGAATATCGTATCGTATAATACACATGAACCAAATAAAAAAATCACACAATACTTTATAAAATATATTATTACATTTTTGGAATATTTATATTATGTCAAATTTATAATATTACAATGGGAATTTATATGAATGAAACTATTATATGTATAATAGGATATTTGACTCTTAAGTAATGTTGGTATTAACATCATCAAGGAAAAAATATTACAAAATTTTAAAACTATTTGTAACGAAATAAAATTTTTCAATGTGATGAAGGAATAACAGTGATAGGAATTTTGATATGTAATGACAGAAGAAGATAAATGTTGTTTATATGATATCTGATTGTTAATTGAAAATTAGAAATATTAACCATGGAATAGTAACATGGGAATCAAAATAGAAACCCTACCATTCGAATAATAAAACAATATTTAGTTATATTATGATATAAAATTATAGTAAACTAATATCATAATATAATTAAATAAATTATTTAAATATGTTAAAATAAATATTTGACATAGAGATAGAATAATTTGGTTATACCATTATTAATTTTACAAAGGGTGTAATATACAATCCTATAATAAAAATTTGAATATTATTATTAAATAAAATATTAGAGTTTAATTTAATATAGTTAGATAATATTGTATTTAATTTTATTGTGTATTTTCGAATTATGACATCGAAATTCGTTTAGGGAAATGTTTTATTTATTTTTTAGAAATAATAAAATAATGAGATGGATAGTAAACTACAATATTAGTGCCATATTTGTTAAAAGTGTATTATAGTATATTTATTAGGTTTCAAGATTTAGATGAATATTTAAAATTCATATTTCCTATGAAATAGATTTCTCCATATAAGTTAAAATAAAAATGAGTTTATAGTGATGTATTTTATACTTAAAAATGATAAGATAATATTCATGGAAAAAATAAATAAATTTCATATAGGTTATCTAAAAAAATATTTTAAGTTAATTGAAGAAATTATCATGTACTAAAAATATAACAATAGGAAAATTTTATTATTTTCATAAACAATTTGATAGTGAATATGTTAAATGCATGGAATAATAAAATATGATTTTACATGGTAGATGTGACCTTATTACGGTATGTTATCATAAAAATGGGGATATTTTGGTCTCCATAAATGGAATAATAGATTAATTAATTTCCCAACACTACATATGTTTTCAAGATCTATAGTGTCCTCATATTTTTTGGGTACCATTGACGTGTTTTGAAGAACTTCTCTTGATATGGGAACAACATAGCCATGAAAAATCCAAAGGGGGGAAAATTTGAGAATTATGGAACTTGAAGAATGATTCAAGAAGTTGTAGAAAAGAATAATCCAGACACATTTACTCCCATAAACTAAATGTGGATAAAACTCTATGATTTATTACTATTTTTTAAATATGTTATTATGTTTTGTACACGTGAAAACTTTAAAATTGATACTATATAAAATAATGAAATTGAACGTGCATGATAAAAATTATCTAATGCATGTTCTAGATTTGGATTGTGTAATGTTCTCATTAATGATTTCGATGAATTATATCTATGGATAAAAGTGCGACATGTATACAAATTTTAAGATATTTATTTATATAATTACAATGAAATTGGTTAACATGCATCAATGAAGATGAATATAACTAGTCAAAAATAATTACTACAAAATATATTATGATATATGGTAGGTGAAAAATTTACCATTAGGTTTCAGTAAAAAATTCACCAAAGCATTATGTTTAGTGAGGATAAAAGGGATCCACCCTTTTTATATTATTTATGAATTGAGATGGGAATCATTAAATTAAGGAACAATATATTACCCTCCAAAAATAATTTTTTATTCATCCATTTTAAAGAAGAATAAAAATAGAAATAGGAGAATATTTTGAGATAAATTATGTCAATGCAATATAGAATTGGAACTTCATAGAGTTCAACATTGATAATTTAATATTTTTTATATTTAATAGTTAATTATGAATACCATCAGAGCTTGAGTTAAGGACGGATCTATTGATTGATACACTAAGATAAACTTTCTCTACGATTAATGAGAGAATAAACATGTATAGATATATTAAATATCACTAATGGTGGTAAAATTTGATAATGGATATTTTTTAAAATACATCAATGTGTTTATTAAGATAAAAAGATAATGTAGAATGGAAAAATTCTAAAGAGATGATTTAACCATTACATATTCCTACATTGAAATGGGAGGAAATTACAATTGAATTTTTAGTTGTATTATGAATATATCAATAAGAAATAATTCCATATGTGTAACAGTAGACTGTCATAGAAGGACCATTCACGTCATCACCATTTTATAGGAATTATAAATCAACCATCTTGTGAAGTTATACATTAGATAAGTGATGAGGATCTACCCAAAAAATCTATAGATTCAATCTCATAATGATTGGAGAAATGTTTTTGGATAATTAAATAATATTAAATGAATAATTAGTCAAATTTTAGTATGAAAAATGACCCCCTTAGACTAATGAATGTTATTTAACATATAACTAGACACCGAATGATATTTTTAAATCATTTCCTGTAGACAAAAATGGATGATGTGATTGATATATTCATATAGCTGTGTTATCATATAATAAAAAATTCATATCTAAAAATTTGTATCCTTAAAAATCCATTAATGGTAAGATATAGAAAACTAAAATATTTTTGGATGATTTTTTAGGAAATACACTATGGGGAATCAAACAAGTTGATGAAATGTTTGATAATGTCAAATCCATTCAGTAATACATCTCAGAAGAAATTTTTTGGATAAATGGATATGATAATAATATTCTATGAGACCTATAGTTTGAGGTTCATGAAAATGTTTTTAATCATAAGACTCTAAGGAATACACTAATGACATTTTAGAAGAATGGAACAATGAGTCCTAGTTACATGGTCATTTTTAATTTGTTTTTATAATTTGATATATGAATTATCTAATATCACTCCCAACAAAACTATGTCAAATACATTACATGTTGTACATATCCTAATGGGATAATTAAACACCATATACCACACATGTACTAAATATGAATAAGGTATAGTTCGAGAATAGTATCCCAAATAAGGGGTTGATAATGATATTATTTGTGCCCAGATATAATGTATTTAAAAAAAACTCAATTTTTCAATTTACATTAGAAAAACCCTATGTAAGAAGAGGAAAAATGGTATGTATCCTGAAGAAGAAATGAAAAAAAAATAAACTATTTCTGCTGGGTTTATGAGTCCATATATTTAGGATAAAATTGATTATGGGCAAAATAACATAATTAAATAGACTTATATATATTTAATTTTAATTTTGAATTAAAATCTGTGGCATATTTAGTAATATAATATAGTAAAAATCTAATTCACCACAAAATAAACTAAATTCCAATTGTTTTATAATTTAGAATATTAAATTTAAAGGATAAATATTTGTTAGAATTTTAAAAATAGTTTAATGTGAAAATAAACACCAAAAAAGAAAATTACAAGACTAGAAACTTTTTGATCATTTTTTTCATTGAGAAGTTTAAGGGATAAAAAAATATAATTTTTCTAATATAATTTACTTTTTCGAAAATGTATAAAAATAATTGAGAAAAAATTTATTGAATCATCCATAATGAATATATATTTTATTTATTGGATCATTAAAGGATAGATAACTATTTCAAATATGACTATTTGAATACTAACATGACAGTTATAATAGTTGTATAATAGTTATTTTAGTTAAATAATATTTAGTCTCTTATAAAATATAAATTATGAAATTAATACTACATTACAATTTAAAAAAATAAATATGGTGAAATAAATAGTTTTTACTAATAAATATTATTTAAATTTTCCAAAAAATACATGTTTATTTTTAATTAAAATACATTTTATAAAAAACATAAAAGATTAAATTATATATTATTTTCATAAAATGGGGTTATTTATAAAAAATTGAATATGGAAAATATTATAATTTTACAAATAATTTAAGTAATTTTTTATGGTTGGAAATTTTATCATGTTATACAAATTAATATTATTAAATTAATAAGGATTCAATATAAAATTAAATTTCACATATTTATAAAATTATTTTGATAAAATTGATTTAATTTTTGGAATCATAATGTTGAAATTGGTCAAGGGTAAGGTTTTGTTTCATAAATAGTGTCATATAATAGTGAATTGAAATATACTATATACCTAAAATATTTTGTAGTAGTGTTTATTAATGCATATTTTAGAATTATAGAAGATACATATATTTTTCTATTTTCTATTTACCATTAACAAACTATCCCCTTATATTGAATCACATTTTTGATAAATAGTTTTTGATATAATATTTTATTCTAAAACACCATAACCTCCTGTTATAAATACTTCCCTTCCCCACCACACATCTCTTCAAAAATTGTCATTATTATCTTTTAAAAACACTACCAAACCCCACCAATTGACTATTATGTATGTCTTATAGGTATTGATTTCATAAAATGAACATCCATTGAAGGCATAATTCAATTTGAAAATGATCTCTTCTAAAGAATAAGGAAATAACACTTAATAAATATTTTTCTATTCATCTCATTTACATTTCTTTATTATACCATACAAACCTAATAACCATGTTCCTTTTAATAAATAAAATAATATAGATTTATTAAAATATAAATATTTTAAATAAATTATTGAAATATTAGTTTTTTATAAAAAAAATTAATGACAGTTCTAATTTCTTATACGGATGTGTTTTTAAAAATAATTCATCCTTCATATATAATTATAATAAAATAATTTATTATTATATGTAATCTTAAATGTTATATTATAATTTTATTAATATTTTATAACAGATTAATAATCATAGAATTACATAAAATAATATGTTTCATAATAGCTGACTGAATCCACCAAAATGAAAAATCCATTACACATTAAAATTTAATCTCAATGAACAATTTTTATTCCGAATAAATTATTTTTATTTATAAATATTCTATTCTATTAAAATTAATGGACAAAAATTTTATAATAAAATGTTATTATAATATCATTTGACAGTAAATTCCATTATTTTAAATAAATAAATGCAACCATGGAAAAAATAAACAAATAAACTCGAGATGGTGAACATAACTATGATAACTTGATAAAATGATAATATAAAAACATAAATGAATTATAATAAAATAGTATAGATGAAATAATTTTCGAATAAAATATTTACGAAACTTTAATTTATGTATGTTTTAAATTAGATTCATGCACAAACTGAATCGGTACCTGTGGTAAGGGAACTGTCAAACTAATCTATTTTTTCAATTATATTATGATTTATCATTCATTACCTCCATTGATGTATATTTTATTCTAAAAAATTATTAAATAATATTTATATATTTTCTATACCTATATACCAAGTGTTTTATCATTTTATTTTCATGTTACATGTTTATTTTTCAGTATCCCTTTGGAATATTTTATTTATAGAAAACGCAATACAACATAACTTTTGAATTAATTAATTCATGTATCATCAAAATATTTTAATGTAATTTACATCAAATTATTTCGAAATATAATCAATAATTTGTGGGAAAATATTTTTTCTCATTTCATATTTTAAATAAATAATAATTGATTATATTATTTAATGTTTATTTAATAATTTCATAGAAATCCAACTAAGAGGTCCATTTCATTACCGTGTTCTACATCCCTTTTTATTAATATCACTTCACACAAACACTATATTCAAGACCAAGGATAATTTATTGAATAATTAACATAGAAAATATTATGTCACATATATAGTATGAAATTACTATGAAAAATGGTTTATTTATTACTTGGGACAACCTTATATATCACTTTCTCGTCCCCTAGTTTCTTTCATGCTTATGAATTATTTTTCAATCAACAATTTCGAGAATTAATTCATGTATAGTTAATGATATAATATGTCTTACTAAAATTATATATCACCCAAGGGAAAGGGTAATTTTTTAATCATTTATTGTACTATGTATGGTTCATAGTAAATTAGTCTATCAAAATTTGTTATGTTGTCTAATTATGGTGCATTAAGATAGGCCAACCATGTTTTTTTTATATTGGTTCCATGTTCTGTTTACTCCATGATATTATTATATAATCACATATATATAATTAATTTTAAGGATTATATTTTAGAATCCACTGTTATGAAATTATTATTTTTATCTTTCCTTATATGATAAAATACATTATCATTTACATTCCCTTATTAGGCATTAAAAGATCAAAATTTTATTTTCTATATAAGCCTTTAGTATCCCTATTTGTAATAATAGAAGAATATAATTTATGAAAACATTATGGAGAGAAAAACAAAATATTATATTGTTTATTTTTATGATAATTTATTATGTATCTAATCACCTAATCCCAATAAACCAGTAAATATCATGGTTGTTATTTATATTATATGAATTTCTATATCATGTAAGAATAAAGGTATAATATTTAGGTTTCCATTGTTTACAACCAAGTAAGATTGCTAAATAATTTACCAAAATTCTATAATCACAATTTATTTTGGTTTGAAATACTTAATAGTCTCAAAATAAAAAAAATGAATTTAAATAGAATATATTGGTAGTCAAAGTGGTACTTAGAGAATCTCAGAAAAAACATTCATTGATTTTTCATATTAGATGCTCTCAGAATATTATATACTTTTTAATGATATTGAAAAATTCTTAGAAGTTCAATAATGGACTGATATCCTTCCTTTGTTATGGTTAAGTAAAATTGGAAGGAGTTGGTTAAAAATAAATAAAGTGAAAAAATTAATGTCAAATTACAGAATATTTCTATATGGGATGAATAAAAACATTTTTCATGTTTCTAATCATTGTGATGATATACAATTGGATTTTTAGTAAATAATATTATTGAGAATCAAACAAATGATATATGTTTATTGACTATTGGATAGGGAATATGAGGCTCCTTAATTTAGAATTGTAACTCTGAAACCACATAATACTGGGGAAAAAGGGGATAAAACGAATTAAAAATTATATTAAACTTACACATTATAAAAAATTACATGATTAATATTTCCATTGGAATTATTTTTTATGATATTAATATGTTGAAGATAGAAATAAATTATATTTGATTGTTTCATGGGGAAGTAACATTTGGTTTTTCCTGACGAATGATTTTGGGGATTACATTTATGTTTTTCATTAAAATTGGGTTCAACATTTTGGTATTCCAAGAATGTCCAATGCCTTTCAACAAACATAACTGAGTATGGAAATTATTTCAAAAGGCATGTTGTCTATTGGGTTTTCATAAGTAATGACACTTTAGAACACACATTGGTTGAGAGGAAAAGATGTCAGGCTCATCACACCCTTTTGCGGGGAATTTTTTCCTACATTGGGACACTTCTATATATTTGAGTCATGTTCGTGAATATCTTCTAAATCCTAATATAGAATCAATTACCCAAAAAAATGATCAATTTTTGACCCCTTATATGTGTAACAATTGGTCTACTAATAAGTCTATGTATTTTTTATGAGTTTTTTTCATAATATTGTCATTTAAAAGTACATTATTTTTTTACAAAGACATATTACCAACAAATCCTCTGTTTTCTATCATCTAGGTAGGAAATTAATGCCTCGAATATGGGATTGAACGATTATTAGGTGTCTTATGAATACATTATATAATTGGAATAAATACCCATATATTTCATTGAACCCATGCAGTTTAACCTCTTACAGAATGGATATATATTAGAAAAAATATGCACCAAGTGTTGGGATTGTGCAATAGGATGTAGTCCTCCATATCTTGGGTATATAGGGAATCTGTATCATAATAGTTCGATTACACACATGGAACATACATCATGGATTATTTCATTGTATCACCGATTTCATATCATTCCTCCAAATGTGGCTTACACACTATAGTTTAATACTTTTAGAGTTTCATGATGCAAGTTAGATGACAATTTCAAATCCCTATGCACGCAAGAGCCATGCTCTGTGTGAGAAACATGGGGTAGTAAGTTACCAGCCACACTACATATGGACATGAGAATTATGCATTGGGTAGACCGTATGGGGTGTTTTATATATAAATTAGGCATTATGAATGCATCCAAAATATCATGGTTATGTTATGAATTATTTTCTTTAAAGTTTTGCATGATTATCCATCCACTCATGGATGGGAAATAATGATTAGCCAATAGGATATATTAGATCATGATGATTAAAATGTCAAATACATGGATAGAATTACATTGAGGTAGTTTCCTATTTGAGTATGGGCACCAGGATGGGGTTCTACATATTCTACTTATGGAATGAATTAGATACACCATTGTTTAGTTTGATTATCAGCCCTCTAAGGGGTGGGCAAGGATGATAATCCCATGGGAGAGATTGGATATTGAAGGATATAATATCATAGATAAGAAGGGACCTAGACTAAGGTAAATGATAGTTAAATCATGGGCCTTGGGGGGGGGGGTCCAAGGTATCCTAGTTATCGAAGGAATTTGTGTTCTCATAGTTCATTTCGGGGTATGACCATGTTTTTCTACCGAGAAGGGTTATCATCTCTCACTGTGTCTTCTTGAAATATCATTATTTTTGTCTTGACGTGTGATGAGTGTCTGATTAACATATTTGGGTTGCCTATCATGTAACATCCCAATGTTTTTTAATAGGTAATATCTCGCCATTTTTTGTGTTAATAATTTTTTTCCCTAATAATGATTCCTTAAAAGATTAAATTTTGTTTTAGGGGTGTTAGGGTCTTGTTAAGAAAATGAATACCTAAAATTTGATGAAAAAGACAAATTTTAATGGTTATTTGGTAAATGTCATCCCAACCTGCATCATTTCTCTATCCATGAGGGTTGAAGAAAATGTGTTACTGAGGGTTTCATAGTTTCTTTTCAACCATGTGATGCAAGGAAAAAAATTGTGTATAATTTTATACCATCTTAATAATGGACTTATACATGATTGGTGAATATTTTATCCATCCATGTGGCCAAAACCTATACCCCTACCTATGTGGGTGAATTTACATTTTTAACATTGATGAATTTTTATTCCAACCCCTCTTATAATCCTCTTAGTTCTAGTAGTTCAAAACCTCCCTCTTTCACATATATTCTCTTCTCACCATTCAAAGTATCATGTAATCTCCCTCATTTCACATCTAAATCTATCACTATATAAAATATCTAAAATATTGGGGTATTCTCTATATTACTCTATCATTCTATATATAATTTCTTCCATCTTCTATCGTACTATTTACTCTCAAAATCAGTACCTATAATTTTTGATAATTTGATGATATCTCTAATAACACTCATACTATCTCGATTTAATCACTAATGTTAGATGAGGGATGCAGTACGGGGCTAAGGTTGGTGTTCTAGGTTCTTTTACAATGATTTATTGCACTTTATAATATGATTCTTTGTAACACCGACTAGACCTATCTAATGATTCAACTTAATTGTCTAATAAATTAAATTTAAAGTCATAACATTCCAAATGTGATCCTATCTAGTGTATAATCACCTCATTGGGATGAATTCCTTGATTATGCCTCCCCAATGGGTGTACTCCTCTAATTAGGGTTAATTTCCTTTCTGTAAGATTGTTTAAATTCCCCGTGATGTTTTTATTGTTTAATTAGTTTATTGGATGAATTAATTTTATTGATTGAATTGAATGTCTATGTTCTTATGTCATAGACCATATGCCCATTTATTTTTGACTTGTTACATGCTCGAACCACATTAATTTAATGAAATAGAATATTTTTTAAATATTTTTTATTTACATCTATTGATTGAATTATTTCACCATAGTGCTGATGGAGATACATGTGGTTCCCAATTAGGAAAGCCTTGGATAGTCTAATCATTCCTTTGGGATCATTAAGTGTAATTCCTTTTTACATCCATATGAGGGACACTGGTTGTCTAGGGTAGACCCATCGATGGTCTCTATGGAATGTTGGTTATACCCTGCCACACAAGATACTTCATACCATACATTCTATAATAGGGATGGACACAAAATTTGTTCATGTTTTCTTCACAACATTCCAGGCGGGACACTTAAGATCCCATTCTTGGGTCATCAAGGATAGAATCCCATGTAATTGGACATATACCGATCCCAAAAAGCGATAACTGGAATTATATGAAAATTTAAATTGTTGGGATCAGGGTTAATCTATATGATTGGCAATATGTTTAATTTATTTAAATGGAAGATATAGAAATTAAATGGGAAATGATTATTCGTAATTGAATACTTAGGGACGTTTCCTCTAAAACCAATAACAAACACTGGGATAATCCATAATTTTACACCATATATAACTCAATTATCATATATGGGATCCCATTTTATATAATCATCCGTTTGGGATTATGTAGGTTGAATTTGATGGGTGTTCCAAATGGAACTACTCTTATTTCTTTAATTATTTATTTTGTCCATTAATTTATTGATTATGCCACATTGTTCGTTTTATATTTCATGTTATTGATTGATATAGACACTATTCATGCAGTATTACTAGTATTATATCTCATTGACTTCTTCAGACACCTTTTGTACCCAATAAGGCTTCATGGATATAGTTATAGGAATGGGGAACCAACCAGCTTCTGATTCTTTATTATTTTACAAGGATTGAGTATGATAGAAGAAGTCTAATCCTTCTCTCAGGATTCTAAAAGTATCATTTTTTCTTGTTTTTTATATATTTTTTAACACATTGTATATGATGGTATTACCTTAATTATGTGAACACATTTGTATAGATAATTCAGCTTCATCTCCTGTTTGTATTTGTTTCTTATTCAACTCTGAATTATTATTTATTAATCATGCAAGTCATATTATAGTTGTTTCGCTACTACTTATCTATTGATACTACTTCCACTATGGCAGGTTATAGGTCTGGACATAGAATGTATTTATCTACTATTTCACTTATATATATTTATTTATTTGTCCAATAAGTTCAATTATGGCATAGTGTCTCTATTGACACAACATAGGCCCTCTCTTCTAGTAAGAATCCAATAGTGCTCAGGGAAGTGGAACTAAGGTCTTGTGGCCACCGACTTAGGTCACCATTCAATGGTATCCATCGTGGGATGCTAAAAAGTAGTGTCAAAATACTATTCCATTTGTATTACTATTTGGTTTTACAAAATTAAATAAGATAGTTGAATTTTGTAATGAGAATTTTTTGTGGGAGTATCGAACCCACATATACGATAAACCAAAATTACCTACGAAATGTAAATGTTGTCATTGGTTACATTTTTAGAATTTCATAGATTTGACCATCGTGTAATGAAATTGGTTTGTGTTGTAATTTATTTTTATGTAATTATGAAGAGTTTTTAGCATTGGTCCAACGATATGAGCAGATACTATAATCATTCATCATACATGGCACCATAGGATTAAAATATAATGAATTATTCACCTCCATATAATCTATTATTATTAAATTTATTGTATTTAATTTGATATTTGTGGTGTCTTTATTATTATCACTTATACTAATGATAAAATAGAAGACACCTAAATTTCATAGCTTATCCTAACTACATTATTTAGAATATGATAAATAAGAAACATTATTTTGTATATTGTGGAACACTGATGTGATCCCCCCAACCTAGCTTCCACTAAATGGTGCCCTGAGATGGTTGCCCACATACACTCAATTGTGCCTCCCCATACACCAGAGCATTCTGACTAGAAGTGAGGGTCTGGTATGTCTATCTTGGTGAGACTATAAACTCTTTAATCTGAATAAAACCCCAGCGGAATAAAATAACAATAACCAAGTGTGGAAGCATATATAAATAACCATAAAATAATCCATGTCATATGATAACTAAATCATGGAAATACAATACTCAACTTGAAGGTAAATAATTCTATGACAATTCAAGTTTCAACAGTTAATAGGGAAATTAATTTAAGGACACACTGACTCCAGAACGGGTCCAAAAACACGAATGGTTCCCTATCACATGCTAAAATCCCAAATTGCAACCTATCCCAGGGCTTTTCACTTAAACTATTCTAAAACAATATACTATACTTGGGTGCCGATTAGGAGGCCCAAATAGGGTGTTGGTACATCTCAATAATCAACCACCAACGATGTCTAAAATGATTCCATTCCAAAGATAATGCACGTAGTTTAAAGAAGAAATAAATACAATGCATAATTTAAACTGTCAAAACATTGTGATTTAATCTTTAATCAACACATTAGGCTAATTTCAAATCATGATTCCTATTTGAATCATCATTCATTATCATTAATCATTTAGGGTAGGTCATCATGCATAGAACCCCAATTCTTATTTGAATCATCATTCATTATTATCATTAATCATTTGGTGTGGGTCATCATGCCTAGAAACACAATTCTCATTGACTTTAGGTCACCTAACCTAGCACTAAAATTCTCATTTAGTGTTGGTCGTCAAACATAGAACCCCATAATCTCAATCTTGGATTACTATTTTGGAGTAATTCCATGTCCAAGTACGATATTCTAAATGGTCTAGAATTTCATGTCTACCACAAAAAAATATCAACCATGTTATCATTATTTAATTCCCATAAATTTTCCACATTATTCATTCAATAATCTAATGATTAGTTAAACATTTTAATGCATATTAGTTAATTGAAAAATTAACTAAGCACATAACACAATAATTAATCATTAAATACCATTCTAATTCAATAATTAATTATTCACAATTAATTATCCATTTCAAACCTCATCTTTCCATTATTAATTCTCACAATTATTTATATTTTATCAACATCATGACATATAATTAATTGTCCAAATTAATTATCTTTAGTCAACATCATGGCACATAAATAATTCTCTCAATCAATTATCATACATCTCCAAAAATAATTTCATAGTTAATTTCCCCCAATTAATTTTATTTTCATATTCAAATAAGTATTTCAATTACAAAATCAAATCATCAAAAGAACTAATTGGGAGACCCCCCATCATATGTTCTGATATTCAATTATCAATTAAATCACCAATGAAACTCAATTCAATTCCACAATCTTAATTAATCCAATTTAGGAAAAAAATCATCATGTGAAACCTGCATTCATAAAATCACATTTAAATATCATATGAAACGACAATGGGAGTTCGATTTATACCAATAACTCAGTTTATTGAAGGATGTTTGGCCAATGAAAATCCCCATAATCCGAGCAACATAACACCATCGATCAATATTAGAAGCTAAATTCCAAAACATAAATTAATATTAATGGCATCATGATATTGAGAATATTGATCTAGATTCACAATCCTTGATCTAGATCTCAACCCATAGATTTATATCCATGGAAACTGTTGAGATATTCGATGAAATGTTTAATGAAATATAAAGGAAAGAATGGGAGAATCATCGGGATGGAATCCACCTTCCAGGATGAGAGAGGATCTTCAATCTGGGTTTTTAATTTCAAATAATGATGTTAATATCACATTGGAATAACTATAGTAGGATTTGGAAACACCTATAATTTTTCAAGCACAAGACAATGTCAAAATATGGGAGTATTGGGGGGTTCGGGCGGTTTTAAATAGAATATTCAGATATTAAATTCCACATGAATGGTTTCATGGGTAGAGGTTCACATTCAAGAAAACCATGCATCAACTGTGCGGACCTCTCATTCCAGGTTTGCATGGTAGGCATGGTTAGGCTGGACGATTTTTTAAATTGTGCACAAACTGTGCCGACCTCTCTATCTATTTTGGCACAATCAGAACGTTTTGGTTGCACAGTTTTTCAAACCATATGAAAACCAGACATAGAAAAAAATCAATTAGGTTTTATTTTAAATACACCCATATTCACCCTAAGACATTAATCCAAATAAAATGTACTAAAAAATAAAAAATAACCAGAAATCATGCTTGAGATGACTCTAGAAAATTCCAAGATCTTACAATCTCCCGACCTTAGAACAACTCATCCTTGAGCTGCACTCTCAAACATCTCTAAGATTCTGAGCCAAAAATATTGGTCAATTAGTCCCTCTTGTCTGCTTCCTGTTCCCATGTTTCCCCTTGAACACCTCCATGTTTCCATAACATTAGAAATAACGACATGGCCTTTCCACATAACACTTTTTCACTACGACCCAGCACATGTATAATATTATCCTCCAAGGATGCATCTATCACGAGATCAACCTTATCCAAATCCATCCCATTATAAGGGTTGGGGTGATACAACCATATTTTTGGAAAATGGAGAACATCACTATTTTCACCAAATTTCTGTTGAAGTGCTAATCGGTACGCCACTGGCCGGATTCTATCTAGTGCCAAAAACGGTCGTACAAACCTGGGCACCAACGTGCCCTGTCACTGTATACTGTGGTGACCCAATATAGGGGACACCCTAAAGAATATATGATCATCCCTTGTATTCTCTTGGGGTTTTTATAATCTGTCAGCATACGATGTCTATCTACTCTGAGACGTAGAAATATGTTCCGACTCAATTACACGCACTTTGATGTATCACGAATGATACCTGGTCCCAATATATTTGACTCTCCCATATCTAACCAAAATAACGTGGATCTAAAATGTCTTCAATAAAGTGCTCCATGTTGTTCCATCTGTACAGTTCCCTGATAAATTTTTTTATAGGAAAAATCCTCTAAATCAAAGTGCATCCACCAAGAAACACCAAAGTCATGCACAATTTCCCGCAGAATATACCTTAACACCTATATGGTTTGCTCCAACATCCCATACATCTTTTTGGGTAAGGCCTTACATAATAGAACCTTTGTACCATGTTCCATTTGTAAGCCCTACCAGAATCGTGATGTAAAGAGAGAATCATGATCTAAAACTATAGTCTCTAGCACCCCTTGCAAAAAAAACGTTCTCTATCATGTACTGTTCTACCTATTACACTATTGTAAAGGTTTACTTGATAATAAAGAAGTGTTCTACCTTCTATTAGTTGATCCAAAATGACCCAAATAGAATCATTATTTATAAGAGTCTTTGGAATTCCAACCACAAAATCAATAGTCACGTTATACAACTTCCATTATAGAATAGGTATTGGATATAATAGGACTCTAAGTTTTTGATGATCTACATTCACCTACTGATAGGTGGAACATCATGTTATGAATCCTACTATATTCTTTTTCATTCCTGGCCCCAAAAAGATTCATCAAAGGTCAAGGTTCATTTTTCTCACCCCAGGATGTACCGCCCACTTTGAAGCATGAAATTTTAGCATGATTTCCTCTTTCATACTCAGAGTCACAAGAACATGTTTTTTCACATACATGATCTCACTTTCATCTATTTTCTATTGTTATGGCGACTCCCCACCCTGACGGATTTTCCTCAAGGCCAATCACTCCGGATCATCGTTCTGCCAATCCCTTATCTGTCTCAAAGGTGAATACTAAAGTGCTACAGACAGCAGAGTCATCCTCTCATGACTCTCCTGAACTACAACATGAATTTACACCAGAAAAGACATCATCATCCACTCTTCACTTAACTCATGTACCACTAAGTCTGAGTTTTTTTGCTCAATTCATTATCCACACTATTCCACTCATTGGGTGTATATTCCATTTCAACATCAATGGACTACATATACTCTACCCATCTTCACTGCAGGTGATTTATGTCACACTGTGAAAACATATACTTCATGGTTTTGTGATCTGTAAAAACTATAAACATTTCACCCTAAAGATAGTGTCACTATCACTTAAGAGTGTAAACTACTACTACCTACTTAAGGTCATGTGTAGTGTAATTATTTTTAGTTGGCATCATCTTCCATGACCCAAAAGCAATGAATCTATCAAAATGCATCAACATGACCCCTAATCCGACCCCATAAGCATCATAATACACCGTGTACTCCTCACATGGCTCCTATAATATCAAAATCGGTGCTAATGTCAAGCGTTTCTCCAACTCCTGGAAAGCATTCCCACATGCTTATATCCTAAAAAACTTTATCCCATTCATTTTAAAACCTGTAAATGGTGTTTCCAAACTAGAAAAGTCTTGGATAAACCTTTTATAATAACCATATAATCCCAAAATTCATCCAATATCAAAAACATTCTTGGGCTGCTCCCATGAAATCACTACTTGCATTTTTTCTAGGTCCACTAACACATGTTATTACGGAACGATATTCCCAAAAAACTATACCCTATCAATCCATAACTTACATTTAGGTTTCTTTTAATATATCAGATTATCTTTTTGTGTACCGAGAACGATGTCATGATATTTGGAATGATCGTCATGATTCTTAGCGTACACTTTGATGTCGTCCAAAAACACCACCACAAACTGATCTATGTACAAATGAAATATCATATTCATCAATGCCATAAACACTATTGGATAATTAGTCAATCCAAACGGAATAAAAAAATCATAATGAACAATCCTTATCCTGAAAGTAGTTCTTGGTATATCAGAGGTCCGATCTCTCATCTGATGACACCATGATCTCAAATCGCTCTTTCAGAAAACACTATCCCCCTTTAATTGTTCAACAAGATCCTCGATATGCATAAGGGGAAATAGGTTCTTCGTAGTTATTTTATTCAAGTTCCAGTAGTCAATAGAAAATCCTAAACTCATATCATCCTTCTTTGCAAAAAATACTGGTGATCCCCAAGGTGACATACTTGGACGGATAAACCCTATATACTCCATCTCCTCCAATTTCATTTTGAGACTTTGAAGCTCATTTGGTTCCTTCTTTTAAGGTGTAATATATACCAACTCAGTACTGAGAATGGGATCAATATTTAATTCCACATCTCTCTCAGATGGAAACCCTGAAAAGTCATCAGGAATGACATCCTGGAAAATTTCTACTGCTGGTGGAAGGACTTCTTGCCTACCACTTCCATCGTCTAGCAAAAGACTAGAATCTTGGGTTGTGAGCTCTCCCAGTTGCTGAGTAATTGGACTAGATCTACCTGCATGGATATCTGATTCTCCATGTTTATCATATTTGTCACCCTTAGGAGATAGAAAGGTCACTATTCTACGGTAAAAATCTATGTGGGCTCGGTATTCGACTATCCAGTCCGTACCCATTATTAGGAAGAAGTCCTTTATATCAAGGGAATATATATCCCAAAGGAAATGGCATTCTATAATATTTTGAGAACATCCCCATAATAAACAAATATCCCTAGCCTGTTTTCTTAATAGTGTATCAATATTCATTATCCTGATTAATGACTCATCATTCAGGCACAATCAATTAACAATGGTCTCAGATATAAAGGAATGAGAGGACCCACTGTAAAAAATGATGAAGATAAATTAGAAGCAACTAGAGTAGTACCTCTCACTATAGATGGACCAACCTCTCTCTCCACATGTATAGGATGTACTACATGTAACTGTGATGCCCTTCTTCCATGTGGTATTGTGGAACTCCCCTGAGTAGCACAACATTGGTGATACATGGGTTCATTCACTAAAGCACCATTCCTATATCAATTACTGCCTCTTCCTATGGAACTCCATCTTCCATACCTATATGGTGTAAAAGGGACTCTTCCCACACTCTGAAACTATGTAGCTACTCCCTCAGCACCAGCATGTCGCTGCTTCACGAAAAACATCTATAGGTGTCCCATATTTTCACTAAACCAAAACTCAACTGGTGGTCAAGGACAATTTGAATGATAGTGTCTATTCCTACCGCACTGGTAGAAATGTACATGAGAAAGATCTACTGAAACGGATCCCCCCGACCATCCACATTTCATTCCACTATCCGGACTAAGGTTCTCATGATGACACTTCCTTCTATCAAAAGGAACACTCCCAGATCGTCCTGATACATGTCCAGTACTGGAAGCCTCTTTCAAGATCCCCTATGAAATGAGAGCCTGATTAACCACTTCTAAATTTTTTTTCAGCCTAATGATATTCACTTGTGACATAATTTAACACATAAGTCCATTCTAAAATCATTTTTCCAGAGAGGTCTCATCTCCTACAAAAGCTGGAGAAAAAAGATGTAAATATATGAAACATTCTGCATACTCCATTATGGACATCCTCCCTTGAGTTAGATTCATAAACAATGAATCCTACTCTTTCCTTAGCATGTCTAGATAAATGTGTTCCAAAAAATTCTCCAAAAAGTACATTCATAACATATCATCAATATGTCCAAATACTAACTGAAGGTCCCACCAATATTTCATTGATCCCCATAGCATATATGCATCCAACATAACCCTCCTCTCACCCATATCCTCTAAATGGTCAGGTATGATCTCTATGGATTCAATCCAGAATTCACATCTCTCAAGTCCACTATCTCTATTAAAAGTATAAGGATGTTGAAGCTGAATCTCCCTTGTAAACACAGACATTCTTTTTTGAACCCTCCCTGGGTCTCTCTCCACAAACTGTATGAAAATAGCAAAGTTCTCTTGGAACTATTCCCCTCCCTCCTCATCTTGCTCTAATGGTTCCTCATGTTCCCTATATGGATGTTCGTTCCAGTCCATAACCCTTAAGATCTCCCTCAACAAGCGTTATGGAGGCATATCTCTATAAATCCAAACACACATCATAGGTCTTATAATTCAACCATATAACATTTATGTAAGAGGATAAACTAACACAACAAGTTTCAATATGTATTTTCCCCATTTTATAGCCACACAGTTAGCACTGAGGTCGTATCACTAAACTTAGCCATCATACTCCTAGGTGTTGGTTAAAAAAGGTACAGACATTATAATTAATTAATTCAACCATTAATCAGTCACATTATCTCAAATTAAGTAATCGTGCTCATTTCATTAATAAAGGTTCTCATTAGACACCCATTAATTCTCATTTATTATCATTATTTCAATCTCACTACAAGGAAAAATAGTTAATTTCCAACAACTTACCGAAAACCCATTTCCCCATGAGTGCCTAAAATAATCCATGTCACAACATCCCTGAGTGCCAAGAATGATGCATGGAGACTCAAAAATCATTATCATTAAGACATGAATAAAAATTAAAAACTTTTCAAAACATATATCACATCACACCACATGTGTGTAACCCAAGGTGAGATAATATACAACTGTAACAATAAATAGGAATCACAACAATCCCACCCTATGTACTCAGATTTGCCCTTGTACATGGGTTTGAAACTCCCATGAATGAGCTCATTACCAAGCCTCAACTCTTCCTTGTCTCTTTTGTATGGTCCCCCAAAATAATAAGAAAAAATAATAATAAAGAAAATAAAACTCCACTGATTACACTTTGAGACATCCCGACCCAGGATCCATTAAACGGTGTCCCTTTCTAGTTAGACACTTTCCCACATGCTAGCCTCCACATACACCAGAGTGTTGCGACTACCAGCACGGGTCTGGTAAGTAATTCTTGGGGAGACTATATCCTCATTTATAATACAAAAACACCAATGGTAGAAAATAATGATAACCAAGTGCAAAATAATTTATAATTAACCAGAAAAAATCCTTCTCATATGATATCTAAAACATGAAAATACAATACTCAACTGAATGGTAAATAATTCTATGACTTGCATGTGTCATGTGTCTATAAAGAAACTAAAATTAAATATATAAATACCCCAAAATATACCCCAAAACACATCTGGTTCCCTCTCCCATGATCCAATCCAAAACAACAACCTATCCCAGGGCCTTTCCATTATCCTTTCCTTCAGCAAAAATGTCTTCTTGGGTGCTGATCTAGTAGAACAAATACGGTTTTGGTACAACTCAGTTGGCCATCAGCAATAGTTTCAAAAACAATTCGAGCAAAAAGATAGTGAATGCTGTCTTATAAATAAATAAATGCAATGTTTAAATTAAATAGTGAGCACATTTTAATTTAATCTTTTATCAACCCATTATTCCAATTTCAAATCATGTTTTCCATTTGATTCATCATTCGTTATCAATAATCACATGGTGCTGGTCGTCAGACCTAGCACCCCAATACTCAATTGGGTCATCAATCATTATTATCATTAATCATTTAGTGTAGGTTGTCATTCCTAGAACAACAAATCTCGTTGAGTGTAGGTCATCTTTTCTAGGACTCAAATTCTCATTTAGTGTAGCTTGTCATGCATAACACCCCCTAATGTCAAGCTTGGATAACTATTGGGGAGAAATTCCATGTCCAAGTCCCAACATATAAAAGGTCTTGAACACCTTGTCATGCACCACAAAAATATCACCCATTTAATCATTCTTTCTTTCTCAAAAATTTTACACATGATTCCTTTACTAATCGAATGAATAGTAAAACATTTTAAAGGCCATTACATAATTCAACAATTAACTAACTACACAACCCATTAATTAATTAATTAATAATTTAATCAATCAATACCATTCTCCGTCCATTATTAATTCTTCACAATTAATTATCAATTTCAAATCTCAACTTACCATAATTACTACTGAAAATTAATTAACATTGATTAACATCATGACATATAATAAATTATACCAATTAATTATTATATTCACCCTAATAGAACATAATTAATTTTAAGAATCACTTATCTTACATATCCAAACATCATTTAATAATTAACTCCCCCACATTTTATTATATTTTCACATTCAATTAAATATCTCAATTAAAAAATCAAATCTCCAACTGTTCTATTTGGAAAATACCCATCGTTTGATTCATGATTCAATTATCAATTAAATCACCAAAGTAACTCAATTAAATTCTACTTTCCTAATTAATCCAGTTTAGGAAGCCAATTACTACGTGAATCTAACAATCAAAAAGTCACATTCACATATCATAAACCACAACTATAAGAGTTCAATTTAGACCACATCTTTCGGTTTATTGAATGATGCCATCCCAACAGAAATCCCTTGAATCCTAGTGGCACAACGTGGCCGATCAAGCTTTGGATCAAAATCGCTAATCTTAAATTAATATTAAAGGCATCAAGATCATGAAAATCTAGATCTAGATTCACAATCCTATATCAAAATCTCAAGACATTGGATTAGGCCCATAGAAATGTTGGAGATATTCCATGGAATGATCAATGAAAGATAGAGGAAAGTGTGGGAGAAGCATCAGGATGAAATCAACATACCGAGAGGAGATCGAATATTCAATACGGGATTTCAATCATAAAGAACGATGTTCAAATCAACTACGAATATCTCTAAAAGGATTTGGGAACATCTAGAATTGGTCAAGCCCTAGACATGGTCAAAATATGGGAGTCTTGTGCTGTTCGGGTGGTTATAAAATGATTGTTCGGATATTAAATTCGAAACGCAAAGTTTCATAGGAAGAGGCACACTTTATGGAAAATCGTGCACCAACCATCTAGACCTCTTTGTCTAGGTTTTCATGGTTGGAACAGTTTGGCTGCATAGTTTTCCAATCCAAGTGCAAACCATGCAGACCTATTAGTCATGTTTTTGATGCTTGGCACAGTTTTCCAAACCATGTGCAAACCATGCAGACCAATCATTCATGTTTTGCACGCTTGGTATAGTTTTGCTGGACAGTTTTTCAAACCGTAGGCAAACCCTCCCGAACCCATTTTCCAATAGTTTTCCTTAAATCTCCCCAAAACTCACCCCAAGACACTACTCCAAATCATAGGTAATTAATAACATCAAAAACTACCTAAAAACATTCCCTATATGACTCTAGAAATGTCCAGTATCATACACATAATACACAAACCGTTGGTCACATGGGATGGAATGTGTTACAATATTGATTTATTGGTCTCCACATTTCAATTTATAAGGTGTGTGGGCCCTTAAAATTATTAAAAGGAAATCCATATAATTAAAAAATTTAATGGGTATTAAAAAAATAACTTCATATAAATGAATCAAAATGAACATGATCTGTAAAATTGAATTGAAACCATAAAAGTGTGATATGAGACCATGAAATTATCCTAACCTTAGTACTGAGTAGTAGTTTGTGTCTTATGTGATCTATCTGTGTTTCCCTCTCATCTAGACTAGAACCCAAGAGTTGGATGAGGGTTATTAAATGTTATACGAGAGATTTATACCTATAAATTCTTTACCTTTATACCTATATATTATAAATCCTATCAAAGATTTGTTCTTGGAAATTTTTTATCTATTCCATTATGATTACCTCGTACTTTATGCCCGGAATGTGGTGTTGAGCATACTCCTCAGGTGGTTGGTGTTGAGCAACCCATGATTTCTTCTCTAGTTAATCATGAAGAACCTGATGAAATCTGTCTACTGGGTGCCTCTACTCACTTTTTAGATATCATCATTAACTTAATGAAAACATCACAATGTGCTCCCTGACCTACCAATACTATGGATCAATTGACATAGGAGTTTTAGCGGTAGAATCATGACACCATTTCAATTGATGAAGGACTTTAGGCTCCTCAATCATGGATATAGGTAATGATGTATATCATTGAGAAAATAGATATTCCTCCATAGAATATTACTATACCCACAACCTATATGCTACGTTGCATTGCCAAGAATTGGTGGGATATCCTTACTCAAGCTGGCTGACATCAAGGTATGGTTTGAGAAGATTTCCAATTATCCATTTTCAACCAATTCATTTTGTAGACCATGAGAACAAATCATGAATGACAGTTCATGAAACTTGAACAAGGTGACATATCTATAATGGAATATTCTTCTCGCAACACCGAATTAGAACATTAGGAACTAACCTTTTATACGAATGAGATTATTACTACTAGGTAATTCAATGATGGGATTGAATACACCATATGCGCAATGGAAGATGTATTCCAGCTGATCACCATTTTAGAAATAGTGAACTAGGCCCTCATCACATAGCGAATCCTAAGGGAATCCACCAACATAATCTAGGGAAGTTCATCATTCATGAAGGGAAGTGGGCTATTAGGAAGTCAAAAACATTGACTTGAGGGAATATATGAGGGAGGTAACCTCGTGTGGCATGCACCAACCGTAATGTGCTGTGTAACCTTTATAGATGAACATGAAAGAACAATCCTCAATATAAAAGTAACCCAATTGATTATCAAGAATGTATCAAGATAAGTCCCCTCTAGGATTTTTCCTGATCATTTCCTCCAGTTCCTAATCAACAGGGTTTTGTTATAGGACATCCTTTATGTGAATGTTCACTGACTCCTTAAATGGATGAAATCTTGTCTGCTACTGGTCATTCGGTCAGAGAATGTGGTCGGTGATGAGGCAGTCAAGCCTTATAGATTAACCCTCAGTTGATTGGACATTCCTATGATACTTTGGAAATAACTACGGGTTGTAGTTAAGGAAACATCTATGTTATACATCATATGCTGGAGGAGTGGAGTCATGGGTGTTCCAATATGAGTTAGTATTTTGGCAGCCTCCACTTTAGTATATTCATTCTACCATATAGGTTCATCATAATATTTTCTATCTAATGCAAATATGGGATGTTTGGGCCTAGTTTTAGAGTATGAAAATAGTGTGAGGACACTATACACATTGTTAGATCTCAAGCTAAGGTTATATTCTAGGTTAATGATTTTCCCATTGATATAGGTGGCTATCATTTTCGATGGATTTTCTTCTCCCTCGAGATGACCAGTTTCGAGTTCATTCTCTGTATATACAATATTATTCTATATCAATCCCACGTGGATTTATATTACTACTGAGTGTCCATTAAATATCTCAAGGTAAAAAATTCATATTCATTAGGGTGAATGGCATATCTAGTCAAGCACAGATGTTCCCAATTATAATGGTATATGTAGAGTGAAAAAATAGATTGAAATTCTATTCATAAGAAATAAGTGAATGTAGATTGTGTAATTACATCATATTGTGGATCATTTTGAAAATCTTTTCATGGTTGATATTATAAATTACATCCTTATAGAGAGTTCAAGATCACTATTGATCTTGTTCTAGGAGTGGCACCTCTACCAATTCATTCATATAAGATGGAACCAAAAGGGCTCTAGGAAATAATTAAGTGGCCTGAAGATAGTGTCTAAGGGTTTTATCCTTACCATAACATCTCTATGGGGTTCAGTTGTCCTTTTTTCCTGGATGGTGGATGGTACCCTTAGATTACATTTGGAATACCAATAAATGAACAAGAATATAGTGGAGAAATATTATCCACGTCCCCATATAGATGACCTATTTGACCAGATATTAGGAGAAAAAGTCTATCCATGATTTATTTTTGGGTTTGATACCATAAGATTCTTGTGAGGCCATAATACATACCATGTATAACATATTAGAGTAGGTATGACATGTATGAGTATCTAGTCACGATTTTAGGTCTTAAGAATGTTCTAACAAACTTAAAGGAAATAATGAATTGGATATTCTTCCAATACCTAGATTTCATTGTGGTATTCATTGTAGAAGACATTTTAGTGTATTCTATCACTAGACACTACCATTCCTACCATCTTATGATTCTGATGTATAAAATGAGAGGGAACCATCTATATTCAATGCTAAGAAAATTAAATTTTTTGATTGGATATGTACACCTCGTGGGTCACATTGTATTAGAATAATTTGTAACCATTGACCTAGAAATGTTGTGCGTCAAGTTTTTCAAGGATCATCCCATGAATGTGTTTTTCATACATTGGTTTTTAGGTGTGGATAGTTATTTCTAGAGGTTCATATAGAATTTCTCATGCATTGAAGTACCACACAATGGATCGACCCAGATGGTTGTGATATTTTTCTTCACTAAATTTTTTTACCGGTTTTAGAAATATAAAGGCAATACTGACCTTAGCACCAATATTGACCTTTCTAGTTCCACACATAAGCAATGCTCTCTATTGTGACTCTTCTAGAATCTAGATGGGGAAGTGTTGATGCAGGGTGATCAGTTTTTAGAATATAATTCTCCTCAGATGAGGCCTCATGAGTATACAATATTATGCAAGACTTGAGATAGCTATTTTGGTCCATGTTATATGATGTTGGAGGAACTAATTTTTGGGACACCAATTCATTTTCATTATAGATCAGAATATTTTTAAATACATCTACTCAAATTCAGACATGATTTTAGGGTGTCATTAGTGGGTGGAATACCTTCTATCATTCAAATCGATGAATTATTACACCACTAGAATGCTACATGATGTAGCTGGTTCCTTTTTCTATATGACTCACACACAATCCATAATGGAGGCTAAATGTGAGTGGCAATTGTAAGCTTTTTTTTATGATATTCACCTAGAAGTTCAATAATATTAGAAGAAACTAGACTTAGTAGCTCTAGTAGTGACATACTCTCTTTTGGATTGGGTTAAGATGAAGCAATTATCTGATTCCAAGTTCCTTGTCATGAGAGATACAGTCACATGTGGGAACCCACATCCCAGATGGGTTGTTGATGATATTGTGATCCTAAACTACCATGGGAGTGTTTGGGGGACTTCCAATATATAGGAAGAGTTGAATAAGGAATAGCATTACTATGTGTGGTAAGTTAACCTTTTTTACATGATGTATTGAGACATTAGACATCATTATTGGTGGAATGGCGTGAAGAGGCAGATAGCAAGATTTACCACTAAGTTATCTACTTATCTTTAGGTGAAGTGAGAGCACCAACATCCTACTAGACTTCTACAGGTATTATCAATTTCAGAGTGGAAAAAGATGGAAATCAAAATATATTTCATAAATTTCTTGTTGATATCCCCTTGAGGTAGGAATGTATTATGGGTGACCATTGAATGGATGAGGATGGTTTCACACTTCTCACCAATCCAAGAGACCTTCATAATTAATGAGCATGGTGGGATTTACATCAGGGTGATAATGTTTTTTAATGGTTTTCTATGTTCTATAAATTTGATAGGATACTCCATATTTACCTCACAATGTTTGAAAATATTGCAAAAAACAGAAGGATAATAAGTGATCTTGAGTACATCATACCACCCTCTGGCCAATGGGTAGTCCAAGCGGATGATATGGGTGTTGGAGAATATGAATCAGGAATATATCCTTAACATTGGAGGACCATGGGAAAATAATATCCCTTTGGTTAATTCATCATGAAACAATATCATCCCAGAAAGAATTCAAATGTCTATATATGGGGATTTTTATGGTAGGTTGTTCCATTCACCTTTGTGTTGCTTAGAGTCAGGTGAGGAATGTCTACATGGTCCTTGTATCATTTTGGAGAAATCATATCATGTCCAACTGATCTATAAGTGTATGGATACAAATCATTCTAGTTAGAAGATTTTTATATATCATTTCTTCATACCTAATGTATTTATGGTGCGACTTCAATTCTTCCCATGTGTGTTTCCTAGATTGTGTCTTATATGAATTTGGAGAAACAGAATTTTATCACCATGAAATGTCATGCCCTTAGTGATAGTGGATAGAGTTGAGACAGTGTCTTGATAATTTCAACTACCTCATAGGTATCATACCATAAATGATATCTTCAACATATTGCAGCTTAGATTGTATAGTCCTGCCCATTTCATTCATTTGACTCCATTTATAGTGAGCTATATAAAGATACATCAATCGAGGAGAATCTAATAAATATATTTGATCAGAGCATAAATGCTCTTTGTGGAAGTTTGGTCACAATATTATGCGATCTATGGTAGCACTGGCACATACATGAGGAGACATCAGAGTGGGGAGATGATGTATGCACGTAGTCACTGAAACTCTTATTATATGAAATTATACAACACTTTAAATTGAAACTTGGGGAAGAGTTGTATTAAAGAGGGGTGTTTTTAATATCATGTATTTTCTTAAAGGTAAGAACCAATAGTTTTTTATTTTGTTTTTTATTTTAATCCATGATAATGATGCATAATAGAGTCAATGAGGTTTCTGGGGTATTTGGGGCATGTATAGATCCATCAGCCATATATTTTAATTAATCATACTAGGTCACATGATTTGTAGAAATTGTACCACGCAGGCCACACAACATCTATAATAGTGAATCTTGAGGTAGTGGTGTACTAGGGGCTACCCAAAATATTTCTACCCAAGGTACAAAACCATTCAGAATTGATGTTCACTTTGACTTTGTAATTTTACATAGTTGACACATGTTTTTTCCCACCATGTAGCTGATAGAAATGACCCGAATCTAAAGCCACTCAACTGGTGCCCCATAATTGGTTCGGCACATGACCTCAGGCGCGTTTCCCCAAACTCCATAGGATGACGTCTAGAAGCGAGGGCCATGGTGAGTCATTGCGGAAACAATGCCCTCATTTGTTAAAGTATACAAGGGGAAAGGAAATAACAATCAACAACGGAAGCAAATAACAGAATACAATAACTGAAAAAATAGCAGATGTAATGAATATACAGTAATTATGATAATGATGAAATAGGTACATGTATCTATGGAAAGCAGCAAATAGAACAATGTGCTAAAATACAACGAAGAAACAACGTTAGAAAAGTAAACAGTAACTCTACCAGCATTGGAATCCTATGCTTGGTCCCATGCTCTCCAGCTCCAACAAGAAATCATGCACATGAAGTAGAAGGGGAAGAATCCCTATCCACACATGTAACGATATAACATTTTTGGGCCGAAAAGCAGGACCCAAATAGGGTGTGATACTAGTCCTAGTAAGAAACTACCACAAGATATATGCCCTACTATCAGTGAGAAAATTGAAAAAATAAATGAAATAATTGTGCCAGAGAAAACATGAATACACTACAAAAAAAATCCTACAAATATCAATTCACATTCATTTATTAATTTAATTTCATCAATAAATAATCAACCATGAATGTTGCAAACAAATCCATATTCCCAAGGCATAGCAAGTAACAGAATATGTGTCTCAATAGACTACCTAAACTACAAGCAGTAAAAAACCCAAGCATGTTCTTTGGCTTGGTGGACTCATCACATCCAACCAAACAATATTCACACTAACTCTATAGGTGGCTCATACTGGCCGACCCCTCTAGTCAAGTAATCATACGAAGGCAAAAACACTCTGAGAATCTCTCACCGTCAATTCCCATGTAGTCTAGTAACGATATCTATAGACTCTCTGAGGAATCAATTACATTTAATTCCCCATATAGTCTCGATACATAACTAAGGACACTGTGAGGAATCACAAAGTACAATTCCCATAGGTCATGTGAATGATACTAATTTATAACAGACTCTCTAGGGAATCCCTTAATTGTTAATACCCTATTTAGTCTACCGCACCAGGTTCACACAGCCCTGAGAAGTCTAGTCATGTGTAATTGACTGTCAGCAGCCCAAAGTAAGTTAAACAACTACTTGGCTAAGAGAAAATATGCATCAAAGGCATATAAACAGTAGATATTACATGAAATCAATTATATATAGGCACGAAATCAATGCAACAAGGTCTGCCTCACAAGAAACCTAAGACAAACAAAATAAACAACCAAAACAAGGTAAAACACCCATGGGGTGATCCTCAAACATGAAAACAAGCAATCAATATTCATCTAATAGCCTCAATTACACATGAAATCTAAGGCATATAATAAAATAGGATAAAAACCCTAACCCGAGATACCTGAAACATGGGAATCCGGCACTTTTTTCACAAAAACTCAAAGAAATTCAATGTAAGGAAACCAACCACCCACCTCAATCCTAGGAGATCGATATACATGAACCTCAGCCTATGAATCGTCCTAGAATGGATTATATCTTCAAAAAAGTGTAAATATTATAACTCAGATAACTCTTATAAGAGAAAAAATCATGAAACATGGCCAAAGAAGAACCAAGAACTCACCGATGCGATTCTATTGCACCCGATGATGTTCGATTCGGATAACCGATGATGGATCAGTGGCTCAGAGAAGATCCAAAGTCGTACCCTTTCTCTCAGTCAAAGAAGCTGGAGAAGAAGATGTTTTTGGGGTTAAGACACGACCCCGGTCTGTTTAACGTAGAAAACAATGTACACGGCGTGTACGTTTGGAGTACACAGCGTGTACTAATATTTTTCGTACTCCGCTTAAGGCGGCCTCCAAATCACCCTAACACCGCTGTGTGTGTGTCCATGACATGACCAACAAACGGTCTCAAGCATCATAAATGTACACGGTTTGTACTCATAATGTACCCGGCGTGTACTTTGAAAATTTCCAGATTCTCCTCTTTTTCCAAAAAACGACCAGAAAAGGAATAACGTATTTGAATAGAGGGTATGGGTTCATACAAACATCCCCACATAATGAAATTCATCCCCGAATTTCCATAGTGCGGTGCAGAAGAAGAAACCCCAAACTACTCTGGCCACCGTGGTCCCATATCAGCCTCCCTCTCCCAAGCCTCGTCCTAGACATGGTCGTGCTGCCATAGCACCCGTACCGGAGGAACACACGGGCCATGAATTACCTTTGCACTATGATCACCAATCCTGAAAAAATGCTTTTCAAATGATGCATCCTGCACCAACTCAACCTCCTCGGGATGAAAAAAATGAGACGGGTCTGAGAAATAGTGTCAAAGGTGAGAAACATGGAAGACATTGTGCATATCCTAGTACCTCTAAGGTAACTGCAACCTATAAGCAACCCGCACAACTATCTCCAGAACCTCAAATGTCCCAACGTATCTCGGTGAATGCTTACCCTGTCTCCTGATCCTCTTATATCCCAACCTCAAGGTAACACTTAGGAAAACCTGATCTCTGACCTTGAACTCCAAAGGTCGTCTATACTGATTATAATAATATTTTTGCCAAGATTATGCAGTAACCATCCTCTTCCGAATCAACTCCACCTATTATGTGGTATCTTGAATAAGACAAGGTCCCAACATAGCTGCCTCTCCAGCCTCTAGCCGGCCCAAGGGTGATCAGAACGACCTACCATACAAAGCATTGTAAGGTGCCATATGAATTGTTTCTGGAAAACAATTATTGTATAGAAACTTCACTATAGGTATATGTCTCTCCCAAGAACCTCCAAAATCGAGGAAGCTTGCTCGTAGCATGTCCTCATGCACCAGAATCGTGCACTTTGATTGGCCATTAGTTTTGGGATGGTAAGATGTACTTAGATGTAACTTCGTACCCAAAGCCCTTTGTAGCCCTTTCTAGAAATGAAACATGAAGCATGCGTCCCTATCTGAAATGATAGTACTCGGAACCCCATGAATGTGTAAATTCTAACAGATTTACAACCGTCTAAGCTCATCAACACTGACGGTATCCTTAATCGGCATGAAGTGATCAGCCTTCGTGAGCCTGTTGATGAAAAACCATATCACTTCATTCCCTCAAGGTGATCTCGGTAACCCTATCATGAAGTCCATCGTGACATCATTCCACTTCCACTCGGGAATGGGTAGCTGTTGTAAAAGCCCAACTGGTATCTGGTGCCCCGCCTTCACCTACTGACAGGTGGAACACCTCATGAAATAATCAGCAATATCTCTCTTCATACCTGGCCACCAATACTGGCAGTGTAGATCACGATAAATCTTAGTGACGTCAGGATGAACTGCCCAAAATGAGGAATTAAAGTCTCTCATCAGCTCCTCATGTATATCTGTTGGCACCCATACGTGTCCATGGAAATTCAAGATCTCACACTCACCTACAGTCTATCTAGAAAGAGGGTCCTCTCCTGACACACATTCCCGTAGAAATAGGCCATCAGAATATGATAGTTGACTCATTATAACTCAGTCAAGAAGGGTAGAGGTAACAACTACAGAAGAATGAAAAGTCTGAACATGTCTGTCGTGCACCTCCAAATGCATTTTAGAGAACAGAGCCATAAGCTGCCAAACACTGCTGGCCTCTTGAACTTCTTGTATCTATGTCTTCCTGCTCAGTGCGTCCACCATAGTGTTTCCTTTTCCATGCATATAAGCTAGCATGAAATCAAGTACTGTAGGTACTCAACCCACCACCACTATCTCATAATCAAGTCACACTACGTGAAGATATACTAGAGGCTCTTGTGGTCAATATATACCACCATATTCTCTCCCAGAAGATAATGTCTCCAACAATGCAAAGCATGAACATCTTGCAGGAAACTCCAAGTCATGCGTTGGATAGTTCCTCTCATGTGGACTCAACTGTCGTGATCCATATGCAATAACATGATACTCTTATATAAGTAATTCTACAAGCCCGATGCCAGATGCATCATAGAAAACTGTATAACTCTTGCCCACCTCCGACAAAACTAGAATCAGTACTGAAGTCAATCTCCCCTTCAGCTTCTGAAAGGATGAATCGCTGGCTTCTGACCAAACATACTTCACCCCCTTATTAGTTAAGCCCAACAACGGAATTTCTATGTGTGAGAAGTCTGGTATAAACTTCATGTAGTAACTAGCCATCCCTAAGAAACTTCATACCTTTAAGACATTCTTCGGTTTCTCCTAGGTAACTACTGCTCTCACCTTCTCTAGGTCTACTGATACTCCTATCTCTGAGATTACATGACCCAAGAAGTGAATCTCGTCCATCAAAAAGTGTAACTTTGAGATCTTGGCATATAGATGATGCTCCCTAAGTGTAATAAAAACTATCTCAAGATGGGTAGCATGGTCGGGTCGTTTGTGAGAGTACACTAAAATATCATCCACAAAAACAACCAGGAAAGAATCCAAGTAAAAATGGAACACTTTGTTAATCAGCGACATGAAAACTGCTAGCGCTTTCGTGAGACTGAATGGCATAACCAAATACTCATACAGACCATACCTGTTCCGGAAGGCTATAAGAGGTATATCAGATGTTCTGGCACGCAACTGATCATATCTAAATCTCAAGTCAATATTCGAGAACACTCTAGAACCTAGAGGATGATCATAGATATCATCTATCCATGGAAATCGATATTGTTTCTTGAACGTCAACTGGTTTATCTTCCGATAATCCACACAAAGCCTAAGGGTGTCATCTTCCTTCTTCGCAAAAAGGACATGCGAACCCCAAGGAGATGTACTCTTTCAGATAAAACCCTTTGGTTGAAGCACCTCCAAGTAATTATTGAGCTCCTGCAACTCAAGTGTAGCCATCCTATAAGGAGGAATGGACACTGGTGCCGCTCCTGGAATGAACTCAATAGATAAGTCTACCTCTCTCTCCTGAGGAAAAACTGAAAAGTCTTCTGGAAAGTCATATGGAAAGCGATCAACCAATGGAGGAAAAACTAATTGAGAAGTCCCCTGGTCATCCAGATATAAGTTAGCAATGTGGGCTGTAACACCACCCAACCCATGATGCATCGGTCCGGCTCTGCTCGCCTGGACATCCCATTCGGCCTTGTAAAGAAAAATATCTGCCCTATGGTGATATGAAACTCACCCTACGTCAATAGTAATCATCAATGGCCTAGAAGGTAACAAACCTATCCATCCCAAGAATGAAATCATAACCTGCCATCTCCAAAACACAGAGACTCCATGAAAAATGGCACCCACGAACCTCAAGGGGGAAGTCTAAGAACTGACACACACTAGCAGTTCTAATTCCCAAGGGAGTGTCTAGCGTCATCATATCCTCATAAGTATAAACAGTTAGTCTAAGGATTTCCAAAATGTGTACAGAAATAAATCTATGAGAAGCACATGTATCAAAAAGTGAAGAGGATAAAACTGGGGCTACTAAATTCGTACCTCGAACTGTAGAAGGTCCAGGATCCTGCTCTTGATGAATCTTCTCTATCGCAAAAGTTTGGCCTGCACCGCGGCCCTGTGTAGCAACCTAAGTTCCCTGAGTTGACCGTCCCTGAGCTTGACCTGTTCTTCCATGACCTCTACCCTAGCCTGAATGACCATTATAACTCCAGCCCCCAGTCAACAGCAGAACTGGTAATCCGGGTCCAATATGCGGAGTCGAAAATGATCCTCATTCTCTAGCCACTGGAAGGAAAACCTTGCAGAAACGATGTCGATGACCCATCATGCTGTAAGATAAGCACTCCAGTAGGACTCTTGAGAACTGAGTCTTATTATTCCCATTTCATTCACACTGATATCACACAAATTGGTTTCAAGAGGGAAGATCTTGTCTACCAAAATGAATACCACGCTTCCTCGAGTAACCTCGTGTAGACACTCGGTGGTGCTTCCTACTGTCTATCTGAAACGAATCAGCCCTGGATGCTAAACAGCCCTGGTCCAGAGCTCTAGTCTCCCTCATATTTCTCTCTGTGATAAGGACATGTTTGACTATCAGAGTAATAAAAGTCAACTGAAAGGCGTCCACCTGTGAACTGATGTCTGGTCATAGGCATTCCTCAATCATCCTTGCTAAAAAGATCTATTCATTCCCCAGAACATAAGTGAAACTCCATAACTCTGTGAAGTGAGAGGAATACTCCAAAACTATGAGAGTACCCTGCTACAGGTTCGTGAACTCTCTGGCTCTGTCATCCCTCAGTGTCTCTTGGCAGATATAGTCGTAGAACGTACACTGGAACTCATCCCAAGACATAACATGTTTGCGTCTTTCCTGCAAAACCACATCCCACCATCTCTTGGTGGAATCTTGCAGAATATAAGTCGCGAGCTTCACTCTCCTCTCCGGAGGTGTCTCCAGGTGCTCAAAGATGGATAGCATGGATTCTAGCCATGACTCTGCATCTTTTGGTGCTCCATCCTCTGTGAACATGGGAGGAAGATGGTGTTGAAAAACCCATGTCAACTCTGCCATAGACGGGGAATGATGTAGAGCTCCCTAAAAGTCCTGCATTAATATCATGAAACACCCTCCGAACTGAACATCGACACCAGTGGCTTGAATCACTGCAGGTGCCGTGTCTGGAATGATAGGCAGAACTAATGGTAGTCCCTGGTCTACCGAATTAGACGTACGGTCTCTGCCTCGTTCTTGACGTGCAATGGGAGGTCGTCTTGGTGCCATGAGTCTGCAAGGTCACAAGAACACCTTCATTAAATATGAACACATTTTCAACTTAAGAGAGTAAAATGGAGAAAGAGAGAAAAAATATAAAATTTGGGGAAAACATGACTACATGGCGTGTTTCCTGAAATTTTAACCTGGGCATGTATCTAGGCCATACATGGTTGTGTAACCCACCCGGATACACATCATGTTCCCAAACTACATGGCATGTACTAATCCTTTTTCTTTCGGACTGATTACTCCTACATGTCTAGGAACACAGATTATCTCTGTAGGAAACTACACGGCATGTTTGTCCACTACACGAAATGTCCTCAAGATTTTCCCCTTGTCCGTGTCATTAGTCACATGTACTGCTACACTGACCAGTTCTACACATCGTGTCAACATGGTACACGGCCTGTTTCCATGTGGATTTCCCAACCCATGTATTCAGCTACACTGCTAGGTCACATAGCTCCTCTAAGACAAAAATACACGGCGTGTTCAAGGAAGACATGGTGTGTACTTGACATGCCTTACATAGCCCGTGTTGATAACGACACAGCCTGACACACAACCGACCATACACGTGTTCCATATGGACACGACATGTACTTGAAGGAAATCCACATCCCGTGTTGTTCATGACACGAACGGATACCCCAGTCATACTACACGGCGTGTAAACTAGTACACAACGTGTTCCTATAAGAACATTCACATCCTCGTGTCCCTGCCAATACAGTTAGCGACACGGCTAAAAACTACACGGAATGTATTCATAATGTACACACAGTGTATTATGGGTTTTTTCTGACAGTAGCCTCAGAACTATACCAGAGCCTAGAAAACACAAAAAAACAAGCATTAAGGTGCCAAATTCAGATCCATGGGGGCCCATACTCCCAGCGAATCAAAGCATGGCATCCTAACAATTCATATAACAAGTAAACAGTAAAACAAACTCATGATCCACCAAAATCCGATTCTCGAGAGCCCATAACACCTCTAATTCCAAAGTTAGGCATCCATGATAAAGAATCTCTAAAAACATGATACCCTATCAACATAGCAGATATTCTATCACATCAGATATCACAACAATATGCATAGTCTATAACAAATTCTATCACAACAGAATGAAATTTTTAATGAAATTTAGATTTCATGGAAAAATTCAAGGAATGTAATTCTCTAACAAGTCCATATATGATGAAAGAGATGGCATACCCTCATCTCATCGGGTTGCAACAAAGTAGAACCACAATCATATAAACAGTAACAACACAACACAATGTCACCACCAAATGGTGAAATCAAGTAAACTGTAACATTTTAAAAACATAAAAATTGCAATATTCAAGGTAACCTGGCTTTTTCACTTTACACAAGTTCTAGAACTCCCGTTCACTGTTATTTACCATTTACCCACTCGGCCATATCCCTGTCTAATGTCTCTAAATAGTAAGTCAATAGAAAATAAAAAAACTCCTTTGATATGACTGTGTAACAACATGAATCTGGAGCCACTCAACTGGTGCCCCATACCTGGTTCGCCACATGACCTAAAGTGAGTTTATCCAAATGCCAGAGGCTGCCTACTAGCAGCGAGGGCCTTGGTGAGTCATTGGGGAAACTATTCCCTCATTTGGTAAAGTATACAAGGGGAAAGGGAATAACAAATCAATAACGGAAGCAGTAAACATCATACAATAACTAAAACTGAACAACGATAGTAATGAATATATAGTAATGATGATAATGATGAAACATGCATAAGTATCTAGGTAAAGTAGAAAAAACAACAACATGTAGAAATAAAACTAAGAAACAAAGTACGAAAAGTAAACAGTAACTCTAGCAGCATCGCAAGCCTATGCTCAGACCCATGCTCTCCAGATCCAACCAGCAATCATGTACCTGAAGTATAAGGGGCTAAATACCTATCCACACCGGCAACCATATAACCAATTTGGGCTGAAAAGCAGGACCCAAACAGGGTGTGAGACTAGTCCCTCTAGGCATCCAACACAAGATCGGTGCCCTAATGTTAGTGATCAATATAGTTAAAGTAAAAGAAATAATTACAGCAGAGAAAATATAAATACAATAAAGTGAAAATTCCAAAAAAAATCTCAATTCACATTAATTTATTAATTTAATTCAATCATTAAATTATCAACCAAGGAATCTAGAAAATAGATCTATATTACCATGGCATAACAATTAACACAACAGGTATCCCAACAGACTACCTAACCAACAAGCAGTACAAAACCCAATCTTGTTCTTTGGCTTGGTGGACTCGTCACAACCAACCAAACAATATTCACAATTACTTTATAGGTGGCTCATACTGGCAGAACCCTCTAGTAATGTAATCATACAATGTCATAGACACTCTGGGAAGCTCTCACCGTCAATTCCTCTGTTGTCTGGTAATGATAGCTATAGACTCTCTGAGGAAGTACCTACGTCTAATTACCCATGTAATCACGATACGTAACTAAGGACACTCTACGAAAGCACAAATTTTAATTCCCGTAGGTCCTGTGAACTATACTAAAATATAAAATTCTCTCTAGGGAAGCCTTTAATCGCCAATTCCCTCTTTAGTCTACCACACCAGGTTCACACAGCCCTGAGCAGTCTAGTCAGGCATAATCGACTATCAGCATCCCTATGTAAGTTCAAAAACTACATGGATCATAGCTAAAATTCATCAAAATCATATAAACAGTAGGAAATACATGCAATGAAATATATCAAGGTAGGCAATTAGTGCAACACGGTCTGCCTTGCATGCAACCTATGCCAAACGACGATAAACTGCAAACCAAGGGAAAAACCAATGGGGTGATCCTCAATCATTCAAAAATGAAATCATTATTCATATAATATCCTCAAGTACACAATAAATCTAAGGCAGATAATAAAGCAGGTTCAAAACCATAACCCGAGATACCCAAAACATGGGAATCCGGCACTTTTTTCACAAAAACTCAAAGACATTCAACGTAAGGCAACAAACCACCAACCTCGATCCTAGGAGATCGATATACTTGAACGTCAGCCTGTGAATTATCCTATAATTGAGTAGATCTGGAAAAAATTCTAAAAAAATCAACCTCATATACTCTCATATGGGAAAGAATCATGAACCGTGGACAATGATGAACCAAGAACTCACCGCTGCGATTCTATTCTACCCGACGGTGTTCAATTCGGATAACCGGTGATGGATCGGCGGCTCGGAAAAGATCTATGGCCGTACCCTCGCTCTTGGTTGAAGAAGATGTTTTTGGGGTTAAGACGCGACCCTGGTCCATTTAACGTAAAAAAAGAAAGTAAACAATGTGTACTTTTGGAGTACACTGTGTGTACTAATCTTTTCTGTACTCCACTTAAGGCGGCCTCCAAATAACCCTTACACGGTCATGTGTTTGGCCATGACATGGAAATCGCATATCCTCAAGAGGCATCAATGTACATGGTGCGTACTCATAAATTACACGGAGTGTACTTTGAAAATTTCCAGATTATCCTCTTTTTCCAAAAAATGACCAGAAAAGGAAAAACATACCTGAAAAGAAAGTCTGGGTTCTTACAGCGACCTATGATCCACTTATAATGTGGGTGAATTTACTTTTACCCATAATGAATGTTTTATTGAAACAATTTTCTTTCTCCTACTATTGTCAATGGTACCACACCTCCCCCACAAAAAAATCATATATATTCACATTTATAGGTTTCATGGCATCTCCCTCAATTCTCATCGTATTATCTCATCATCAGAAGAATAAGAAAGACAGAAGTAAATCCAACGTCATATTATTTATATTTATCTATACTTCTCTCATTTTTTCCTGTTTAGTTCCAATCTATTTTTATATATTTTCAGGTATGTCGAAGATTTCTATGATAACAATTGTTCTTTTTTGAATCAAAGGGAAACAATGTATCGTGGTTGCACTGCATGGCTAAGGTAGGCACTCTTGGTTCTTTACGCATGTTTCATTACACCATATAATATGTTCCATTTTTTAATGATACATACCTCTTCAGTGATGCCAATTAATTTTCAAGTCAATTAAATTAAAATAATTTCCTTAAAAAAATACAACCCCGAATTTTGTTGAATCAACCCCTTGGATTGATCGCATTAACTTATTAAACCCTGATGGGTGTGCTCTACATATGTGGATTAATATCCTTTTAATTTTATTAATTAATCACTATTAAGGGTGTTGTATTGTAATTGGTTCCATGGATAAATTAATTGAATAAATTAGATTAAATACACTTTTTGTTATGCCATGTTTCAGATAATGTTTTTACTTGCATCTTGTGAAATTATTGAACCAATTGAATTAATTTAAATGTACAATTTTTTAGAAGCATTATATACAATTTTATGAATTTTGTAATTTTAACATAGTTTTGATGGAAATATAAGGTGTTCTGACTTAAGCACCCCTTGGATGGGCTCATTGTGACTTAGTTAGAATTTTTTATTGCTTTGTAAACATGCTAGGGGATTCACTAGCAAGAGCTGGAACTATATCAATGAGTGTTATAAATTTCTACCACCATATTAGGGACACTAATACAATAGGGGAGACCCCATAGAAGAGCTTAGTAGGGTGTTGTTTATGTGATGCAATAAGGGAGATTCATGCCCCCATGTGCAATACTATAGAAATACTCATAGGTTTTCTCATGTTGTCATCTCATAATGAATGGAGCGACACTGGGGATATCATTCATGGTTATCCTTGGATGAAATCCATTATAATTGAACTTATAATGATCCTCTATATCAATACATGTAATTATATTATAGTTCCAATTAATATTATCATGGAGACTCTCTATAATTAAAAAAGATGTCAATTGAGTTAATTGGACCAAAGTGATTTAAAATGGAAAATGAATATTTTTAACTGAAATCATAGGGACAAATCTCTAAGACCAATCACAATCTTTGTTATTGTATGTATTATTATAAATTATGTTACTCATGTTAATTATATAGGATCCATTTGTTTGGACTCACCAACATAGGCCGAAGAAGGTATAAATTGACAGGTGTCCTAAATTGAAGTAGGTCAGGTGTAATTAATTATTTATTCAATTAATGTATTTTTTAATAAAAAAACCATGTTAGTTTTATATTTCATGGGGTGGATGGAGTTATGAAACTTTTTTGGTTTCCTACTTCGATTATATCTCACACCCTTTTCAGGCCGCCATTGGCACCAAATTAGACTTCATTATTTCTAGTATAGACAAGGGGAATATAATAATAACTGATGCTTGATTGTTTTTCTAGGATGGATTATGGGAGTAGAAGACCAATAATATTGTTTTTGAGTTATTATTAATTATTTTTTCCCATTTTTTATTTATTTTTAGCATGTGTTATCATCTTTGATGACATTTATTCTGTGAAAATATTTGTATAGCTATAATAGTATCATCATCAGCTTGAATATGTTTATTATTTTTCATATACATATTATATATTTATCATAAATTTCAAATTATTATTGATTAGAAATTAAATATTTTATTCATTAAATCACTTTTATGGAAAATGTGTGAAGCCATTCATGTGTATAAAAAATCTAGCAACCAACTCCAGAAGAATTAATTTGAATCATTAAAAGAATTTTTATGTCAGTTAGAGGTCTTAACACTATAAATATTCCATTGAATATCAATGAAATTTATACCTATAATATTCATGAGGAGGTATTAAATTTTTTTGGTTATCTTCTCCCAGGATTGATTAAACTCTTCCACTCAAATTTTCCTTTCATTGAAGTTATGAGTCGAAATGTGATTTTGTTTGTTTATCACAAAATGTTGTTCTTCATTGGTTTCCATTCAAATCATCGTCTCAACCATCATATCAAAATCCTCCTATGTATCATTTACCTAAAATTTCTCCTTTAACATTTCATAATTGGAGTGAATGATGAGGTCTCGTTCTTAACATTCATCCTTAGTCTCCTCGGTTGTACAGACATTTTTATTGATTACAACCAACTGCTGAATTAGAACTACCATCATAACACTACGTTGTTTAGATTTTTTGGCCTCCCCACACCCCCTTCTAGATTTTATCTCTAAAAAATTAATCTCTCCATATCTCCCTGATAGTGTAACATGTATTCACTCGACACCATGTTCTGTTGGGAATACCTTTTTTCAGTCGACTTTAGTAGCTGAGAGTATTACTTTTATATTTTATACTTCCTTTCAATTAACACCAAGAAACTACCTAGATGTATTTCACCATTCCAACCCTTCTTCCTCTATGGTATGTGTATGAATCTCCCATTCACTTCATCACCAGTTCCCACTAAAACATTTTATAAATATCATCTTCTGAATCTTACCCAAAAAATATTTTATCATTGGCGAGTCTCTTCGTTGGTACGATTGTTTGGTTTCACAATCCATCTTATATATTAAACCATAATTCCAATACAATTCCATGAATATCTATTTATTTATATTGAATACATGTTTTAATAGTCATACTTGACCCTCTCGATCTCATCCTGATTAATGAATTCACACGACCCCCACTACCTCCACTCCTAATATAGGCCACAAGAATCATTTTCAACAATAGACTACAACACCTCATTGTCTCTAAACACCTCTGCCACTACCTTTTAATACTCATTTAATATCTCCATATCCACATTCCATTGAACCGTAAACCATGTTTCAATATTCCACTCCAAGTCACATTTCAATATGTAATATATGTCAACAAATTTCACATTAGAATGTAATGGTCATGGCTCATTCTATATGTTAGTTTCCTTAGTTGTGAATTTATCTATGTGACTACCAGAAAATTAAATCCATTCTTAATCACCATCCTATTGTGATACAAATCACATAACCATCGAGTATATACTTTTATTATATAAAATAGTGGCTTCGAACTATTCCTTCATATTAGAACCTGAACCAGAAATGAAAACCTTAAAATTTCGATACAATAACACATTTGATGTCTAAAAGGATCCCAAGATCCCATGATGATACACTGCCATCATGTGGTCCATTTTTATTCAAGAGTAATAAAAGTCGATTAATGAATTAACTAGAATTGGTTTTTTATAGTAGAGCTCGTCTCCAACAAAAATCTAAAAACACGTTGCTGTAAATATCAAAACATTAACCAACCAAAAAATTCTCAGATAAACATGATGACAGAGAGATCTAGTTCAACTATAAGAGCATATATATCTACCAAACACATTTCACTAAAAAATGAATAATTTAATGATTTTCAAAAGGGTGTAGAATTCTATTGAAACTAACCCAATCCACAGTGGTGGGATTATCTCATTTCATATTGAAATCACAGGTACAACAAAATAGGAAGAACCATAAACTATTTCTAATTTAGATATTACTCGAGCATGGCTTGAACAAGTCACTCTCAGAATAGAATGGAATCATGATGTTCCCATTTCCCTGGAGACCAACCATAGAATTCTCCAATAAACTACCAATTCTAAAAAGAATCATATAAAATAAATCCAATGATGGTTGTTGTTTTTTAAAATGATATATCAACATCGGGATCAAGAAGGGGGAATCATTACTGAACTCTGATTGTGATAGAATTAGTTTTTGGAAACCATCAAATATATCTAAAACTTTTGAGCTAACAGACATCTTTGGGAAGGAAGGAAGGCAATCAGGGTTAGTGAAGGGGGAGAAGGATCATGGCAGAGCATGATTATCGGATTGTGAAGGTCCCTCACCCTCTATTGGGGGATGTACTATCTCATCATTCATCATCGTCAATGGTATTAATGAGAACCTCACTAATTCTCCATCCTTTGACCCATGATCATATTGTTATTGTTCTACTACTACATGTATGTTGATACCGCTTCCTAAATGGAGGGATACATCTCTGGTCTTATATTTTCTACTTCTACTTTTGAATATATATATATATATATATATATATATATATATATTAAACTGCACTATGATCAATTAGGGAATAGTCTCTCTTTAGACGCACCATATGCCCTTCGTGCTAGTCAATAGTCTTTACCATTTTTGAAGTTTCACTTGAGGTATGGTGGTCCCCATCTTGTTGCATTTTTAAGTGGGACATAGGGTTTGAAACTACATAATGGAGATGCAAAAACATAGTTACAAGATCCATTTTCCTTTCTAGGGGAACATCGAACGATCTATATGGTATTTCTGGTAGACATTTCATAATAAAGACTAACAAGTCTTGATGGTGTTTCAATACTTTAGTAGTGTGTCTTGAGGGCTTTATAAGACCTGAATGAACATATTGGTGGCTATCACATCACCTAACTAACATTTCTAGAGGATGATTAGTGATCGAGGCACAAATTTCATTAGGGTACTCAAGGATATATATCACTGGCACATAGGACATTATGGGTCCTATCTAACATTCCTTAGTGTCATCCTCAAACCTAGATGACATGCCTTTTTCCACCACATATCTTTTTAGACATGTCCAGGGGATATCACATTATTTGGATTGGAATCATGTGGGTGTCGCGAAACATGGGTGACATTTCCATAGAGAATACCATGATTTTATTGACATATCCAATGAACATATCATTACCCACATAATGTGTCAGGGATTGTCTCATAGATATTTTAAGATGGATCGATGTTGTTAAATAGAATAGGTGGGTAAAGTTTTGTTTATAATGATTAAATTATACCTTTTCACATAAGTCTCTTGTATTATTAAATCATTACTATAGACATTCTTACATAAGTAAGTTGTGTTTCATCTAAATTATCTTATTATAGGTTATGCATTACCAAATAAATAGGTAGGGCCTCTGACACATAATATGGCTACCGCACTGAAATTCCATCATTTGACCAATAATACGATCATGCAAAGAACTTATTGATTTCACGTTCTTAATTTAATCCTCATTCTTTACCTATTTTAAGATAGTATGATCCCATAGCCTTCCACTCTGAGAAGACTGATCATGCACTCTGTCCATATTCTCTACATGTGTTTGAACGATTCTCCACTTTTTTGAAGGGGGGGAAATGGATTTATTGGAATCTCTACCCCAATTATACCCAACCTTATATATAAAATGTCTCTCAAATACGAGTTAGAGTATTTGGATTTATTTTTGTATCACTTTTTTAGCATGATCATTCCAACAGCCATCTGAGGGGAGGAGTCACGTTATACTCATCGATGACACGAATGTCCCACCATTACCCCATTTGTAGGACAATGAATTATTAAATGTATTTTACCTAACTGTGTTGACATGTTAATCAAAATTTATAAGGTCATACTAAAATTTCTATTATACTTTTCTAGATTATTATTCTCGTGGAATGGATTTTGTATGATTGAAAGTGACTCATCTAGGGTTATTTGTGTGAAAAAGGTGGGTTTTTAGGGAGCCTCTACAAGATCAAGATGACATGTCGAGGGGGGACTCACATGATCAATTTTGATCTCCAGGGGGTGTATAATCCCTTTAACATGATATTCATTATATCCTCTCTTTATAAGATTCTTCTTCCTTTTAGTTATTTATTTCTATATTTAACCTATAAGGAAACTTGATCTTTTTCAGTCATGCCAGTGTTGTCAAAGACAATCAATCTCCTTGTATTTCAGGTATCACATGAAAAACAATGGATCGTGTTGTGCTTCTTGAGAATTTTCTTGGACACCCCATATTCATTTATTTGGATCCACAGGGAAAATTCATAATCGAATGAACATGTGTGAGACCCTCCGCATGATTATGGTGACATGTCAACAAGATAATTCATGGCATGGTGGAAATCTATCCATGATATTTAATAGAACTTTTAAACCCCATAAACATGGTTCATGAAAATAAAATATCTCATATGTTCTATATATTTTACTTATCATTTAAAAAAATTGAAAACACTTTACGATGGTTACAGAGAACTTGTCGATTGATTAGACTCATGATCAGAAATGTTGTCTATAATTATTTGAAAGATCATCACTAACTGTCCTAATTCCTTTGAAATAATATAGAGGATTATCTAAGGGTAATTAGATGTTAAATTGATTATTTTTTTCTATGCATTACTCGTTTAATGATTTTTTGAGGGCCTAGTGATTTACTTCCCTTCTAAAGGGTTTGCGATCTGTATATGTTGGATGATTTCTATTCATTTTTATTTGGCATAAAAAAATAACCTCTTCATGGATATTTTTTAATGTTTATATTTCCATATTCTAATTTGGTTGGAATCAACAAATTCCCCCTCCCCTTCCTCTGAAGTGAACTTCATAGGGAAAAAGGACTTACTTCTAAATAATGTAAATTCCCATATGAATCATTGGGTATATCGCTAATGGGTGTCTTGGGTGAGGGTTGGGAGTGGAAAAGGATTCAATTCAACTCTCAAATCCAATTACCAAATCTCTTTATATTTTTATTCATAATGTGATCAAATCATAAGATCTCATCGCAAGATCCTCTTTGCATGTCCTCTTCATTAGAACTGATCACAATATTTGTTCTCAAAAATATTTTGAGAGAAACATTTCTCATGATCTAATCATAGGACCCACATTTTCTTATCTATATATTAGATGACACAATTAATTATTTTTTTAATGAATTTATCCTTGGTCAAGTTCCTTTTCCACCTGGCTATCATTTTGGGTTAATATGATCTACTGACTTTGTCGTGTGATCGATTGATCGTTATTTGGCTCAGATGGACATTCCAAGGCCATGAAATCACATGTCTTATGACTATTCCCATGATCAATATATCAATGATATTTCTAGAAAATTGTGATTTCAAAATGGGTTATGAGGTACAAGTGACCAGTATATGGTCATGAGATCAATAATCCATTAATGGTTCAGTAGATATTCATGATCACACTGGAGTTATGAGTATCCATTTCTAGGATTATTTCATTTTTTGATATATTCATTTTATATTTTTAAAAATGGTTTATTGTAGTTTTACAGCTTCAATGAGATAGGCCATATATGTGGTGGCTCACTCTAATTCTATTTTATAGTTTTTATGCCAACAATCTCTTTTATATCAAGTCATTGTAGGCAAGTTTAATGAATCTAATGCGAGAAAACCTTGGAGTTTTTCATTTATCAAAAAATCATACACTCCATGATTTTATACTTATAAATGATTCTCACATCTTTTATCCATTTTCATCAATCATCACTCCCATGTGGATTCTAGAAACACTCAATACATTTCATGGGAACATCTCCTTTGTAGGTCATTTCATTACTGAGAAGAAATGAACATATGGGTAAATAATAAAAAAATTTCGAAAGAAACTTGATTCAAATGTCATGAACCTGATTTGGATATCCACATGAAACCCTAATTAATGTGGAAATATGATTGAAATAATTGTTTCTTGTGGTTTCCCAATCCGGACCACTAATAAGTGGGGTGTTTTAGAATGGATTATGGTTGTCCCACTAGTTTGTTGTATACTTCTTATAAATATTCCATAGAGATGAAACTGGTCAGGATTAATGAGTCTCTATGGGTCTTAGAAATCCATTCCAACTGTAACAAGGAATTAATTGAAATATTGATTTGTTATTGGAGTTTAGATATAAAAACATTACACCTAACGCATGGTGATGTGGGTATTAGTATCTTTGAAATTTAGTAGATGTGTGGAGAACCTATATTGGGAGGGATGTATGGTGGAATCTCCCTTACCATAAACATGGTATAACAAGGAAATTACCACTACTCATTCTCGAGATTAGATAAAGTTGGAAAAAATGAATTGATAGGGACCCACTTACTGGGAATGATATCCCATTATAAAAGATTTTAGATAATTCCTCAAGGATTTCAATTATGTGATAGAATCCCAGAAGAAAAAGGTTATCCCTACGAAGGATTCCAATAGTGTAGATGGATCATATTGGATAATAGTTGAATAAATTTTATATATCTATAGGGTAGGATGGTTGTTCTCATTGTTTACAAGATTGTTCATTTTTCTGAGATTCACACCATGTCCTTAAGTATGTATTTAGTCATGTTGAAGTAAAATGGTGGTGTCATTCTCTCCATCTTTATTATGGAAACTAATAGGGATGAACGAAATTTTATTAAGATATCAATTATTTTTTTGGTAATATTATATAATCTATTGTTCCATATTTATGAGGGAACATCCTCAAAACGAATCTAGATCCCCTTTCTACTGTTATAGGGTTGTATGGGGGCTCATATGTGAGTTTATGAGTACCTAATAATCCAGAACATCTCCAAAATTATATTTAGAAAATTTTTTTAGTTTATTAGTAGGTTATGGCCCATAAAATTTAATGATTGGTATGTTAGGACTCTCTTGATTCATAAAAACCACTCCTCAATCGAACCATATGTGACAATTAACACTATTAGTGTTTTTTAAAATAGCGGGGCAACCTTGATAACTGATCCTACAATATGTCACTTTTTGAGGGTGTCTTTTTTTCCTGTATTGAAATAAGTATCCTCTGTGATTATTATGCACAATTTTGGTTTAGCCAACTTTCTTGGCATGTGCAGTTGAGAATTCCTCCCCTATTCATGGCCTCTCTAATAATTATCTGATAGTGACTACCAAGTGCTATATAATGTTTACTAAGATAGAAAATCAAGTAAATATTTACTTTCCTCCAATTGCTGAAGAGAATGGATTTTCATGAAATTATACTAATATTTTTATCTTCTCATATCCCAATTGGAATTTATCAACACAATTACATGAGTATTCATGTTTTACAATTAATCTTGATGAAATTCAATTGACAGGTCAAGTCTTATTTTACCATTGGATCAACAAATGATTATTAGAGTAACACTGGAAGTTTCTAAGGATTAATAGGGATATCCCATCATCGAGGAAGTGTTAATGATGATCTTTCATCTATATTTAAAGGTAGAAGGTGTTGTTGTTACTGTAGTGACATATTATTCATTTTTGATGATGTGGAAATAGACTACAGAATATTAACCTCTCGTTTTATACCCTATATATTCTCATTGGGGTAGAGCTATTGAAGATGAATTGAGCCGCGATCGGGGGACCAATAATGAGGGATCACAAAGTGAACAAGTTCTAATGAGTGTAGAAATTACTAATCCTAAAGTGTCTCTATTATCATCAAAAAATAATGGAAGGATTACTTAATTTCATCATTGTTGGTAACTTTGGGATTTCCTACATTATAGGGGAATGGGAAATGGAAGCGTTGTAAATTGTTAGATACCTCATTCTTAGAATCCTCATGTAAGTGAGACATTTCACTCATTCCCTATTTCATATCTAGAATTTATTCACATCCTGAATTTTCACATATTAATATGACCTAATCAAACCCACAAGGAAGATCATTTATCTTCCATTTTGGATTTTGGTGGGAATTTAGTTTTCTTTACAGAAACATTGTTATCGAGGCTGACCAATCATGAAGGAAAAACACTATTTTGATGGTCCAGTTAAGCCTGAATCTAGTTTAAGAGGATATTGGGATAAAATAATGTCATTTGGAATCGAAAAATAATATTTTGGAGGATACTTATATAGGTAGCTGTTCTGATTCTGATTTATCTTTGATAGATGTTTGTTTTTTAGAAGGTGAATACATCATAAAAAATAAGAGACATGATTCTTTTTCTATCAGGTATTCTAACATTTATTTTCCTCTATAATACATTAAGGGTGGTGATAAGAGCATGAACTTTGAGAAATAATCTATTCTAAAATCATTCCACTCATTATAATAAAAAGTTTCCTACTATAATAAAGATAAGGTTGGACCACAAACATTTTCTGTGACACAATTGGTAAAGGTATGAGTTTATCAGTGTAAATATATGATATTCATCTATTGATGTAATGTCTTATATCCACTGAATGATGACCCCATGTTCCTTTTTTTGTAGTTTCATCACTATGAATGATGAAACTTCATGTCCCTTTTACCTTGTAAACCCATCGGACCGACTCAACTGATGATGAGGTCAGCTCCTTTCCCATATCATCGAAGGACATGATCATGAAACCTTCCCATAGTAACATAGCTAAATAATATAATCCAATTTTTTGTATGGGACTTTGTTAATGTTCACAGTATGTGTCACATTATAATTCAATGTGGAAGAAATTGTGGGGAGTTATTTGATCATTGATTTTGGGGGCCCCTCATGAAGGGATGAAGGATCATCTAGGTCATCGTTATTTCACATTCACCAACATTGGATTTTAGGGTCTTGATTATACCAATATTCTTTATAAGGTGAAGTAGGTATCTTCATTATAGTGGAAAAAGAGGGCCATCAAATTATGGTTGGATGAAATTTATGATTTTTCTTTATTAAAGACAAGTTGGGATGAGACATTGAGTGAGGATTCTCACTATGTGGTAGAAGAGACAACTAACCAAGACATGATCAGTGATGGTAAGGTAGAAATTGGATGTTTTCATGAATAAATTTTGCATCTTTAGGAAGAGATACTATATTTTATAATTCACTTCAAATATAGTAGAAAACTATGTCGAAGGGTTATGGTATTTTTGAACTAATGAAGATGGACATTCATGATGCTATTAATAGGGCAGTGACATTACAATGGATTGTAGTGAATGAAACTAAATCTCTTGATCAATTCCACCAAACCATTACCTATTTCGAAAATTATTTTCAATAGATCAAGGAATCCTCTAAAATAATGCAATTCTCAACATATAATTTTTCAACTATTACATTACATGTGTATTCAGTAGAGATACTCTGGTATGTGTATGTCCCCCTTCTATAGGTTATCAATGAAGAGGCCTTTCATGAAATATATGTTATTGTTTATTTTTCATTCATTCATGACGTACATGAAATTTCATTGATATGAGGTTATATGAATCATTAGGGACACCCATCCTTTTTACAATATAATGTTAACCAAAAATCATTGATCTAAATTCGTATGCCACAATATGTTGGTCTTGAGTAATACTCAGGAATTTACAATAACATGATATTCTTTATTGATATACCTACTCTAGTAATATTGTGATAGTCTGATTTGAAATTAATAATTTTGGTAAAATATATGTTCGATAGGGAAAATTCCTTTCCTTTGTTAGATTCTAATGGTTATAGGGAGAATATCATGATTTCTACTAAGGCCATTTAGTGGGCCTCACAATCATGGTATCCCATTACATATATTTCCCAAATCATTTTTTCTATACATCATATTGGATATTACATAATGGGCATGGACACATCTATTTCTCAGGGTATCATATTATGATTTATTGACCAAACATTTTTGGTTCCATTTCAATTTATGAGGGCTCAATATTTACTAGAACATGCAATGTCAATGTCCAGTGAGCATGGAAATCACTTTTTCATAGGGTAACTTTATCGAGATCAGAACATGGGAGGAATTAGGTCTTAATTGGTCTTGAAAACTAGACCATTTATATGTTGTATTTTTGGGGCTTCAAGCTCAGATATTTTAATTTTGTAAATCTCCCACCCATAAGTAATTGTAATCTATGAATTTTGATAAAATATATTAAGGAAACACTATACGGTTTAACAAGATGTGGTAAGGACTTCTGTCATGGTGTTTAGATTCATGTTGAAATGAGATCATTTATGATGTCTAAACTAATGAGGTAAGAAAATAATTACCCCAGGTACTATAATGTCTTGTTGTAGGGACATCAAATACAATGGAGATTAAATTATTTCTACCATGACTTGAATTATGATTATGGAATGTGGGTATGACATGTATGGGATGACCCAAAATACTATAAGGCATAGAGTTGCATTATTGTATTTTTGGGGCTCATGAGGTACATAGTTCCATTCCAACAAGGATGAGATGCCACTGGCTGGTTTGTCAAAGCCCGTATATGTGGTTTTTCTGGTAAAATAGAGGTGTATGTACTATTTTCAAATGTTCACAAAATATTTTGGGTATTGTATTAGTGGAGACAATATGTTAAGAAATAAATGCCCCCCTAGAGAGGTGGAATATGGGGTGAGAATTTCATAGTCCAAATGTTTGTGTTAATGAATTTGAAATGGGGTGGAGAAACCATAGATGAACTAAAACACCTTAAGGTTCTTGAGTACCATTGTGGTGTTTTTGAGGCTCATGAGGATTAGATATCGTTAAATAAATGGATGGTACACCTATAGTTAGTGGGTAAAATATCATACGTGTTGATAGAATAATCAAATAGAGATGTGACCAATCTTTAAAAGGGTCATAAAATATGATTCAAAGACATAAACGTCTATGAAATGAATTGGTGGAATGAAGAAAAAGTCCATAAGGGGGGGGGGGGGGGTTATCACCCTATGGTAGTTTAACTCTTTCTTCGGAAGCTTCAGTCCTATAACCTATTGTTTTGATTCTTGGGGTGTAGGCCATCAAAAGGGTCAATAATAGATTTTCGACATTCCTACAAAGATAAAGGGTAAAATAAATGATGTAACATTGAGGATATTGAATCATCTTGAATAGTTCTGTTTCAAGGATTTTAACTCAAGTCTCAAAGTTCAATGGTTATGAGTAGTGTTATGGAATAGTCATACTGGGAAGACCTAAAACACTCTTAGGTGTTGAGTTCTACCACAATTACATCAAGACTTAAAAGAATCATAAATAACATTTTCATGTTATGAAAAATTTTGTTAAAAACAACTAGTTAATATAGAGGAACCCTATAAAGAAATTCATAATAAAAAAGGCTCAGTTGATTCCATGAATCATTTTCCAAGGTCCATGGATGGTTGGGGTGATCTGATATGATAAAATCACGATGTCTGATAGGTGGAATGTCTAATATTCAAGAATGGTTCACAAACCATGAATGTTGTACCTCAACCAAGTGAGAACTTTTTTGCTGTGGTGATATTTGAAATAACACTACTCTATCAATTTCATAGACCAAGGGTTCTAGCTAGCATGTCTCATCTTTTACCGGGGCCACCTAGTGGTCCATATGAGCATTATGCCTTGTATATTCATGATCTAACTTTTTCGTAAAATTTGGAAATAAATATTTTAGAGAGTGTATATTTGAATTTTTATCTTGCATCCCATTGCTAGTTTTCCACCATAAAAGATATATGTTCGTTACACTATTTATTTAGTGTATTGTGATTAGGATTATACATGTCCAGTGATTAAGGTCACACACCTTCAATGAAAGTTTATGAATTTTATGCTCATGAGTCACATAGAATTAGTTAAAGGTGATTGTTTCCCAAAAGTGTAAATAAGATTCCGCATGTTAAGAGAATGACAATATCCTTCTAATAAGGAACAAAAAATGTTTTATATCATCGCTAATGAATCCCTGGTCATGATTAGTGATATAGGAGAATAATTCTTGGGATGATGCAAAAAAAACCTGTAGGGTGATATGTTACTCTATAATGACATCAGGGATCATAAGGATCATAAAATATTTTTTCATGTACTTCTCAATTTTTTTGAATAACATAGGTTCATATTAAGGAACTTGCGAAATACATGAATAGTTAAACAAAGGGTCCCTTGAAGCTTGGTATCATTTTTTAATGGACATGGATGTTTGTGATGAACTGAGTTTCTCTAGGGATGGATTTTTATTTATGGATTGAGGTGCGTAAAAGATGATGAAAGAAATATATGCTCTAGTAGACTGGGGTTAGGCTCTTGTAATCATTTAGTATGGAATGATTTGTAAAATATAGGTTTTTTATATTAGGTAAATAATTCTTTTTTAATTTAATTCTTCTTTATGCCCTAATTTGAATACCCTTTGAGGTCATGGGGGGTACCGGGGGTGTCTGTCGATTGTTCGGATCCTAGAGCCTTACTTTTTGGAAAATTAGGATATATCATAAGGTTACCAGAAACTATGTGGGATAGGCCACATAGTTACAATTACTATGTGAGACCTTTGAAGAAGGAAAGATGAGCCTACCCAGGTATTCAAACCATGAAGTAGGTGGTGAAGGCCTACGTGATGGAATCTATACTAATTGAATATAGTATGAAACAAGTTTTACAAATAGTTATACAATTTGTCCTCACTAATTAGTAGTGTTGACACTCCTTATAGTGAAGGGTTCATGGGTGGTGCTTGATTTGTCCAACTATGTGTCGATAAGGTGAAATCATAGATATTTTGTGGAAATAACTATGTTTCCAATTTTTTGTAAAAACCAAATTGGGTAACACTTCAACTAAATAATTGGAAAAAATACCATTGAAGCTCCATTAGAGGCCAAATGGTAGAAATTTACAATAAATCTATACCTAAACTTAGAATCATGAACCCTTGGTCTTATTCGATTCTGACAATTGAGTAATATAGAACTTCTGTTCCATTCATCATTATTCTTAGTATCAACATAGTTATTTTGATGTAAGATAATATGAACTACTGATAGGATATTTATATGTTATTCATTTATTATCAATATTCATTGAATCAAAAGCTAATAATTGAAGAAAAATGTACTAATGACATATTGTGGGTAGTTCAAAGTCTTCTATAATGGTTTTGTTCTTTGTAGAGCTAGTTTTTATATTATAGGATGCTTGAATTTCCGCCCTCTTCCCTAAAATCAATTGAATAATTGAATTGAATGCATCAGAAGAAGATAAGGATTTACTTTAGTTCTTTTGAGAGGTGTTGGTGGCTGTAACACCAACCAAGTTCACCCATTGGGTGTTCCATGTGACATTACATTACATTTTACTTTGATAAACCGCACAATGGGTGAGTTACTTCTTTCTATGTCAGATGTTTCATGTTTATAAATGAATAAAATTTAATTAATTGATTTTTATATAATATAAGTCATTTGAAATCTGTGACACGATATGAAATTATTTATTTATTGAATGTACTTTATTGAATTTTTTATATTGGTGGGTAAAATAAAGGAATTGAATTAAATGTGAATTTTTATATGAGTATGTGAAATCAATGAATATGAATTGATAATAAGGTTTCCTTGTTTCAATATACCATGGATATGGACATGTATGTTCTGAAATTTATTATTATACAAAAAAACTATAGTAAATATCACATGATTTATTATATGTCTTGGGTGTGGTAAAGGTGACACCTTTGATCATATTGTGTGGATGTGGTTGATTTGATATACAGATTATATAGAAATCACATGGGTGGTGTGATATGTTGTTTATATGGAATGGTCATTTTGTTTACATATGTTTTCTTACTATATCCTTGTTATAGTAGATTGAAACTTATTTTACAGGGTGACTTGTTTGGATTGATAGTATAACATTAAATCTTTAATTTATCAATGGGAATTGCACCTGTATTTCTTTCATATATGTTATATACCATCCAATACAGTCTATATTATATCGCACATCTAGGAATTTTTATAGACACATTAGGAAGTTTCCTAATGGGGTTGTATCTCATACCCAGTTTCGGTCACCATTGGGTACCCAAACAAAGTACTTAAATCGCGGTATAAATATGGAAAGAGCCAGCAGTTCGATGGTTACCTTTATGCCATGGTTAGGAGAAGGGGAGAATAAGACAGATATGAGGATCTTGATGCTCTCCAGAGATAGTGATTTTTGTTCATTTATTTTATATTGATACATTTATTTCCCTAATACCATGAATACATGTATTGGATTCTTTGAAGACACATGAGATGGTCATTATGGTATATGAGATTACTTTTTTGGATTTTTTGTATATATCATTCAATTGGATGTCTATCTATTGTTTTCATGATTTATCTCTTCCCTTATTGTATATGTTATTTCTATCAATGTATTAAACTCATATAAGATGGAATAGAACACTGTTTCCCTCGGAATTCGGGGATGACCTCCTGGATGGGAGATTCAAACATTCCGATCGGTTTCTAGAGGGTTTGTTTGTAGAACCGGAAACATCCAATGATTCCCCATCCATTTGGACATACTTTCCAAAGGTAGGCACTCATTAGCTTGTGGACTGATGAGGCTTAGGAATTTGCCTTGGTCGAGAGGATGGGAGGTCGGACTCATCACACCTTTTTGAGGGGAATTATTGTCTACTCCGGGACTCTCTTTATAGATTTAAGTTATGTTCTTAAATCCTTATTACATTACCAAGTATAAAATGAGTTTTCCTTCAGTTTAACAATCAATGATTAAATATGTAAGAAATTTAGAGAATCTTTTATATGTATTCGAGGTTCTTCATCAATAGAGAATCATCTATATTTATTTAGAGATTCATGGTCAATGGTATCCTTCAAAACATTTATATAAAAGTCTCTTGGTGATTATGATGACCAGGCTAGTTTTAAAGCCACTCTGTGGGGCACTTGAAGTTTATTGTCATTCAGAAGGACATGAATTATTTTAGAGTTGGGATCGAACCCATAAATGGGCTACCTACGTATCCTTTATTTTGGAAAAGGAATCAGAACCCACGTAGTTCGAGTAAGGGAGTATGACGTTTATGATTGATGGCTCAAAGAAGGATGTCATAATTACTTTTACACTCTAAGCTCACGTGAGTCATGCTCGGTGTGAGAAACAAGATGTATTGGTAAAAATTAGACAATTGTGCCATGAAAGATGAAATCATAAGAAATGGTTTGGGGCTTATGTATGTATGACTGCCCAGATAGATGAAGGATTAGGATTTACTTTAGGGAGAAAATCCATGAACAAGGTCCATAAAGGTATATGTGCATCATAGAGATTTGAATACTCTAACTTGGGACTTATTCCTGAAAAGGAAACCCAAATTAAGAGAGGATTGATATCTGGGTTTTACTCCTGAGAAGGAATCCCATATCAAAATGTAATTTAGGACTGGTTAAAGAGAATTTAAGGGACTTGGGGGCTTATTCCTGAAAAGGAAGCCCAGATTTATGGCTGGGGCTTATTCCTAACAAGGAAGCCCAGGTTAAGGGATTTATGACTGGGACTTATTCCTGAAAGGGAAGCCTAGGTTAAGGATTATGGTTTGGGGATTACTCCTGAGGAGGATGCCCATATTTGAGACTGGGGCATACTTCTGAAAAGGAAGCCCAAATTAGAGGATATGGGGCTTACTCCTAAGAAGGATGCCAAAAAATTAAGGGACTTGGGTCTTACTCCTAAAGAGGATGCCCAAGATTAGGACTGGGACTTATTCCTGAAAAGGAGACCCAGGTTAGGGGACTTGGGGCTTACTCCTGAGACGAAAGCCCAAAATTGTGACTGGGACTTATTCCTGAAAAGGAGACCCAGGTTAAGGAATATGGTTTCGGGCTTATTCCTGAAAAGGATGCCCAAATTAGAGGACTTATGACTGGGGATTATTCCAGAAAATGAGACCCAGGTTAAGGATTCTATCATCTTAAAGGATGAGGTTGAATGAATTAACTCTCCATATTTACTGACATAAGGATATTTAAATCACTAGGTTTTGAGAGATATTCCACAGAATTCCTTTCAGATAAGGAAGTCAAATCAAGAAATCATGCCATAAATGGCTTTGAAGAGTGTCTTGAAGATTGAATCTTGAAAAGGATGTATAATGGCTTAAGAGGGGTGAAATGGGAAAGAAAGGCACCCAAAAAAGGAAGGGGCGCACAAGTCATGGGAGCCGCGCAAGTATTGCGGGGGCACGCAAGTATTGGTCACGCAGGTATACCTGCGCGCCACGTGGTGTACTTGCGCGATGGTCAACCAGCATTGAAATACTTGAGCGACTCTTTATTAAAGCCTTTAGAATTCTCTTGAGGTTCTTCCAGAAAAGGGACGCGCAAGTTCTTTCGAAGGAGTAAGGCGGCGCGCAAGTGTTGATGAGTTTCAACACTTAGGCCTTCCTCCCTCTCTTTAGATCTTCCGTTCTAGGTAATAAATTACCTTAGAAGTGTTCCGGAAGCTTTGAGAAGAGACTTGGGCATCGGGAGCTTAAATCTGAGTTTCTGGAAAAAGATTCTCTCGAATGGGGGGCCCATAGGGTCTATTTATAGGCAGGAGAAGACCCCAGGCGGTTACCGGGCGGTTATCACTTAGGTCGCGCAAGTCACATGGGCGACCATGAGGTGGCGCGCAAGTATACCTGCACGACCACTATGCAGCGCGCAAGTACTTGCACGACCACTAGGTGGCGCGCAAGTTTACTTGCCCGACCATGAGGGAACTTGCGCGACCTATGGGCAATGTTCTCCTTGTTCAACCCTTTGTCGATTTTTTGATGTTTCTTCAAAGGATGAATCACTTTGGACTAAGGTATTTCCTTTTTTTGAGTCATTAGACTCTGTGACTGAAAGGAGCATCAACAAAAGTCCCCCCTCAGAGTTGGATCCAGAGAGAAAAGAGGATTTGACTCTGAGGTGAAAAGAAAAACAAGAAATCTGGCAGTTTAAAGTCATGCATGTCGGACATAAAGGGGCTAATGTTTAAGGTCGAAATAGCTTTGCCAAAAATGGATTAAGATTGACACAATTCCTTGAAAATTCATCTGAAAACATATTACCATACTCATGTATGAGGGAAAATATGTAAACTATGACTTAAGAATATTTGAATACGAGGAATGATATGAAAAAGAGCTAAAAGGCATTAGAAGAAGTAGTTTCCAAGAATGAAGTTACAATTATTTAACAAAACCCGTTAGGGGGTTGAATTATGCAGGGCCACCTAAGGGCATGGGCTGCATGGTCAAATAAATAGCATCTTTCAGCTGACAAGTCTATTATGTGGACTGTTTATGCAAGGCCACCTATGGGAACGTGCTGCATAGTCTGGAAAAAGAACTCTTAGAAATTTAATTTCCTAGTTCTAAAAGCCAGTGAAGGTTTATGGAGATTCAAATTTTCTAAAGTATAGATTTTGTTGTATGGAAAGAGATACTTGAATATGGAGAAGATATTTTTAGACAAGATTATCAAAGAACTGGATGAATATTACTCCTACGAAGGTCTGACCCAAACGTAGGGAAGAAGAATAAACCATAGACTTGAATAATTTCAGATCATGAAAAAGGATATGGGACAAATATGTTAAGGATGGCTATTTTTTTGCGGATCCCTACATACTTTTGTTTAAGACAAATAAGGAAATAGAGGCATTCTTCCCAAGAATGAAGTTACCATCATTTAACAAACCCGTTAGGGGGTTGAATTTTACAGGGCCACCTAAGGGCATTGGCTGCATAGTTAAATAAAATAGTATCTTTTGGCTAACAAGTCTGTTATGTAGACTGTTTATGCAAGGCCACCTATGGGCACGTACTGCATAGTCAGGCAAAAAGAATTCTCAGAAGTTTGACATTTTTATGACTAAAAAGTCATGAAAAGGGTTATGAAGATCTGAAAATATTTAAGGTTTGGATTATAACACATAAAGATGGGTATTGTCCAATGTATATAGAGATACATAGGTCAATGATAACCATAATCATGTTGTGAATGGGTCCTGAATTGAAATTTTGGACTTCACTACGTATCTCATAAGAATGGGAATCAAGCCATACGTAATTCTTGAAATGCAGTTTAACGTCATGCAGGACGAAAGTATGAGAGATCTTAGTTTAGGGTCATATAGTTCGGACCATAATAATGAATACACAGTGTGTGTTTTCATGAGGACTTTTCAACCATGGGAATGAAAGTGAAATTTGGGGTTAGGCCCAAAAAGACTTGGGGCTGGATTCGAGGGATACTCGAACGTTCCTACGTATCCCATAAGGATGGGAATCAAGCCCACGTAGTTCTAGAACTACCATTTGTACAAATTTGGTTCGTACATGTGAAGGATGAAAGGGGACTTTAGTGCAATGATGGTTTAACCTGAGATAAAAAGTTTAGGTATTACCATGTATGCACGTAGTCTTTTGAAATGAAACATGATTGAAATATCAATGTCAATAATAGTTCTCTCTCAAATGAGGAAATCAAAGAGTATTGTAGATTATTGTCGTACCGGACAAAAGTGTTGCATAGTTTAACATCATATAACATGGACGAAAGTGAATCAATGTAAAGATATTGATTCTAGGGGTAGTTTCACGAATCAACATCATATGAGATGGTGGTGAACCGATGTGAAGAGATTGTTTTTGGGCATGAACCCTGGGAGGTTGCCTACATACCCAGCCTGGAGGGCAAGGATCAAAGTCCATGTAGTTGAATTAAAGAATGAATTAATGATCAAATTTTTCTTGGGGAAACGATCTAATAAAAAAAATGTTGTCAGGACTTATACATGGTAAGTGACCCAAAGAGAGTGTTACGGTTGAGGTTTTCTCTAAGCTCACATGAGTCAAACTCGGTGTGAGAAACAAGAGGTAACACCAACCTTAACGATGCATAGATTAATGTCATGTAGGACATATAAAGGGACTATGCAGTTTAAAGTCTTGCAGTTAGGACTATTGATGTTGCGTAGTTTAGTGTCATGTAGCAAGGACAAAATACAGTTTAATGTCATGTAGGACGTATCATGAATTTTCTGTACAGTTTAGCGTCATGTAGTTAGGATGATGGGGACAATAGAGTTTAACGTCATGTTGGATGAAAGGGGGACTGTGTAGTTTAATGTCATGCAGTAAGGACAAAAGGGGGACTGTGCAGTTTAATGTCATGCAGTAAGGACAAAATAACACACCATTTACGTCATGTTGGACGCATTGGGGGTTTTTTTCCCCACAGTTTAACGTCATGTTGGACAAAAGTGTGAATAGTTTAAGGTCATATGCACGGACCGTGGATGGTACAGTTTAATGTCATGCAAGACGGTGGTGTTGTTTAAGGTCATACAGGACCTTTGATGATTATATAGTTTAACGTCTTTCCAGATGTAAGGGAATTTTATACAGTTTAGCGTCATGTAGTTAGGACCTCACAGTTTAACGTCTTGCTGGACGTAAGGGACTTTTATACAGTTTAGCGTCATGTAGTTAGGACGTCACAGTTTAACGTCTTGCTGGACGTAAGGGACTTTTATACAGTTTAGCGTCATGTAGTTAGGACGTCACAGTTTAGCGTCTTGCTAGACGTAAGGGACTTCAAATAGTTTAGGGTCATATGCATGGACCGTTGATGATGCATTTTAAGTTCATACTGGACCATTTAGGGAACTTTTTCACATTTTAACGTCGTGTGGGACGAAGTTTCTGTTTAAGTTCACACATGACCATTGCTGTATAGTTTAATGTCATATAGCAAGGACAAACTGGTGCTGCACAGTTTTGTGTCATGTTGCAGGGACATCTTCTTTTCTACAGTTTAACGTCATGTTGGACGAAAAAATCACTTTCCTACAGTTTAACGTGATGTTGGACAAAGTTTCATTTTAATGTCATACTAGACCATTACTGTATAGTTTAACGTCGTATAGAAAGGACAAACTGGTGCCGCATAGTTTAGTGTCATGTTGCGGGGAGAAAAAGGTGACACAGTTTAATGTCATGTTGGACGTATGTGAAAATATTTTAGGGTCATATGCATAGACTGTTGTTGTATAGTTTAACGTCATATAGAAAGGATGAACTGGTGCCGCACAGTTTAGTGTCATGTTGCGGGGACATAAAAGGTGAATACTTTGTATTTTATACAAAATATTTCTTCAAAAATCTGGCATTAGTTGGAGTAGTAATGAGTTCTCCATCCATCGAGATTAATGAATAAGCTCCATTGGAGTAGACCCTATGTATTGAATAAGGTCCCTCCCATTTTGGTTCAAGCTTGGGAGGTTTCTTTCCTTGTATCATTGGAGTTCTGAGAACTAATACCAATTCTCCCTGAATGAATGAATGAAGATGAACCTTTTTGTTAAAAGCTCATGCTATACGATTCTGATGGATTTCCAAGTGGTGCAAAGTGCACAATCTTTTCTCATCTAATCGTTCCAATTCATTCAATCGCTTTTGGGATTGCTCATCTGTAGACAACTGATCACAAATGGAAACTCTGAGTGAGGGCAATTTAACTTCAATTGGCAAGACTGCTTCTGTTCCATATACCAACTAATATGGAGTTGACCACATTGCATTGCGGGTGGTAGTCCGATAAGTCCATAAAGCATGAAAGAGTTTATTAGGCCATGAATTCTTATCTTTATCCACCATCATTTGCAGTATATTTGAAAGAGTATTGTTAAAGGCTTCTATTTGGCCATTGGATGCCGCATGATACCGAGATGAATGGTTGGATTTAATGTTGTATTCTTGATACAATTTCTTCACCTCATAAGAACAGAAGTTGGTGCCGTTGTCTGTCAATATGGTGTGATGGACACCAAATCTAGTAATGATGTTAGACTTGATGAAGCTAACAATGCATTTATAACTGACTTCTTTGAAGGGTACTACCTCTTCCTATTTGGAAAAGAAATCAGTAGCAGTAAAATGTAATTAAACTTCTTGGCTATAGCTGAAGGGTAAGGTCCCACCACATCCATTCCCCATGTGGCAAGTGGCCATGAGTATTTATCTGTATGAAGCAACTCTGGAGGTTGATGAATTAATTTGGCATGTACCTAACATGAATGACACTCCTTTGTGAAATTAACACAATCTTGTATCATTAAAGGCCAAAAGTATCCAAGCCTTCGAATTTGATCAGACAATCTACGTCCAGACTGGTGGGAACCACAGACTCCTGCATGTACTTCTTTCATGACAGCCATTGTCTCTTCACCATCAATGCATCTGAAGTGAACTCCATCAAAACTACGTTTGTAGAGAATTTTCTCTAGGTGTTTTGGGCCATCATAAAGAGTAAAATTGACCACACTTCACCGGATTTGTTCTTTCTCGGCTCTATCAGGTGGAGGTTTTCCATTTTGAAGGTATTCGCTGATAGGTGACATCCATCCTGTAGTATGACCATATGGTTCAGGAATAGGACTAATTTCATTAATTTCTTCTGTTCTAGCTTGAACATAAGGTTAAATTGCACGACAGTGGGCAATACTGATGGTTGTCTCGTCCCGATTTGGATCTGCTAGAGCTGTGGCTATATTAGCCAGTGCATCAGCTTGAGCATTTTGTGATCTTGGGACATAAGAAAATGTTGGTTCTGAAGGGAATTCCGCCATTAACTTTATGACATAATCATATAAAGGGATTAACTCTTCTTTTCTGATGGCATAATCCCCATTGACTTGTTTGATTACCAGGTCTGAATCACCTTTCACCTTGAAGTGATTCACTTGTGCTTGAAGTTCTAACTCCAAACCTGTGATAAGAGCTTGGTATTCGGCTTCATTATTGGTACCACCTTCCCACAATAAAAAGGAATAAGGTAACAATGCCTTATCTGGAGAAATGAGTACAATTCCTAAACCAACTTTGTTGAATTTATTATTTTCCATTTTCTTCCCTGTTGGACTTCTGGAAACACCATCAAAATACATTTCCCATGTTTGAGGACTCTCTTGAATAGAGAAAACTTCCTCATCATGGAGTTCGATATCTGATGATGTGTCTTCAACGGAAGGATGTTCAGCCAGGAAATCAGCCAGAGCTTGGACCTTTATTGCCTTTTGAGATACATACTGAATGTCGAACTGCTGCAAAATAACTGCCCACCTTGCTAGACGTTCTGTAAGCATTGGATGACTAAGGATGAATTTGAGCGGATTATTGCGAGATACCAATTGGACCTCGTGATGTTGCAGGTAGTGTCTCAGTTTCTAGACTATAAAGATTAATGCCAGGCAGCACTTCTCAATACTTGAATACCGGGTTTCTGCTTCAAGCATAGTTCTACTGAGATAGTAGAGGCTATTTTCATTCCCAGCATCATTCTTTTGAGCGATAAAGGCACCCAATGATCGCTCTAGAGCTGTCACATAGAGGATAAGTGGTCTACCTTCAACAGGTGGCATGAGTACTGGTGGACTCAAGAGGTATTTCTTGAGAACATCAAATGCTTCTTGACATTCTTCAGTCCACTGGTAAGTGACTCCTTTTTACAATAATTTGGTAAAGGGTAAACTTTTGCCTGCGAAATTGGCGATGAAACGCCGAATATAGGCTAAGTGTCCTTGAAGTCCTCATTATTATTTCAAATTATGAGGAGGTGACATACCAAGGATTGATTTGGTCTTCTTAGGATCCACTTCAATACCATGATGGCGTACATCAAAGTCGAGGAATTTTTCTGAGGTTACCCGAAAAGCACATTTTAAGGGGTTCATCTTCAAATTATGTTGTCGAAGCTTGTGGAATATGACTTCCAAATCAGCCATGTGATTAGAACGTTGTTTGGATTTAACCACCAAATCGTCTACATAGAATTCAACAAACTTCCCTAAGAAAGGTTTGAAGATACGATGCATGGCGCGTTGATATGTTGCACCTTCATTCTTTAAACCAGAGGGCTTCACCCGGTAACAAAACACACCTTGAGGGGCTCTAACGGCTGTAGATTCCTCATCTTCTGGGGCCATTCGTATCTGATTATATCTGGAATATCCATCCATGAAGGAAAGTACTTCATAACCAGCCATGGCATCAATTAAGAGTTCTGTAATCAGAACTAGGAAATCATCTTTAGGACAATACCGATTAAGATCTCTGAAATCGATGCAAACCCTAATTTGTCTGTTCTTCATTACAGGGACAATATTAGCCAACCACTTGGGATACTGAACTTCTCTGACGAAGATAGCTTTGATCAGCTTATCCACTTCAGCTTCAATTTTGGAATCATAGGTTGGGTGTGTTCTTCTCGCGGCTTGCTTAAACCCTCGATGTTCTTTTGGTAAACCCAAATGATGAGTAGAAATATCAGGATCATGCCCAGGCATTTCTGTATAGTTCCAAGCGAAAATATCTATATTTTTCCTTAGAAAAGAAGTATACATTTCTTGCTCTTCAAGTGTCATGGCCGCACTAATTAAAGTGGGGCGTGGATCTTTCTTTGTACCCAGATATATTTATCTGAGTTCATCCACAGTGGTAGAGATAACCTCTTCAAATGATGTAGGAGCATCTCTAATATCTTCCTCTTTCTCTTCATCATATTCTATGTCTTCCGTTTCTACTTGCATAGTAGATGACAAAACGAAATTTTCATGATCAGAAGAGATGTCAAAATTTGCACATTTTGAAGAAGAAGCTTCCATTTCTGACCCTATTGATGATAAAGGGCCTTCTTTGGGAAATAAAGTGGACATGATGGATTGAGAATTGACATAATTATTCACCACCGATGTCGCTATAACTTCTTCTTGCATGACTGGCGAAGTATATACCTATTGGATTTCAGTAGATGAAATGAAGACGTCACCACTTATGCTTTCATCACTGTTTGTTAGGTTACCAATTTTTCCCATGTTGTCTGGCTCAATTGCCGTAATTGACATTATGGATCTTTCCATAAGAGTATTTTGATTTGGGCCTATTTTTTTAATTTGGCTGATAGGTAACACATAATATGTACTCACATGTGTAAATGGATTTATTGGAATTTTCTCCAAACCATATGGAGCATTAACTTTGGTAATTTCCTTCATTGTAGATTTTTCTCTTCCCTTCAAGTGATAAAATTCTGCCTCAATGTATTGAGACTCACATGTCTTGAACAGGGTCTTATCACCATACAATGTCCCAACTTGACCATTAAAACAGTATTTGATACATTGATGGTATGATGAAGGAATAGCTGCATGCTGATGTAGCCAGGGTCTTCCAAGAAAGACGTTGAAAGCTGAGTCTTCACCAACAATCATGAAATCCGAATTGGATACAAGATCTCCAAACTGAGTTCTGAGTGTAACTTCGCCCAGTGGTTCTTGTTCATTTTTATCATATCCTTGTAACATCATGGTAGAAGGAGATAAATCAGATTCCGTGAGGCCCAATCGACGAAGTGTACGGATGGGCATGAGGTTGAGTCCTGAACCATTGTCAATGAAATCTCTTCGGATATTTACACCATTGACTTTTCCAGATAAGTACAGAGGTTTTATGTACCCATGCACAACATCATCTTCATCTTTATCAGTAAAAGATATCACTGCATGGCATTCTGTAGGATTATTCTCTATGTGATAGACTTCAGCTGCAGCAATTTCAGCTTCAAACTCCTGAGGACTTGACAAAGCTTCGATGAGTGCTTCCCGAAGATCTTTTGACAGATTCAAAGCATCCAAAATAAATAACATGGCTGGTACTTGGGCCAACTGTTTCAATATATCATACTTTTGATCTAGAGGTCTGCATTTCCCAACAGGAATATGCGGTTTAGCAGGTACTTTGGAAGCAGATTCTTTGGAAGCTGATGTATCTTGTATTGGGATAGAAGTTGGCAACATACTTGGTTTTGGAAGATTAGACTGATTAGATCCATTTACTTGCTGAGATAAATAAGATGGAATTTTCAATCGGTCTTCCAAAATAACTGTGCCAAGACTGAGTTGACTATTGGCAGAAGAACCCGCTTGTTCTTTTTGAGCTCGCTGAAGGGCTCTACCACGAGTTTCTGCTGCATACACAGTACTAGAAGGGGTAGAATTGGAGTAGTGGCTTCAGAAAGATCCACGTATTCCCCGGTATCCTGAACCTCGAGAACTTCCTCGGATTCCCTTATTTGATACAGGGAATTCAGGCTCATCAAAATTGAAATTACGACTGGAATACGGATCTGTTAATTGAATCATATTAACAGAACCGAAAATTAACTCTTCGTCTAATAAAGACTCTGCCTGACTAGCCTGTTTAGGCTGTGCCGTTTGAAGGGGCGGTGCACGTGGTTTTGAAGTAGATGGCATAAAGTCTGCCAGAGTCAAAGACAATTTAGGGTTTGACACATACTTATCTTCTTCTGATTCTTTTTTCTTCATTCAATCAAACCATTTCTTTGAGGATTTTCCCTCTGACGAATAGGGTTTTACCGCAATATTCATGACAGAAGACACAATTGGTTTTTTTAATTGTGTTCGCAAAATGGAATGAGTCCGATTGATTGTCTTTCTGACCATCTAATCATCATATTTCTGTGCATTTCTGCTTTTGACTTCTTGCCATTCACCTTCCTCCTCTGGAACTATAGCCGTAACACATGCTACCTGAGTCGAAGAACCTTTCAACTTGACTTGTCCCAAGTCAACCATCTTTTGCAGGAGGTCATTAAAGACAAAACACTCCGAGATGGGATGCCCAAACATTTTATGAAATGGACAATAATTGGGACGGTCTTCATATCCTTCCTTGTTTGGCCTCTTGGGCACTGGTAATTAAACCAAATTATTTTCCAGAGCTGAAATGAAGTAACCAGGAACTTACTCATTTCGGAAGGAGTATGTCTTACTCTTCAAATCCTCAAATTGTTTTCGTCGTTGATCTTTTTGATCAATTAGAGGAAACGACCTTTGTTGTTGGCGTTCAAGAGGAGGAGCCCTTCGAGAAGATGAAGGTTTCGATGTAGAAATAGGTACAAGTTCTTGTTTAAGCATAACTGTAGCAGTTTCTGCTTTACCCATTCTCCTTCCTGAAGCTGATGGAATTATACGAGATTTAACCTTAGCCTGTATAAGGGAATCTTCAATCTGTTGAGCGATTGAAGTAATGTCTCAAAACCCTCCTGTGTATTTCACAAGGATTAATGGTGTGCGTAATTCATCGCACAAATTTTCCACACAGATTGGCAACATCTCTTCCTAAGGGAGTGCTCAACTCAGGGAATACGTTAATCCCTTCCAGTGAGCAATGAAATCAGAGATTCTTTCATTCTCCATTTTCTTGCAGTTTGTAAGATCGAAAAGTGTCTTTTTTGGCAAAGTTGAGATGAACTGAAGAAGGAATTTTTGACGATGATCCTCCCATCCGATGATTGACCGGGATTGCAAGCTTGTATACCAGACAAAAGCTGGTCCTTGCAAGGTTCTCACAAATCATATGAGTTTCACTGCTTATTGCTGCTCTGGAGTTCCCATCATAGAATCACAACAAGACACGTAATGCGTCAAATGTTGTTCAGGGTTGCCTGATCCATTGAATGTAGGGAAAACAGGGTTTCCAAAACTAGATGGAGGAGAAATTGAATCAACCCATTCGGGGTAAACATTCTTTTCTGGTTGAACTTGCGCATGTTTCCCTTCCATAGTTTCTAAACGAGCTATTAATGAATCAATAGTAGTTATTAACTTTTGAGAAACATCAGGTTGAATTTGGTCTTGGGTAGGTGAAATGAATGGAGCTCGTACAGACGTGGTGGTTGGTGCTGCAACTGATGGTAGTGCTGCCAACCGTTGTTGCACTTGACCCATAGGATTAGACTTCTGAGGGTGTACTGATAAAGGAGTATTTTCCCGATCCATCTCAGTAACTGCACAAAATTCCTTTGGCTGTCGGACTCCACCATTTTTAAGAAGAAGACTACTCTGAAGTAGTTCTGCATTCAACCCTCTTAATTCTTTCATTTCTTCCTCCTGTTGTCCAAACCTTTGCTCTAATGAGATCGATTGACCTTCCCCAGAGGAAGGATAGATAACCTGATTCTTTCCCTTCCCTTTGTTGGATAACTTTTAGAGAGAGGGAAGTGGATTACCTAGGTTCTGAGTAATCCTTTGACTTCGTGTATGCACACCTTCTTCATTTGTATCGGTGCGTACATTTTCTTGACCAGGACACTCTTCATCTGAGTCCCCTGAGTGAACCTCCTCTAGTAAATTAGAAACAATGGCATTGATGACATTGATTGATGCATAATGCATCACATCCCTTCTATCAACATTTCTGTGATATTGTCTTCTTTCATGTCTTTGATGAGACATTGCCTTTTGTTGATTTAATCATTTAGGAACTTCTTGACGAGCTATAACTTGGAGGGAATCTCCTGATAATTTGGCTCTTAGTTCCTCTTGTGGATTCTTCTCCAGTCGAGAAAAGACCGACATTCTCGAAGGAGGGGATTGATGAGTTGAAAGAGTCCCCAGTCTTGTGACCTGGGGATGTTCCTGCTGATTCTGCTCAACTCATCGAGTCCCATTTGTTGAATCTGAGGTTTGGGTTAAGGAAGTACCCAGTCTGACAAGCTGGGGTGTCTATTGACATTCTATGTCTGAGACCTTCTTAAAATCTCTCTTGATCTTGCGAACCTTAGTTCGGAAATTAGCTGGATGCATTAAATTGTATCCACTTTTATCACCAGGTTCAACAGACCATTGCATGATTTCCAAAATTTCTGTCATTTGATAATGTGTTTACTCCATATGAGAGGATTGTGCAATATTCTCGCCTACTTGATGTAGGAGCAACTCAACAACTTTTTCCCTATATGCTTGATTTTGAGAGGAACTAGTTGGCGCCTGTTCTTGAGCAAGCTTTTGATTATGAACAAAGCCCATTGACTGTGGCCGGCCATGGGCAATAACATTGCATGAGACCATTTTCGGCGGGCTTTGCTGACTGGAAATCACTATGAAATGTAGTGCTCCTTGAACACCCCATCCTCTGATATAAACACCAGATGGGGAATTGGAAATTAACTGACGCAATTTTCTTAGTGCGCCAAGGCATGAACGTTGAAGGGTTCTCTGCTGCTTTTCAGCCTTCGGATACCGAGAGACTGATAGAGATGCCAAATCAATCAGACGTTGTATCCCTTCTATTATCTTAAGATTATGTTCATATTCATCATAACATAATACCTTCTTCTTCAATTGACAAAGAGTTTTCCATATGTTGAGATTAATATCATGGATTCCATCATCCGTCCACATCTTTGGAATGTCGTACTGGGAGTCAGCCAAAGGCCAAAACATGACTGGTACCTCACTTTTCGCCAGTTTTTTCCTCATGTTCAGCATTTCTTCTTTATCATTAAATGAAGATTCTTCTACCTGTTTTGACCAGAGTTGGTGTTTCCTTGTTGCTTAATCGGATTCAACAAGATTGGTAGAGAGATCATTGATTAAACTAGAAGATGCATGCCTTAGGGGTGGTTCGGAGAATGACCTATACCCTGGGCTATCTTCTGATTGAGAAAGTATTTCACTTGCAAGTGATAAAGCATCATACATGACTCGTTTTGCATTTGCAAGTTCTTCAAGATAAGAGGGCTTTCTCGGCACTACATTGTCCACTGGAGTATTTTCCAGGCAATGTGAATCACTACTGCGGAGAGGACTTTCGCAGCGAAATTCATCATCATGGGGAGGACCACCATAATGGGTTACAGCAAAAGATGAGAGCTCTTGCTCCTTGGTCTTCTGACCACACAGAGGGTTCCTGTGGCTCTAATCTGAAGAAGAAACGTCAAGATTGACCGAATTTTCATGAAGAAAGCCTTCATGAGGAAGTGTATGTTGAAGACTTTCGGAATTAATGTTCCTGTTATTGGGAACTGAGGGAGTAGAATCTTGAATTCCAACAGATAAATGTCTGAGGGCTTCAAGAACACTATCATCAAGCAAGGCCTTGTTACAGATTGGCCTTTGATCTCCTGACTGTGTTGGGTGGATCTTTTTCTTAGATGCCTTCTTACTCGCTTTGGAAACCACTTGTTGACGAAAGTGGTTACTATGAGCAGGTGTATGTTCCTGATCAGGAAAGATGGTCAGGTTAGGCTGACGATCTCCACTCAAATCAGGTGTATGTGCCTGACTTGGTTGTCCGTATGATATGGGGGAGTATGCCGCATAACCCTCTTGGACTGGAACAGATATGTGTGTATATTCCAGAGTGAATCGTTGATGTGTCACTCCACTGCTAGGGATAGATTTATGTGTCTTTCATTGAGATGATGCTGAAGCTGTTATGATATCCCGGCAATCATCCAGAATATGAGCAGGAATTTGCTTCTGCACTTTCACCATTGACAAAATATGCTTGGTGACTTCAGCTACCGGAACGGGGATATACGTCCATTCCGAGCTTGGAGTAGGTGTATGTGCCTGCTCCTGTCCTCCTTTTCCTATCAGTGAATCGTGACAGTACTCATGTGTGGGGGCAGAGAGTTAAGTCTGCCTCCTGTTTGTCGTCGGGGCTTTCCGACTGACTTCTCCGTGCGCTACCAAGCGAGACTGTTGGTAGGCTTGATTATTATTAGCAGGTGTATATGCCTGCTGATTACACTTCACCAAACGTGGTTGACGAGATCCATAATATGTAGTCCGACGAGCCTGCTGACTAACTGATGATGTATAAGCATCTGTATGTTCCTGCCTATAGTACTCAGCCGGAATTGCCTGGCGGGATTGGCGTGATGCTGCCAGACGAGTCTGCTGGACAGCGGAATTAAAACGGACATGTGTGTGTGCCTACTCGTTGTTCGCCACCAAGTTAGGATGGTGGACTTTTCCGGAGATGACAGGGATGAAAACCTGCCCATTGTTAACCAGATTCCGTCTCTAGTGGTTCGTCTTGCCTGCTCGGGTTCGAGGAACCTGAGCTGAATGCCTGGAGTCGGTACCCTCATCATGTTGAGGACGCACTGCCGCACGAGTCTGGCAGCGATTGTTGATGGGATCCCTCGGGAAAGACTCCTGTTTTTTTAATTAAGGCCTTGAGGGACCTGCTCATTCACTTCCTCGGAGTAAGGGAGAGAATGGAAATTGTGTTCCGGGGATAACGACCCGAAACGGTTGGAGACGGTAGTCCGCCCCGCCTGCCTCTTTATCACTGGTCGTCGTTGTCCGGACGACCTGTGTGAGTTGTTCACTTGGAGGTCCTGTCGGGCAGCCTCCAGAGTTGGGATGGTACCGTGTTGACGATACTCCTTAACCAGCGCATTTTATACCCAGCATTGAAGACGCTGAGTAGGTGATGTCATCCTCAGAGCGGATGACGATCCAGTAGGAATAACAGCTGTGGTATTTTCAGCAGCAGTATTCACAGATTGAATTTTAGAGCAACCATTATGGAAATACAGAAGATCTTGGAAAAGAGTGCCTGTTTGATATAACAGACGTAATCAAGATAAAATTCAGCCACTTCATCCTTTGGATGAGCACATATGTCAATGATTGTTTTTTGTTAGCCCTCTTATTGAGTTTTAAATAGGGGCTTCACAAATAGGTAAAACATCATTTTAACTTGGTTAAGGATTCACGTCGGGTTCACCATTTTTTGTTTCCCCCGAAATTCGGGGATGACCTCCTGGATGGGAGATTCAAACGTTTTGATCGGTTTCTAGCGGGTTTGTTCATAGAACTGGAAAAATCCAATTTTTCAACATCCATTTGGACCTACTTTTCAAAGGTAGGCGCTCATTAGCTTGTGGACTGATGAGGCTTAGGAATTTGCATTGGTCGAGAGGATGGGATGTCGGACTCATCAAACCTTTTTAGGGGAATCATTGTCTACTCCGGGAATCTCTTTATAGATTTAAGTTATGTTCGTGAATCCATATTACATTACGAAGTATAAAATGAGCTTTCCTTCAGTTTAACAATCAATGATTAAATATGTAAGAAATTTAGAGAATCTTTTATATGTATTCGATGTTATTCATCAATAGAGAATCATCTATATTTATTTAGAGATTCTTGTTCAATGGTATCCTTCGAAACATTTATAAAAAAGTCCCTTGGTCATTATGATGACCAGGTTGGTTTTAAAGCCACTCAGTGGGGAACTTGAAGTTTATTGTCATTCAGAAGGACGTGAATTATTTCAGAGTTGGGATCGAACCAATAAATGGGCTACCAACGTATCCTTTGTTTTGGAAAAGGAATCAGAACCCAAGTAGTTCGAGTAAGGGAGTATGAAATTTATGATTGATGGCTTAAAGAAGGATTTCATAATTACTTTTACTCTCTAAGATCACGTGAGTCATGCTTCGTGTGAGAAACAAGAGGTATTGGTACAAATTATAAAATTGTGCCATGAAGGATGCAATCATGAGAAATGGTTTGGGGATTATGTATGAATGACTGCCCAGATAGATGAAGGTTTAGGATTTACTTTAGGGAGAAAATCCAGGAACAGGGTCCATAAAGGTATATGTGCTTCATGGAGATTTGAATACTCTAACTTGGGACTTATTCCTGAAAAGGAAACCCAAATTAGGAGAGGATTGATAAATGGGTTTTATTCCTAAGAAGGAATCCCATATCAAAATGTAATTTAGGACTGGTTAAAGAGAATTTAAGGGACTTGGGGATTATTCCTGAAAAGGAAGCCCAGATTTATGGCTGGGGATTATTCCTAACAAGGAAGCCCAGGTTAAGGGCTTTATGACTGGGACTTATTCCTGAAAGGGAAGCCCAGGTTAAGGATTAAGGTTTGGGGATTACTCCTGAGGAGGATGCCCATATTTGAGACTGGGGCATACTCCTGAAAAGGAAGCCCAATTTAGAGGATATGGGGCTTACTCCTAAGAAGAATGCCCAAAAATTAAGGGACTTGGGGCTTACTCCTAAAGAGAATGCCCATGATTAGGACTGGGACTTATTCCTGAAAAGGAGACCCAGGTTATGGGACTTGGGGCATACTCCTGAGAAGGAAGCCCAAAATTATGACTGAGACTTATTCCTGAAAAGGAGACCCAGGTTATGGATTAAGGTTTGGGGCTTATTCCTGAAAAGGATGCCCAAATTAGAGGACTTATGTCTGGGGATTATTCCAAAAAAGGAGACCTAGGTTAAAGATTCTCTCATCTTAAAGGATGAGTTTGAATGAATGAACTCTCCATATTTAGTGACATAAGGATATTTAAATAACTAGGTTTTGAGAGATATTCCACAAAATTCCTTTCAGATAAGGAAGTAAAATCAAGAAATCATGCCATAAATGGTTTTGAAGAGTGTCTTGAAGACTGAATCATGAAAAGTAAGTATAATGGCTTAAGAGGGGTGAACTGGGCAAGAAAGGAACCCAAAAAAGGAAGGGGCGTGCATGTCTTGGAAGGCGCGCAAGTATTGCGGGGGCGCGCAAGTATTGGTCGTGTAGGTATACCTGCGCGACACGTGGTGTACTTACGCGATGGTCAACCAGCATTGAAATACTTGAGAGACTCTTTATTAAAGCCTTTAGAATTCTCTTGAGGTTCTTCTAGAAAAGGGACGCACAAGTTCTTTCGAAGGAGTAAGGCAGCGCGCACGTGTTGATGAGTTTCAACACTTAGGCCTTCCTCCCTCTCTTTAGATCTTCCGTTCTAGGTATGAAATTACCGTAGAAGTGTTTCGGAAGCTTTGAGAAGAGACTTAGGCATTGGGAGCTTCAATCCGAGTTTCTGGAAAAAGATCTTCTCGAATGGGGGGACCACATGGTCTATTTATAGGTAGGAGAAGACCCCGGGCGGTTACCGGGCGGTTATCACTTAGGTCGCGCAAGTCACATGGGTGACCATGAGGCGGCGCGCAAGTATACCTACACGACCACTAGGCAGTGCGCAAGTACTTGGACGAACACTAGGCAGCGCGCAAGTGTACTTGCGCGACCATGAGGGAACTTGCGCGACCTATGGGCAATGTTCTCCTTGTTCATCCCTTTGTCAATTTTTCAATGTTTCTTCAAAGGATGAATCACTTTAGACTAAGGTATTTTTCTTTTTTTCAGTCATTAGACTCTGTGACGGAATGGAGCGTCAACAAACACCCATAAACAAACCCTAGGGCCTCACATCTAGTTAGAAGGATCTTCCATTTTTGGGAGGATTCCGTGAGTTTATGTGACCATCGGGGTTCAAGGAACTCTTTTGTGGAAATCTAGGTCTTAGATATTACAAAGTATTAAAAATGTTTTACATTTTATTTGTTTATAATTTTAAAGAACTATAAATGGGATTATTAGGAATTTGAAATTTTTAATGAGCTATTCTTGGGATAAGATATCCCAAGAATTAGAAAACCTAAAATTGACTTTAATAAAAATTGATTTTTTCGGGAATTTTATTTTTCTTGTTGATTTTATTCCACTATTGTGTAATATACTCGAATTGTGTTGTTATAAATGATAAGAAAAAGGTTGTATTATGGTTTAAACCTAATAAGATAACTTTATTATATCTCATACAACATTTTATGAAATTTTCATGTATAAAATTCCATGAATTCTATCATTCTATATAGGATGATTTACATGTTTGAATGTTGTTGTGATAGGTTTCATCATAGATATACCTTTTGATTTGATACAGGGTCTATGTAGTGGATTGAGATACATGGATGGTACATACTATTCCTACTATAACCTATGTAATTTTTTTTCCTATTTAGGATACCGTAGACACCATATGTTGGAAACTATGGCATGTTGATTCATCAACCATGATCCACATTGACTAGAATGTGTTATTGTGTGGATTAAGTGGATGACATATTTTGGTTAATAAATGGTATGGGTGCATATAGATTATAAGTTGTGAACCATTTTGTTCATCCACTTAAAAATAAATGAGAATTGATAACAAAGCCCAATGGAGATTAAAAAAATTGAAATAAAGACATAGCCTTGAACTGTTGTTTTAGTGGCTTGTAGGTAGTGCCTAGTGAATTTTTGGACTGTTTCTATTCACCAATCCATGAATTGGGAGCAAGATATGTGGTATAATATGTATGTAGGAAGGTTTTGATAAGTCCTGTACTTTGGGATTTTATCATTTGATATCAAATCATTTTATGTTGTGTGTATAGAATTTTAGAGACATGCCACCACAACAACCTCCAGTCATACACTAGGATGGATGTGACGAGCACACTATGAAGGTGGGGGAATATGGGATACTAGTGGATCCTCATATAGTGACATATATAGAATGAGTGGTTTTTATCATATATTGGTTTTTATACATAGTTTCATGTGGGGGTTTTTAATGTCATGAAATCTTTTTAGGGAGAACCACATCCTACCTTATCTAAGAAGAGCTGACATGTGTGTTATAGAAGCATCATCATCTTATTTTTTCATGGTATGCCGATTCCAAGGCTATTGATATGTAAATTGAGACTGCTCTATCGATCATCAAGAATCTAGAGAGTCCTCCTAAGAGGGGGGGGGGGTGAAGCTCATGAACTAAATGATTTGAGGAGATGAAAAGCTATAGTGGGATGTTATGAAATACAATGACTTGAAATTAGATATGGTTTTGGTTTATTTACAATATTATTTTTATGGATATGTATACCTCGATAATCTAAATGAAGAGAGGGCTAGTTAGTTCATACATCTTGATTAGGGTAATATTATAATTATGGCGTATTTAAAATGCTTTACATAACTTTTTTGTTTTTCACCGAAAAGTATTATTGATGAGTTGTCAAGGGATATATGTTTTAAAGTAGGAATATATCAGGATGTTCAATACCAATTCAATGTGTTCATCCTGATGACTATTGTTGCAACTGTAAATCAGGTGCTAATTATAGAGTGTATCATGAAGGATGTTGGGTTAGAAGAGTAGATTAGTATCGTCTCTAGACCCACTGGTTCAAATTCTTGTAGAAGGATATGATATTTTGAGTTTTCTTGTGATTTGGGAACTAGAAAAGATTCAAGTGGTAGTATTTCATCCTTTCATAAATGGCATGGAAGATCGAGACATGTGAGGAATCAATTTGATCATGACCTAGTCGAGTGCCATGATTATAGTGATATGGACCATGTGGAACGATTCTATATGAATGTCCATCTAGTAGTGATTTGTATGGGGTCATATCTTACACCAAGTTCAAGAGTGGGTTTAAAATATTACAATCAGGTACGGATTTAGACCAGTTTCAGTAGATCAGGCCGAGGTGGTGGGGGTCTTGTCCAATGCAGCAATGCACCAGCTGTACCAAGAAAATAGATTGGGCATACTCTGAGTAGTCATTTTTTTCATTGGACTACGGTTCAAGACAAATATATTCTGTACAGCCTAAACTTGTGGAGTAGAGAAACATACCATCTATAGTGAGTGATAAAATCTTAGTAGCCTCAAATCAGAAATCTTTTATTTTTGTCATGGATGAATCACAAAGTCTTGTATCTTTACCTGTAATGGATACCCATGAGCTCATTAATAATCTTATTGATGGTTTGATGAATCTTGACTCTCATTTACAGATGATAACGGAGAATGTATGCCAGTTCAAGGAGTTCCCCATGTGATTGGTGTGTGTCACATCGTCAAGAATATTTTTTTCACTCATGATGATCGGGTTTGACAAGATTACTCAAAGAGATTGGATAGTAGTTTATTGATCATATATGGACAACTATCACTAGAGTATAACTTAACATAACTAGATATAATAGTTAATAGCCAAAAGGATGAAATGGATGTCCATGAAATCTTAAATCCACCAGAGCATAATGGGTTTAGAGGTATGATATAATATTTTACGTGTTTACATTTAGATGAAAAGGGATTGTGTTAGGATGATTTCTCTCCATTTGTCGGTCATTTCAGGGTTGTTTTCCCAAATGAAAATTCTAGTTTACATGTAGAGATATATGTTTATTACTAAATCAATCTAGTTCCATATGCTGCACTAGTATTCATTCCTCCTTATTGGATGGCTATAGTGTATTTTTAAGAGCTCAATAGGTAGTAATATGATTTGGAACTAAAGGGGATTATATGGCCTAATACTTCTTCATGGGTTTTACTGGTTATTTTGTCAAAAAGGATGAATGTACATGGAGGTTATGTATTGAATAAATGAAATTGAACCAGTTGGTATTAAACAATTAATATCTTTTTTCATGGATATATTATCTATTTGATAAACTTCATGGTGGTCGGGTATTCTAGGAAATTTATTTCACATATGGACACTATCAAGTGTGTTTTCAACATGAATAAATTTGTCGTAGAGATATTAATAGAAGGTATGTTCTATAAGAGTATTTGGTTATGTAATTTAGTACTGAATAAAAATCTAATTATTTTTATGAAATTGATGATCTATTTTTTCCATACATATTTGGACTCATTTGTAGTGGATTTTAGGGATAATATATTGGCTTCTTCTCATAACAAACACGTGAAATTCAAGTATCTCAAGTTCATTTTGGATACACTCATATAGAATCGCTTATATGATATGTTGAAAAAGTTCCTCTTCTGGACGGATAGGATTGACCTAATGGGTCATAGTATCTCAGATATTAGAGTATCTGTAAACCCAAATAAGGTCATAGTGACAGTTTCCTAGAATCATATCAATAACATCTTTGACATATAGATATTCATGGGGGATATATGGGTATGAATTCCCTTTAAATTATTATTTATCAGGATTAACAATACTTTTTATGGGATTAACTAGGATGGGTGTGATTTTTGTATATATAGATACGTATAAGACACCCTTTCAATTGTTTAAATGTAGATTGACATTATTGAGGTTCCTGATTTTTCTACAGATGGGATGAAGCTACAATGTGTATTTTCATGCATGAGGTAACAAGACTAGAGCAGTTATAATACAAAGAGATTGAGTCATGCAATATCGGTATCCATAGCTGAGACCACACATGGGGAACTACCTGATGTATGATATAGATTTTCGACAGTTGTTCTACATTGGGTTGTTAAAAACACTATTTATTAGGATGGTGCTCTGTTTTTTACAAGGACCATAAAAGGCTCATGGATACATTTAAACTGTTTGGACTATATTACATATAGTGAATGTGGGTTTAATACCTTTTGTTTTTATCCAAATGTTGCATACATGCCAATGAAGGGAAATGTAGTGGCTGATGCACTGAGTAGAAGGGCTCAAATATATGATGTTAAAGAGTTCATTAGCTAGATTCATCTTATTGAGACGTTATCGTAGATACCGTTGGAGGTGCTAGAAATCCGGTGACAAAATAACATTTAATTATTAGTTTTGACCTCTAACTGTGTATATTGATTGATCATGAAGAATATATCTGGTTATGAGGGACTATTCATTCAAAAGATTAAAGAAGATGGGGACTCACCACCAAATTAGAATATAGGTGAGGATGTGATCTTACCTATTTCAGACCTCTTATTGGTCATGCCATAATTGTTTTACTACATCCAAGCACCACCAAGATTTTCTGTGACATACACTATCAGTACTGGTGGCTGAGAATAAAATGTGAGCTTCTTATTTTTTATGAGGTGTTCTATCTATTGGTAGGTAATTGTGGAAAATCAATGACTAACTAGAATTTTATAGCAGTCACATATTCCATTGGTGAATTGGAATGATGAAAAGATATATTTTATGACCATTTTGTTGAGGTCACCTCGAAGTAGTGATGTTGCGTGTGGTTTTTTTTGAAAGGGTATTGAAAGAAGAAAAATTCATTCCAATAGAGATGGCGGATAGTGTAGAAGATCTATGGGTTTTTAGACCTACAAGAATGTATTACTTTACAGGGTTCCACACACTATCTTTTCTGATTGGTGCACCTTGTTTTTGTTTTATTTCTAGAAGAAATTGTAGGTCATGATGTGTACACATGTACTTATGAGCACAGAATATCGGCCTTAGACTAATTTACATTCAAAATATAAAATTCAGTTAAAGGAGGTCTGGTTGAAATCATTTTTACTAGATTTTTTTAGTCTCATGGGACATTATTATACACCCAGTTCAATTTTCCTACGATAATATATATCAGTAGACTATATATTTTTCACCTTATGAGGAATTTTATATTAGGACATGATGATCACCCCTATTAATGATAGAGTTATCTATGGTAGCTCTAATGGGACGTTATATCATGTTTGTGAACTTATAGTAGGTCTAGTTAATCTAAAAATGGATGTCCACAGCACATGATTCATAAGAATATTAGGTTGATCAACAAATATCAGCTCTAGATTTTGAGGTTTGGGATCATTTTTTTCTTTGTATATCACATAGGTGTGTAAAAAATCGGGTCAGAAGACAAGGTAATCATTCATCGTGATATGTCCGGTCATTATAGATTCTAGAGATTTTCTGTCTGGTAGCCTATCAGCTTTTGTTACCTCAGAGGTATTGGGTCATGTATAAATTCTTCCATGTATCTCATTTTCTATTTTATCATTCAGACTGGTCATGCTCTTTTTATCTTGATGAGGTGGAGTTATAGGAAAATTCATTCTATGAGGATCATCTGATTTCTATTGTTTATAGTATAATGAATGCACACTGAGGGAATTAATTTAACTAGTATGGGTCCCTGGGTAGCACGGTTGTGTACAGGATTAGACATTCGAGTGGGATGCTGATGTAGGTTCTTAGTGTCCGAAGATACACTGAAAATAATTTTCACCCCCATGAGAGGGAAATTTGTTGATGGATTTTTTTATTATTTAATGTTCTACGATACCTAGATTTTATTCGATGAAAATATATTTTTACTTTTAGTTTAAATGATTATTTACAGCCTAATGTGAATAGAAATTTATGTCATGGAAATATAGAGGGTGTTCAGAAAATTTTTAGGGCATGAAACCTAAATTTTCATGAAATCAGGACAGGACTGATAGTTATCAAAAATAATTAAGGATATACTATATGGTTACAACTAATTGTGAGAGACCTAGAATTTTAGGAATATGAGCCCAAAAAATTACTTGAACTGTGTGGGATGAGGTGAATTCCCATGTGACATCCTCTATAGTTTTTGATAGAGGGATAAGACATATTATGTAAATGGTTTGACATATCGTTCATACTAACCGTGTGAGTTGGACCACTATACATTGAAGGGTGCACAATTTTTGCATAGTTTGGAAAACCATGTGGAAAAACCATGAATCCTATGATTTTTTTTGGTAATTCTTATGTTGTTAATAATTTTTTAAAAAAAATAATTTCTCACGTCTCGTACTCCATAGGACAATAACATTGTTGGAGATCTTTTAAAATATAAAGGTTATCCTTTCACATAGATTCTTATTAAGATTATAAACTCAAACAGTTTCCATCTTTTTGGATTCCCAATGGTGATTACTAAATTAATTTTATGTCACTATTCATTATTTTTGGTATCAAATGATTTATTTTGGTGCAAAAAAATATTCCTCATTTTTAGTTTCAATGTTCATTATTTATTTTTTATCATGACTTGAGTCAAATTAGAATCTTATACTGGATGATCACTCTACAATGCAAAAATGGTAGGTGGACTATACATTTTGTAAATTTTTGTTATTTATAGATATATTTTCTATTGTGTTGCATGAAATAATTTCCATCCTCTTCCGTAAAATGGATGTAATAATAGATGTGAACATAATGGAACATTCTAGGTATTCCCATTAGTTTTTTTGAGAGGTGATTGAGGTCGTTCCCCCAACCAAGGCCACCCATGGGGTATTCCATGTAAATCTTTCTCTTTGACTTTGTTAAACAACCCATGGGATAATTTGTAGCTTTTCTAGTAAGAGTAATCCAATCTATAAATTAATTTAATTGAATTAGTTGAATTAGAAATTGAATGTCTCCTTTTCCATATGAGACATGAAATGAAATGAGTAATTAATTGAATTGATTTAAAAGAAATTTTTTATGGGTCGGTAAACTCATGGAACAAAATTGACAGTGAATGGTTATAAGAGTGGATAAACTCATTGAATGTGAAATATTGATATGGTAAATGAACTGAGTGTTTAATGGTTTAAAAGGAATCCATGAGTGTGCTACCCTAGGGGTTACAAAAAACAGTGGATTCCATGAAGCTGTAATGCATCTTGGATCTTGATTACGTGAGCTAGCTTGGGCCTTACTACCCGTTGGATCTTTGTTGTTCAGGCTCACAGTGTATGTGGTCTATTGACATGCTTCTTGGTTACCAAATCATGTATAACTGATTTTCCATCATGATGGTATAGGTACTTGATGATGATGAATTGGATCAATATCACATAGATCTAGCCTTATGGGGTCAGAAAATTTTTCATTATACATCTCTGCCATGGTAAAGGTGACATGATTGATCACATGGCTCATTTGTGGTAAATGTGACACCACTAGTTTTTTATTGTGTATGTGGATAAATTTATTTATAGATTATACAAGATATTTCTTGGTAATATGATAAGTTGTGTATACATCATGGGAAAAATGGGTACTTCAATTTGATAACCAATTCCTTTTTATAGGAGATTGAAATTTTTTCTCCAGGGATCCATGTATAGATTGACTCTATAACTTTACAGCTTTAATTTTTCCAGGGGGACTGTATTTTTATTACTGTTATATATGTTATATTCATTTTACTCTTCTTTATAATATATTTCATAGGCAGACCTTGTTATAGAAACCTTTGGAGGTGACCTACTAGGATGGAATATCACATCCTATTTGGGAAACATCTAGGTTCTTCTAAAGACTATTTGGATACAGGTAATGATCCAAGAAAGTACCCATAGATTGATGCTTCAAATTGTTACATGTTTTGAAATAGGGGAGAATTGGACCATGATGATGCTCATGAGGATATGGGGAGATATTTCTCTTTGTATTTATTATATTTTGATACATGTATTATACTGATATCATGGTCGCTAGTATGGGATGATTTGTAGACACATGACATGATTATCACTATATATGATATTAAATATAGAATTTGTTATATATATATCTAATCATCTAGTTATTTATCTACGGTATTATTGATTTACTACTTCTGTTATTATTCGTTTGATTGCTAATGATATGTCATGATCTAGTAAAATGGCATAATCCCCCAACGCCCTCAATAGAATCCCATTAGGACCTCACTACAATTTATCGTCCTCTAGATTTTGGGGAGATGTACATGGGGCCATTCAACAAACCTAGCATGGGCCACCTTTTAGTGGAGTCCATGAATGAGGCACAACATGACTGATGGGTGATATATTTCCCATTTAACATCATGTATACATGATTTATATTTAACTCATAATTAATGTGATGAACCCAAGATGTTTTCTATGTATTTTACTGTCATGTGGTGGGGACATGAAAATTTCCATGTACAGTTCTGAACTGTTTATAGTGAGGTGGGAAAAATATTTTATTATGTCCCATATAGCATCATGATTAGAGATTTGGGTGTCCCTATAAATATTTTGATAACATTAATTAGGCCACATGTACTTCTTGACTAAGAAACACTCCACATAGTTCTGAATCATATGTAGAGGTGGAGAATTTTCTTGTTGAACATATGGGATAGTATCAAGATTGGATATGTGGGCTTCACTGTATGTCATGTGATTATTTGAATCAATCAACACATAATTCCCGTATAAGAAAATATTTATGTGGGTCTGACCCATATGCAGTGGGGGTATAGTAACCATTTATTTTTGTATATCGGCCTAGGATTTTTGGTCTCAGTCTCACTATGTATCTTCTGATAATAATAATCAATATAAACATATTTATTGAATGAAAAACTATCCATGCAGGTTTGACACAAACACATATGGTGGAATTGTTCTATTTTGTTATTATAGATTGACCAATGATTTTAGATATAGGCTTCACTATTTATCTTGTGATGATAGGAATAAATCCACATGTAGTTCATGAAAACCCATTCAATTAAACATAACGTGGAAAATATGTTTTTGACTCAACATGAATAGTGAATATTGTGGCTAGAACCATGGATGAGATCTGGACATCACTAGATATCTCATTATGGAAGTAATAAAGTTACACATAGTTCTTCAATAAAGGTGTGTTGGGACACCAACACTAATGATAGTAGACCTCTTCAAATAGTTCCGCTATAATTTATTGTTTTATGTCACATGTTGGACATCAACAATGAAGTTTTAATGTCTTGAGTTCAGTATTTTTTTATTCCTTTTAAGGTATTGAATATAGTTTTGTGATAACAATATCAATAACTATCATGTCTCTGTCAACCAAGGAATCTTTTATTAAAATTCTTATGACCATAGGAGTTATGATCGATCTGATATGTAATGAATGGGAAAGAGATATCTTACTACTCAAAGGAAGTTAATGGAAATTAAATTACGGTTCTCTACCATATGGTGCACGATCAATGATATAAAATCATAGTGTCCCTATGTATATTATTGGAGTGACAATCAAGTCATATTCCATTATAGGAAAACCATTCTTTTTGTTTCATGCTTCAAGGAAATCCATAGTGTAGTTGATCATCCTCATGTATGGTCCATGGTTACCTAACATGAAGTATAAGCCTTTGAAAATTTTCATACAGTCCGATAAATTGTGACTGAGATATAGATATTGTGGCTAGACCCGTGATTTTGGGTATGTACATCACTATGTATCTCATGATGATAGTAATTAACCCACACATAGTTCTTGGACGAAGAACACACTATGTGGATCTAACAAACACACACACTAGGATGAGTGAACTTCATTTTTATTTTTCAAAAATATAGCTCATGTGTGGAAGATAGGTTGGGGGATAGTTCTTTCTCTGTAGTTTAATTTCATGTGTTCATGACTAGTTCAATATATTTTAATGTCATGTTTTTAGGAAATGATATTTTATGTAGTTTAACATATTTATTCTAGAACAAAAGTAGATGTATAGTTTAACATCTTGATTCTGGGGCATAAAAAGTTGTTTTGTTTAACACTTTTCTTCTTAGACCATTTCTGTATAGTTTAATGTCTTTTGGATAGGATGAAAATAATTATTTATGGTATCCTCTTACGAATACTCACTTTGGTGGTTATCTTGATGTGTTCTCCATTTACCCTATCCTATTACTAAGATATATTAGGATAAACCTTATGTATGATATATAGAACATCCCATTTGGGTTTCATTATTTGTTGATTGTTTCTTGGAGACATTGTAATCATGGGATCCAAAACCAATTCTCTATGAAGGAACAAACAATGACATACCTATTCATTAAGGGATATTGAAATCCAATTTTGATGAAATTTGAGGTTGCATTGTTTATAAAACCTTCCCTCATCATGTCGGTCCAATTCATATGACCTATTTTATGATTTTTCTTAATCTGATAGTTTCTCATAGATTGCAATTTGGTGAATGGAAAACTGACTTTTATTGGGTACACTACCTCTATTCCAAAACAACAATTAGTATGGAGTTTCTTTTGTAGTATTACACATGTTGGTGTGGTATACACATAAAGCATAGATGATTTGTCTACTCAGGTCATATTGGATTTAATCAATATTTTATATAGTACACTTGATAGAGTATTATTGAAGGACTCTTTTATTTGATTCATAATTATTTGATACTGGGATGAAGGGTTAGAATTGATATTTCATTCAACATAATAAATCATCAACTCAGTAGCATATACATTTGGGCCTTCTTGTCAATAACATGTGAGGGTCTCTAAATAAGGTCATGATATTGGACATGATGAATTTTAAGATGTTATTTGTTCCAACATCATTGATTTCTATTTATTAAACACATTTGTGAATGAATTTGGACTTAGAAATTATGTACATAAAATTTTTAACAGTGGCTGGGTGATATATCCCAACAACATCCATTCCCCACATAGAAAATGGCCACAAATATTGAGATTTATATAGAAATTTTGGGGGTTGATAGATGAAGTTTACAAGAATTCAACATGAAATAAATTTCCCGGTGAAATCCACACAGTAATGTATCATTGTTTTCCTACAGTAACCAGGGAACTTGATTTGGTTGGAGGGCCAAGTCCGAGATTGTAAATTGTTGCATGATCAAGTGTGTAATTCTTCCAAAAAAGTGGTAATTTGTATTTCCCTTATGTACTTGTTGTGGATTCAATTAAATAAACATTTATAGAATTATGTTATCACATTTGGACCATCATGAAGGATAAAGTTTTCCTGTCGGCACTGAATCCATTCCCTTTTAGCTTGGTATGATCAAGGGATCCCTTTTAGATATAATCACTTATGGGATTTATTACATACATGGTTATACATCGGTTTACCTTTCTTAAGGTCAATGTTAAACTTATTTATTTCGTTCATGTTATTAATCATGACCAATGGGACCATCCTTTTGTGTGTGATGCAGAAGAATAATTCATCTTTACTAGGGTTGGTCAAACATATGTATATATTAGATAGCATGTCAACATGAGTGTTTGGTGATCAGGATAAATGATGCAACATGAGTAAAAAATAGGAATTTTCCATCATTCCTTTGACCTAACCAGTGAGAGTTTCCAATTCTCAATTATTCAGGGAATATTCTCCATTGATCTTCATTATCCCTAACAACCTATACTCATTGATGTACATGTAGACTCCCCACAACTATATGGCTAGTTAGAGGCAAGTAGGTAGGGCTTGGTATTCTGCCTCATCATTCATGATTTATTTGAATGATGAAAAATATCAGAGAAATGTTGATTTTTTTGGAGAAAAAAAACAAAAACAAAACCAAAACAAACCCAATTGATTTCTTGGTTTTATTGTCTATTACTTATATAGATTCATTGACAGCCATCAAAATACATCACCCATGTATGGGGAGGGTCATTGACATCAAAAACATTCTCATATGGATTTTCAGTGTCAATTGTTGTACATTATAGGGAGGTATGTTCCACGAGGTATTCATACTAGGGCTTACCTTTTACTAACAACTATGAAATAGACTTAATGTAGTACTATTGAAAAATGGATGCCCATCAATTCATACAACTAGTCAGAATTGGATGACCAATCATTTATTTGGGAGAGTCAATATGAATAACCAATTAGAGATTGTGGTGCAGTATGTAATGGCTCATAATCTTCATTACTAATATGAATTCGAGGTTATTCATTTAAATATTATAATTATAGTTCTTAGTACCTAGCATCATTCAGATAAGGTCGTAGATAATATTATCATTCCATACATCAATCATCCTCCAGATCAGAGCAGAGATTTATCTAACCATGGTATCCAAATATATGATGAGTGGTATTTTTTCCATTGGAATAATACAGATTTGTTAATGAAACATGTATTTCATGAGACTCTAACGACATCTTGGTAGTCTTCTTCCAATCATTAGGAGATACACATATTTATTATCTTGGTGACGGTGATATGTTTTCCATCCATGTTTGCTACAAATTGCTCAATGTAAGAGAGTTTCCATATGATCTCGTTCATTTATCTGAGATACTAATGTGGTGACATTTCTAAAATTGCACAAGTCTTTTCAGGGTCAACCTCAATGCTGATTGGGAATAGTAAAAAACTGAGCAATTTCCCAAGATTTACCCTGATAGAACAATTTAGTAAGTTCATCTTTAGACTAAATTATAACAACTTTTGGAATTATTTATGGAGTTTTGTGATGTGATCACATCGATTTCATTATTTGACCACAAGATCATCGAGATAACATCCCCCTATTATTAATAAAAAGGGCATAATGATATGATTCGTGGAGAATTTGTATTTTTTGCTGATGTTTTTAAATCCAAATATAATAACTGAGATAAAATGTTACATGAGGTTATTTAAGGGTTATTGATTCATTGACATTAAGGAAATCATTTTGTGACTGCACCATAAGTATACATTCATGAAGGAAATGTATTGGAAGCCATAAATTGCATTGATCAAGAGTTATGTGATTAGTACCATGAAATTTATCTTCATGAAATTTCTATTAAGGTATTTGAAATCAATGTATAACGTATTCATCCCATTTCTTTCATTACAGGGAGGATATTGGGGATCATCTTTGGTATCTCACCTCCCAAAAAATTCTTTTTTTATTAATTTTTCATTTTTTCCTCTAAATTCAAATCAAGGGAGTGGTTCATCCTCCTGGATATATTTAGTATACCTCTATGGTCATTCGGTAATTCGAGATGATTTTTTCCCACATCAAGGCTCTTTTTAAAAATTTCTATATAATTTAAATAAAACAGATATAAATTTTTCCTTAGAAATTAAAAGTTAATATATTTCTGTTGAAGAGGAACAGAAGAAAATATCAATGTATTGTATGATTCATGTTTTTCTCTTATATTTTTTCATGAGATCATCAAGGGTGGTGGATATTCCTTCTTTTAATGAGGGAGGGGATTTCCAAATGTCATCATCCCTTTATTCCACCTATGATTTCATGGAGAAATTTTGATGTGTGTTCTATAATATAGGGATTTATTTTTCAGTTTTGGTGTGATATAGGCGGTAGAAATATATTGTTCCACCCACTACTATCAACGTCATTTCCGATTGATTTTGGAGTAGATTACATTATTTTATATGGTCTTTGGAGACAAAGGGGACATGTTCATGTGGGATTATGTTTTTTCTATAAATAAGATTTCTTGGAAGCACATAGTCACTATCAACCATAATCTAGTTATTTTCAAGCCCAGTCCCCAAGCCATTGGGGGGTTACAACTAGAAAAGTATCATCCACAATTGTTTTTTTCCTACCATTCTATAGAAATATGCTTTAGAAAATATAGATTCAAACCACTTTATGTGTTCTCTATCTCCATGAAAAAATCAAACCCTCCCATCTGTGGCGTATTTCATGCATTTATTAGATATAAATGGTACTTCCATGTTTCTGTGCTGCCAATACCTTCTTAATAGAACCTTATATACAACATATTACAACATAACCTGTAACATTGAATTATATGTGAGATCCCTAAACCAATCCTTGAGATTTATCTTCCTGATAAGTTTTTTCACACTCCAATATACTACTAAATGATCATCATTGAAAGAGATATTTACCATACACTATATCACAAATCTTGAAGGTTCCAGAAAATGATGGGGTTGATTTTAGATTCATTATCAATCAACGCCCTTTGTATGTCCACATTTTCATGCTTCCCTGTGTATATATTATGGCCTGATATGTCATTGGATGACCTCTTCTTGATTGTACTATATAATTGAGATGGTGACATGGAATAATGATTTCATGATATCTAATTGATAAATATCCCAATTAAGTTAAATATTATGTTCATGTGGGATCTGGAGGGTTTCGTTGAGTGACTCTCTGGTTCCTTTTTATATATGGAGAACATATATGATTGAGATCATTAATGAGAAAATATCCCCCAATTTTATAATGTCACACATTGGGACTAGAGGTTGGCACTTCCCAAAGTGGTGTTTGTCTTTATTATGTGGATCAAGAGAAGAGAAAATTTGGGTAGATGGTTTGTGTGCTTCTACAGAAATCTAATGAGAATATCGTGTAAGTGTCATTTGTTGTTTTTATTTTTCTTGTTTTCAAGGTTTATCAGACAATTGAATTCTAGCTAAATAGTTGTGTAAGAAAACTAAGATGGGGAACTAAAAGAAGGAAATGAGGCTAATCCATGTTTCTTTTCAGATTGATTGATTTCATTCCAATGGTTTTTGGCTGAATATATATATCATCTTCTGGGATGTAACTGGCATATTGTGTCTAACCATGCCCATGATGCCCCTAACACACTCTATTTTATGCCTGTGGCCTCTAGATCCATTTTCATCTTTAAAGAACCCATATTTTGAGTTATATTAATCCTCAAATGGGGGTTTTAATTCGTATTACCTTGAATGAACCAATGATTGGATTTTCATCTCATCAATGTTATATTTGGTGGGGTGGAAACCATTTGTTGAATTTCATATGAATGAAATATTCAAGATACATAGATCCTGTTGGAGTTGAATATTACACATGCTATTATATTTCATCCATTTTTTGGTAATTATGGCCACTACTGTGAGGACTGTTTAATGTGACCTCCTGAGGTAATGAGATCCTTATGGGTTCAAAGTGTTGTTCTCTAATGTGGTGTGATCTTGGTCAATTTTCGTTTGAATTATCCAATTTTCAATTATTTTCTCATGTATAGCCATAGATATTTTCCAAAAAACTGCTTTTCCTTACTGGAAAACTATTACATAGGTCATTCATTCTGATAAATTTTCAGTCATCACCTACCTCGAATCTACCATGCATTGTTGGATGTATTTGAAGACAATGTAAAATTTCATGTTATGACATAACATCCTATGAAAGGGATAAAAGTTGGGGTGATCAGTGAGGATGACCTCATCCCGTTTCCTAGGTTTCTGAAACAACAACATTTTATTTTCTATGGCCTCTATAAAATTACTAGGAACCTTATCATATAAGAGTGACTATACATTATTTGTCAATATATCAATTCCTTGGTGACCATGATATGTTTTTACTTCTCTATGAGATAGATTTTGTTACCAATACCTCGCAATAGTTGGAACTGGGTGGTTCAAGACATGCCTAGGTACATGAATGTGCAATGCTAATATATTGAGGGTTACAGATGTAGTCTTTGACGATCCCATACTTTCCCCCATTAATGACGGAATGATTCAAGAATAATCTTGGGTCTAGTGAATTGAATCTTCCAATAGTTTTTCCATGTCGATAAATTCATATAATCCTCTTAGATATTTCATTGGGAATAATAGTGTTTGCAGCTCATCTTGAATATTTTTATCATAGGGTTCCGTGAATTTTTTGTGTGAGACATGGTTGCTAAGTTAATATGTTAATTCATTCCATCTATATATGAATTCAAACACACTCTCATTTTTGAACAATTTATATCTTTTCAAGATAAACATTTTAATTTTCCTTCACGTAGACATGAACTTATAACGGAACTGATGATGAACGTCTTCTCAAAATACAAAAGATATTACTAAAAGGCTTCTGCACCAAAAAAGGATAGACCTTTCAGTTTTTGAACAAATCAATTCTTATTTTTCACCTCCTTTTAGTCACGAGCTCCCATATTTAGACCAAATCAATAAAAACATATTGGAGATACTATTATCGATCTCCCTCACCATCAAAGGATGAGGATACAGAATTTCAAAATTGGATTGAGGAAAATTATAATCCACTCATTCTGGATATGTATGCATCGTGGGATACACTATTGCAATTCAACCATCCATTGACTCCATTCAAGAAACCATGGAGTCAGCGACATTTAAAAGATCAAGAGGTGTTGTCCTCAGGGATTCCTCCCACCTATCAGGTGTGATCATGGATTGATAGTGTATCCATGTTTTCATCTCTCACCAATTCATTTTTTGTTCAAATAATGATTGATCACCCTTGCATGGGAGAAAATATCTCACTAATGGAGGTAAATCCCGATCATCATCAAATTCCAAATTTATATAGACTGGATACCTATATCGAGAGATGTTTTGATGGTTAGATACATCTCTTGCAGGCAGATCAAATCATTGATCTTATATGGGAGGAGGAATATCCCAATCATGTTATATAAAATACAAAATCGGAATGTATCCGATGATTAGAACTTGGTTGATTTGTTCTAGGTTTTCTATATCATCATAATACACTACCAAGTACTCCTCCATGTATGAATTATCATCTATTCTTGGTGATGAGTGGGGTGTTACCACTTTTTTACATTTATCCAATGTATTTTTAATCTACATATTTTTTAACCAGATATTTTGATGTGCCAGTTTTTGGATCATCATATTGTTGCCCATATGTTTAGCCATAGTTGGTGCTTCCAAATAACCATCATATTGAGGAATATTTTCTATATTTCATCATTATGCATTTTCACCATGGTTCTTATATTCTATTTTTTGGATTGTGATGACATCCACATAGTCATATCATGAAATGTTGGTTTCCCCAATACTCAAAATGAAACTAGGTTATTATGCACTACTTTCATCAAGGAAACTTTTCTAAACCCCAAAAATATTTTACCATTTCATATTATGCCCACTACAAGGTCTGAATATCTCTGATATATGTTCCACCTATCTTGTTATGTGAAAAATGACTTTGAGGGATAAACCAATATTTATTTCAAAATAGTCCTTGAATAAAATTGATTCATCTTTTGTAGTGTGGGATGTCAGCCATTAATATTTACCTCATAACCTAGAGAAAACCGATTCTCTTTAAGGCGATGATGATGTTGAAAATGATACCACCCATGTGGATAGAAAACAACTGGGGACCATGATTTATATTTTTTATCTTAATTTTTTTGATGATATGATTATCACATTTTATTGTTTTATGAATCATGGGAAGAGAAATGACATATAAAATTTCCAAGACATATGTGATGTGGTTGATAAAGAACAACATTTTAATTGTCTTGGACACTCATGTAGTTATATTGAAACGATTATGGTGATTGAGATACAAATATCCTTATCCCAGTCAGATGTGGTTGGTTTTAAGTTCAACCTATACATTCAATATCATCTTTGGGATTGATGATATAAGTGTGGGGTTCATTGGTTGATATTCTTCAATTCTGATGTGATGGGTTATCTCTTGGACGAATAATATGGAACCTAATGTTGTGATCTATTTGATTAGGAATAGTTATGATCATGTTTGAGGTGGGCGCAATGGAATCCCCTGATGGGAGTCATTAATTAAGTTATTTTTATAGAATGATTGTAACATTTGATTTCATGCCTGAAATGTGTTCCATTTTTTTCATTAGGTCCAGTTCTATCCTTTTTTTTTCATTCATTTCTGTTTATTCATGATGTGGTGGCATTGTTAAATCGAGATACATTTATTGTAGTGTCCAATTGGGTCACCTGTTACCTAGTCCGCTGATCATGATGAATTATATTACATTACAGAATAGAACATTTTGGGAGTTCTATTGTTCTATCAGTCCTGAATGTGTAACATCCCATACATTCTCTATCCTCTGATATATATATATATATATATATCAAGAGGCTTCAAAGTGCCGCAACCAAAGTGTTTTGATGTAATTGAAGTAAAAATGTTGTAGGTGTTCCCTGTGATTTTATTTTTTTGTTTCCCAAACCATTGAAATAGATGCCAAGTCTAGTTTAAATCATATTATATTTAGGGTCGAAAGGTGACCCTTATATCATAGATAAGGGTGGTGTTTATCCTTCAATCACTGATGATTTTCCTACATATTTTATCATAGGAAAGGCATGCACCAAATATATAAATAGTTTGGGGTATCATAGTTAGAAGTAGTGAAGGGGTAGAAAATGGATGGAAGGTTGTTTGTAGAAAAAATTATTTATTTTTCAAAGTTATTTTCATATTCATCTGACATAAATGCTTCCAATTGTTCATACCACAACATGCGATTCTTTGGATTTCATGATAACTGCGGTGAAGGGTTTCTGGTAGATGATTTGGTACAATTTATAGTTCAAACCAGTGTTTCGATAACAAGTTTATATAAAGGATAGTTTGTTTTTATAATATCACTAAAAATAGGTTTATGGGAAATGGGGGGTTTTCTTTTTCTAAGGGAGATATCACCATTAGGTGGGTTGACAACAATTAATGTTGTGAATAGAGACTATGTGATCCATTATTAATCTACCATGAGGTGTAATATCAAGGTAATGATCACCATATTCATTGGAAGATGTTCTTAAAGACCCTTTAGGCGTTGAAAATGTTCCTTGAATAACCTCATGGACATTGTAATTGAATAGATTAGGAATATGATCCTTCATATGTGTCATGGATGGAATATGCATACATTCATTTCGGAATGTGTTAGTATATGGGCATACTATACGATAGCTACTACAAAATGTGGAAAGCTATATAGAGTTATGGTAATATGATCACACTTCTAGGAATCCACTAAAGTATTCTTATTATATTCTTTATTATTTGTAGTAATATGATCCTTCTTGGGGTCGATGTCAAATTATTCTAGTCAACCGTGGATGAAGCTGGGATATGAGCCCAATTCAAATATGTATTCCCTTCTAAACTATTCCAATAGTTATCCAAATGGGTTAAGGTATTTATTTCTTCCCCAGTATAGCCTCTAAAGGATGTTGGTGTAGTAATTCATTAGTAGAAGTAGTGGTTTGAGCCTGGAATTCATGAGGTGCTAGATTATTCTCGTATATTCAGTAACAAGAATATGTTCCCACTCCCATACATGTGATGCTATCACCATGTGATCCCTAGTTAGATTAGGGATATGATATTTATTTTATGAAACTGGAGTATGCCTCTTGACTTTCGACATTGTGATCTGATTATTCACTGAGGTAAGTGGTATTCTCAATTGGTGAGGTCCAGTTGGAATGTAAATATGATCACAGTATAGTGCCTTTAGAGTATTTTTTCAATCCATTTGATATGAATATATTCCTATCTTGAGGTATGATCTTATCTAACATAGTGATCCCGTGTTGGAATGGGAATATGAGCATATTTCGATGCATCGTCTATAAGGACCCATCCCTAGTTGCCATGAGATGATGCCTTATTTTATTAAATTGGAATATAAAAAATGAATATTCATCCTGAAGGACTGAGTAGTTTAGTTTCATTGGAAACAAGATACAATAGAAGTTTCAAATTACTACATTAATTGAAATACAACAAGTAATTTTCATTGGTAACATCCACAACTAATAAGTTTATCCCAATAGGTAATTCATAATATACTTCATAATGTCTTAAGAAAATGAAACATAAGAGATGGGTGATATCAAAAACTCATTAAGGGTATGAAATACAAAGAAATCATAAATCATATGTCAAGGTGTGTAACTAAAAGTACATATTCCATTGAAAATAAACATGAACATAAAATGAGGGGAATAAAAGATGAATAAATAATCCAATAATAAAACATAATCATGGGTATTCTAATAGTTGAGTAACCACATGAAATATAAATTAACAGTTCTTAGTAATGGAATTCATGATATGGTACATCATAAACATAACATCCAGGCCTCGTGATTAGACCATTAATAACCATTTTGTTAAGACCTCATGCCATGACCTAGTTTGTCTCATCATAACTACCATTTCACCAAGGGCTATGGAGGTCCCAAAATGATAGTTACTATGTCCAATTAATTCTTTATATTAATGGTTATAAACATAAACAACATAGACATTCATTTTGGATCTAATATATAAAATGTAAATAACTTTCCCTGAACATTAAGCATAAACACTAACTATTCTGATTAAATTGGTGAAAAGTTTTAAGAAAGACATCCATACATAAACTAATCATAAGAAATTAAATTAAATATGGTATATGGAATCATAAAATATTAATCCTGATATGACATAATAATCATTAAGAGTTATGAAAAATATGAAGACACTCTTATAAAATCAAGTAATTCTGGAGATAAATACTCTTACATTGAAAAGAAGAGTTATTTTCAATTTTTTTTTAAACAATAAGAGAATTAAGATATTATTTTCAAAATAAAATGAGCTATTTTATAATGATAATGGTTTCCAAAAAAATATTATAGAGTGCCCTTGAAAATAGGAACGAATTTGAGAAATCCCTATTAATCAGACTTGTATTTCAGAAATAATTTTTGAAAGAACCTTTTTAATCTTATAAGACCCCATAAATTAAAGTGTATTATGGTTGGTAAACATATATATATAATATTATCACACAAAATATTAAGAGTAAATATGAATAAATAATAATTTATTTGAGTTATGTAGAGAATAAGAGTAACCCGAATTAAAATGGAGGTTTGGGTAGAAATCCATTCCTTATGTACGAAGGTGTTCCTGAATTGATCTTAATGACCAAAATAATCATATTTAGGTTCATTAATTATTTATTCCAGAACCTAATATAAATTTTATTCATTTATTATAACCTTTTTATGTTCATTCGTATCCTTTTTATGGGTTAACATTTTCAATTTCATTGATTGGAATTGTTTTCTTCTTTGGTTTTCATGATCGGTTTACTTATATTCATGTATGGATAAACATGTTTATTTAGAATGGTTTTCTCGAATATAAGTTGTATGTTATTAGTTAACAACCAGAATATTACATGGTCATAAATGTTTTTTGGTTATTGGGAGTAAGGATTATTCATTATATAAAACATTAATGTCAATTGTTTGGGTTAATAGGCAGTTTGTGATCACAATGAACTTATTTTGATTTATAAATTAATATCATGTGTAAAAAAAGTATTATAGAACATTATATAAGTCATAATACAAATATTATAGTTTTTATCAATTATAAAATGGTTTTATTACAAAAAATTTATATGGTAAATGAAATTGAAAACTTATCGTCCATGAATGTGATAAATTAAGACATCTTAGATGGTGTTTTAATTATTAGTATAAAATAAAGGGAAAAGAGAGATGCTGATGAATTAATCTTTATCATAAAAACATTACAGTACCATTAAGGTACTGGAGTCATCGAAACATTTTAATGGAAGGATCTGAGAAATGAAAAATAAAATAAAGGAACTTGAAAAAATTAAATGAAAAGAGGAATTTACCTCTTGAAATAATCATCCCTGAGAGCATATTTATAGAAGAGGTTTTGGTCATTTAATGAGAATAAGGGCTACTATACTTGGGGGAGGAGTTTAGGAGGATATTTTATCATAATTTAGAGACGTCAGAGGGCTTGAGAATAGTGAATAGAAGAGGGGGTGAGGGGGTTTTATATTGGAGGAGAGGGGTGATTTGTGAATATCTTATTCATTATTTTATTATGTCCCTCAAGACAACCAATAGTGTTGATTCATGTGACTCATAATAGAAATAAGTCCATGTGAGTTTGAACAACTTTTTATTACATCATCTATGATTCTAGGAATAGTGAATTAAACTGATAATGTATATATACATTAAATTCGTGTAATGTACTATTCATATATAATCCGAGTATTTCAGAAAAATACAAAAAACATTACCATAACCATATTTCAATGTGTACAATTCAAAAATGTTATCCATTTTTTGAAAATAATTTTATAAATAAGATTATTTAAATTTTTAAATAAAAATATAATTTATTTGAAAAATTACAATTTGAAAACAATATTACATTTTATAATACATTGAAAAATTAATCCTGATATCGTCATCTTAAAACCTTATAAAAATAAAATAATAATATGACTTACTTTTCATATGAGTCATATTAAAATTCAAATTACTATTTATAAGGGTATGCTACTATTCAACAAAAATTATGTTTGTCTTATCAGAACCTCAATATCTTACTGAACGCAAACGTGTTTGTCAATTTTTCAAAATTCAAATCGTAGAGGTTGAAAAGTTATTTTTATTGGATAGTTTATATCCAAGTGATGTTATGTGGAGACTCATTATTTCAAGAATTAATTTATAAATCCTTATTGTGTATCATTCTTTCCTCTTTACAAAAAGGTTATCCTTGAAATTACCTGAATGTTACCTCACAGAAAGATTTGTGTAGCTATTCATCATAAGATCCTTAGGATCCTATGTTGCCTCTTCAATTTTATGATTTTTTCAAAGTACATTTACCAGTTGAGTCATTGGATTCCCCAACACCTACTCTATATTGTCCAGAATCTGGTAAGGCTCTTCCAAGTAAGATAGGTAATGTTCCAAATCAATACCATCAGAAGTGAGGACATGCATTGGAACTGCTATGTACTTCCTCTATAATGAGACATGGAACACATTGTGTACCTTAGATGGGAAAGGTGGAATAGGGAAATGATATAAAACATCTCCATTGCCATCAATAATTTCAAAATGGCCTATGTACCGTGGGTTCAATTTCCTTTTTTCCCCAAATCTTATAACACCCTTCCATTGAGATACTTTTAAGGAATCATGATCTCCAATTTGAAATTGCAAATACATCCTTTGATTATCAGTAATGATGTTTTATCATTATTGAGATACTTTGATATGTCCTTGAATAGTCTTTCCCTTCGATGTTGTTTCCTTCAAAAACACTAGGCCCACTAGCTTCCTTTCACCAACTTCATCCCAAAATTTTGGTGTACGACATCTCATTCCATATAGTGCTTTATATGGTTCGATTTGAATAATAGAATGGAAACTTTTTTTGTAGGAAAACACCACCAAGGGTAAATGCTGATCCAACTTATCATGAATGTCGAGAAACCATTATCTCAACATGTCATATAATGTTTGGATCATCCTTTCAGATTTCCCTTCAGTTCGAGGAAGATAAGAAGTACTCAAACGAAGCTCAGTATCCCAAGATTTCATAATAATTAAATAAAATCTTGATATAAATCGAGGATCATGATTAGACAATATTGAAATAGGTACTCTATAATGTCTTAAAAATTCATTTATATAGAGTCATGCATGCCGCTTTAGTGGAAAATCCTCCCTTATATCGGGGAAATGTGCATATTTTGTAAGTTGATCAACAATCACCTATATTGAAACATTCTTTCATCGAGTTATTTGTAATCTAGTAATGAAAAACATGGTTATGACATCCCATTTACATGTAGTAATAGGTAAAGGTTGAGAGGATATTCTATGATATTTTCATTCTGCCTTCACTTGTTCACAGACTAAACATCTTGATACATAATCTGCAATTTCTCACTTCATGTTTTCCCACCAGAAATCGTACCTCAAATATCAATATATTTTAGTTCCATAAGGGTGAATAGAGAAATTAGAGCTATGTGAATCATCCAATAACTCCCTTTTCAGGTAAGTTATAGAGGTATCACATACCCTCTTATGAAATTTCAAAATTCTATTTTCATAGACTAAGTCATCAAACATCCCATCATTCACATCATTAGTTTTTTTATGAAGGTTATCATCATAAAGTTAAGAGATTTTAATATATTCTAATAATTATGTTTGGGAAACCAATTTAAAAAGTAATTATTTTCACCTTCGTTATTAATTACAATGTCAACACTTATTAGATCTAATAATTCCAGATCCATTTCTATCATCATTTTTTAAACCTCCATCATTATTCCTCCTCAATGCATTAACTACTATATTTTAATTTTCTTTGATGTAGTGTATAGAGCAATAATAATCCTTGAGTAGTTATATCCATCCCCTTTTCCACATGTTGAGTTATTTCTATGAGAAGATATAATTCAGACTCTTATGATACATATATCTCACTTATTTCACCACGGAGATAGTATCAACATATTTTTAGAGAAAATATCTCAGTATCTAACTCATGATCAAGATTATGATAGTTTTTTTCATGAATATTTAACTACCTTGATTTGTAGAAAATGATTCTATCATTATGTGTAAGGATACAACCATGTCCTTTCTTTGATACATCACTATATATCACAAACCCATTATTCCCCAATGGTTGAGCTAATATTTTTTCATTCACTAATATCCTATTTCATTCTTCAAAACAGTCCTCAAAATATTTTGGGCATAGAATCTTATCGATTTTACGTGTATTCTTGGTCATTGGGTTGGCTAAACTGGAATAAAATGAAATGAAAAACCTATAATAGCCTACTAAATCAATAAAACTACGTACCTCAGTTATGTTAATCAGAGTATTCCTTTTTTGATAAACCTTTATCTTCATAGGATCAATTGATATTACATCCTTAAAGACAATGTGTCTAATAAATGAAACTTTTTGAAGCAAGAATTAGTACATTCTAAACATCCCATATAAATCATTTCTTCTTAGAGTCTTCAAAACAGTGTGCAAGAAATTTTCAGAATCATCACATCTTTTATAATTTTACAATATATCATCAATAAATACCACCAAAAATTAATCAATATATTCCTTAAAACCTTATTCAATAGATCCATGAATACTGATGATTTATTAGTCAGTCCTACATACATTACTATAAACTCGTAATTCAATCAATCGGTTCATAATGTTGTATTTGGATCATCCTCCTTCCTTACTCAAAATTGATGATATCTAGATCAAAGGTCAGTATTCAAAAAATACTGGGCTCCATGATGTTGATCAAATAAATCATCAATGTGATGTAGGGGAAGAATGTTCTTTATTGTAAGAGCATTGATCTACATGCAGTCAACGTACAAACTCATACATACATCATTCTTCATAATGAATAGAGTAGGGGATCCCTATGGTGAGGAACTAGGGAAAATAAATCCTTTATCACTCAATTCTTCATGTTGATTCTTTAATTCCACTCATTCTATAGTGTACATTCTATAAGGAGTCATTGATATATGCCTTGAACTAGGAATTAAATCAATAGAACACTCAATTTCTCTCTCTAAAGGATATCTGGTTAAATCCTCTGAAAACACATCATCAAATTCTTCCACAATTAGTATGTCCTCTATTTGAACATTCTTTTCCTCACCCATAGATATTGCATTCCCTTACTCCCCAATAATTGAATTTAGTAGAGATATTGGTGTTGGATCTATATAAGAATCAACTAGTGATGTTTCTTCTCTAACGATTAGGGATTAAACATAGTTCTCAAAGATTGTAACCCCCCCCCCTTCATCTCGTTCATTCCTTTAAAGTCATAAGACTTATAAAATTATTTTTCTCTATAGATAACACATTAGACTATATCTTCTTATGATGAGATATTTTGGGAGACTAGTTCCCTTCATAGGAATGGTTTTAAACTATCAAATGATCAATCAATCATTGTCTTTGGATTATGTATGTAGTCTACAGTGTTCCATTCTAACATTGGGAAGTAAGTTTTTTACATTTCAATATTATCATTTTCTTTTTTCTTCAAGTTCATAAACTGCCATTCTAAATATGCTTTCTGTTCACAAGGGATGTATTTTTCTAGGAATGTTTCCTTAAAATCCCACCATTCCATTTATTTTATTTCTTCATCCTTCATTATGTTTTTTTATTAAATCCCACAACTGATCTGCATCTTCTGATAGACGATAAACGTCCATGACAACCTTCTCTGTTTCATTACATCCCAGTGTGAGGAATGTCTTATATAGGAAACATATCTTCTACTCAGCTACAAATGGGTCTGTAGTCCCATAGAATGATGGAGGCTATTGTCACATAATTATATCTAACATAGGTCCTCCACATTGTGGATCAGGATGCTCTATACAGGTAAGGTTATTGTTCAAAACATGTGTTAGTTTTCCTAGTATAGGTATAATTTTCTCATCACTAGTAGTAGATCTAGATCCAACGTCATTATCTAGCATAAGAGGGAAATACATACATTGTATATGAACATTCAGAAGGTTTCGAATCATTCTAATAAGAACCATTTCTATTTAAAGATATACACAATATTAGGTTACAAATCATAATGCATAATCTCAACATAGAAAACTAATTTTCATAAATTGAAATCCTATACATGGCTAATACCATAATCATAAACAGGGTTTCCTTGTGGAAAAGTTTAAATTTAAATCATTCATAAGGTCTTGTAATGAACATTTGAATTATTTTAAGTATATCTCCTCGAGATTGTCAAACCATGTGCCTAGTAAGGCCCGTTTCCATGTACCAGGATACCCCGATTCAATCCCAAAACACATTGTCTGAGTTCTCACTCCTAGGTACATATGGGCCATAACCACTTCCACTTGTACTATTCAGACATGGATGTTTTTGCTAGAAATATCCATATAATCTATTCCATACCAAACTTCCATGATACACTAGTACGATTATTACCAAATACAATCATAAAGTTTTGTTACATTTTTTTACTAAATCTATTGTCCATGTTTTCGACTGAAATTCCACTAACTCCAATTATAAGGATCCTACACAAGTTTCCCAAAACCAGTGCCTTATTTTATTACAATTCCATTTAAAAAATGAATATTCACTTGAATGGACTGAGTAGTTTAATAAATTTGGAAATAATATATATACATAAGTTAAACATTACAACTTGAAATTAAATACAACACATATGTTTTTTTGGGAACATCCACAACTATAAGTTTATCCCAGTAGGTAATTCCTGATAAGCATCTTGATTTCATTAAAAAATGTAATATAAGAGATGAGTGAGAACAAATACACATTAAGAGTATGAAATACAGGAAAATAATAAAAAATAAGCTAATTGAGTAACTAAAAGTACACATGCCATTAAAAATAACCTTGAACCAAAAATTGGAAGGAATTAGAGATAAATAAATAATTTCATAATAAAACAAAACAGTCGGTATTATAATAGATGAATAGACACTTGAAATATAAATTACTTGATTTCTAATGAGGGAATACATAATGTGGTACATCCTAATCGTACCATCAAGGCCCCTTTCAATGACAACATATAACCATTTTGTCAAGGCCTTGTGCCATAAACTATTTTGTATCATGAGACAAACCGATGCACCGAGGGGCTATAATAGCCCCAAACCGACACTATATACATACAATTAATTCCTCGTATGAATTGGGATAATCATAATGAACATATACATTTAAATTGAAACTAATATGTGAAATTTAAATAACATTCCCCGAACATTAAGCCTAAACACTAAGCATTTAGAGCAAATTGATCAATGGTTTTAAGATAGAACATCCACATTCAAAAAAATAATATACCATTCAATTAAATACAGTATATTATATCATAAAATATTTGTAACACCCCAATCTTCCACGGTACGTTTCCCTTCGAATAATGCGATAGCGTGTGTTGTACGCAACCTCGTGTTCTAACACACACCACAACTAATTAAACTAGCCGTTGTGAATAGTAATACCTAATTTTTGAAATTATATATATTTTATATTTCAAAATGGACTTCATTTTTGGATTCGGAATATCAAATTTAGCCTAAGGTGAAATTTTGGTACTTTTCGGATAACTTTCATATTTTGATGAATAGTAAAAATTACTAAATTTTAATTAAAAACAACTTTTTTAATCAAAATAATTAATAGTGATAAATTATGAATATGAGTGGTTTTAAAGTATATTTAGAATATATTTTTACCATTTAATATAATTTTGGTCATTGGACATAATTTTACAATTAAACCGAACATAAACAAGTGTCAATCTTTTGATAGTTATTATCTCTTAAAAACACGCTTTTTGTTTTGACAGCGGGAATTAATTTTAAATTAATTTCTGCCACTTCTGTGTTTTTAATTTAGAAAAATGGATTCCATATTTGGAATCAGGATGTTCAAATTGTGTAAATAGGTAACTTTTATTTTTAGACATTTTGAATAATTACTGCGGTAAATATTTTATTTACCATGGTTAAGGGTAAATCCGGTAAATAAGGGTTAAAAAATAATATTATAATAATAATAAATTACCCTAAAACGTGTCTTAACCCTATTGGTTGATACATGGTCGACCATGGGCATCTTTGGGTCTGTTTTGGGACCCCATGGATCCACTTGTAAGTGATAATGACACATTATATTAATAAAGTTAAAATAAAAATAAAAATGGCATAAGCTTACATCTTTTAGAAGAAAAATTTTTACATAGGGTTATACATGTTGGATTTTAGATTATAAATATTCATTAGAAAGCTAAAAAGATTTCCTACATAATGATATTTTATTTATAATTTTTAGACATCAAATAATTTAAATTATTAATGACACAATAATGATGCAACGTTTACCTCATTAATAAATCATTTAAATAAATAAGATTATAATGATTAAAATATTATCTAAAACCTGTCCAATTCTTATTGGTTGATGTTATTTAGAATATGAGTCATCTTATCTTCGACCTCAATGATTTTTGGACCATTATAAAGCGAATATAATTATATTATAAAGTAATACTTTCACTCTTTCCTAAAGAGCCCCTCCTCTCCCTTATAAAAGGAGACCACTTCTACTCATTCCTCACACCTCTCAAGCCACTTGGCTCGTCCAAACCCTGCCCAAATAATCTCCCCACATCCCTCTCCTCATCCTTGAAGCTTCCCCTTAGGCAGAAAGCATTTCAAGAAGTCCTTTGGTTCCAACCAAAGTGAGTTACCTAAATTAAAGGTAATGTTTACTCTTAAATTATTTTCATTTATTTTGCTTCTCCAACCCCCAAACTCTTTTTATTTCCTTTCTTTTGTAACAAGACCAGTATCCACAATATACTAGGATGTTGTTATAAGAAGGATTCAAACTACACATACACACAACTCCATCTAATGGATGATGAACATAATGTTTCTGTGGATGGCAAACTAACGCCTCACGAAACGATGATTGTTCAAATACATCTTACCACCTCTCATGGTGGCCATTATGATGACACTGTAATTAAATATGATATTAATGATATATATTTTATATATAATCTTTTGTAATTCCATTTTATTTCATACCATTATTCGTTTCATGTTATACATACGATAATTTCATTTGAGGAAGTGCGGACTACCGCCCCCTTAAAATGATATGACTCGTTCATACCACACATGGAACGAATAAAGGATGGTGTTAATGAACTTATGTAACATATATAAAATATTATATTATACTGGAATAGTAATATACCTATGTATCATTTGGATTCGATTATTTTAAAATAAAAATTAAATGGAAGTAGCGTTCGTGCGTACGTACGGACTACCGTCTCCACGAACGCGATGAGATTCATTATCCATCGTATCCATTCAAGTATAATTATCATTTGATGATTTAAAAATGATGTTTAAGGACTTGATACCATTCTGTATTTGAATAATACACATCCCATTAATAACGAATATGGCTCACATAACAAAGAATATAAAGTAAAATGAACCCGTTAACACCCGAAATGACGATAATTCTAAGATATTATTAACAAATCAATGTTAAAAGATCATATATGATATCACATTAAAGTAAATGATTCTTGTATTATTCAATAACAATTATTTCACCATTATACAGGAGGTAAACCTACCATCGACCAAGGAAAAAGTACAAAGTAAGGGATTCTCTTATCTCACTTTCAATTCCGTGAGATTTCCATTGTTCGCTACTAAATTATTGAAAGTGGTGTATTGTGTACTTCCATTTGATATATATTATCACGATTCACTTTATATTCATGTTATTCTGTAAATAATTTGGTGGTTATTAACTTTTGGCCATGCGACTCAGTTGATTAACGTGGTCAGGGGTTTCTTGTCTCACTTTTAATTCTGTGAGAATTCCATTGATCACCACTTCATTATTGCATGTGGTGTATGTGTACTACCCATGATTGTATTCATTGTGTAATATACTTTATTTTATGGGTATTTACATCATCATGGTATGATATTTCTTTCATGGGCGTTTGTTTCATAAGTTACCTAATCAATAAGGGAATTTGAGATTTCAATTTCCACTCATTTGGCTTTACGCATATTTCATTGATTATATTACCCCAAGATTATGTGTGGAATCACTATTCATTTGATTATGTCATAATTTCCACTCTCCTTCCTGGGGATATACTTTTGATACACATAATCACTCCATTGAAAATTCTCAAGTCATTGATATGAATTTGATAAGAGTAATTTTAACTCTTTCACCATTTGTTGAGTTAAACATCCAATTCGTTGGTGTTGTTTTTACAGGAATATGTGTGAATATACTTTGATTGTCTTACACTGAATATTCAATCATATTTAGTGTATTTATATTTGTCACACATAATTATGTCATTGATTTATCCTTAACCTAAGGATACAACCTTTATGAGAGATTTCATCTCAATTTACATTCCATTGAGACTTCTTTGATGATATACACCAAATCACTTTTATGTGGTGTATATAATGTACTTTGACATAGAATATCATGATTCCCTTTATTCTCATGATATTACAAAGTTTTTATTACCTCAATTATTTGTATTCAAGTGTCTCTTTTGGTTAGAATCTCTAACTAAAATACCATTTTTAAATGTTTTAAAGACTTATTCATCTAAACCTTTCTCATTAATGTCCATGTTTTAAAAATGGTTTTAAGGATTTATATGGACATTAAAGTTTAGAAATCAAAACTCCTTTTAAAAAGTTTCAAAGTGGTATGGGACACTTTGATTCAAAAATCTACTTTTAAATGGCTTCTTGACAAATAGTGTGACTTTTAAATGTTTTCAAGAAAAGGGGGATATTTCTCTCAAATAGTTTTGATGATTACTTTCATTTATGTCAACATCCTTCATTATTCATGATTGAGGTTAATGTGATACAATACAATCTTCCATATTGTATCAAATGAGTTATGTTTGACTGTGGATGTTCTAATTTTATACCATTCATGGTTTGTGGTTAAAGTATTGACATTTCGTATGCTAGTTTTAATATGAATGTTTATTTTATGCTTAAACCTATTCATATGAGGAATGCATTGGACTTAATAAGTGATGGGTGGAGCCCGCTATAGCTCCTCGATGCATCGGTAGGTCTCATGAGACAAACTACTGTCTTGGCACAAGGCCTTGGCAAAATCTTATTTGTAGTCTTGGCACGAGGCCTTGGATATGTGGTTATGATAGTCTGGCATTATGCATTCCATCATTATGAAAGTGGTTATTGATATTGCATGTGATCATTCAACTAGTAGAATATCCATGTGAGTAAGTAAATGGCATTATTTCATTTTATTTATGCCATACCATGTTGAAAGTTCAAGTTTCAAAGGCTTTTGTTTTAGTTATAAATTGCCTTAAGTGTTTATGCTTATTTATGAAAGCTTCTGCTATAATGTTATCCATACTGAGCATCCGAGCTCACCCCTTTCAATGTTTTATTTTTTTTTCCAGGATTATGAAGAAGTAATTTATGAATGACCTACAGGGATAGTATGAGGGGATATGAAGACAAGATGTTTTTTTATGATGTAATTTATGGATGTATCTAGTTATTCCAAGGCTACTAAACTAATCGGTCTTTCGAGACTTGATCTTTCTCATGATCATGCCAATGTTATGTAATTAATGCACCGACTCTGGGTAGCTGGGGTCGGGGCGTTACAGTTGGTATCAGAGGAAGTTTAGTACAAACCTTGGTAGCTAGATTTAGATAAACTCTGATTAGAGCACGTAGACCTAAGATGAACTTTGAGGATTAGTATAAAAGAATTTCCTAGAATTTTGGTATTGTAGAGATTTTGTGAGTTTTCCGAGCAATACATCCCTGTCTGGATACGAGCAGGTAGAGGCGGCTCTGGCACAGATGTACCTAGGGGTAAAACCCGAAAACACCGCGTTGAGCTAGACTCGAACGGGAACTGGTGCACGACAACGGGCCTTGCTGCACTCTTGGTTACGACACTCCCGGGGGATATGCTTTGGTAAATTCACAAGATTAGTATAAACCATTATTAAGGGAATACAAAAAAATTGCCCCTAAGAATATATGTCGGCAAATAGATAGTGGATAACTTATATTTTAACATAGGGTACCCCAAGTTAGGATATATTGTTCAATTACAAGATTATCCTATTATGTCTATTTTTTTACATTCTTATTAGATAAGTATTCAAAAACCCTAATTGTATTTTCTTTTGTTAGTTGAAACATGGAGGGAGCAAGATCACGAACAACTCTTCTCTCTCTTCCTGAAGAACTACTTACAATTATTATCCAGAAGTCATGCGCAGACGATGTTGAAACTTTTTCAAATGTCCAAGTTACATGCAAACAACTTTATGAGACATCCAATACCTCTAGCATTTTACGATTCTTTCAAGGTTCAAGTACCGACTGTGGGATAATGTTGCGCTCTCAACTTTCTTACCACGCTAAGCGTGGGAAGTACCATCAGGGTCTTTTCAAATTATTCACTTTATCTCAAAATTACGATGCACTAAATGATTTTCTAGATGCTGCAGAAGAGGGAGACCTTCGAGCAGCCTATATGTATCAAATTATATATTTATGTCTTTTGGGATATACGAAAACTGATTTACCAAAACCTTATTTTGAAATATTTGCAGATGAATCAGTGAGAAGTTTTCTAAAAAAACATGTTAAAGATGATGTCTCCAAATTATATATAAGAAATACCTATTTTTTTATGATGCATCGATGCTTCCATCGATATAATCCAAAATGGATGAGGAGTTTTTGGGTAAAGGAAGTAGATGATTTGGAAAAATTCCTGAGGTACCATTATGACACATGAACGCATTCTACCGAAAGGAAAATCCGCCTAGTCTCTCCAGAGTTCATGTTGTGATCCACATATCTCTAGTGACAAAATACATGCCTGACCCAACGCATGTATTCACCTATGAAGAATTATAACTGGAACCAGATCTATCTTATTGTGGAGAGCCTATCAGAATTCTTCATACCAAAGATCATGTGTTGAGAAACCGGATGACTCGTCTGGTAAAAGATCTATGGAGAAATCATAAGATGGAAGAGGCAATGTGGGAACCCGAGGAACATATGATGAAGAACCTATGTGGAAATAAATGGATGGTGAAATGTTTAAAAGTGTTAGTGATCTTTATTGATGGGTTTACTTTGGAATAATTTTCTCTTGTATTTGTAACCCCGCAGTTTGCCATGTGAGAATGATATTTGAGGAAGAATTGTCTCTTCTCTTGTGGATATAGGTATAAAAAAACCATTTGGTTTTATATGATCATTGGGGTTTGAGAAAATTATAAGTTATTATAATTTGGGATAAAAATGAAAAGTATGATATAACATTTGTGATTAAATTATGTTATTTTGAGGAATTTATCTCATTTTGGTAATATTATAAATTATAGTTTTTGAAAAAGGACAACACGTAGACCGTGTGACAACTCGTCGCGTCGGACAAAGCTGTGGGAATCGAACCCACAACCAAAGTGCGATTGGGATTTATCGCCTACCACTGGACTACGTGAAGTCCCTGGTTAATGTGACTATTTTTTTTTGTTAAATGATTTTATTGATCAATAGTAAGATGATTTGGGTTCTTATGTCTTATCAAATGAATACCCTTGGTATAGGAAAATGATTTGGTGATTAAGTGATAAATGTTATTTTGGAAGATGTTCGCTTTGTTGGAAACACTATATGCCCAAGGAAAATAGAATATAATGGGGTTTCATTTGTAGAGTAATGGTGGATTTTTTTTATCTACGTTTTTATTGTTGATTTATAGTGATTTGGGTTATTTATAGATATTATTAATCTATAACAGAGAATATGTGATGATGTTAATTACTTTTAAGTATGTGACTTTAAGAGTATTTGATGTCATTTGGAGATACAATGTAACATGGGAGACTACATAATCAAATTCTTCTATGATTTGGGTTTCAATATTAGTTTGGATTATATTAAAGGATTTTAAGGACAATTGGTTATTGAATGGTATCTATTTAACTTTGGGGTATTGTTGGTTTAATTTTAGAAATTAATATTAGTGCATATTTATCTCAATGAATATCCTTTTGGGGGATCATTAGATCATTCACTAACCATTTTGGTTTTGATTAATACTCAAAGACAATGTAAATATATAGTTTATCCTGCATGGATCATGTGATTCTATAGAAGTTTATTCTAGCTCTTCCAGTGTGACCAAGTCTTCTTGAATACTCATCGTTTAAAAAAAAAAATTTGAGTTAGTGGTGGAAATTTATTAAAAAATGAAAATCTACTTAAAATGTAAGTGTATCTCATAATGTTCTTAGTCAATATCATAAATGAATTCCTCTTCCTTATGTAATGTAACTTAAAAAAAATGTTGTCCGTTTACTTTCCTACTAGGAGACTAATGGTCGTTTGTCCCAAAAAAAGTTTGTGGTTTTCTCATTGTTAACTTTCTCCTGATCACGATTTCTATCCCTATCCATCAGAACTTGACACTTAGTTTATCATCCATATCCATGTTTTCTTACATGGAATCCTAGTATGGGTTATCTTGGATGACCCTTATACCTCTCTTTCATTCTTTTAAAGTGATAGTTTTATTGACTCTTTTTCGGATGTGGGACTTTCCATTGTATTCCCAAGCAAAATTTTAAAAATTGCGAGGACGCAATTTATTGAAGGAGGGGAGAATGTAACACCCCAATCTTCCACGGTACGTTTCCCTTCGAATAATGCGATAGCGTGTGTTGTACGCAACCTCGAGTTCTAACACACACCATAACTAATTAAACTAGCCGTTGTGAATAGTAATACCTAATTTTTGAAATTATATATATTTTATATTTCAAAATGGACTTCATTTTTGGATTCGGAATATCAAATTTAGCCTAAGGTGAAATTTTGGTACTTTTCGGATAACTTTCATATTTTGATGAATAGTAAAAATTACTAGATTTTAATTAAAAACAACTTTTTTAATCAAAATAATTAATAGTGATAAATTATGAATTTGAGTGGTTTTAAAGTATATTTAGAATATATTTTTACCATTTAATATAATTTTGGTCATTGGACATAATTTTACAATTAAACCGAACATAAACAAGTGTCAATCTTTTGATAGTTATTATCTCTTAAAAACACGCTTTTTGTTTTGACAGCGGGAATTAATTTTAAATTAATTTCTGCCACTTCTGTGTTTTTAATTTAGAAAAATGGATTCCATATTTGGAATCAGGATGTTCAAATTGTGTAAATAGGTAACTTTTATTTTTAGACATTTTGAATAATTACTGCGGTAAATATTTTATTTACCATGGTTAAGGGTAAATCCGGTAAATAAGGGTTAAAAAATAATATTATAATAATAATAAATTACCATAAAACGTGTCTTAACCCTATTGGTTGATACATGGTCGACCATGGGCATCTTTGGGTCTGTTTTGGGACCCCATGGATCCACTTGTAAGTGATAATGACACATTATATTAATAAAGTTAAAATAAAAATAAAAATGGCATAAGCTTACATCTTTTAGAAGATAAATTTTTACATAGGGTTATATATGTTGGATTTTAGATTATAAATATTCATTAGAAAGCTAAAAAGATTTCCTACATAATTATATTTTATTTATAATTTTTAGACATCAAATAATTTAAATTATTAATGACACAATAATGATGCAACGTTTACCTCATTAATAAATCATTTAAATAAATAAGATTATAATGATTAAAATATTATCTAAAACCTGTCCAATTCTTATTGGTTGATGTTATTTAGAATATGAGTCATCTTATCTTCGACCTCAATGATTTTTGGACCATTATAAAGCAAATATAATTATATTATAAAGTAATACTTTCACTCTTTCCTAAAGAGCCCCTCCTCTCCCTTATAAAAGGAGACCACTTCTACTCATTCCTCACACCTCTCAAGCCACTTGGCTCGTCCAAACCCTGCCCAAATAATCTCCCCACATCCCTCTCCTCATCCTTGAAGCTTCCCCTTAGGCAGAAAGCATTTCAAGAAGTCCTTTGGTTCCAACCAAAGTGAGTTACCTAAATTAAAGGTAACGTTTACTCTTAAATTATTTTCATTTATTTTGCTTCTCCAACCCCCAAACTCTTTTTATTTCCTTTCTTTTGTAACAACAACAGTATCCAAAATATACTAGGATGTTGTTATAAGAAGGATTCAAACTACACATACACACAACTCCATCTAATGGATGATGAACATAATGTTTCTGTGGATGGCAAACTAACGCCTCACGAAACGATGATTGTTCAAATACATCTTACCACCTCTCATGGTGGCCATTATGATGACACTGTAATTAAATATGATATTAATGATATATATTTTATATATAATCTTCTATAATTCCATTTTATTTCATACCATTATTCGTTTCATGTTATACATACGATAATTTCATTTGAGGAAGTGCGGACTACCGCCCCCTTAAAATGATATGACTCGTTCATACCACACATGGAACGAATAAAGGATGGTGTTAATGAACTTATGTAACATATATAAAATATTATATTATACTGGAATAGTAATATACCTATGTATCATTTGGATTCGATTATTTTAAAATAAAAATTAAATGGAAGTAGCGTTCGTGCGTACGTACGGACTACCGTCTCCACGAACGCGATGAGATTCATTATCCATCGTATCCATTCAAGTATAATTATCATTTGATGATTTAAAAATGATGTTTAAGGACTTGATACCATTCTGTATTTGAATAATACACATCCCATTAATAACGAATATGGCTCACATAACAAAGAATATAAAGTAAAATGAACCCGTTAACACCCGAAATGACGATAATTCTAAGATATTATTAACAAATCAATGTTAAAAGATCATATATGATATCACATTAAAGTAAATGATTCTTGTATTATTCAATAACAATTATTTCACCATTATACAGGAGGTAAACCTACCATCGACCAAGGAAAAAGTACAAAGTAAGGGATTCTCTTATCTCACTTTCAATTCCGTGAGATTTCCATTGTTCGCTACTAAATTATTGAAAGTGGTGTATTGTGTACTTCCATTTGATATATATTATCATGATTCACTTTATATTCATTTTATTCTGTAAATAATTTGGTGGTTATTAACTTTTGGCCATGCGACTCAGTTGATTAACGTGGTCAGGGGTTTCTTGTCTCACTTTTAATTCCGTGAGAATTCCATTGATCACCACATCATTATTGCATGTGGTGTATGTGTACTACCCATGATTGTATTCATTGTGTAATATACTTTATTTTATGGGTATTTACATCATCATGGTATGATCTTTCTTTCATGGGCGTTTGTTTCATAAGTTACCTAATCAATAAGGGAATTTGAGATTTCAATTTCCACTCATTTGGCTTTACGCATATTTCATTGATTATATTACCCCAAGATTATGTGTGGAATCACTATTCATTTGATTATGTCATAATTTCCACTCTCCTTCCTGTGGATATACTTTTGATACACATAATCACTCCATTGAAAATTCTCAAGTCATTGATATGAATTTGATAAGAGTAATTTTACCTCTTTCACCATTTGTTGAGTTAAACATCCAATTCGTTGGTGTTGTTTTTACAGGAATATGTGTGAATATACTTTGATTGTATTACACTGAATATTCAATCATATTTAGTGTATTTATATTTGTCACACATAATTATGTCATTGATTTATCCTTAACCTAAGGATACAACCTTTATGAGAGATTTCATCTCAATTTACATTCCATTGAGACTTCTTTGATGATATACACCAAATCACTTTTATGTGGTGTATATAATGTACTTTGACATAGAATATCATGATTCCCTTTATTCTCATGATATTACAAAGTTTTGATTACCTCAATTATTTGTATTCAAGTGTCTCTTTTGGTTAGAATCTCTAACTAAAATACCATTTTTAAATGTTTTAAAGACTTATTCATCTAAACCTTTCTCATTAATGTCCATGTTTTAAAAATGGTTTTAAGGATTTATATGGACATTAAAGTTTAGAAATCAAAACTCCTTTTAAAAAGTTTCAAAGTGGTATGGGACACTTTGATTCAAAAATCTACTTTTAAATGGCTTCTTGACAAATAGTGTGACTTTTAAATGTTTTCAAGAAAAGGGGGATATTTCTCTCAAATAGTTTTGATGATTACTTTCATTTATGTCAACATCCTTCATTATTCATGATTGAGGTTAATGTGATACAATACAATCTTCCATATTGTATCAAATGAGTTATGTTTGACTGTGGATGTTCTAATTTTATACCATTCATGGTTTGTGGTTAAAGTATTGACATTTCGTATGCTAGTTTTAATACGAATGTTTATTTTATGCTTAAACCTATTCATATGAGGAATGCATTGGACTTAATAAGTGACGGGTGGAGCCCGCTATAGCTCCTCGATGCATCGGTAGGTCTCATGAGACAAACTAGTGTCTTGGCACAAGGCCTTGGCAAAATCTTATTTGTAGTCTTGGCACGAGGCCTTGGCTATGTGGTTATGATAGTCTGGCATTATGCATTCCATCATTATGAAAGTGGTTATTGATATTGCATGTGATCATTCAACTAGTAGAATATCCATGTGAGTAAGTAAATGGCATTATTTCATTTTATTTATGCCATACCATGTTGAAAGTTCAAGTTTCAAAGGCTTTTGTTTTAGTTATAAATTGCCTTAAGTGTTTATGCTTATTTATGAAAGCTTCTGCTATAATGTTATCCTTACTGAGCATCCGAGCTCACCCCTTTCAATGTTTTAATTTTTTTTTCCAGGATTATGAAGAAGTAATTTATGAATGACCTACAGGGATAGTATGAGGGTATATGAAGACAAGATGTTTTTTTTATGATGTAATTTATGGATGTATCTAGTTATTCCAAGGCTACTAAACTAATCGGTCTTTCGAGACTTGATCTTTCTCATGATCATGCCAATGTTATGTAATTAATGCACCGACTCTGGGTAGCTGGGGTCGGGGCGTTACAATATTAATCCCAATAATACATAATAATCAATAAGTGTGTTGAAATATATGATGATACTCTTATAAAATCATCGAGTAATTCTTGTCATCAATAAACATTTACATTGAAAAGAAGGGTTATTAAGGAAATATATTTGTACAAAACCAGAAGTTAAGAAAGATTATATTTTCATAATAAAAGTATTTATTTTATAAATATAATGTTTTAAATAATAGATTATAGATTTCCCGTGAAAATAGATTAGAGTTTGATAAATTCTCTTTAATCGAGCTTGTATTTCGGGATGAATTATTGAACGATCCTTTTAAATTATAAAACACCCCATAAATTAAAGTTGATTCTGGATGGTATATCTATATTGAACATCATAAAAGATAATATGACTATCTGATATGAATAAATAATAATTTAATTGATGTATGTAAATAATAAGTGTAACCTAAATGAAAATGGAGGTTCGGGTTGAAAACACATACCTTAAGTCTGAAGGTGTTCCTCACATGATCATAATGTCCTGAATAATAAAGTTTAGGATAATAAATTAATGAATCTATAAACTCTTAATCAATAAATTTATTTATTATAATCATATAATTTTCATTAATTTCCTTTTGAGGGATTAAGATATTCAATTTCATTGTTTGGTAGTGTTTTTTTCCTTGATTTTCATGATCAGTTTACTTATATTTATGTACGGGTAAACATGTAGAAAGAGAATGGTTGTACAAAAAAGATGTTTTATGTTATTAGAGATCAACTAGAAGCTTACATGCCAAAGATTTATTTTTTTATTGTGAGTGGAGATGAATCATTATATAAATCTTTAATTATAATTGTTTGGTTAAATTGATCGTTCTTGATCACAACAAAATTATTTTTATTTATAAATTAATATCATGTAAAAAATGATTCCATAACCTTAATTTAGATATTGTACATATAAAATAATCCTTTTCAACCATATAAAGGGTTTCACGCCGATAATTGAATACAATAATAGAAATGGAAAAGTCGTCGCCATTGAATGTGATAAATTAACACATCTCAGAATGTGTTTTCATTTATAGTGTAAAAGAAAGTGAAATGAGAGATATTTTAGAATTAAAAAACTAAATAAAAACATTAAAGAACATTTAATTTAATTGACTCATCACACTATATGGATGGAAGGAGTTGGTGGAAAAAAATGAAATGAACTTCATATAAAAAATTGAAAAGAGGAATTTACCTCTTGAAGTAATCTTCCTTGAGAGCCTTTTAAGGGGAGAGGATATGGTATCTTATGAGTACAAGAGATAATAGATGTGAGGGATGATCTTTGGAGGATATTTGAGTATAATTTTAACAAGGAACACAAATTTAGATGAAATAATGGAAGAGGGAGTGAGAGGGGTGTATAGTTGAGGAGAGGGGTGATTTGAGATTATATTATTCATTATTTTATTATTTCTCTCAAGAGAACCAATTATGATGATTGATGTGACCCATAATAGTAGTAAGTGCATGTGAGTTTGAACCTACTATGCTTACATCCACCATGAATATAGGAATAGAGAATTTAACTGATAATGTATATATACGGTACATTACCTTATTTTACTATTCATAAAAAATTTTAGTATTTCATAAAAATCACTAAAATTCACCCGAATAATTTTTTCATGTGTAAAATTAAAATATGAACTCTGTTTTTTTAGAATAATTTTTTAAATTTGAATAATTTAATTTTAAAATAAAATCACTATTTATTTTAAAAATAACAATTTTAAAACTATAAATAATTTTGTATCACTTTGAAAAAATATTCTAGATCTCATTATTTTAAAAAATTAAGACAATAATATAATAATATGGTTAACTATTCATAAGGGTCATATTACTATTCATATTAAAATTCATAATGGAATGTTACTATTCCTTAAAAAATAATTTTTTCTTATCAGACTCAAAATATCTTACTGAACACAACTATGTTTGTCAGGCTTTCGAAATTCAAATTATATAGGTGGGAAAATTATAATTATTTGATTGGTTATATCAATGTGGTGTATTGTGGAGACTTACTATTTCATTAATTTAATTAGAAATACTTGGGTTATAATATCAACCTTTACAAAAATATGCTAATAATCCTCTTGTATTGGAGAAGAATGTGTGATTTCTTGGGATAAACCACATGATCATTCTGATCAGAGGGTTTTTTGGGAATATATGTAGTGATATTAGTACGTTCTTGTCCCTATATTTGAATCATCACAAGAATATTCTTATTTTTTTTTCAAATATTTCTAGAATGAAGAAAATTTTTAGAAATGTTTTTAGAGGAATGTAGGAATGTACATTTTCTATCGAAAATATATAATGGTTGATATATTCAATTGAAATAGGGACATGAGACTACACATTTCTTATTTATTCTTTCATACTACGTTGATGTTATTCATGAAGGGGGTAAGGATATAGACCCCCCCCCATGCTTGATCTATAAATATGCATGTAGACTTTATCTGAGTGAGTAGGAATTTAATCCTCCTCACTGGAAAACACTAGAATATGCCATTGGTCTTCATTTGAGGAAGCGTGAATATGAGAACAATCTTCATAATCCAATACATTCTATGACAGATGTTTCTTTATTAGTGCCCATTCTGGGGAATCATATATTGAAATGTCTCGGGTGGTTCTTCCAGTAGGATATTGGGGGAAATAGTGGGATGTAGTTGGTGATGGTAGTTGATAGGAGCCCTCATTAAAGCATAATGAACTAGAAGAGAGCTATAGTTGACTCCTGGATCCAAATTCATTATATAATGAAGGTGATGATTTTCTAACTATAAGGATAAGATTCCTAATTTATTGTAGATAGTAATGAGTTCCAATTTGTTCGGTATGGTTCTCATTGGATGATGTAGACTTGTCCGTTTCATAAACTGGATACCCCTGTGTGTAGCTCCTAGGGCTAGGATTTTACCATTCTAGTATTATTCCCAGACTAGTACGTTCTCCAATTGATGTTGAAGGTTTCATGTAGGTGAAATTTTTATTTATATCATAGGGGTATTAGATGTATCTAGTTTACAAAAATTATCTCTAGATGAAGAAATTAATTCATCTTTGGGGATTGTTTATGAAAATGTATTTTTATTCATAGATATAATAAGAAGAAAGGTCAAAAAAATTTCACCATCGTAGACATGTTACATTTTCAATTAGATATTCACATGAAACAAAACTGACCTTTATTTTTTCTAGTTTGGAAATTCTACTACTGTGGACTTGTCACATCAATGATGGATTTTTTGATAAACTTAATTACATTTGTTCAATGAATCATTTTTAATTTATATATTCACATAGAGTTCACCATTTTGATGGGGAAGAGATGATTAGTTTTTTTGAATGGTTGACTATTGGGGGTTTTGAGGTTTGTGAAATCATTCAAGTCAGGTTAACCATTTATATCTTCTATTGAAACTCTAAATGGTCCCCTCATCCATAACTGAGTTTTGACATATTTTAAAAAGGAAGGCAGTCAATTTGGGATTCAGAACCAATGTCACTTATGAACTCACATTGGTCAAGTTTAAGTGATGTTAGGCTCAACACACCCATTTGTGGGGAATTTATTCCTATATTTGGTATCTCTAATAGATTTAACATATGTTCACAAATCAATTCTTGATCTTGATACAACGAAAATTGACATAAAAAATAACCATGTTTCGATCCTTTCTATTTTTAAAGGGGTGTATATTAGTGATTCCATTTGTATGTATATGAGGTTTAACATAAATTTAAAAATAAATGGTAGATACTAATATTTTGAATCCACACAACTAGGAAATAAAAATATATATCCATCTGGGGAGGTGATTAATATCACGAGGATGGGATAGAACCATTATAATGAGTCCTAAATAGCCTTTTTATATCATGAATCAAAACCCACATAGTTTTTTGAAGACATGTAATTAAAAATGAGGAAGGATGGTGGTATATGAGGTCATTGAGGAACCATTTGTTGCGTTTGAGCCTCATATTAGTGTCCCACATATCCCAGATGTAGTAGGAATCAGATTAATAAATGTTTGGTTATTCCAATGTGACATATCCCAAGGAGAATTCATTCATGTGGGGGAATTCATATCATACTGTTGAATGGGGCTGACACAATGTGGTTTCCCTGGATGGTATAGGTTCTTGAATCTAGTGACATAAAAATTTCAACTTCACAATCCCATGTGATTCATTCTTAGTATGAGAAACAAGAGGTAGAAAGAAACTAGTCTCATGGAATACAGATGATGTACTTATGCATTGGGAAGAACCCAATAGGTAGTTATAGATATATATTGAGCCTTATGAAGTAATTATACATATCTAGGTTATGGATGGAAATATATTCATCATTGTTAATTTCGCTTCACCATCAATTAATTGTTGAGAATGAATTAAAATCCTATTTGATATACTGGATCCTGATGGATGGAATAAATGAAACATGTAAGGATCAACATCGAGGAGGATACACATTTGAGCATGGAACATAAATCGGAATAATATATATCTTGTCTTTGGCATAAATATGTTTAATCATAGTTGGGGTAGACTCTCAATCCAACGATGGATAGGGAAGAATAATAATCCCATTGGAGAGATTGGTTTCTGATTATTATAATCTCACATGAATTGAGGGATGTACCGTAAAGTAAATTGTTTGTTAATCTCATGACTTTTGGATTATTCGTATGTATCATGGTTATAACAGGAATCAATGTTCTCCTATTTCAGTTTGGGGTATTCCAATGTGGGTCCACCAGGAATGGTTATCATGCCCAGACATGTCTACTCGAAATTTCTTGATTATCTAGATGACCCATTCTAAGTGTGTTCCAGATATGTCTCGGTTTCCAAGAAGAAATTTCAAAATAAATATTAAGATCTAGTTGACTTGTACATGGGATATCATATTCTCTAGATGCCCCACATGGAATAAATCATAGAATCATCACTAAAATGTATATATATTGTCTCATGACATGGGTGACGTGGCTTGGAAAAATCATAAGGCCTAAATTTCACAACTAGGAGGCTATAAAATCCACCGATTGACATGTCTTAAGGGTGTCACACAATCAAGGATGACATATATAAAGGAAAATTAATGATCTTGATGACTTGTTTAGAGGACATCATGATGCCTAGCTGACATTCCCTATGGCCATTACGATACTGAGGTGACATGACCTGGTGCCTCAACATAACATGGTAAATATTTCTGGAATACATTTCAATATTTGGATGGTATGTAAGGAGGAATTCCAGATAAATGGGCGTAATTCCTAGTGGGATTATCTGGATTTAATTCACATGTACAAAGGACAAAAAATGCATTAAGTAACATGTATAGAGATATTATCTTGACTTTGGAAATATGTAAAAATGCTATCAAATGATCTTTGTGGGTCATGTGAAGCACATGAAGATCGGAATATCAATATTCTTGTATTTCACAGATCTTTTTCATTCATTATTCCAATATTTCTTTCATATGTTCCTCATGTTTTTTCAGGTTGTTATTTTTTTTATCAATGTGACCTAATAGACATGCAAGGCCTCCTTCTCATAATTTGGTAGACATAAAATAGGTCATTCATTTGATCAATAAATCATAACATGAATCAAATTTTTCTATCATGTGATACCTTAGGTCATTCCCCCAGACATACATGGTTGATGAACTTTTGATCGTGTGATATTTTTCTTGAACAATCCCACTCTTGTGAAGACATCGTCACCTCTGTATGCATTCATTCAATTCTCTGTTTATTATTCCAAGGTTGGGGGTGATTTTATAAAACTCACCACATCCGTTATACACCTCATGACATGGATATTAAGATAAAAACATGATCTAGATTCGGTGGATTAATTTTTGTTTCGCATGCATCACATGATCCTTTTGAAGGTCATTTGGGGGGTCTCATGATATTCATTAATCATTAAAATGTCCCAAAATTTCCACTTTTATATTATCTCATTCGATTAAATGGATTTTCCCTAACCTTGTTTCCATGTCAGACATCCTTTATCGCATCAGTCTAACATGACTTGGATTATTCATGAGATCTTAATGACCAAGGAAAGTCTTCCGCATGATCTAATGTGACACATCTAAGTTCATCAATGAGATGAAGGTGAATTTTGAAGGGATCATTTGGAGATTAGAAAAACATGTAGAGGGGGACTTCGGTATCCAATGGTGATCACATTGTGTGTATGAACAATTTCACATGAAGGCCAGAATATCCTATCATCATAAAAATTGTTATTTCATTAACTTTTGTATTTCCTTCTTCATTCTACAAGGACATGCTAAATCACACAAATGAATGAGTTTTATCGAATAAAATAACTCTCCATAAAAATGATGCATTCCATGGCCAATATCGAATTAGGCAGTGATAAGAGATAATTGGTGTAGACACCCAACCGTATTCAATATACAGCCAGTGGTGTAGCAAATAAATGAATATACATTTCCGGTACACTTAGCATGATGAATGTGACATGTCAACAAGCTCTTATGTGATAAGGTGTACATGTCACTATGGTCATCATGAGGACATTTTAATGACTTAATAATATCGCATGAAAATAAATGAGAACAATAGTTATCTCATTTTTTAAATATTTTTACCATTTAATTTTTTAAATAAATTTCGATGATTTTCAAGCGCATGTCAGATGAAAATCACTGGATCAGAATAGTATGTTTGTATGTATTCAAAAAATTAGGAGTGATTTTTGGGTTCCCCTTAAAGAGGATAGAGGCTTCTCAAAGGGGCATTAGATGATCAACAAAAAATGTTCTGTCATGCATGACCCATTTACATTGCCTTATGAGGGTCATGAAAATATGTTCTCCTATAAAGATTAAATGATCTACATATTTTTTCAACATTCTCTTCCATTTTATTATAATAAAATTATTCTCTTACCTACGTTATTTATTCCCTTATATATTTTCTGATACTCATTTGGAAGGCATCAATAATGATTTACCTTCAAAAATAATAATAAAAATATTATTTTTACAAATGGAATTGGATATCATAACATCAGAACCATTAAATATGATTTATTTTTCCATATAATTGACTAATAATATAAAATTTATTGATTGTGACACTTATATTGTTTTTTTATTGATGAAATTACTAACTTTAAATGCATTATATTCATGAATCAGAAGTCAATGTCTTATTAAATGTTTAAAATAATTACATAATGTGAAAAAATTGAGTGTTCAATTTTATTATTGTACATATATATGGAATATTATATAGAGTACACACAAGGAAAATTTAATGTATATAGTTCTAATTATACAATTCATTAATTATTATGCGCACCATATACCCCATAATAATATGTTGTGTTTGACTAGATGAACAAATTTAAAATACCATCTTTACCTGGTATTTCATCCTTTTAAATTTCATTAATTTTTTTTATTTTAATTAATTTTGGCATGGAATATTGTAATAGAGAAGTTACAATTGTTGTAAAAGAGTTGAAGAAGAATAAGATAGGTGATGATGTCTAGCTGGAAAAATATTTACACCATGAATTTGGAATTCACAACATTAATTAGTCTTGGCATACCAAGTGAAATTTATAAGGGGTGTCAATTGTTTAGGGATCAACCAATGAACATAAATCAACTCCTTAATGGTTTTCTGAATTCAAAAAAATAATAACACATGTCATTTATCATGTTCATCACATGGTGTTTCTCTTTTATAGTTTTTTATTTTAGAGTGAAGTTTTATCAGCAAAATAAAGAAATGAACAATTAAAAATAAGAATCCCATTTCAAGGTTGTTAATGTGTTATACACATTTATATTCTAAAACAACTAGCCCCATAAAAATCTTATATCAAACACCCATCTCTAGAATAAATCCCTTCTATGGTGACCTGTGGAATCCCCTCTGAACTAAAATCATCCTTAATAGGATCTTGGTGTTTAGACGCCTAAATATTTAATGTTTTATAAGTATGTAGTACAAGAAATGATGAATAGTATTTCTACATAAAAAATTGAGTTTAATATTGTATTTTCAATGATTCCGAGGTTGGTTATCAAGAATAACATCCTTATGTATGTATTATGTCTCTAGAATATGAAATATATGATATTTTAACAATACACCATGTAAAAAACTAAACTAAGTAGATAATTCACTTTTTTGATAAAACCCATATACAGAGGCCTCTAAAAAAACCGTATGGTTCACTTGGAATTATTATTGGAGAATTAAGCAATCCTAGAGGTATTCCCACCCTAAATTTAGTGAATGTGATAAGAATTGAATTAGATATAGTCTCCTTCCATTATATATTAAATTTGATAATTGATAGCGTGATATAATGTGATATCAATGATTCATCATTAACATGTGAATTGAAGAAATGATAACAAATTATTTATTAGTAGGTAACTATAAAATTAACCAATTTTTCTTATAATATTATTTTTAACATGCCAGATTCATGGAATTTTTGGATTTATTATACTTCATATTGTTAATATTATGGTTGAGGCACAATACACTATACTATGAGATGATGTATCATCATTTAAAATTGATGTGGGGGAATTGACCTTGAGTTTGAGTTGTATATTTACCATATTATTACCATTAAATGATTTATTCAGATATATGATAATCCACCAGTATGATATTATTTATTTTTCTTTTTGCGTAGAAGTGCAACAAGAGAATATATAAGCAAATCCATCGTAAGTAATTCACATGGATCCTAGTATGATATAATTTATATTTACAAGGGTTTTTTGTGCTCCATGGAACCACATAAGAGACTCATGTAATTGAAAATATCATGGAGCTAAGTATGATATTGTCACTTCCCCATTTCAATGATCTTCATCCATAAGAAAACTTAAACCATCCCAACATGGGTAATTCACATTGAGAATAGTTTTTATTTGTTTTTCCAATTAATTACATGGGAGTTTCATATTAAAATGAGGATTACGTGATGGAATATGTGATCTTTTTTTTATTGAAGAGGATCCTACACAAGACATAGATATTCATCATTGTTTTGAACCATGTTTTAATAACTATATGTGTCAATCAAGACCCAGAGGTTCGATGGGATTATTGTTTGTTACATATAAATTAATGATTTTAAACCCATTTTATATAAGTATTTTAGGAACTATATATTAGTATTTGATATTTTAAAAACTATCATTGAAACACTGCTATGTTGTACTCTGTCTATATTCAGAATTCATTTAGTAACTGTGAAACTTTCAAGGTTATCAGTATTGAAAAGGGAAAAAGTACATGCGATGTTTGATTGCATGTTGGATGGGTGGGGTCAAAGAGAGGGGACCCTCATATGTTTGATATCAGGTCATTCTTGTTTTTTATTTAGTATATTTTAATTTAAAATGTATTACATTATATATTTAATTAGGATACATTCCATAGAACAAATCATAGTATTTTATATTGTGTTTACTCTTCATAGTTCCCTTTATTTTTTGTGTTGATGATTGATTATTTATATTATTTTTCTATAATTTAAAATATATACAAGATGGTACAGTCTGAACACTATGTTTCATTCACAATCACTACTATTTGGAAGCCTCTAGAAAGTGGGGTGGAATTCTTAATGTCACATAAACAACCCACTCAGTCACATATGAGAGACTAAAAATGAGAGTGTTATAAAGTTGCATCATAGGTTGTACATTTATATTTATATAATATTTGGTAAAGGTAGAAAATATTGTTGGATTTCTCAGTCTATTGACATGATATTTTTCGTGGGAGTAGCTAATACATGTACAGGGATAACCAAATTACCCATGGGTGGTATTTTTTTTTCTTTTTCTCGTCAAAAAGTTTTGATTTTTTCACATTGGGTGGTTCACATGTTGTGCAATGTTTCTATTAATTGATATTTGAATTGTGGAATGTCACTATAATGGATGAGTATGAAAACCACATGTTATGAATATTACAATATATATTGATATATATAGTTCATGTTAGGGAAATATTAATATCATGGGGGCATATTAGACTATATAACAAATTAAAATAATTTCATTGTTATAGTTGAAAAAATAATTGAAATAACTATTATTTTTTTCAAATATCTTGTTAATATATATATAGTGGAACCCTGAGTTATTGATTATATATATTTCTTATTTGTGGTTGATCTTGTCATGTAACACGTGTTATATGTTTTACATTTAACCTTTAGGTTAAAATTACACTGCATCATCTTCAGGTTGAGAATCTGGAATGTTATTATTAGTACACTCCCAACACATTTGAAGGAAAACAAATTACACCTCTCATGATGCAGATGGAAGATCATCTCTATGAAAAAATATTATGTGTAATGTGATCTAGGGATAAGGATACTACTCACATGGTAACATTTGTGTTTGATTTAAACAGAGTGTTATCATTACAAAACCCTTCTACATTCAATTTGAAGGTATGCCACTAGGGCACATAGATACAGATTGAGTTATCCTATATTACAATTAAGAACCTCGAGACACCCATTGATAAGAGGGTGATGGTTTTGGCTTATAACTTATGAGGTGTAGCCACCATTTATTAGATATCATGGAGAAATATAAGAAAAAATTAGGGCTTACTTGGAAGGACATCGAGGTGATGTTCCGAATCCCTAGCTATTTAGAGATGCTGATGGAGGAGACAGAACATATGTCCATGAAAAAAACATAGGGAGATATGTCAATGATGGATTATGTGGTATTTTTTTACTAACAAGTAGTATTTGTATCCATCATCATTTTCTGATGAAATCCCCTTGGTGAACAGTTTCATGTGTGTGATTCAACAAAATGTTCATATGTGAATATGTTTTTTAGGAAACATTGCAGATATTATGAATTGGGATTTCATAACTTTATGGAAACTTGTGAAGGCCCTACATGGATTGCATGATGTATCATTATAAAACTCATCCTCTAGTGGTAGACCATTTTTAAGATGTATTATTTGAGGTCTTATATGATATACCACCATTGTGGTAGATTAAATTCACTATCATGTTTGTGATGATATCGAAGCCAGTTTCTATTTCACCATACTGGATGACACAAGAAGAGAGTCGTGAGTCTGATTTTTATTTGGTATATCTCTATATAAATAAATTCATACAACTTAGTAATTCTTAGTGGAGTTCTCCAAATATATTCACCATTAATGATGATGAGAATTTACACATTTATGTGGATGAATAGAGACAAAATCAAATGGAGGTCATGAAATAGTATCTTATTCCATGCATCAATTATATATTCAATCATTGGAGATGTTTCATTATATTTACATGATTGAAAATATTCTAGGGTATGAAAATTCATAGGTGATACTATTTGACATACATATTTCCGCATTGTGGATAATGTGTGTAATGTATGTGTTTTTTGAATTGTCATTCAGTAGGAAGAACACACAGGTAGTATTCATGGACATAATGAACTAAATCTCGCATATGTTCCTATATAAGATTGTATTAATTTTTCTTAAACCAATATTTGTGTACTACCATTATATATATGATCGTTCCCAACATCTTGGTATCATTCTAATTATATAGATATAAAATCAACTTTTTTCCATGATATCCAAATATAATTTATGGACTATTTGATTATGCAGATTGGGAATTTGTCTCAAAGGATGGAGTGTTAGAGGATCTAGATGAGGTTAAATCCATAAATCCTTGGATGAATCCAATGAGTTTCTCCAAGATTAGAGGATTTCTAGGTCAATAATTCCATTTTCAACATTTCATTCACAGATTACCCAATCTGGCATCAATGAAGTACATGATGTCTAGGAAGGGGTGATGTTGTTTTGATTATATTCATGTGAGGAGGATTTTTAGTAGATGAAGAGTGTGATATACTCATCATAAATCATCATAATTCATATTTTAGGTAAAGAATATAGCTTCTAATATGAAGCATATGGAGTCACACTCTAATATATTCTGATACAGGAGGAAAAAATGCTTTATTATGGAATAATAAAGCTAATATCAAATGATTTAAACTACCCTACTCTTGATCTAGAGATTTTTTTGGTGGTATACAGCAGTAGATTCTAGAGGAATAATCTTCTAGGGTATAGGTTTTTAGTGTCTATGGTCTTGAATTTCCAAATGTACCTATTTTCATAAATGATATGTAAAACATTGTAAAAGGATGTGGGTTGAGTATCTATTGTCCATGGACAATTTTATATCTTACTCCCAATTAAATTTCAATGTTATTGTTGATTCTTCTAGATGTATGATATATAAATAAGTAGTATGAGAGTCTTTCGATGAGTCACTAATGATTGATTTTTTTATAGACATGCATCATGATGTTCATGAGTTGAATGGATGAGTGTGTCTAATATAGATATCTATTATACCCCATCTTATAGATCAAATCAAGATGGGGAAGTTATTTTATTTGATGTTTTTAGCTCAGGGGGGGCATATTATATGGTGGGAAACCACCATCAAGATGGTCAATTGGTAGTATTTATGTTTTTTATATCTAGGGAAGTGTATGGATTCCTATAGGATCTTGTGATGAGAAGGTTAGAGAATTTCAAACCTCTAGATGGTACATAATGTCTAGTATTATAGAGATGTATCATGATATATATATATAGACAATCTTTGTTTACAAGAATAAATAACGTTATAACGAGCTTCATGGAGAGATGTTTCACCTGTTAGAAGGTGATGTCGTAGCACCATATCTATCCAAGGATTTGGCATCCCATACCCATTTTCAAATAGAAGTTGGAAGACACCACTATGTACAATAGGATAGGATTATCGAGGACACATAGCATGAATCATAAAGAATGGGAGATCATGGATCGACTAAAAATTTTATCCCCCACTTGTTAACTATTATGAAGAATTTCACTATTGATGACAAATGAAGTCTATATTCATAAAAAATAGTTTGACCATACAGTGTTCAGGGGACAATAATTTCTGTTCTAGATCATCATCTTATATATAAGTTATGGATGTGTCTCAAAAAGACTGTTGGAGGATAGTTCAATGTCCGTACAACCAATCATTCCAAAACCAACATAGAATCTGAATAGATGATTCGGATTCTGGAAAATATCTTAAGACCCTACGTATTAGACACTATTGGTTCTTGGAGGTAACATCCCACACTAATGGAGTTCTATTTAAAAAACATAATCGAGGAATAAATACAAATATATAATTTATTGTATTGGAATGGAATTCCATTCCATTCACCTCTTTGTTGAATTGTAGAATGATAGCCAGTTCTCCTTGGAACTAATCACATAATGAAGAAATCTTAATGGGATCAATTAATCCAAGAGTAGTATTTTGACATATAAAGTCACTAGAAATAATATTCAAACCACTATAGATGATATCTAAATGTTGTGGCTGGTCACCATGTTTTTTATTCAGGTCTCATGTTGTTTGGGGAAATACCACATCAAGATAAAATGAAATCTAGCACCTATTTTTTAGGATGTATTAAATAGTGGAAAAACTAATACATTTGAATAGTATTTGGCCCTTTTACATCACAATAAAGAAATTTCTAAAAAGTTTCATATTTTATATAATTTTTGATATGATCTTTTCTGTTACCATATTATAGACAATGATGACATCAGGATCGTTGTTAATCTATACTTTGAGGAGAGTCATATTCATATCAAGGGCTTAACTTAGATGAATCTAGAGTTGAGAAAATAACTCTCGTATGAGGGTAGATGAAACATGTGAATTTTTAATAGGATAAATATAAAATGTAATATGATATGTGAATATTATTTCCAATAATTTTCATCGGTTCAAGCATAGTTGTTTTGGATTATAGATTGAGGTGAGGTATTAATTTAGTAGAGAGGATGTGGGATCCCATATTTTCCAATAAGGTTCGTCATTTAGTTTTTATATGACCGCATTGGGTTTATTAACTTCTTGTAATGACCCAACCATTTTTAATAAAAAATATATCTTGAAAATATGTGGTATATTATTTGGTACAATAACAAAGTATATCCATCAAAAAATGAAGTGAGTATAATTGAAATGTGACCATTAGGTTTCGACCATTATATGATATTTGGTCAATTATTGCTTTTGTTTAATATGTTTGTATGAAATAATACTCCTAATTATAATTTTAATGTTATAATCAGAATTATTAATAGAAATGATTATGGTTAATTAATGCAGAATGGAGAATCGAGGGCCTCATCTAGTAGAATTTTTCTCTAGGAAGCATATTTTTAAGAAAATGGGCGGGTGTAAGTGTCTTTGGTGTTATTTTTTGACCAAGACCATGACTATATTCAACATGATAAGCATGAATGAAATCACTAATGATATAAGATTGGGTTAGTATAGATGAACACTCAGGTGATGTTATCTGAGCCACCCAAAAATTATATCACCATTGCACACCTTTCCCTTAGGTCATATAAGGGTATTACAAGTGGTGATGATTGATGGACCTAATTACTTAAAACTCAATCAATTTGTTTTTAAAAAGAATTTATTTTCTATTTCTATTTTATGAATAGTTTTGCTTAAAACATTTGATGGAATTTAATAAATGGTTTATTCAGGATAAATATTGTAATTTTCCAATATATATAAATAATTATTATAATAAAATAATTTATTATTAGTTAATTTTATTGAAGTTAAATATTTTTATAAAAAAACTCCCTTGTAATTATAAATGATAAGATAATTTTATTTTTTATTCAAATGACTGAAATTTTACTATGCATTTTATTCCCCTCTTATTTTATATAGATAATTATTCTTATATTAAAAAAGATAAATTTCTCATATTCGGATAATTATTATAAAAGAAATCATTTTTTAAATCAAAACATTGATATTAGGTTTCGGTGAAATTATGAGAATATTATAAAATACTTTATTTTTTCTAAATAGTAAATTTATACGATGAGTTTTTTGATATGTTTAATGACAAAATAACTATATAATAATGATGTAATAATAAATATTAAAGTCTAGTAGAATATTTTGGATTATGATTTGATACATTATGTCTCAAGTGGCCAATACTATGGGAAAATAAAATTTGAAATCATCGGGTTTTTAAAATACTACTACTGAGGTGTCGATGGAAATTAAAAAAATAATTCCCTCCCATTTTCTATAAATAAACACCAATTTTTTAATTTCCATTCCTACAAAATTTATCCTCCATGATGATATGAATGTTTTACATACTTAATAGTACCCCAAGGTGTCCTCATTCCCCCAATGTCCCGATCTTTGATTTTAAGGAGTCACTCTTCAAGGTAAGGGAAATATCATCTTCTGTTTTCCATTCCATTTATTTTTTAGGTGGTATGTATTTTTTATTTACCCAATATTTTATTATGTCCACTTTTTTGTAAATATTTTCTATATTAATATTATTTTATGAATTTTATACCCTTTTACCCTATATTTTTAATGTTTTCTAAAACCATGTTATATACGCGTTACGATGTCAGATATTTATCTCAAAATTTATTTCTTTTTATCAAGAAGTTATTTTTATTTCATTTGTGAATACAAAATCCTCTTTCTTCTATAAGGGTATTCACATAGATTTAAAAATTATATATTTAATTCTAGGATTAACATACATTAAACCCTACATCCTTTTATATGGGTTTAAAATAACAAAAGGATCTTGCTTGTAGGCACATTCTAAAACACCATGATTCTGAAATGAAACCTATATCTCTTATTCTATATGGGATATTTATGAAATGTTTTATTATGATATTTTTGGATCACATTAATTAATTCCTAATATTGTGGCACCATAATAGTGCTCCAATTAATTTTGTAAATTATTCAATATCTAAAGATGAATTATTTTATAATAACATGGTGAAAACCATGGTAATTTTTATAAGACCTCCCTGAGAAACCATCTTGTAATTATTATGAATGACCCAATTATATGTTATATCCACATTTCAATATTATGATGATTATTATATATATTTTTATATGACTCTTCATCTATTTATCAAGCTGTTATAAATTTCTTTAGGTTATTATTGATATTCTACAAGATCACAATTAAAGGGTTTCCCTTGTTTTTCCTTAATGGACCTTACACTCAACCTTTAATTTAATGTATGACCCCATGTTAGGATATGAAATTAATATACATAGGATGAAACTTAAAAAATAATATCAAATGTAATATAATAATGTTTTGTGTTTTCATGTATTGTGTACCTTTTTTCTTAAAGATTTAACATTAAATGATCATCTATTTGTCAAATGTAATGAAATATTTATTTAATAAATGGTCAGATTACATACATGGTATCAAAGGATGGATTAGTTATTTTTATAAAATAAGATTTAAAAAAAATTTGAATAACACTAGATAATGTATTAAAAATAAGAAAATATCATAGTATTTTGGTGAAATATTAAGTAAGTGGATTCTGAGAAAAAACCCCATCTAGATAAAAAAAGTGGATGTGGATCTTGAAAAAATGTATCTAGGGGTAAAAAATGAAAACACCACTTCAATATAGACTCAAATAAGAATTAGTGCACAATTTTTTTCCTTTATAGACTCCTAGTTTTACACTCTAGGTGGAATGTTTGGTGAATCACAATATTTTATAAATAGTTATGATTGATTTTAAAAAATGTAATTGTACATAAATAATAAAATCATTAAGAATGATGTTTTAATGCATCAAATTAATTTTTCTTCATAATATTATTATATAAAACAAGCTTCACACTAGGTTTTTCTTCTTTTAAAAAGGAGGGAAATAAGAGAAAATGTGTAAATGGATAACACAATGGATCATGTGTTGAAGGCCATCTGATGGAATTAAAAATGGTAAAATTTATGATAAAGATGAATCAAATGACTCATGTTATGAGAAATAAATTGAATCAATACAAGTGATCTAATTCACATCGAAGGGAAAAAATTTCTTTTTAGTATTTTATGTTTCAACGACCACCTTATTTATGTGAAACTATCGACCCATTGATTAATGCTAGATCTATAATCTCTTCTGAACATATATTATCTATATTTGATTGTTCAAAACTAGACTGATTCTTCATGGAAGAGTACTGCGTAATGGGAAGACCCGATCAGTGGTGGGAATTGATAAAAAATATGAAGCCAAGAGGGGATATTTAAGTTATGGTGTGGGTCATGTTCAGGGGAATCTCTTTCAAAAAATAACCCTTATATTCAATGTGAATGAAAATTGAGAAGTAATTCCTAGATCTGATGTAGAAGGAGAATGAATATATTAGAAGCTATGATATTTAATTTAATAGATAATCCAATTGCACATATATCATTATCTTGGGTCCTAATGGGTAGGTTGAATGATTTTTTATTAGACTAAGTACTCATCTACCTAATAATCATGCCAATGAAGACTATGTCAGTTATGGGGAGATAGTAATAAGTCCTATAATGATTTAACTAGTTTTTGGTGAGACATTGTGGTCATAAAAATAAAATAAAAAGAGTAGATATTTTGAGCCATGCTTAGGGAGGGGTGTTGACCAAGAAATGGGTGGGAAGCTAGTGAAACATTCCACGTGCAATAATTTTCGGATAAAGCATTATGATAACTTCTTTCTCAAGAGTACAAAATGTTACATGTGTGGAAGAGATTTCTATATTTTATGGAATTGTTTTAGTGAGGTGAAGCCTCGACTTCTCAACACTAACGTCAATAGAAAGTTGGTGTAGGCCCAACCAAAATTCCAACGTTTCATATTTGGATAGCATGAACACTTCCAATCACAGTAGAAATTCGAGGGAAGTGGAGGGAAATCACCATTAACCCAATTATAGTCCAAGAGAGAAAGATTTTTTTTTACTATCACAAAATCTGAAGTTGAAGTTAAAAATGATATGGTGGAAGGTACTCTCATAGTTCTCTCAATGCCATCATGTACATTGTTTGATTATAGTCATAGGTATTATTTTTATTTTCTCTATGTTTTTATAGGATAAATAATCAGTCCCTAATCTTCGAGAAGTATAATTATCTATCAATTATCCTGGAGGGATTATCAATGATTCAATAATATATAGAATCTCTAGTATTCTATTTGGAGAGCATAATCTAATGAGAGATCTAATAGTCATTTCGATGCTAGAATTTAAAACAATACTAGGGATGGAAGGGATATCAATGTATAATACTATGATCAACTAAAAAAGAAAGGAATTATCAATAGCCCTTTATGGACAATGTACAATTGTTTTCAATGGACATATATCTTTACATTATCTTTGTCTAGAAAAACTACTTGTAGCCTTCTTTGTATAGAAGATTAGTGAAGATTAAGAAGAAAATAAAAGTATATTAATTGAGAGTTTACCCATCATCTAAGAATACATTGATGTATTTCATGTGGATTTACAAGGATATACCCTAGATAAGAAGGTAGATTTCATCATTGAACTCATGCATGGATCCAAGAAAATATCAAGGACCATATATAGAAAAGAAAATATGATGCTAGAGGAATTAAAGAAACAAATCCAACATCTTTTTCAGAAATGGTTTATCAGGCCATGTTAGTCTTCTTAGGGATCACATGTTTCCTTTGTGATGAAAAATGATAGATCAATTTGGTTATGCATTTATTATAGAGAGAATAATTGGATCGCAGTAATGAATCGTTACCCTCTTCCAAGAATTGATTATTTTTTTGACCAACTTCATGGGGATCAATTCTTCAACTCGATTGATCTTTTATCTGTTTATCATCAATTGGGGGTGAAGAAAGAAGATATTCTAAAGACCACCTTCATATCCAGATATTGAAATTATGAAATTTTTATGCCCTTTGGATTTACTAATGATTCTTTAATTCATATGTATTTTATCAATAGAGTCATTATGGACAATGTTGAAAAAAATTTGATAGTTTTTATTAATGATATTTTAATATATTAAAAAGGTAGGGATCAAAATGATGATATTCACAAGGTTATATCAAAATCTTTTAGGAAGGAGATTCAATTTTGAATGTTCATAAAAAGTTAATTTATGTTATATAAAGATTCATTTTTGCGGAACATTGTAACCAATGAAGGAATGGCAGTTGACCCTATAAAGAAAATGCTTATGGAGGAGTGGACCCATACTATAACAGAAAATCATATTTTTAGTTTCCTTAGATTAGATAGATATTATATGAGGGTTTTGAAAAACATTTCACAAAATTCTAATCCACTAACCATTTTAATATGAATAGAGGTCAAGTTCATCTAGGAAAATGAATGTGATAAAAGATTCCAAGAGCTTTAGAGGAGATTGGTTACTGGTCCATGTTAACTATGACCTCTATCAGAGCATGATTCATTAGTTTTAATAACTCTTCCCTCAAATGGATTGGATGTGTCCATATGAATAAAGATAAGGTCATTACTTAGTCATATTGATAGTTGATGCCTCAAGAGTTTAATTATACTACTCTAGACATCGATATGGTTGTGGTTTTTTTCATTGATGATATTAAGGCATTATCATTATATAGAGAAATGTGATATATAAAGATAACATAAATGTGTGAAGTATATTTTCATGAGAAATTAATTGAACAGGAGACAGATGGGAGGGTTGGAAGTTCTTTAAAATGAATGATGGTTCAATTCATTATCACCCTGGTAGAGGAACCAAATTAGTTCATGCATTAAGTGGGAAATACCCTATTGTTATAGCTATGATGATGATTCAAGGAGATAAATAGATGAAAATGAGCCTTAGAATGGTTGGTGAGGACTCCTTATATATATCAAAGAGACCTGAGATTAAATATAGGTGGAGGCAATTTTATGGGTTAAATAGAAGTAATGTATTAGGAAATGTTCATTACTGTAGTAGCTAGAATGATTCACATGTTTGGGCCTTTAGGCCACCAGTTTGGTCATCGGGTCCTTCAAGGACTTAAAGATACCCATGTCCTTCATGATTTAAAGTTTTCTAGAAAACATAAGCCCTTTGGGTAAACTTGAGGCCTTCGGTCAACCTCAAGGCCATCAGGCCACATGAATTGAAGATGTACCACACTGACTTATAAAGAAAATGCATCTATATGAGTATTATCAAGAGGATCATTCTCTATTAAAGAACTTATCGGAGATTGTTGAATGAGAGGGTATAGATTTCCCATCGGTACCAGGCCTATGCATCCCTTCACAAGATAGATAGTTGACCATCCATGTGAAGGAAAAACACTGATCATAATGCAAATGCTTGGACGAGAAATTTCATGTAGTCATGACTGGGATGATTTCCATCAATAACGTTGGGTCTAGTAATGTCATGAATCCTATGAGCGATGTTTTGGTTTCCCTTCAACCCTTAAATGATTTATTAAAAAAAAAAAAAAAAAATTCTTTTGGTCTATTCAATCAACGAGATCATTTGATTAATGACCAAGTAAAACTGGACATTGGAATCATATGTGAAGGGACAAAATCAACCCTATCGCAAATTATTTATCAACTATCATTACTAGATAATATTATGAAACATATAAAGGAATAAACATTGTTAAAGAAGAAGTTTTAGGTTGGGATTAATGAAATATTTCATGTTTTTAATATTGATCTAGTGATTTTACTAAAATTTCATACAAAACTATGTGTCCCATCTATTTCAGATATAAAGAAAGAGCTAATGGATTAATATCATTACACTAAGTTCTCTATAAGTCCTCTAATATGTAATATTTATATGGTCCTTCCTTACCATTATTGGTTGGATAACAAGAAAAGGGAGATTTCCAACTACAGTATGAGGTGTCTGGGGTGTCAAAAGGTGATGGAAGTGCGACAACATCTTAAATGGGTATTACAACCACTACACATATAATCATGGAAGTTGTGTAATATCACTTTGGACATTGTCACTAGTCTCCCGATAAACTCCATAGTAAATAATGAGATATGGGTTAGAGTGGACTGTCTCTCCTGGACTGAACATTTTATCCCTATTTGAAAATTTTTTTTTCTTGATCAACTTACCTTGATTGATTTGAAGTAATTGTTAAGGATGCATGGGGTACCACTTTATAAGATTTCATATTATTATACAATGTTCAAATAATTTTTTTGTCAAAGTATAAAACATGATCTGAATACTAAATTGAATTTTAGTATGAACTTTCAACCAAAATATAATGTTCATTCTGAAAGGTGTATTCTGACACTCAAGGACATGCTAAGAACATGGTTTATGTAATATAATTGTGGATGGAAGAATCATCAACCATTTGTTGAGAGCTCATAAAACAATATCTTCCATTTTTGTATTTAGATGGAACCCTATAAATCTCTTTATGGAATGCGTTGTAGAACTCATACTTGCTGGGGTGATGTTGTTTAGAGAAATATTATGGGGATAGATCTCATGCAAGAGATGGCGAAAAAGGTTCATGTTATCCAATAACACATAATGGATGCTCAGTGTCGCCAGAGGAGCAATGTTGACAACCATTGAATGTACATAGAGTATGATATTGAAGATAAAGTGTCCCTTTGATTTTAAACTTAGAAGAGAAACCTAAGGTTTGGGAAGAAAGGATAGATCATACTTAGGTATGTTGGACCTAATGGAATCCTTGATCACATTGAATTTTTACCCTATCACCTTTCACATCCTCCAAATCTATAAAATGTTCATGATTTTTTCCATGTATATCTCTTATGGAATTAAATACCTATCCCTTTAAATGTACTAAATTTGGAAGTGGTACAACTGGAATATGAACTCTCTTATAAGGAGTAGCCACTCGTGATCATCGATCGTAGAGAGAATGTTATATTCCCCAACACTACCCCACATGTTAATGTGTTGGGGATGAACCATATATATATATGAAGAATTAATGTGGGATATAGAGGAAAAAATGACGCATAAGTAATCATATCTCTTTTCAACTATGAAAAAATGTTGAAATTTTGGGGATGAAATTTCTTAAGGGGAAGAGTGTAAGGACCCAATATTTATAAATAAAATATTTCCCCAAAAATGTGTGTTATTATTTTTTTTGTACACAATAAAACTTTATCACATTAATATTGAATTGAGATATGTGAAATTTGAACATTGGGTTTCTACAGTGAGATGATCATCTTTCAATTATAACCATTGGTCAATATGACCTTTGGAAACAATAATATAAATAATAATTTTATCACTATAATTAGTATTAAAAATAGAAATGATAATGGTTAATTAATGTAGAAAGAATAATTTTTGGCCCCATATAGTATATTTTTTTCTATGAAGTACATTTTTCATAACACTAGATGGAGGTAGAGTATATGGGCTTTGATCTTTACCATACCCATGCCTAGTTTCCACATGTTATTCTTGAACAAAATCGTGTATTGGATAAGTTTAATTTATTGGAGATTTCTACTTGAGCGATTTTATCCGAGCTTCCCAAAGAATCTATCATCATCACACACCTTACACAATGGTAAAAAATGGGTTTTAAATGGGGTTATGTGTCAAGGTTCTAGTTACAGAAAACTTAATCCCATTTTCTAAATAAAATTTTTATGTCAACATTTTTGTTTTAAGAATATATTTTCATAAATATTGAGATGGAATTGGATAACTTGATTCTTCGGGAAAAAATATATTTTTCATAAATATATAAATTTTTGTATTAAACTAATATTTTATTAATAATTTTTATTATGATGAAATAGTGTTATAAAAACACAACCTTCTAATTATAAATGATAAAATAATTTTAATATTTTTTTCGAATGTTAGAAATCTTACTATGCATTCACTATGCATTTTCTGTCTGTTATTATTTATATTAAAAAAGTATTTTTATAGTTTAAAGTTATATTTCTCATATTTATAGAATTATTATAAAAAATTATAATTCACTTCTGAAATCAAAACATTAATATTGGTTTAGGGTGAATTAATGATAATTTTATAAAATACATTAGCATTTCGTGAATAGAAAAATTATAATTTGAGTTTTTAGTATGTTTAATGATTCATAACTATGTAATAATGATGTAATAAGTAATATAAAATTTTTGTATACACCTGTGGATTAAAATATTATAATAGGTTTCCTATGTGGCTAATACCATTAGAAAATATCATGGGCAAGCACATGGTTTTTTAAATACCACTATTGATGTGTCTGAGGAAATTAATAAAAAACTCCGTCACTTTTTCTATAAATACCCATCCATTTATTCATTCCACTTAATTAAAAATTCATATTTCATAAATATAAAATAGTTTTAACTCCCAAGGGGTCTTCCGATGGTTTCCTGATTACCCCATGGTCCCTGTCATAATGTTATAGATGTCACTCTACAAGGTATGTGAAATAACAACTACTCTTTTCAATTCCATTATCTTTTAATGTGGTATGTATTTCAAATTTCCATAATATGTTTTGATGTCCATTTTTTCTATCCCATTACTATATTAATATTTTTTTTATGAATGGGATACCCTCTTTACCTCTCTTTTTATGGTTTTCTAAAACAATGCTTCATATATGTTGTGTTATTGAATTTTCGTACAAAAAAATCTCATTTTTTATCAAGAGTTTTTTTACATTATTTTTTCAATACCATAAAATATTTCTTTTACAAGGGTACTTAGATAGATATAAAAATTATCTATTTAATTATTTTATCTACATAAATGAATCTCTTCTTCCCATTTTATGGGTTTAAAATGAAAAAGTATCTTTTTATGCATTTCTAAAACTCCATGATTTTGAAATAAACCCATTTTTTATTCTATATAGGTTATTTATGATATGTTTTATTATGATATGTTTGGGTAGCATTATTTAATAAATATGAATGATTTTCTCTAATAGAACTCCAACTCATTCGGTAAATAATCTAATCTCAATAGATGAAATGTTTTATGGTACCATGTTGAATAACCTTGGTAGTTTTTATGACACATCAATGATAAACTATGGTGATATTCATGTGAATGACTCAATTAAATGTAGTAACCAAATTTAAATGTTATGATTAATGTTATTTTAAATATTATATGAATATTTATCCATTTTTCCTGAAATTATATATTTACTCATGTTCGTATTTATATTCCTCTAGATCACTTGTAAATTGATTCCCCTTTTCCCTTATTGGTCCTTACGCTCACCCTTTTCCATTGATGTATGTCCCCAATTTTTGAAATGAAATAAAGGTGATTAGTATGAACCTTTAATAATCCTTTGTAGTGGAATACAATAATTTTTTAAGTTTTCATGTATTATGTATGTTTTTTCTAAGTAAAAAATGTATAAAATATCCTATTTTTTTCAAATGTAATGAAAATTTTATGTAATAAAAATGATTGATGTCATACTACTAGAATTGATAACGGTAATTAATCTAATGTATCAGTTGGTAACAAGGTGCAGAGGAACAATATCAGGTATGTAATCTATCATTAAAACATATTCACATCATGAATTTTATATTTACTACATAGATTAATTGGAGTATACATAATGAAACGCTCACAAGGTGTATGTGGTTTTGGGATGACCACATTAACATATTTCATTACATGAATGATCATGGAAAAACAATGAATAAATAACCTGGGTCATTTATATAGTTCATGATGTGATGTTTCCCTTTTGTGGTATTTTAGTATGGGGAGACTTTTTTTAAAATTGTTCTAGGTGAAAATGCATTCAAAATGTGAATTCATTTTTAACATCATTAATATTCCACCCCCAATGACATTTAAAACCCTATAGTTCCCTGACGATGTGGTATGCAACAATCTTCAATCAGCTTTCACACTTCTATGATGAACTCCATGAATATTTTTTGGCCAAAAAGAAAAATCTATTGGATATTGGTGTTTTCATTTCTATATATTAATAGAGTTCAAGGTAGTCATTTAATAGAAGGAAAAATCTGATCACAACCACATATATTGATGGATCTTCCACGTCTTATATAATTTTGATGTTATTGGTCGAGAATTATTGTCCAATATATATTTCATGTCTCTATTACTTTTAATATGTCCAATCACAGTGGAGGACCTTGAAAACTAGAAAAATAATTGGATAATTCCCTTTTTTGATAAAACCCACATACGTAGATCTCTTAAGGATCCCATTTGATGTATTTTCATTACTATGGGAATATGTGTCCTCCTAGGAGGTGTTTCGACCCTTAATTAAGTGAATGTGATGAGAATTGGAGTATATTAAAACAATTAGAATAACATAAAAAATGGGATAATCAGTAACATAGAATTATGTCATATCATTGATTTGTCTAAAGAAAAAGAATTCCCTAGTTGAAAATAAATGATTTAATATTTGGATATTGTATAATTTACTGAATGGGATTATATGTGTCATTGAAAATGTTGATATATGGTATTATTGGATTTCATGATTTTGATATTGATGGAATGATGATAGAGGGATAATATACTCATTTATGAGACATTGATTCATTGAATTCTCCATAATATAGAAGAATCCAACAAATAGTGGAGATGGATGGTTTTTAGATGATCATTATGAGTAATTCATCAGGATACTTGAAAATCACCATGTATGGTATTATCATTTTTCCACTGATATAGTGGTGTTACATGTGAATATGAAATTGACTCCAACATGGGTAATTCAAATAGATCCTTGAATATTATATTTTATTTTCCCCTTAGAATGGATGTGTGTAATGGGAACATGTTAGATAAACCTAAACCAGAAATTCAATTGAATAAAAATATAATATTTTTTACATTCCACTAGTTTATAAGTTTTCCTATTGAACACATATGTGTGTTTAACATGAGTAATTTACAAAGATCCCAGAATTGGATTATTAGTTTCCCATTGGTATTTTCTATTCCATTTGAAGTCATATGTGATGTTATCATGGGTGATTCCTATATAGCTCATTTGGGATTTGATACCCAAGACGTCACATTTGTGATTCATCAAAGACATGATAATCCACCCCTACATAGGTGATCATCCTAATACTGAGGGATCCCCCACATTAAAGTGATATATGTTATCTTACTGAAGTAAGCTTGGGTAAACTACACTCTCAGCCTAGAGTTCGGGGTTCATCATTTTTATTTTACTTTTCTTTTAAATTTATAATTTAATACTAGTATTTATAATAATATATTACGAACTAAATATTAAAAATTATTTTTTATAAATTGTGGGTGTCATAATATTGATTCTTTTTCACAACATATTTAGGAACTATTTTTTATGGGGGATAATTTAATGGTTCCTATTATGGATAAGGGAAATGGTCCCTATAATGTTTGATTATTTATTGGACGATTTGAATTATGCTAGTAGAACTGACATTCATCTCTATATTGGGGTTTTGGAGTGTTTTATTTACATGGTTTTTCTTTCCCATGAATTACATTAAACATGTAATTTAGTAATATTCTACATTACATTAAATGGTTATTATTATAATTTGGATAATTAACATATACCATTATTCAATCTTTTTAAATGATTGGTTCTCTACTTAATTGTGATATTATTACTCCAATAGTTCAGATGTTATAGTCGCCCAATTATGTTCATTACACCATCACTATTTTTCAAAAGCCTCTGGCCTATGAGGAGGCATGTATGAGGTCAGGTAAGCACCTGACTTGGTCGGGTGGGGGGGAACTGGGTTAGGGATCTTAGAACAATAATATAATGGAAATCTAAAGCATTTCATTATTTGATGATAAGATACAATCATTAGAATTCGGATAATTAATAAAATATTAAAAACTGAAAAATGTATCTTTATAAGCAGGCTATTTTTCATTATACTATGGATGGATTAGTCATCCGTGGTCTATACAATTATTCCTACTAATTCAATGATTTTAATTGTATATATTTATATAATAATTTATGGAAATATTATTATGAACGATTCAGAATAATTACATTAAAATAAATTAGAATATAATGAGAATGGAAAATATGGACAGACCTTAAAAATTAATCAATACATCCCAATTATATTTCTTAAAAAATGATGTGAGAACTCATATTCTATATCATTGACTCACTCAAAATTTCCTTTTACCCCCTCCTAAACTATTTTTTATGCATAATAGGTACATGTATTGAACACCAACACATATATTATGCATCACCATGGTGCCCAAGGACCCTTAATCACTCATAAATCTACTCTCAATAATATATTTATAATGGTAAATGAATAAGATTATGGGGTAAAATTTATTCAAAGAAAAAAAGAAATAGGAAGATTGAAATAAAAAATAAAAATGATATCCAACTATGACAGAAATGAAAGTATGTTGATCCACATGAATATAAAAAGATAAATTCAAGAATAATCAAATTAAACATCTACTGTGGCGATAAATGAAATCACTTCTTCCCAACCAAAAATTTCTTATTAAACAATCATTGGATAGTATAATACAAGATTAAAATGAATGGAAAATATTTCATCAATATTTTAATGAAAAATAGTACATTTTAAAGGAATGAGAATGAATATTCTCAAAAATTTATTATATTTCTCCCATTATCAACACATGGATAAACTAGTGTGATGATTCAGAGGCATAAAATAATAATTAAAACTATAAACAACTGTCCCTCCACACTAATGTACATTTGATCACCCCGTGATCATAGACTTTTGTTGATATCATCCATGTAGTAATATCCATTTGAACCATGACAATGTGGTGCCACAATCAGAATGAATATATTTGTATCCTATTTGTTGTACTCTTTGTTTCAAATATATTATATTAATAAAATGGATTTGATTCAATGATCACCACCAAAATGGTAATGATATATTGCTTTTATGGTGGTTAATTTATTGAAAACATGTTTTTCAATGGTTGAAATTATTTAAGAGGATCTTGAGTTTATATAAAATCATTTTATGACCATAAGTATTATTATGAATTCATTGGGTATCAAGGTGAAATTGAAAAAACATGACATTACATTAGTGATCTGGATAGAATTGCAGGGACATGAGAGGGAATTGGGGATCAAGAGTATATTTTGTTGGCTTTAGAATACATTAGGTCTTTGGAATATATTGAGATAATAATTCATTGTGGATTTATAAAATTTATTTTATCATTTTGAGTCTTTATAATAAAATTTTATTAATATGTATGGTTATCTCTCAATTTATTAGTATAATAAAACATTCTAATATCTATTTAATATGAAATATCCAACAACATTTTATGTTAATCTCACACGACCAATGGGAATCTCTAGTGAATCCGACTTCGTGAATCCCTGTATAGGATTCACCACACGTGGTTATTTATCTTCCTAAATGATTCATTCATGACACTTTAATTAAGTGCTTTACTCTTTCAAGAGACAACTCCTGTAAATAGCTTTTGATGTAGTTCTTTAGAATCCTCATAATTATAATATATCCCTTAAAACATAAGGTTTTTTTATATATCACAACCGTAAAAAATTATGGTCTCTAGCTGTTATAATATGAACAATTTCATCTTATATATTTCTATTTTATTATCTTTACCATGATTATTATTCCAAATTAATCTTACTTGGTCTGTCGGTTTGTTGAATTCTTCCAAAACATTTTCATGAATCGGCATGATACACTTATGTAAATTCTAGAATGAAATTTAATCCAATATCAATCTATAAAAAAATTATAAATTAAGAGGTATGTTGTTTTATTTTACAAATACCTAAATAAAATAAAGGAGACATCAATATTTAGAATAATTTTTTTCAGAAAGAACTCTCTATAATTCAAATTATTATATTCACAATATTATAATATAATACCCATATATATATATATATTATAAAATATAAAATATTCCAAAAACATAAACAATTATTAGAATTTGTAACTTCAATACTCATAAGATGTAAAATGTAATCACAGAACTACTCTCATCAATATCTCAACTTTTAATTCATTTTATCTCTCTATCAAACCTTATTATAGGGAATGATATTTATTTATGATTTAATTGATTCTCAAAGTGAAAATTCTTGAACCTTTTAAATTTTCTTTCCTCATAAATTTTACTCTCATCCCCTATTTATTAAAAAATTTATTCATTAAAATGAAATTAGATAGATAAATCCATTATTTTCTCAATAATTTACACTCTTTATTCACATTATCCTTCATTTATATATATATATATATAATATATTATTGAAATTTTATTTTTTTTCTATTTGATTAATGTGATATTTCACTTATTACTTGGATTTTATAATCCATAACCTGTAATTTAAAGCTGGAAGCCACTCAAAAAGATATCTGTTGAAGTTGTGGCATGGAAATTGGGTTTGGATGACCTGATCACACATAATTTTAAATCATAATTAATGTATTATTCATTTACAATTAACCAAACTACTATTTGGGATAATTTTAGAGAAATTAGTTTGAATCCCAACTTCTCAAATAATTAAAATTTAAATGAATTTATTAATTTTATAAATATATTTATTTGTAATTTAATTTTACTACTCATTAGAAAATTCTTCACTAAAATTTAGGTCTATAGATCTAATTTATGTTTGTTAAATTTTTAACCACTGGAATATAATCAACATAATATAGATTAAAATATGTTTCAACTAGAGAATTAATAATTTATATGTATAATTTTCTCCTATATAACTCAATAACTAGATTCATTGATGAGAGAGATGATAAAAAATAGAATATTATATTAATGAAAAACAAAAAAGTAAAATTTAATGAAACTAATTTAATAGTTCCCTAATGAAACTACACCAAAGGATTTTCATGATGATAATATAATGGAAAATTAGATAAATGATATATAGTGTTAAAAATGAGAATGATGAATAATTGATTATTTTGATACGAAGAATTTCTATTTTCTCTAAAATGGACATAAATGAAATCCATTAACATCTTTCCACTTTAAAACCAAAGAAATCAAAATTATAAAATTAGAGTTTTCAAAAGAAATTAATGATAAAAGTTTATTAAATTGAAATAATGATTGGTTTATTACTCATAATAGAGGATATGTTATTACTATCACCATAATATTTTTTTGAAAAAATAAAAAATCAATCTATAGTTGGTATTATTTGATTGAAGTAAGCACAACCTTGTGGCTAACATTCTCATTAAATAATTATTATTTTTTTATTCCCTTATCATCTGGGAATATATTTCCCACACACCAATTAATATTATTAATTTAATGTATTTGTGTATTTAATATATAATGAAACAAAATCATAATATTATCTTTTTATATTGTGGTGTCAATACTATCTACATATTTCTCAGGGAGAGGTAGAGATAACTCTTATCAAGTTACTTAATAATTGATCATGACCATTTGAACATTACCATCTATATATCCAATATAATATATAAGTGCTAATGATTATGAAATTTTAATGAATGGGAGGATAAAAATGTAAAATAAAATGTGTAACATTATAAATAATTATTTTTAAAATAATTTTTACTACATCATAAATTCTTGTTTAAATATCTATTTATTCATGCAATTACATTAAGATATAAATTATAATTATTTAATGTTTCAGTTATTCAATTATTTTATGAATGTAAAAATAATTAAGTCTAGTTTTATCTTCCCCAGTAGCCAAGTCATGAATTGTTTGACATAAATAATCAATTATAACATATAGAAGTTCAATTCGCAATTGATTTTTTATAATTTTTTTATAAACATTGTTCATGTTAAAATTATATCCCATATAGATTCCATCTCAGTATTTATTCCCCAGGATTAAGTTCAATAGGATTTTTATTAAAACACATCACATCTTCTGTGACATCATCATCTATGTCGTGAATTTTAGGTACATATTCTGTAATCATATTGTAGTGTGTATTAGTATTCAAATAATATTTTATAGAAACAAAATATTTGGTTTTCATGGAATAATTACCCCCACCCTATTTTAATTATATTATAATGATTTATTAACAATGGTAAACTAGGTAATCATATATATGAGTGAGTTGTTGTAGGATTCATTTATTATAAAATTATTCCCCCATTTTAATATATAATATATGTGTACTTAATTTGTGATCTTATTATTCTACCACTGCATCTATCTTATAACATTATTGTCCAATTATCATTTTAATATATGAATTCTATTGATATATATAGATCATTATTTTAAATGAACATATATCATATTAAATATTATTTTCCTTATCAAAATAGTTGATAACTTAATCCGTAGCACATTAATATTGAATTTTTCTGAGAATAGTAATTATATAATAAACCCTATATATATATAAATTATAATAATATCTCATTATTATGTAAATTTACTATTACTTCTCCGAACACATTATTTGAAAATGAGTTATATTAATGAATATATGTGAAAACTAGCTCGGAATTAATTCTTATAATGTTGACTAATGCAATTATTGAATCGGTAATTTTTTTAATAGTACTTGTGATGACAGGATATCATGGTGCTCAAGATAATTTTTTTAAAAACCCAAGAATATGATTAGAGAATCTAATAGAGTTTTTTTAATAAGATTGGGTTGATCATCTATGGTCTTCACATTTTTTACTAATAAATTAATTATTTTATTATTATAATTAATGAATTAATTAAAAGTGAAAATGTGTGCTTGTGATGTGTTCAAGAGAGAGAGAATAATAGAATTATTGATATAAAGTGAAAGTAAATGATGGATGGTACTTATATATTCCTCCTAACCAAATGAATTACAATTCCTTGTGAATGTTGACAACACATTACTTTTATCTCATGATGTGGAATGAATCCTCTTACCTTTCAATATAGTCTTTCCTATTCATAGTATTTAGTACATGAAATGTTCAGTAAGCATTGCTTCCACCTTTAAAAATTTACAATGAATCCCCTATCACCCCTCAATATATACCCACTACCCTCTATTATATGATATATGTATTTGATTAAGGTAGATATATGTGAGAACAAAATGCATGGGAAAGAGTCCGATCAAAATACATAAGAATAGTTATAACAACATACTCCTCCTATGAAAGACGAATGATATTCAGGAAAATAACTTGTGATATACAACACTAATGTTATTTCACAACATACGTGGGGGTGACAGTAGAATCATATACCAATAAAAAACATTCACCTGACATCAATACACTAGATCATAACGAAAAATAAAATGAAAAAAATGATTGTGACCCTCTCGAATATAGAACCTAGAGTTTTTTGGGAGTCATTATTGATCAATATATATGTCATATTTCACATATATGATAATCAATTAACTCTAAATAATTGATAATATATATAAAATTAGTTACATAGTATATGAAAAAAATAACAACAAATTCTCAACACATAATGCATCATTAAAAAAATATACATGAAATAATGTATAATATAGATTATTATATGACATAGATTATTACATCCCTTGAATGTTTATAAATTAATTTTAGATGAAATAGATTACAATAATATTATAACGACTTGGAAATCCCCTAAATCATATTCCCCATTAATAAAATTCATTATTAGTACTAAACCTATAATGAAAAAAACATTATAAAAGGTGAAACAATGTTTTAATTTTAAAATGAAGACTATACGAATTGGAATTATTATTTTTAAATATTTAATGAAATAAATTTATAAGATATAATGTGTGGAAAATAATGGTTATATTATAGTTATAAAATTGTATATGTATGTGAGATATATTTCTAGTTATCATGTTAAAATCATGAAATTATCAATATATTTTTGGAATACAAAATATTAATTAGATGTTAAAAAATATATTTTTTATTTTAAATAAATTATTATAAATAAAATAAATTATTTATCACTTCAATAATAAGATATTAATATATTTTACAATGAATTTTTTATTGTGAAGATTTTTTTTGAAATTATTTTTTTTCAAATTTATTACTAGTAGTAAAATGTTAAATATAATACATTTATTTAAAAATAACGTTATCATTATAAAAAAGATTAATAAAATATTTGCGATAATAAAATAAAAATAATTAATACTAATTTATTTATTCATGGTTAAATATATATATATTTACATTTTATAATATTATCATTATTATATATTCTCTACATTTATATAAAAGGTAAATTTTTAGTATTTATAGTATCAAATTTTTTTGAATGTATTTTTTATTTTATCAAATGAAAAAACAGACAATAATGTATTACTAATTATTTATAAATAATGATAATATATTTTAGTATAAAAATAGATATTAATCATTGAATTATATTTTAATATGTTCTGTATATTTTATATTTTGGAATTAAATTTACCCCAATTAAAGAATATTTTTATGATGAAAGTTATATATATATTTAAAAATTAAGTATAATATAATTATAATTACTTTGTATAGAATGTGAATATTTTTTTTCATAAATACTATTGAATATTTTTTTATAAATGATGCATTTTGATTCTAAAAAAGTAAATATATAATGGCAAAAGGATGATGAAATTGTTAATTATTTTTTATGGTGACAAAATAACATCAGCCTATTTAATAATTATTAATTAATATGAAATTATAATATGAATATTTAATGTTTAAAAACTCATTTTATGTTTGGATTTACTTATATATATATATTTTAGTATTCTATTAACAAGAAAAATATATCTTATTTAGAAAAAATATAGTATTTAAAAAATTCAGATTTTTTAATAAGACCATTAATGTTATGTAATAATTTCAATTCCAATTTTAGGCCTGAAATAAGATATAAATATTAAAAATGAGTTGTTATGATAATGGTAAAATTAGGTAAATGCGTTGATCATAATGGTACATGCATAAAATTTACAGAATTTTTTTTTATAAATTTTATATATGAGAATATTCTTAACCATATCCAATATTTATCAACTTTTATCCTCATGGATTAAAAAATTATAAGCTAATACATTAAGTAACGAATATTTGAAGATATTACACTCAAAAAACACCTATAAAGTGACCCTCTTATAACGCCCAAAACAAATCTTTTCCATTGGTTATAAATTCAATTGCATCATATTTTTTATATAGTATATCCTTCTTATAAATTAGTTAGCCTCATGTTCCATGATGGATGCCAAAAATCTAAATTTTGATAGAACTCATTTGGAAGAGAGAATACATCAATTTAAATACTAAACTATTCAAAATAATTTTCAATTACATTATCATGTACTCTATTAACCAATATCAATAAATATTATAATGATGTTATATTAACATATTTATTGCTCATATATAATTATGTTACTTTTATATATGATTATAAACTTAATAATTCTTTAGTACTATGTGTTCTTGTCGTCATAAGTTTAACGACATATACAGAAATTATTAAACTCTCTATATTATTTTCATCATGAATAAGTGTCATGATATTTATTGTAACAACCCACATTTTTATAAAATAATACGTTGTGATTTTTATTAATACATATGAACAATATATAAATTTTATGTTTAATGGGATGAGTTGTCTGATACTTTACTCAAAACGCAATAAAAAAATTATTGGAAAATCTTACATTCCACACAAAGTTGAGTTATACCAAAAAATAGAATAATAATATTATTAATTTAAATGGTAGTTAATGCCTAGGAATTTTATTAGCAGAAACGAATAGAACTAACTAAAATATGAGTATATGTGTTTGTGAAATGTTTTTACATTTATCCAATAAATGTTAGAGGCCTAAAATGTGAATGAATCCAATTTTAAGCATTAACCCTTTAATATTATTTAAAAGGTCGATTTACCACCTTTTGATGGAGAACCATTTTTAAATCTATTTTTTTCACTTTAACAAGTTCTATATCATAAAATAATGTTCTTATTTTGAATAAGACCATCAAAATTTACTTTGGATCAAATTTTGCAATTTAATGATAATGTACATTTTTTAATGAATAGATAAAAATACTGCATTCTAATTCAGAAATGCATTTTCATCTAATTTTATAATATAATTATATTTTTATTATAATTGTTTTTAAAGTTAAACTGGAATATATTTTTAACATTAAATACAATTTTGTTCAATTTAAGTAATTTCACTCTTAAATTGCTCATAAAAAAAGTTCAATCTTTTTATATGTATTATTTCTTAAAAACATGCTTTTTAGTTTTGACAACAAGAATTAATTTTAAATTATTTTCTGCCAATTATCTGTTTTGAATTTGGATAAATTGATTCCATATTAGGAATGATGAGGTAAATAAATTTTAAATAGGTAACAATTATTTTTTTACATTATGAATATTTACTTCAGTAAATATTATATTTACCATGAATTAATGGTAATTCTGGTAAATAAGGGTAAACAAATAATATTATATTAATATTAAATTACACTTATACATGTCCAAACACTATTTTATGAGATATTTTCGACCAAGGGCATCCTTGGGTTGACTTGGGGACCCCATGGAGCCACATGGTAATTATAGTGACACTTTATATTAATTATTTTAAAGTAAGGACAAAAGTAAGATAAACATGAATAATTTTATTAAAACAATTTTTATATGTGGGTATATAAGTGATATCTTCAACTATAAATATTTTTTCGAAAGATAATACGATTTCATATATCATGTTATTTTATTTATTATTTTTAGACATTATATAAATAAATTTATTTTTGATACAATGGTGATGCAGTAATTGCTTCATTAATAAAGAATCCAAATAAATGATATTATAAATATTAAAAGACATTTTTTAAAACATTTTATACCATTCAGGAATTTTATAGATTATTATAATAGTTATATTTTAATTAATTAAGGTATGTTAAAATAATGAAGTCGTTTTGGATTTTTTTAAAAGTCATGATATGAATTGTTTTAAAATTGACATAAAAGAGATTTTAAATAAATCAATATTTTACTAAATGATTCAATAGTAGTAAAAATATAAAATTCCGCTAAATGACATATATGATGTTAAAATTTTAATTTATGATCTATTTTGGGCCATGTTTCAATTTATTAAAAATATATTAACCATATAGTGTGAAAATATAAGAGGACAAAGTAATAGTTAAATAATTTAACAAATTGATAAATAAAAATGATAATGATTAAAAATTAACAAAAACTGGCCCATTTTTTTTATGGTTTTATATTGAATTTTATGCACTTTATCTGTGAATTAAATAATATTTGGACCTTTTGAAATGGAAAATAATTTTATAATAAAATAATATATACAAACATTATTAAAGATCCCCTCATCCCTCTTATTAAAATCCATCACCTCTAACCAATTATTCACACCTCTCAAGCCCCTAGGGTAGTCCAAAATCAACTCCACTAACCTCAAAAAATCCTTATTTTCCATTTAAAATCCTTACCATAGCCATATAGAACATCAAGAAATCTTTTTGGTTCAAACCAATGGGAGTTACCCAATTTAAAGGTAACATCTTCCATCATGTTCTTTTCTTTTTTTTACTTCTTCACTCCCTATGCTCTTATTATAATTTTTTTACATAACAACAGTTGTATCCTCAACATTATAGGTTGTTTTTTATGATAGATATTCTAACTATACTTCTAAATACCTCCATTTAATTGATACGAACTTATTGTTTCTTTTGACGGTGAACTACAACCTCACGGAACGATGATTGTTCAACATTATTCTACCACCTCTTATAGAGGCCATTATGATGGAAATGTATTTATATGTGTTATATATTATATATATTGTCTCTATAATTATGTATTCTTCATTTATAGAATACCAATATGGTTTCCATGATGGGTAAACATGATAATTTCATTGGAGGAAGTGTGGAAAACCGCCCCTCAAAGAGATATAACTCGTTTATTCCATACACGGAATTTATAAATGATGAATTTAATGAAATTATATTTTTTATTATACTATAATTATAATATACCATTTTAAAATTATGTTTTCAATCCATTAAATATTAAATAGAAGTGAAAGTAGTGTTCATGCGTATGTATAACATATCGTCTCCATGAACAGTTCATTTCATTTATTATCTCCAAATATTCTGTAATATTCCAAACACATATATATACTGGATATATATGATATCTAATTCATGAGTATCATTATAGATATAATGGAATTTCGACCACATGTACAACTTTTAATTATAAAATGTTAATTTTTTACGGATGTACCAAATATCGACAAAATGACCGTTATTAACATAAATGATTTTCTAATGTTTATAACATGGTAATAAGTGATATAAAACCAATTAGAAACATTTAAAAGGCTCTGAAACAAGAATAAATTAACTTTATTTTATTATTCAGTGTATTAATGAATTAACGAGTCTTATAAGACATGAGGTAAGAAGACTTATAAACACAATTTCCATTCTTTGGGTAAAACCTCTACTTATTAATTATGTCATTATATGAATATGTTAGAATTACCTATGAATTATTTACACAAAATATACAATTATATTGGTTGTATTAATTTTTATCACACATAGGTATTCCAATTATTTATCCTTAATGTAATGATATGTTCTTTGTATGTGAACCTTTCACCCTTCTCTTTTAGTCAAAGTCTTATTTTATGTTATGTATTTTTAAATTCCATTTTCTTATATTAAGATATGTTATTTTATATACTTATTGATGTATATTTTATTTCTATGTTATTAGTGACCCTTTTCTCCCTCATCAACTCATTTTACTAATTTTAATGTGACGCGTTTAGGGTGTCAAATTTTTGTAAGACAACATCTTAACCCAATTTCTGTTATTTGGGATAAATTTATACTTCTTGATTATGTCGTGACATGAATATGTGTGAATTAACTCTGATTATTTTACAACTAATATCCACACATATTGGGTGTATTCTTATTTGTCACACATAATTATGTCATTGATTTTTTCTTACTCTAAGGATATGATATTTTCAATGGACATTGTCTCAATTGACATTGCTTTGATACTTTTTTTGTTATACACCAATTCACATTTATATGGTGTATATAATAACCTTGCACATATAATATCATGAATATCCTTATTATCAAGATATTATAAGCTTTTATTAATGTTATTACTCAATTATTTGTATTCAAGTGTCTCTCATTTCATTACGAAATATTTAACAAAATATATATTTTTAAATGTTTTAATGGATATCTCTTCTCAATATTTTCTATTAATTTACATGTTTTAAAAATGGTTTTAATGTTTTATTTAAATGGACATTAATGTTTTAAAATTAAAATTTCATTCAAAATATTTAATGTGGTATGAGACACTTTGAATAAAAAATCATTTTATTAAATATTTTAAATGTGTTTTAAAATCATTTGATAAAGCATTGATTATGTCAATATCTTGAAAGGATATATGTTGACTGCAAAGAGGGAATGTTATATTTACATTATGATTTTTTTATGTGTTATGAATATGTTATATTTATTGGGTATTTTTTACATATATAAGTGGTTATGTGATAAACCTAGGGCGAGTGAGCCTGAGATATCTCTCAAATGCATTTGGTAACGTGATGGAGGTAAACATTAATGTTTCACCTAAGATATTTAGGGATATAATGTGATGTGTATTCCAAACCCAACTCCCTCCATATATGTGAAATCTACAACGTAAGTATGCTATTGAAGATCATTTTACCTTTATGATTTACGATTTCTGGGTGTTATTCGTAAATATTATGCTTTCATTATGTTTATTAAAGAGATTATGTTTTGTTTGTATTGATGGAATAATGTTTTTAGTAAATATTTTATAACCCTTACTGATATTTTTATGTTCATCCCATGTTTTGAAATGTTTTTCATAGGACATGGATATGAATTGGGTTATGGATAGGATTAAGGAAAAGTCATTTTGTCTAAAACATGGAAGTAGACATGTTTAATTTTTAAGAGTTTTTATTTTATAAAAAATAGAAACTGAGTAGAGGTATCTACTTTGTTATTTTGGAGATGTAATATAATATTTATGGCGTAATTCTATAAAAAAATAATCCTCAAAATATCCTCATTGTCGATTCTTTACTTAACTCAATATTATTTAATGTTTAAGGCGGGTTCCATATAAAAGGTATCAATGGTCACTTTAGGAAACTATACAGAATATGAGTTTTTATTAAACACATGGTTAGTCCCTATGTCTATTATTTTAGTTAAATCCTTGTTTGATAACCTTTTAAGCTCAAGGAATGTTAGTTACAAATGGAAGTAAGAGGATTTCAAATAACATTACAATCTATTCCGGATGACATGATTGCAATAATTATTGAAAAGTCTTGTTCAGATGATCGTGAATCTTTTTTATAGCATACAACTCACATGAATGTAATTTTTTGAGATATCAAACTCCTCCACTATACCTAGATATCGTTGTGGATCATCTGTTGTATTTAACAGAATCTTATTTACACAATATTTTAATATTTTAAAAAATTGAAAATATTATCAAGGAATTTTAAAATATTTCAACTTATCACAATATTTTGATGCCTATTTTGATTTTGAAAATGGGGATGAATAAGGAGAAACTTGCGCAACATATTTATATATTCATTTACAATATAGTGTATAAGATCATACTTATGGTATTTTAAAAGTACCATTAATTGAAATAATCAAATCAAACTTGGACTCAATATTTTATAAATATCATATTTTGTCAGATGTTTTGAAATTATATGTCATACATGATTATTTTTAGAAAATATTTTTTGTGAATACCCATATGACCCAACTTGTACAAGGTGTATTTGGATGATGGAATAAAATGGTTTTTAAGGATCCCTAAATCATTGCAACAATGCATAGACCTTCTACCTATGTGAACAAGATGATGATGAAACTATATGGACCCCATGATCAAGGTAGGATGTAATTTCAATAGGGAATAGTTTTCTTATCATATAGAGGTGAAACAAAATGACAATATATAAGATGATGAGTTTATAATGTATTTTGATGAAAATTAAATGTATAATAATTCCTTTGATTTTAAAACATGTTAGGGTTATTTTTGAATTTTATAAAAAGGACATCCTGTAAGATGGGCTACAACTTGTCATGTCTGAAAAGTCCGCAGAAATCAAACCCACAACCAAAGGGATAAAAGGGTGCATAGCCTACCCCTAGCCTACGTGAAGTCCATGGTAAGTAGGATTTATTATTTTTAGTTAATTTATTTTATGGATCAAGAATAATATGATTTTGGGAACTTATGTTTTATCAAATGGATATCCTTAATATATTAAAATTATTTGGTGATTATGTGATAAAGGTTATTTTGGAAGGCGTATCATTTTTTGGTGAACATTAAACCAATAATGAAAATAGAATACTCTGGGGTCTCATTTGTGATATAATGGTTGAAATTTTATTTTGAATAATAAATATTTTTATTATTGATATATGGAGATTTAGGTAATTTATGGAAATGATTAACCTATCATATAGAATATGTGATTAAGTTAATTACACTTTTTAAGAGAATTTAAGAGTACTCTATGTTATTGGTAGATAAATGTTAATATTCATCGTGGAAGAGTGTGATCAAATTATTCTGTGTTTTGGGATTAAATATTAGTTTGGATTATATTTAATAATTTTAAAGGCAATTGTATATTGAATGGTATATGATGTAGTTTGGTTACTGTCTGTTGAATTTTTTAGATTAAGAGTAGTATTTCATTTTATAGCGTATTATGCTTTTTGGATGTTATCTAATCTCGTACTAACCATTTCGGGTTTTGTTGATGTCTAATGATAGGCTAAATATATAGTTATTCATTTATAGATTATGTGATACTCTGAAAGTTTAATCTAGTGCTTTTGATGTGACCAAGTCATTTTGAATACTCATAGTTTGGAGAAAAGATTAGTTGGTGGTAGAAATTTAGTAAAGTATGAATGTCTACCTAAAAATTAATTACGTTTCCTTATATTTTTAGTTATTCTCTTAAATAAATTAATCACATTTATTAAAATTTACTTAAAACAAAAACATTTCCCATTAAAGTTTCCTATTGGGGATTCAATGACCATTTAGCTGATCACATGTTTTTGATTTTCTGTTGGTTAACTTTCTCTAATCATGATTTATATCACTCTCAATCAGAACTTTATGGTTATTTTTTCATCCATATCTATGTTTTCATACAAGTAATCATATTATTGTTTTTTAGGTAACCATTATACTTATATTTTGTTCTTTTAAAGTGATAGATTTATTGACACTTTTTCTGATATGGGACTTTCAATGATGTTTTTGAGCCCAATATTAAAATTGTGAGACAAAAATTCTAAAAAGGGGGGAAAGATGTAATGACCTAGGTATTTATAGAATAATGATTTTTTATTTCAATTAATACTTATGATTAAAATATTAATTTTAGCTTAATGGGGACGCTTTGTCTGATACCGTACTCAGCATGCAACCACATATTTTTTTGAAATATTATATTACACATAATGTTGAGTTATACCAATAAATAATATAATAATATTATTAATTTAAATGGAAGTTATTGCTTTGCCATTATTTTGACGGGAATGAACAGAAATAACTAATATATTATTATACATGTTTGTTTAATTTTTTTACATTTATAAAATGAAAGTCATAGTCATAAAATGTGTGTGAATCCAATTTTAAACATAAACACTCTAATATTTTTTTTAAAGGTCGAATTGCCACCTTTTGATGGAAAACCCGTTTAAATATGATTTTTCTCACTTTTATATGTTCTACTTGACAAAATATTTTTATTCTTTAGAATTGGGACATCAAAATTTACATTGGATAAAAGTTTGGTATTTTTCTAATAATGATCATTTTTTAATAAATAGTGAAAAATACTACATTTTAATTCAACAATATATTATCATCCAATTTATTTTTATAGTTATATTGTTCATTTAAATTTTTATAACATGTAATTGGATTATATTTTTACCATTTAATCCAGGGTTAGTAATTTTATGTAATTTGACCCCTAAATTGGACATAAACAAAAGTCAATCTTTTGATATGTATTATTTCATAAATACACACTTTTTGTTTTTGACAACAAGAATTAATTTTAAATTAATTTCTACCAATTATTATTTTTTAATTCAGAAAAATGGATTCATTATTTGGAATCAGGAGGTACAAATTATATAAATAGGTTACATTTATTTGTAGACATTATGAATATTTACATTAGTAAATATTTTATTTACCATTTTAAAGGGTAAATCTGGTAAATAAGGGAAAACAGTAATATTATAATAATATTAAATTAAGAATAAACTTATCTTAAACCTTTTGTGAGAAATATTTCCTACCAATGGAACACTTGGTTCATTTTTGGGACCCCATGGATCCACATGGGAGAGATAATGATAGTTTATATTAATTAATCTAATGTAAGGACAAAAATAACATAATCATGAATATTTTTAATAAAAAAAATTTATATGGGGTATTATATGTGATCTCATTGACTATAAATATTTTTTGGAATGATAAAACGCTTTCATATATCATGGTATTTTATTTATAATTTCTTGACATTAAATAAATAAATTTATTTGTGAAAAAATGGTGATGCAGTAATTGCTTCATTAATAATAGATTCAAACAAATGATATTATTAATAATAAAGAAAATTTATTTTGAACCTTTTTATTCCATACATAATTTTTATACACTTGGATGACTTATTATATTTGAATTAATGAAGGTTTTTTGAAATAATCATGTCATATTGGGTTTTTTAAAAATCCATTATATGAATAGTATTGAATTTTCCACAAATGAATTTTTAAATCAATCAATATATTATTAATTGATAAATAGTCATAAAATATAAAATTTAGAAAAATGAAATATATGATGTTAAAAATGATATTCATGATTCATTTTGGGTCACTTGGAATTTAATTATAAATACATTAACCAAATAGTATAAATATATAAGAGGACATGGTAAAAGATAAATAAGATAACAATGGGGTAAATAAAAAAGACAAGGATTAAAAAATATCCACAACCTGAAAAATTATTATTAGATGATTTTATTTCTACTTTTATACACATTATATTCATATAAAAAAGGTTTTGGACCTTTCGAAACTGAAAATCATTTTATTATAAAATAATACTTTCAAACATTCCTAGAGAGCCCCTCCTCCCTCTTATAAAAAGCCACCACCTCTAACTCATTACTCACACCTCTCAAGCCCCTTGGATCATCCAAAATCTCTCCAATAATCTCCCAAAATCCATCCCTTACACCTAAAAACCTTACCATAGTCATAAGGCACTTCATGGAAGCATTTTGGTTCAAACCAAAGAGAGTTACCCGATTTAAAGGTAATGTCTTCCCTCATGTTATGTTCATTTATTTTAGTTCATCACTCTCTATGATCTTACTATTTTTGATTACATAACAACACCATTATCATCAATATAATTTTTTATGATATGTATTCCATCTACACTTTCACATACATCCATTTAATGGATACAATCAAACTATGTCTATGGATGGTAAACTACTGCCTCACAAAACGATGAGTATTAAATCTTATCATACCACCTATTATGGTGGATATTATCATGGAAAAGTATTTATATGTGATATATAATAAATTTATATTGAATATATATTTCTTTATTTTTCATTTATAGCCTACCGTTATGGTTTTTATAATGGGTAAATGCGATAAATTAATTTGAGGAAGTGCAGACTATCTCCCCCTCAATGTTATATGAATCATTCATTCCATACATGTAACACATAAAGGATGGATTTAATGAAATTATATATGATATTAAATTGTAATTATTGTATACCTATATATCATTATTTTTTTGTTCCAGTAAATATGAAATAAATATGAAAGTAGCATTCATGCGTATGTATGGCTTACCGTCTCCATGAACAGTGCATTACATTTCTTATCTCCAAATATTATGTTTAATTATAAATAAATTTATATACATGATATATATGATATATAAATAATGATTATAAATATTGAGATAATTGAAATTTTATATCATGGACAACTTGTAATTATAAAAAGTTCATTTTGACTCAAGTACGAAATATCTTCAAAATGACCATTTTTAAATTAAATGATTATGTAATGTTTATAATTATGAAATAAGTGATATAAAAGGAAAAATAAATATGAAAATGGTTTGGAAAAAATTTAAAATTAACTTTATTTTATTATTCTGGATATTAATGACAGGACGAGAAAGTCATACATGAGATAAGGGGACTTCATAAGCCTATTTCTGTTTATTTGGTGAAAATTCAACTTATTAATTACTTCATTCTATGAATTTGTGTCAATTACCACTGATTGTTTTTCATATAATATACACTTATATTAGGAGTATTTATGTTTGTGACACATAGATATGTCATTGATTTATCCTTAATGTAATGATATGTTCTTTGTATGGGAACCCATCACACTCTTCTTTTAGTCAATCACATCTTTTATGTTAGGTCTATTTAAATTTTTATTTTCTTATATTGGTATATAATCTTCTACGTCCTTATTGATGTAAATTTTATTTCCATGTGATTAGATACCCATTTTTCTTTCTTAAATTCATTTAATAAATTTTAAAGCGACAATGTTAGGATGTCGAATTTTCCTAGAGAACTTCTTAACACAATTTGAATTCTTTGGGTCCAACTTCTTCTACTTGATTATGTAGTTATATGAATATTTATGAATGAAAACAGATTTTTTTACACATAATATCCAATTATATTTGGCGTATTCCTATTTTTCACACATAATAATTTCATTGATTATTCTTTAATCTAAGGATATGATATTTCCAAGGGACTTTGTCTCAATTTAAATTCCATTGAGAGTTTTTTGTTTATATACACCAATTAACATTTATATGGTGTATACACTACCCATTGAAATATTATATCACGGATATCCTTATTCTCATGATATTATAATCTTTTATTAAAGTTATTCCTCATTTATTTTTTTCAAGCTTCTCTCATTTGGTTTGGAACTCTTTAACTAAAATATCATCTTAAATGTTTTAAAGATTTATTCTTATAAATATTTCCCATTAATTTACATGATTTAAAAATGGTTTTATGTGTTTATTTATATGGATATGATTATTTTGAAATTAAAATTTCATTCATAAGAATAAAAATGGTATGGGATACATCGATTTAAAAATATCTTCATTAAATGTTTAAAATTGGATTGAAAATGGTTTGATAAATAATTGATTATGTCATTAACTTGACATGCTATATTGTGATAGAAATTTGGAAATGTTTTATTTTAATTATTATTGTTTTATGTGTTATGAATATGTTATGGTTATTTGGAATTGTTTAAGTATACGGGTGGTTCCATGATAAACCTAGGGTGGGTGAGCCTGAGATAGCTCTATAATGTATTGAGTAACATGATGTATATAAATGTTAATGTTTCTACTAAGAGATTTAGTGAATATATAGTTATGGGTATTCAAAATGTAACTCCCTACATAGCTGTGAAAGCTACAACGTAATTGTGTTATGTATACCATAATCTAGCATTATGATTTTTGATTTTTGTGTGTTATTCCTAAATCTTATGATTTCATAAGGTATGTTAAAGAGATTATGTATTGTATGTATTGATTGATTGATGTTTTATTTCATTATATTGTAACCCTTAATGAGATTTTTAATCTCATCCCATGTTTTGAATTTTTTTAGTGGACATAAAGATGAATAGGGTCTAGTATTATATTAATGAAAATTCAGGATGTCTAAAACATGGAACTAGATATGATTTTTTAAATATATTTTTTATTTTTTGAAAAAAATGTAAACTAAGTAATAGTGTCTACTTTTTAATTTTTGAAATGTAATGTAATAGTTAAGGCCTAATTCTATAAAAATATAAACATGAAAATATCCTCAATGTGAATTCTTAACATAACTCAATATTATCTAATGATTTAGTTCAGGTCCATATATTTATACTGGAAATATATTAATATTATGATTAATTTATATCATTATTATAGTTTTGGACTATGGAAAAATGAAATTGAATGATTATCATGTAACCCATTATCATGAAAGATAAACATAACATGAATCCCATTTACATGGGAATACATATATAATACCAAAAAGCTACATTCACTAATCTATTTTATGATAAATATTTTATCAAATAATGAATTTCCACATATTTATTATGAAACATGAATGAAAGAGTTAAAATATCTAACATAATAATGGAAAGATATTAAATAATTAATATAAGTTAAATAAAGGAGTAGAATTGAATAATATAAATTATTATACATATGAATAAGTTTAATAAATATGATATTATTTAGAATATATTTATAATACTTGAGATTAATATGCATTCATGGAGGTTATAAGTAGAGTTAAGGGTTTTTCATATAAATGTATATTCATTGTGAAAAGTTCCATATTAAGAAGATGTATTGAATTTTGTTCTGTATATAATACCCATATATACCCCTTAATCGTAAATATTGAGAATTTATAGAGATTTAAATTCAAATTTAATGTTATCCCATGTATTAACCTTTTCTGTCATAAATCTAAAAAAACACACATATTTCAGAATTATATATATTATTTTTGGTGTTATATGTATTCTTACCATTCTACTATCCATTGTAATATAATTTAACAAAAAGGTTGTATGGAAATGGAATAGACCATAAATCTTTGTTCTCTTTGAAATATGTCTATTTAATGTCTATATTCATTAAATTATTATATTTTTCCCTTATATATAGTTACATGATTGATTAAGGTCATTTTATGTTGTCCATTTCTTTCATTATAGATTAATTAAATGTTTGTTTTCAAATTTTTCTTCATAGATCATTTTCTATTTTATTTGACTTTTTGTACATTTTTTTGAATGGACTACCTCTTTTTACAACTACAACATGTAAATATTTCTCCCATACTTTATTGGATTCATAGAAAATATTCATTTCCATGTTATTTTTTTTTATAATTTAATATTTCTTCTCATTAATATTTTAATTGTTTCATTTTCCCAAAAAAAATATAAGATATTTATTATTATTTTTTATTTAATTTTATAATTATCATATAAAATGGTTCTGGTCTTAATCAACACTCTTTAATGATTATTATACTATACTGGTGAAATTATATAATTATATCATCAATATTCTTTTCCTATATTTTATATGATCTTCTTCAATTAATTTTTTTTGAAACAAATTACTTTGAAAATGTATAATTATGTGATAATAGAATTATAAATTTTTTCATGTTTATTCCAAACACATAGGTACAGCTCAATATTATGTAATGTTTGGGTACTTTATAACCCTATCATACAGTATATAATGAATTATCTCATCATAATACTAATATAGTGGAGTAAACCGAAACCCCTAATGTACTTATTCATGTATATGATTAGTGGGCCAATTATATCCCTATGATAAATTGTTCAAAGACTAATATCTAATTATTTAGAATGTTTGGGATTGTTGCTAATTTTATTCCATTTTGGGACAATCTATACTATGTTATGATAGTATTTAGTATAATCTAGGGAAAGAATATGTATTTTATATTGTTATATATAGACTAAATTATTATTTCTATATTATGTTTCCATCAATTATGATTATTGATTAAATCATTTAAAACCATATTTCCTATATATAATTGTAAAATAATTATTATTCCATGACATAGGTTTTATGATATATGTTTTCTTGGGTATGATTCTATTATGTAATATCAATTCAATATTGTTCTATTTCTGCTAAAACATTCCCATCTTTTTCTCATAGTTGATTTCTTGGTCTCATACATAATCTTATAGGTCATTTGATCACATCTATTTTCATGTTTCCACTGAGTAGTCTATGTAGAACAATATTAGGAATGATAGGTGTGAAGGGGTATCATGATAATACTATTTTAAGAAGATATTGAATGGTCCTCCGAATATTTGTTTTTGTGAATATAATCTCAAAATATAGTATACATATAGGCTCTGGATATAGATTTAGTGGTATATTTAATGGTAATTAAAAAATAAATTAATATGAATGAATGTTATATTTGGGGTTTTTTAATTTGTATAAAATAGATTTTTTATTATTTTTGATGAGTATACTATGATGAATAAGATCATAAAACATAGAAAAACTAGAATTAACTAAAATTTATATATGATGATCCTGAAGTGTCATAAATTCAAATGATGTTGTTGTAATTTAGTAATTCATATAGTGACCACATTGGTTTGATACCTTGGAGACATGGGTGAACCAGTTGTATAGTTTTTTTACTATATCACTAAAAATAAACTTAATGCCCAGTTTATTTTAAGATACTCTATTTATTTTTTACTCATCCTCACTTGAAAAACCCAAAAAATAAATAATATTGGAACATAATAATTTAAATATTTTCCCCCTATATGATAGTATATTCATTATTGTGAATGTATAGATACTCCAATCACAAATAATCGACGATTCTTCCACAAATTTCACCTAACATCTTCTAAATCACTATAGAATACAATACCACTATTTTATTAGATATAATCCAACAAGAAAACTACATCTTCCAACTACCTACTACTATGTTTTTTTAATAAAAACATGAAACGTACACTTTTTCTCCTGGTTTCTTCTACACTGCCTAAAAAATTAATCTTATAAAAGAAACATATAAAAATGTTATATTTATGAATACATGTATATTTATTTTTTCATATGAAAATAATGATGAGGATATACAGTCCTTCCACTTTCAGAAGAATTTTTATTAATTGATTCTTTCAAAACATAATGTAGTATCTAGCACTACGTATCTCCTTTGTTTTTAAAGGATCATGGTTTTGATAACATAATTCATTATTTTCATATCATAATAGTAAAATTTTCAATATTTTCTAGGTTTATTTGGACTCAAATAAATATCGATATACTCTCACAATCATTTCATAATAATAATGATTTAACTTTATTTTCACAGAATATTATATGAATATTTGGAATTTTACATTATTTTTTGAAATTTTCAACCTCCATTTATTATTAAGGGGAATATAAAAATTAGTTCAAAATGATTAAGGTTTCATATTTTAAATGTTATAAAATTCACAATAAAATTAAAAAAAATGAACCCTGAAACCTACAACTAGGCTGTTACATTATTATATTTGAAAACATATAATGGGTCGAATCCTGATGGTCTGAATAGTTTAGTAGTATTAAAGAACCAGATACATACATGATACCAATTTTATATTGGGAAACATAAATAATACAAAATACATAACAATAGATAAAAACTGAATCCTTGAGAAATTATTCTAATACAACAACTTCATAAAATGGTAAATGAAAAAAATAATAGTTAAATCAAAAGACTGGTAATGGGTAAGTACATCAGATTCTACCATGAATCAATAAAAATAATCATCATGGAAAGGTAAATAAATAAAACACATGAAATTAAAATAACATTACAATCATGTTAAAATAAGGAATAATCAATAAGAAAAGGTAAAAATTTGATAACTTATGTCATATAATAAATTAGTAATTAATTAAATGAATTAATAGATAGTATCACTCAGAAACTCTCGAGGATATTAATAAAAAAATATTCTCAATGAAGGGAAATTATAATTATTATACTTTATGTTTCCAAAAAATATGATACTTTTTCCATTAATATTTATCATCAATAAATTTTAAAACAATTTTTTACAAACCCATCAGTTGTTGGAAACAATACTTCTATGGTAATGATATATCCTCATGATAGTTTAAAAATACTAGTCACATACACATAGTGTTTTTCCAACAGATTATGTCTCATAACACATGTCCATGAATTGATGGTATATCTATAATGGTACAATCTATATCATTATATCCAAATATTTCCACATATATCTTATAATATTTTTAATTTTAGAATAATGTGCCTTATCATCAAATATCATTATTGAGTAAAGAAAACAGATTTCTAAATATATCATTAATTAATTAAATTAATCTCAGCATAAAAAGAATATGTAAAAATGGAATATTATTTAGTAAAAAACAATATCCAATTTACAAGAATATGTACACTGAAGTGAAATTTAATGTAAAATAAAAAATTACTACAATGAAATTATCTTGTATATAAATTTAACAATCAAAAAATATTGTGAGACTATAGAATAACTTTTAACACCTAAAAATTTTCATAACAAATAATAATAAATGAAATAATTAAAACTGAATAATAAAATGAAATTAATTATAATGAAATCATGATATTACAGGTAAAGGGTTATTAAAAAGACCACAAAAAATTGAATTAGTTTATAATAAAAAATAAGTTTAGATGGAATGTAAATTGAGACAAAATCCTATATCACATGTTTTTTTTGGATTGAATGTTATTTGACCACTTTTATTGTTTTTTAATCATTTTTTAAAATTACACAGTAACAATATTAATATTTATAATATCATTAATGATCCAATTATAACAACTTAATTCCCTTCTAATGAATAAATTTTATTTCCATGCTTTTAGATGTTAATTGCCTTATTTTTTTCATGTGTGTTTTTCTAAAAAAAAATCCTTTCCCCACACATATGATATAGTTTCATAACTTCCATATTAATAATCAGAACATATTATTCATATTTTTACATTAATTTTACTTTCAAAACTAGTCATGAAATAGTTTAAGGAGAAATTTAGTACATTACAATCTTGGAGATTGTAGTCCTTAAGTAAACATGTGTAATATTTTGATTTTAAAATGATTTTAATTGAATTAATGTACGTAATATATTATAGGTGAGAACAAGTTTGGGTTATGTAATGGTTTTCCTTATTAATGATATATATAAAACATCAATTACTTTTGAGAGGATTGTAACCATTTCCAAATGATAAGAGAAAACACTAATTCATTAAATAAATTAAATGGTTTCGATGTATCTGGGGCCCAGTTTCCCTTCCTTTATAATTCCATACCATGGAGATAATTTCAAGAAAACATTATCTCCCACTATAAATTTAAAATAACACCTTTGATTGAATACATAACACTTTTGAAAAAATTGAGCATCATTAATGTTATCATAAATTTCCTTTACCTTTTTTGTAGTCCCTTCAAAAAAAATTCTCTACAAGTTCCCTTTCATCAAATTAATTCCAAAACGATGGAGTGTATTTTTTCTAACCATATAATTTCTCATACGGAACCTTTCAATTACTTTAATGGAAAATATTATTATAGGAAAAAATCACCAAAGGTATATACCGATCTAAGATAACATTAAATTCAAGTGATCATGATTCTAACGGGTCACCAATTGTTTGAATATTATTTTTGGACTATCAATCAAATTGAGGTTGTTAGACAATGAGGAAATGAAGTTAGTCTCGAAATCCTCTTATGAATATTATATAATTTTGATGTAAAATTTGGGTCTTAATATGAAATAATTGATTTTGGTTTTCTATAAATTCTCAAAACTCCATTAATATAGATCCATCCAAGTCACACAATAGATTTATATGCTCTTATATAGAGGAAATCTGCATATTTTATTAAGAATCCAATGATGTCACATATGTCGTCATTCTATTCAAGATTCCTTGGTAGTCCCATAAAAAATCTATAGTAATCTCATACTATTTCCCAAAATAAATATCAAGATGTTTAATGGATATTCTAGGATTATGTCTGAAAACATTCAATTGCTAAAAAACCAAACTTCTGGATACATAATAAGAAATTTCGTTCATCATGTTATCCCATCAAATTCTTCCCACAAATCAATATGCATCTTTTTTATACAAGGGTGTATAGAAATAATTTTCTCAATTCCAAAACCAACTATTTTTTATTTTTAAGGGAAATATATGCATTTTAAAAAAGTATTAATACCTTCTTCTATCCTTTATATATTTCATAACAATGTAATATAATATATTATTTCATAAAATTATAAAAAATAATCATAAATTATTGTTCTAAATATGATGTAATAAATAAAAAAAATTAAAATTTATGCATTATTAATCTCAAAATCATTAACCTAGGTTTCATTGGATATCATTATTTTAAAATATTTTGTAATGTTTTATGAGGAAAATGTGAAATATTGTATGAAAAACCCCTATGTTTGTTAAACTAGGTGCATAGTAAGCTATGTTGCCATGCATCAGTTGATGATTGAGTCTATCTCAATGTGCCCATTTTTTAGATATTATCACTTGATACCTATTTTTCAAAACTATATCCATTTATTATTTCATAATAGGGATGTTTCTCTAGGAAAAACTATATACTCTCTTCCATTCAAAAACATTAGGTTATTATTATATACTTATCCTCAAATTATACCTCTAGGATATGTTCTCAAATATTGGTTTTCGTTAATCTAGATCCCATGGATTAGACAACACATCATATTATACAAATTGTAATGACCTAACTATAGTAACCCCGATTTAGTGTCATAAATTACTACATTGACATATATACAATGGGAAAAATCCTATAATACTAATCATTTTAATGTTTTTGGTGAACACAATACATACATTACTAAAATTTTAAATTATAAAAAGAAAATAATATATATATAGAAGAAAATAAATAGCATCCCTTAAAACTCATTCAAATATATCTTCTACATATATCAGGAAAAGGAAAATAATAAGGGTGATCAGATGTTCTCAATAAGGGTTAAGTACATAAAAATATCTCATGAATCAATAAGCTAAGTCATTATGGAAATCAAAATAACTGAAAAAAAATTCCATTAAAATTGCATGACTATAAGGTTAAGATAATATAGAATCATTATGTTAAGGTAAATAACTGAAAATAAAATCCATTTAATCAATAATCTAATTTTAAAATGAATTCATATATAATATCATAGTTAAAATATCACGGATAATAATAAAAATAGGTAAATTTTCAATGAGGGAGATCCATAATTATTTGAAGTCATGCCTCCCAGACACATGATACCATTAATAATGATGATATGTCATCATGAAAGATTAAATTGACTAGGTACAAACCCATCGTGTTGGTAAATGTATAACTTTACTATCAAGATCAACCCTCGTGATAGTTTAAAACTACTAGTTACAAATTAATGCGTTTTCCAAATTGATTTTGTGTCAAGAGATCTATAAATTAATTGAGTTTCTATTAGTAATGGACACCATAAGTATCTCAAATTCAAAAATATTCCAAAAATATCAAATAAACTATTAAATTCATGAAAAATGTTCCTTATCATCAAATATAATTATTTAGTAATGAATACCTATTTATTGGTATTTCCCCAGTTAATTACATAAGTTTAAAAGTATACACCGTATGTAAAAATGGTGTAAATATTAGGAAATGATCATATCAAATATGTGAGACTATGGATATTTAGGATAAAAAAATTTAAAATTTAAAATTAATAAAAATAAATTATTATTTCCAGATAAATTTTACTTTCACAAAAAGGTGAGATTATAAAAAAAATGATTCCACATGGTAATTATTATGTCAAATATCTCCATATGAAATAAATCAAATTGAGACATTAAATAACATGAATTATTTTGTAATCATGATATTACAAGTGAAGGCGATGTATATGATAAAAATAAAATCTAATTTGTTCATAATCACAAACAATTCTAAATAGAATGTAAAATGAGACAAAATCCCATACTTATCACTTCATTTTGATCAAAAATTATTTATCATTATTTATAGGGGTTTTAAATATATTATAAAATTACACATGAACAATATTAATATTTATAATTTCATAAATGATCCTTTATAAACATCTAATCAGCCATTATTTAATAATATTACAATATTTTCAATGTTTTGTGTAAAAAATTCATTATTTTCTCATGTGTGTTTTATCAAGAATGTATTGGTACTCATGAATAACATTAAGATTCATAATAATCATAATAATAATCATGAAATATTTATCATATTTGTACCTCAAATTTTTTATTCCAATGATTAGATATAGTTATGAAAAATTAAGAATGTTACTGTCATGGAGATTGTAGGTCATAGGTAAACACGAGTGACGTTTCAATTTTGCAATGTTCCTTTTTGGAAATAAGGTAAGTAATATATTATATTAATATAATTATAATAACATCTTATATACAATATTATATATATATATATATATATATAATAGATGTGGTGTTGTTATGAAAATTTAGTCCCATTTCTTCTCAAAGGAAAGAGTACACTTCTAGACGAATGATGATATCATCTTTAAGCAAGTGAAAAGAATGAAATAAAATTATATATAATAATAAAAATATTATAAATTTTATAATAATGTCATTTATGTCATAGATATTTATTAACCATAATATTATTACATTCCTTGTAATCTGCTAGGGAATGATGAATCTGATCGCTATGTGAGGTGGTAGTCCACCACAAACACAAGAGACATTATTATATTTACAATAGAATGGAAATTAAAAAAATATTCATATATAATATATTTACTCTATTGGTGTAAATATGTTATAAATATCAAATATATATATATATATACTTTAGATACATTATCATACACAACTATGAATTGCTCTAATGGATAAACTAGCGACATCGGTTTGCGAGGCAATAATCTTCCATACACATTAACAATAAGTTTTTAACCCATTTGATAGGAATTGAAATTATTTTATGTAATTTAATTATTATTAAAACATCATTGAAAATGTAATATACTGATAATATTATATAATCATATTTTAATAATAAATTAAGCACGTGTAATATATATTAAATAAAAACCCATTGAACATTGTAACCTCTTCGTTGGGTATCCTCCTTATGTAAGTTCTAAATACTTCCTATGTTTACTTTCTGCCCAAAATAAGGGTTATAGTTTTAGGTGATGTATGTTTGTAATTTATTTATGGTTTCTAGTATCCAAAAAATTATTTTTAATGTGTGAATAAGTGGGTAGGGGTGGTGACCTTTTATAATTGGGGGAGAGGACACAATTGGTATTTTTAAATAGAATTGAGTGATCCTACATTATTCATTTATAAAAGGGGGTAATATTGGATCATTATAAAAACATATGTGTGTAATTTCTAAAATATGTGCAAATAAAAGTTTTAATACATATTTAGATTTCACTTTTACCCTTACCTATTTAGTTTAACCATCAGTTAATCCATTTTTACCTTTACTATTGTAATTAATTTTTTCTACATTCTCTATTGATTTTGGTCAAAAATTATTTTTACCTTATTTGAAATTATAAATGGAAGAGATTCCAAATATGAATTCTATTTTTCCCAATTAAATTCACATATGTGTAAACATTTAATATAAAATTAATCTTCCATATGTAATGAGAAAGTTATTTATTACAGAGAAAAATCCCTAACGTTTATAAATATTTTATATCAAAATTATATATGAGAATTTCTAAAATTACATAAATTGGATTAATTTTTATAAAATTTAACTAATTATACTTTAAAACCATATCAAAATATAATTTAAAATTTAAAATTATTTTTAAAAAATTATATATTCAATAAAATATTTCCGTTTTTCAGTATTCATAAAAAGGTAAATTTTTAAAAAAACCAAAAAAATCTCCATAAAATAATGTAAATATTTTGTTTTCAAAATTTATTTATTTTAAATAAATTTTTATAATTTATAAAAAATAATTTTGAATTATATATCACGTTTATTTAAATATGGTGTCTTGTGCATCACTAGCTATTAAAATAATCAAATTTATTCTATAAAAAATAAATTATTATTTCATAGGGTGTTATATTAATTATATTGTTCAATCATCAATTTAAATAATTACTAATTTTGGGATTACTTTTCCATAAAAATATATTATTTTTATTTATTTTATTATTTTTAAACTCATAAACATATGCATGGATCCATATAGTAGTGAATTGTCAAAGTTTCATATAACATGGAGTTATTTTCAAATATATCTAATCATGTATCATGATTTATTTGAATAGTAATATTTTTTTAATACATGACAGAAACACACACAAAATCATCTAATTTAATTTCATTCTCTTTAATTACTTATTCAATTAAACGTTAATTTAAAAAAATTATAAATATGTAATTCACAAGAAAAATATCATACATGGTCTTATTATCATTTATGTGATTAATTACATAGATTGACTTAATATTATTCAAGTATGTATTAATTTATTTGCCTAAAAAATTTCTCATGCAACCAATATTTGTTTTAGAAAAATTCACATATACCCTTTTTATAGTATCTTATGAAAGAGAAATACATTAAAAATAAAATATATTAATAAATGGTTGTATATTATGGAAAGGTAGAATCTTATGAAACCCATTTCTTAAATAATTAATTTGTATCTAATTATTTCATTGCAACTTATGAAACTAGTCAACATTTATTACACTCTTATTTTCTTATAAACGTTATATTATGATTTCATTTAAATTTTTTTATCTTTCTCTATTAGATGAGTTGTGAAATATTGATAAATTATCTAATGGATATGATCATATTAAAAATACCATTTATCTAACTAAAATCATGTATCGTATTAAAAATCCAAAATCTCATGAGATTTCTATAGTAATGAAATTTCATCTCACCTATTGTTCTATATGAAAAATCATGTTGCTAAAAAACATTCAAAACCATTCTAAAACTCTTAATATATTGATGAAATATTTTCGTGTTCTTCTGATTACTATAATATTGACAAACAAAATACCATTGATGGATTCTCCAAAAACATTATCAATATATTTTTCATTAATAATATTTATTCAATATACCATCAAACAATATTCCCCTAAAACATTCTATAATTTTTAGTATATAGTGATTCATAATATGTATATATTTTTACCTCTAATAATAGAACTACATCCATTTTATTTAAATGATTTTCTTTCAAATATAAATCCAACCTTGTATTCTAGAATAGAAGTTTTAATTTCCTTCACCATATGAAAAATAGTCATCCTCCAATTTGTGTCTTCATCTTCTATCTCATATTTAAAAAATCATTTCCTAATATGGTTCCCACTTATTGATAAAATATACAATACATACATGTGTAATTAAATATCCCCCTTTTAATTTTTTTCAAACCCATAATGTAATTATGTCAATATATTCGACATTTGTTTCTCTGTATACTAAAAATATACTCAATGAATATGTGAGGTAAATATTATATTTTTTAATACAATACATTCATGGATATAATAATAAATTATTCTTCTACAACCTTTATTAATAATAATATCTTGATCCAATTTTGATGAGAAAGATGGTAATATATAATCAATAGTATTTATACTTTAATTACTATAATAAAACTCTATACTAGTTAATTAGGTATATAAAATAAAAATGAATAACTATGATATAGAAGGATGTACATAAATAATAATTTAGGTGATACAACTCAAATTTATCACTTAAGTGGATAAAAATCATGTTTGAAGAATATTAACTATAAACCATCTTTAAAAAATTCATTATACGAGTTCAAATAGAGGTTATATTACATCACATTTATCTATTTACACAAATGATCTTTTATTGTTCATTAATGAATAGTTTCCTCATTAATATGGAATAGAAAAAATACTTATTAGAAACTGTCTGATCATGTTTTTGTTAAGTGTTGAATAGATTTTAGATTTATAATATCAAAGATTATTATTTATAGCCTCATAAATTTGATAGCTTCCCTTAAGTTTTATATTCCCTCACAATCATGGTTTATTTTCTATAATTATTCTACTTGTCAAAAAATATTCATTTTTCGTATATTTATATATTGTCTCACCCATTTCCCCATTAGTACATCTCCCGAAATTACATTAATTTTATAAAAAATAATAAAAATGATAATTGGAGAAGGTGGAATCTTTGATATCTATGGTTAAAAAATATAGATTAATTTTTCCTCTCTAATATGTTACTTCAATTTTTCTAATATCAACATTGAGATGATTCATTATGGTTCTTTAACTATCAAGTGACTTCACAGTTTTCATGTAATGTTTCTTCCGTTGAGTAATTTCATTATTTAGAGTGGTCCCCTAACATTATCCATGATTGAAATTTTTATTACATGTTATTTAATAACATTTTCTTAATTAACTTCATTTGATATGATATTTAAAAAATAAATCATACAAGGCCTATATTTTTCACCACATATAGAATTTTTCTCCTAAATAGTTATTCCATCAACATTTGATAACCTCGCATAGTGTTGGATTTATTCTAATGAAAAAACAATCATTCCATAAGCATAATAATTTTTAAAACATGATAGATGGTTGTTCGTAGTTTAATATATTATAAATGGTTTTAATACGTAATAAATATTTTTAATGTTAAAATATTAAAGGATATTCTATAGAGTGTTTTTTTATTTATGGATGAATGATTGGAGAAGGTTTTAGTGGATATGATCTTTATGTTTTATTTGAAGGTCATCTTATAAATAAATTTCAAACTCTAGTGTTGTGTATTGATTCATCATTGGTGAAAATTATTCACAAATTAAAAAAATCACTTTTTTTGAATCAATTTTTCAAGAGTTTTGGTAAAATGTTATTTTTCGTGAATAAGGATGATATTTTGGCTATGTCACTTTTTTTGTAACTTAATAGTTTTATAATAAGTTGTGTTAAAAAAGAATTATTTTCTATGTATTATTCATTATGGTGTATTCATGATTTTTACCGGGATAAACATATCTCATGCTTTGCATTGGAAAAATATTTTTGTGTATGATTGAAACCTTTTATATCAAAGGGTCAACTTAAATATTTGTAATGATGATCCTTAGAATGACCAAAAAATCTATGTAAGGGTGAATTCCATACAATGTAATCCTATTATGTTTATACAGTACTTTACACAAGGGTGATTTCATCTGTGTAAGCATCATAACATAGTTAAAATTCAAAATGTAGTAGATATATATTCTAATTTAAAAAATTAAATATTAAGAAGAATATGATAAAATAAAATGATGTACATTAATTTGTTTATCACAAATATAAATTACAAAATTAAACATTTGATTTATGGATTTTTTTTTCAAATTTAAATCAATCAATTGTTAATGACCATTACTTATTAAATAATAAATATAATGTGTTTATGTAAGAAAATATGAAGGTTTTTATTAACTTTTCATAAAAGTAAAAGGATACATGAAACAAAATAAAAAAAATCTTGACTGATGAACTGGTAATAAGACTATTTGGCAGCCACATTCTACCCAAAAAATTACTTCACTAATTTATTCATGGTTTTTTTATGAGGAATGAAATAACATGATACGTCATACTTTATGATGTTCATCTATCATATCTTTTATGAGAGTTATAATTCAAAAAATAATTACTATTTTACTATAGGTCATGTTACGACCAAATATATTTATCTATTATTAGTAACATCCCTATTGTCTCACACTGTCTATTTTATTATGACATATAAGCACATTGATAGACTATTACATTTCATTAGAAAATTAAACATCATGATTTAAAATTAAATAATATCTAAGAAAATTACTGCGAGATTAATAGTAAATAATAAAAAAGAAACTAATTTAAACATAATAGTATTGAATTTTTAAAAATGATAACAACTATTAAAAATCCATTCAATGGAAAGGGAAGAAATTAATATATATTCTAAATTATGATAAAGACTATATAAATTTTTTAGATGATGCACTCAATGATAAACAATGTTAATAGTGGAGAATAAATTGGATATAATGGAAGATATTAAAATTATGATCAGACTACTATATAACCGTTACCTGATAATAGTAAAGTTAACAATAATTGAGTATTGGTAATATAGTTATTAAAATATTAAATTTTTAATTATTTCATAAAAATGGTAATTATGGGAGAATATTGATATATATGGAAGAAACTGTGAACTAAAATTGTAGTATCATCCTTAGTAATACCCATTTTTACATATTGGGATGGAGTTTTCATAAATGGGTTTCACCCTTTATAAGGTTCATTAAATTTTTCGATAGTTGGTACTCGAGAAAAATTGGTTAAAAAGAATATTTTGATATTAAAGATGACAATGAGATCGATATTACCTAAGACACTAAATGAAAATACTACCACCACACAATATACCCTTATTACGTATGACCGTGTGATAAGGGATTATGTATAAAAACAATTATAGTATTAAGATGTAAATTATTTTATATATGATATAGTTTTTACACAATATTTACTTTTTTTATTCATGTTTAACCATTATATATAATATAAAATTCAAGATATAAGGGGATGAATATGATACCAATTGAAAAAAGAAACCATAATCCTATTTTATTAAATGTATATCTCTCATTTTCATTTAATATAATTGTGACGAAAATATTAAATACATTATATAAAATATTATTTTTTTAAAATGGTTTTAATCAATCATATTTATTTGGGTATAGATGAAAATATAATTTTATAAAAATACATGTACTTTATTCAAATTGATGGGAATATACTTTTCTAATATAAATCTGTATTTATGATAAATATGTGATCTATATAAAATATAAAAATTTAACATATTTAGAAATATATTTTATATAATGGTTTTTATTAAATTGGCACATCAATAATATCTACAAGTGAATTTTTCATATTTATTTTGGAAAATGATTTTTTAAATAAAAATAAATTGTTGTATGAATATAACAAAATTCTTATGAATATCATACTGGATTTATAATGATGTAATAAATATTAACAATAATTTCTTAACTAAAATGGGGTTTAAAATCATGATAATATTCTTAATTGTAATAAAAATATTATTCCTTTCCTATAAATAGTGATATATAACCATATAATATATTTTAGAATTTTTCGAAAAATTATTTATGAATAATAATCTTTTACACCCCAAAATAACATTTTTAACGGATTTTATCTTATAGACATTATGAAAAGTAAGAAATGCAGTACATATAATATACCACTGTCTAAAATAGTGGGATGTCCAATGGTTTTATATTTTTTATACCTTATTGTAAAAATATTAAATTTAGAAGCTATTTAAAAAATTCCCACATATTAATAATTAATAACTACAAATTCTCCTATCCCTTTATACTCTGAATCCATTTATTAGGAATTATCTAATATTTTCTATCTCAATATTTTCTCTATGATGTTTCCTAGGTTCCATGGATAACTTATCAATCTTTAAGAAACTACATTGCGATGAAATGCTTTTATTCCAATTTCTACATCTTTATTCATGTCGATACTTTATAATAATCCATTTGATTTTCAATTGATTATATTTTTCTGAGATTATAATCCTTCATTTTCATTAAAATTGAAACAATATTTATGATATACTAAAATTCTATATAATTTATCTATATCCATAATATATTATGTAAACATGATATGCTACAAAAATCATTCTTTCATTTTCATACAATAATTTTATTTTTTTAAATACCCATCCATTTATTTTTTCATAAAAATTCACGTACGTATAATATTAATTCCTTTTCATAGAATTTGATGAATGAAATACACATTTCATACACATATGATAAAATGATTAATTTCATTATTTTTTATAGTATATATGAAGAAAATATAATATTATTAATATGATGGTAATTACCTAATTGAGCTCAAATCCATTGCGTAAAAAATTAACCACTGCATTTGAAATGCTTTTGATACCATGGAAGAATTCCTTGGCAATTTTTCATGATATCCTGGTGAAAATCCTTCTTAAAAAAATATAGGAAGGCTTCATGATAAACCTTATTTAAATGCATATAAATGATTAATTTTTTTATTATAGACACACTTCCAGTATAATCATTATATACATTAAAATATTATATTAATGTATGTTGATATTTTTTACACATATATCACATACTATCCATTTTCATTGTTTACGCCTTATTGTGATTTATGATAACTTGATTCTTTTAATATATTTTCAAAAGAAACCATTTATGATGAGGTGGACTATAATCGAATAAGTAAGTAGTCTTTCAAGAGAAATTTGGATATATTATGTTTGTGGTTGGTATTGTAATTATTATGTTTTTTACTAGTCTCTATGATACTAAACCCTAGATTATCTAGAGTAATTTATGAAATAAATATTTTTTATGGTGATTTATTAAAAAACATGTATAAAAAATATCAGAAGTCAGTATTTGTATCAGATCAAGGATTAGTTTTTTGTATAAATTTGTAATAGTAACAACAAGTGAAAACCATACATAAGTATATAAATATTAGGAAATAATACTAATATTTCGTTATTGAATAGAGAATATGGTCTCCTATAAAAGGGATCCCTGGTTGGATACCAACATGTTGGTGTGGGATCTGGAATGCATTTACAATGTCGTAATGACATTGAAAAGGGATAGATAAGAATTAACTGGACCATCACTAGGTTTCCAATAATTTCGGCTAACTACACACTTGGTTTCATAGTCTTTGGTAATATAATTTAGGAGATTCACATTCTCCTTACATACCATATATATATATATATATATCTAGAATAATGGTTTAGTTTTTATAAATTATTGATTTATATCATCGAAGAAGTATTATATTAGAAACTTTTATGCTTAAACTCAAATATAATATTATTATAATAAGAATTCTATTAATATTAATTTCATCATTATATATTCATAAACTAGAAAAATTGTTTTAAATAAAAGTTATCATGTAAATAATATATGTAAAGGATTATTAATTACTAACCTACCAAACATGATAAAATATAGATTTCAAAACATCAATGTGATATAAAATCATTTACCAGTGAATTTTAACAGAATCATAGACCATCTAGAGCATTGGACATGTCAAAGGAAGTTAAAACCATTTGTTCTGTCCTTCATCTTCCATGAGAACATAACATCAGTATACAATCAAAAATTTCATCATAGAATATCAAATCAACACTATAATAAATTCATTAAATAAAAAACGTTTTTAATGTAAAGGAAGATTCACATTGGTTGTTTACAAATAAATTGAAGAAGTTGATCAGTGTTCTGAACTGATAAAAAACATGAATCTAACAGATGAAGTTAATTCTAGGGAGTGGGAAGGGTTCAAAATATTTTTTTTGAAACAAATTATTCATACAATCTAAATAAATAAAGAATAGAAATTACTTAAGATGAAGAAAATGTAGAATGAATCAGTGATATGTAATGAAATTAACCTTTGACATCTACCGTGATACGCTTCATGTTTTATTTTATATTCTGATTGTAATATTTATTGATAATATGGTGGACAAAGACCTCCTCTATTAAATATTATGTTAATCCATGATAGGCATAGCTATGAAGAGATAGTGTAGTGTTGTATTAAAGTGAATATAGAGTTTATATATTCAATGATTTCCCGTGGGTTAAATGATAATAAGTTAATGATGAAGCTAAATTTCGGGAAGGATTATGTACATGTAAGAGAAAGCGTTACATAAATATTAACCATGTTCATTCAATGTTTGATAAAATGTTTGTGTAATTATATTCATTGAAGTAGAATGTCTTATAATTATTTAATGTGAGAGAATATAGATTGAAATTTAAAAGATATATAAAACATCATCATTCAATTTAAACTAAAAACTGAAGGACAATTAAAGAATAATCATTATTACATTTCATAAAGTGCATAGAGAATCTATTGTTTGGTAATCACTATAAAAATTAATAGATAATATATGGAAATATCCATCAACCTTAGAAAAGAATAGGGTAGTCTGCTTATTATTTGTTTATCATGATATCTAATTTTAATGCTCGAATTTATGTGGTATACGGTATTTACATTGTGAACCAAATCTATATCATATATTTTTTTATCATGGTTTCATAAATTTGGTTATATCGTTCTAGTTTTCAAGGAAAATTTAAGGAATCCCTGAACACTTGTTTGTGGGATTATCAATTAAAAATGATAGATAGTATTTTAAAAAATATAGTGAATATAAATAATTCAATACTAATTTTTGTGAGTTATGTCTCATTGAAAACCTATTGGTCATCCAAATTGATTAACTTGACATAATAATTGGTACAGAATATATCCAAAAATATTATTTGATTATACATTTTATGAAAATTGAAATTTTAATTTTATTGATGGGAAATCATGAAATTATATTTTATGTATAGATATTCGAGACTATTTTTTAAAATTTCCACATCCAATAACATTAATTATGTAAAATATTTGTTAATAAGATGATGAAATGTTAAGTACGAAGATAGGAAATAATCCAATTATTTTGGAATCAAGTGATATTTTTTCAATTGAAATATATAGAAATCCCTAATAATGACAGGTAGAATAATCAATTGAACACATAAATTGATCAAATCCATTATTGAGGACCCGTTATAGGTAGATTTTTGGGACATAGAGGATTTTAAGAAATAGTAACATGTCTTATGTAAAACGTTTTTATTCTACCCACCATGTCTATCTGGGGAGAACCTATCTTATATATGATTAATATGGATTGATCAATTAGATAGTAAATTAATTATATTAAATATTATATGATCATAATAATGTATAAATACCTCCGCTAAAAGATGGATGATTTGTTTTACCATCATTATGGGGTTAAATTCATCTCCATGTTTAATCACTAATCTATGTATCATCTGTTGCGGGTATGTAAAGAGAATATCCCATAGAACAGTTTCTAAAAAAATACATTTGTTTTATGAAAATATTGTCAAACCATTTTCTCTTCCATTGGTTCTTCTATATTTATGGATTATCTAAATATAATCATTAATAACTAACTTGATAACATTAATGTCATATTTATTAATGATATTATGATATATTCTTCATGTTATGGTGAATATGAGGATAATCATAGTGTAATATTATGAAATCAAGGGATAGTGAGGAATTTTAATACATTTAGTTTATTTGAGTTCATATTTCAAGGGTTAGTATTCATGGGATAAATTGTATCCTTTGAAGGAATGATAATTGATATAGTTCAGCATATGAAATTATAAATATAGAATCAAAATATAACATTTAGTACGATTTATAAAATACACGATCAATTAGGATACTATAAATGTTTTGTGAAAAAATATTCCTTTCTTTTGAATCCACTATGAAAGTTAACATAAAAATTAATTATTTTCATCTAGAGAAAATAATGTGTATAATATTTTTATGAACTAAATAATATTTTAGTAAGATCACACGTTTTAACATTATCCTATAAAAGAGAATTATTTTATATATAGAGTTATTCATATATACAAGGTATTAGATTAGTAATCATACATATTTAAATTATGGTTTCCTACAAATCAAAATATTTGAAGCATCATGAGTATAATTTTAATACACATGATGTTTTGTTCTCTATATTTTTTTTCAGTAGTGATATGGATACCTTATCATTATGTGGAAAATATTGGTATATAAACAAAAACCCAAATTATACGGTTTCTCTTAAAAAATAGTTGAAAATGAAGAAAAGTATTTCATTTGAGATATTAAATTGCTATTATTGTTCCATTTATTTTCACTATATATATTCATAAAAATGCATCGATGCATTATGTAGAAGTGAACATGAAGTTATTTTGAATTTTTTTATAAAAATAGATCCCTTGATCAATGAAACAATTAGGATAAAAGTTAATGTCAAAAGGTAAGGATCCTAATAAATCATATCCAAATGATTTCTCAAACATCATAACTGGTGAAAATAAATAACAAATAATTATATGATCTCATTGTATACAATATGATACCATCAATGAAAAATAGTCATTTTCCTATGATATTTATAAATAATTATGGAGTATTATTGATCGGAAGAATTCTATGTATTTTATCTAATTAGTAGTTAATGGAAGATAAAATTGATTAAACACATATCATTATTTTTTATAAATATTTAACCAACAATTATTTATAAAGATAAAAAATATAATTATTAGTTATATGTTAAAAATATTATTATTGGATACCATGGATAAGTCTATTTTGTATTTCTGTAATAAAATAGTAAAAAAACATCCAAATTGAGTACAAAAACCACTAAATATTCTCATAAGAAAGTGGAACAAAATCAAAAAAAGGATTTGATAACATCATTTACAACATATCCCAGGGAAAAATAAATTTTGGGAAATAATTGATTAAATAATATTGTTTACCAATTTTATCTCTATATGGGAGGATTAATAATTTATCATGGTATACATTAGAATCTTAAATAAAAGTATGTATTTTAAGGAGAACCACTGTCAATTATTATTGACAACAATTCTTGATTTAGTTATATATTATAAAAGTTACATAAAAATCTATAGATAGAAAAGTGAACCTATAAAAAACCAATCATCCTAAAACATATGGAATGACTATGTAGACTATTCATAAAAGAAAAATAATGCTAAGAGATAGATCACTTATTTTTTAAGGGACTTGTGACCAACATTTTCCACTTGATAAATTCTCATACAAAAATAATTTTTTACATGACTATTCAAATGGATCGTTATTTACAACCCTATGGTAAAATATGTATAACTTCAAAACTCTTAAAATGTCTTGGTGGTAGAAACAATTTGGCACTCATCTTTTTTAATTACAATTTCGAGATGATACAAGTTATTTTGAATAATATAATGGTTTTTTAGACATGAAAAAATTATTTATAATGAAAATCTAATGATGGACAAATAATTTCAAGTTGGGGATCATTTATTACAAAAAATATTATATGGACAATATTCATGATATTTTGAAACATGGAGAAAATCATTTTAATATATATTTGGCCATTTGAGATTCAAGAGGTGGTTAATTCAATTCCCTATCAGTTAGTAATCAATCAAAATCATTTTGAATTTCAAAATTCATCCATTAGTCGATGTAAGTAAAGTATTTTTCATACAATAAATTTTTACTATCAATTAATGGGGTTAAATTGGATTATATTCATTTATATGAATAACCTACCATGATTCTATATAAATAAGAAAAAAAAATTTATAAATAACTCACCCCAAACCATGAAGTCCATATGGGTAAATAATTTATATGAAGATAATAATAAGGACACTGAAGATGTTTTGATAAAAAAATATCCCAATATTTTGATTTATGATAAATATTTAAAGGTAGAAAATATTAATGGGGGATTTTAATGGTAATAAAATCCATTCTATTATTATAAATTTGAGTTAGTTTTCTTGATGAGTCTTTTATTTTGTTTTAGGAAAAATATAAATATTATTATTTTTTATAGGAATATTATAAGTCATGAAATTACATTTACTATTGAAGCTAGAAAAATTTTAGAGATAGGAACACTAATAAATAATAAACACACTAATGTAACCTTTATATGATTTAATTATATAATAAAGATATATAATTCTAAAAATTCTATAAGAATAAAGGTAAGATTTAAGAATATGATATATTTTATAAGTGGAAGTGGATATCATTCGTTAGTGATGTTGTGAATGATGATGTCTGATAATAAAAAACAATATATAGGGTTTAAATGGAAGTGTAACCACGAGGATCAGACCATTACATGACTATTACCTAATGATTTTAATTTGACCATTATATAACTAATGGTAATGCATTCATTATATTATTACCATTGTAATTGATTCACATAATGCATAATAATGATAGATATTTAGTATAGAAAGGATAGCCTATGGATTGAACCAATAACAATAACCCCTATGATGTTTAATTATCATATGGTGGGAGGGAGGTAACATGTATGTTGTTTACACTTGACCAATACATGAATTAGATCCAATGTGGAATATTTTTTGATGATATTCATGAATGTAAAGATAACTACCATTTCAATGTTATATGATCCACCATATAAATTTTCCACACTCACACATATCAACTATAGAGATTATGGTTGTGGGAAATGGAGTTGTGTGGTGACTCGACCCAAGAAACATTAAGATTGTGTCTACTGCTATTACATTGACATGATTACGAGAAATCAAATCCTGATGGAAAAAAGTTTTTATTAGTCTTTTCAAAAGATATTCATACACGATTCTTGTATTTCAAATCAATAAACTAAATATATAATATATGTTTTCTTATGAGGCCAAATTTATTCCATCTACAATATCCTTTCAAATCTTTTCTGTTACTCCTCATGGATTTGTAGGGAAAAGAAACATAATACGGGGGTGATTAAATTATCAGTAAGGGTAAATTACAATGGAAGTAATAATGAATCAATATGAAAAATGAAATGGAATTGAAAATAAATGGAAAAAATACCATTAAAATAACTAGATAATGATTAAACAATATGGAAATTTAAGAATATTAAAACACATGTCATTTAATCAACAAGATTTTAATGAAAGAAAAATATAAATATGTCAAAGAAAAATCTCATTTATAAATAATAACTAATTCAAAATTATTGAAATTATTATTTATTGGACATCTTATCTAAGGCACATGAAAATCATTACTATAAAGATCATATCTCCAAGAATTTTAAAACTACAGGTAGAACCCCACCTATTCAATTTGGAAACAAACTCTATGGGTTTGTAGATTGCTAATATCTTCTCATGAGACCATGAATTCATCATGGGGCTTGTATTGACAGGTCCCCAACCCATAGGTATTTTTTTAGATGGCCCAAAACCCATGTCCTTGATGTCCTAATAATTCCTCATACCAGATAAACAATATTCTATAAGAAATATCTATATTTAATAAAGGATTCATATTGATCAATATTTCCCCAAATGCATCATGGGGCATCTATTAACAGGTCCTCAACCCATAGTTATTTTTTTAGATGGCCCAAAACCCATGTCCTTGATGTCGTAAGAATTCCTCATACCAGATAAAGAATATTCTATAAGAAATATCTATATTTAATAAAGGATGCATATTGATCAATATTTCCACAAATAATTAAATAACATTAAAAGTAAAAATTGGATTAAATATTTTATATTGTTCACAAAATAATTATATCAACGAAAAATGATATGGATATTTAGGGGAAATTCTTTGTCAAATTTTCAATGGAAATCCAATATGTTAAAGAGACTAAAATAAATGATTGGTGTAAATGTGAAAAAAAGCATTCCAAAAATTAGTAAGTTACTATATATAGGAATATTAAGGATGGTATCAACACAAAATATCCCATCATGTGTAAAAGAATGAATTGTTATCACTTATTAATGGAAATGTTGTTAATAATAATTAAAAAACATTATTGAGGAAAATATCATTTTATTTTGGAATTTTTTTCATAATTTTTTCATTATAAATAACTTTTATAAATATTTTCATTAAAATTTTACCTTTTAAACTTGTAAAGGATTCGGTGAAGAAATTATGGCATGTAAATATTTTCATGTCGTATGAGGTAAAATGATCATTTATTTTTCATGGAAAACGTTTGAAATATGCATTTTTTGTATAGTGATGAGAATAGTTCATTAAAAATGATTAAAAAGAGTTAAAATTTATTTAATAAATTAGTTTTTACATTTAAAAAATTTCAAAAAAATTATCAAAACATGGTTTTTATTGAATGAAATGGATTCTCTAAATTAGAGATAAATGAAGTTGGTTTTTATTAAAACATTTTATAAAACATTTTAATTACTGTATAGTGTAAAAATTATACTAATACTAAAAAAATGTCATGAATACCTATATTATATGTAAATAAAATCGATTATGTAACAATGTTCATATAATTTTGTCAAATGTAAATGAAATATAATTAAAATTATTCTTGAGTAAAATAATCATTATACATTCTAAAATGTATCATACCACATTGAAAAATTTGAATCACAATCTAAATGATAAAATAACATTAAATGAAACATATAATATCACTATAATAAAGGAATTCATGATATAACATATTAATTGGAATTATAGACACCATATTAAATAAATTAGCTGCATAACAACAAATAATTCTCAATGGAATGTAAATTGAGATTAAATCCCTTAACATGGGTCTGATTTATCTCATTTGTCATTATATTAATGAATAATAAAATAATTATAATTAGTTACATTCTTGATAAATTTATTTATATTTATGATAAATTTTATTTCACTTATTGCCATGTTTTATGCAACTTCGTAATCAATTATATTTTTGTTGGGTGTTTTGAATAAATTTGATTTCTATATCAAAAACAAATTTTATAGGTCAATTATGGTCCAAGGTTTCATTATATAATATCTTATTTATTATAATAATTACATAATTATAATATTTATACATTAATTATTTGTCTAAAACCAATCATTAAATATGTTATTAAAATATGAACCAACATTTCAATCATAGAGACGTTAGGTCGTACATACGCATGAGTAACATTTCAATTTATCAGCGATCAATATGGAAAGAAGATAAGTAAATTCAATGTTTAATGAATTATTATTGTAACCCAAATAACATATTATATATTCATATATACTATATGTATGATTATTGGGATGTGAAATTAATCACATCTTATCAAGGATGTGGTAGATTGCATGTCCACGACCGAAATTATCACTTTTTCATGTGTAAAAGGGTAGTAAAGAAAATGATATATAATATTTTTTCAGAAATAAAATTAATCTTTAATATCATATAGATTTTTTATATCAAATATATTTAATTAAAACCATACATTACACATGGTATGTATAGTGGGATCGAATCACATCTCTTTTAGGGGGTGGTAGTCAACACATCCACAAACTATGTTATCGTATTTTCACAAAAGGGAAAGTATAAGGAAATATGTTTTAAAAGAAATATAGAATCATAAATACATAATATATATCTTATATAAATTGAATCTCAATCATAATTCTCAACAATGAAAAGTGGAAATGTAAAAATAAACAACTTTGTTTTTTGAGGCACTAATTTTCCGTACACATTAATAGTAAGTTCATTACCTAATATATTGAATTCTGTGTATGTGTGTGTATAACATTTAAAATAAAAAAATTGAAATTATATTAAGGATTTCTTAATATAATCAGGGAATAATGATATTTTAGGGAGTGGTGAACGAAATACAACTCAAGATCTTGAGGAATGATGTTACATCTTCTTTGAGTAACTATTTTTGGTTTGCTCCAAAAGGAATGAATAGATGGGTTTATTACTAGAAGGAAGATTTTAGAATGATTTTAGGGAGGATATGAATAATTCGGGGTAGAGCATGTTATTCAAAAAGGGGATATAGAGGTTTCAGAAAGTGGTAGGAAATGAGGACTTTTATATTGGAGGAGGAGTGGTGATCTTGTAGATTTTGGAAAAGAGAATTCCAAACCGATTTTTTCAATTGAATGTTGTTCCAATAATGGTCTAAATTATATCAAAGGTTTCATAGTGTTGAAATTATACCAGAAAATTTCATTTTGACAAGTTTCATGGCAATTTTCCCATTCTGTTTAAGGATTATATCCACATTAAGCTTAATTTCACCTTAATCTTTTAATTAATTTCAATCACATTAAGTTATATTTTTGGTCCAAATATTTGTTGAAATAATTATAAATTATATATTAAAGAGATTTAAAAATTTTAATCCATTCTTCCAAATTCCTATAATATGATTTTATAAAATTAAATTAAATTTATTCTTACAGATGGGATGCAAATGTGGATTTTAATGTAAAAAATGTTCAATGGTTTTCAGAGTTTTAATAACCAAATTTAGTATTGAGATAATTACAATTAGATTCATTAGATGAATTAATAAAATATTAGTAATATTAACTTTTTATACCAATTAATAATACAAATTATCTATATAAATAAATTATATGATAAGACGTTTTAAATTGTAATTCGATATTTTTCATTCTCCATTAAAAATTATACATTCCCTGAAAAATATCAAAAAAATAACATTAACCTAATTTTTATGTTAGTTATTGAAATATTAATTTAACTTAACATATAATATTTATAACATTTCCAAAAAAATAATTTAAAATATTTTCTCCATTAAAAGCTGGTAAACGTGCCTTAAAAAATATATTATTTTATTTGTAAAATTGCGGTTGTACTTAACTTATGCCTATCAAATCTATTTGATGAATATAAAAAAATATTTCATTGAATATCATATATATATATTATATTAATAATAGTGACTAACTATAATTAATTTAATTTATTATAATAAAATGGTATTGTTTATACAAAAATAGTTTTCTATAAATAAATCATTTATATTCAATTGGTACATATATTAATTTCTAGTTAATTTATAAACGATGAATTGACATTATAATTATTTAAACCAAATATTTTCATAAGTAAGTTAATAATATAAATAACCTATAATTTAATGTATATGTTATATCTTATAATATTAAATTATAATATTTTCATAAAATATTATTATTGGGTGAATCTCAGACTTGCGTGTAAAGAAAGATATCAATGAAAATCATTATTGTTTGTGACATACACTAACTATTTTATGTGTTAATTAAATGAAATAAATTATATTTAATTTATTTAAATTTTTAAATATATTATTAATTCTCAGGATATTATACTCCCTTAGGTGCTTGGTGTATCATGTCAAACATGCTATCAAATACAATGTTTCTAATTCAGATTATTTAGGTGTTACATTATCTATAAGATAGTTAAATTATGTCCTCACATTCTAAAATTTATCTAGGTAATATATTGTTTGATTTATTTTCCATGCTGAAATCCCACATCGTGAGAAGGGTTCATGAAAAATTATATAGAAAAGAGAAAATGGAATGTACAAAGGTCACATGGACTAACATTAATTAGGTCTCTATGTATGATAACATTAGTGGGAACTATATATATGTACATAGAGGTTAGGCATAAATAGTTTTAAGGACTGATTGAGGTCATAAATCAAAAACATGTGAATTATAAATGGGACCTCGAGAGCCTCAACCCCATAAATCTATGATGATATAGAAGACCATCAATTCAACCATAGTTAAGGTATTATCACTCAATTTTTTTAGAACAGTTTTACATGTTGAGGAATTATTTCTCTTTATTATAATACTAGGGAATTTACATAGATGATATTATTTTAGTTTCATATAAACAATTATTTATTATGTTTGTGTTTAAATCAAATTCCAATTCCTCCCATACTCAATGAAATAGATATCGAAAAATAAACTTTGATTCAAGAAGAAATGCAATAAAAATTTAACATATTTTTAGGACCATATAATATTGAAATGTCTTTACATTTGATTTTATATATTATAAAAATATAAAGTTTTTAACACATAAATATCCATTGATAAAATTTAACACTACAAGATCATCAGTAATATTTTTCCCTCAATTTTTTAACTAAAAACAAAGATATATTATCCATTATATTTCTCTTGTTATTGAATGGAATGAAACCCTTATCATCCTTTGTCCACATTTTCAACACTCATGTCCTTTCCAGACATGATTGGTTTTCACCCAACATACATGTAATTATTTTCTAAGACCATATTAATATAATTTCCATAATAAATATTATGAAAGTCTTTGAAATAAGTTAATCACTATAAATCATTTACCATAGTTTTCCAATACAAACTCATTAAATAAATACATCCTCCACTTATTTCAACACAGATAGTTTGTTGGAATAGAGTTTATCCTATGAAAGGGGGAATTGAATTGGGTAATGTTTATGTTCCCCACATTTACAACACTGAACTATTAAGTTTTCTATAAGATGAGTTTCATTTCCTTCCATTACACACTTCATTTTTCATCGAAAATTATTTTCATTTTGTCCCTATTTACCACACATACATAATTTTTCCAGTCTATTTAGAAACCATCCTAGGTTTCTTCATCCCCATTCCTTACATGAGGGAAATTGAGCCTTCAAATATCCATTGAATCCACCACATGAGCTTATATAATCGTGCATTCTTGTCATCATCAGAGATTTTAGGAATTGGTTAAGGTATATTTTTTAATCATATTTTCAGAAAATATATTGGGAATAAACACGATATCATTCACTCCTACCAACACCAGATGTGGATTCTTATTTTTACCACATTTCCCACCATTTTCAATGTTAACTTGACACTTTTAGGTTCCAATAAATGACTAAAACAAAAAACTATAGTTTGAATAATGATATTCTTAACGAGAAAAGCATATGTTAATTTATAGGATACCAAAATCATAAATAATTATTTTAAATTTCCAACACCTTTGGTTTAACCTAGGTTATGATGTCAAAATCCCATATTATTGTTTTTAATGAAACTTTTATTTATTCTAATCATATCCTGTGGGAGTGTCAAGCCATGTGCATAGTATGGCATGTTGTTGTGTACTAGGTTATATCGAGATATGACTAACGTACCGTATAAATTATGTTATCCCTGGGTTCATCTATATCCAAACCACATCCATGTGTTGAATTCTTAAAGGAATAAATTTCTTGGAATAGCTACATTATTTCTATGTTACCAATATTCAAAATCTTTTTTCTATATTTATCCTAAAATTCAACATTAGATCTATGTTATCTAATATATATTTTCTAAATCTAGTTCCCAAAGATGATATTATTTTTACTTTGATACCAAATATAGTGAAAAACCCTATGAAAGCCCCAAGATGGTGTCTATTACCTTTACATTTCAATGATTACAAGTAATCAACTCTCAAAGGACTGAAAAGTTCTGTAGTCATTGTAAACCAGATACACACATGAGTCTTGTATTAGGAAAAATTAATTAATTACAACATAATTATTTCCATCCATGGATAACATTATTCCATATAAGATATCCATAAATTTTTTTCTTAGTACACTTATGCATTCTTGGTGAAAGGATATACAACAATTGTTTCCTCAAATTCTCAGTAAGGGTAAAGTACAAAGTATGAAATAATTAATTTATGGGAATAATTAAATAGAAGTGTAAATAAATGGAAACATGTTATATTAAAATAACTATACAAGCAAATATAAATATGGAAAGTTTATATAATGAAAACACATTATGATTAATCGTAAATATTTGAATGAAATTCAACTATATATATATCAATGTAAAATATCATGGATAAATTATAATTGATTTAAAATGAAAGAAATGAATAATTATAGGACTTCATGTCTAAGTCACATAGAAACATATTCTACTTAAATATATCATCCATAATGGTTAGAAACATGATAGAAACACAAATATTATTCTTCAAAACAACATCAATGGAGCTTTTACAAACTATTTTTTCTCATTAGACAAAAAATATATCAATGGTATTACTTTAATCAACCCATAACCAGTAGGTAATTACTTAAATGATCTCCAGACCATGAATTTCATGTCTTTATAATTCCTCATATCAAATAAACAATGTGAATTATCAAATATCCTATTGAATAAAGGATACATATTTATTAATAATTCCCCAAATAATTTAATAACATTCAATGTAATCATTGTATGAAAAATGGTATATGTATAAAGAAATAATCATATTCATGATAATCATATGGATATTTAGTAGAAATTTAATGTCAAATGATCATATAAAAATGATTATTTCAAGGGGATGACGAAGAATAAATGATGTAAATGTGAATACTAACATTGATCAAACCATTTAATAACCATCAATATGAATATTAAGGATTGTATCAATACAACATATCTAAAGCACCAAAAAATAAATGGGTTTTTTCATTGACTAATGGAAATATTATAAAAAATATTTCAATTTTTTTTGAGGAAATGTACTTTTTATTTTGAAAAATATGTTGAAATTATGTTTCATAGAAAATAACATTAAAAAAATAATTAAAAATTTTCCTTTCAAAAATGAAAAAGATGCATCGAAGACATGATGGTGGGTAAATTTGTATATTCCATACAAGTTAAAAAAATTATTTTTATCATGGTAAAATGTTATAAAAATACATTGTTTGGAAATAAGTAAGAAGTTTAATTTCACTTCATGGTTAAAATAAAAATGGTAAAAAATAATTTTTAAATGGATTAAAACATTTGTGAGAAAATATTAATAAAATAATTTTTAGATGAAAACAAGTTCACTGACTAAGAGAGAAATGAAGTCAGGTTTTCCAAACAAAAAATTCAAAAAAAAATTGAGTACCAAAGAGTAGAAAAATTGTACTAATACTTGAAACTTTTCATGAAAATTAGTGCAGAAGAAGATGAAAGGGATTGGAGAATACTGGTCATAATATTTTCTCTTAAGAGATTGAACCACCAATAAAATTATTTTTGAGGGAAACAATCCATAAACTTTATAATGGTCCCCATAACACTTTGAAACATTTGAATCATAATATAAATAGAGGAATAAAATAAAATGAAACATAAAATATCTTGAGAATAAATATATTCCTAATATAGAATATTAATGGGCTCTGTATAGACCTTTTAAAATAAACATCATGCATAACAATAGATAAGTCTCAATGTAATGTAAATTGAGATGAAATCCCTTACCTTGCATCCGATTTTTCTCATGTGTCCATATATTACAGAGTAATAAAATCATGTTAATTATTTACATAATTTCTAACCTTATTTATTTTTATCATCAATTTTATTTCACTCATCACTAGGTTTTCCACAACTATTTAATGAATTAATTTTATGTTGGGTGTTTTTTGAAAATTCGGTTTATGTGTCAAAAATAACATTTGTATGTCAAATACAGTCAAATGGGGTCATTACTTAACATCTCTAGAATAATGAAAATAATAATAATATCTTTATATAAATTATAATTTAAAAACCATTCATTAGATATGGTTATGAAAAATGAACCAACGTTATAATCATAGAGATGGTAGGTTAAACCTACACATGAGTAACATTCCCAGTTTTCAGTAATCCTTATGGAAAGAATGTATGTATCCTAAATAATTCCATAATGATAATTATATCATAAATTTTACATTTTTCAAACATATATACTTATATATATAGAATTATTTTTATGTAAAATGATTCACTTTGGGTTGAGGAGGTAATAGTCCCCACATCCAAGATTGACATTATAACTTTTTAGTGTGAGAAAAGGTAATAATGAAAATGATATATATTATAATTTCGAAAAAGTAATTATTTTATGAATATCATATTGATATTTTATGTCCCATAATTTTAATTAAAACCATCCTTTATCCATTCCATTTATAGTGCGATGGAATCACATTACTTTCAAGAGGTGGTAGTCCACATTTCCACAAAGATGGTATCACATTCAAACAAAATTCAAAGTATAAGTGTATGTGTTATAAAATTATCGCAGAATCATAAATAAATAAATAGTATCATTTATATCAAATATAAATAGCGATTCCATCATAATTCCCAAAGATGAAAGGTTGTAATATAAAAATGAAAAACTTCATTTTGTGAGGCATTAATTTATAGTACACATAAATGGTAAGTTCATTACAAATTATTTTGAATTGTGTGTATGTTTAGGAAGAAAAAATAACATAAAAACATAAACATATATTGTGGATACATTTTTTAATATAATAATTTAATAATGAGAGTTATAGTAGTTGGTAAATAAATAAAACTCAAAATCTTGAGGAAAGATGTTACCTTATTAACTAGAGAATAATAACTATATTCTATCTAGAATATATGTTATTAACATTTTTAGTACACTTCATTGAATCTCAACGAAAGTATAAATAATAAGTGTGATCTCAAATGTTCAATAAGGGTAAATAAGATGGAAGCAATAAATCGCCAATAGTAATAATGAATTTTTAAAGGTAAATAACTGGAAACACATGCCAATAAATTAAATAGATATGGGAAAATCAATATTGAACTGTATGAAACATAAAACACCTCCTACAATGTCAATAAAAAAATAATTAAATCCATCCATAGAAATTGTCATTCTGAAAATCTGATTGATAATAAAGAACGAATAAAGATGAAGGAAATGCATAATTATTTGAATTCATATCTGAGGCACTTGAAAACCTATACACTCAAGACCATTAACTATATGTTCAAAACTACAGGTAGAAAACTATTTAATTTTCATAACTACTTTTTCTCACAAATCCTATCGATGCATCAAGAGGATATATAATGTTCAGTCCCCACCCATCATTTCCTATCAAAATCGTTCCTCATATTGAATATAAAATTTAATAAATAGAAACTATTCCTTATAAAATATCCATATTAAAATTAGAATCCAGATTATTCAAATATTCCTCAGTGGTGGATAATGAATAAAAAAGACTTTTGATATTGAAGAATTGAGTTACCAATAAAATATCATTAATATATTCTTATGGAAAACAAACTTTAATCATTCCAATTATTCCCATAACACTTTTAAATATTTGAATCATAATTCCCCATGAACAAAAAGAAAAAATAATATCATGAGAATAATGATATTCATGATATAAAAAGTCAATGTAATCACCATATGTAAAAAAATTATATTTTAGGAAATAAACATATCAATGATAAATGATTTAGATAATTAGGGTAAATTCAATTTCAAATAATCATATGTAATTGAATATTTCAAAAATGGTACTAACAAAGGAATCATTTAAGTGAATGTCTGTACTATCTATGTCCAAATCAATCATAACTCATCAAAAGGTATAATAAGTATGGAATCAATACAAAATATCCCAACTAGAGAAAATAATGGTTTTTTGTAATTGATGAAATAAAAAAACATTATTAACATTCTTGACGAAAATATCATTTTGTTTTGAAATTTTTTTTGGAGAACCATTTCATTGGAAAAATGATTGAAAATTTGCCATTAAAACTAATCATTTGAAGCATTAAAAGGATGATACAAAGAAATGATGTCAGGTAAATCCGTACATGGCTTTTAAGGTAAATATTTCATTGAATTATAGTTGTAAAAGGTTAGATAAATTTCTCCTTAAGAATTTTAGAAAAATATTACATTAAAAAATTCTAAAAGATGAAAGCGGAAAAATTTATTTAATAAATAATTTTAAAAAGGTTTAAAATATTTTTGCAAGATAATTTTGAAAACATTTTAATAAATATGGATTTTATAAGAAAATATGTTCTTTGACATAAGAGAGAAATGAACTTTTGTTTTCATAAAAAAATTATAAAACATTTTGAGTAAAAGATATTGGAATAACAGTATTATTACAATAAAATGTTATGAATAACTATAGTTGAATAAAATTAAAGGGTTTATCTGTCACGACCCATCCCCTGAGGCCTATGTTGTGTCATACCCCAAGCCCGCTTCCTGAAGTCCAGGGCATGGAAACTATCCCCAAAGGAATCACCGTAGAAGTGGGAGGAATTTGAAAAAGTACTTGTATTCACAAAGACACCCATCCTTGTTCCACAAAATGAAAAGGGAAAAAAAGTATATTGAATCAAGTACTGACTCAAAGTACAAGTAAAAACAAGTGATTCAAAATACAAACCCAACAAAAGAAATTGAAAATAGAAAAGTACAGAGGGACTCAGGTAGCCATCTGCTATAAACCCCTCCCGATGGTAGGTGTAGAGTAGCTACTAGAATCCAATGTTGTATGTCCTACCCACCAAATCCTATGGAGCCCTACCTACTCCTAGGCCACTAATTCCTCTGTTGAAACATCTTTTATCTGCACAAGACACTATATATGCGGGCAAAGCCCATATAGGGTTGAGTAACAGAGTACACATTAGGGAACCGCAATCCACTAGGGATAAATACAACAAATCAAACACAGTGAAAATCCAATAATCAAGGAAAATTCACCCCAGGTACAACCTAAATCATATGAAGAAGGTTCATTGGCTTTAGTGATGAATGTTTTGTACTATTAAGGGACTCATCTGTGGTTATTCACTGTTTGTCGGTTGAGCCACTAAGGACCCACATGGCTGATGCTCATATTTCGGGCCAATAAGGATCCATAAGGCTACTTCTTGTCTATTGGGACATTAAGGATACACATGGCTACTGCTCCTCTATCAGGATACTAAGGATCTACCTAACTCCTTCTCATCTGTTGGGCCACTAAGGACACACATGGCTGCTAAATGATCCATCAGTAATATCTCAACCTCCATGAATTCCCACTTATAATAACCCAAAGATATAACTTTTCGTAAGGGTTCCAACGCAACATAAGGAATGTTGAACAGACACCTGGTCTATAAGATATAGTCATTTTAGTAAAAAGGGCAGATCTGGATTCGAGTTTTATCTATCTCGGCCATACGCCAATCCCTGCCAAAACGCTAGTAGAGTATCCCAAAAGGATTGTCTCATCGCCAGGATCCTCGTGCCACAGACAATGCATCAATAAAACACGTAATCAATGAGTTATTGATGTTTTAGTGAAATGATGGCTGGTTGGGTCTAGGTCCGGTCAGGCATTGGTCTGGCCCGGCAGACTCGGTAGCACGGTTCTGGCTAGTAGGCACAGGTCCAGCCATCTTGGGTGGGGTCCGACCCACCTCATGCCCAGTCCGCCAAAGGTGGACCAGTCCTTTCCTATCAGGCTGGGATGCGGTAGAGAGTTGCGTTCAGCACCTCCTACCACGTGGGTCAGCCACATGGGTCGTTCCCCAGTCACAATCGGTTGACTTAAAATCCTCCACATATGACGTAGCGTAGAGCCGCATCGGCTCGCCTCCACTCATCACCTCTGAGGCCGACGGTCCCTCCTGCTCTTCCTTGGCCAATGGTCACAACCTCTTCCATATGGGACAACCACCAACATGCCTATCTGGGTCACCACGTTGCACCACCCTCTGGCACAACAGAAGATATTTTAGCGAACCACTAGATGCAGTCTAGTGGTTCATTCTATAAGCTACATGTTCCTACGACCTCGAAGGGATGTCGCCTTACCTGTGATGTCCACAATTCAGCATTGACATCCACTTGAGAATTTGGTTACGAAGAACAGCCATGTATAGGGGCTTGAGACTTGTTCGTATTGGAATTTTCCCTCATCTTTACACGATTAAAGTCTTGGGGAGGCACATGGATTGATTTTCTACCAACAAAAGTTTAATCTTGAATATAAATCCCACAAAGAAACAACCCCTTTCAATAATTCACGATCCACAGATCAACCATTTCGTGGGTTGATCTATTTTCATCATTTATAAAAAGAAAGAGAAACATTAAAATTCAAAACCCCTATCTCATTGACCTTATATGTCACAACGGTTCGTCCTCGAGGGTCCAATAGGTTGATGGAATTATTCATTCAACAAGTCTGTTGGAATTCAATAATGTCCTTACGATGTTCTTCAATCATTGTTGGGGAGGAAATTCCTCTGAGCTTTGTCAAATAATCCTCATTGTTTAGTCTTCATTCCACCAATGCATCCAACTATTTAAAAGATAACATGTCGTAGCGTTTCTGTTACACTGTGACGTTATGTCATTATGCTATTTTATTTATTAAACAACATTTGAATTACATGTCATTAAATTTTCATTATACTACGTCTTAATAGGGCATTAATGTGCTCCATTAATGCACCGCATCAATCCCTCGTCTCTGCATCATAGTGTCGTTGTGTTGCTTCTCATTAGTCAGAAAAGAAATAAAATGAATTTTAAATTTATTATTTTATTTGTATCAAAAATTTGGAAAATTTACTTTTCCATTCGGACCATGTCATCTAATGTTATGTCCTTTCTAGGCGAATCAACCACCATACAGGACCCCCTCCTATCAATCCTCTATCTCTAATGGGAACATTGGAAATGTCGCTCCATCCTAAATTTCATTCTCACCCCAGTCGATGATGTGCGATTGATCAGACACATATATCCTCATCTACGACACGTGGAAATTTTTGTGCACCCAGTGCATCTGTGGGGGAATAGCTAGGTGGTACACGACCTCACCCACTCTAATCAGGATATGAAAATGTCTGATGAACCTGGTTGATAGCTTTTTGCCCCAGCCAAATCTCTACAAACCTCTTCTGGGAGAACCCTGAAAGAAAACATGGCCTCCCTCCTTGAACAACAAGGTTCTTCATCTCATTTTGGTATAATAAATTTTCCAACTTTTTTTAGTCCTCATATGCTCTTGTATGATCTACACCATTTTAGTGTTATCATGTACCGTCACTGGTCCCATGAGTGTTGACTCCCCTAGGTTTTTCTGACATAGAGGTGATCTTCAAGGCTACCCATACAAGGCCTCAAATGGTTTATATCAAATTGTGGAGTGATAGATGCTTTTTTATGTAAAATCCAGTAGTGGCATGTGGTCATCACAACATTGATCAAAATCCAGGATGTAAGAATGAAGAATGTCCTCCATAGTTTGTATGGTCTGCTCTATCTGACAATCACTCTATGGATTAAATGGTGTGCTCAAGAACTGTTGAGTCCCGAACACCTCTTGTAATCCCCTCCACAACCGAGATGTATAGTGTTCCTTGTTTTCTAAGATGATCATAGAAGGAACCCCATGAACTTTACCTATCTCTTCGGCATTGAGTCATCCCATGCCCTCTTCCGACCCCTATTCTCGTATGGGTAGGAAGTAAGCCGACATGGTAAGTTATTCAAGGATCACCCAAATTGAATCATGGCCTCTGGATGTATGTGGTAACATCATCATCATGTCCATTGAGATTCTATCTAATTTCTACAATGGTACCTCAAGTGGATGATCCCATCTTGTTGGGATCTGATTCTCATCCAACATTTTATGACAAGTGATGTATCATAAGATGAACTCGGCCACTACTTTCTTTATTCCAAGCCACCAGTACTAAACTAAGAGGTTCCGGTACATCTTCTCAACTCTAGGAAGTACCATAAAAGGGAATTTATGAAACTCCCTCAACCCCTCCTTCTACAACAGTACTAGTACTATGATGTTCCCTATGAAGAGGATGATGTTCTCCCCATCTATTGAAAATCCATCAAGAGCATGTCATGAGGAAAACTGAATACTTCGGAACTCATAGTAGACATCCACAAGATTTGCCTCCCTGACTCCCTATAAGAGTGGGGAGTAATAGTTATCGAATGAATGATAGATACTCCAACATCATCCACAAATGATCTCTGCATCGCAGATAACGTCTATGTCTCCGAACTCAGCAGCTACAAACCGGTCCTCCTACAAAGTGAATCTTCTACCACATTCCCCTTCCTAAGAGTATAGACCATCTCAAAGTCATTTTCCAAGAGGAATTATATCAATTGCAGATGTCTTAGGTTCAATACAATCATGGACAAGATATACTTGAGACTCTTGTCGTTAGAGAGATCTATAAACAATTCACCCATCAAGTAGTGATGCAACATATTCAAGGAAAAGACAACTAATACTAACTACAAGTCATGGGTCATGCAGTTCTGCTCATGATACCTCAACTATTTTGAGTCTTATGTGATCACTACTTGCTCCAACATCGTTACACTACCTTTTCTGGTCCCTAATGTGTCACAAAAGACTACACACCCAACGCCCTCTATGAGTAGTCTCAAGATAGGGGAACTATTTAGTCTCCATATCATCTTCTAGAAACTCTTCAGGAACCTCTCCATCCACATGAAGGGTTGTACATTTTTTTACCAAGCTTACCAGGGTACTTCTACTTTGGAATAGATGGTCACGAACCTCTGATAGTAACCAACCATCCTCGAGTAGATCAGCACCTGATTAATGCTCCTAGGTGGATCCCAAATGAAAATTGTCTTAAACTTCACTGGATCCACTATAACTCCTGCCTCTGATATGATGTGTCCTATAAAGTTGACATCTGAAAACCAGAACTGGAACTTCGAGAGAATACAATAAATCTGTTGATCTTTGTGTGTATCCAGGACTATCCTCAAGTGTGTAGCATTATCCTCCTCCAATGTTGTGTACACCAAGATTTCATCAATGAAGACTACCACAAAATGATCGAGGAATAAATCATGTTCATGAGTACAATGAACACTTCTGGGGCATTGGTCACACCAAAGGGAATCCCCAAAAACATGTAGTGTTCATACCATAATCTAAAAGTTGTCTTTGGTACGTCTTCATCTTGTACATGAAGCTGATGATAGCCTAATCTATGGTCGATCTTTGCGAACCACCTCACTCCCTTTAGCTAATCGGAGATGTCATGAATACACAGAGGTGGATATTTTTTCTTCACGGCGACCTGAATTAGGCACCAAAAGTAAACCCACAACCGAAAACTCCCATTTTCCTTCTTGGAAAACCAAAAAACGGCTTTCCATGTGGAAATTTGGGCCTTATGAGCCCCTTCACCAGCAAGTCCTCTAGTTGTCCCCTCAGCTCACGAAGATCTACAAGAGTCATCTGATATTCTAGTGTGGATATCAGTGTCATCCAGGAGTACAACTAGATGAAAAAATCTACCTCTCTATGAGGAGGTGTTCCCAGTACACCCTTAGGAAATACATCCTCACACTATTCAACAACTACATGAATGCATGGAATACTCTCATTCACTTCACTGAGGGTGATGCTAGCCAACTAGTGAGTGATAGATTGCACCCTCCTCCGAGAAATTTCATCATGTTCTCCAAGGGGTTTCTTCTCACTGGTGAAGGAATACCTGGTCCCATCCTTGCATACACACCACACTTTTTGCCTAAAATAGTCTATTTGGGCATGGACTCTAGATAAACATTCCATACCTAAGATGAAATCGTAAGGCATTGATTCTATGACTATGAGATCCCAGTCGAAGATCTCACATCAAAGAGTAAGCTCACACTGCCGGCACTAGCATGTAATCATCAATCCCCCCATAAGAGTCCTTATATGTAAAGAGAGATCCAATGCCTCCACCAGAATCTCTGAGATCAGAACAAGATCCATGAAAAGAAAATATTGACTAGAACCCATGTCTATAAGAACTGAAGTTAGGGTGGAGAAGACACAGATCATTCCTTGATTCAACTTCAGATCGCTGCGGTCATATGCCTCAGATTCCTGAAGATGATATTTCCCCTATCCACCTACTCCATGATGTAGGGGTGGACCACCTGGAGGTTGTGGTTGTAGTACCTAGAACCGTCGCCTACCACCTACAGCTCGGACTAATCCCCTGCCACATCTACCTCCTTACTTCCATACCCTCTCAAACCTCTGCATCTGTATCATCAATCCCTCATTCATATTCTGATGGTCTGTATGGTGGGTTAGGCAGTCACGATCCATGTGTATATGCCCGCCACATGAGTAGCACACCCTGATCCTCTACAATCTTTTTCTGTTTAGGCATAATTTCACTAGCGATCCGGAGACAAGGCGTCATCCACTAGATGGTATAGCCTTTTTGGACCGCTACATCATTTGTTAGTTTCCTTCCACAGATGGATTTGCTACCTGTCACACGGTGGTGGAAGACTCATTCGGTGCCTGCTCTACGAGGAATCTCTCTACTAGTAGAGATTGCTCCAGCACTCCATCCTGCATGGGGATGCTGAGAGACAACCCGGACAACCAATTCTCATGGTGTATCCCTTTCTCAAAGGATTGATCCCTGATGAAAGGGTCTTGCACCATTTCTGTATAGTAGTGGGAAAACATGGTGATCCTATTTGGGTACATAGCTACCACCATGATTCCCTGCTGAAGGTGAAGAAAATCCAGAATGTGCAGCGAGCACAATGTTGTGGGGATGAACTCCTCCCAAAAATGTCATTCGATGTCCGTACAGGTGAGGGTCACATCCTCATGTGTTTGGATGGTCAAGCTCCACAATCCCCTTGTTCAGAATTATAAAAGGCTTGATGTTTGGACCACCATCTGGTAAAGTGGAATCCTCACTATGCAGAAGACAAGCGTCACCGCCTCTAGCCAATCCTCCGGGAACTTGGGATATGTCTCTCCCCTAAACCATGGAGGTCTCTATCTCTATAACATGTATAGGGAACTAATTTTATGCAAGTCCTATTTTGGTACCTCTAGTAGTAGATGCTGGCCAAAGTCTGGAGGTAGCATAGGTGTACCACCCGGTGGGTCCATCTTGAGAAGTAGTCCTGAAATGGACACCTCATCACTAGGTGCACTGTCCTCTAGAACACGTATCAGAATCCTGAATGGTCATCCTACTCAAGGCATCTTAAAATATATCAATTTTGGTCCATGGTCAATAAATTATACCTAGTGAGCTGACTGTTATAATAAAAACATAAGGAGAAACTTTTTCAACTAGTGTTTTTATGCATTGTGTCGAAAATCATAATTCAAGGTCATGGTGTATGGATGCATCAACTGTTGCACCAACACTGGACTAACCAAATAAAAAATTAGAACTCTCAACATTTAACAATGTTACCCCAAAACAAAAAAAACTCTCAATCTCTAATACCACTAGGTCACAACCTGTACCATGGGGCCCATGTCTTGACATACCACAAGCCCACCTCATGACGGCCATGGGTTGGAGAATAGCGCTGAAATCAAAAACATGCATGTGGGAGGAATTTTTATGAGAACACTTATTCACAGACATTCCCAACCACATATTACAAACTAAAAGTGGAAAAAAACTACAATAAAATAATCATTGAGTACTAGTACAACTGGAAACATGTGGTCCAGAATACAGCCCCAATAAATTAACTGAAAACAGAAAAGTACAAAGGGACTCATGTAGCCATCTGCTGAAAACCCCTCCTAATTGAAGGAGTAGTGTATCCACTAGAAGTTGATGTATTATGTCCTATCCACCAAATACTACCTAACCTCGCCTAATCCTAGGCCACCATGTCATCCATCGAAACATTCGTCATCTGTACAAGACACAATATGTGTTAGAAAATCCCACGCAGTGGTGAGTAACATAGTACTTAGTAGAGAACCCCAGTCCACTAAAGAGAGGTACCCCAATGAAAACGCAAATCAATTCCATAAAGAAAGGAAAACTCACACCATGTACAATCTAAAGCATTGAATGAAGGTTCATCGGCTATATGGTTGAACGTTTCGTACTTTTTATGGACTCATCATTGAATAATATTTCCTTATTTTCCAAGACACTAATGATACACACAATTGCAGCTCATCTGCCGGGCCACTAAGGATCCACACAGATACATCTCATCTTCTAGACCACTAGGATCCTCCTGGTTTCTTCTTGTCTGTCGGGCCACTATGGATCCCTAAGTCTTCTGCTTGTCTATCAGGACACTAATTATTTACATGGATGATTCTTGATCCATATATTATACCTAAACCAAAATGAAGTCTTGTAATGAATAACCCAATTGAACATCTCATCGTAAGGGTTAAAACATAATAGATGGTGCATCGAACAGACATCTGGTCTATAAGATATCAACATTTTAGTAAAAAGGACCTGATTCGATTTGAGTCTAATTGAAAAAAACTGTATTCCAAACCCTGTAAAAACTTCCTTAGAGTATCTTAGAATTAGTGCCTTGTCTCAAGGGTCCTCGGTCCATAGACGGAGCGTCAATCAGACACATGGTCTCTGAGTTATTGACGATTCAGTGAAACGATGTCTAGGTCCGGTCCAATCAAGTCGGAAAGACCCAGCCCGGCCTGACCCATGTCAGGTCTGACATGAGACTAGCCTGGCCAGCCGAGTAGCGTGGGTCCGACCTATGGGCGCGGGACAGACCTGACTCCTGGATGGTCCACCAAAGGAGGACCTAACATATCCTATCTAGTAGGGATGCCGCTGAGTATCACGTTCGGCATATCCTGCCCCGTAGGTCATCTGTAGGGCCATTCCATATCTACGGTCGGATGACAACAACTCCTCAATGTGTGATGTGGCACAGCAGTATCTCACCGCATTGTGCCAACTCGGAGGCCAGTGGCCCCTCCTATGTCATGCCCAAAGCCCATGGAATCCGCCACCTGGGACTGCTGCCAACACGGCTTTTCGGGTCGCAACGTCGTGGTGTGCCACCCTCTGTTGTCGATGTGCTAGTTGGGTCTTTAGTGGACCACCATACATGATCTAGTGGTACATTTTATGTTCATCTAGAACCGTTGTCCACGAAGGGATGTTTCCTTCCCAGCGGTGGCCTTGATTCTACCATTTCATCAACCTGAGAATTCGGTCACAATGAATACCCAAGCGGAGGGGGTTGGGCCTTTTTATTATCTTCTTCCTCCCTCTGTGTCAGATGTTTAAATACCTAAGGAGGCTCGACGATTGATTTTCTAACAAAAAAAGTTTAACCCCAAAAAGAAATATCTGAATGAAACACCCTCCAATATGAACACAAGATCTATGTATCAACCTGTTCATTAGTTGATCTGTGTTCATCATTTATAAAAAGAAAGGGGAAACATTAAAATTCAAAACCACTAAATCGTTGACATTTGTTGTTGTAGCTCTTCATCCCTGAGGGTCTATGAGGTTAGTGGAGTTCTTCATTCGTCAATGTATGTCGAATTCGATAATGTCTCACCAACATTATTCATTCTTCATTAGGGAGGAAATCTAAGAGAGATTTCTTAGGGAATTGTTACAGTTTAATCCCCATTCCACCAATGTATAAAACTATTGAATGTGTTGTCATGAAACGTCAAATTAATAGTGATATAAAAATGATTTTATATTCTAGGGAGTACCCTTGGTCATCTCTCATGGATTTTTGGTGGTTTTATACTGTGAATTTTTAATAAGATGAACATAAGAGGGGGTGGTTTGAAAGTAGTTTTAAGAATATGTCTTGATTTAAAGAGTTAAATAGTTGCTAAATTAAAGTGGTGTTTTAGAATTATGTTATAAGGATATCACTTCACATTCACTACAAATATTGGATAGCTCATTGTTCTGAAAACTTCACATAGTGTTGTTTAATTATTTGGTTGAGGGTTGTCAAGATCTTGATTCCCCACTTGCCTCTCCAAACATTGCAAAAAGTACCAAACCTTGACAAAACAATCATGTTGTCAAGGATTGAACGTCAAGAATAGATTAATTTCTACTAAAGAATACTAATATCTTTTGTATGTGTGAGAGAAAAAGGATCCTTGTGGTTCCCAATTGTAGAAACCCAAGTTTCCGACGTGAAATTTCAACCCAATCAGTGTGGAAATGAAAAGTGGTATAGTTAATTAAACACAAGAGATGAATTCAGAGGAGAAACATGTTTAGATAAAACATAATTGAAATAATCTACACACAAGTGATAAAAACCTTGTATTGTATCAACAGCTGTAACCCCCTACCAAGTATGTGTAGATCCCTCGAAATGATCGTCCACCGTTTAGAACGCCTTCGGGAGGAGGATATGGCTAGACTGTAATTCCTTCTTCATTATTGATCCCACTATGATGATAGGGTCCCCCATATCTTTTTGGGAGAGGATAGGACTCCTTCGATTCTCTAAAATACCAGATCGTTTCCTCCAGGTAGAAATTACAAATGAAGAGCCCAATGTGCCATTTTATAAGAAAATGGGAAGGTGGTTTTGAGCACATAAATTTATTAAAACCACATGTCACATGGGATTACACCTCTTGATAGAATTATCTCACGTTGAAGAAATAAAATTGTTTTATCAAAACCTCTTATCTATATCCACCGAATGTTTGGAACAATTTGGAAAACTAGATCCTGATATATGGATAGACCACAACACACTAATTTTGACTTCATCCAGATTTAGTGTGCTAGATAGATCAGGTCATATGGGACACAAGATGGCCGAATGAGAATTGGGTTACTTCGTCTGGAATGTAACCAAATGAATTTTGGACATTCCCATGAAATTTATGTACATTTAGATTCACAGTTCAGGAGTAGTGTGTGGATAAGTCCATCGGTGTGCATGGATCTGGCGCAGTTTGGCCCAATATTTCTTGGACATCACCATGATTCCTCCAAATCACCTCCTCTGACAATGGAATCATCAAAACAGGTAGAATTTCCCTTTTTCAAAATTATAAACACAAAATAAATGACTCAAATGTGGAATGAAATTTTTTATTTTTTAAATTTTCAATATTAAAATAGATTAGCATTGTGGTGTATGTATGAAATTGAAATAGTGAATCACGGTGCGATTACACCCCCACACCTAAACATTTGTACTCCAGGGAAATTTCATTATTCATAAATTTATGCATGTAGATATTTCCAAATTCAAGAATATTTAACATTCAATGAAAATTTAATTCATGATAGAAATGTGATCAATGTAAATATAACATCAGGGAGTTATTCTCAGTGATCATTGAAAAACACGGCTAAAAAATTGTATCCAAATGAAATTCCAAGAGATGGAAAATACCAATATAAGAAAATAATTCAAAATTTAATAATGTCACAAATTCTCCTTGTGTGTTTGTGACAAACATTACATGCTATTCTTTCCACAATTTATAGAGTAAATAAAAGTTATTTTAATTATTGTCTACATAAAAGATCCATTCCACTGAACAAGACCCACATCCTTTGCTATCAAATTTCAAGACCCACCCACATAAGCATTACTAGAATTCAAACAATAATCTATTGACCTTTATGTCCCCATATGTTGTAAATTTCTTAACTCCCATCATTTATTAATTTTTCAAATGTCGCACTTGGTAAAAATCTCACACTCTTCTCCCATCCCATGTTTGATCACCTCATGACACTAATTTTAATAGTTATGATAAGATCAAAGGTATAGGATTGGTGGGTTTTTACCTACCCAATATACAAAACTTTATTATTATTTTTATTTTTTTGAGTGTGTAAAACAGTCGAATAACTAGTAGACACGCATAGGACAATTTGGTAAAGTAATGAAATAGATCGGATAAGGAAGCAACAAATCAAATAATTATTTTGGAATGTACTTAAAAAACATCCTAACTTATATTTACCATCCCTTATGTATGAAATTTTAAAAAATCATGGTTGGGTAAAAAATATGTGGAGTGATTAAGTGAAAAAATTTCATTTAAACAATTCACAAAAGGGAATCATTATTCTCAGAGGTTTAAAAATGATACAACCCTTAATATCATCGATAAAGAACTAAATTTCAAAAGAAAGTCACACCATAGTATTGAATTTTTTCTAAAATGCATATTTCATCAGAATTTTTTTTATTGTTAAAACAACATTAAATACAGACATTACACATGCATTTTCAATATCATCCCAGATTAAAAAGGCATAATTTTCCAGGATAAAGTGGGACTAAAAAATTAATAATCCAGTACTAATGTGATTGGGAGAGAAAGGGGGAATGTTACAATACTATTCGGCAATCTAAAAAGAGAAAAAGATGAAAGATGGTGAAAATTCTTAACTAACCTAGGAATATGGCCATCCCCCAATCCTTTAGTGTGTAGTGTCCTCAAAATAAAAATAGAATGTATGAAGGAAGGATAAAACCTAGTGGGTGTCATTCATAGACTACTTCTTGAACATGGAGTTCCTCTATCAGGGACTCCAGAACGGTTTCTTTGAAGTGCATTAGCCACATCCCATTAAATCTGATGGATTTCTTGGTTTATTCATTTTGAAATTTGACAACACCAAATGGATAGATGTTAGTAATAGCGTATGGTCCCAACCAGTAGGAACGATGCTTACCTGGATGCAACTTCAGCCTTTCAATTATTAGGAGGACCTTTTACCCAATGTGAAATGGATGATGAAGGATGAGATAGTCATAGGCAGCCTTGGTTTACTCTTTATTAATCCTAGAGTTCTCAAACGCATCTCTTCACATTTCCTCCATCTCCTAAATATGCTGCTTCTTTGGAGAACATGCAACAGAATGATTAGAGTTGCATTGTTTGATGAAAAAATAGGATCGGTAGTCAATCATAATAAGCAGGTGATAAATAATTCCAAACACCAGACAATAGGGTGACATTAAAATGGGATTTTTGAATTTAGTATGTTATTACCATAATGAATCATCAATTCAAAGACTCGGATATTTTCTATTGGGCAGAACAATTTCTTCAAGAATCTGTTTTACCTCTCTATTTGACACCACATCTTGACCATTTGTCTATTGGTTATATTTAGTAGACATTCTATAACAAACCCCAAAAAACGAAAACATTATTGCATTGTTTGGTTTAAAAAAGAGAACCATGATCACTAATGATGAACCTATGTAAACCAAATATATAGAAAATTTGGGTTCAATTTTTTTTTTCAATTGCCATAGATTCATCAGTCCTTATATTGTATTCCTCTACTCATTTGGAAACATAATCCTCTTACAAAATAATGTATATGTTAACAAATGAAATGGGGAATGGTCCCATAATGTCAATACCCCAAACATCAAAAATTTCAAGGAAGATCAAGGGTGTTTGTGGCATCTCATTTCTTTAAGATACATGCAACATTTTTTGAAAATGGGGACAATATATACAGAAGCCTTGGGCATCCCAAAATAATGTGGCCCAAAAAAGAAAAAAATCGAGGACCTTTTGAGTAGCCTATTCGTGACAAAAGTGTCCCCACAAGAAGGAGTGTTGCAGAACCTAAGTACATAATAATACTCGCTATCAAGAACACAATGCCTGAGGACTTGATCACTACATGTGCACCAAAGGTAGGGGTCATCCCATATGTACCAATGAGAGTCATGTATTAGATGGTCGGCCTATGTTTTTTAAAATCATTAGGAATGCAAGATGTTACCAAATAATATATAATTTTATCATACTATGGAACAACATATCGCACTCGGTACAGTTTCTATTGAGGAAGCAATTCATTTATTGGAATATAGGTTGATGAGTCAATCTCCATGGATGGGTGGATCCTACTAATATGGTTAGATACCACATTCTCTATACCTTTTTTATCTCTAATATCAGTATTTAATTCTTGAAGGAGGAGAATCCAGCGAATGAGGCGTGGCGTGGCTTCTGGTTTCTTAAGGAGATAAAGAAGGGATGCATGGTTAGAGAATACAGTGACTTTCGACCCTAAAAGATATGACCTAAATTTATCCAAGGAAAACACTATGGAACATAATTATATTTTAGTTTTGGAATAGTTATCTTGGGAAGGGTCTGAAGTTCATGAGGCATAGGCATTGGCATTTTGAGCTCGATCGACCCATTGTGACAGTACTTCCCCAACTGCATAGTTAGATGCATTACACATGAGAAAAAACTGTAAATCCCATTGAGGTGGTTGTATTACTGGGGGTAACATGGAAATTCATTTTATCTTATTAAAAGATTCCTCACATTCTTTATAAAAAATAATTCCTTTTCTTTTTGGAGTAATTGGGAGAGTGGGAGTGAAATCTTACTAATGTCATGAATGAAACGACGGTAAAATACATCATGACCGAGGAAAGGCTGCACATACGATTCATTTACAGGGAATGATAAGGAAGAAGTGACATCCAATTTTGATTTATTTACATGGACAACATCCCCATAAATTACATACCCCAAAAACATACCTTGTCGATCCATGAAATGTAATTTCACATAATTTAATACACGATTCTTTTTAATACAGTGACGTAGGACTAAACCAGGACTACTAAAACATTCATCCAAAAAGGATCCATAAATAGGGAAATCATCCATGAAAACAACCATGAAATTCTCCATGTAATCCAAAAAATTACTAATGATACATCGCTGGAAATTACCTAGAGCATTTCACAGACCAAGTAGCATCCTTCTATATGAAAATGTGCCAAAAGAGAAAGTAGAGGTTGCCTTTTTCAAATCCATAGGTGAAATATAGAACTGAAAGTATCCAGAATACCCATCAAGGAAATAGTAGTGGGACTTACCCACTAGCCTCTCTAGAATTTGTTCATTGAATGGTAATGGGAAATGGTCTTTAATATAGTGTTGTTTTAGTTAGTGATAGTTTATGCAGACATGAAAACTATTCAGCTCACAATTTGGAAGTAATTCATTGTTTAAATTTTTTATTTCTGTAAGGAAAATTTTCATATGAACTACATGATGGGGACTGACCCATTGGCTATTAGATACGGAGTAAATGATTCCAAAAGAAAATAATTTTGTTACTCCCTTTTTTACAACCTCTTGGAGGATTGGTTTCAGTCTACGTTGTGCCTTCCACAGTGTTTTAGCATCATCATTTCATAAAATATGATGTGTAAAAATTAATGGGATATTAGCAAAAATGTACAAAAGTGTCCATCACAAAGCTTGTTTATACTCCCTCAAATGTTCAAGCAATCGCAATTCATTCCCAGGAGGGAGTGAACTAGCAATGATGACAGGAAAACTTGTTTCTATTCTCAAGATATTAATATTTTCAATATTGAGTTAGTTTTTTTTAATTCCTATTCATGGATATATTGGATTGATGGTAGTGTGTGTGAAATTGAGAGGTCACCTATCTCATCTAATTTCTCAATGGTATCATCCTTATTTGAGGAACGAGCTTTTACAAACATAGCAGTGTCATCGATGGTCATTGGATCCTCAGTGATCAATAAATCATCTATCAAAGATCATCGATGACACTTTTATAGACCACAAAAACAATCAATTCATAAATCATTTCTTATAATTTATATCAAGGAAGAAAACCTAGAAAGGGTATTAAGGGAATGAAATGAGGTTTTTCAAAGGAAGGGAGTACATCTATAGATTTAAAAGAGAGAGAGGAATGTTCTTCTGAAGGGAGCTTCATGGAATCATGGATTTTGAAGTGGAAACTGTCACCACCAAACTCCATAGATAATGTACCATTGTGGATATTAATTAAGGATTTGGAGGTTTTCAAAAAGGGTCTAACCAATATAATCGGTCCATGTCCATTCATCCAATCATCCTCCATTTTATGCACATAAAAGTCACCAGGAAAAATTACAATTTGAACCCTCACAAGAACATCCTCTAACACACTATATGGGTGTGCGATACTCCTCTTAGCCAATTGAACAATAATTTGAGTGGTCTTCCGTTAGCCGAACTATAATGTAGAGTAAATTGAGCGAGGGATCAAATTTATAGAAGAACCTGAATCATGAATAGCATTATAAAAATAATACTCCCCTATAGTGCATGAAATTGAGAATGTTCTGGAATCATTTCACTTGGTGGGAAGTGATTTCTCTATGAATGTTGAAACATACATCCCCAAAATCACCATTTCATCACCTCGAAGTCACTTTCAGTGTGTTCACATCACCATTAGAAATGTTGAATATCTTGGAATTTATTTCATATCATCAATCAAGGGAATGATTTCCAATACATTTTTTAAAGTCTCCTAAATTTCCTTATCGAGTTTAGTTTCCTTTTTTTCTAGGATGGGTGTACTTGTGTGGAAATGGGGGAGGTATTATTGGGCTTGGTGACTCATCAATAGACACATGCTTTCTTAAGGAGGGGATTATATTAGAAAAAGGTTCTAACTCATTTGGGGGGATTTCCAGTAGTTCGGATGGTGGTTTCCATAGGATGGGATGACTCTAATGGAGGGGTCATTTGGTTTTTTCATTTTGTTCCACTCTGAAGGGTGATGGAACTGAAATTTCCTTTATCTCAAGGGTTAAATACTGGATGAGAATGTAGTTAACCCAACCCATGGCACTGGATTTTCCCCAGTGAGTTTTAAGGTTGGGCTAATTGAGGTTTTAAGTATTCTATTGTAGCTTGGGTGGTTTGTTGTAATTGGATATTTTTGGAAACCATTTGTTTCATCATGTCATCTATGTTAGTCCCAGGTTTTGGAGGGGTTTGTTGGAAACAACTTTGTTATGGATGATGATTTCTGGGTGGTGGTGGTTGACTACTCTTCCATGGTTGGTTCCATGGTTGTTGAGGTTGGTTTGAATACCCACCTAGCCTATATAGTTGGTTGCCTTTCCACACAAAATTGGATGGATAGAATGGTCATTCCTATAGGGATAGTTAAAGGGGTTGCCTAGAAATATGTCCTTACAAATCATAGAAGTTTTCCTTAGTTGTGGGCATTGAACAGAGTAGTTAGAGTCAGATGAACATTCAACAATGGATGGGAGAATGATATTAGCAATTCCCTTGGTAAAGAGCACATTGCCGAAGAAGGGTAATTACCTCTTCACGCTTCGTGTCCACCTTCCTCTCGAATTCATTTCTTTTCTCCTCATAGACACCTCGAATGAGTATATTGGTCCTTGAACCAAATAGTTGAGTGTTCTATGCCATGTTATCAATTAAGCTCTTTGTATCGATTAGTGTTTTATCAACTTGTGCACCACCTACTGCATATCAAACATATTTCGGTCAATAGGAATTATACCTCAATAAAAACACATAATTAAATGTCTATCACTTATTTGGCGGTGTGTATAGCTTGAAGATGAACTTTTAAAGAATTCCCAATATCCATGTAATGTTTCCCCTTGTGATTTCATTATAGCACATATTTTATTTCTTATAGTTTCATTTCAAGAGGATGGGAAATATATTTCATGAAAAAGGTGTTTCATGTCCGCCCAGCCTTTATTAGGTGATTTTTCAAAGTGAAGCCAATATTTTGTAGTGTCTTACAATGAAAATGGGAATTCTCTAAGATTTTCGTGTTCTTCATCCACATTTTAAGGTTTTAATAAAGAATACATGGTATGAAATTAATTAAGATTCTAATTTGGATCTTCTCTAGAAAGTCCATAGAATTGTTGTAATAAATGAATTAAACTATATTTATGTTCAAAATTCGGTGCCTTGCCTTTAATTGGAATGTAAGTGGGTTGGATATCAACATCTGGTGAGGTTAATTTGTTAAGATTTATATTGTTTTATCCATTTAAAACATGTTAATTTCAGGATATAATTTGGTTCCAGAAGAATTTGGGTTTAGAAAAGTCTCGAGTTGTGGTTTGTCCTCCTTCAAAGAGTTGTCATGTGCATCTCGGGGTTGAAAACTTAAGATTCTCTCCAGTTCAGGTTCAAAAGGTGGTAAGTCGCCCAGAGTTGAACATGTCAAGAACAAAACCTTGAAAATAAATAAATCATAACCCAAATTTATATAAAAAGTTAGAAGATAAAACAAAAAAATATTCAAAAAAAATTACAAAAATCATATAAAAACGCACCAAAACAATGTGCTCCGTGGAAACGGTGCAAAAATTTGAACGCGTTGTCGTGGCAGGTAAAATTGATAGTGATTTAAAAAAGATTTTTTTATCTAGGTAATACCCTATGTCATCTCTCAAGGATATTCGGTGGTTTTATAGCTTGAAATATTAAAAAGAAGATCTAAATAGTGGTTCTTTTAAAACAATTTTATGAAAATGACTTGATTTAATGAGTTTAACAGATGATAAATAAAAGTGGTTCTTTAGAATAAGGGGATAAGGATATCACTTCCAGATTAATGAACATATTTGATAGATAATTTTTCTGAAAATTCCACATGGTTTTGTTTAATTTTTTGGTTGAGGGTTGTCAATATCAGGATTCCCCTCTTACCTCTCAAAACGTTGCACAAAGTACCAACCCTTTACACGGAAATCATGTTATCAAGTTTTGGACTTCAAGAACAGATTAATAGCTACCAAAGAATAAAAATATCTTTTTTATTTGTGTGAGAAAATGGATCCTTGTGTTTCCAAATCAGATCAACCTATGTTTTCCACTTGAAATTTCAACCCAATCGGTGTTGAAATGAAAAGAGGTTAACTTAATTAAATCGAAGAAATGAATTCAGAGGAGAAACATGTTTCTATAAAACACAATTGAAATAATACACTAAAAAATTATACAAAACCAGTAGTGTATAATGTGTTGGAACTCCCTCCCAAGTATGTGTAGCTCCCTCTAAATGATCGTCCACCGTTTAGCTCGCCATCAAGAGAAGAGAAGGCTCTGGTGGATCTATTTCTTCATTGTTGATATCCCTATGATAATAGGGTCCTAAAAAACATCTTGGATAATGAGAGGAATCTTTTGGGTATCCAAAATACCAAAGAATTTATTCTGGGCCAAAATTACAAATGAGGTTCCCAATGTGACATTTTATAGTAGATTGAGAAGGTGGTTTCGAGCACACAAATTTCATAAAACCACTTTTCACATGGGTTTCGACCTCCAGAAAGCCTTATCTCACTTTTAACAAAATTAAAAGTATTATCCCCACCTCCTAGATGTCTCTACTTAAATTCTTCACAATTTTGACAATTAGAGACTGATATATGGATAGATCACAACACACCACTTTTGACTTCGTGTTGATTTGTTGTGATGGAAATATCAGGTCAGCTAGACCAATTGCTTGTAGAATTTGTCCAGGGTTCCTTCAGATGAAATGTATCCAAATATATTTTGGACCAGTCCACAATATTTCATCCAAATTGGATGCACAGTTCTAGAGCAGTGTGTGGATGAGTCCATTAGTGTGCATGGATCTTGTGCAGTTTGGCCCATTATTCTTGGACATCATCATAAGCCCTCCACATCAACTTCTCCTCCAATGTAGTCATAAAACAAGTAACATTTCCTTTTTTAACAATGAAAAACACAATATAAATTATTCAAAAAATGAATTAAATTTGTTATTATTTTTATAACATTCAATATAAGACATGTTTAGAAAAGTTCAACACATATGAAAATGAAATAGTGGATCATGGTGCCATCAACTATTAAAATGAAAACATGTCGTGGAGTTTCTGTTATGCTGTGATGTCTCATCGTTACACTATTTCATTCATGAAAAATATTCACGGTTACACATCATTAAAGAATCATTATACTATGTGTTAATGAACCATTAATGAGCTCCATTAATGTGCCTTGTCTTTGCCTCATCGATGCACTGCAGCATCATCATGTCGTTTCTCGTTGGCGAGAAAAGATATAAAATAACTTTTTCTGTTGTTTTATTACTTTTCTAAAAAATTCCTTTTTTTCTGTTCGTCCTTGTTAATCAAAAGTTAAGTCCTTTTATAGGTGAATGGTAGTTTATTGAGATCAAAAGTTCCATCAGAATTTTGATCCGAGCACCGGTTCAAAAGTTAGAAAAACGCAATCCCACGTTTATTGAACATACCATATAGGATGTTCAGAATTTCCTCTTGGGATCACCAGGTCTCGAAATCACATGACGTCAGATTGTGTGGTTCTAAAATAAATCCATATAAATTAAAAAAATACATGGAATTTATGAGATGTTACATTCTTCCCACCATAGATCTTTACAACCATGAAATCCAAAATAACGGGATAATCAAAAAATGGGGGTTTTGAGCACAAATATATTCCTCTGTCTCCCATGTTCTCATTTAGAGATTCCCATGCTACCACCAAAATCACACCAGAGGAATAAACCACCTACGCAGGGCCTACTCTTGTCGATACTCTATCCCCGCTGGTAACTCTACAAACATCGCTCAATGGTCAATGTACAGCTCGCCATAGTCGATGATGTGAAGTGGATCATGCATGTATCTCCTCAGTAATGACATGTGGAAAACATCGTGCACCCAGAGCATCTATGGGTTAAGAGCATTGTGGTACGCCACCTTAAAAACTATTCTGAAGATTTTAAAAGGTTATATGAACCCCGTAGATCTCTTATTTCCATAACAAAATTTCCACAATCCTCATCTAGGTAAAACCTAATAAAAAACTAGGTCTCCCTACTCGAATTCCATGGGTCTCTGTCTCCTTTAGGTATATGTCGTTTGGCTTCTCTGTGCCGTCCTCATCAACTCATAGATGATTTTCCCTTTCTTGGTGGTAGCCTGTACAAACTCTAGACCACTATGTGATGACTCTCCTAGGCCTTTCCATCATAGAGGTGGTCTACAAGGCCACCTGTACAAGGCCTTTAATGGTGTCATGCTAATAGGTGGATTGATAGGTGATGTTTAATGAAAAATTCAGTAGTATTAGTAGTAGTTGGTCCCCAAAACTACGAACAAAATCGAGGATGCAACAATGATGACTTTCCTCAATGGTATGTATGGTATTCTCTCTTTGACCATACATATAGGGATGAAAAGCAGTTCTCAAGTGCAGCTGAGTCCCATGCACCTCCTTTAATTTCTTCCACAACTGGGATATAATGTGTGCATCAGTGTTAGAGATGATTGTCGTTGGAACCATGTGAAGCTGCACTATCTCTTGAAGTGAGATGACTTGGTAAGTCAGTCAATGATACCCCAGATAGAGTCTTGGACTCTAAATGTATGTGGAAACCCTGTCATGAAGTCCATCGAGATACCATCCCATTTTTACTCTAGAACCACAAGTGGAGGAGCCAAACCTGCAAGGACCTGATGCTCATACTTCATTTTCTAGAAAGTGAGTAATATTGAGACGAACATGTCCCTTTCATTCTTCATTCCTTGCCACCAGTACTAATGTAAGAGGTCCTAGTACATCTTTGCCTCTCCAGGATGTACCACCAAAGTGGATGAAGGGAACTCACCCAACACCTCCTCCCATAACACCAGTAGTACCATGGTGCAACCTATGAAGAGGATAATAGACTCCCCACCTATATAAAATATATCTGTAGACTTTCCTAAGGTTAAAATGGTATGTCAGGAATCACAGTCATAATCTATGATTTGTGCCTCCCTGACTCTCTATAATAGTGGGGGAGGAACAACCATCAACTGAAGTTAAGATGCTCCATCATCATCCATAAAGGATATCTCCAGTTTAGGTATCTTCTCTGTCACCTCACTCAGCAGCTACAACGAGGTCCTTCTTCTAAGCCGGTCTGCTAACATGATCCATTTTCCAAAAGTAATGGCTATCTCAAAGTCATAGTCTTTTATGGACTATAGCCATCGTCATTGTTTCATGTTAAATACCTTATAAGAGTATATACAAATGATAATCTTGTGGTCATAGTAAACTGTATACCCTTAACCCATCACGAAGTGTTGCGGCATCTTTATAGAAAAGACCGCTCTTGTTAACTCCAGGTCATGGGTCATATAGTTTTTCTCATGCTACGTCAACCACCATGAGTCGTATGTGATCACCACTCTCTCCTACATCTGGACACAAACTAGTTCGGTCCCCGATGCGTCATAAAAAAATACATACCCAACACCCTCTTCTGGAAGTCTCATGATGGGGGCACTTTTAAATCTCTGTCTCATCCTCTAGAAACTATATTGGAACCTATCTGTCAACACGATGAGTTTTCCATTCATTTCCAATGTGAAAAGGGTGATTCTTCTCTAGAAAAGTCCAGGATGAACCTCTGATAATAACCATCCAACCCCATGAAGCTCCATGCCTCCGTCACGCACCTGGGTGTCTCCCATGATAGCACTACCTCTATCTTCACCGGATCCACTACAACTCCAAACATTAGGATAATGTGTCCCAGAATGTGGACCTCCTGATTCCTGAATTTTCACTTCAATAGATTACTATAATGTTTGTGCTCTGAGAGTGTATCTAGGACTATCCTCAGGTGTGTAGTGTGGTCCTCCTCCGAAGCTAAGTACACCATGATTTCATCAATGAATACTACTACGAATGTATTGAGGTAAGGTTGGAAGATACTATTCATGAGTTCCATAAATAATGTTGGGGAATTGGTCACACCAAAGGCCATCTCCAAGAACTCATAGTGGTCATACAAGAATCTAAATGTTGCCTTTGGTACATATTCATCCCATACTCGAAGATTATTATAACCTTATCTGAGGTCGATCTTTGAGAAGCACATCGCTCCATTCAGGTGACTGAAGAGGTTGTCAATCCTTAAATATGGATACTTGTTCTTCACGGTCACCTGGTCCAGGCATTGGAATTCCACGCACGACCTCAAAATCCCATATTACTTCATAGAAAAGATCATTAGGGCTACCCATGGGGAAACTATAGGCCTTAAAATGCATCTCCTATAAGTCCTCTAGATATAACCCTAGCTTGTGAAGCTCTGCGGGATCCATCTGATAGGTCAGTGTGGATATCACTGTCATCCTAGGGTACAGGTTGATGAAAAATTATACTTATCTATGAAGAGGTAGTCGCAAAACATCCTTAGTGAATACATAATAATAATCTTCCCCCACTATAAGAAATCATGTAGTCCCCCCATCCACTACACCGAGGTTGAGTCCAGTGAATTGGTGAGTGATCAGCTACACCATCCTCCAAGAAAATCAATCCTATACTAAAAGGGCTTCCTTCTAACATATGAAGGTAAATATGGTCTCATTCTAATAGAAACAACGGACTTTGCTCCTAAAACAATCGATCAGATCATGGAATATAGATAAATAGTCCATACACAAGAAGACGTCGTAATACCTCGATGATGCTACGAGGAGATCCAAGTTGAAACTCATGCCTCCAAGATTAATCTCACACTATAGACACTGGTGTGTAATAATCGATTCCACTTCCATCGGAGTCTCTATCAATAAGGATCAAGCCAATGGCTCCATATGAATCTCTAAGATCTGAACGAGAGTCATGGAAATGAATGATTGACTAGAACCTATTTCTATAAGAACTCTAGATTTGTTGGATAAGAAACAGATCATACCTCAAATCAACTCTATATCATCATGGTCATAATGCTCCACTACTTGAAGTTGAGCTTACCCCTGTCATCCTCCTCCCATATGTTAGAGTGGACCTCCTATATGTGGTTGTGGTGGTACCTCAAACCATGGACCACCACCAACTGCTCGGCCTACTCTCCTACCATGTCTGCCACCTTGCGGCTCTCCTTGCTCAAACTTTTCCTACTTTATCGATTGTCTTGTAACCATCTTATTATCATCTGTATGGAGGGTCAGGCATCCCCAAGCCATGTGTCCAAGCCCACCACACGAGTAGAAAACACTACTCTTCTCCTATATCCTGATGTCCTGGTGGCCTTGCACTACCGATCCTGAGTATTGGGGTCGTCCACAAGATGATCTGGCTTGTTTGGTCCTCTACACTATCTATTGGCTACCTTCCACTGATTGATCAGATACCTATTGCCCTGTGGTTCCACCCATAGTTAGTGCTTTCTTTCTATAATATTTCTTATTTTACTAGTATTATTTTTAAAAATTATATGGAATTATTTTGAGACCAAGCTCAGAGATGGATTATTATTCTAAGGACCAGTGACCCTGGAATGGTGGTTTGAACTATTTTTATGTTATGTGAGTTCAAGTGTGTGAGTGCATGCAGATGTTTCCATACAGATGCTTGGATTAAAAATATAAGGGCATAGATACATTTAAAATGATGACATTACCTAAAAACGAGCCTACCCTCGACCATCATGGTACGAGGGAAAAAATTTATTTTTTTGGATTTTTCTAAAAAATTAAAGTAAAATAAAATAATTTGAAATTTTTATTTTATTTTATTTGGAAATTTTCACTGCAATGCCGCGACGAGCCAACTGTTTTGATATCTAATGACACTGCATAATGACTCTAAAATAGAAATGATGACTCATTAATGTCGCAACTTAGCGGAATGTAGAAATGTGTTCCCTCTATTTAATGGTTTAATAGAATGTTGATCATTGATTGAAAAACCAAGATAAACTCAAGAGAATTGACGGATTATTATAGAGAACACATGACAATGAATGATGATGAATAAAAAGTCTAACTCATTTCACCAATAGAGTTGATGTATCCTGACGACGAGTGTAGAAAAATCCCTTCGTCAGTGATCGATCCCTCCTCATGGTTGGGGTTATGTTTTAATGTTTTTTTCATCCCCGTTATTTTTATTTAACAATGAACGCGCATCAACCCATGAACCGGTTGACTTTCCCATTTTCCTTCATGTGGGTGGGCTTCAACGTGTTAATTCCTGAGGAAGTTTTAATTCCAAGCTTAATGCTTTTAATATAACCCTTTTAAGCATTTTAATGAGGGTGTACTAAAGCTGCAATGAACAACGACAGAGGTTCCTTCCTCTTTTTTTTATTAGATTTATTCCTCCCTCTACCTTTCATTCTTCGTGTTCTTCATGGGGATATGAATGAGGAATATTTGTGCACTCTTTCCTCATCGCAAGAATCCAAAAAAAGAGATCTGACATTCTGACGAACCAAGAGAGGTGCGACGGAAATTGCGGTGGATGAATCGACATGGCCCTAGAGTTCCCTATCATCGAGCGTTCTTTACTTGGGTGGATCAGAAGAAATTTTTAAGACTGAACGGAGGACCAAAACCATCAGAATCGGATTTAGTTTGTAAGGTAATCCTAAAACCTTGAGTTTTGTGGATATAGGACTGTTGGATCGATAAACTGGAATCACTAGAGGTGCATTGAAAAAAATCCAATTATTCCAGAATTTTCCAGTACACACGGCTTGTATCCCAAATAACACATCATGTGTGACCGGCTAAGTGGTGGATAGGATTATATGGTTAATGAAGCAATGAAAATACATGTTCTCTGAAGAACATGGCATGTGGGTCCTTATACATGACTCATCATTTATCTCTAGTGATACATAGACACAAGGTGGGGTACATGGCAGTGTACTCCACCACATGACCAGACCAGGCCGGCTTCACGGGTTACCCCGTGTACCGGTTACATGGGATGGAACACAAGGTTTAATGTAGTGTATGGGCATATGACCTCATACAAAAAGGGTACCCCAGTCACTTGGACATGGCCTGTTGTCCCTCCTATACTCCATGTACGTAACTTCTTACACGACATGTCCCCTCTAACTCTGGCCATTACACATGGGCAGTACATGAAGTCGCGAGACACAGTATATGATCCCTTCTAGACACCGTGTATATCCTAGAACATAGATTTATCCACTTTTCCACCATTCCATGGATACGTTTCATTTGTGTTTTTCTCATTTTTCACATTACCCTTAAGGTCAGGTATTGATTCCATCCATAAGAGTATAATCCTTTCCGTATGAATTTTCATGATAGAGTTAGGTATCCCTCCGAGAGGCACATAGTGAGATCCTTTATCCATTCTAGACCCTAGACGGAGTTAGGTATCGACGTGATAAATACTACAGGACATCGATCCTCTACTCAGTAGGAGAATCATGATGATTCGTGCCATCCACAAAAACCTAGGAAGTGATCCTCATATGTGTATTGTGATATTTTCCCACACTAGTGTGTGTTCTCCTGAAATGAGTGTATCTCTCTATCATGGATTTTCCCAAAAAGCAGTACTTCTCAGACGGACTTCATTTGAGATATCTAGCTCGTTTAGTTATTTCTCTTAGAAGAGTACTTCGTGGGACCTTTGAACTAAATCCCAAGCGGAGGTATGTGGTTGTGAAACTTATCTCTAGACTATGGGTTTGGGATTTGAGTATATCTGGATTTTGTTTCTATTTCTATATGATTTGTAGAAATATACTATGTAGAGATGACTATACCTTTACCTTATGTATTCTTTTGTGGTTTTTAGGGTCCTCTACTAAATATTTTTATACTCAACCATACACGGGATTTTCCCGCACATGTCATGTCTTGTGTAGATGAGTAGACATTTTATGGATTCTATGGTGGACCAGGATTGGACCTTGCTATCTGAGTTCCTTACTATCCTAGGTTTTCATACTTCTAAGAGAAACAGTCCCAATACCTCTTGGTTATTAAAGGTTGTACATTGCAGTTTATATAATCTCTTTTGTTTTTGGGTGGGCATGTATTCTAGCCCAGTTTTACTTTCCGAAAATTACTTCTCTTGAACTTTTTTGGTTGATTTTTTTTGTATTCTTGCATTTTGTTTCATTTTGGTTTTTACATTTCACCATTTTTTGTCTTAGAGATGTGTGTGTGTGTACATGCACAAATGAAATGCATCTGATGTTAGTGATATGCTTAGTTGGTGCTAGTCACCTGCCCCTGACATATTGGAAGAAGGCTTGTGGAGTTGCCACATGGGCCCCATTGGGATGTGTCGTGACAAAGTGGTATCAAAGGGGGTTTGTTCTACCTTATGACCAAGATTCTATGAGATTAGTTTCTGTGTATAATTTTATGTGTTTCATGTACATCATTCAGAGATAGCGACCCCTCGGGTTCTGAGGTGTGACCAAACCTTAGTCAGCCGAGGACTGGCAAGAGGTGGTGACTATAGTTTTCTATTTATTAAGGACAACAATGGAGAAAATGCTGATCCTAGGATGGAGGCTTCTTCATGGTTCACTGGGATGATGGTGGAGTCTAATCACAAGGACTTCTGATAAGGAGAACCCTTTATGGACGATGTTTGAGCAACTATTTATGGAGGAGGTCTCACTATTTGTGCTGAGAGAAGTGCACATCTAGGTGATTATTTTTCTCCAGTAGGAATGTTTAACGGTGGATTAATACTCATTAAGGTTCACCACCCTCGCCTGGTACTTGATGAATATGTTCAGGGATCAGTACTTCAATTCTCATACCTTCGAGTGCGGTCTATGACGGGACATATGAGCTAGTGTCATGCCACTATGCGTTTTAACATTTGATGCAGTTCTTGAATGGGCCTTGGGGATCAAGATCTTTTTGTTGGAATAGAGGTAGCTTATGGATGTCAGCAGTAGGTATACCGGTGTGGAGATCTTGGTACTAATGAGTTGACATTAGAAATAGGTTTCAGGACATGGGAGATGTCATAGGAAGACCTAGGATTGGGGTTTGACAGTCCATGGCTCTCAAGCAGGATCTAGTCATTCTTGGGAGAGGTGATTCTACTCGTGCGGTAGTAGGAGATATCTCGTTAGAGACTGTCTGACCCATGGAGCTTCTGGAAGAGAGGCGCTGGTTATACTACCAAGGAAGAGTCAGAGAGTGGATCAAATAAACTGTCTAGGTGGAAGACTTGGTAGATGAGTAGGGAGAGTTGTAAGTGGTGGAAGATCCATATATCTACTCCTACAACCACCCAGAAGGTCCTCACTAGACTTAGGGAGATGGGAGATAAGGTCGGGGAAAGGTATATATGGTCGAGGGGTATGACCCAGGGACTCTAGGGAAGATTCAAGTTACAATCATGGTCATATTTACCTTAGATTCCATACATATAGAAAAAATTTCGAATTGTTCATTCCTCACTACATGTGTTGGGAGAAACATTATGATTCTGATAGAGCTGTTGACTCAGCCCTTATGCTTGGAGGTGCCAGCCGGAGGGGACATGATGACAACACACCTTTGCAGACAGTTTGATGTTACCCTTGGAAAAGAGTGTTTTCGTTGGAACCTCTTGGTGGCATCATAGAGGCCTTATGACGTCATTATTAGTATGGATTGGTTATCTTCAGTCCATTCCTAGGTTTACTGCTTTAGGAAAGGAGTGTAGGGTGTGTGTAGAGGTGGGATGAGGTTATCCTTTGACGGTGAAAATTTGACCCAGGTAGTGAAGGATGTGATCATGCGTAGAAGGTTGTTTCTGATCACTCATGAGTTTGCTAGCCATACCCTGGGGAATGCAGATGTTTTGAGCTTTCATTTCCCTGAATTTGTTTAAGTACGTGGACGTATTTCCTGAAGTTGTTTCAGGACTACCTCCCCACTAGGAGATCTACTTCTGCATTGACTTACACCCTATGGAGACACAAATATCCTCACCCACATATCAGATGGCTCCTTTAGAGCATTGTAATCTAAGGGTGAAGTTGGAAGATTTGTAGAAAATGGTCTTCGTTAGACACATTTTTTCACACTGGGTATCCCAGTTTTTGTTTTCTAAGAAGGCAGATGGTAGTTTGACGATGTGTGTAGATTTTCGACCCCTGAACCAGGAAGCAGTGAAGAACTAGTATTCATTGACGAGGATCAATGACCACTTCGATTAGCTGAGAGGGGAACATTTGTTCTGGAAGGATGTACATTGCTCAGGTTACCACCAGTTATGAGTACGGGATGAGGATATACCGAAGATGGCTTTCAGATGCCAGTATGGTCACAACAAATACTTCATGATCCCTTTCAGCAAAACTAACGCCCCCATAGTGTTCATGGGACTTATGAACCCGATCATCTAGCCATACTTATACTGGTTTGTAGTGGTCTTCATCGATGACATCCTTTAGTATTCGGCATCATAAGAGGAGAATGTGAGACACCTATATATGGTTCTATAAATACTCTGAGAGAAGCATCGTGATGGGATGCTCTTGAAGGTCCAGTTCTAGATATAGGAGTTCCACTTTATGGGACATGTTATATCAGTGTATGGTGTAGAAGTGGACCCAACCAGGGTCAAGGCAGGGTTAAAATGGGAGCCACCTCAGAGCGGGATAGAGGTGAAAAGTTTTCTTTGGATGATAGGATATTACCATAGATTCATTCCTTATTTCTCTAGGAAATCATCACTAATGAAATCCTTGATTAGGAAGGGACAACCCTTCATGTGGATTATGATTTTTCAGGAGAATATCTAGATGTTGAGACAGATTTTGATGATCGCCCCGATCTTGATATTATTGAAGGAGGGTATAGAGTACGCAGTATTCTAAGACACATCAGGAAGATGGCTAGTTTGTGCCCTGATGTATTTACAGACAATGATTTATTTTGGTTCACTCCATCTTTTTCCACATGATTAGAACTATGTGACCCATGATCTCAAGTTGGCATCAGTAGTCTTCTAATTGAATATTTGGCGACGCTACCTTATGGTTGAGTGGTTTATTATCTACTCTATCCACAATAGCCTCAAATACATCTCATGGAATAAGGATCCGAATCTGAGGAATAGGTGATTCCTAGAGTTCCTAGGGGATTATGAGTTTGAGTTTGTCTATAGTCTTGGGAAGGGGAACGTTATGAAAGATTCTCTCATCAAGAGATAACGTTCTCAGCAGCTGAATGAGACGAAAAAGTAGTTGTACTCATTAATGTTATCTTTTATGGTTAGAGATGATGCATCTTACCTTCCGTCGATGGTTTTCACCCCTCCACTCATTAAACAAGTTATTGATGCACATCTCGAAGATGTGGATTGCGAGACCCTACGTGATCAGTTATCAATAGGATATGATCTTTATGGATATTCACAAGGTGGGGAGAATGTAGTTATTTTTAAAGGATGAATTGTTATACTAGTGGTGTTGCTGTAGGAGGACATGCAGGAGTTTCATACACCCCCCTTATTGGTACTCCCTAGCATGGTGAAGATGTATGAGGATCTCTAACGACAGTCCTTGTGGTTGGGCATGAACAAACTAGTATTAGAGTATGTTTCTTGATTCCGTACATGCTACCAGGTGAAGGTTCAACACCAGGTTCAAGTAGCTTTAGGTCACTCCCTAAAAGTTCTCGAGTGGAGGTCGGGTGGGATATCGATATACTTCATGATGGGCTTACCAAAAAGTCCAAAGGACACTATTCCATCTGTGTGATCATTGACTGAATCAACAAATCAACACACTTCCTAGCTACCAAAGAAAGGATTTCAATAGAAATATTGGGATGCCTCTACATGCAGGTGATAGTTCGGCTTCATGGCATCCCTTCGACAATAGTCATAGATATCGATTCTCGTTTCACTTCCCGATCGTGGAATTGACAGTAAAAGATTTTTGAGACTCAACTACGTTTAAGAATGATGTTCCTTCGCCATTCCAATGATCATATGGATAGGACCATTCAGGTTCTGAAGGATATGTTTCAAGACTATATCATGAACATTGTTCATAGTTGGGTGGACCACCTACCACTTGTGGAGATTTCATAAAAAAATAGATACCACTCCACCATTTCTATTAAACCTTTTGGGGATTTATATGGTAGACCATTCTAGTCACTTCTTTGCTGGGCCAACCCCAGAGAGTCATCAATAACGGGTCCAAAATTGGGGCGAGCTTCCACTGAAAATGTACAGATCATCTAGGTGAAGATGAAGAGTACAATAAACTGGACGATTTCTTATGATGATAGGCGACTAATACCTCTAGAGTTTGCGGAAGGGGACCATGTCATCCTTCATGTCCCAACATTATGAGGGTTATATAGAATTGGACATGGTGGCATGCTATATCTGTGGTTCATCATACCATTCAAAATATTAGACAAAGTTGGTGAGGTGGAATACCACATAGCTCTACCACCGTAGTTTCACTGGGTGCATGAAGTCTTCCATGTGTCGCATTTGGGGATGTACGTGCATGACCCATCACACGTCATCAATTAGATTGAGATCGACATTGAGGACGGTGAGACCTTTGCTGAGTACCTAGTGGAGATTGAATAATTGTTGGAGAGGATCCTTCGTGGGTGATCTACTCCCTTAGTGCATGTTCGGTGGAAGCATAGGAACCTTCAGGAGACCACATGGTAGTGGGAAGCTTAGATTCATGAGCAGTACCCACATCATTTTGAGTAGCACTTGTTTTTTCGTTGCAAGGATGTAAAAAACCATGGTGGAATGATTTTAATGTCTTGGATTTTTTGTGTATTATTTTTAAATATTATATGGAATTATTTTGAGACTGATTGTAGAGACGACATGTCATTCTGAGGCCCGGTGAACCCAAAATGGTGGTTTGAACTTTTTTAGGTTAAGTGAGTTGGTGTGTGTGTGTGGTTGCAGTAATTTCAAAATTGAATATTGGATTAAAAATATGATGGAGTTGTTGCCTCTAGAACGATGTCTTTACATAAGAACATGCCTAATATTTACCAATTACAGTCGAGGGAAAATGTTAATTTTCAGACATTTTTAGTAAAATAATATAAAATAAAATAATCTGAAATGATTATTTAATATTATAGGGAAACGTTCGTTGGAGTGAAGCTATGGGGAAACTGTCTCAATAATTAATGTCATGATATAATGACTTAGAAATAGAAAAGCAGACTCATTAATGTCGTAGCATATCAGAACACTAAAACATGATCCTTCTTATTAATGGGTTAATTGAATGTTGATCATTTGACAAACAAATTGAGGAAAACTAATGAGAAATCTTGGATCGTTGGAGAGAACTCTAAATAATGAATGATGACAAATCAAAAGTATGAATTGTTGTAACAACGATGTTGAAGGATCCCGGTGATGATGGTAGTGTGATCCCTTCATCAGTCATCTATCCCTCCTCGAGTTAGGGTTATGTTTTAATGCAGTTTAATTCTCCGTTCTATGAATTTAACAATCCACATGGAACAACCCACGAACCGGTTGACCAACGAATCGTCCTTACTATGGCAGGGATTCATCATGTCTGTTCTTGGGGAATTTATTATTCCATGTTCTATTATATTAACTTACCATGTTTAAACATTCTATTGGGATTGGATTAATGTTGTGACGAACAACCGGGGGAGGTTAGTTTCTCATTTGTTTATTGGATATTTACTCCCTCTTCATCATGTTCGTCATTTTATTCATGAGGATAAGAACAAGGAATCATTGTGTGCATGTTCCATGGAAAAATGATCCCAATACCGAGATCCTATAGCATGAAGACCCATAGGAGGTGCAACGGAAATGGCAGCGAACAAATCGACATGGTTTGAGAGTTCTCATTCTTCGAGCGCTCTTTATTCAGGTGAATCAGAATGTGTTTTTGGGGCCGATTGGAGGACTGAAACCAGTAGAATCAACTTCAGGGTGTCGTGGTGACCTAAAACGTTGAGTTATGTGGTGATAAAAAGGCTAGATCAAAGAACATGGATCATCAGAGGCGTACTAGAAATGAACCTAATATTCTAGAAATTTCCAAAACTCACAGCATGTATTATGAAGAACACACCGTGTGGGACCAGATTAGTAGAAGATATGGTTTCACAGTGTATTATGTGATGACATGGTGTGTTATCTGAAGAAAAAAACATGTGGTTCCACACACAGGATTCATTTTGTGTCTTGAGAGTTACATTGAAACGGGGTGGAGAAAATAGTCATGTACTCAACCACACGGCAAAACCAGGCTGGATGCATAGTTTTCCATATGTACCTGTTACAAGGGATGGCACACATGGTTTGAATACATGTACGGGGACCCAAGCACATACATTTATAGAACCTATGTTGCTCAGACATGGCACATGCTCCATACTACACATCATCTACATACCTTTCTTTATGGCATATCTCAACTAACTCTGTCCATTAAACACAGACTATACCTAAAGTCACGAGACAGGGAATGTGACCCATTCTACATGTTGTTTATATCCTGGAACATGGATTGATCATCTTTTCCACTATTCAGTGGACATGTTTTATTTTTAATAGTTCCCCTTTTTCTATTTACCATGAATGCCATGTATCTTTTCCATCCACAATAGTATGATCCCCTCAGCAGGACATTCCAAGATAGAGTCAGGTATCCCTCTAAAAAATCGGGAGCGAGATCCTCTATCCATTACTGACCCTTGGTGATGTCAGGTTTCGACGTGTATAATAATATAAAAATCCAGTCCTCTGCATAGATGGTTAATATAGATGAGTTATGGTATATGTCGTGGCCCTGGATGTGCTCATCATATGTGTATCATGATCTTTTCCCACTCAGGAGTGTGTTCTCAGGGAATGAGTGTAACTCCCTCTCATGGCTTTTCCTAACGAATAGTACATCGTGGAAGGACGTCATCAGAGCTATCTAACTCATGGAGTGTGTTCTACTAAATGAGTTCTTCTAGGGACCTTAGAACTGAATCCCTAGTGGGGTTATGTATTTGTGCGACTTGTCTCCAGAATACGGGTCTAGGTTTTGAGTATATCTGGATTGTGTTTCTATTACTATTTGATAAGTAGACATAAACTGTGTAGAGATTACTGTACCTTTAACTTGTGAATTGTTTTTTGGTTTTCAGGGTCATCTGTTGAGTATTTTTATACTCACCCATGCAATGGATTTTTCTACATGTGTCATGTCTTTTGCAGATGAGTGACCTTTTGACAGAGCCAAGGGTGGAACCGGACTGGACCGGGATTTATGAGTTCTTTATAGAAAAATGTGTTCCTATAGCTATGGGAAATAGTCCAAATACCACATTGTGCTTACAAGTTGGCCTTTTTAGTTTTCAGAATCTCTCTTGTTTTTGGATGGGATTGTATTCTGGCGAAGTTTTACATTCCGCCCTTTACATCTGTCGTAATCTATTATTTTTGTTTAGTTGCATTCATTCATTTTTGTAACTTTATGGATTTTACATTTCATCATTTGTGGGATTGGATATGTGTGTGTCTGTACAACTATATAGGCAATGCCTCTAATGTTAATTATATGCTTTCTCAATGCTAATCATCAGTCCCACGCCTCATAGGGGTGGGCTTGTTGAGTCAAAGCATGGTCCCCAATGGGACAGGTCGTGACTCTTTTCTACGAAGCTCTCAACTCGTAGAGCTCACTACAACATTCCATCTAGTGTGGGGATGCTAAGAGTCAACATGAATTCCCTAATATCCCAGCGTATCACCTACTCTAAGGATCACGCCCAGAAGAAAGGGTCTTGAATAATTTCTATAGAGTAGTAGGAATTCTCAGTGAACATTGTTGTGTACTGAGATACCACCATGTTTCCCTGCTGAAGGTGAAGTATCTCCTAAATGCGCACCAAGTGAAAAGTCTCATGAAATAACTCATCCCAAAAAAACCACTTGAAATCAGTCCACATGAGGGTTACCACATCATCCATCTGGACTGTCAAGGTCCACCATCTCCCTGCCAAGATTTGCAGAAGGCTCGCAGCTAGGACCACAATCTGGTCATGAATCATCCTCACTAAGAGGAAGACCCTCTATAACTCTTATAGCCTATCCCTAGTGACCTGGGGATATTTCTCTCCCCTAAACCAGGGAGGTCTTTGTCTCTAATGCTCTTGGAAGCCACTGAGTCCATGCATGTCCTATGTCGATACGACTGTTAGTAGATGTTGACAATTGGGTGGTGGTAGCACCAGTGCACCACCCATTGGGGAAATCTCCAGAATTGGTCCCTAAATGGATGCCTCATCACTAGGTGGGTTATCCTGCTAACCACATATCAGAATCCTGGTTTGCCGCCCGTGTGGAGGCATCTTTAAATAGATCGAGATGGGACATAGTCAATATATTATACCTTGTGAGATGACCCTTATACAGAAGAACATAAGGAGACAATTTTTCAACTAATGTTTTTATGAATTGAGGTGAGATGCAAAATTCATGGTCTGGGTGTGTGGATATGCCAGCCACAACAACAATAGTGGACTCACCAAATATGATATTCAAACTTTCAACATTTAACATTGTTTCTACAAAAAAACAATAGACTCTCAATATTTGTGGTATAACTGACCAACTCTAACACCACATGGTGAGGACATATCCCTCATGCCTATGCCATGGCATAACCCCAGCCAACCTCATGATGGCCAAGGATTAGCGACTTTCACTGAATGAATCGACCTAAAAGTGGTATGAATTTTCTTAAGTACTTGTACGCACAAACAAGCCCAACCATATCACTAAAACTAATAGGGGAAAAATTATAATGATACAAGTGATGAGACTATGTACAACTAAAAACATATAGGCCAGAATACAAACCCAACCATAGAACTGAAAATAGAAAAGTACAAATGAACTCAGGTAGCCATCTGCTAAAAACCCCACCTGATGGTAGGAGTAGTGTAGATATTGGAAGATCAATTAGTACATCTTATCTGTTTGATCCTACAGATCCCCACCTACTCTTGGGCCCCCATGTCTTCCATTGATACATATGTAATCTGCACAAGACACAATATGTGTGGGCGATGCCCATACAGTGGTGAGTAACATTTTACTCAGTAGGGTATTTGAGTCTTCTAAGGATAAATACAACAAATAAAAGCCAAAAAGCAATGGAAACTCAATACAGGTACAATATAAGGGATATGAAGAAGTTTCATCAGCTAATGTGAAGAATGTTTTGCACTGTTGAGTGAGTCATCCCTGATGAATCGTTGTTTGTTTTTCAAGCCAATAAGGACCCCCAGGGCTACTACTCATCTGTCGGGATATTAAGAAACCATACATATGATGCTAGTCTGTCGGGACACTAATGATCCACATATATCCTTCTATTATGTTGGGCCACTAAGGATCCACATGGCTGCTGCTCATCTGTCGGGCCACTAAGGATCCACATAGTTACTGGTCATTTGTCGTGTCATTAAAGATCGGCGTGGCAGCTTCTCGAGCCATCATTCATACCTCAACTACAACTAATTTCTATATATAATAAACCAACGTACCATCATTACGTATGGGTTCTAATGCAACAAACGATGCGTCAAATAGATTCTCAATCGGTAAGATAAGGAAATTTTAGTAAAAATGTAATGGTTGTCTTTGAGTGTGACCAATCTAGTCCATACGCCAACCCCCAATTGAACACCCATACAATATCTCAGAAGGAACACCTCATCTCAAGGGTCATTTTTCCATAGAAAACAACTCAATTGGACATATTGTTGGCGAGTTATTTATGCTTCAATGAAACGAGGGCATGTGGGGTTCAGGTCTGGTCCAACTTAGTTGGACCGAGTGGGGTCCAGGCCTATATGGGTCTAGCCTCGCTATCTTGTTGGGCCTAGAGTCCATCCTAGTAGAGAGGGGATGGAAGGCTGGGTTGGGGTTCGACCTGATGAGTTGGGGTTTGGCCGGCTGGGGTGGGGCCCGGCCCGATGGGGCGGGGTCAGGCCCACTGCGGCATGGTCCAGCCCGCCGCCTGGAAAGTCCACCAAAGGAGGAACGGTCATGCCTGGTCCAGCCGAGATGTGGCAGAGAGCAACCTCTGACACCTCCATATCTTCAAGTCATTCGTGGGGCCATTCCCCAGCCGCAATCAATTGATCATGGCTCTTCTGCATGCGACGCGTCGTGGCTCCATGTCGGCTCACCTTCGTCTACCGGCTCAGAGGCCGACGGACCCTCCTATCGCATCACAGCCAATGGCTACAGCCTCTTCATCATTAGATAGCTATCTATACAGTTATCATGGTCATTGCGGTGCACCATAGTGGTGCACTACCCTCTAGTTCCAGTAGGGTCTTTGGTGGACCACTGAACCCGCTCTAGTGGTCTGTTCTCTATGTCACCTACGCATACGACTTCCAGGGGATGTCTCCTTCCCTATGATTTCCTCAATTCCACCTTGTTGTCCACTTGAGAATTTGGTCATGAAAACCACCCTAGAAGTGGTGCATTGTGTTTTTTTATGTCGGGCCACACCCTACGTGTTAGATGTTTAATGACATGGTGAGGCTTGGGGATTGATGTTCTACCGACAATAGTTTAATCCTGAATAGAAATCCCACAATGCAACAGCCTACGACAAGAATTCAAGATCCATGAATCATCTTGTTAGATTATTAATCTATGTTTTTTCTTTAGAAAAACAATGGGAAAATTTAAAAATATAAAACCCCTACCTCATTGAATTTCATTTCCATAGCACTTTGTCCTTGAGGATACAAGAGGTCGGTGGCATTCGTCATTCTTCAAGGTATGAAGAAATCAATGACGTCTCACCGGCGTACTTTTTTATTCGTTAAGGAGGAAATCCATTAAAGGTTCTTTAGATAACCCTCAGAGTTTAATCGTAGTTCCACCTACATGCCAATATACTAAAAAGTAAATCGGTCACAATGTTTCTGTTACGTTGCAACATTATGTCATTACACTGTTTCATTTACGAAACAGTGGCACTGTTATGTGTCATTAAAGAATTGTTACCTATCATGTAAATGATCCATTAACGAGATCCATCAATGCACCTCATCACTATCTCATAATTGCACTACAGCGTCACTGTGTCACTGCTCATTGGGGAGAAAAGAAATAAAATCAATTTTTAAGTTATTTTATTATTTTTCTTGAAAAGTCCGAAAATTAACTTTTCTATTCATCCCTTATTGTCTTATGTTATATCATTTATAAGAAAATCATTGTGTTATGAGTTCAATGACACCCCTAAATTATTATCTGAGCACTAGATCAAAAGTTACATAAACCAGCTTTCACGCTTAATGAACGTACCTAAAAAGAAGTTTAAAATTTCGTCTCGGGCTCACCGTGCCTAGGAATCACCTACTATCAGAGCGTGTGGTCTCAAAATAATTCCATATAATATAAAAATAGTTACATAGATATTTTTATACATTAAATTCTTAAACAATGATCTAATTATTTCCTCAAATATAAATTCATTTGTAAACAATCTCGGATTAAATAATATTGTGAATTAAACCCTTGAAAAGGTAAAAACGTTGATGTGAAAATAAATCAATGAATAAATTATCTGTGTAAAATTTATATCCACATAAAAATTTAAAATAAAATAATAGATATTATAATTTTTTTACAAACATATTTATATAATATTATTGACACAAAAGAAATAATTTATCCTAAGGAAAATAAATTAGGTTATGAAATATTTAACCTCATAATCCCATTTAAATAAAATCCCCTAAGAATAAATAACAAAATCTGATCTAAAATTACCAGTAATATAAAAGATTTAATTATATAATATATCAAAATTGGTATTGTTTACACCATATAAAATTAGTAAGTTGTGAATATTAAATTTATCTCATGGATGTAAAAAAATTACATGAGAATCCATTAACTTGTGTTTCATTTTGGGGTGAACAACCTTTAACCTCATATATAAGTGTTCTAAACATGTTAATAAATTATTATAGAACAATATTAATATTTATTATACCATATAATATCTTCTTATACAATATTATTAATCGTCTGTTAGTAATCATTCATTATTTTCACTAATTTTAGTGTTAATTGACTACTTTCTGAAATATGTGATAAATTGTTACTTGTTGCTAAAATCATAGTTTAATAATCTATTGAATTTAAACAATTATTTAAATATCATATATATTAATTAATTTATATTAAATGTTAATGTATACTAATATGGAACGGAATTCACCATTCATGAAGACAGCAGGCCTTATGTGAACTTGAATGTGACTCCCGTCCATTTTCATATTGAATAAATGAACAGTAAATTATATATATATATATATATATATATTATAATATATATTTCATATATTTCATATAGGCTTATTAAAACCATCTTTTATACATGCCAGGTATAGTGTGAATCAATCACATCGCTTTGAGGGGGTTGTAATCCGAACATTCACAAATGAAATTATTGTATTTACACAAATCGAAAACCAAAAGGGGAGGTGGTATATTAAAAATAAATAACCATAAATACAATAAAAAATATTATATATATCGTATATAAATATCCTTTCAATCATAAATCCAAATCATGAGAGGTGGTAAAGGAAAAAATAAATGGCATCATTCTATTAGGTAGTTGTTTTCCATACACGTAAACAGAAAGTTCATTACACATTAAATTTATGTGTGTGTATGTGTATGTCCATAACATACAATAAAAATATTATAGTATATTTATTATATAGGTTTTATTACATAAAAATTTAATAATAATAGTTTTTTGGGTCGAGAGTGAAAATATATCAAAATATCTTGATGCATGATGTTACCTCTTATTTGGGAAACTCCTTATAGTTTTCTACTTAGGGATTCTTTGGATAGAATTATGCCCAGTTTGAGGCTTCTTGGATGAGGGGAGTTATTTTTAATTATATTTTTATAGATAATGGTTGATAAAAAGTTTCTTGAGTGTCATAAGGAGTAGGGAGGGGTGAGTGCCTTTTTATAGTGGAGGAGGAGTGGAATTCTTGTAAATTCTTAAAAAGGGAACTCCACCTACATTTTTTCTAGGAGACATTGCCCCAATAATTAACCACATCAGAAACATGGTATTATAGGGTTGCAATATGGCCAGATAATGCCTTTTTTGAAATGTTTTTACATCATTTTGGATTTTAGGATAAAGGTTTAGTCCCCTATTAAGAAAAACTTTTCCTCTATTATTGTAATTAATTTGGATTACTTAGAGTAGTATTTTTATTAAATAATTAGTTTAAATTAATAGAAATTATAAATTATGAAATTTAAATAAATGGAATTTAATTTTACAAATTCATATCACTGGTGTTGAATAAATGAATTTAAATTTAATATTGTAAATTGGAGGACAAGGTGGGTTTTTAATGTAAAAACATTCAAATGGTTTATATATTTTTATACTCAATTTTTATGTTTCTATTTAAAAAATTGATGTTTATTTTGACATATAAAATATATATAACTTCCAAAAATTGTATTTAAATATATTTTTTTCATTATAAGGCATTAAAACTATCATTAGATAAACTTTCATTTTTCTGTTTAAATTTATCTAGGTTCTTATCTTATGGCTAAAAAATACATTTGGTTAATGTAAAAATATTTTATTGGATATATAGTATATATCCTCATAATATTGTTAACACTATTAATAACTACTAATTTAATTAATAGGTTATGTCTTATTAAATAATTTAACAATTTTTTAACAATTTTTTTTCTATGTAAAAGCATGTCTTGCGTGAAACCCAATACATTAAACACACACAATATTTCTTTTGAAGCAAACAAACAAAGTATCACATCCATCAAATTATATATATTGGATTTTTAAAAAATATAGAATATATTATAAAGACTCAGTATATTATATGTCCTTACCTTATTTTTGTCGTGTGACATAAACACTATCAAATGCATTGTTCTTATTTTAGAATTTTGAGAAATTACATTACTCGACACTTCTATATAATCAACAACCCATTAAAAAATCACCAAAACTCAATAAGAACTATAATGTCACACAATATATCATATAATATGTTTTACATACCACATAATAGGATAATATAATGTTTTCTTGTTCAATTTTCTTCCCTTTGTAGAGAGAATTTATAACCTTGTAGCAAAGAAGAAATTCATTTCCGTACACAAAATATATTTTTAGATCCATAATTTCTCCCATTTAGAATTATCAACATATTTCGACTCTGTAAGGTTGTTCACACTCACCCCTTCTCGTGGATTCTCTCAATCCATAACACATTTATTTTACAAAATTTCTACTCATTTTTTTGATATAATACAATGACCTATGCGTGATATAATTTCCTTACATACACTTGTGAGAGATAATGGATGAACATGCTGTTTTGCACTATAATATACAAAATTCCCTCATCAGAAAACATTTTTGATGATATCTATAATATTATTAATGTTAAAAAATCATATACCATAATAATATCTCGAATTGGATAACCATATATAATGAAATGGTGAATAAAGTCAAAATTAATTGATTCTAAATGATTCATATATTTCCTATATAGATAAATTTCACTTTCGTTGTCTTCATGTATCCTCAAGTGCCTCTAAATATCATTATTCAAATATTTAAACCACCCATTTACCTATAAAACATATGTGTTTTCATGAGTTTAATTGATATAATCTACCACATATATGCAATGTATCATCTAGTTCTTATTGTAACTTTATAACATTACATATAAATAAAAAATGAAAAAAAATCAACTAGAAGTGATTTCTATACTAGTGAAATATAATTAAAAATATAAATTATTATTCCAGTAAAACTAAAATATATAATGCATTAATATAATGGACTATAGTTTATGTTTACATTCTCATATGTCAAAACACTTTTTTTCTAGCGTGTGTGATGCCCTTGGCGTCACTTTAGAATATTTCATGATGTCTTACTGCATAATATATGCATAGCCATGATAATATTAAATATAATGTGACTCTATTTACCCAATAAAAATATATTTATATAACTTTTCTGCATTATTCAATGGTACAAAATTTTTTCTAATTGTAATATGATTTGAATATTACATCGATTATGCGATTCAATAATATTTGAATACATCCAAGGTATATTTTATCGTTGGAGAAAATATGTAATCTAATGTTTTAACATTTTATATTTCATGGATGTATGTAATTTAAGATTATTTCTTCATATTCATCAAAAAATTCACAAAAGATACACATTTCCTATATAAAAAATTATGATATCAACGAAGATTATGATAATTATTCCCCATTTTGTAAATACCATTATATAGGAATTATTGTCAACATTCCCTTTAAAAAATTATTCATCCACTATGTTTTTAATAGATTTATTTGGGCACCTATTTCAAGCTAAATTTTTTTATTTTGGGTCTACCTAACATGATAAAAAAACATAAACCACTTAGTTGTTCGATAAACACTTATTTATAAATATCACCATTTAGAAAGGGTGATATGACATAAATTTTAATAATATTAAATTTTAGTTGTATAGCCATTTTTATGTTCATTATGATATTTTATAACCTTGATACTAGTGAAAAGGCTTCCATAAAATTAATTCCTTCTACATGATAATTACCCTTTCATAACAAACTAGAATAGTTTCTATAGGCTCACCATTTTCATTTTTTTTGTTTCTAAAAAAACCACTTGTTTAACAAGAATTTTTTATATTTTGATCCTAGGATAATCATATATATATGGATATTTTATCAATGTGATTATTCTCCTCATTAATTATTTGTAACACATTATTCATCAATAATAGCATGATCTAAATTACCTTTCTCAACCTGTGATTTTGGTGCAATTTTGATTACTATTCTCAATATTCATGGCTTAAATTTCCACCTTCATGTTGCCTATTACATTATCTATATCAATAATAATTCTATACCTTTTACTTAAAAACCCCTAGTTTATATTACCATTGTCATTTTATGTATGATCTGACTTAATATCATGAAAATTATTCTCAAATTGTACATTTTATAAATCATCTATTTATAATTATTTTTAATTAAAATTAATTTAAATCATTATCATCTATAAATAACCATAAAATTATGATAATTTTTATTTATTTTAAAATAATAAAATTATAAAAAAAATGACCTCTTATTATATAATTTGGAGCCACATCAATTAGAAAAATAATATATAAAAACGCATTCGTATATATTCCATTTTAACATTTTTTACTTGGGTAATTTTATCTTTAAAAATAATGGAATACCAAAAACATTATTTTACTAGTTCATTGGTTTCTTATTATTGATCATCACATATGAAGGATAATTTTTCTATAGTATCAAAGTAAATATTTTTTTAATGTGTCTGTGAGTATAGAAATATCTCTCCAAAAATCTTCTGATATCATTGTTTTGAAAATAAAAGTCATAACAGTATCAACAATTCTTCAATTCATCCTCCCAGTAACTCTATCCTCATTGAGAATATATGATAAAATTAATTTATGATCAATTATTATTTTATAATGATAAGATTCAAAATAATCCCCTCTATATTTCATTCTATTATCATATCTCAACATTATGATGTAGATCCCCCATGTCATTTTCATTAAGACACATCATATTTTTTGACACCTCAATGGATTATAATTTATTCATAGTGAAATAAAATTCATAACTCAATTTATATAATAAATTAATGTGTTGAGATTAAAAACTAGTTTTTTAGAACATTGAATTGTTAGACCTTACAAATTAGTGTGAATGTGTTCCATTTGTCTTGTAGAAATAATTCATTATTTTTAATAATATTTATTAGTTATCTACAATTTATATCAAATATCATTTATAACAAAAAAATTATATTTTAATATTAGTGATAAATATTACAAAATTATGTTTCAAATATTTTGTTATGATTATTTGGAAAATATTACTATATAAAATATTTTTGGATCATAGTAATCATCAGAACCCAAGTAATAGGATGTTGTTGGATTAATAGTGTAAATCAAATTTCTTGAATTTATAATATCCTTATGTTATGATCATCAAATAAAATATTATTTTAAATAAAGTTGATCCTTTAATTAATTTTTTTTACCACCATTATAGAGCTAACTAAAACTCAATATGTTATATTTCTTCCCTTTCACTCATAAAAAATCATTTATTATCAAAACATGATATTCAGTTTTAGCTGAGCAAACTCACATGATTTGTAATGAACTATCATTTCAATAGGTGACTACTCATCTATTATACATATATATCTTTTATAATATATTAATCACATTAAATGTTGTATTATAAATAAATATCAAGAATACATCATCTTTCACATCTATTGGAATTTAATAATAAAACATCTAGACATGTAATTTCACAAAAAAATTTCAGCATTCCCATCCCCATCAAAACATTGGGAATTTATTCTTGAGTAATTTTCATTGATGTTAGTTCACTATGACCCTTTTACTCTCACCTAAAAAATATATATTTTGGTAACTCATTTTATATTGGAATCTCATATTTAATTTTCCTCACAACTTATCTTCTATGAGAACCTATGTTCCTATACACTTAATAACTATCTCAGAAATTTCACATCATTCTTATTAGTAACATATTATATCATCATGGTTATAAATTATTCCCAAAAACTGATAAAACAATGAAATATCCTGAGAAAATGAGTCTTCACAGATCAAAAAAACAATTCTAGAAATGTTTTCAATATTTTATTGTTGCATTAACTTTTGTATCTAAATATTTTTTATCTTAGACCTAAATATTTTCCATACATTCTGGATTCTTATAAATATATGGGATAATATTTATCCTAACTTTTTTAGGTCCAAAAATAATTGGATTTATATTTTAGAACTATAATAATAGAAAACACATAATTATGAGTACAATCATTAGTTTAAGAATTAACATGGTTTTTCTGGAATGTTCCTACAACTAATTGGGTGGGTTCAACCATGATATTGATAAATAATTTGAGGTTTTCTTATCTTCAACAGTTCATTCCTATAAAAAACCATTTATATTAATTCATAGATAATATACCTACTCTAAATACATTTTCTATATCATGATCAATCAAAAATAATTCTTGTTTAATTGATTTTTACATTATTATCATGGGTTTAATAGTAGAGATTTAATCTCTCTATAAAATATTATTATTCTCTTCAATTATATTCTTATTTTATATAAATAATATTTTTTTAATTTATTGATTATAATATTTTCTAAAGACAATAATCAGGTACATATAACTACATGATATCTAAGATAGTTGGTTTATATTTATCTTTACCACAATATGAGGTATAAAAACCTTTTTCAACAGGGTAATTGAAATTGGTAAATTTTGTGACATATTAATTTTCTTATTCATTGTTAAATGAATCATTGTATCCCTACTTTTTTTATTATGTTTCATATATTTTATAAAATTATAAATTTATTATATCATAATACTTTAATAAAACATTTACATTTTCTTTAAAAAGTTATTTATAATTTTATATTTTTTGTTTTTAATTATATATCTATCTTAAATGGATGGTTTGTAGATTAATTTCAATTTCTAGTCCATTTAAAACATAAATTTTTATATATACTTTTACCAATTTTATTTATCTTTTTTAAATTCATTAATATAAGAGGAATTTATCTTTTATATTTTAATTTTTCTTTTTCATCCTAATGTCCACATAGATTTTCTTTATTATATTTTTTGTTTTTAATATTTCTTATAGACAAAAATATTATTTATTCACTATCCATCTTCTTCTTCGACGAAATTTTATACATTTAAAAATATATTAGAATGATGAAAAATTCATGTAAGTATATATCCTTTTTATCTTCTACACATGAAATCATAGGGTGAAACATGTTTGAAAAACTCCACGCATGATTCTAGAAAAATATAGAGTCATATATTGTTTCACCAAACCCAATGATATTTCTATAAAATTAATTTACTTGAGGTAAATAGTCATCCCTTTTCTCATCCTAAACCATATTGATGTATTCAAACCAAATAATCAAATCTGTAAATTCTCATTATTTTCATTCAACTCTTTATTCCAATTTGTCCGTAATTTCATTGGTTCTTTGAAGTACCCTCAATTTTCTATAGACTTCTTCTAAAAAAGTATTTTGGATAAATTTTCATCCCTAGCATCAACATCCACAATGTTTTAATCAATAATGGAATGTAGTGGATCCTTCTAGATATATGTAAGAAAAAAATTGTGAAATCACATTCTTCCATTCTAGGAGATAAATGATATGAAATTTCTTTTTCATTCAACTACAATTTTTCATTTAAAAAAATATGGTGCCTCCCTTTTAGTTAAATGAATTTTGATTTCCTATAATAATGACTTGGTAGGACTAAGTAGAGAAACCTCAATCTGTATAAAGACCCAGTATTAAATAATTCATATTCTTGTGTATTTATACTAGAATTCAATTTCATTTCCAAAATATATTTTAGGATCTGAGTATTAGATAATTAGTTCTTAACTAATACCTAACAAACACATATATTACAAAGTGGGCACATCCAATCTACATCCATTTTTTTAAAAATGTTATAATTTTAATATAATACATTTTCTCATTTTCTAAAAAATCTTCATGAAATTAAAATTAAATCATCTATTTTCTTACCCATCCTTAATTCCTATGAAAAAATTTTAAATAGGGGATGATAAAAAAATCTTATTATGGGAGATAAAATAAAAGAAAACCCCAATTAGACAATGAATAAATATAAAATATTTCATTTTCAATTTTATATTTGGGATCAAAATAAAAATTTTCTTACCCAAAAATTCACATAATCTTGAAACATATTTTCATATATTATTAAATTGGGAAGATAAAATGAAATATAAAACTCATAGAGGATCATTTTAAAATATGATAAACTCAAATGAACATTCTAGAAATGCTCCAATTTTAACATTTAATATGTAATAAAGAAATTATTTTGAATATAATATAATTTATACCCTATTTATTAGTCATATGTTTATAATAAGGACCTAGAGAATTCATAATTAAAACATACAGAAATACCCGAGCAATATTTTTCATTTCACTCTTAAAAATGGAATGACCATACAATCCACTTCCATACCCAATGAATTTTTTGGATATGAATGAGCCACTCATCCTCATATTACAACACAACAACCTTTACTTGGTATATAACATAACCTACCTTCATTGGTTGGTATCTTAACCACCTAAAATGGTTAATAACGTAACCACCCATCATTTGTTAACAATATAATAACCAGTAATCAGTTAATACCATAAATAACCGTAATTGGTTAATAATAGAACCAACCATTATTATAAATAATTATCCAAGAACTATAAAAATATAATAATTCCTAAAAGATTTAAATTTTCAACATTACACTAGAAAAATATTTTTATCCCATATAAAAAAATTCCTAGACATTAAAATTTCCATCTAATTTAAAACCAAATTTTCAATAAAAAACTACCTCGATAAAATTGGAGTTGGTTTTTATGTCATGAAATCATGAATAATTAAAAAGAAATAATGAAATTATATAATGGTTATGGTACTAGTAAAATACATTATTATCATATATGTAATAATTGAACAATTATTTATCTTTTTTCCAAGCATTACATACAACCAACAAAAAAAGAGTATTCTTAAAACTAGAGGATGAACGTTCACTATTACATAAAATCTTTTTACAATTGTTTTATATCCATTTACATTAACCCAAAAAATAATTACAATAATATTCATTTGGTAAAAAATGATAAAGAAAATATGTTTTCTTAACATTTTAAATCTATGTTTTTAATGTAGGGTGTCCATTAAATAAAAAAATAAATAGAATGCTTCATTTTTTAAGACATTTTATTGTATGTAAAATTTGGTAAAAATTAAAATTATCATAAATTTAAAATAAATTATAACTTTCTGGAAAATCATAAAGTAATAAAGAATAAATAATCTATGAAATTAAATCATTATTTTTTTTTAAATATAGGTTTTATGTTCAAGTGTCTCATACCACAGGTTTGATCCATCAGGTACAATATTTATCTAACTGGATAATAAAATTATTTTAATTATTAACATTATTATGAAAAAAAATTCACTTTATTTATCTTATTTCCATTTTATGTCTAATTTCCTAATCAATTAATTTTATGTCGAATATTTTGATGATATTTGGATTTTATATACAAAAGAACATCTGTAGGTTGACGATGTGACTAGAGCTCATTATTTCCTCAGAAAAAAATAATAATAATGAAATATTAGACATTTTAATTCATAAATTTTAATTTATAATAATAGTGAAATATGGTTATGAAAAATGAACTACGTTAAGATCATGTGGATGATAATCTGTAGGTACCCATGACTAAAATTTCTATTTTTAGATGATCGTTATAGAAATGAGGTATATATTATTTTATATTTTCATAATGATAATAATATCATAAATATAATATTATTTCCTTAAATATGTATATATATTTAATACTTGTGTTGTATTTATGATTTATAAGAAAATCACTTTGTCGTGGTGGTAGTGCATAAGTACACATGAAAGATGTTAATATTTTTTAGAGAGAGGTGAGGTAAACTAAAATGATATATTCTATTCTAATAATGATAAATATATCATGAATATAATAATAAATTAATATATATATATGTATTCATTATATTTTAAATTGTTACTTTCTATGCAATGAATTGTTAAAAAATGATTCACATCACAACATGAGGTGGTAATGCATCATACACTCAAGATGCATTATCGTATCCCCTATAGACTGTATTGTTAGAATTTTCATTTGATATAATATATCAATAAGACTTATAATGATAATAAATAATATATATATATATATATCTGTATGTGTATATATTAAACAATTCTAACTACTCAAGAGTAGAGTTGATGTAAAAATAATTCCATTGGTTAGTCATGTGGTAGTCCACTGCACTGAAGAATGATGGCTCCATTTCCCAGTTGATCAAAGTGGATATAAATTTAGGTTATGATATTATCATGATAAATTATCATTATATCATAAATAATTGTTTTAATTTATAAAAATAATTTATGCATATTTTAAAATGTTGGATGAAAAAATGCTCGGTTAAGCATGATATATCTTCTATGTACAACTTCATTTTTGACTGAATGTCCCTAAGGCCTTCATTTTTATTGATTTTTTATAACCCCCTTTCTAGGGATGAGGGGGAACCCTAACAAGGCCCGTAGGCTTAGAGATTACATGGCCTGTAGGATTAGGAGATTACATGACCCGAATGTCTTATGGAATTCAACCAGACAATCTACAAGGAACTACCCCTCCCCAGCATCTGCATCCTGATAGTAGCTCTCTACCTTTTCATGACCGACTGGTAGGCTTCTTGTGCAAGCACAGGCTGGTACTGATGGCATAACCATACTGTCTCACTCTGAAAACTTCCTTAAGTTAGCACGAAAACATTTCATAGCATACTATTATTATAATTCCCAATATCATAAAATTATCACCAAATAAAATTAATATACTAATCACCAAATCACCTCTCAATATCATGATTATATATATGATATATTATATACTCTAAAAAACAACTTAATTATTATCTGTGAAACTGTTTATGTGAAAAAATGATTTCATACTAAATATCACATCATATGAGAAAGTGGTTATTGTATTTCCATTTTTCTGGAGTCGGTTGTGGTTTCAAGCCTCATATTCTTACTAGATGAGAAAAGTTGTACTTTTAATAAAAATATACTAAAATAATTCTCATGACATTCCCATAAATATGGTGAATATGTCAAAAAAATAACAATAATACTCAAAGATTATATACACCCCCAATGAGTTCAATATAGTTATACTTATGCCAATAAAATGTAAATATAATTATTTCTCAAATAGAATTTTCACATATGAACTATGCTATTACATATAACATAATAATATATAAAAATAATCCAAAAGTAATCTTATCACATATAAAATAAAAATAGTATAAATGGATTTAATAATCTTGAAATTGTTAAATCAACAACTCCATCATAACTCATTAATAAAGTGACGAGGTTGTAGTAATCACTCAATGGGTTTTCAATTATATTATCCATGCTTTTCCATCTTTTTAATTAGTACGTATCTACTATGAAGAATAATATAAATAATTTTATAAGGATCAAAAAATTAAAAACATAATCTATAATATATATTAGACCATTCATGATGGATATGACATTTCCTCATCTCCAACTAGATTGGAATTTATACTTTGTACGAATTTATCTTCAAATTATTATTTATCCTATTTTTGAGTATTCCCTCTTGGATGTCAAATTTCATAATGCCCAATGTCCACACATTTAAAATATAATTTTTTTACGAGGGAGATATTTTTCCCCATTATAGTATTAATTGAATGATTCCATTTCTTTTGGAATATTATTTGTTTATACCCCTCCTTACCACATAAAAAACCTTCTAGTACTAGAATGAAATTTTTTTGGTTCTTCTTATATTCATGATACATATTTCAATGAATGTTTTTACCCTTATGATATTTTTCACCTAAACATTGATGGAATTCCCTTTTTCTCTAGTATGGTGTGTTAGGAAAATCACCTCGGTTCACATTTTCAATCATAAATCAAGAAATCATGTACTTTAATAACACAATAGTATTTCAATAAACTACAATTTTGTTCGGTTTCTCATTCAATCAACCACCACATTTAACTTCACATCCATTATCAATTTGGTTTTAACTAAATTAAACCATATACTAACAATAAAAATATATTATTACATTATCCAAACTTAGTAAACCATCTTCCATGGATGATTAATACTATTATATCATTAATAAGAAAATTATATTTTAAATTATTTTAATTTATCCCAAATAACAATAATTCTATTTAATGTAAAATCATTTATAGTCATAAAATATTCATTAATATAAGTTCAAATAAAATCATAACATACATTATTATCCAAATTGAATTAACTTTCTTTTTCTTAATATCTTGTAGGTTTTTTATTTTTATAATTAGTTTATAAATCATATATATTAAACCATATATTACAAAGTGGATAGTTCTCATCAGAATCCATTTTTCCATTATATAAAACGTTTAAAATATGGCATCATATCATTTCCTGGATAATATTCATGACTTTCAACATGAAATATCAATAGCTTTGAACAATATAATTTAATATTTCATAAATAATTTATTTACCAATAATTTATTTGATATTCATTCTTAATCCTCTAAAATATTCAAATGAGGCATGGTAACAATGTAAAACATATGTAGCTGTTATTCTTCTTCATTCAATAAAATATACTAACTCATGGAATTATAGACATAAAAAAAATTATATTATTTATTTTAACATAAAAAATATTTTATATTATTCTCTCAATTATATTCTTATCAATAAAATAAAATTTGTACATCCTCCACTATGATATACACCTGATTTTCAACCAACTTATAAAATCTAGAAATTAAAATATTATTTAGATAGTCTATTTATATCATTAAACACTATGAGACTTCACTAAAAATAAATTAAAAATTCTATGACATAATTTTCTTAATTTGGTAAAACACATAAACATGAAACAAAGTCAAAAGAATATTTTTTGGTTTTTATTAACTATATATCTCCATAAAAAAGAAAATTCTAAACATTTTATATTTGCGATGCATGGAAAAATTCATTCAAGAAATATCAATAGCTTTGAACACTATAATATAATATTTCATAAATAATTATATTTACAAATTACTTGAAATAATCAGCTTCAACTGGTCACTAATGGGTCTCAAGAACATTATTTCTTCTATTACCCTTACATAATAGCTCTTTGTCCTTTTACACAGTAGCTCGAGAATCAGATGCTTGAAAACATAGCATGAATCACTAAATAATTATTTACATATTTATATGTAAAAATAAAAATATCATAACATTATCACATTAAAATAAGATACTTATTTTATAGTGTTCCTTGTTAAGTGTAATAATTTTTTATCTCTACAACAACATACCCAAAAAAATGATCATAAATAATCATATAGATATTATAACTGATCACCAATTTGAATATTTACACACTAATTCACAATAATAAAATTATAAATGTGATTATTTAACATTCCATGAAGATAATAATCATCTCCACCTTTTCGATTTTTTCATAATATTAAAAATACTACAATACTCAAATATTCAATATCATGACATGTTAAAGATTCATTATGTGTGGTTTTTTACACATATATAATGAAATATTCATATATATATATATATATATATTGTTATTTATATAATAATATATTATCAGTAGACAAATAAGGCTTATGGTATAAAGTTCATCCTTATTTAATAGAGATTCATACGTAAACAGATGGATTCCAACTCAAACGATACTTATATAGATCCTAATAAACCATTATAAAAACATGATTCAATTCGATCATAGATATAGATTATGTTAACCTAGGCCTTTAGGTCATTCTTATATATAATTATAATTTTAAATTATGGTGATTACGGTGATTCATATGTATAATGAAAATTAAAAAATGAATTATGAAAAAAATAATTATTCAAATAAAACCGTAACAACATCACAAAATAATCTCTAAATTAATTCAATTCAACTCAAAAACATTGATCATAGATTAAATAATAATCTCAACAGAACCCATGGATTATTAACGATGATTTAAAAATAATTAAAACATGTAACAACACCAACATAACTTATGTTAAATTTATTCCATCTGTATTATATAACTCATATCTTACAAAATTCGGTGAGAATAATGTTATCTATAATATATTATTTTCAATTTCAGGGAATTTTTTTCATTTTATAATTTTTATATGTCACTACATAGATTATATATTAATTTTCATGATAAGGATTTCAAAAAACATATCATGGATTAAAATATGATCATCTATCAGTGTAATGTGATATATAATTTCCCTCTGTAAATTACATCCATTGTATTTTTCTTAGTTTAAAATATTGATGGATATTTAGCTCAAATAAGTTGTTCTTAAATAAAATAATTAGGATAAAATATTTGTGAATGAATGATACATTTCATTCAAGAATGTTTTTCTTGTCCATACCTCATATATTGAGGATCAATGTCTTACTGATCTCATAGAGGGTGTTATGATGATATCAAAGAGTCCTTCTAGAATAAACTTGATTTAATTGGGAGAATTAAATAATAAAAATCAATAGAATAGGTATAATTATTTTACATTACATTGTTCTTATCCATCGGTTGAAATTTCCCATTTTATTAAGAATAAATACGGATCAACACATATTAGTATTGATGATCTTTAAATTAACAAAATCATGATACATAAAAAGTGTCATCTAACCCATATTAAGGAATTTTTTGATAAACTATGTGGGGTTCAATACTCTTAAAAGATTAATCTCCAATCTATATATCATCAATTAATGGATATATGGGAATATATATACATGACAAACATATATATATGATATGGAAATGGTGAATTGAAAGTGATTCCATTCAAACATATAAATATCATTGTTCTATTTAAGCATTTAATGAATTGATTATTTAAATATTACCTCATTCAATTTTTGGAAGTAATTTTAAATTATATTATCATTTATAATAAGATAAATAATTCGAATAAATATTAATTTTGTATTTTATCTGATTTCATATTAAAGGACACATTATTTCCTATGTTTTCAAGTGTTAATTATGGCTAAAAACAATCATTTTTTTGTCATGTAATGAAATGCTATTTTATATATACAGATCCATAAAATGAAAATAAAATTAATGAAAGAATATAAAAATAATTATTAAATATACATATACAAATTAATATGGTTTTTTGATATTAGCAAGATATTATTGATGATTTATTATAAATTTCTCTATAATATAAAATATTCTAACCAAGATAACTTGTAAGGGAGTCATGTTCCAATGGAGATATCAATTTGAATAAGACATCAAAAAGAATACGATAAGGTTATTCACTAGACCATTACTCAAATTACATTTTTCATGGAGTTGTTTTTTTGATATATAGTGATGAGTCAATGTAATTAATGGGATATGTCCACATGAAAATGAAATCATGTTATCTTACTCAACAAATCAACTATCGGCCTATTAGAAAATCAACTATTATAAGATCTAGAGTAATAAGAAATAATATTTTCATTAATTACCTGAAGGAATATATTTAACAATTTTTTATAAAAAATATCTAAATAGATTTTTATTATATGTTAACAGATAAGTTAATTAGTCCTACTAAACATTATAAGGTATATTTATGATATGAATTTATACTAGGAGAAATGTTTTTATTATGGATAAACTAAAATTTTTATTGATGATAGATAATTAACATTACAATGATATGATTTTTATAAGGGATATAATGTAACATCCACGGTATTAGGAAACATATTTGAACTTAATAAAAATTCATATAATTTTTATTTATGAATTCATATTCATTCAAAGTAAATTTTACTTCATAAGAAATTTTTTCATACATGATATGAATAAAACTAAAAATAAATTATTCCCTCATAATAGAGAAATAAAAAATTATATAAGAAACCATATATTACAATGATTTGTAAATATCCATGAGTATTAAATACCTTAATATGGAAAACCTGAAAGGGGCATTGAATAGAATATATTAATTTGTTAATGAATAGGAAATTCCAAGAATCAGATTCACCCTTGAGAATCAAAATTTACTGAACTCAACCAATAATGGAAAATAAAATCATGAAAGGAGATGGCATATTATAACTCAAAAATAAAAACAATATGAATTATAAAATTCATTTGATGTGATGTAGAGGGATAAATATATATGATATTATGGGTATAAAAAAAATCTGTTATATTACTATTATAAAAGGGTATATAACCATCAGGTCTAATACTTGTAAACATTTACCAGTTTGGAATTATTAGAATATATTGGATATATTTAATTATTATTTTGATTTTACAAAAGGTAAATTAATTATTATAAATAATATATTCTATATATAATATATTATGTTATAATATAATAAAATTTCAAAATTAAATTTCATTTAAATAAATTGTTTTAGTAAATATGCTTCTTTATTTGAAATATTACAAAAAATAAATGTAATAAATAAAATGTATTTATATAAAAAATTATAAATTAGTAAAATAAATAATAAAAATAAAATAAATAGTAATTATACAATGATAAATTCAATATTTATTATTCATATTTATAGATTTTTTTTTCTAAAATCATTTTATTATCATATAACATTTTTTAATTAAAAGTATAATTTATTATATTTAGAGTATCAAATTTAAAGGAATTTATTTTTTATATTAAAAATAAAAAATTATTCGTTCATTAATAATGAATTAGTTAGAAATATACATAAAATAATTTAATTTTTAAAAAATAATACTATAAAGCATTTATTTTTAATACAATTATGTTTATCCTAATTAATTAAACAGATATTATTTAAATAATGTGTCTAATTATATGATTTTTCTATATATATTTATATATATTCAAATATTTTCTAAGTAATTTGCATTTATTACTTGGTAAAAATATTAATATATTCACATTTGTGCTTAAAAATTATTTTTCTTAAAAAAATCATTTTATGCATTATGAATTTTTTTTATTAAAGAAGAATATGATGTAATAAGGATTATTTTTTAAAAATTAAACTTTTATAACTTTATAATTATTATCACACATTTAATTATTAGTAATTGATATGAAATTTGATTGAGAACACATAATTTTTAAAAATTCCTTTCCATATAAAAACAACTATTCAAACATATTTCTAGATTTCGTATAAAATATAAATTTATCAAGATTAAAAATATAATTTGATTTAATCGATTACAATGTTATAATAATGACCTTGAATTAATGTTAGACCACCTATAACATAATTTGGAATAATAATATGTTACACAGCTAAAAATATTTTTTCCACTGTAAAGGTAAGTCTAGGTGAAAGTGTCAAACTATGTTATAATGAATAAAAATACAATGAAATTTTTTCTATAAATTTATTATATGAGGGGACTCATGACACATATCTACTAATTTTTTTAATTCATATCAACATTAATTTTAAAATAAAATTCTTATAAATTATGGAATGAATGTTTTCTAAAATACCATTGAAAACACACTATTAAATTGACCCCTCCAATACCCCTACACAATATACAATTATTTATGACCTCAATAAATGGTTATAATACCCCTAATAATGTATTTTTAGACATTTTTATCTTATATTTCTTATAAAAATGATTCAATGCTTCATTTTAAAGTCACCTAATTATATAATTTTTGATTCCTCTAAGTACCCAATTCTTCCCTATTTTCTTCATTCAACGTCCCATATCCGTCCTTTCTAAATCAAATCATATATTTTAATGATTTTATTTTAAAACCATGATTTTTATTATAAAATAAAATTTATATCATATAACATTATACTCTTTATCATTTCTAAACATAACATGTTTTTTTAGTTGGTTCAACCATTTACATGAATGATTTTACACTATCTTCAATATTCACTACATGAATGAGTATCAAGAATTAATACTGATAAATTATAATATTAAAGAGTATTTTATGTTTTGAATACAATTATATAAGAATGATAAAATAACATAACTAATCATAAAGTAATTTGTTTGCATCAGTAAATTTCATAATGAATGGTCATCAGGGATTCTATTTTCGTGAAAAATATCCTTCTCATGCCTAAAATTAATTGTGAATATATAAATAATTGAAAATTAGTTTTTCAAATAACTTAAAAAAATTTACATATGATAATTTTATAATATAATAATAATAATAAATATCAAAATGCACAAGAACCTCATCTTAGCTGGTGAGGACTCAGCAAGTGCATCTAAGAGACCCGAGTTCAAAATAGCGCAAAAACATATTTCCAGGTTGTCATAGAAAAACCGTAGCAGAACAATAGCAGAACAGTAGAAGAACTGCAGCAGACATTGTAGAAGGTAGTATATTAGTCATAACTATTCATCCATTTGGGCTTTTGGGCCACCTGTTTGGTCCTCGAGCAATTTAAGGTATTCAGACTGGCCAAGGCCTTCGGGATAGTAAGGCTTTCGGGCCACCTCAAGGCCTTCTTGCTACCTTAAAGCCTTCAAGACAACTAAAATTTTGAATAAATGATTATAAATACTCTATACGGAGTAGGATATAGTTGGGGATTTCGAGAAGGCAGATTCACTAGAGAAGAATCTAAGTGAATTTTTCCAATTATATGATTCTCAATAAAATAAAATTTGTACATCCTCCACCATGATATACACCTGATTTTCAACCAACTTATAAAATCTAGATATTAAAATATTATTTAGATAGTCCATTTATATGATTAAACCCTCTGAGACTTCACTCAAAATAAATTTACAATTCTTAGAAATAATTCACTTCATTTGGTAAAACACAAAAACATGAAACAAAGTCACAAGAATATTTTATGGTTTTTATTAACAACATCTCTCCATAAAAAAGAAACTTCTAATCATTTTATATTTGAGATGTAGGATAAAATTAATTCAAGAAATATTACTAGCTTTGAACACTATAATATTATATTTCATAAATAATTAAATTTATAAATTACTTGAAATACTCAGCTTCAACTGGTCACTAATGTGTCTCAAGAACATTATGTATTCTATTACCCTTACATAATAGCTCTTTGTCCTTTTACACAGTAGCCTGAGCATCAAATGCCTGAAAACATAGCATAAATCACTAAATAATTATTTAAAAAATTATATGTAAACCCAAAAATATCATAACATTATCAAATTAAAATAAGATACTTATTTTATAATGTTCCTTGTTAAGTGGAATAATTTTTTATCTCTACAACAACATACCCCAAAAAATGGGCATGAATAATCATATAGATATTATAAGGGATCACCAATTTCAAATTATGACATTAATTCACAATAATAAAATTATAAATGTGATTATTTAACATTCCATGAAGATAATAATAATCTCCACATTTTCGCATTTTTCATAAAATAAAAAATACTACAAGACTCAAATATTCAATATCATGACATGTTGAAGATTCATTATGTGTGGGTTTTTACACATATATAATGACATATTCATATATATATATTGCTCCTTAAATAATAATATATTATCATTAGACAAATCAGGCCTATGGTATATAGTTCATCCTTATTCAATTGAGATTCATACGTAAATAGATGGATTCCAACACAGATGATGCTTATATAGATCCCAATAAACCATTATAAAAACATGATTCAATTTGATCATTGATATAGATTATGTTAACATGGGCCTTTAGGTCATTCCTATTAATAATTATAATTGTAAATTATGGTGATTACGGTGATTCATATGTATAATGAATATTCATAAATGAATCCTAAAAAAATGATCCAAATAAAACCGTAAGAACATCACAAAAAAACAACTCTAAATTAATTCAATTCAACTAAAAAACATTCATCATAGATTCAATAATAATCTCAAAAGAATCCATGGATTATTAACCATGAGTTAAAAATAATTAAAACATGTAACAACACCAACATAACATATGTTAAATTTATTCCATAGATAGTATATAACTCATATCTTACAAAATTTTGTGAGAATAAGGATATCTATAAAATATTATTTTCAATTTCAGGTAATTATTTTCATTTTATAATTTTTAGATGTCACTACATATATTATATATTAATTTTTATGATAAGGTATTTAAAAACATATCATGGATTAAAATATGATCATCTATCAGTGTAGTGTTATATATAATTTCCCTCTGAAAATTACATCCACTATATTTTTCTTAGTTTAAAATCTTGATGGATATTTAGCTCAAATAAGTTTTTCTTAAATAAAATAATTAGGATAGAATATTTTTTAATGAATTCTATATTTCATTCATGAATTTTTTTTCTTCTCCATACCACATATATTGAAGTTCAGTGTCCTATTGATCTCATAGAAGGTGTTATGCTGATATCAAAGAGTCCTTCTAGAATAAACCTGATTGAATTGGGAGAATTAAATAATAAACATCAATAGAATAGGTATAATTATTTTACATTAAATTGTTCCAATCCATCTGTTGAAATTTCCCATTTTATTAAGAATAAGTACGGATCAATTCATATTAGAATTGATGATCTTTAACATAACAAAATCATGACACATAATAAGTGTCATATAACCCATATTAAGGAATTTTTTGAAAAACTATATGGGGATAAATACTATTAAAAGATAAATCTGCAATATATATATCAACAATTAAAAGATATATGGGAATATATATACAAGGCAAACATATATATAAGATATGGAAATGGTGAGTTGAATGTGATTCCCTTCAAACATATAAATATCATTTTTCTATTTAAGCATTTAATGAATTGATTATTTAAATATTACCTCATACAATTTTTTGTCGTAATTTTAAATTATATTATCATATATTATAAGATAAATAAATAGAATAAATATTTATTGTGGATTTTATTTGATGTCATATTAAAGGATGCATTATTTCCTATGTTTTCATGTGTTAATTATGGATAAAAACAATCATTTTTTGGTCATGTAATGAAATTATGATTTATATATACAGATCTATAAAATGAAAATAAAATTAATGAATGGAATATAAAAATAATTATTAAATATATATATACAAATTTATATGGTTTTTTTATATTAGAAATATATTATCAATGATTCTTTATAAATTTCTCTATAATATAAAATATTCTAACCAAGATAACATGGAGGGATTCATGTTCTAATGGAGAGATAAATCTGAATAGGACTTCAAAAAGAATAGGATAAGGTTAGTCACTAGACTATTACTCACATTAATTTTTTCATGGCGATGTTTTTTGAAATATAGTGATGAGTAAAAGTAATTATTTGGATATGTCCACATGAAAATGAAATCGCGTTATGTTATTCCACAAATCAACTATTGGTCTATTAGAAAATTTTATATTATAAGATCTAAAGGAATAAGAAATAATATTTTCATTAATTACCTGAAGGAATATCTTTAACAATTTTTTATAAAACAAATATCTAAATAGATTCTTAATATATGCTAACAGATAACATAATTAGTCTTACTAAACATTATAAGGTATATTTATGATTAGAATTTATATTAGGGGAAATGTGTTTATTATCGATACACAAAAAGTTTATTGATGAGAGATAATTAACATTACGATGATATGATTTCTGTAAGGGATATAGTGTAACATCCATGATATTAGGAAACATATTTGACTTTAATCAACGTGCATAAAATTTTTATCTATGAATTCATATTCATTCAAAGTAAATTTTACCTCAGAAGAAATTTGTTCATACATGATATGAATAAAACTAAAAATAAATTATTCCCTCATAATAGAGAAATAAAAAATTATATAAGAAAACATATATTACAATGATTTGTAAATATCCATGAGTATTAAATACCTTAATATGGAAAAATTGAAAGGGTAATTTAATAGAATATATGAATTTGTTAATGAATAGGAAATTCCCAGAATCATATTCACGCTTGAGAATCAAAATTTACTGAACTCAACCAATAATGGAAAATGAAATCATGAAAGGAGATGGCATATTATAACTCAAAAATAGAAACAATATGATTGATAAAATTCATTTGATGTGATATAGAGGGATAAATATATATGATATTATGGGTATACAAAATCTTTTATATTACTATTATAAAATGGTATATCACTATCAGGTCTAATACTTGTAAACATTTACCAGTTTGGAATTATATGAATATATTTGATATATTTAATTATTATTTTGATGTTAAAGAAGGTATATTATTTATTATAAATAATATATTTTTTATATAATAAATTATGATATAATATAATAAATTATGAAAATTAAATTTTGTTTAAATAAATTGTTTTAGTAAATATGATCCTTTATTTGAAATATCACAAAAAATAAATGTAATCAATAAAATGGATTTATATAAAAAATTATTAATTAGTAAAATAAATAATAAAAATCAAATAAATAGTAATTATACAATAATAAATTCAATATTTATTATTCATATTTATAGATTTTTTTTTCTAAAATCATTTTATTATAATAAAACATTTTTTAATTAAAAGTAGATTTTATTATATTTAGAGTATCAAATTTAAAGTAATGTATTTTTTATATTAAAAGTAAAAAATTATTCATTCATTAATAATGAATTAGTTAGAAATATACATAAAATAATTTAATTTTTAAAAAATAATACTATAAAGCATTTATTTTTAATATAATTATTTTTATCCTAATTAATTAAATAGATATTATTCAAATAATGTGTCTAATTATATGAATTTTTTATATATATTTATATATATTCAAATATTTTCCATGTAATTCACATTTATTACTTGGTAAAAAATATTAATAGATTCACATTTGTGCTTAAAAATAATTTTTCTAAAAAAAATCATTTTATGCATTAGGAATTTTTGTTCTATTAAAGAAATAATATGATGTTATAAGGATTATTTTTTAAAAATTTAACTTTTATAACTTTATAATTTTTATCACACATTTAATTATTCGTAATTGATATGAAATTTGATTGAGAACACATAATTTTTAAAAATTCCATTCCAAATAAAAAAAACTCTTCAAACATATTTCTAGATTTCATATAAAATATAAATTTATCGGGATTAAAAATATAATTTGATTTCATCAATTCCAATGTTATAATAATAACCTTCAATTTATGTTAGACCACCTATAACATTTTTTGGAATAATAATATGTTACCGAGCTAAAAATATTGTTTCCACTGTAAAGGTAAGTCTATGTGAAATTGTCAAACTATGTTATAATGAATAAAAATGCAATGAAAATTTTTCTATAAATTTATTATATGAGGGGACTCATGACACATATCCACTGATTTTTTTTATTCTTATCTACATTAATTTAAAAATAATATTCTTATAAATTATGGAATGAATATTTTTTAAATTACCATTGAATACACACCATTAAATTGACCCCTCCAATACCCCAACACAATATACCATTATTTATCCCCTCAATAAATGGTTATAATACACCTAATAATGTCTTTTTAGAAATTTTTTATCTTTTATTTCATATAATAATGATTCAATGCATCATTTTTAAGTCACCTAATTATATAATTTGTGATCCCTCTAAGTACCCAATTCTTCCCTATTTTCTTCATTCAACTTCCCATATCCACCCTTTCTAAATCAAATCATATATTTTCATGATTTTATTTTAAAACCATGAATTTTATTATAAAATAAAATTTATATCATATAACTCTATACTCATTATCATTATTAAATATAACATGTTTTTTAGTTGGTTCAACCATCTACTTGAATGATTTTACACTATCTTTGATATTCACTACATGAATGAGTATCAAGAATTAAGACTGATAAATTATAATATTAAAGAGTAATTTATGTTTTGAATACAATTCTATAAGAGTGATAAAATAACATAACTTATCATAAAGTAATTTTTTTCTATCAGTAAATTGCATAAATAATGGTCATCAGGGATTCTATTTTCATGAACAATACCCTTATGATGCCTAAAATGAATTGTGAATATATAAATAATTTAAAATTATTGTTTTAAATTACATAAAAAATGTTTACGTATGAAAATTTTATAATATAATAATAACAATCAATATCAAAATGCACAAGAGCCTCACCTTAGATGGTGAAGACTCAACAAGTGCATCCAAGAGACCAGAGTTCCAAACATGGCAAAGACATATTTCCAGGTTGTCGTAGCAGAACCGTAGGAGAACCGTAGCAGAACCGTAGAAGGACTGCATCATACATTGTAGCAGGTACTGTATCAGTCAGAACTATTCATCCATTTGGGCTTTTGGTCCACTTTTTTGGGCCTCGAGCAATTTAAGGCATTCAGACCATCCAAGGCCTTCGGGATAGTAAGGTTTTCAGGCCACCTCAAGGCCTTCTTGCTACTTTAAGGCCTTCAAGCCAACTAAAATTGTCCATAAATGATTAGACATACTCTATAAAGAGTATAATCTAGTTGGGGATTCAGAGAAGGCGCATTAACTAGAGCAGAATCTAAGTTAATTTTTCCAAAATAGAGGTTATGGCATTACCATTGGGACAAGTCTATGCTTGCATGGGAAGCCTAGCCGAACAACCATGCGAAGGAGGAGAGCTGATATCACGATGAAGAAGCTGGGAGGGGGAGTTCCAAGTATAGTCTATATATTTCCTAAAACCTATGGGTTGTGTAATCTCTAAATACAATGTGCCTTGTAAGGGTTCTCCCATATCCCTTGAAATATGGGTTATCAAAAATCAATAAAAAGAAGGCCTTCGGGCCATTCGGGTGAATATCAATATTATGAAACTTGAATGAAATAATATAAATTTCTAAAATCGGATAGTAAAAACAAATAATAAATGACCAATATTTGTGTCATAAATGCTTTTATTTATGAATAAAAAATGTAATAATTATGAATAAATTAGTTAAATATTTTATTAATATGTCTATTATTATAATATAAGACTTTAAAGGCCTTTTTTGGAAGCAGTAATTAGTGGTAATTTATTATTTTCATAATTTCACATCCTTGAGTTAGGGTCCATATTCACAACATGTTTTCTTCTATTTGATGTAAATATGTCCCATGATTGTAAATTTATAATATTTGACATTATTTTCAAAGTATTGAAAATTAATTTTCCATATAGCTGTTTTAATGTATTATGATTCTATATTTAACAAATCCTTATGTGTTTCTTTTCCAAATGAAATTCAAAATAAATATTTTCGTTGTTGACATGAACTTTTATTTTTTATTTCAATGAAATGAAAATTATAGTACAAGAATCAAGGTGGTCTGAAATGATGGAGACCCGAGGCATCCTCTAACACAATACATATACATTCTTGGGGTAGAGTTCCCATTGTAGAGAAGATCAACAAAGCGGCATCATGACTACTTCCATGAGAAAGAACATCTTCCACAAAGTTGGCCTCTCTAGGGATATGTCGAACATCACAATCATTAGAAAGATCTACTCTACATTCATGAACTAGGTAATTCAAACACCAAGGGACATGACCATTCCCTTGAAGGGCCCGAATCAGCACCACAGAGTCTGGATCCACTTCCATGATCACCAATGATAACCATTTCCAGAGAATAACACCAGTGTTTAACGCATGTACCTCCACCCCGAATGAATTCCCTGGACCAAGAAACCTGCTAAAGGCCAGTAGAACTGATCCACTGCTGTACCGAACCAGACCTCCCCCTCACAAAAATATTTTAATTGTTAAAATACCTATTTTGGAATATTATATCTTAATTATTATAACAAAAATTAATCATTATATTAATTTAATTATTTAAACGGTTAAAATGTATAATTAACATTTAACATCCCTTAACTCACAATTCAACTGAAGGGGTTCCTTTAATTGGAATAGTCCTTATCAACTTGTTTTATTGGGAATCGTTCCCCTCTATATGAATATTTATTATATTTTTTTGGAAGCCCATATCTACAATACTATTTTCATTATAGTAATTTTATATTAAAATATAAATTCTATTAAAAAATGAACATAATAAATTTTTAATTTTTTCAATATGGGATACTTTTTCTTGTATTTTATTTTCATTATAATGGTTTGAAATTAAACTTTTCCTAACATCTTCATTGAGGATAAATTTTTTTAATATCTTGATTAATTAATCATTTTGATGATTACTCTATATATTTTCATTGTTTTAAAATTCAAATTATATTCCTTAATACATATAAATAATTTCTTTTAACAAATAACATCAATCTAAAATAAAATTATATTTATTCGAATGTTTAATTAAATATTATTGTGCTTCTATTAATAGTTTTTCTTTTATAATATCACCCATTAATGTTTATTATTCATCACTTGTGATATTCTCTATTGATATAATAAACTATCATTTACTATATGTATTATGATAATTTGTTAAGGAAATATTTTTGAAACATATTTCCTTATCTTGGGACAGTTATTCTATTAAGAAATTATTAATATTTTCATGATTTTATGGAAGATATATATAAAGTTTATTAGTATGTGAAGAGTTGGCCATTTAGAGTCATACAATAATTTTTTATTTCAGTATTCCATAAAATTATATGGAATATGAATTATTAACCCACCCCTAAGGGTGTGTTTCCAAAATTTGAAGTTTGTATCCACTATTATCCTCAAATTTATTAGGTCAAAAATTATTTTGCCTACGCACACAAGTAATTGATTCTGGTATAAACCCAAACCCAATGTGGGTGTCATTGCACTATGTGATGATGGATGTTTCATAAGGGCTCAATAGAATTAATTGTTCCTAATTATCACATATATGAAACATTATTATTCATATGGAATAATTTCACTACTAAGGATTATGGTCTTGTGCTTCCAAACACATATTTATCAGGAATTATTTTATACCAAAAGAATAATGTCAGGACTAATGAAATATGATATAAGTTTTATTGGTTATGATTATCTTATTTTATAATCATGATCCTTGATTTAAATCTTTTATACACATTATCTAAACCTTCTCAATTATGAAGTTTGACTATTTCTTTCATATTTACACGTTTTCAGCATTTGAGCTCACCCTTTTATAGGATTCTATTCACTATGTTATAAATAATATTTTCAAGCATAATTTTTTTAAAATTGAATAATGGGAGATATATTCGAGGGAGATAATAATTTTTTTAAAATCATGTTTTTTATGAAATTAAACATTATAGAAACTAAACATATATGTTCATTGGTGTAATGTATTACAAAATATAATAATAAATAATCTAAATTTATATAATAGTCCATTATGTTATGTTTTATTTGTCTCACACAATGATTAAACGGCCCTTTTATGTTATTTAAATAGAATATTAATAAAATTCAACTACAATTCCATTATGTTCTCCACACACATCATATATGGGATTAATTATGACCCTACAACACTATAGGGTGTTTGATATCTTTCTTTTGGAAATATCCTCTAATGCCTTCCCACTCTAATGTAATAACAAGAATTAAAATATTACTCCCTACTTTTATATTGTACATTGTGAATTTAATTAGACCAATGAATTGTATTTTAGTTTAAGTTAATGAATAAATTTTGAATAGTTTACTTATTTGGGGGTGCATTATTCACACAATACAACATTTTTTAGGATGGATATTATGATGGAGAATCTTGAGGATATATTGAACGCATAATTTTTTTGGTTCTCCTATAGAAAAAAATTTCACTTATGATAATATTCGATATAATTAAAATTATTATAAATCTCTAACAAGAATTCAAAGAACTTGGGAGGAAATTGGGGTATGCTGTATTTTTAGATTTTTTTAAATATATTATGTCCAGGTAAGTGGTTGAGTTAATATTATATATATTCATACCAAATAATGTTTAATCCTTGTTAAACGTATAAATCCAAAAATATACATATTTGAGCATGTTCCTATTCTATTTACTCTATATTGTTCTTTATCCTTTTCTTTTAACATTAAAAAACTATAATTCCCATGTGTTAATCACCCACATATAATGAAACTATCAACTGAATATGAAATAATTCATATCCCTAACATTTCACTAATACATGAGGTTTTATCTTTCAAGAAAATTCTATCATGATACATATGTTGTATTAGTGATTCTGAAATTTCCCTTCAAATACCGTGTTTAATCTTTTCTATGACTCATCTATAGAAGTTTTTTAGAAACAACACCCCAAACACATTGTAATTCTAAAATAGCACTAAAACTTGTGTTTATATCATATATAAAGCAACTACATATTAAATTATTCTCGCACAACATCAATAGGGATCACATTAATAATCCATAATTCCCAAAATAATCATTTTAAATTCATATTCATCCCAATTATTATTCTTTAATAATTTTGTATTATCAAACTACTCCAAAAAAACATTCATGAACCTATTAATATTAAAAAAAAATACTAGAATACAGATTATTCCCAATAAATCAAAAAACCCCCACAAGAATATTAATTTAAATGTATGGATTCTATAATTTAATCCATAAATAAAATAACACATTTAAAAATAATAATTTTTACTAGATTAAAATTTTTCTTAAAAACACTATATATAAAAATGATAATATATATATCTTATAAAACAAAATATAAAATAAATAGAATAATATTTATATTATATTTTATAATATATATGCAATTATGAATGGATTATAATGACTCCCAATATTTGTAAAGGTATTCTCTTTGAATAATGGTTTATATTCAAAATAATATTATTTAGTGAACCAAATAAAATATTTCTCTATATGAGATATATTAGAAGAATACCCTATATATAAAATATATATCTCTGATTATAGGACTCGGTATTATGATATTAAAATTTCAAATATTTATGTAGTTAAATCTCAAAAAACGTTGAAGGTATCTTCCTTGGTTGTCCTCAATATGAATGAGGAGATTATTTATAAAACAATGAAATATATAATATTGTTGATATTATTCTAGTGAATGTGATGGAACATTCTAATAATATTGTTACACATCAAGAATCATGTTTCATATGTAAAAATGATGAAGTATTTTTTTAAGAGGTGGAATGTATATTATAAAGAGATGGAAATTCTAAATAATAATAGGTGGAATATAATAATTTTTCCATATCCAGTGAAGAAGAATCCTAATTTTGAACTCCGAAATGGTTTAGAGACTAAATAAAGGTTGAGGGTGTTAATGGATTTGAAGGAGAATATATTTAATCTAATATAATGTTATTGTTTGAAAATAATCCCTCATTACTTTCTCAGGTTGATTCAAGCTATGTTAACCAACCATTGGAGATTGAGATTATTTTTATAAATGAAGAGTTATATCAAATCAATTAAAATTTTAAATCCCAATTAAAAAAAATTATTACTTTCAATGTAAAGTGGATATAAATTAAGATTTTGAATTGTAGAAGGAATGGTGTTGACAAATAATGAAATACAAGTTTGGGAATGATATATAGTGGGGATGTAATTTATTTCTATGATAATTTCTATCTAGTTTTTAAGCATGATACTATTCGGATTTAATCTATTATCACATCACATAGATTAAATAACACATCTTAAAATTGTTAGCAATCATCATTTTTAGTAATGTTTACTAATTGTATGTTTTCATTAACAGATCAAAAATATTTATTCATTAAAATAATGATAAATTTGATACTTTTTTAAATAAATCTATATATTTTTTAAAACAATACATATGATAATGGAATTATTAGTTAGATAAATAATTTATATTGGTGTATTTTATGAGATTAAGAGTGAATGGGAACATCTAAATTAATGAAAATAAGGATATTTAATTTATCTGGTAAATATATACGATATAAGATTTTATAATAATTATGAAAATACTTATGTGTTGTTTTATTTTTCAATGATTTATATGTTTAATATATCAATGATTTTATATATCAAACACATCTTTTGTTTACAAGTATCGAAAAAGTATAATCATATATTTCTTTGAAAAGATAAATATAATTGAGAATATCTAGATATTTTTAATAAGAAATATTCAGTGTAGTTGTCTGTAAAAAATTAATGGGAACAAATATTTGAATGAATTTAGAAATGAAATATGTTTGGGAAATATAATTCCTTAAACATTCTATTATTTTAACCAAAATGAAAAAATTTCAACCTAATATATTTTATGATATTAATATATATGCTATATTTGAATGTACTATAAAATAATCAAATATTGAAATTGAAAATAGAATCATAAGATATATTAAATTAATTATGTATTATGTACTGAAATGAAATATAAATGGATGAGTCAATCTCTTTTTATTTTTCTGTTATTATTTTTTTGGATACATAAATTAAATAATATCAACATCCATTGGGGTCAACATTCACATATGATGATTTTTCACATGGAATAACAAGAATAATAAATCAATTATACATATTAATATTGTGGTAGAGATTTTTCTTATATTTAAATAATTATCATAATATATTTTTATGAAAATCCAACTAGATGATCTGATGGTGGATATTAATTATCCACTACTACAAGGATTTGATAATAAAATTTTAATCTATATATGAATAATTTTAGTTTAGTAATCTCAATAAATAAAAATTGTTATAAATAATTTCTTTATAAATGATTTTTTGGTCGTAATAAGTGTTAATTATATAATTTATCAATAAAATATAAAATAGAAGATATTTTTCATATTTTTTTACAAAGATAAAAAATTAAAAAAATGTCATTAATAAGGGGAGTTTGACATTAATTAATTGAAGGCTAGATTTTAGTGATTTCTCCCCTATCTATAATATTTATTCAATTTTTTTATAAAAAAGTAAAAATAATGATTATTTTATCTATTTTTCGACATAATTTGTAATATCATGATATTTTAAAATAACTATATATTTGATATTGAATCTAACATGAAATAAATCTTTTAATGAAACCATAATATCTTAATATTTAAATTTTTTTAATATAACCTTGGCACTTAATTTTAATATGTGAAACATTTTAACCACAATATGATATATATAATTTTCAATCTCAATATAAAGGTATTAATAATTTATTGGGAAATAAGAACTCAACTGTTTAACAAATTTATTTAATATATTAAAAATATGTTTTCTTTAAATTGGGTTTTATGAATTTTTATGATAGAAAATTAGGATTAATTTATGGAACTTATAGATATTTTTTTCAATAATATCACTTTTTTAATTCATCATTTCATAATTCTCTTAGGATGAATTTTTTATAATTTCCTAAAATGTTTGATTTTTCATTTTATAGTGAAAATTTGTTATATTTATTATAATTTTTCATTTGTATTGAAATTATTAAAAAGTAAAATAGTATTATGGATTAGTTTTAAAATTTTATTAGTTCCATTTCATTTAAAAAATACAATAAATTCAATTATAAACAATATTATACTTTAATTTGGTATAAAAACTTTTTTATTCTTGAAAATGCATTTTTTTTAAATCACTTTTTATCATGTTTTACTAGTTTTATTTTCAATTAAATTATCCTATTTATAATAATTGAATTTGGTAAAATTTATTATTTATTTATAATTCACATAATTAATATTTTGTTATAAATTATACATAGTTTTCGGTCAATATGAATTGTAACTATTGTAACCTTTTGTATCCATAGAAAAGATAAAATCTGTAAATTAACATTAAAAATAATATTATATGGATATAAAATGTCACAAGAAAAGAATTAGTTACATATTTTTAGACTATATCATCTATAATCATCTAAAAATCCAAAATATTTCCTTTTACCATTTTACTATTATTTTAACCATTGTAATATTTTATGAAACTAGTAATCTAAAAATACACATCTCTTTCTATTAATTTTGTTAATATTTTTTAAAATTGGTTAAAAACATATTATTGGATAATAAATTTCAATTTATAATTTAAATAATTTTAAATTATCATGGTATTTTCACTAAATTATTCGTGATGATATAATTACATTTAGTGATTATTAAATGTTGACACAAAACTTGTTCAAGGAGTTGAAAAATCATGTAAATGACATGGAAAATATAAAATAATATTATTCATGTAAGATTTATAGTGTTAAATTAATTATATAGATCTACATAACATATTTTTAATGTTAAAAAAATTTATATACTAATTCTTTTAATACATTTATAACCTTTAATTAAAATAAAATGATTAGTTTAAAAAACGAGTTTAATGATATATTATGTTAAATATAATTTTATTGAATTATTTAAAAATCATTAGAATATTTCAAGAGTAAAATTAAGATGATGTATGGTCTAAAATATAATCCCTTGGGAATTTAATATCCAATATACATATTATAAGTATAATTATAAATTATTCTTATTGAGAAAGTAATTGCAGTGGTTAATGATAAAATTAGTTAACCAAGGGGAAAAACAACATTAAAATGTCTAAATTAACATTAAAACAGAAAGTAAATTAATAGATATTAATTTTAATAACACTTTTCATTATCTTTTATTCCAATTAATTTTTTAAATATTTTACATCAATCTTAAATATATTTTATTATAATATTTCATATATTTTCAAAATTGATGATAATTTTAAGAAAATGATTATTATTTGAAGTTGGAATCACTTGAATTCCTTAAATTGTCATTTTAATTGATAAATTATGTCATATTAGGAATACCCTTTGAGTTCATATTGATATTGGTGTTGTTTGGGGCTTGTAGAGAAATAATACACAACATTTCGGTGAAATATGTTGGATACATGGTTAGTTCCAAATTAACAATAATGACCACATTGTTAGATAAACATTGTGGTCCCTATGAAGATATCAGGGGAACTTCATGGTTTATAATAACCATGATAAATTAGTTTTACGGACATGAGTCCATGTCTATAATTTTGATAGTGATTTATTTGTGGTTTGTGTACAGTTAGTCAAAATCCGTAGACAAACTGTGGGATATTCCCTTACCTACGGCTAAGCATGCATGGTTGTAGGATGGTTTGGGAAACTATGTGACTAAACCATGAAACCATGAGCCTTTGGTTAAAATTAAAAATATTCCATTATTTAATTCAAAACACCAAATTTTATTTCACCTCACCTCATGCACAATAGATCAAAAATATGAGAGTTCCAACCCTCTCGATTTTTCTTCGATTTTTTCATCTATCTATATGAGTTCAGATTCTTGTAGTGCTCATCTCATTGTATCTATATCAGTGAGTTATCAACTCATTTTTCCATTTCCCATTTTTTGGTATTAGTTTATCTATTTATGTGTAACCTCATATTTCATATTTTTAATGTTCTAAAACTTTGATTTTCAAGTAATCAGAGTCAAATCAGGATATGATACTAGACAAGTAGTCTTTTATGGACCTATGGTAGGTGGCCTTGTGCCTCTCATTAAAATATAGTGTTTTTAGATATATCACTGTTTCAGGCACCCAATTCCCTTATGGAACCGTGAAATGAATTTAATCCTTGATTTGATTGTTATACAATATTAAATTAAAGATTCATATTAATGATTGATTATATGTTGAGGATCCTGGAACCTGAACCACCCCTTTGTTTGTTTTGATTAATTTATTGAACCTTTAATATGGTATATGAATTTAGATACCACTTAGTTGTTTCTATTTACACATTTCTTTGGGATATGAATTGGGAATATAATTTCGAATCAATTTTATGAATTCAATTATGAATTGATATGTGTTTTTTAATTGAAATATTAATTTGAATTGAATTTATAATGAATATGGAATGTATTCCATGTCCATATACACATTCCATGCATTGATTAATTAAGAATGAGATGTTTCTTCTAATGAATTCCCATATGAGTTGTTTAGTGGCAATCCTTCTGACTGTTTCCCATGAATTGAGACACCCTTTGAGGTGAATTTTAATTTTAATGTTCTCGGTAATGACCATGACATGTTAGTTGATAAAAACTAACTCTTAGGAATATATTGAGTGATTATATTCCTTGGGCGACACATGGATTTAAATGGAGAATTCAAGGGACATACCCAGTTGGATTTTACCTTGCTTATTCTAATGTCATACATATACTTCCCCCACAAAATTCCAAGGATATATTTAGAGGATTGAATTTTATATTCCATGTGATACATGGATTTAATATGGATATACATGGATGTACTCAATGGTAATTTGATCATATATTCCATGGGGTATTCATTGTCTCCTTCAGTGGACTTCCAAGGATAGACATGAATGGAAGAGATGTTATACCAAACCTAGAGTGATATATGGGATCTATTAAGGATCGATATGGATGGGATTATATGGTGTTGGTTTATATTATACACAGTGAAATACCTATATCCCAACATAGTAATTCCATGGATAGGCTGAAGTTCATAAATGAATAATGAATTAAATGCTTTATATGGCATATCTTCCATGCCAAATAACAAGATTAGAATAAATCATGGTTTCTACATCATGGATAGCCTATTTCGACATACTTGATCATGTTATCATGCGGGATGTCGAGCTACACATCCAGTCTCAAGAATTGATATTTAAATTATAATTAATGGTTAATTGAATGCGAATATAAATGACACAATCCTAACTATTAAATCATAGGATTATCTTTTAAATGAACTTTTTTATAAATGAGAACATACACTTCATTGGATGTTTATTTATAGATGATACTTTATTATTACATTCCAGCATGCACATTATTGTAATATATATTAACCGATTGGATGGAACTAGACATTGGGTGGTTACATTTTGGTTTTATGTCTAACACCCTATTTTGGCAACCTTTGGGTTCCCAAATAGACTATATGATTGTAGTTATAGATTAGGGAAAGCTCCCCAATACATATTGTCGACTAGTTCTTAAGAGCAGGGGAGCATGAGACTAGGATTTGTATCAATCAAAATTTGAAACCCCATGAATAGAAAAAAATAAAAATTTCCTAGAATAGAAATTTCATGTTATGAACATCAATTGTGATGTCATTAATGATGTAATTATTGGGTGTATTTTATACCAACATGATGATATGATGGTATTACATTTTATGTGTCATGTTATAAACATTACAGGAACCACATGACACACATTATGCCATGCCGTTTTGGATGCTTCACTTGTTACATGTTGTCGAGATAGGTTACATGATATTTTTACATACTATTGTGATTAAAATTATATAAAAGTTTATAGTTTGAATTAGTGGGTTTCCATATATTGGTTCTGTAAGAGTATGGGCCCTCATAGATAAGAATTTGTTTAACCAATTTTCCAAACATTTTAAAAAGAATTATGTTATAAATGTGAAATGAGAATCAATTAAAATGAAAATTAATATGTATAATCAAGTAAATAATGAATTGGTAATTGGAATAATTTATAATAAATAACATGAACAAGACCTTACATTACTAGGGGTAATAGGTAGTATCTATTCTTATTTACAATATTTATGTCACCCAAACATTACATTAGGAGCAGGTGGAGGGGTGTGTTCTTATATTGGATGTCTTGTACCTATCTAATATTAGTATCTATAATTTTTAACAAAGAACATTTATATTTCGAAAAATATGAGCTCTATATTTAGAATATGTAATGTTATGCCTCTGTGACATCCTCTAGTCGTATTCCAGGAGGGTGGTGACAACTATACTCTAGAGGTGGTGGTCCATGGAATACCACTTGATCCTCTAGTATAGCCAACTAAGGCACTAGTAATGGAGCTAGAAACATGAAAAATGAATGGTTCTATGTGGGATTCTTGTGATTCATGCATAGTACTCAAGGAGAACCACAACCTACCCCAACTATTCTAGAGTTGACACTTGAGTTCCAGAAGTAGCATATTCCCACATTTCGGGAAGATAGTGGACCACATGCTATGGAGTAATGGTTTGTGGCCATGCAATCAATCATTGAGAACATATAGACACCTCATTAGAGGTGGTAAATTATATATATATATATATATGTTGTGGGATCCTTCAAAGAGATGGTGGGATTATATAAATTAAAAGGAACATCATCATGAGATGGCTTGGAATGATTTTTATATGACCTTATATGACATTATATGACTAATTCTACCTCGATTCATTGAGGGAAGATAAAGCCCTATTGTTTATTCATGTTGAGTAGGGTGCATTATAAGTTATAGATTATTTGAAATGTTATGCTGAGATCCATTTCTCCACACCTATTCTGATGGGTTATGAGCTTTCTAAGTCTTGATGATTCGAGGATCGACTCAGGTATGGCATCTTATGGAAGCTGAATTCTCTTCACCTAACTAACATATCTATAATAATTTTTAAATCTCTAATAGTACCCTAATGAAAGATGAGGGTGATAAAAATAGTCGTTTGTTTTAAATATATGGTACATGGTGGAAAGTTAGTACAATTTTTATTCTGGAGCTTCCATACTGTGATATTAGCATCCAGAAAATATACTCAAGTAGCCATGTGAGGTGCTACCAGTGTTGTAGTTTGGGACATATGAGGCCTTAATGTAGGAGGGACCCAATCGAGTGTTGATCATGCGGGAATATAATAATTCTATAACAGTTATAGAGAAATTTTCCTATATCATTGAGTGGGAGATTATAAGAACCGAATATATATTTACAAGTGGGGTCAGTATTTTACCATTAGGAAAAGATATGGGGTACAGTTGGCTGATCACGTTGAGGTCGTGGTTGTGGCCATATTTTTCAGACCACATTTTTACATAGACAATAGAGTAGATATTATGAAGAATACATGAAGTATCACAGGGCATGTAACACCCCCAAATGATAAAGGGTTAAATAACAAAATTATATGACTCATTTTTAGAAGGTGCACCACCATTATTGGGATCCCAACTAATTAGAACTCCAATGTTAAGTGTGCTTCGCCTGGAGTTTTGATCCGGATGGGTGACCTTCTAGGATGCTTCCAAAGGTTTGTGTGAGTAAGGAAAAAACACATTGAAAATGACATGTGTTGGATTATGGGGCTGTCATTATTCAGGTCACCCTTTCTGGCATGTTGGTGGGCCCCAGGGTGGGGACCATGTATCTGCAGGGCAACTGGTTGTACATGGTGGGCTAGGACCCAACGACATGTTAAGGTAGGGTGTATGTGCTGTCACCAGGATCCAGTTGTAACATTTGGTATAATAGGTGTAACCATGACTTATGTGCAGGGTAGTGACTGGTTTTAGATGTAGGGCCCACAACGGTGACATTGTGCTCTAGGGGGGGTGATTGAAACACCCCCAAATGATAATGGGTTAAATGACTAAATTATATGACTCATTTAAACATGGTGAACTTTCTATTTTGAGAGCCTTCCGGAAGAGAACTCCACCGTTAAGAGTGTTTGGCCTGGAGTAGTGATCAGGAAAGGTGACCTTATAGGTTGTTTCCCAAGGTGTGTGTGAGTGAGGAAAAATCACATTGAAAAGTTCATGTGTTGGCCTTTGGGGAATGTGATTATTTTAATGTGTATTATTTTTATTAACGGTTAATTTTAATTTTTGTTATATTTAATTGTTAGGTTTTATTTTTGTTTTAATTTTTTTATTTTGTTTACTCTAACGTTAATGCAGCTACTCACCCTCAGCTCCCACTCTCCACACATGCAGCCACCCCCTCCCTTCTCTTCTTCTACTCACAAAATTTCATCTCTTGCACAGAAGCTAGCCGACACTCCTCATACTCCATCCACGCAGCCACCACCCGCATGTCACTCCTCCTTTTCTCTTTGCTACATATGCCGACCTCTTTCCCCATGCCCCTATATCATTTCCACTCCCTCATAGCTTTGTTTCCTTCCACTGAACACCCTTCAGACACCAGGCAGCATCCTCTCCTTGTACCCTTATTTCCTCTTCAAACGGTGAAACACACCCTGCCGGATCCTCCTACTCAAACCCCCACTGTCTGGTTTTCCTCCCCACTACTCGGTTCTCTAGTAGCTCCCCTCCTTATCACTCCAACCCTTCTGGTTGTCCCATTCCTTCAGTGAACACCCTCCAACTAGCTACGCACCTACCACCCTCAGTTTTCCCCACACCCTTTTGTCACTGCGCTCCTGTTGTCTGCATGTTGTCCGGCCACCGCACCACCACCCTGTCATACCCTAGGTCTGGTGACCCCCTGCTAGGCCACACCACTCTTCCAGCCGGGGACCAACTCCATCTTAGCCTCCTCTGACCGGCCCTATAGCCATCCCCACCCTCCCAGTAGCCCTCTCCCCCTGTCGACATCTCCTTAGCATCGAATACCCCTTTACGTAGTTATTTTCTCTTCCTCTCTTTTCTATGTATTATACCGATATGGTTTCAATTGTTTTTTGTGATTACTATATTTAAATTCTAATCATACTACATAGGGATGAACTTAACATCCTAGGGGTGTGAATGTTGTGTGTTTTAAATTTCGCATTGAAATCCTGAATGTTTCTTTGTTCTTGAGGATGGATCTAATTGCTAGTGCATGTTTAAATTAAGTTCAATTTTTTTACATTATGTTCACAACTATTAGGTTAATGGTTATGAATTTCGGTTGTTAAATTAATTATATCATGTGGAAATTGTTTTTTCTATTTTGTTTGGATGAATTGTTTTACCCATCTAATTGATTTTACAAATTATGTTATTGATTAGCTTGGTGCGTATTTGCTTTTATTTTTAAAAAAAATTGAATATAGTTTTTTTCTTGTCTTCTCAAGAAATTTTGAATTTATATTTTTCAACTATGTGTGTCATGATTTTTTATTGCGTTTGTAGACCGTGGGTTACACTTTGGAATTTGTTTTATAAATTTTAAATTGGTTTATTAAATAGTAAAAACGATGCATGTAATGTTTTGAAAGTAGTTTGAAGTGGTTATCTTGTGTTTTTTGTTTGGTTGGATTGTTTTTAGTCAGTGTTTATGTATTTTAGTTATCTTTGTTGTTGTAGTGCATTGGCAGGGTTTTTCCACGGTCCAGCTATCATCTTCTTACATGTTCTTGTGTGCCAGTTCGAGGCATATCGCGTCATCGTTCTTGGATTTCGAGTCAAGGTAGGACCCCCACTATAGTCGACATTAAATTTAGAATTTATTTGTTTCTTGATATATTATTAATTTCAATAAATTAGAAATATTATTAGATAATTATTTTTTGAATAATTACTAGATGTAAATGAAGTTCTTTATTTTATACACGGCACCTGTATTATTTTCTGGATGAACTGACGCCCAATAGTGAATGAATGGTTGTTTGGCCTTTGTACATAATTCACAGAGATTTGATTGTTGTTTTAGTTTGTTGGTAAATGTCTTTTCTGAAGCTGGAGCATATGGTTTGGTTTCCCTTGAGAAATACTAATTATTTTAAAGGAATCCTCAGGCACGTTTCGCACATTGATAAAATAAATAAATTTGTAGAACATTCTTTGAGGTGAATCAGGAGTGATCTTTTTGTGTATGTTGATTGGGTGAGTTGTGTGTGATTCTTGTGCATCGTGACTGGTTGATTTTCATTGTTGACTCACCCCTATTTATTATACGTGTTTACACGGGATCCTGGCATAGTGAGTGAATTTTCTCAGAACAATTGCTACACTAGTTTATATTTCACACTGGCTTGTGGCCCTTAGTGCGAAAATTTATTTGCTAGGGGATTGGGCCCCTCAGATAGGGCATATAGGGAATCACCAGGAATTAGGGCGTTATGACGTCATTCAGTAGGGAATGCCTTCAGGATGAGTCACATGTATAGTATGTTCTGGGTTGTTCACGATCTCCATGGTTCTACCTATGTTTTCTTTAATGATTATTTCTCGGTGGTAGACGATTTAGGGGCTTAGTTTGGTTGATGGTCCCTTTTTTCTATTTTCCCATTGCCATTATTTTGTGTTGTGTGTCTTTTTTTTCAAGACTAACAACTAAATTTTTTATTTCTAAGTCTTAAATGAAATTTTTTTAAATTATAATGCACCTTTTCTCTTGAAATATTAAATTTGTTTTTAAATTAAAATGGCCAATGTAGTGTTATGTTTTTTAGAAATGAAATTGTATGTGGAAACCAATATTTTATATAATTTAGTTCATATCTGAAAATGGTAAATTATTAATTTAAATGCACTTCATTGGGAATAATTTATTGGGTATGCCTACTGATTTTCAATACTCAAACCAATAGAGTTTTCCTATTTTTAGCTTTTTTGCAGGTTCGACATGAGCTTACTCGCCGTGGGCGAGAGTTGGTTTTTGATTGGTGAGGAACTTTTGGGGTTGTGAGGAGTTTTTGTCGTGATCTGGTTAGTTTGTTGTTGTTGGTCGTTCTTTATTTTTTTGTTGTTTATTTACATTGTGTTGATCTATTTTCTCTTCGCTACTTTAGTTATTATAATTGGGTGAAATTATTCCCTCATTCTATCTTTTGATTCCCTGGCTCTTGTCACCAGGCCGAGAGGATCAGGATGGGATTTCGGGCCATGTCCTCGACCGGCTCGAGTGACTAGTTCTGGGTGGACCCATGTTGGTCCATGAAAAAATTGTATTAGAGGTGGTCAACTCTTGTTCAGAACTTGTTCTTCAGATCACCATTGTTACTTGGGGTTTTCATGGTAGAAGGAGTAGAATTGTTGTGACTTGGGGTGTACAAATGAGAATAACGTCATCAACCCTAGCTTATTCTGAATCTCAGGTAACCTTGGGATGATCAGGTTGTTGGTGTATTTTGGATATTTTCAAATGATTAATGTTTTAAAATGAAATGGAATCCATTCATGTGACCTTCGTGAGCTCTCATGGGCTTGAAATCCATGTGGAGCTGGTGACATTACCCTAGAGTGGTCCTTGTGATGGTGGCTTGCCTGCATATGGCCGCCAACCTTATTCCTGAGTGACCCGTCAATACTAGTTTCCACTTGTGGATCATTTGGGACTTCTTTATTTTTATGAAATGTTTTTTAATGTTTTATTTTTGAGATTGTGAAAAGTAAAATTTTAAATGGCGATGGCCATGTTTTGATTATGTTCATTATTTCCATGTTTTTTAGTGCTCATCCCCATGGCTGTTTGATAGATGACCAGGGTGCAGATTTGGGTGGTGCATCCTTAGAAAATCCTCTAGTGGATCAGCTGATAGATTACGTCCCCGATTTTTGGAAATTGAACCCACCTATATTTTATGGACATTCTGAGCCTCTTGAGTTAGAGGTGTGGTTAAGGAAGATTGAGAGGAACTTTAGTTTCATTGGTTTCCTATGTCATTAAAGATGATGTTGGCTACCTTTATGATTGAAGGTCCTGCGTGGATATGGAGGAAGTCAATGTCTTGGAGAAATCATCATGAAGACCTCACCTGGGAATTCGTCAAGTCTTTATTTATCCAACAACATTTCTTTGAGATGATGATGCTGAGGTAGAGGATAAAGATGTGTTGTGTTCAGTATGTCATTTAACTAGTACTAGATTTTTATTTACATTTCATAGACCTAGTTCCATATGACCAAGGTTCTGTTACAAATGATCCCAGGAAGGCTCGAAAATTTGAGTCTGGACTCCAACCTGAACCATAGTAGAAAGTTGAAGAGCTCAACATAAACACCTTCTCGGATGTTGTGCAGCTACCATTTCTTGCGGAAGCTATGATAAAAGGAGGACTTGAGTTGGTTAATCCTATCCCAACCATGGGAAACATTGAATAGGATTAAAATAGGAAGAGACCTGATGCTGGTGGCTCTAAAATTAGAATCTAGAGGCCTTCTGACCTTCATTCATCTTATTTACAATGCAAGCCTTTGATCTGTCACTAGTGTGGTAGGTAGGGTCACTAGAGGCCAAAGTCTTTGAGTGCTTTGAGACCCTTCCACTCATGTGGATGTTTGGGTCACTTGTAGCGATTATGATGAGGTGTTTCCATGAATCACTCTAAATACAGATCAAGCTCGTCGAAGGTCACCTGAGCCCATCAGCAGAAGTAGGGTTATTCTTGGTGATCTGTTTAGAGTTTTTTCTCTTGGTTGTGTTCCTTGAATGTAGTGGTCATCTCTTGTATCATTCTGTGTTGTTTTTTCATTTAGTTGTAATAATAGTTCTTATCGAACCTCTTTGAAGTCCATTATTCTTATGGAAGTGTGTTTGGTGAAATTCTCGTTAAATTTTTGTGTTTGGGAAATTTGAAGCCTAACTGCCAGGAATGAGATTCTTCAATCATTAGTTCTCCTGCCATAGGTCATGGAGTGAATCTATCACATAGTTTGAAGAACCACAACAGTGTAGAAGGTCCTTGGTTTAATATCAGTCTTTTATGTGGCATGGTTTGTGTTCTTTCGTTGATGTGACTACGTTAAGGTAGTGGTGAAGGTATTATTTATGCTCTCTTGGTTAGACCCTTCCCTCGCCTATCCTTATGGGGGGTTTCTGGTCCATGTGTAAAGAATTCATGTTCGGTTAATCTCGTCAGTATTTATGGTGGGGAGACCCATCACAAGTCTCGTTGAATTATGTTAGGCTTGATTCCTATGGTGGGGAGTCTATATGGGCCTCCCAGTTTCAGTATCTGAGTTACCTTTCAGGTTTCTTTTTAGTGGTGTTTAAAGTGTTTGTGTTTTGAGGATATGTTGCATGTCCAGGGAGTATGGTGTTCATTTGGATCGATCAACTGGAGTCATTTAAACTTTTGGGGGTGAGTGAAACTTGAGGAGTTTCATCATTGGGTCTTGATCATGTCGTGGTTTTCCAGGGGCGGAAAGCATTGTGGAGGGGAGAATTGTCACACTTTGACCTATCTATTACTTTTATTTCATGATTTTCTTTGGTTAATTTTTTTTCGAGGTTCAGGTTGAAACCCGAACAAGATTTTTTAGTTTTTTCAAAGAATATTTTTTTTTGAGTTGACGTCACTGAGCACCCGGGTGGAGTTCATTTGGGATACCACGCGCGGCTTTGCCCATGCAAAGGCACGACCCTACTATCTTTGGAAAATTAAATTGAGAAAATTTTGTAATTTTATGTGATATTTATTGTTGTTAATAATTTTATTATTATTATTAATATGAACTGAATATCTAAATTATTTATATTTTATTGGTACACTTATTATTATGATTATTATGATTATTATTATTACTTTAGGTCGGTTCACAGGCACCACACAGCTAGTCGAAGCGGTGCAGTTAGCCCGAGTATCACGCTGTTGCGGATTTTGAGTCAGCCAAAAAAATGTATTAAATGAGTTCACGAGAAAAGGATTATAATTAAACCTTAGTTAAATAATATTATATAATTTTTAAAAAAAAATTATTAATATAATTATTATTTTAATCGTTTCTATATTATTATTAATGTTTTTTATTTTTCTTAAGGGTATTATTATTATTATCATTAAGAAGGGTACTTATTATCAATATTATTGATGATGTTATTATTATTATTAGGTGTATTATTAATATTATTGTTTTTAATGTTATTTTTATTACGATTAATATTATTCATTTCTTCTTATTATTTTTAGGTTTATTATTTTTATTGTGATTTAATGTTTATTTTTGTTTTATTTATTTGATTCGTTTTGTTTTTGTTTATTTTGTTTTTTTTTAGCTATAACCCAAATGTCGCCACTCACCCACTTCTCCCCCTCTCCCTGTACACCACAACCCCCTCCCTTTTATTCTTCTCCTTGCATAATATCTTCTCTTGCGTAGATTCTAGCTGGAGCTCCTCCTGCTCCCATCACACACCCACCACCAGTATGGCACCCCTCCTTTTCCATTCACTGCATAGAAAAGTCTCCTACCTCGCACCCCTCTAGTATTGCACCTCCCTCCGAACTGTGTTTCCAGCCAACGAAAACCCTCCGGCCACCAGGCGGCCTCTTCCCCCTGTTCCCTTCTTCCATTTTCTAATGGTGCAATGCACCCCGCAAGACCCTCTATCTCAAACTCCCACTATTCGGTTTTCCTCCCCCATAATTGGTTCCTTGGTAGCTCTCCTCCTTGTTGCTGCAACCCAGGTGGACGTCCCCTTGCATTGGCGCACACCCTCTATCCTACTGCGCACCTACCACCCTTCACCCTTAGGTCGCCCCACACCATTCAGTCGCAGTGAACCCACTATGCGCATGTCGTACGGCCACCGCACTGCCTCCTGGTCGTACCCAAGATCCAGTGACCCCCTACTAGGAAGCATCACACTTTCCGTAGGTGACCATCTCTGGCACAACCTCCTTTGACCTGCCCTACAGCCGGCTGCACCCTGCCAGTGGTCCTCTCCCCCTGTGGGCCTCTCTTTGGCGGCGAATCCCCCTTTCAACAGTTATTTCCGCTCCCTCGCATTTTGATGTTATTCTGCTACTATGGTTTCAAAGTTTAGTGTTGATTCCTATGTTTTTTTAATCTCACTGCTTAGGGTTGATCTTAACATCCTTGTGGTGTGATAGTTGGGTGTTTGAAATTTTCACTGAAATTTTGAAAGTTTCTTTGTTCATGAGGTTGGATCTCATAGCTCATGCCTGTTTAAATTATGTTTACTTTGTTCACTTTTTTTTCACACCTCTTAAGTTGCTGGATATGAATTTTTGTAGTCTGATTAATTATATCAGGTGGAAATTTCGGGCTCTACTTTGTTTGGATAAATTTTTTTACCCGTCTAATTGATTTGAAAAAAAATTGGTTGATTTTCTTGTTGCATAATTTCATTTTTTTTTCAAACAAAAGAATTTAGTTTCTGTTTGGTTTATTTTCAAGAAAATATGTATTTTGATTTTTCAACTATGCATGTCGTGCGTTTTTTGGGTGTGTAGATGGTGGGTTACTCATTGGAATTTGTTTTATAAATTTTAAAGTGGTTTATTAAATAGTAAAAATGATGTAAGTTATGTTTTCCAAGTAGGTCATGGTGGTTATTTTGCGATGTTTGTTCATTTGGATTGTTTTTTGTCAATGTTTATGTATTTTAGTTATCTTGGCGGTGGCAAAATTTTGGAAAGGTTTTTCCATGGTCCTATGATCGTCTTCTTTCTCATGCTTGTGCGCCCGATCTAGGTGTGTCACATCATCGTGCTTAGACTAAAAAATTGTGGTAGGTCCCCCCTGCACTGGCCTTTAAATTTAGAATTTATTATTTTATTCATATTTTATTAATTTCATTAAATGAGATATAGTATTAGATAATTAATTTTGTAATAATTTCGTGATGTAAATGAATCTTTTTATTTTACACATGACACCTGCATTATTTTCAAGATGAACTGATTCACAATAGTGAAAGAAAGAATGTTTGGCCTTTGAACATAATTCACATATATTCAATTTTGGTTTTGGTTTGTTGGTAACTATTTTTTTTCTGACGTGTGAGAAGATGGTTTGGTTTCTCTTGAGAAATGGTGTTTATTTTAAAAGTTTCAAGAGGCCCATTTAGAACATTGATAAAATTAATTAATTTGGAAAACATTCTTTGAAGTGAATCATGGGTGATCTTTTTGTGTATATTGACTGTGTGGGATGTGTGTGATACTTGTGCATCGTGACTGGTTAAATTACAATGTTGACTCACCCCTCTTTATTTTACATGATGACATGGTAACTTAGCATAGTGACTGAATTTTCGAAGAATTATTATTTTAATAGTTTATATTGCACACTGGATAGTGTCCCTTAGTACTTACATTTCTCTACTGGGGGATTGGGACCCTCACTTAGGCCATGTAGTTAAACACCAGGAATTAGGGCATCATGACGTCATTGAAAGGAGAATTCCATCAGGATGAGTCACATGTATAGTATGTTTTGGATTGATCCTAAGCTCCTTGGTTTAAACCAATTGTTCTTTAGGGCTTATTTATTTTTGGAGGACGATTCAGTGGCTTAGATTGGTTGATGGTCCCCGTTTGCTACGTTCCCATTTCCCTAATTGTGGGTTGTGTGTGTTTTTACACATGACTAACAACTAAAATTTAGATTTCTAAATCTTTCATGAAATTGTTTTAAAATATAATGAACATTTTCCATCAAATATTAAACATGCTTTTAAAATAAAAAGGGCAATGGACTATTACTTGTTTTAGAAATTATAGTGTGTGTGGAAACCAATATTTTATATAATTTAGTCCAAACCTGAGATTGGTAAATTATTTATTTTATGGTAGTGCATAGGGAATAGTTTTTTGGGCAGAATACTGAGTTTTAATACTCACCCAAATAGGATTTTCCTATTTTTAGTTTCTTTTGAAGGTTCTACTCAAGCTTTCTCAACATGGGTGAGAGGTTTTTATTGATTGGTGAGTGACTCCTAGTGTCGCGAGGAGTTTTGGTCACAATGAGGTTAGTTTTTTGTTGCTGGCCATTATTTGTTTTCATGTTGTTTAATTACATTGCATTGTTCTATTTTCTCTCTATTGCTTTATTTATTTTCATTGGGTGATATCCTTTCCTCTTTCTCTCTTTTGATACCGTGGCACTTTTTGCTATCCTGAGATGATCAGGAACGCCTCTCGAGCCATATAGGAGACCAGCACGGGTGACCGGTTTAGGGTCGACCCAGGTTGGTTCTTGATAGGACTGCTATTCAATAAAGATATATGCATATAAATAGACCCTTGAGGATCATGATCCCATACATTATACTTCTCGAAGTACAATTCTAGTAGCCTCTACTTTATCATTATTACATTTTGATATAGGGGAATCACATAGCTTTATATCTATTCCAATTTTGGAGATCATTGGTCTCAGTTTTTATTCATCAGATGTCTTCATGATTCTTGAAACACTATTGGGGATTATAATGGGTGATGTATTCCAGTGATGGGAGTTCCCCATTGATATTGGAAAGTGTCACTTCATATGGGTCCTCTGTATCCTTAAAAGTAATGTTTTTGGCATCATTCCCATGATGTACTAGTGGGTATCCTCTTATTCATTCACTTATTAGTATCACTGCAGGGTGAACTTTACAATATTAGAGGGAATAGAATTTATTCACATGGGATAATGGGATGTTCAGACTAGTCAAGCATGACCTAAGCGCATAGGATTGGGTGGGATGATAGCACAGATAGGGAGTAAATGTCTAGAAGATAAAGGGACTTGTCTGGTAGACTTTCCTCTAGTGGTTGAACTTTTCATGGATGTTTTCCTGAATGAAAAATCAACATTACCTCGGGTGAGGGAGGTGGAGTTCTCTATCGAGATAGTTCCCAGATATTCATTGATATTCATTCCTCATTATTGGATGTCTACCAATAATTTGTATGATCTCCAGACATGGATAGAGGAATTAGAGTCAATTTATTTTATCCAACATGGTACTTCTATGTGTCATTCACAATCAATTTTTATGAAAAATTCAAACATAACCGCTAATCAATTTGTGGATTACCATAAATTGAACTAGATGATGGCTATGAACTGGTATACTCTTCCACATATAGAAAATATCTTTGATGATCTCTGAAGAGATCGAGTTTTTTTATAAATTATTTGAGATCGAATTATCATGAGGTGTGTACTAGAAAATCAGACATACAACTTATAGCCGTTAATAAAAGGTATTGTCTATATGATTATTGGTTTGGTTTTTTGGTCTCATGAACGTGTCAGTAGGCTTCATGGCACTAATGAAACATGTTTTTTAACCCTATATGGATTCATTTGTGGTGGGTTTCATTGATGATATATTGATGTATTCTCACAATCAACACGACCATGAATAAAATCTTGAGACCATATTGAATACACAAAGATAACGTCATTTATATACAAATATCAGAAAGTGACACATCAGGATGGATCAAATTCACTTCCCGTGTCACATCATCTAAGAGACAGAAGTATCAACTGACCAAGATAATGCGAGAGCTATAGTTTCGAATGAGAAGCTACAAAATGTCTTTGACGAATAGGGTTCCTTGGTGTTATCCAGATAATAAACGTATTTCATAAAAAACTTCTACTTCCTATCAATGAATCTTATAGGCTTGACTAATAAGGGCGTGATGTTCCCATGGTAAGATTCCTAGGAGACAACCTTTCAAGAGATGAAAGAGAGATTTATTTCAGTGTCGATGCTTATTTTTCTAGAGCCAAGATGAAGTTACACAACGTACTGTGATTAATCAGGTGTTGGTATTAGACCAGCTATTTTGTATGGAGATAGATTTATAGATTATTTGTCTTGATAATTGATGCTATAAAATTATAATTAGATGATTCACAATTTTTATATTTTTATAGTTGTCCATAGATTATGTTTTTAGATACATTACTTACTTGGAGAGTGTTTTTTGGTGTTTAGGGTCAACAATAGAGTCAAGGGAATATTTAAACAATAGTATTTGAATCGTACGTTGTGGAGGTTTGTTGAATAAATATATTATTTATTTTTAGAGCATGACTACATGAATGGAAAAGTAAATTCAGTGGAATATGGATTGAGATGGAAAACTCATAAATAGGTAGTACAATAGGCTAGTGGTGAGTAAAACCTCATTGATTATTTCGTTGAGATACACTTGGAGGTACACGATAGTCATGGGAAAATTTTTCTATCATCCTTAGTTTTTACCTCCACAATTTTGGATAGTGTTATGATGATTCCACTATTTGATTATAAGATCTTAGTTTACTGGGAGAGTGTGGAAGGTGAGGACCCTCCTCCATTATGGTATATAGGTGTGGATGAGAACCTATATATACATGGTCAGGTATGGGTCTCAATAGACATGTGCGAGTAGATGATGTGAGATATTAATTCTTCATCTTGGGATGTTCACCTCATTATCAACTTGATATATCGATATTTACATCACCAATACCAGTGGATGGGAATGAAAAGAGATGTAGCTATATTTTGCTTGAGGTGTTCCACTTGACAGTAGGTTAATTTTAAACAACATCAAACAACCGATGTTTCATAATAGTTGCTCATCCGTGTGTGAAAATGGGTTAATTTTGTAGTTGTTTTTGTGAAAGGATTACAGAGGTAAGATCAAAGCAATGACGTTGTATAGGATTTTGTTGATAGGAAAACAATGAATTCAGAATTTTTACTGATCATGGAAACATTTAGTGTTGATGAGATTTGGATATTATATATCTATGAGATAGTACATATTCATGTGATTCTATAAACCATCATTTTAGATAGGGTCATTTGGTTTTCATCATATTTCTAGATAGGTCTACATAAAGAATTTTTAACATAGGTACTTCTATGCACGACATACCTCCCCCAGAATGGTGGTATGTCAGATGACATGATTTAGGTTCTTAAGGGTATACTATGAGCACATTTCATCGATTTTGGTGGCTCCTGGGAGAGGCATATAACCTTGGTTGAATTCACCTAAAAAATAGATTTCAGGATACATTTTAGATGGTTCCTTATTAGTATTTATATGTTAGTCCATTTCATTCAACACTGTGTTCATTAATTTTAGGATACAGAGCTATGCATGGAGCTTGTCTTGTTCAGGACACCAAAGAGAATGTTCTATTGATTCAAAAGTGGATTGTTAATATGCTGTCTTGTTAGAAATATTATAACGATATTCGTTGATTACCTATGGAGTTTGATATTTGGTATTCAGTTTTCTTATGTGTTTCACTGAGGGAGGGAAATATTATGATCATGAGAAAAGGTATGCTTTCACATCATTATGTCGGGTAATTTGAGGTTCTGGAGAGAGTTTGGATGGTAGCCTATCAGTTTCATTTAACTAATAGATTTCCATGTATAAAAGACATATTGCACGAATCTTAGTTAAACTACTATAATTCAGACCTATCTCATGCATTTCAAAAAGAGTGGGTTCAGTTACAAGTGGATGTGTTCGTTGATAGGAATCCTATATGTATTTTTGATCATATCATAAAGGATCTATGATGCTAGTTATATCCTTATGTATGGGTTCTATGGTAGAATGGATGTGTAGAGGATGTGACCTGGGAGGTGAGGATGTTGTACAATCACAATGGCCAATGTTTTTCAAAGATCATAATTCACCACAATTAGAAGGTAAAGTCACTGATGAATTAGTTTAAGTGGGGATATTTTGAAGGATAGTGTTCTCCATTGAGGTATGAATCCTTTTCATCAATTCAATTGTTAGTTTAAATAATAAATTATGGTCTGTTATGAATGCCATTGGTGATCGAAAAGGTAATATGGGTGGATAGGGCTGGTATGGTTCCCAGAACATAGGTATTGGTCCGATATAATCCTAGATCATTGTTATTTTAAACCATGAAGGGTAGGACACACTATTAGATAAAAAATGTGAGGTTAGGGTAGAGATTTGGAGAAGCCCAAACAATTATGAGAAACCATGAAATATGGGTCGCAGGTCTATGTGGCCATGTCTGTAAATTTGATAGTGGATTTTTTCATGGTTTTCACATTCTTAGTCAATCATTTTGAATAAACCATGATATGTGCCCTTCCAGATAGCTATGTGTGCATGTTTGAACATGATATTTCTATCCTTAAGACACTATTTCTTGGGTTAATTTTTTTTAAAATCCCCCTAATTAATTTATAAACACTAATTACAATTAACTTCGCCTTCTACATAACAACTGAAACATTTGAGACCCCAAATCCTTGGTGAGTATTCATGGATTTTTTCCCAACTCTCCACCCAAGTATAAGTCCAAGTCCCTCTCTTCTCATTGGATCTGCATCAGTGAGTTATATTTTATTTTCATTCCTCATTTGTTTTCGTATCAACTACTCTATTTTTGTGAATGCTCATTTGCCATATTTTTTGTGTTTTTTTTCATTCTTCAATTTTATCCTAATCTAAGACAAATCCGTAGTTTTTTTGGATGATATATCCTTTAAGAACCTATTATTGTTGGTCTCCAACCTTTTTTTAAATTCAATGTGTATATATATGCCATTTTTCTACATTCCAAATTCTCATGTAATGCCCGGAAATGAATTTAATCATTCATTTTCTAGATATAAAATATTCAATTAAAGTGGTTACTTAATGATAAATTATATGTTTGGGACCTTGAAACCGAAACAAACCCATTGGGTGTGGTGTTTAGTTAAACAAACCATTAATATGGTATATGAATTTGGATACCTTTGAGGGGTACCTATTTACCAATTTCTTTGTGATGTGAATTGTGAATAAATTTATAAAACAAATTGATGAATTCAATTATGAATATATATATGTGTGTGTATCATAATTTCTATATCAATTTTAATTGAATTGATAAAGAATAGGGAATGGATGGAATGACCTTTGACACACTATATGAATCAATTAATTAAGTATGAGATGATTGTTTTAATGAATTTCCCAAGTGAGTAGTTGAGATTCCAGCCTTTTAAGCATAGCTAATGAATTGAATCAGCTTCTAATGCTTGTTTTAATTTTAATGTTCTTGGTAATGACCATGACGTATAATATGAAATTTATTAACCATAAGGAATTTATTTAATGTTTATATGGCTTTTTTGACTCGTGGGTGCAAATGAAGAATTACATGGATGAACTAAATTAGATTTTATCATGTTTATGCCAAGTGATACTTGGAATCCATATAGGAATATGAAAGATGGAATCAGGGGATTCACACACATATATATATATATTGAGAAATACATTGATTCTATATTTATTTCGAAGGATTAAATCAGGGGTAATTTGATCCTTTATTCTTGGGGTGATACTTGGAAACCCTCAGTGGACTGCTAATAAAAGAATCGAGTGGCAGAGATGTTATACCACACCTAGAGCAATACCTGGGTTCGATTGAGGATGGAACTGGATGGGATTATACGATGTTAGTTTATATTTTACCAGTGGAAATACCAAGATTACAACTTCATAATTCCCTGTACTATCTCATGTTCAAAAATGAATAAAGAATGAACTATTTTTTATGACACGTATTCCAATCCAAAGCACAAACATGGATTCATTCATTTTTTATACTTTATTGATGGATTGTTTAGTAATCCTTTATCAAGTTATCATTGGGGATTCCAGGATGCATGCTATGTCTCAAGACGTAATATTTAAATGAGAGTGAATGATTAATTGAAAATTATTATAAATGACACTGATCAGACTCTTAAATCCGAGAATAACCATTTAAATGTATAAATTTATAAATGAGAACCTTGACCTTATAGGTCTTTTACTTTTAGTACATACTTTATAATTACATAACTACAAACTCTTTATTCTAACATATATTCCCTAACTAAATGGAACTAGACCACGACTTGTAGCAAAATAGGATTTTGTATCACATCCTATTTGGGGAAACTTTGGAAACCCTGATAAACATTATGATTACTCGTATGGATAAGGGAAAGTACCCTCGTACATGTTATTGAATGATTCATAGGAGTAGGGGATCATGTGATCATGTTGAGGCTCATGGTTCTATCTAAGATATATTTGGAATTTTGTACTATCATTCCTTGTATTGTATTACTGCCTTGTATTCATGTTCTAGATGTTTTATTAGAGACATTTTACATGTAACATCTTCATCATTATATATGAGCTTCCTTTTTATATTTTCATCAATTCTCACAAATAATATATTGTTTGTGTGACTTACTTATTCTATTACTTATCTATTATCGATATTCCACTATTATACACTCTCGTGATGAAGAAATGTTATTCCCATAGACTTATCTAGGCCCCAACTACTAGTCGGAAGCCTCTATTGTTTTGGGAGATCCGCTTGAGGCCATGTGGCCAACCGGATCATGGCACTATAAAGTGGAATCTGGATTAAGGACCTTAAAATAATGATATTTCATAATGAACCATATTTTCTTAAATGTTACAAAATTAAAAAAGAACACACTACATAAAAAATAAAATAAGATATGGTATAAAATATAATCCATGGACATTTTACAGATTAAGTGTCCTTTAATAATATCTCTATTGACCATTAAATAAAAAAATAAATTAATATCATGGTAGTTTTCAAAAGGTATAAATAGGATTATAATTTATTTAAGGAATAAAAAATAAAATAAAATATTCCTAATTTTCTTGAATGAGTGTTTTTCAAGACATTCAAATCCTATATCTAAAATATAGGATTTTTATCCATTTTTTCCAAGAAAATTAATATATATTAATACTATATGATGTTTTAAATGTACTCTTACTTTATTAAATACATGAATCCCCTATCATCCCCTATACACACTTTATAAATCATTTGGTCCAGTCATTACCAAACCTAATACCTTCAAAATATATATCCCCACATTTGAGAGGTGTTATTTTGTGATAAATACCAACCTTATAGTGATACAGTTGTAAAGAAATTGAGGTTTTCTAAATAGAATGAATATATTTTTAATTAATGTTTAAATTTAATTTCATCTTATACCTCCTTAAAATATTTTTCAAACATACAAAAATAATTAAATAAGTATAAAAAATACACTTATATTTTTTATGTTAATTGAATAACCTGTATCCATTACATATTCCATCAAATGGGAAATGAAACTACAATTTGTTTGTAAGGAAGACTATTGCTTCAAGTGCTAATGTAATTTATATTACATCTCATCCTATCACATAGACCTATAATGGTGACTTTTATGTAAATATATGTTAATAATAACATAATAATCATTTGGAAAAGAAAATAATATATTATTTTCTATGTATTATATCCAATTTAAAATGATAATTTTATTCATGTGCTTGTGTGGATTACCAACTCTGTGAAGGGTTTTGATACATTGTTCACTATCAAATCCCATAGATTCTATATATAAATCTATTTAAATAAATTATGTTGTATGTATAATATTACCACTATTCTAAAAAATATGTAATAATTCTTACCATATTTCCATATTGTTTACTAAAAAATGAAAAACTGACTCAGCCATCCATACATCCTACCATCAACCTGATTTTATCATTGATTATTTTTCATACCCGTTATCCTTGGATTTTAATAAAAGTATAATTGGTGAATAAAATTTGTAGTTATTAAATTGAAATTATTCGAGATACTATATAATAATTATTCCTTTCAATATAGTCATCCTACCAATGACATTTTGGAAATACTAGTCGAATATCCTCAAAACACATGACATGTACTTAATTAATTAAGAAATTAACCATAAAATGTTAATAAATAAATTAAGAATAATAATAAACATGAAATTAGTTTTAGAAAAATTAAATAATTAAAATTTGTTTACAATTGAAAAACATTGAGAATATAAGCTATGATTTAATCTATATGTAAGGTAAGCGTTACTTTTAAAAAATAATTATAAATATTTTAATGATTTATTTATAAAACGTAGAAACACTAAATCTTGTTTCTCAGATAGGGGGACTATGTTTATATATTTTCATATCATACAATAAATCACATCCTTAATAAATGAATATTTTAGTGGTCTTTCTAAACTGGATTCATTCATGATTCCTATCATACATTAGAAAATACAGATTACAATATGATTTTTCCGAGAATAAAATTAATCCATCTAGCATATCCCTACATATAAATCTTACTAAACGTCATATAATCCTAGGGAAAGAGAAAAAATAAGGGTGAGAAACAAATATTTTTACGGTTCGTGTATATTGGAAGATATCATGAATAAATAAGAATAAAATATTTGGAATGGTAAATAACTAAACACACATTCCATTTAAATAACTCGACATAATTAATAAAAAAGGCATGATCAATATGGAAATGTGAATAACTAATAATAGGTACTATTTATACAATTAGTGAAAATTTAATCCATGTCATTCATGTCCAACAAATTCCTAATATATAAAAAATATGATTTAATTTCTAAACAATGTTTATCTTCAAGTGTGTGTATTTATTGAAGAATAAGGTTATATAAATATTTTCTAATAATTATAATAAAATTCAATTTAAAATATAATATATAGGATTGAGATGTGGTTTATTAAAAAACAATTTACATGATAAATAATTGTGATATTGCTGGGAATTTAATTTCCAATGTTCAAATGAAGTTGAATATTTCTAGGGAAAGATACTAAATTCAAAACTGAATGTAAAAATTGAATTTGAATACTTTGATTGGAAAAAATATCATAAACCATCCATATATATATTATGTATGGTATTAATTCTTCATATACACATTAGAGTAAGAATAAACATTTATTGTCATTAGGGAATAGAAATACCATAAAACGGTCTGAAGAAGCATTCTCTAGGGAGATATACTTTTCATTTTAAAAAAACAGTTTGAAAATCATTTTCATAAAAAATAAATTACAAAAATCACATTAAATTGTTCATTTTATACCTGAAAAGGAAACATTAAAGAAATATCAATCATTATCATGATTAATTGTGTACATGTTTTAAATAATAAAATTTGTATTCCTCTTACACTGTAATATAGTTTAAGAAATTACCTTGTTTAGAAAATGAAAGGAATCATCCATTAAAATTTTATGTAAAATAAAAATAGGCATTGTTTTTAAAACAAGATTAGATTCCTTTGAAAATATATTATAATGTGTATAAATTCTTTGAAATTCCTTTCATAAATCATTTTAAAAAATTTATAAACATTGTTTAAAATATTTATTGAAAACATGGTGTTCAATGAAAATATATTTCCTACTGATGTGGGAAATGAAATTATATATTATAAAAAACATTTTATCAACTAATTTAAGCACCGATGGGTGGGGAAATATTATTATTACATGAAAATACCATGAATAACCATAAGATAATAAAATTAAATTGTTTTATTATTAAATGAATAAATAATTTCCTTCAATTGATATTCAAGAATAATAAATTTCAATTGGAATGAGATTTTTAAATTAACCCATTAAATGATCATAATAATGAATTGTTAATTAATCAATGAATAATTAATTTTTAATAATTGTAAATAAAAATAAAATGACAAGTAATAAAAAATTATAAAATTAAAAGCAAATACACACATAAACTAAACATGACATAATCAATAATGTATATTTTTTCCCAATGATCGATAACTAAGTTATGAAATCCGCTAACACTTGGTTTTATTTTATTAAAATCCCCACAGATGAACTAATTCAAATTTTCATAATAAAAAATTTCTAATAATGAAGTATTCAATATATTATATAAAAAATTGGATATATAAGTATCATATAAACAAAATTACCTTCATAACAATACAATATTCCTCAATGAAATGATGCTGACATAAAATCCATTAGCTCACTGTTCCTCTTGGATGAACAAGATTTTACCTCATATATAGTGGTTTAAAACATGATATTAAATTTCAACAGAACCATATTAATATTTATTCTATCATAAATGATCATTGTATAAAATCCTATCACTCCTTTGTTAATAGTATTTCATTACCTTTATTGTTTTCTATGATAATTAACTTGTTTTCACATGCCTGTTATTTCCTAAATAATATGGTTCTGAATCATATTGTATAATTATATCATAAATATAATAATAATAATTAAATAATTATTATACTCATACATAAATTATACTTTTATGACCAATCCTTAACGATGGTTATGAAAAATGATGTATGTTATGATCATGAAGATGATAGGTTGTACGTATGCATGATTAATGTATACATTTACCAATCATCATTTTGAAAAAAAGATAATTAATATATAATCCGAAAATAAATATAATAATATAATATATAACATATTTTATAAATATATATGTCAACCCCGTGGTGTGGTGATGAAAATGGAGTGGCATCGCCTCATGATGGCGGTAGTCAACAAGTACATGAATGTTGTTATCATATTTCATATAGTGAAAATGTAAGAATGAATATGATTTGTATTATATTTAAATAATTAATAATATTTCGTTAATATCATAATTATTTCTTATATATCACACACATACATTTATTTATCATTATCACCTTTCATGGGAAGCATTAGTGAAACAGAGAATCACATTGCTTTACGAGGTGGTAGTCAGTTGTAGACCTGAGCGACGTAGTCATAACTCATATGGAATAAAATGTATATATATATATATATATGATTTAATAATTTTCAAGGATTCTTATGTAATATATATCATATAAATAAATCATATCCATCACCATACCCAGTAGTGATATATGGTAATGGAAGAAAAAATTACATCAGTTTGTGAGGGGTAGTCCACCGTACATAAGAACCATGATTTCCTAAGAGATTTTATAGAAGTGGATATCCTTGTAAGTCATGCCATTATTAATAAAATTTCAATATATTATATATAATAATTTTATTATATTATTTTTGAGTAAAAATAATTAATGATGTGGATAAATAAATATAATAATAACGCTTATTGAAGGACATTATATCTTCTTCGTGTATCCTCCTTATGATTTCATTAATGATTTCCTATGTAATAGTTCTTAAATAAATAACTCTTATATGATAATAGGGATAAATTATGAAATTTATTTTTGTATTTAATATCCTAATTAATTATATTTTGAGGTCTTAATATAATAGTATTGGGGGTTTCCTTTTACAAGTGGGTGAGAGGACATACTTGGTATTTTTGAAATGAATTGAGTGCTCCCACATTTTTTAGATGCAACAGGGTTATAGATTGGTCCATTAAAGAATATTAGAGGTTTAAAAGACTAAATAAGTCCTCAAAAAGTTTAAATATATTTATATATGTAATTTATACCACTATAATTTTTATTCGACCCTGATAAACCAATTTTAACTAAACTACCCTAATTTATTTTTTCAATATTCACTATGAGTTTTTGTAATAAATTATTTTACCTTATTATATATTATAAATTATGATGATTAAAAATATGAAATCCATTTTTTAAAAATATAATTAATCTAATGGAATATTTTATTTTAAAACTAATCCCAGATATGTGACAAGAAAGTGAGTCTTTAAAGAGAAAATACTCAAAAGTTTACAATTTTCATATTTCTAAATTCAATTATAATGTAATTAAAATGAAATATATTGGGTTAATTGATAAACAAAATAATTAAAATTACATTAAAATCATTTTAAAAGTTAATATATCATTATAAATTATTAAAATGAAAACACAGTGTTCAATTAAATTATCTATTTTTCAGTATTCATCAAAAATGATATATTTCAAAAAAAAACAGAAAAAATCACAGAAATATTTTTTAAGATTTTGGTATAAAAATATATATGATTATTATTTGAATTAAATTTTATAAAAATGAAAACTTTTATTTCTATATTATGTGTGAAAATAGCTATTAAACCAATTTTTTTAAAATATACAATTTTTAAGAAACCGTCATTTTTCATTTTAATCATTATTATTTTATAAATAATAAATATATAAATAATAAACATGTATTAAATATATATTTTAATAATTTATTTAATCACATTAATACACGCCAATTCAACCGATATAAAATATCATTTATATTATATAAAAATATTATTAGTATAATGTTTTTCTAAACAGAGTCTTCTATGTAATATAAGTTATCGAGGAGAGTCATTGTTAAAGGCATCACAAGAAAAAAAATCAATATTTCATGTAATTGAATATATTGAATATGTTTAATTTATTTACAACTAAATATATCATATTGTATCATTTTGTTTTAGATATATATTTGATGTTTTTTGTTTCGTCTAATATACACTTTTGAATAAAATGATCTTATTATAAAATATATGGGTGTTAAACTCTACACAAATTAAATATATTATTCACTCCCTATAAAAACATGATTTTCATAATAAAGGTTTTGAAATTTGAAAACTCCACTATTGAAACCCCTACATTGTAAAAAGATATAACAAATATCCTCTTAATATTTCTAGATAGGGTCGTAAAAAAAATATCAAAGTGAATAACACATAACTAGGTTTCTAATTAGGAGAACATTAATTGAAAGTATTTATGTGGACAAGAAATAAAATAAAATAAAAATTAGAATGAATAATATATATTGTTCATCAAAAAATTTAAAATTTTAATGGAAAATTGTGGTGCTCAAAACTGTTAATCAATGATGATTTATAATTCCATCTTATATCTTAATATATTTTGGTAATAGAGTAAAATTTTTTTCTAGATAATATTTCTTAAATATGATGAATTAGTTTACTATCTAAGAATACAAGTAAATATTCTCTGTAGATAAATTGTATAAATTTATATAAAATTAAACTAATTTTATTTTTTAAAAAAATAACAGCATAATTTAAAATTATAAATTTCCGATATAATTTTTTTTTAAAATGGTTATTTTTTAAAATTTATCAAAAAAATTATATATTTCCAACAAATACCAAAAAATAATCCAAATATAATTCTGATATTTTGGTTTCAAAACTTATTCTATAAATTTCAATGATTATTTCATAATTTTTTGTAAAATTTATATTATATTATGTGCAATATTCATTCTTAAATTATATTTTTTGAAAAATAAATTTTTTTTAGAAATATATATTTCTATTTTAAATGATTGTTATTTCATTTATAGTAAATATATATATAATAAATGTTTGTAGAATATATATTTAAATAATTTAGTTAATAATATTTATATACTCGATTCCAATGGATAGAAAATAGATGTCATTTTAAATTACAATGTTAATAGTATATTATTGATCCAAAAAACACAGTCTTGCATGTTATGTAAGTAATAGAAGAAACTCATTTTCGCATGTATCACTAGAGAAATTTACTGTTTCATGTAATGATAGATATTGATGATATTAAATATATTGAAATATATATATATATATATATATCATAAAATTTCATGTTTTTATATTCTCTTTCATTTTTAGTTTTGGGTTTCAGATTCCATATCATATTAAATGTTATTATTTTTAAAAATAAGGGTGTTACAGAAGATATTTTTTTCCATTGTAATATTGTACAAATTAATTTATTGATGTATTTATATGAAGATTAATTAATTAAAGTGGAATCAATTTAATTTCAAATAATTTATTTTAAAAATAATCTTTTAGGGAATATTTTGAATTTATATACATAAGGAAATAAGAATTATCTATATTAATGTATATAGAGAAAAAATATAGTATGAAAACCATAAATATTATATTTTTGTTGGCTTCCTATGATCACCCATGTTTTAGTTCGATAAATATATTCATTCTCTTAGTTCCGAAATTTTTTGTATTATATATTTATTTAAAGAAATTTTAAATATAAATATCGAAAAAATAATTTTTGGTTAAAATGTTTATTTTAAAGTGTTTGATAATTTTAATTCATTATTTAATGTGTTTTATAAATTTTTTGGTTCTTGTGAATTTTATTTATTAGGTTATCTCTTTTATAAATGTAATGTATTAGTAATGATTATATTCTTCATGGAATTATGTGGGATCTTGGCCCTATTAGTTATTCAACATTTAAAGGTAATTCAAAGGGTTCTTGTTAGGGTTCAATTAATATTGTGTCACAATGAGCCTACATTTATAATGTAGTCATTATAATTAGTTTTCATTGAAATAATTTGATTTAATAATTTATTCTAATGAATTTTTTAATAATTGATTATTCACTGTTAGGTTGAAAACTATTGTTTTTATGAATTGTTTTTATATGGGTTCTCATATTTCCAAGGAAACAATCATGATTATGATTTTTCTATTATGTTATCTTATAATGGTTTTCATTTAAAACATTTGTAAGAAAATATTATTTCATGTGTATATAACTAATTATTGGATATCAAATCTGTAACACCCGAGACTTTTATGTTATATAAAATCATCAAAGGAATATTTTTCTACACAACACTTGCTTGGCTTGCTTTACACGCAATCGCGACCTTCCTCGATAGCTTGTGTCGTACGCAATACCGAGTTTCACTAAACAACAATATGCTATTAAAACTAGCCGTTATGAATAGTAATAACCACTTTTTGGAATTTTATAAATATTATTTTTCAAAATGGACTTCATTTTTGGACTCAGAATATCGAAATTAGCCTAGGGTGAAATTTTGGTATTTTTCTGAAAACTTTCAATTTTTGATGAATAGTGAAACCACTAAGTGGTAGGTTAAAAACTGAATTTTGCATAAAACTTAATTTTACCGCTTCTGTGATTGGAATTTCGAAAATCCGAGAGACACGGTTAATATCAAGGACTAAAATGTGGTTCAATGAGATGAAAATAATTTTTTGGTGAATAGTAACTTTTTACTTCTTTTTACCGCGGTTAATAGTAAATAGGGTAACTAAGGGTAAATATGATATTAATATTACCCTAACACATGTCCTAATTCTATTGGACAAGTTTAATTCGACCAAAAACAAACTTAGGAATAAAATATGACCATTTAGTCCCACTTGGATTAGATTAGGACATTTATTATTAATTTATTTAAAGAAGGGTTAAAATAGTTAAAATCAAAGTTTAATAAGTAAATCATTTTTAATATGGGGTTATACATAAGATAAATTCTATTGTAAATATTCATTAGAAAGCTAACAAGATTTCCTACATGATGGTATTTTATTTGTAATTTTTAGACATAAAATAATTTAATTTATTTATGACACAAAGATGATGCAGTAATTATCTTATTAATGAAATATTGACAAAATTGATAATATAAATACCAAAATAAATTTAATTTGAGACTTTTTATGAATTACACTAATTTTATAGGTTACTATGATATATTATTGTTGAATTAATCAACTTGTTTCGAACATATAATTCTGTTATGACTTTCACAAAAATCATATATCAAATAGTGTCAAAATTGACACAAAATAGTTTTTAAATCAAATATTATATTATTAATTGTTATTTTATTTCTAAAAATCTAAGGTTTAGCCAAATGACTTATATAAGGATATATATATTAATACTAAACAATTTGGGGTTCGTTTGGCATGTTATAGTAAGTGTATTAACCATATAGTGAAAGAAAACAAAAAGACACGGTAAAAGTTAAATTAATTAACTTAGAGTTAAATCTAATTGATAAGGTTAAAATAATACCCTAAACTTGTATAAATCCCTAATTGGTTGATAGGATTTCGACCCTTCCCCACTTTATCTTCGAAATAAGACCCTTTGGAACCATTATAAACCGATTTTGACTTTAATATAAAATAATATTTTGAGATATTCCTAAGGTGCCCCTCTCCTCCCTTATAAAAGGGCACCTCCTCCCCCTCCTCCTCACACCAATTTGAGCACTCAAGCTCGGCCAACCCCTGCCATTTTATCCTCTCCACTTCCCTAGAATAATCCTAGAGGTCCTGGTCTTCTCCAAAGACCAATCTTAGTTCCTTAAGTGGAAGATTCAAAGAGGCGTTCCAAAGAAGAGGTAATATCCATTACCGATCTTTTCAATTTCTTTCTTCTTCAACTTCTTCTTCTTTAGTTGTTTCATGATAAAGTAATAACATCAGTATTAATTACATACTGATATGTTATGATAAATATGAAACAACACTAATTCACCTTCTATCCATCCTACGGAAAAATGAAATCACCGCGCGTGCGTACGAACGGAATACCGTCTCCACGCCGTGGTGTAATCTATTTTCCACCATCACCTTACAAGGATGGGTATAATGGTGTAATGAGTAACTATATATGATTATTATTAAGTAATATTGATACTGAAATAATATATATATATACTCCAATACAATTCCACGATCATAGGAACGATATCATCACTCGTGCATACGTACGGAATACCGTCTCCACGATGTGATGCGATTCGTTCGACATGATCTTCATTTAATAATGATTATATAAATGAATTGAATGAATGAATATGGTATATACTACACTAATACCATTCTGGAAATGAATTATCTATAACCTAAAGATAAGAATAAGAATTTATTCAACAAAAAACGCATAAGAACAAAAAGTTATAAAGACCCGAGTAACAAGTAACAATGAAATATTACTAACAAGAAGTTAATAATATGACCATATATGATCTCATATAAATATGTATGATTCTGGAATAAGTCAATAACATTATTTAAACCATTATACAGGAGCATCGGACACGAACAAAGCAAATTGGACCTAAGGTAAGGGAAATATCACAATCTCATTTTTATCCGAGATTGTTTATTCGTAAGTATTCACTGGGGTGTATTTTATCATCCACATCCATGTTTCATCAATATGTAATATTATTTCCATACACCTACAATTGTTTAAATCCATTTTTACCCTTCGGTGAGTTTTTAGTAATATGTATGAAAGGAATCTTTTGTCGTACGAGGTACTTTTTGACTTTTCCGACAAAAGTACGAAGAATGTTTTTTTAACTTATACGGCATGAATGGATTTTTAAAACATTGTTTCCAAGAAGCTTCCTTTACAAGTTTTCAAGTTTATTTTTAATCAACTTCTTTTATTTTAAAGTTGTATGACATGTTATGAAAGGAAAAATGTTTTTGAAGAAGAAAGGATATTTTCCTCAAGAATGGAGTTCAAGTGTTTTATCAAAATTATTTTTCATCTATGATAATAAAGGGTTCTGTTTTTATCCCTATTATTAAATTGATTTGTTCATGTTGTGATGGAATTATTTTTATGAATTCCTTTATCTTATATGAATTGATTTATGATGTCATGATGTTTCAAGAATCCCATTTTTGTTACATGTGTTATGCGATGATGTATGTTTTATGATTATGTGGCACACATAAGAAAGGATTCATTATAAGATGGGTGGGACCTATACCTCCCTCCAATGCATTGGGTAATGATTTTATATCTCATGAGATAGAAATGGCTGGAACGGAAGGTTATTTCGGTTCAGTGATACAGGACTGAAACGAGGAGTGAACTCGGTTCAGAAAGGGACTTTGTCCACTAAGATAGTCTTGGCAATGAGTCATGACTAACAAGAAATGATTTTCCATGATTATGTGTGCATGCCACAAAGTTTCAAGTTTTATGTTATGATTATGGGGATCTCATTTTCACTTCTATGATTTATTCCATGTTAAGATATTATGATCTCTTTTGCAGGTTTTGATTTTCAAAAAGATATGATATGATTTTTATTTCCTTTATTTGCCCTTGCTGAGCATTTGAGCTCACCCTTTTATGTTTTCTTTTCCCCAGGTCAGGAAGATGGATATTAAGTAGAATATGCTAAAAGGGACCCTAGATATGATGAAATAAATGGGAGACACTGTAGAAGATTTATGAACCAGTTGTTTATGTTTCCCAGTTTCTAAAGACACTATACCTATACGGTCCTTTGTGGTTTTGTCATATGTTGTTATAAGTGTGCTTCAATTTTGAAGTATTAACAATGTATGTAAAGTGTGGGTCGTTATAGTTGGTATCAGAGGAAAGGTATAGTCAACCTTTGGAAACTAGGATGTGAAAGCCTTAGTAAGAACCCTAAGGATAAGTCTAAGCATAGAACACAATCTTAGAAATGGCCATGAATAACCTAGGATAAGACCATAAGCATGAATTGTTTTTTGAATTATGTGGTTTCCTATTATAATTAGTGTTGCTCACACTATTCTTCTTGGTTTTAGTCAATGGCTGGAACCCGAAGGAACCGTGTTAATGCAGAATGTAATGGGCAATGCAATGATTGTCCCCCTGAGCAACCAAACGATATGGGAGCTGGAATGAAAAATCTTGTAGCCATGCTCACACAACTTTCTCAAGCTATGAATCATGCAGGATTTCCAAACGAACAAAGGAGGGAGCAACATTCGGTTGAATCCTTCATGAGGCAGCGTCCACCTTCTTTCAGCGGGTCTACTGATCCATTAGTTGCTGAACAATGGATTAGTACTACTGAAAAGATATTTTCAGTTCTTCAATGTTCTGAACATGATAAAGTCATCCTAGCAGTGTATCGTTTGGAAAGAGATGCTGATCAATGGTGGAATCTTGTTAAGAATACGAGGCAAAGGGATGAAATTGAGTCTATGGAATGGGACGAGTTCAAGAACATATTTTTCAATAAGTACTTCCCTCGTATTCTCCAAACAAAGATGGAGAAAGAGTTCCTTGAACTGAAGCCAAGGGATGATGAATCTGTTAGTACCTATGAAGCAAATTTTACAAGACTTGCAAGGTACGCTTCTGGTATTATTATCCAACCTGAGAGTAAGATCGATCGATTCTTTAGTGGCTTAAAACCAAGTCTTCGAAGGGCGTTAGTCATAAGGGACTTCAATAGCTACGAGGAAATCGTTTGATGTGCTCTCAAAGTCAAGATGGAGATTGGAGTAATCCATCAGTCACATGGGTTTGATAAGAAGAGGAAGATGGAATTCAAAGAAAAATCTAAAGAGCACACGGAAAAGAAGATGAGCTTTTCCTTATGCTCAAAGTGTGGAAAGAAACATGGAGGGAGTTGTCTTAAAGGGACAAGTAAATGTTTTAAATGTGGAAAAGAAGGTCATCGGGCATTTGAATGCCGTGATAATGGGAAGAAGATTTCTAATGACGCAAACAAAGGAAGAGATACACAGAATGAACCTACTACACTTCAATGTTTCAAGTGCAAGGAGATGGGGCATTATGCCAATCAATTCCCAAATCCAAGGGTTGATGATGATGTTCGACGTCAACAAAATATTATGGCTAAAGACAAAGGAAAGTCACATGCAATTTCTATCAGCGATGTGGAGTACGATAATGATGTGGTGAAAGGTACACTTACCATCCACTCTAAAGTAGCAAATGTTTTATTTGATTCTGGATCCACCCACTCTTTTATTTCTGAAAAATTTTCTAAGGGTATCACCGTATTACCTCAACAATTAGATGTTGAGTTAGCTGTGACAACACCTAATGGAACAACAGTCGCATCAAAAGTTTATAATTCTTCTCCGATCGAAGTTTGTGGGAAGGTGCTTCCTGCAAATCTTGTGATCCTTCCTTTAGTGGAATTTGATGTGATTCTTGGCATGGATTCGCTTTCTCTACATGGAGCTCATATCGATTGCCAAAGAAGGGAAGTCACATTTCATATTCCAGATCAACCTACGATCGTCTATCAATGCAAGGATGAACATAACCTTCCAGTGGAAATTTCTTCCATCTTATGGGTATTGATTCCACTAAATGAAGGTTATTTATCTCAAATGGTTGGTGAGAAACTCACGATTAAGAATATGCCCATTGTACGGGAGTTTGATGATGTCTTTCCGGAGGAATTACCGGGTCTTCCACCAAATCGTGAAGTTGAGTTTTCAATAGAACTCGTACCGGGTGCTTTGCCTATTTCAAAGACACCTTATAGAATTGCCCCAATTGAGTTGCAGGAATTGAAGAAGCAACTCCAAGAGAATCTTGATAAGGGATTCATACGCCCTAGTGCGTCACCTTGGGGAGCACCTGTTCTATTTGTTAAGAAGAAAGATGGATCAATGAGACTTTACATTGATTATCGAGAACTTAACAAGATCACTATCAAGAACAAATATCCTCTCCCACGCATTGATGACTTATTTGACCAACTACGCGGAGCTCAATACTTTTCCAAGATTGATCTTCGTTCAGGGTATCATCAATTAAGGGTCAAAAGGGAGGATATACCAAAGACGGCTTTCCGTACAAGGTATGGACACTATGAATTTATAGTGATGCCATTTGGTCTTACTAATGCCCCTGCTATCTTCATGGATCTAATGAATAAAGTCTTCAGAGACTATCTTGATCAATTTGTGGTAGTCTTTATAGACGATATTCTTGTCTATTCAATGAGCAAGGAAGAGCATGAAGATCACTTGAGAATTATATTGAAGACCCTGAGAAAGGAGAAGCTTTATGCCAAATTTACCAAGTGTGAATTTTGGCTTCAAAAAGTTGCATTTTTGGGTCATATAATCTCAAAAGAGGGGATATCTGTGGATCCAGCAAAAACAGAGGTTATCGAAAGATGGTCAAGACCAAAAACAGTAACTGAGAACCGAAGTTTTCTTGGTTTGGCTGGATATTATCGACGTTTTGTAAAATATTTTTCACGATTATCTAATCCACTCACCAAGTTGACTCGGAAAGGAGTTAAGTTTGTCTGGACAGAGGAATGTGAAGAGAATTTCAAGGAGTTGAAAAGAAGGTTATCCAGTGCACCTATGCTCACACTGCCTTGTAGTGGAGAAAGGTTTGTGATCTACAGTGATGCATCCAAGAAGGGATTGGGGTGTGTTCTTATGCAAAATGATATGGTGATAGCTTATGCCTCACGACAGTTGAAAATCCATGAGCAAAATTACCCAACACATGATTTGGAGTTAGCTGCGGTAATCTTTGCATTAAAGATTTGGAGGCATTACCTTTATGGTGAAAGGTGTGATATTTATACTGATCATAAAAGTTTAAAGTATATTTTCACACAAAAGGAGTTGAATATGCGTCAAAGAAGATGGTTGGAGCTGATTAAGGATTATGACTGCTCAATCCATTACCACCCTGGGAAAGCAAACAAGGTGGCAGATGCATTAAGTCGACAAGACCATGCTAGTTTATCCATGATGAGGATCACAAAAGATCCAATATTTATGGATTTACAAAGGATGGATCTTGGAATTATAATGGAAGGGGAAAAATCTTATCTTTCTCAAATGAATGTTCAACCATCTATACATGTGAAGATTAAAGAGGCAGAGAAAGAAGATGTCGAGTTACAAAAGAAGGTGAGAAATGTTCCTGAATTCAACCTTGATTGTGATGGGATAATAAAGTTCAGGAATCGGGTTTGCGTTCCTCCCATCCCCGAATTAAAGAAAGAGCTGCTGGATGAGGCTCATAGTTCTTCATTCTCTATTCATCCTGGAAGCACGAAGATGTATAGGGACCTGAAAGAGTACTTCTGGTGGGATGGCATGAAAAGAGATGTTGCTGAATATGTCTCTCGATGTTTGGTTTGTCAACAAGTTAAAGCTGAGAGACAGAAGTCTAAGGGGATGTTACAACCATTACCCATACCCGAATGGAAATGGGAAAACATCACTATGGACTTTGTCACAGGACATCCTAAAACATCCAAAGGCAATAATGCTATCTGGGTCATAGTTGATCGTCTTACAAAGTCTGCACACTTCATTGCTATTAGAGAGGATTTCTCTCTAGATCAGCTTGCCAGGATATATATAAAGGAAGTGGTAAGATTGCATGGAGTACCACTTTCTATTATTTCTGATCGAGATCCGAGGTTTACCTCGAAGTTCTGGCGAAGTCTTCAGCATACTCTGGATATAGAGTTGAGTTTCAGCACTGCTTATCATCCCCAGACAGACGGTCAGTCTGAGAGAACAATTCAAACCCTAGAAGATATGTTGAGAGCTTGCTCTATGGATTTCAAAGGAGGTTGGGATCAACACCTACCTTTGGTGGAATTTTCTTATAATAATAGCTTTCACTCCAGTATTCAGATGGCTCCTTATGAAGCTCTCTATGGAAAGAAATGCAGGACTCCAACTTGCTGGGATGAAGTTGGGGAAAGAAAGCTATTAGGACCTGATCTCGTTGATGAAATGGCAGAAAAGGTTAGATCTATTCAACAACACATAAGAGCAGCTCAGAGTCGACAGAAAAGTTATGCCGATAACCGAAGAAAAGACCTAGAGTTTGAAGTGGGCGATAAAGTGTTCTTACAAATATCTCCCTGGAAGAGGGTTATGATATTTGGAAAGAAGGGGAAGTTGAGCCCTAGATATATCGGTCCTTTTGAAATACTGGATCGTGTTGGGAAGGTAGCTTACCGATTGGCGCTTCCACCGAATCTCTCTCAAGTTCACGATGTGTTCCATGTATCTCTCCTGAGAAAGTACATACCAGATCCTTCACATGTACTCAGCTCAGAAGTTGTACCGCTGGAGCAAGATCTTTCTTATGAAGAACAGCCGATAGAGATTCTGGATCGTAGCGAAAAAGTCCTACGAAACAAGACCACTCTCTTGGTGAAAGTTTTATGGAGAAACCACCAACTTGAAGAAGCTACATGGGAGCTTGAGGATATGATGAGGGAGACGTATCCTCATTTGTTTGTTACAAAGTGACGAATTTCGAGGGCGAAATTCTTTTTAAGGGGGGTAGAATGTAACACCCGAGACTTTTATGTTATATAAAATCATCAAAGGAATATTTTTCTACACAACACTTGCTTGGCTTGCTTTACACGCAATCGCGACCTTCCTCGATAGCTTGCGTCGTACGCAATACCGAGTTTCACTAAACAACAATATGCTATTAAAACTAGCCGTTATGAATAGTAATAACCACTTTTTGGAATTTTATAAATTTTATTTTTCAAAATGGACTTCATTTTTGGACTCAGAATATCGAAATTAGCCTAGGGTGAAATTTTGGTATTTTTCTGAAAACTTTCAATTTTTGATGAATAGTGAAACCACTAAGTGGTAGGTTAAAAACTGAATTTTGCATAAAACTTAATTTTACCGCTTCTGTGATTGGAATTTCGAAAATCCGAGAGACACGGTTAATATCAAGGACTAAAATGTGGTTCAATGAGATGAAAATAATTTTTTGGTGAATAGTAACTTTTTACTTTTTTTTTACCGCGGTTAATAGTAAATAGGGTAACTAAGGGTAAATATGATATTAATATTACCCTAACACATGTCCTAATTCTATTGGACAAGTGTAATTCGACCAAAAACAAACTTAGGAATAAAATATGACCATTTAGGCCCACTTGGATTAGATTAGGACATTTATTATTAATTTATTTAAAGAAGGGTTAAAATAGTTAAAATCAAAGTTTAATAAGTAAATAATTTTTAATATGGGGTTATACATAAGATAAATTCGATTGTAAATATTCATTAGAAAGCTAAAAAGATTTCCTACATGATGGTATTTTATTTGTAATTTTTAGACATCAAATAATTTAATTTATTTATGACACAAAGATGATGCAGTAATTATCTTATTAATGAAATATTGACAAAATTGATAATATAAATACCAAAATAAATGTAATTTGAGACTTTTTATGAATTCCACTAATTTTCTAGGTTACTATGAAATATTATTGTTGATTTAATCAACTTGTTTCGAACATATAATTCTGTTATGACTTTCACAAAAATCATATATCAAATAGTGTCAAAATTGACACAAAATAGTTTTTAAATCAAATATTATATTATTAATTGTTATTTTATTCCTAAAAATCTAAGGTTCGGCCAAATGACTTAGATAAGGATATATATATTAATACTAAACAATTTGGGGTTCGTTTGGCATGTTATAGTAAGTGTATTAACCATATAGTGAAAGAAAACAAAAAGACACGGTAAAAGTTAAATTAATTAACTTAGAGTTAAATCTAATTGATAAGGTTAAAATAATACCCTAAACTTGTATAAATCCTATTGGTTGATAGGATTTCGACCCTTCCCCACATTATCTTCGAAATAAGACCCGTTGGAACCATTATAAACCGATTTTGACTTTAATATAAAATAATATTTTGAGATATTCCTAAGGTGCCCCTCTCCTCCCTTATAAAAGGGCACCTCCTCCCCCTCCTCCTCACACCAATTTGAGCACTCAAGCTCGGCCAACCCCTGCCATTTTATCCTCTCCACTTCCCTAGAATAATCCTAGAGGTCCTGGTCTTCTCCAAAGACCAATCTTAGTTCCTTAAGTGGAGGATTCAAAGAGGCGTTCCAAAGAAGAGGTAATATCCATTACCGATCTTTTCAATTTCTTTCTTCTTCAACTTCTTCTTCTTTAGTTGTTTCATGATAAAGTAATAACATCAGTATTACTTACATACTGATATGTTATTATAAATATGAAACAACCCTAATTCACCTTCTATCCATCCTACGGAAAAATGAAATCACCGCGCGTGCGTACGAACGGAATACCGTCTCCACGCCGTGGTGTAATCTATTTTCCACCATCACCTTACAAGGATGGGTATAATGGTGTAATGAGTAACTATATATGATTATTATTAAGTAATATTGATACTGAAATAATATATATATATACTCCAATACAATTCCACGATCATAGGAACGATATCATCACTCGTGCGTACGTACGGAATACCGTCTCCCCGATGTGATGCGATTCGTTCTACATGATCTTCATTTCATAATGATTATATAAATGAATTGAATGAATGAATATGGTATATACTACACTAATACCATTCTGGAAATGAATTATCTATAACCTAAAGATAACAATAAGAATTTATTCAACAAAACACGCATAAGAACAAAAAGTTATAAAGACCCGAGTAACAAGTAACAATGAAATATTACTAACAAGAAGTTAATAATATGACCATATATGATCTCATATAAATATGTATGATTCTGGAATAAGTCAATAACATTATTTAAACCATTATACAGGAGCTTCGGACACGAACAAAGCAAATTGGACCTAAGGTAAGGGAAATATCACAATCTCATTTTTATCCGAGATTGTTTATTCGTAAGTATTCACTGGGGTGTATTTTATCATCCACATCCATGTTTCATCAATATGTAATATTATTTCCATCCACCTACAATTGTTTAAAACCATTTTTACCCTTCGGTGAGTTTTTAGTAATATGTATGAAAGGAATCTTTTGTCGTACGAGGTACTTTTTGACTTTTCCGACAAAAGTACGAAGAATGTTTTTTTTAACTTATACGGCATGAATGGATTTTTAAAACATTGTTTCCAAGAAGCTTCCTTTACAAGTTTTCAAGTTTATTTTTAATCAACTTCTTTTATTTTAAAGTTGTATGACATGTTATGAAAGGAAAAATGTTTTTGAAGAAGAAAGGATATTTTCCTCAAGAATGGAGTTCAAGTGTTTTATCAAAATTATTTTTCATCTAAGATAATAAAGGGTTCTGTTTTTATCCCTATTATTAAATTGATTTGTTCATGTTGTGATGGAATTATTTTTATGAATTCCTTTATCTTATATGAATTGATTTATGATGTCATGATGTTTCAAGAATCCCATTTTTGTTACATGTGTTATGCGATGATGTATGTTTTATGATTATGTGGCACACATAAGAAAGGATTCATTATAAGATGGGTGGGACCTATACCTCCCTCCAATGCATTGGGTAATGATTTTATATCTCATGAGATAGACATGGCTGGAACGGAAGGTTATTTCGGTTCAGTGATACAGGACTGAAACGAGGAGTGAACTCGGTTCAGAAAGGGACTTTGTCCACTAAGATAGTCTTGGCAATGAGTCATGACTAACAAGAAATGATTTTCCATGATTATGTGTGCATGCCACAAAGTTTCAAGTTTTATGTTATGATTATGGGGATCTCATTTTCACTTCTATGATTTATTCCATGTTAAGATATTATGATCTCTTTTGCAGGTTTTGATTTTCAAAAAGATATGATATGATTTTTATTTCCTTTATTTGCTCTTGCTGAGAATTTGAGCTCACCCTTTTATGTTTTCTTTTCCCCAGGTCAGGAAGATGGATATTAAGTAGAATATGCTAAAAGGGACCCTAGATATGATGAAATAAATGGGAGACACTGTAGAAGATTTATGAACCAGTTGTTTATGTTTCCCAGTTTCTAAAGACACTATACCTATACGGTCCTTTGTGGTTTTGTCATATGTTGTAATAAGTGTGCTTCAATTTTGAAGTATTAACAATGTATGTAAAGTGTGGGTCGTTATAAAATCTCAATATATTTAATAAAAACTATAATATTATGATCTCATGGCTATCAAATTTAATAATGTGATTTTTTATCTCCCTTAATGATATTTTTATTCCCATCCAAGAATATTAAATTGTTCAAAAGGAATATGGAAAATTATTACCAATGAATAAACCATGTTAAAAAGTATAAGGATAGGTCCTAAAATAAAACAAGTTTTATTTTAATTTTTTCGTATTATGGGATAAAGGGACACGAATAAGAATATTCCAACTTGTAATTTATCTGTTTATTATGAATGATTTATGAACTACTTATTCAAATCTATAAAATTTAAATCATATTTTAGAATGAATGAAAATAAATTTTTATTTAATAATAAAATTTTGTATTTAATATGGATCAAGATCTTTTTGTTTATTTCATAGAGATGAATTAGGTAACATTATTGGTTTGGATGATTTTTATGTGGAAAATGAAGCATTTTAAATACCCTTATAGATTAAAAAGCCTATGTTTAGAATAATAACTAATTTTTTCCAAAAATAATATTTTGTGGTTTTTATAAAAACATCCTTTTTTCGGGAAATTGGAAGTTGTATGCGATATTGGAATAGATTAATCTATGTGAAATTAATCTAAAATGGGAGGACAATTTAATAACTCCTCGGTCAACTAGTCCACAATGGGTGGACCGATGACTAAATATATGGCTAGACACTTCCAAGTGGATTTCATTGGTAATTTCACATGTTTTTTTATAAGATCCAATGAATGATTTGAATATAATGTTATCAAATTGAGTGATAACCATGGATAACCTTTTTTAAACTAGATGTGTTATAGATTTAAATGAAGGGTGTCAATGTTAAATAAATTTAATATTTATATAGGTTTTTACTATGATTTACTAAATTAAATAATTGGTAATTGACTCATAAATTTATTAGTGTAAATATATTTTTCATGATGGTGGAAAAAATGAAAAAAGAAACCTCCATTATTTACCAGAGTATTCACATTCAATGATATTTGAAATAGCTAGATGATGTAACTAAAATACTTCTTCTCACATACAACATTCAAGAAAAATACATTAAAACATATCTCTTTACTCATATATTCTTTGATATCATGATAGACCATGGAAATATGTATAATATTTTATGAGAAATATCCAACATAACATCTTACCCATTTTATAAATTTTATATGAGACTTCATCGTGTTTTTACAATGTATGGTCCTGAAAAAGTGATATTAGTTTTATATTATATTAGTATATTGGGTGTTCATTGATTAGTGAATACCATTATTATTTTTCAAAATATTTTTATTATCAAAGATTATATCTCTTATTTAAAATAATGAAGTTAAACCATATCATATTGTATTATGAATAACGTGATAGGGGTCATGTTACAAAACAATATGTTTTAAACCCATAAGTGTATTCAAATGTTTTTATATGTCTGTATCTTTTTCGATATGGATGTTTTAATTGTGAATGGATAAAATTTTTAGAAGAACATGTAATGGTTTTAATGTATTCTAATAACAAAGAGACTCCACCATGAATATTATGGGATATCAAACCTTAATGTTTTCACTAGAATAAATATTGATCACAATTTTGAAGAAATGAATTTAGTTTAATGTTTTTGGTAAAATTTAATTTGGATTAATGGTTGATTAGATATTGCTGAATCATATGGCATGGTTTATATTACATATTTTAGAAATTAATACTTATGTGACATGATGAAAAAAAAAGTGTGATGGTTTAATAAAGGATTTTAACAATATATGTGTTTATGTAATGGTTTTTCATAATTATGATTTCACAGTATTTTATCAATGATATTATGGTTTATTATAATTGTTATGAGGATCATGAAACACCAAATGATTATATATTTTTAGGGTTTATTATTTAACTTTTATGTCAATATTATATTAAATATATATCTTTTAATGGTTATTTATTGAAAAGGTGGTGTTTTAAGAAATATTAATTTAAGAAAATGTTATTGAGGGATAAATCAACATTTTCATTAATATGATAATTATATTAAGGAAATAATTGTAAAATATTATATCTTTATTTTATGGAAAAATATAATATGCATAAAAACTCTTATAGGGAAAATATGATTTAAGGATTAATTATTTTTATGATGTTAATCATATTTTTTGGAATTTTATAGGAATAAGGTGATTTATTAAAATGATTATCAGATAAGAAATTCATTTTTTAATTGAAATATATTGATATACCTATAGAAAAAGGGACACATTTAGTCCCTGATATAACCAATCAAAAAATTGCATGGATTTGGGGCTTAAAACCAATACTAAATGGTGACATGGGTGCAACAATTACCATTGGGTAAGTTATTTTTTCTTAGGCTAACATTTTTTTAAATAAATGATTTCATAGATAAATATTAATTTGATTTTGGGAAGATTATTGTGGAATAAATTTTTTAAATTTCTTTATGGATTTTCAGGTGATTAATGATTCATTGGGTGACATTAATAGATTTTAAATATATGTTTGTGTTAAATTTACCCATAGGATTAATATGTAATTTTTTTGATTAATGCATTAAATTTTTTATAATTACATTTAAATGTATTCAAATCATTTATATTTAATATGATAATTCTTTATGAGGTAATTATGGGTTATTAATATTTAGAAACACATTTTTTATTGTATTAATAAACATGGAATTGAAATATGATTTTTTTCATTAAGTGATTTAAATTTATTTTAGTAAAATATCTCAATTCTCTTAGGGGACGTTATACGATTATGGAAGATATAATCTTAATAGATAATATGGAATTTTTTTAAATAATAATAGTTAAATTATCTTTTAAAAGAATATATTATATTAATGCAATTTTATTGTGATTCAAGTTATTTATGAAAATGATTATCAAATTTTGGATATTATATGATTAGAAAATATTCAATTTATTTGTACATGAGTTTAAGTGTGAATGATGTTGAATAATGAAAAATGTTAAATTAATTTCAGAATAATATGTGATTATTTATTTTTGATTTTCTTTATGTATGGATCATGTTCAAGAATTTTTTTAATATTTTAACGGATATTTATTTATTGAATGATGAATGTGAAAAATTGTGAGCTTTTGTTGAGACTTTAGATATTAATGTTTTATTTCAACATAATAATGTCTCTAAATTTTAAAATTTATCTTACCTTATATAAACAATTTTGGGTTTGGTCGAAATATAAGTATATGAAGAATATATTTTTTGAGATTATTTATTATATGATTAATTATAATTATAATTCAATGATTTTGAGATGAAATTTTTTCTTGAATACTCATTATTTGGTGAAAATATGATATTTCTGTGGATATTGATTAAATGAAAAAAAATCTAGTTGCAAACTAACTATACTGCCTTATTTTCGTTGTCTAGATAGTAATGTGATTTATAACTACTTGAAAAATATCCCAAAATAAAATTCATACTTATTAAATAAATTTATGATTAATAAATGGTATTTTCCGACAACATTGATTAACCATTTTGTGGTCATTAACATTCTAAGGATCATTCACATTCTTATGATCAATCTTATTTGTACCTCATGATTATTAATTATTAATTAAATTTTACTTCATGTCCATAACTTCACATAACACTAATGTTTCAATATTGGAAACCTATTATGTTTTTAACAACATATCTGTTGTATTTTCATTTCCCTCATTATAGAAGAATGTTTTCTTAATCCTTTTGATGATGTGTAATTTCAGAATAGTTATTTTCAAATATCGAACACTAGATTACCATACATAAGATAAAATTATGAGGAAAATAATTTATTAATGGATGAGATAATGTTATATAATGATATTTTAAAAGATCTATTGGTTCAATAGTCTATACATTATGAATCAATCACCATAAATAAACCATGAAATGTTATTTTTGTAATTTTTTATTAATAACATAGCCATTTAATTTGGGGTTATGAATATTATTAACCTAATAATGACATATATATATATTTATTCTTATTAATAATTATTTATTTATTTATTCATACAGAATTAGAACTCAATTTTTTAAAGAAGTCATTTTAATCTTCTAAAAATAGTTCTCTTCAAAAGGGTTTTTAATGTCTTTTTGAATGAAATATTATAATAAATTTCATTAAAATAGGGAAATAATATTTTATATAAAATATATCATTTTTAATGAATAATTTAATTTTTTTGTAAGATATGTTTTTTATAATTTTCTAAAATGTTTAATTTTTTGATGAATATAAAAAAATACAGTTTTTTACTTTGATTTTTATTTCATGTATTAAAAAATTAAAACTATATTTTTTATTAGTATCAAAATTTCTTTAGTTAATATCTAATAAAATAATATTATTTATTTTTTTAATCTACATTATACTAATATTTTATATAAAATTGCTTTTATTTGAGAAAAGGTAGATTCCTAAAATGTTTATTTCTGTTACGTTTTGCATGATTAAATTTACATTTACTTTTTTCACATCTATAAATTGATTTTATAAAAATTTATTACATATATTGAATAGTTATAATTTATATTATATAATAAATTTGACATTTTTTTATTAATTTGAATATAACCTAAATAAATTTTCGTCTCCACAATACCGGCTAAATTAGTAAATTATGGTTTAAAAAATATTATAAGAAGAAAAAATGCAAAAAAAAGTAATTACTATAATTGTAGGAGTCTATATCATCCATAATAATCCATAAATGAAAAATATGACCACTTATATTCATTTTTATTTTTGTGCTATATATTTATTTTAGTAAAATATTATGTTAAAAATGTCACACTATCGCTTTTTATTTTTTATTTTTTATTTTTGAAATTTATAAGGAAATTTTATTTTTTGATTTTAAATGGCTATATCTATGATAAATAATTATTATTTTCAGGTATATTTTTCTTTTTATGTTAAAAAATAATTAAAATAAATTATTACGCAATGTTGGCATAATGATTGTTCTAATAGATGAATATTCAAGTAAATGGTTTTAAATACTCTAAAAACGATAAATTTTGGATTTCATATAGTGTTCCTTGAATTTTATAGATCTTTTTAATATTTTAGGGACGTTTCAAATATTTTTATTCAAATTTCATTACTATCATGAGGATTTTAAAATAAAATTTATTAAAATGTTAAAAATGAAATTATTGATATTTTTTATAAATAATATTTTGTTAAATAATTTAAATTATATAAATATGTTTTAATGGGAAATATGTAATGATAAATGGTCTATAATATCATATATTATCCATTTATGAGGTAATTGTGTCAATATAAGTAAAATTACAGTCCATTATTATTGAAAATTTCATTACCATGATTAATGTTAAATTTATATAACTAAGTTGTTAAATATGATGAAATATAAAATATTATGAATACCTATTGAAATTTAATTGATTGATTATATTAATATATTCTCCTATTTTCCCATGATTTTATTTTTTTGGAACTATTTTACATAGGTTATACATGTTCTATATTCTAATAATTCACGTATTTTCAAAAATGACATTAATGATATTTTATAATAAAAGATACTTATTTAATGTTTAAAAAAAATAAAAGGTTTATAATTGGAAAATAAGATGAGATGTTGCTGAAAATATCAACCATATATTATTTATGATTCACTCTACCATTTATAGTTACATTATTTCTCTATTAAATAGTTTAAAGAGTTGATAACATAGTAATTTTAAAAGGGGTTAGCGAGGGATTAAAACAAAGATAGAAGGGTGAAAAATCCCCAAAACATATCAACATATTATTGAATAAAAATATTCCAACTCATAGTTATCCAATCGATAAATATTATGAATTTAATGAAATTTTTATATGAAAATAAATTGATATTAATACTTTAATAAATTCGTAGAGTGGTCATCCCCTCATTTATAAATGGGAAACTCATCTCCTCTCCTCTATAAACATTAATATCCTTTTAATTCATTAAAAAAAATTACCATATCCATATAAAAAATCCATTAAAAAATTCTATAGGTATTACATTAAGTAAAATAACATCTATAGAGGGCTGGAGGTGTGAAGAAAAGATACTTTTACAACAATGGTGTATATCTTTTAACTGAATGTTTTATTTTTATTTATTCATCTAGATAATTATAAAAAACATTTAAACACCCAGAAATAATAACCATAAAATATGCCTTATAATTATATGTTTTTATGTTATTGGAATAACCTATATCCATATCCACTTCCATTATGTAGGAAACAACACTATTGCACTTATGTCTAGTGGATCGTCACCTTAGACATGAGAGTAATTTGTTCTCTATCATTTCCGCCCATTGATGGTTATAATGATGAATATAATGTAAATATACATGATAAAAATTATATAATAAATTTTCAATGAAAAAGTAAATTCTATTTTTTACATTTCTATACATTGAAAAATGGTAAAATTATTCATGTGTATGTGTGGATTACGACATCTCTAAAGTGATGTGAATTATTTAATTTAATAACATAACATTAATTTTATATATATGTTTATCTTAATAATAGATATGACACTTTTGATATAATTATCATCACATAACATATTGCATGCCATCTCCATGACTGTATAAAAGATCATTTTCTTAAACATCATTAAGGGTTTACTTTTAAATCATAATTAACCAAATAAAATGATAAATATTTAATTATTATTAATCATTATAATATGGAATAAAGACAACTTACTTAATAGTCAAACTATAAATGTGATTTTGAAAATTTAATAGGAATATCACCAAAACCCTCGGTGTGAATTAAACTGATCATGTAAATTACTATTACGCGTTAGTAAATAAAATAAAATTATTTAGAAAATGAAAACTTATCATGAGTCTGTAAATAATAAACTAATGTATTATCATTCAAAATGATGAATAATATACCTAATAAGTCATCTGTTATGAAAGGGACCACTTACATTAAAACATCATTTTAAATGTTATACTCATTTAATTCATAAATCATTTCCTTCTATGTCTATATAATTAAAATTATTTTAAATGATTCTTTATATATACATGAATAACTTATAAATGGAGAATTTTTATTTCTAATAATGTATTTTAAAAAAAATATTTTAATGGAAAATTTTGACATTCTTTATGATAGAAAAAAATAATGTTCTATTTTATCATACATGGCCGCAATAACTTTTATTGCATCCATAAAAATTGTTTCTTATCTTGACATCTTTTATAATCTTAGGTGATTTCATTAAATAAAATACACCATTAGTATTTATTGTGTATTTTATTTTTTAGAATTGTATTGTAATGAAACATGATATATTATTATCCTAAAGTGTATTACTTATTGGCTCAATGAGTGAATTTTAGTAATTTGATGATGGTAATGAATGATTATATTTGTTTTATAGATATTATAGTCCTTGAAAGTTGTCCACGATATAGTGAGGATGGTCCCAATCAAAATATCCTTTTTTAATGATTGCATTTTTTGTAGAATTATGTTAGAAGTTAGCCTTATCAGTTATTCTACTTATAAAGGGTTCTTGTAATGATTCATATAGGGGTTTAATGATGATCATATCCCAAATGACTTAAATGAATTTTCTCTTCTTGGTAATGAGTTTTCAAGAATGATAATTTTATTTCAAATTCTAAGTTGATGATTTTTCTATTTAAAATGAATGAATAATCCCTATTAGTATAAAAAGGTATATGTTTATGATGTTTTTCAAGGGTTAAAATATTTTCAAGCAATCCCTCGTGATAAATAATTTTCTATTATAGGTTATTAATTTTTATTTTTAAAAAAAGTATGTAGTAAATTTGATTTCATATATAAGTGATATATTTTTCGTTTTGAATGTCTATTTGGTTAAATGAAAATTTTCATTTCAGATCATTTGTATTTAAAATTGACTAATATTTTTTTTCATCTATATCCCATAATGAATTTTTTTCACAATATATGCTTTTTAATTCCTTTCATATGGTTTATGTATCTCTGAAAATAATTGAGAAATCATGTTAAAAATATTAAATAATTTTCTATAATTAAAAACATTTTTATTAAATAAAATTTTCATTGTGGGGAAAATGAGTATTGAGAGTATTTTACCAACAAATATTATATGTTCTTATTATGAAATATATATGACTAAATTCTGAAAAAAATTGACCCTAAAAAGATCACTGTTAATATAGAATAATTTATTTTTGTTTAAAATTGAAATTCTAGACTGATTAAATATTGATCCCTTATATAATGGATATAATATATTCACAAGATAATGACTAGAAAATTGTGACGAAAAGAAAATATAGGGAAATATATATATTGGTGATAATTTGGAAGGGATATGTAGTTACATGGGATCAAATATTGAGGTATAGTCTTTCCATGGAAATGTCTTATAAGTTATAATTTTTTATATATATGTGGGTAATGAAAAAACCGACCCAACATGAGCCTTTTTAGACAAGTATTTATCCAAGAGTTCCACCAATGTTTTGACACTAATAGATCATGGGATAGATATTATCACCAAGTATGCATAATATTACATGGGGGGCCTTTTCCTATAACTAACATTTTAATAAATTAATCTAAAATATACAATATTATCCGACAACAAATAAATATATTTAATCTATAGACTATATAATACTTGAGGTAAGTGAAATAAATAATACAACGCAAAACTATGAAGGAAAACATAAAAAGGGAAATAAAAATGAATATTTAAAATTCCATGAGGAATTAACTACTATATGAATTGAATAGAACTACAAATAAGAATGTATTCTTAAAAGGAACTCAATTTACAACTCATCAAACCATGAAGTAATAACAACTACTATAAAATTGTTCATAAAACTCAACATTCTACATGAAATCAAATATCATCCCAAAATCATGCAATGTTTTCTTAGAAACAACATATTTGTAATCAAGTATTATGTGTGGGTGAGTATATGTATACATATAATGATATAATGGATAAAAACAAAATATAATCAAATAACTCTACTCAAACACACTACTAAGGGAAAAATATGAAAGACAATCCAAAGGTAACATATATGATCTAAGATCAACCCTAAAACCACATTCCTCATAATTTAAATATGTAAATTATAATATCTATTATCATGATATAAAAACATTGGGTATCAAGAAATTCCACGAAACTCAAATATAAAATACTTGTTTCATGACATACTTCAATTTCAATAATGTATTAGAAGAGTCTAATTCATAACTTTTATTCAAAGAAAAATAAGATCTAAGGATAACCTAATATAACATCATCAAAAACATGAAATCCAAAATATCTCATATATACCACTTTTCTATCACCCTTTAGTAACATCAACAATACAGGACTCAATCCATACTAAATATAATATCAATCAAGAGTTTTATTAACCCCAGTGGAGTACCCATACATTGATGTTTTTAGTTTCCATTGACTGAGATGGTTACCTAGAAAATTACAATGAGACATTAACCATATTGTTATTAGATTTTTCTACTCTTTTGAATAAAATTTGAACCCAACCATGGGATACATTATGATACCAATAGGGTTCTTTCACCATGGAGGTCTATAATTGTATATCCACTCTCATAATTATATCTATATTTGTTTGAAACACAAAATTTTATTTACATCGTATGATGTGTGGGGAACATGTAATTTAGTTACACTCAAATAGGAAGTCTACATTGTAGATCGACACTGGGTTTTGTTAATATTTTTACATGACGTAACTGAGAAGTACGTGATGTGTGCATACATAAGGCTACATACAATTTAAATGATATACACAACAAGAAATTATAATACAAATACATGGATTTTTTTGTATAACGCAATACATTTGGGTCTAATGTGATGACCCAAAATCTAAAAGGAGCATATACTAATTAACTGAGTCCTGTGATAGATGATGTGTGTGAAAGATTCATGTGACATGTGATATTTAATTCTCCATGAGATAACTAGCTACCCCACCCTACTATATACAAAAATAGATTATCAAAGATTAATTTCTTATGGAATTAATTTTCATATTTTCGTCTTAAACATAAATATTCAAGATTTGTGATTGAGGAATAAAAACAATGTTATAAAAATAGCATTTGAGCACTAGAAACTTCAGTATCACATCATCAATTTCATCATCTCCCCCACCACCATACAATTCTTAAGTATCATCTAAACCAAAATAAAAACATTTTGAGTATTTTAACACTACATATTTGAGGATAAATTAAACATTTGGATAATATTAAAAAATATTGAGAATATTTCTTGAATAATATTTTCAATCTTTAAATAACTAGTATGATTTCATGTCTAATGATGAACAAAGAACATATGGTAGGGGAAATTAAATTTCGTAATATCCAAATAAATTATTTTCTTGGTAATAAATAAATCATTTTTTACATTAATTGAAAATTATTTTATCATTGAAAAATGATCATCTACTATCGAGAATAATTCATGTTTGGAAAAAATCCAAAGAAAAAATCATAGTCAAAAATCTTATTGAATATAATGAATTAAACCACATGATAATCAAAAGTAGAAATCACAAAATATATTTTTCCAAAAGATCACATTATTTAATGAAAATAATTAGAAAATAAAAATATTTGTTTACAAATATTATATTTATAAAAAAAATTATTTTAATTTATTAAATATTTTCTTTCATTAATATTTGAGTTATTAAAAATAAATGAACAATTCCATATTCCATCAATGGTATAAAATAAAATAAAAATTCGGTATAAATTTATTCTACCTGGAATAATAAAATTTGGAATAAATTATTTTATTATAAACATATATATTATTATCTTCTAAATATATATTTATCATGGTTATCATTACAATATTACATTTAAAAAAATTATTGTGATATAATAATAATTTATTCAACCACCGAAAAGACTTTTTCAAAGGATATCTAATAAATCCAACTATAATATTTTATAAGACCTGGGAATTATCTTCATAATAATACTCAGTTAATGTACCATCATGTATATGGTAACATATTATATTTTATTTCATTCTAAATTTTAATCAATAAATTATCTTTTAAATTTCTGTTAAATAAGTGGATTGGATCAAAAAATTTGTCTAATACATGAATATTAATAAAATTCCCTGACTCATTGTATAATATTATTTTATTTAATTATTTCTTCTCAATTGGGTTTTATTGTCATCACCACTATTAAAAATGTCATATATATAAAGGATTGTTCAATAACACTTGGCCTCACAATTTATACCTATTAGGAAATCCCCATATTCTTCATACAACCAAAATTTCATAACATCTATCAGAGTGAACATTGATGATATATAAAGTTTCACAGTAATGATATAAATATTTACTTATTTAATTAATTTCATATATAACTTAAAAAATAACTATCATATATTTTCATTAAAAAAACCAGCCCATGGTTAATCAATATATTTTGAGTTCATTAAAATGGTTTGTAAATTTTTCTACAGTAATTACCTATGTTAAATTAATTATTTAATTATTTTTAAAGGACACGAAATCAATAACCAATAATTAATTAAATCTCACATTCAAAAAATCCTTTCCACTTTATACACACCACCATTTAACATTTTCAACCTTAAATGCTAAAGAACCTATGTTTATAAATTTTAAATATGTATATAAAATCATTTAAAATAGAACCCTTATTAATATATATGACACTTAACTATAGAGGTCGAGATCATTGCCAGATCCTAGGGAGAACTACCCTTGGAAACATCCTGCATCACCTCATAGGAAAATTTCAACAAAATCATATCTTGTTGATGACTAACAAAAGGTTGTATTCTCATATATCATATCCTTCAACAAAATGTTTTATTGAATAATATTTAACCCATAGTTCAAATGTAATCATATTAGATAAAAGAAAACATAAAAATTCAACAAAAAAACATTAAAAGGGTTGTTATATATGGGAACACCTAAGATAGAATTATGATCCCTATAATTAAAGAAAAAAAACATGGAAGGAATTTATAAAAATCAATCATCCTCGAAGGATAATCAAATTTTAAACGTCAAAATGGAATCTCATGATCCCACATGGTGATACTCATATATTTTTGAATCAATCATTATCAACACTTAAGGAGGATAAAATATGAACATTGCATAAATTAATATATTTACATTCTCAATATCTAAATGTACCTCCTATTTATGAAACATATTGAAATAAAAAAATAAAACCTCTATTTCCCTAAAATATTTCAACCACTACTTATGATCACCATGTATGTATATGGTCACTCTAAATAGAATCAATAGAAGAGAACACCAAAACAATAGAATAACCTCCAAAAAATTCCAAAAAACAACCATATCATATCAATAAACCATTCCCCCACAATTATATGAGAATTGTCTTAACCATTCATATAACTTCAAATATTAATAATTGACCATAGGATAACACTGGAAAAAAAGAGATATATAAACTAAAACCTATAGAAAAACATCATCAATGTAGAGAAACAATATACATATAAATAAAAATAGTGATCTTATAGAATTATGCCACCTTTTTTCATATCCACAATGGAATCATAGATAAAAAATTTTCAATTTATAACCCAATATGTTACAATGAAACAATATAACTATTTAATCGTGAGGTAAAATGAAGTCATCCCCGCCTTGATGGGTATTTTTCTGGTGAACATTCCATAAACACTAGATTCCACATGGTACAAAAAAATCATAGATTTTATACTAGACCGGTCACATTAATTTATATGTTTTGGTTATTTAAAATAGTTAATGATATACCATTAGTAAATATAACTATAAAATTGATTTTATATTCTTAAATGTATCCTTTTCCCCCTATGTATAATAATAATCTGGTTATTTCCAACCATAACATCATTGAACCACTCAAAAAATGTCATTATATCCTAGAGAATAACATGAAAGATACAATACTACAAAATTTTTAATATCATTAATAGATAAATTAGTACCTCAAATAAAAAAAATAACCATGAGTGTTACCTAAAAAAATTTGTCTGTGATGAATTTCAGAACCCATAACACCCTGAAAGAAATCCATTGCAAAAACCATTATGACTTCCACAAACATTTGGTGGTTTCCAATAGATAAAAAAATTTCAAATAAATTACAATGAATTAAAATTATTATGGGGGAGTATTTTTCCACATATACTATAAAAACAACAAATAAAAGAAAAAATTAATATACAGTTGAAAACATGATTCATAGTGTTAAAAGAAAAATTAAAATCCAACAACATAGAACACTAGAACACTAAAAGGTTTATCAGTGAAAAAATAAATTATATGATTATATTAATTATTTATAAACATATAGTGAATGAAAATTAAAAACTTATGTGGAAATATTATAGACTCCACCACAATACCACTAAGCACCAACTCCTTAGAAGGAATATTATAGTGCGCTGGTACACCACTTGTGAATTAAGATACTAGAAATTTACTTGTATCATTAAAAACAAATATGTATATTAACTGAGATTCATATGTATGGGTGAGTATAGTAACTCAATAGATAATTATCATGAATTCCCATACATTACACTATGATAATAATAAGTTTTATAGGATTTAATATTAAATAGTATTTATAAATATATAATAGTTTCCATGATATAAATCTAAATAATAAGAGATAGAATACGATTAATGTATCAAACTTTATGAATACATACACAGGTAACTGAAACACTAAATTAATATCCTATTAAAGTAGGTCCCCTAAATAGTACATAATTGTGAGAGGCACTAGTCCCTTTAAACCAAACCATCCCTTTATGGTAATATTACTTGAGTCTAAATTTACCCTATAACTATGTCTAAAATGATGTGTCCCATTACATGTGAATTCATAACACATGAACAAAGTTACGTTATATTTTTCTCGCAACATTAACTGTTATTAAAAACATTTCATCACATTAAAATTCATCTAAAATGTTGTGGAAAATTGCCACTTCCAATAGATTCAGAAACCAATAAATTACATAGAACTGTAATGTTATTTTCATTATAAAACATTATAATTTATTCTATGAAAACTAGTCCTACATGAACAAGTAAATTTGGCTAGTAATTCCTTCCACCTACTTCAAAACTATAATCCATGAATAGTTATCCCAAGATTCAATGATCATTAATGAAATATTTGTTAATTATATGAATCCTAATCAGTACCCAAGAAAATATTCACTAAATTATAAATTTATGCCTAAAACTCTTAGTTTAGGGTTTCTAATAAATTAAAATTAGGTGATTATATGGGAGAAAAAGAACTAGAATTATTGTCTTTAATTCCCTAGGTATGGTGATTGATTACTTGATGGATCTAATCTCCTAAGAAAGTAAGATCATCCAAATTGGCCAGAGATATATTTGGTGATTTAGGGAAAAGGTGGAAAATATCATTAGAATCAATGTGTGTAATAATTAAAAAATCATATCAACTTGAAATCACTAATAGAGTCATATAGTAATTAACACTATGAAATCATCTATTTAAAAATAAAGTAAAATTCTTGTCAGTAATTTTTTTTAAATTAGAAATCCTTTTTATGATGGGACTACCATTGAGTATGTTAAGTAAAATTTCAATCTATGAATAAATTCAACTAGATTCAAATCAAAATATTCATAGAATCATTTCAAGTATTAAATAATCATTTACATTATGAACCAACTTAAACAGCAATAATGAATCATCTCATCTACTTCCACCAGCAAAATCATTCAATGATTCCAGATCCCCTTGAGAAAATAAAATGAATAAAAAACTATTACCTTAAATAAGATTATCCAATTCCCCGCACCACTTGGATTTCAATCCAGGGAAATAATGAGTCTATGAGTGAAATAGAATAGTTAAATTTTTTTATATAAAACATTGTTCCCACCATCACAAGTCGCTTCTTTTAATTGACTATGTTGTTACAAAACCATATTATATATATATTTCTTCCATGCATGTCATTAAAATTCCAATAAATAAAATAAATGACCTTTTAAATCCTTTTTCAATAGTATCTATAATTACATGTTCTAAAATAATCACTTAGTTAGTAATTGGTTTATAGTTCATTAATTGTGTGAAATTGAAATCATTCTAAACCAAAAAAAATAAATTTTATATATAAATGATGTGAAACTCTACCAATACATTTATTAATTATAAATCATTCATCATATCAAGGAGATGTCTCCTCATACTTACACAAACTATAATTCCCCTTCCTTCATGAAACATGCAAGAGTATATTATTATCCACATAAAAATATACTATTTTATGATGATGATATTCATTGGAATTATATTGGATTTGAGATATCGCTATCCTTTTCAATAACTTCTATATCATCTTAAAGAAGTATCCCACTATAAAATTTCCAATTAAATGGGATTCACCAGTCTCAAACAAATAAATTTGTTTAAAATTTATATTCCTCTAAACTATTGTCTATAGTTCCATGTGTATAATGGAATTATAATGATTTTTTTATAAAAGATTTAATAAATGTAAATATTCATATCAAAAGGAAATAAAGTCAATTTAAGATGTTATGAGTATATTTTATGCTGACAAAGTAATTCCCTATGATTTACCAATTGCTTGCGGATGATTTGACTTAATCATAGTCAACATGATTCTTAAGGAATGTGGAACGTAAAACCAAAATAGTGAGATGAATATAGGGAATAAATCATTGAAAACAAAAATCGGAAACCCTGGGGGAATGGAAAAATACATAAATATTGAAATTTATAAACATGTTCACCAAATTATTCTTTGTAATTGGAATTAAATGAAACGACACCATGAGTCAGGCCATATTCAACCAAATGGTTCATGTTTTCAATGTTCCCATAGAAGACCAATTACAAAGCACATAAAACTATTCCACCATTTCCATGAAGTTATTGATGATGAAAATGAAATTTTGGTCATTCTATAGAGATTATCATTCAGTTTATGAGTAGTGAGACACTTCTAAATATACTCTTCAACATTACTTCCCAGACCTAACAACCATAAATTGTTCATCACTTCCATGTATACATTTTTTTTACCTGGGTTGATTTCATATCATTACTAATTATAAACTTGAAGAATATTCTCATAGTAATATTTAGGGACTAAAATATGGTCTCAAAAGAAAAACACTAAATTATAATATTCCATCCATTAATCATTTGTTATCCCACAATAGATATATTACCTCACATTATTAAAGGAGGGGTCTGTGGGATAATATTGCATGAATAAGTCAACTATAGAAGTAATATGGGTATATGGAATGACTAATGGAGCCTCATCCTACTCAGTATATTCCATATAAATATCATTTTTTATGAACACTGATATACATTAGTCATGAGTCTCTTGAGAAAATTTATTACATGACATTCGACCTATTTAAAACATGGCATTCATCTTATTAGACCAAGAAATAAATTTATTTTTTCATGATTATAGAAAATTAAATATCAAACATCTATAAATATTCCATCTAATTTTATTTACCAAATAAATTAATATAGTAAAGAGATGTGCTTAATAATTTTATGGGTTTTGAATACAGTGATATTTTTCTTAAATAAATATTAGAACTATATATTTAATACATGGACCACTAAAACTATTTTTTATCATGATTTTGATAGTTTCTATCGCGTTTCATGAATTTTAATGTTCTAGATACTACCATGTGATCTAACTTCATGATAACTTTATCCAATCTTGATCTAAAAGAATCAAAAAAGACAACATATCCTTAATATAGTTTTGGAATGTTCACTATATATGACTATGCTAATCAGGAGTAAAATTGATCAATAGATATTTGAAAACTATTACTCAGAAATAGTGAAATAATGTTCTTTTTCAACCCATTCATGGGAGTTATCAGATAAGAAAAATTATAAACAATTTGTTGATAATAAATTTGTAACCCAAGGAACCTGGTTAACTCAAAGTCATTCAATGGTGGTCTCCTAAAGATAATTACTATAATCTTCACATGATTAAATGATATTCCTTTTCATAATATGACCACCGAAGTATTATAAATTATAATACTGATAAATCACACATTATAAATTTTTCTTAATGATGGTGGACCCATAATATACTTAGCATGATCTATACGTGCCTTTCATAATCATATTTCATTTTAGAATACTACATGATGACTTTGATTAATACCAAAACGAATGAATATTGGTATGAAGGTAAAAAATTATTCATCATTTCCACAATGATCAATTTTTAATTATTTAAATTAATGTTAATTACCATTTTCTTAACAGTCATCACAGTATCTAAAATATATCATAGGAATATCAGTTTTCCTAACCCATATATGATGATGTACTAATTAGAAATAAATAATAGATTACAAAGTCAATTCCTCCAATTGATAAAACTTTTTATAAATTCATCTAATTGGTTATTAATTATTTTTCATAACTTGATTATACATAAAAATTAATATACATTTAATCAGTGCCATCTACATTATTGATATATTGAACCAGAGTAAAATAAGGGAAGTAACAAAGTTTTTTGAATCCCTTGTCTTATAACTAGCCTAATTTTACAATGAATTGCCATAATTAGAAATATTACATTCAATATGATAGGTGTTAAATGGGATTCCTTCCTTAAACATGGTCAATAGAAAATTCAACTTTCTTTTTTTTTAGAGAATTTATAATTTATCAAGAAAAATATAAAGGAATTGATCATCTAGTGTAAGAAGATATATATATTCATTTACATAAATATATCAAATGTTATTAATACCAACACATAAGATATGGATCCAACCATTGTTACCAAAGGTGATGTTATTATTTTATTATTATTCCATTACTTTTTAAATAAATTGTAAACTCCTTATGGAGATGTGAAATACACCTTGCTGGAATATGAATCAATATGATCCATTAATTCTATAGGAAAATATATTCTAGTAATGGCATCATATATGTCCATATGTATAATATTAATTCTAAAAAACATTACACTGACTCAATAGTTATGTAACATATCAACAATTTAAACCCACTTCAACCTCACTTCCTAATTTTTGTCTTTATTCTTATAATTTGAGGAATTAGTTCCTAAGGTAATCTGAATTCCTTAAAAATAGAAGAAGAATTAAAATACTGAAATTACCATTGTTACAAAAAATAAATATTCATGAATAATCAAGGATAATAATACCCCACATCATCATGGAATGTAAATACATAGTTATAATGATATTTGTATACAAATTTTTTTTATCTCTACTCCCATTGATTGATTCCATCTTCCTAAATGATTTGGTGCCTACTGAGGTCACATGGAAGTAATGGAATCACAACAAATAAAAAATTTTCATGGTCAAAAAATAATATTATGAGAAAATCCATGTCGATAAATCGAAGACTTTGGCATAGTAGAATAGTCAGTACAGAAAAACATTATAGGGTCATTGAAATAGTTTTTGATGTTCCACTTTCAAAAACATTAATGATCTCATAGATGAAGTTTCATGCTTCCCATTTTTATATATAATAACAAAATAAATTGAAAAAAAATCATATTTTTACTAGGATGAAGAGTCAATGGAACTCATCTAGTTGATTTTATTTTCTTTTAAATTTTGACACATTCAGTAAATGTCCATTCTAAATTGTCTACCTACACTGGATTCCCCATATATGTTTACTTGGATAAAGGTGTTACCTACATTGATGTTATAAGTGATATATTTATATTCTAAAAAAATTATTCAATATTATTATGAAATCTCGGATTCATAACAACACCACTTGGGGAAAAAAAATTAATCATACAACCACTTCAATTATTCATTCCTTGAGTGATTTTTTTAGAATTCACTTATACTGAAAAACAATAAAATTATGTAAATATGGAAACATAAAACATAACAGAAATGATTCCACTATCTGGAAGAAGACTATTCTGTAATGAAAAATGAATACATGTTGATCAATTTAGTGAAATAATCCTAAATTGCTTCCCATTTAATACCACGATCTACTTTTACACGAACAAATAGGTCCCACTATTGTTATACTAGAAAAACCATCATAGTCATAGTATGAATCAATTTGATTTACATATGGGTTTTCTAGATATCAAGGAGTCTATTCATCCTCAAAAAACTTCTTTCATCTTGCTCAGTTCCAAATTCAACAAAAAATAATTGTGGGTAATTCCTCTAAAATTGTAGTGAGTGATCCAAAAAAGTAATTCCTAGATCGATTTCATTACTATTACACATTTAATTCATACATGATTCATCTAACAAGTAATTAATTTAGCTATGTTTCCTTTTGATGAAGTGGATTATTAGTATTATTTTTTTGTGATTTCAATGTCTCTATATTGGAGTTACTTTCATAAAGTCTTAAAAATATATCCACTCATAGAAAACTAGATACAATAACAACTTATCATATATTATATTCCTAAACCCAATACCAAAGATCATAAAATATCACATGATAAATATATTCCTAGTGGGATGTTCAAAATTAGTTCTTGATAGAAGACCCTCATTACATAAAACAAACAATATTGTGGAGACAATTTACCAAATATTTCCTAACATCAATTTTTTTAACCAAACAAACCTATTGAAATGAATTTATTTATAAAATGTTTATCTATGTCATTTTGTACATAAATATAATTTAATGAAGCATCATGTATCTATAAATACTATTCTTGATTTTTATGGACCAATCTATCTTTTACTAATTGTGACATGCCTACCCAACCCATTGGACTGTGAATGGAATAGGTGAAATTAACCATATGTGACCACCAATTTTCACCAAATGGTTCAAATTAATGTCATTATCTTGAAAATATCATAGTGGATTTTTTTTAATATTCAATATAACCTGTAAAATATAGACTTCAACCATATAATATGGATAAACACTATTCATTACAAAAAAAATACCAACAACAATCTAACAACACATAAAACTCAAACTACAACAAGAGTTACAATGGTAAGACAAACACTGGAAGTATACATCATGGAAATACATACAGACATAAAAAAACCCAAAAACTAATTTTACATAATTAATGAATCCATTGAAATATATCTATGCACAAACTCTAACCCAACAAGCTTAAATCATCACATTACATCACTACTAATTTATGAAATATTCCCCTTATAAATAATGTGGTATACAATATTTATAATGAAAAAGTATTTATATGAAAGGTTTGATTATATTAAATCAGTATGAAATCCAAAACAATTATAAATGTACACAATAATGGCCAGAACATGTTTTTACAGATTTAATTTAAAATAAGAATGAGTTACAATAAAACATTTTTTTACAATATATATATAAATATGAAATGATAAAATATACACCATGATGGTCACCGTTTTACTAAATTTTTACCCAGGTTAGTCACACACCCATTGCAGTTCCAGTCAAGACCAGGCCACTCTAATTTCTATACATGTGTGCATTACACATCCATATTAACCCAATGAACCCCTAATTATAAAATTCATTGTGTTAAATGGATCTTTTGAAGATGTCTAACACAAAAAGGTTCTATACATGTTTACAATAAACTCACACACCGATTTCCATGACACATTCTCACTGAAAAAATTGTTTTTATATAAATTTACCATTTCAGAAATTTATCAAAAAAATGGAGGATAAATCCCAAAAACAATAGTATCATGAAGTAGTAATATTTAGAGAAAAATTTAGGGTTTTCATTTATAAACATTAATAATTCATATTTCAAAAGAAATCCTTCATGTTATTGCAAATGTTGAGGTGGATAGAGTACACCTAACTAAAAGTGTTTAACATCAAGAATCCTTCCATGATTCATTGATCTAGGACCCCTATTTAAATTCTACAAAAAACCATAATTATATTCATACATGAATTCTCTAATATATGGATTCAGAGCTAATGGCCTCATTCCTAGGTTTCACACAAAATAAAATGAGAATGTAACAAGGTTGAATAATTGTAACCATTACCCTTGAATCCTATGAAGGTTTTTCTTGACTATATAAGTCTGGTCTCTAGAGGTAGTATGATCAGTATAATTTACTATAAGAATACTTCAGTTTTAGGGTAAACGGTAAAACCAATTTGTAATTGAATTTCATTGTATATAATAAATGAGATCATCTTGAAATCAGTCGTTGAGAGAAATAATAATTTACACCTTGAATTTGTTGATTCCCTTATATTTGAAAATCTGAGTCACCAAAAAATTATAAATCATCAAACCTAATAAGGTTGTGAATCCCATTCATGAAATGAATAGAATATTCCATCCATGAATGTAGATACCCCATCCCTTTTATCCTATAACCGATATTTATGTTATTATTATAGAACTAGATTGAAGGTACTTCTTCTCAAAGGACCGAATAGATTACTATTCTAGGAAAATTAGATAAATACATAGATTTCAGATTATATTTGAAAACATAAAATACAACATACTAATTTCATTTATAACATTAATATTTCTATTTCAATATAACTTCACATGAATAATAATTAACTTCCTAACATCCCAGGAAAAGTAGGCATAGAAATGGTGGAGCACAAGTTATCATCAAGGATTGTATAAAATGAATTATAATAAGTCTTGAATAATACATATAAAATAATTGATAGTCAAATAATTCTATATAAATATTCATATAAGATAAAAAATTAATGGATATCTTAAAATATCAAATAATTATATGGAAATCAATAATAAATTTCATAATGAAAGAATATTTATTATTTAACATCTGAAACATACCATTGGGGCCTTGTCTGAGGTCATATTACATAAATGGGTTTAGACTCATCCAATTACGTAATATATATTTTCAAATTAGTGAGACTGATTCATCAAGGGGGAATTTAATTTTTGGCACCACTCATCACATAATAATCCCAAATAATACTTCATTTGATTAAAAAATAAATATCTATCAATATTTCTTAAAAATAAACATTTGTTTATATATGATGAACTAAAATATGGAATATCAGTACTATCCCTTGTAAAAAATAATCATATACCATCAAGATAAATATGACTAATGGAATTATTGAATAATATATTTACTATAAGAGTCATAAAATAATTATTTCATAGACGAAATTACATTTAAAAAATCATAGAAACATTTCATGAGGAAAACACCCTTTTCACATTGAAATAACTTATTTAAAGTCTAAAAAATTTATTAAAATCTAAGGAATTAAATGATCCATATAAATATGTAAAGGAATGTTATAATAAATGAATATACATGATAATAAAAATTTCATTTTTTGATCTATAATTTAAAAAACCATACCTTCCACACTAGTGTAAAAATGTGAAAAGGTAAGTCATTCAGAGAATAATATGATTTTTCATTTTAAACAATTTTTTACAAAAATTCCACATAGATAAATATTTTTTAATAAATCATTATATAATTTTGAAAAAAATTCATTTACACATTTTAATAGAAATTTGAATATTTAAATCAATGATTCCTTACCATATATGAAATAGAATGTAATATTTTATTGAAAATATTAGTTTTGTATCTTGATTATATAAATATAGGGAAATTTAAAGAAAACTACTATCATTACCCATGTTCCCGTGATCCATAAACATGGTCATTAAACCCCATGGGTATCTTTTAATACAATGGTTTCCTTCAATGATTATCATTGGAAATTGGCCACTATGGTTGTCTATTAGACTAATAACTGTCCTCACAGACCAAAAACTATTCATTCAGTGTGTTTTGTTGAAACTCACACACACTCATAGTAATTTCCCTAGATGACACCCATCCTATACACTACTCTTATATAAACATGATTAACTATGGAGTTCAAATCAGATAGTCATTCAATTTGAAAGATGCACTTTTTTGACATGGGTAAAAACATTTGTCATTTAATTTTTCACTTTTCTAGTGGTTTTACATTCTTCCCCACACATTAAATCACCAAAACTCCAAAATAAAATACTAATTTTTAATCGTGTAGTATATAAAAAATATTGGCACACCTTGATGATATGTGTAGTAACATTTAGTTCATTATGTTTCCAAAATAAATATCTCTTAGAGTATATCATACCCTTTAAGGAAAGGATAATTATTTTGGTCCCTCACCTCAAACATAATAAATTTATTAGATATGCAGGATAGGTATTATATTATACATAATTTTTCACAACTATGACATAATAAATCCATGAACCAGTTCATCTAACCCTATGGGTCTCCTGTAATATCATGGTTTCCTTCACAACACATCATTGTTTATTACCCATTACAGTCACTTATCAGACTAGTGGTTATCCCTAGTGGGAAACACAAGTACTTTCAGTGTGATATATCCTCACTCACACAAACATTGTTAGAAATTCTAGGTGTTCCCCCATCCTATTCACAATTATAGGTTAGGAATGCTTAACTATGGAGTTGAAATCGGGTAGGCTCCCTAAAAAAAAATTCCCCATATTGATAGGTGTAATAGAATTTTTCTCATTATGTTTGAAATTTATAGGGGTGTTACAACTTTTATTTTATAGAAATAACTATAGGAGATGAATATATATTATTATTCACATAGAAATTATTTTTAATATAACCTGTGGAGACATAAACATAGAAAATCATGAATAATGAAGAGATTGTGAAATAAACCCTAAACTCACGTTTTACAACCTTCATACATTTATAATAATATTTTATAATAAATATATATTTAAAAAATATTTACATAACCATACTTATATATATATCAAACCATATATGACTAAATTATAATCTTTTATCACCGATTTAATAAAAAATATTTTTTAAAATCAATGTTTTGTGTAATAATTTCATCACTTATCGTTTATATTTTGGTTCAGTAGTTTTGGTCGTCGAACATTTATAATTGTTATATAATAACCAATATTAAAATAAGAATATAAATATAAAATATATTCCATATATATGTATCTATAGAAAGAAATAGTAGATATATATATAGAAAAATGTAAAATAACATTCATAGAGATAGTAGGTTATATGTAAGTATGAATATATCTTTCATTTTTCAACAGATGAAAAAAATGAAGGGTAAATAGTAATTCAGAATTATATAATAATAATTATTTGATATATATATATATAATATACAAATTATTTTTTTCCTTATTACCATTAATGTAAAAATAAAAAGAAAAATGAATCACATCACTTCATGGAGATGGTAGTCCACACATACGTAAGAGTGATGTTATAATTTTTTAGAAGATGGGAAGGTAATAAGTTATGTGAGATATTATAATAATAGTAGTATAATAATTTTATAAATATAATATATATATATACATTAAATCCATTTTTATTTCCATCCTGGATATACTATTATAGAAGAAACATTACATCGGTTAGGGAGGTGGTGGTTCATAGTACACATGATTAACAATTTCATTTCCAATTTGATGGGAGTGGAATAAAATATAGGTTATTCCATTAACTAAAAAATTAAATATATATTTATTTAACTATTTATATTATTTCAACATAGTTTAATTATATTTTAAGGAGTTATGTGATGAAACATAAAAAATATTCTTGGTTGGGAACTACACCTCTCCTTCAGACAATAACTTAGGTTTTATAAATAGAGCCTTCTTAGGATGGTTTTATAATAATTAATGGTCATATATTTTGATATTGGGTATTTTTATAATATATTTTTGAAGGAATCTGTGTATAAAAAATTATCTTGAAGAGTCAAGAGGTGAGGATATGGTCTATCCTTTTATAAATGGGCGGATTACACAATTGGAATTTTAAGAATGAAAAAAAAGTGAATGTAATATTCACAAAATAAATAGTTCAATATTATATAGTTAATGAGTATTATATGATATATAGTCTATATATGTACATATAATATAAATTATACATTTTTAGAAAATTCCAACCCTTATCTCTTTAATTTAACTCATGGTAATCCTCTTTTATCCTTAACCATAGAGACATATTTTTAGTATTTTTACAATTCAATATGAAAAATTCAGAAAGAATAATTACCAAATATAAATTATAGTTTTAAAAAAATTGAATACATTCTATCTAATTCAATTCATATAATCCTAAAAACATAATTTAAAACTAGTAATGCAATTCTGACAAAAAGAAAATATCCAAAGAAAATTCATTCTTAAGTATAAAACATTTTTATATCAGAATTCTATATAAAAGAGATTAAAATTCCCTAAATTGGATATATAATAATATTCATCAAATTATTTAACCTTTGAAAATTTTAAAATGAAATTCAACTTTTTAAATAATTTTAAAAAGTTGTTTTTTAATAAAAATTAGAATTTTTCACCATAAAAAATTTATCTTTTTAGAATGTTCTAAAAAAACACAATCAAATAATATAAAAATGTTTGTTTTAAATTTAAGCTAATTTTAAAAAATAAATGTTCTAAAATTCTAACAAATATTTATATTATTTTCTCTAATAAAATTATACTTAAAAGAAGAAATTATTTTTTTTCAAAGAATGATATAACAAAAACTTTATTTACATTATCTGAAATAATTATAAATTATTTTGTAAAATGATTTTTTTACTATTTATACAACCTATTTTTGGGGTAGTTTGTAACTTCCCAAGTAATTATAGAATTATGGATTTTCATATCTATGTCTATTTATGAATTAGATAGTGTTTTAGTGTCTTAAAATGAGAACAAATCCAATCCTAAGCATAAAATACTCTACTATTTTTTTAAAGATCATTTTACCAACTTTTGATGGAAAACCATTTTTAAATCATACTTTTGACAATTTTATAAGTCCAATTTGTCAAAATGAACTTATTATTTAGGACTGGGACATTGAAATTTACTTTGGAAAAAAGTTTTGGTATTTTTCAGACAATGTTCATTTTTTAATGAATAGAGAAAAATATTGCATTTTACTTCAAAACTGTTTTTTCATCTAATTTAATTATATAAATAGATTCTCATTTTAATGGGTTTTAAAGTTTAATTAAAATATATTTTTACCATTTTATTCAATTATGGTCATTGTAATTAATTTCACTTTTGAATTGGGAATAAACAAGTGTCAAACATTTAATAGATATTGTTTCTAAAAAACCCACTATATGTTTTGAGAAAGAAATTTTTTTTAAATTAATTACTTAAATTTCTGTGTTTGGAATTCGATAAAATGGATTCCATATTTGGAATCAAAAGTTACAAATTATTTAATTAATACTCTTTTGTTTTTTGGAAATTATGAATAGTAACAATGGTAATTATCTTTTATTATCGTGATTAATTAGTAATCTGGTAGTTAAGGGTAATAAAGTAATATCATAATAATATAAAAAGACCCCAAAAAGTGTCCTAATTCTATTGTATGTGTCATGTCCAACCATGGGATTCCTTGTTCCAACATAGGGACCCCATGGAATCTATTTTGGGTGATAGTGACATTTTACCATTTTATTTTTAAAGAAAGGAAAATATAACAAAATTATGTAACACCTAAGTAAAATAATTTTAATTTTGTCTAAATAAATGGTCTCTTCGACTATAAATAGAAAATGGAAATATAAAAATATTTCTTATTTCATGGTATTTTGTTAATAATTTTTATACATTATATAAATAAATTTATTTATGACACCTTGATGATGTAGTGATTACCTCATTAATGAACGATTTAAATAAAATGAAAAGATAATGTATCATCTAAGACATAAACATGTAAAAACCTATTGGATGGTTGGATTTGGAACCCTTATCACCTTTTCCTTGAAATATATCATTGTGGGGCCTTTAAAATCCGAAAATCATTTTATAATAGAGTAACATTTCAAGACATTCCAAGAGTGACCCACCTTCTTCTTATAAAAGGCCCCCACCTCTACCCCCTTACCCACACCTCTCAAGACATTGTCTCAACCACACTCTATTCATTTTATCTCTCTACATCCCACTCTTTATCATAGAAGCCTTACCTTAAGCAGAAAGCTCTTCAATAAACACTTTTTGTTCAAACCAAGGGGAGTTTCCCTATTTAAAGGTAATGTCTTCTCTTATGTTCTTTTGTTTTATTTTGCTTCTACAACCCCCTAAACACTTCTTATTCCTTTATTTTGTAACAAAAACAGTATCTTAAATATACAAGGATGTTTTCTGAGAATTATTTTATTTACACTTACACACACCTCTGTCAAATGGTTAATGAACATACTGTTTCGGTGGATGTCGAATTACTACCTCATGAAACGATGATTGTTCAATCATCTATTAACACCTTTCATGGTGGCCATTAATATGTAACTATATTTATATATGATATATATAATGTTTATGTTTTCCATATGCTTCTGTAATTTTCATTTATGGCATATCTTTATAGTTTCCATTATAGGTAAACGCGATAATTTCATTTTTGGAAGTTTGGACTACCGCCCACTCAAAGTGATTTGAATCGCTAATGCCATATGTGGGATGTATAAAGGACAGAATTAATGGTATTTCATATGATATAATCCTGTAATTATAATATACCCTTATATCATTATTATTTCATTCCATTGAATATAAAAAATAAATGAATGTAGCGTTCATGCGTACGTACGGCTTACCGTCTCCATGAACGGTGAATTTCATCTCTTACCTCAAAATGTTATGTAATATTATAAATTCATGTATATACTGGATATATATGATATATATATATATATATATGATATCTAGATCATGAATATAATTCTGGATATAATGAATATTTAACCACATGAACAACTTATAAGTATAATAAGTTTATTTTTGACTGAAGTACCAAAGATCGAAAAAACAACTGTTATTAACATAAATAATTACATAATGTTCATAACATTGTAATAAGTGATATAAAAGGAATAACGAACTTGAAAAAGTTTCTTAATCAAGTATAAATTAACTCTAGTTTATTATTCCGGAGATTAAAGAATGATCGAGTCAAGTCAGACATGATGTAAGGGACTTCATCTCAATCTCCTTTCATTGAGGCATATTTTGTTTTATACACAACATTGTTTTATACATTGTTTAAAACCCTTTGACTTTTACTTTTATTCAAAAGGAATCTTTTTATATGAAGTGTTTTACTAAATGACAAAAGGGAATGTTTTTGTTTTACGTATGCGGCGACAACGACTTCTCCGCCGCAGTAACTATTATTTGAGTTTCAGCTTCCTCTACAAGCCATAACATTTTTAAAATGAAAAATAAATACCTTGTTTTAATTTTATTTTATTTTGGTATTGAAAATGGTTTTAACAATGTTTTTTGTTATTTCAATGTGTTTTTGATATCTTGTGATTGAAATGTGGAAATTTTATGTTTCCTTTATGCATGTTTTCTTTGATAAGAATAGGTTATGGTTATTGGGAATTGTTTATGAAGACGGGTGGTTTCATGATAAACTAAGGGCGGGTGATCTTGTGTTAGCTCTCCAATGCATTGGGTAATGCGAAGGGGTTAAACGCTAAGGTTTTTTCGAAGAGATTTATGGAATATACTATGATGGGTATTCCAAACGTAACCATGAGGGTTACTCCCTATGTAAGAATGTTCTTAATGCCTCAAGTTACCTTCATGTCTTATGATTTCTACGAGTTATTCATAAATCTTATGATTTCATGAGGTATTTTAAAGTGCTTATGTTTTATGATTAAAGTGAGATTTCATTGATTCTTATGCATACATGGACTAATGTTTTCATTCCACATTTTCATATCACTTAATGAGTTTTTTATGATCATCCCAAGTTTTTGAAATGTTTTTCACAGGTCAAGGGAAAAGTACATGATGTGAAGATAATATCGAGTAAGTAATAAGAAATAATCTATGTTTTATTTTAAATATGTTTACTTTGATGGGAAAAATGAATATTGTTTTTCATGTAACCACCTTGTTTAAATGTGGAATGTAAGCATGAATTATGATCTAATTTTATAAAACTCTAAACTAGAAAATCTCCTCGATGTGTATTCTTGAAAGAACTCAATATTAAGTATTGTTTATGGCTGGGGCCTTATAGATGGTATCAAAGGTAAGTTTAGATAACTTTTGGAGTTATAATTCTATTAAATGATTATCCAAAAATATTTTTTTATGGTCAAATTGAAATGATATATCATTTGAAGATTATCATGTTGCTTCATCTATGACATTTTTGTTCAAAATGGTTTTCTGTAGAGGAAACAAGGAAGAAGTGCTAGGAAGGAATACTGAAGGAAATGACCTTCCAAATAAGCATCCTGAGATGGTCAAAATTGGAACTGAATAGTTTGTTGTAGTAATGGTGTAGTTGACTCAAGAAATAAATGGTGGTGGTATCCATGAACGAGATCATCCACATCAGCCACAAAGGAACATGTAAGTGGTGGAACATTTCAAGAGGCAACATCCCCCTTCATTCAGAGGATCATTGGACCTTGTGCTAGCTGAAGGGTGGATTAAATCACCGGTGAATATTTTTGATGTCATGGGGTGTTCAGACAATCAAAATATTAGTCTTTTTGTTTAAAATTTGGAGAGTAAAGCAGATCAGTGGTTCTCGATAGTTAAAAATATCAGGGATGCTGATGACATTGATTCTCTTGACTGGGATGAATTGAAAGGTATGTTTCTTGAGAAATATTTTCCTTAGGCAGTTTGACTTAGGATGGAAAAACAATTCTTGGAATTGAGGCAAGAGGATTACTCAGTGGCTAATTATGAAGAAAAGTTCACTCGATTGGAAAGGTATGCTTTAAATTTTATTCGAGACCTTGATAGTAAAATCAATCGTTTTTACTCAGGATTAAAGCCAAAATATCGAGGGGAATTAGCTTCTCGTGAGTTCAAAAAGTATTGAAAAGCTTTTTCGATGTGCCAAGAAGGAGGAAATGGAGTTTTCCGATGATCAAGTGGTCTATAACAACCAACATAGAAAGAGAATGAGGTGGGAGGAGAAAGGGAAGAATCCTTCAAAATGTTCTGATGGAATAAAAACTATGATTTCAGTTTTTGATAAATGTGGTAAAAAGCATGGTGGGGAATGTCTTTTGAATTCTGGAAAGTGCTACTGATGTGGAAAGATGGGACATAAGACTCGTGATTGCATTGGAAAATATCAGGGTGATGGTATGACAAAATTTTATTTAGAGTTAGTGAATTGTTTGAAGTGCAATGAGATGGTCCATTATGCAAACGACTGTTCAAAAAATAGCTCGAATGATGGGAAGCCATCAAACTAAAAGCAGAAAGGTGTGGTGATATCCTTTGCAACTACTTCAACAGATGATGGGCCATCAAATGAAGTGGTATCAGGTACTTTGTTTTTTCAGATTATGCCAATGTGTTGTTTGATTTAGGGTCTACACATTCTTTCATCTCTGAAAAATTTTCTAGTAAATTAGGAATTCCATCTCAAGAAATGACTCCTGAACTTGTGGTAAAAACACCTGGGGGAAATGTTGAGGCAAAAACAATTTATAAAAATTTTACTGTCCTTATCCGTGGAAAGAACCTTCTTGAAAACCTTAATTTTTTACCTCTAGTATAGTTTTATGTTATCCTGGATATGGATTGGGTCTCTGTTTACCATGCTAATATTGATTATAGAGCTAAAGAAGTTTCTTTTCAGAAATACTTTCAGTTTGTGTACAAGAATGAACTGTTACTATTGATAACATATCACGAAGCTGAGAAACCTATAAATGATTGAAATGAATGTTACATTGTACATATTTTTCAAAACAATGTAACCGTTTATATTAATGATGTACCAGTGGTAAATGAGTATCCTGATGTTTTTCTTGATGAGTTGCCTGGAATAATACCAAATCGAGAAGTTGAATTTACTGTTGACTTAGTTCCTGATGCTAATCCAATTTCAAAACCCCCTTATCGAATCACTCAAATTGAACTTTTACAGTTGAAGGAGAAATTGCGAGATATATTAGAGAAAGTTTTCATTAGACCTAGAAAATCACCATGGGGTGCTTCTGTTTTATTTGTTAAAAATAAATATGGTTCAATTAGACTTTTCATTGATTATAGTTCCTTGAATAACATCACTATTAAGAACAAATATCCTTTGCCTCATATCGATGATTTATTTGATCAGATCCACGGAGCTTAGTATTTTTCAAAGATTGACTTGAGATCGGGGTACCATCAGTTGAAGGTAAAGGAAGCAGATATTCCGAAGACTACGTTTCGTACAATATATGGACATTATGAATTTGTAGTAATGCCTTTTGGGTTAACCAATTCACATGCTGTTTTCATGGAACTTATGAATAGAATTTTCCATGAGTTATTAGATAATTATGTGGTTGTTTTCATTGAAGATATTTTGGTGTTTTCTAAATGTAAAGAGGAGTATCAAAGTTATTTAAGTGTTATTTTGCAAAAAATAAAAGAAAATAAATTGTATGGGAAATTCAGAAAGTGTGAATTTTGGTTGCAACAAATTATTTTCCTTGGCCACATTGTTTCAAAAGATGGGACAACTGTTGATACTGCAAAAACAACGGTTGATGAAGAATGGCCAAGACACACAAATGTAACCGAGATTCATAGTTTTCTTGTTTTGACTGGCTATTACCGTAGTTTTGTTACAAACTTTGCACGGTTTTCCAGCCCAATGACTAAGCTAACTCGGAAGGATGTTAAGTTCATATGGACAAAAGAATGCGATGATTTTTTTCAATATTTGAAAAGAAGATTGGTGAATGCTCTAGTTTTTGCACTACCTTCTAGGAATGGTGAGTTAGTTATCTAAAGTTATGCTTCATTGAATGGACTTGGTTGCATCCTAATGTAGAATGATCAGGTAATTGGTTATTCTTCACATCAGTTGAAAACTCATGAGATAAAATACCCTACATAGGATTTGGAATTAGCTGTTATTGTTTTCGTTTTAAAAATTTGGAGGCATCATTTGTATGGAGTAAAGTGTCAAATATATACCTATCACAAAAGTTTAAAGTATATATTCACTCAAAAATAATTGAACATGGGACAAAGGATATGGATATAATTAATCAAGAATTATGATTGTACAATTCATTACCATCTAGAAAAAGAAAATAAAGTGGATGATGTTTTGAGTCGAAAATGTAATGCTTCATTAACCATGTCACATTTGGAACGCGATCCTTTAGTTTAGGATTTGATTAACTTTTTCATAGATGTTTTTGGTGCATAATGTTCTTCTATTTTTTTCAGGTATCAGTGAAGTCTTCTCTACCAAACAGAATTAAGAAAGCTCAGAAGCAAGACGGTGAGTTTCCAAAAAAGGTAGGGGTGCTTTAAAAGGGTATGTTACCTAAATTGAACATTGATAATGATTGTGTTTTGAGATTTCGGAATAGATTGTGTGTAACTTTTGATTCACAGTTGAAGAGGGAGTTATTATGTGAAGCTCATTGTTCTCCATTTTTAGTCCATCTAGGCAGTAGCAAAATGTATAGAGATCATCGAGAGTATTACTGGTGGGATGGAATGAAAAGAGATATTGTTGATTTTACTATGAGTTGTTTGACTTGTCAACATGTTAAAGTATAGCGGCAGTTAGTGAATGGTATGCTTCATCCTTTACCGGTTCTAGAGTGGAAATTGGAGATTATATCCATGGACTACGTTGTGGGATTGCCTAAGACACCTCGAGGTAATAATGAAATTTGGGTTATTGTTGATCGCTTGACTAAATATACTCATTTACTTGTTATATGAGATAAATTTTCCCTAAATCAACTTTCCCATTTGTATCTAAAAGATATAGTCAGGTTACATGGAGTTCCCCTCTCCATTGTATCTGATCGTGATCACAGGTTTACTTCTATCTTTTGGAAAGGACTTCAGATGTCGTTGCGTACTAAATTAAATTTTATTACAGTGTTTCATCCTCAATCAGATGGGCAGTCAGAACGAACAATTCAGACATTGGAGGTTATTCTATGTTCTTGTTCGATAGATTATCAGGGAAGATGGGACCAACATATTTATTTGGTTGAGTTTTCTTATCATAACAGTTTTCATTCCAGTATACAGATGGCACCATTTTAGGCATTATATGGGAAGCGTTGTGGAACTCCAGCCTTTTGGGATGAAGTATGTTAAAGGAATTTGATGGGACCAGAATTGGTAGAAGAGTTGGTAGAAAAAGTTCAGCTGATACAGAAACACATGAGAACAGCTTAGAGCAGGTTGAAAAGTTATGCGGACAATAGGAGGAAGGATCTCTCTTTTGAGGTAGGTGATCATGTATTCTTTGAAGTTTCAACATGGAAGAGTGTGATGTGATTTGGTAAGAAAGGAATGCTGAGTCCAAGGTTTATTGGACCATATGAAATTCTGGAGAGAGTTGGATCAGTTGCATATCGAGTGGATTTACCTCCGAGTTTATCTCAGGTAAACAATGTTTTTCATGTTTCAATGTTAAGGAAGTACATGCCATATCCATCTCATATTTTGAGTCTAGAGGAAGTTCAGTTGGAAGAGAATATATATTATGAGGAACAACCATTCCATATTATTGACCACATGAAACATGTATTGTGGAATAAGGTGATTCATTATATAAAGGTTTTGTGAAAAAACCACACGATTGAAGAGGCAACATGGGAATCTGAAATGCAATTAGGGGTAAATACCCCCACTTATTTGATAAGTAAATAAATTGTGGGGATACAATTTTCTAAAGGGGGGAAGGATGTAACATCCCATGTAAGTAAATAATTATGTATTTTCATATCTATTTCTATTTATGAAATCGACAGTGTTTTAGAGGCTTAAAATGAGAACAAATCCAATCTTAAGCATTAAATACTCGAATATTTTTTACAATATCGTTTTACCGCCTTTTGATGGAAAACTTTTTAAATAAAACTTCTGAATATTTTATAAGCTATATTTGTCAAAATAATCATATTATTTAGGATTGAGACATTGAAATTTACTTTGGATTATTTTTTGGTTTTTTCTAACAATTTTTATTTTTATTGAATAGAGAAAAATACTGCATTTTACTTCAAAACTTCTTTTTTATATAATTTGATTATATAGATATATTTTCCTTTTAATTGGTTTTAAAGTTTAATTAGTATATATTTTTACCATATAATCGAATATTGGTCATTGTGATTTATTTCACTTTGGAATTAGGCATAAACAAGTGTCATACTTGTGAAAGATATTGTTTCTAAAACACCCGCTATTTGTTTTGACAACGAGAATTATCTTTAAATTAATTAATGCAATTTATATGTTTGTAATTTGGAAAAATGGATTCCATATTTTGAATCTGAATTTCCATATTATGTAATTAATAATCGTTTGTTTTTGGACATTATGAATTGTAACGACGGTAATTATCTTTAATTATCGTGATTAATTAGTAATCAGGTAGTTAAGGGTAATAAAATAATATCATAATAATATAAAATGAGCCCAAAATGTGTCCTAATGCTATTGTTTGTGTCATGGCCGGCCATGGGATGCCTTGTGCCAACTTAGGGACCCCATGGAATCACTTTTGGTTGATATTGACATTTTATCATTTTATTTTTAAAGAAAGGAAAATATAACAAAAGTATGTAACACCTAAGTAAAACAAATTTAATTTTTTCTAAATAAATTATCTCTTAGTCTATAAATAGTAATTGGAAATATAATAATATTTCCTACATCATGATATTGTTTTTGTAATTTTTATACATTAAATAAATAAATTTATTTAAGACACCATGATGATGTAGTGATTACCTCATTAATGAACGATTTAAGTAAAATGAAAAGATAACGTAAAATATAAGACATAAACTTTTCAAAAACATATTTGATGGGTTTATTTCAAAACCTTATCACATTATCCTCGAAATATATCATTGTGGGACCTTTGAAATTCGATAATCATTTAATAATAAAGTAACATTTCAAGACTTTCTAGTAGTGCCCCTCCTCCCTCTTATAAATGGCCCCCACCTCTACCCACTTACCCATACATCTCATTCCATTGGCTCAAAAAAAACACTGCTCATTTTATAACTACACATCCCTATAATTATCATAAAATCCTTACCTTAGGCAGAATGTTATTCAATAAACCCTTTTGGTTTAAACCAAGTGGAGTTACCCGATTTAAAGGTAATGTCTTCTCTTATGTTTTATTGTTTTATTTTCCTTCTCCAACCCCCTAAACTCATTTTATTCCTTTCATTTGTAACAACAACAATATATTAAATATACTAGGATTTTGTTATGAGATTTATTTGATTTACACTTACACACACCTCCGTCTAATGGTTAAAAAACATACTATTTCTGTGGATGGTGAATTATTGCCTCACGAAAAGATGATTGTTCAATCTTCTTTTAACACTGTTCATGGTGGACATTAA